>OY998167.1:63489066-65889066 GCA_963921995.1 Oxystoma pomonae
CCTAACCTGGCTGTGAAAAAGCACATTTTCTCGAATTGCTGTTTTGAAAGTTGCTCAAATAAGTTATTTTGAATATCGCAGAATGCCGCTCTTTTAAATCATCGCACCTTTAAATGTCGCTATTTTAATAAGTTTTTGAAGTCGCCATTTTGAATATCGCTCTTTTTAACCGAAGCCAATTAAACCATCGATATATTACTTACACCCATTAACCAACATTTGTAATATTAAAACGACATACCTTCAGAACCAACTGCAACTTAGGCTGAGGTAGTAACTCGTGTTCCGATATGCTGGGCGTCTCCACCTGTCCAGGGGGCGGTATCTCTAAATTTGACGTTTGATTCACGTTGGTCCTACCAGGTCGCGGATCAAACGCGGGAATAAGAGCGCTGAACTGTCTTTTTATGACGAACTCGTCGTCCCAGGATCTCCGTTTTGTGTTGGTGTGTTGGATAGCCTCCAGGCCTCTTCTTCCATGAAGCTAAGAAGGTTGCGCGAGACCATCACTTGCAGTTCCTAATACAATTAAGGCCATTATCCAAAATTGTCAAACTTATTTATATATTTATATACTTCAAAATCGGCCTTTGATCGTTAGACCTGTATGCATCCTAGGTAACAACAAACGAAAAAACATCGACCTACTTGGGAACAGCCTGAAAAATGCTGCAGTCAAAAAGTAGAGTTAAGTGTCAAAATGTTTTTTTAAATCTGAACGGCTCGACCTATGGCAATGAATTTTGGTACACATATTGTCCTCCTAGCTACAATATATTATTATCCCCTATACGACTTACGCTGTAGACTTGAAACTAAGCAGTTTCGTAGTATATACTATCACCTATCAGTCTAACTGTGTGTGTGAACATTGAAAAGATGCCGAAATCTTTAGTAAATAAAAAAATGTAATACCGCAAATTTCACTCTAGGAGAACAATAACTCATTAAAATCAGTTACTAATATACCACTTCACATCATCCTACCTGCGGTGCACGTTATGCATAGAGTAACAACAAACGAGGGAGAAGTAGGCACGGTTGATACTGTACCGAAAAAAGGTGGACAACCGAGGAAACCGCCAAAATTGGCTAGAGGAGAGACTCTGACGGCAGTCGATGACCCAAAAAAAAAGGAGATCAGGAAACCGACAAATTTGGTTCCGAGACACGACAGAAGGTGACTTAAGAGGCGTGACCTGCGCTTTCGAACGGCGGGACCACTCCAAGGGATGCGTCTGACAAGAGAAACCAAGAAGTCCTTTGATTTTTGAGTCAACTTATATGACTGCCAGCTGCTGCAGAAAGTCTACCGTCAAAACCAAGTTCTGCTTTTAGAGGAGGTGTAAAATTATACTTGCTATGCAGTCTAAAAATCCCTGCCCACGACAAAGCAAAATTAAGCCCTCCTAGAGAAAGAAAACTTGCATCCTAATGGGCACGCATCAGCCGAGGGTTGGAGGGGGTTTGGTAAAAAGTAAAAATTGGGAGAAAGTATGGTAATTAAATTTTTTTTGAAGGTCTAGGTTTATGGGTTAAGGGATCTTGTTAATGAAAGGTCCTTTTTTTGAAATGCCAACGTTTCGCAAAATTTATTTGCTTCTTCAGGGATATTCAAGACGGCCGTTCCATGAGTCGATTTTATTGCCAATAGACGTCATCCTTGGGTAAAGAGGCATTATTTTTGTAGAAGTACCATAAAATTTTGGCAATAAAATCGACACATGGAACGGCCGTCTTGAATAGCCCTGAAGAAGCAAAATAATTTTGCGAAACGTTGGCATTTCAAAAAAAGGACGTTTCATTAACAAGATCCCTTAACCCATAAACCTAGACCTTCAAAAAAAATTAAAAATAGGATCGTTAAACCATTCTACAAGTATTGTCATATTATTGAGGTTTAAAACTAATACCCCGTTAACAGTTAATCTCCAAAACCAAACATCTTCTTAATATTTTAATTTTTTTTTTTGGGGTAACAGCGCCAAATTGACTGTTGTTTCGCAAACTTTAATTAGGTTTATTTTTTTACCTCTTCATAATCTGCGTCATCTTCATTCTCGTCATCATCGTTTTCATCGTCATTTTCACCCATTTCGTCGTCATCATCAAGTTCAGCAAGAAGCGTAGGTGCCCTAGAAAATCGTTTCTTTGTTTACTTTTGAACTTTTCTAGATAATATCTTTTCCTTTAATACTCGCTTTAATCTTGATGAAAGATTAAAAAGATAAGAACATTGTCATAGTAGGTAGAAGGAAAGAAAATCCTGTATGCTTCACACTTGTTTTTATTGTATTACAGAAAGAACACTTGAAAATGATTTTTTAAAGAAAAAATCGAAACGCGTCGTGTTTAATGAAATAAAATATTTGTGAAGCATACAGGACTTTCTTTCCTTCTACCTACTATGATTCAACTGCTTCACCCTGAAAAAATCTACGATTCTATTAAATAAGAACATTGCACTGGATATATAGCATCCTCGCGATCTACCGATTTCTTCTACTTTTTGGTAAGTGTTGTTATTCTAGGACAAAGAAGCATTTTTGGTATTGGAACTTTCCGGATAAGCCAAAAATCATCCTCAACCTTTTTAATATTTAGATTAGTGGTATTGCAATATTCAAGAAACGTCCTGTATTTTTTTAACCTCAAAAACTGTTTTTTAGATTTTACTGTTGACATAATTTTGATTGATAACCTCTTTGGCCAAAATTGTCAGTCAAATTCTGACAATATAAAATGTTTACTAAAATTGGTGATCTTAAGATAGCGATTTCCAAAAACCACTGACCTAAATGTCAAAAATGTTAAAAAAATTTTAGGAAGATTTTTGGCTTATCCGGAAGAGCCACACAAAAGTTCATATTAGCAAAAATAATTCTCTGAAGGAGGATAACAACAAAAAAGATAAAATAAATCGGTAGATCGCCAAGATCCTATGTATCCAGTGCGATGTTCTTTGTATAAGTGTAGCAGCAGCTGATATTATAAGAAAACAAAGTTAAAAATGATTTTAAGAAGACACTTGTGCACTATGAAAGTTACTTACTCACTATGATAAGCAAAATCAAAGGGTAGATGTTTACATATTTACAGCATGAAAAGAAACTGTAATCTTGGAGATTTTTTTAATAAATCCGGGGGTTTAAGTTGGAAACTCTGGAACGGTATTTATTTACCACCAACACTTCGGTTGTACCGTTGTTTGTATGTTTATTAAATTCAAATATATTCAAGAGCGTTAGCTTCTACCATTACCTGCACGATTCCAAAAAGTCCTCCAAGGAAACCTGTTCGCTGTCACTACTCGTAGATGTTAAACTCATTGTCAACGCTTGACTGAGGCCCTGCACTGCCCCAGCTGCAGCTGATATCTGCTGAGCACCTAAAAACAAAACACATGCAAAATCAATTGACATTCATGTTTCCATTTGGGTAAAACATAAAAAATGGATATTTTTAAATAATCTGAAAGATAACAAAAGTATGGAGGACTAAAAACTGACCATTTATTTTAACATGCTGGACTTACCTGGATTGTTACTACTAGATAAACTGGGGTAGCTCTGCGCCGTGCTTAACAACCCGCTGTGAAAATTACTGGACAGCGCCAACCTTACAAGACTAGAAACAGAATTCGGTCCTCTGGGGAACAAACTTCCGGAATTTTGATTATTTTGTGCGTTAGAGTTGACAATCTGCGCGTTGTTCGAGTTTGCGTTCACCGCATTGTTAGCGGACGTCGAGCCCGACTGACGTCTTCTGGCTAATGCTGCAAATGTTTCGAGAAGGCCTGCAAAATTTAGGACTGTATATTAGTTGGTATGGCTGAATGCTGAGCCCATTAGGGAGAATAATCAATGTATTTTAGTGTCAACACTGTCCAAATCTCGGTTATATTTGGTTCAAGCTTTCCGAGTAATATTTTAATTTTTATAAGGGTTTGTCGCTACCTTAAGTTTAAAATTCTTGTCGCCTTAGTCGCCTTGTCCGTAAACATCTACAACGTACAACTTGTACTTTAATAAAGCATTTCCCGGCCTTGTAATGTAAATTACTATTAAAATATTGATAAAATTATTTTGAACTGACAAGTTGTCATTATAAAGGAAAAACTACAATACAGAAGCCATTTTTTTTCTTTCTTCTGCTCACAAGAATTTAAGTAAGAAGGTTATAAGTCAGATACTGTTTCTCTTTTTTGAAATGTCAGTATATCCCAAACACGCTATTTTTCAGGCATTTGTTTAGCTATCACAAAATGTCTGTTTGTAAAATATGTAACAAAATATATTTAAAAAAATCAATACCTGCAGTTGTAGATGTCTCAATTTGACTATTGGCCTCCGTACTGGTTAAATTCGGCACGCTGACGCTCATCGCATTTGTTACCGTTATATTACTACTATTCTTAGCGTTATTCACGTTGTTCACAGCCTCTTCATTATCACTACTACTACTAGCACCCTTATTACTGTTGGCTCCGTCCTCTTTTTTTTGGGAGGCGATCTCCTCGTCCGTCTCGCTGTTCGAGGACACGGAAATCCTTACACTGTTGCCAGTGGCGCTTGATAAGTTGCTTATCGTCTGCTGGTTGGGCTAAAAAGCAGAAAAATTTACGTTTACAACGCGAGGACGCTTAAGTTTTCTTAAATTTCGAGGAACTGGAATGCAAGCTGGTCAGGCAATCTTTGAACCATATATAACTTACCTATGTTGGGAATTTGGAATTTGATCGTTTTCCACAAACCAAAACTACACTTTTTTGCACTCGACGCGCGTTTCGCTAACAACGTTGGCATCATCAGGAGACGATAAACAATAAACTAAATTAACCTACGCTCTATCTTATATACAACCTTTTAGTGGGTGGAGATAAGACTAATAATTTGTGATTGATCATGATTTTTAATCCTATCTCCCCTCAACTAAAGAATAAAGTGTACTAAACGGGATGGGTCCTCTATCTTTATTTAAACTATTTCTGGATTTAATACTGTTTGTAATCCTTTCGTATAATTAGGAAAAAAAAAGTATTTAATAACACCGGTCTTAAATTAGTATATCAATCCGGTAACACAATAAGAAGTTTACTAGGAAATCCCAAGGATAAAACTACAGTTCTAGAAAAAAGTGGAATTTACGAAATTAGTTGCATGGATTGTGACAAAAAATATGTTGGCTAAACGAGACGCTCTATTCAAACACGTTTTAAAGAACACTTAGCACACTTAAAATACGGAAGAACAGAAAAGTCAAGTGTGGCCGAGCATGCTTTTGAAAACAATCATAGATTCACATTAGATAACCTAAAACTTCTAAAAAGTGTACCAAACAAAAGACTTTTGAATGCATATGAAAGTATGGAAATCATTAAATCCAGAAATAGTTTAAATAAAGATAGAGGACCCATCCCGTTAAGTACACTTTATTCTTTAGTTGAGGGGAGATAGGATTCAAAATCGTGATCAATCACAAATTATTAGTCTTATCTCCGCCCACTAAAAGGTTGTATATAAGTAGGTTAATTTAGTTTATTGTTTATGGTCTCCTGATGATGCTAACGTTGTTAGCGAAACGCGCGTCGAGTGTAAAAAAGTGTAGTTTTAGTTTGTGGAAAACAATCATAACTTTGTTTCATATATAACTTAATTTTTTAACGACATAGATTTGTGCCGAATGATCCCACGTTGAACGCAGTTCATATTCTTGAGCGGTAATCATTCTATCAAAAATTTGGTGTTCACGCTCCCCGATTCCAAAGCCAGGGATCGGTCCCATCTCTCAGGCACGCATACGTGTAAGATATATATTGATCCCTTTTCTTGTGAGATCGTTCCTTCTCTTGAGATTCAAGAATTAGGCCCCAGGAGAGAATGCAAGAGTATTCTCATAAATTCTGAACTTTATGACCCTACAGACTTTTGCAAGTATGATAAACTTGACTTCTTAACTTCTGAAAAGTTCTTTGAATTCTCAATTCTCCATTCTCGTGCCTCACACATTTATCCTTGGCATATACCGTTCTCCATCTTCAAACATTCACAACTTCCTTGAGAAATTTGAAATTCTTCTATCTAATTTGCCTATTAAGTCTAAACTTATTTTACTGATAAATTTGCTGAAATCATATAATCTTCGAATGCATGTCAAAAAACCGACCAGAATAACCAATACCTCTTCCACTATAATTGATTATATATGTTCTAATCTTGATCACAAAAATAAAACTGATATTCAGGTTGAAGATCCGGCCCTTTCCGATCACCACGCTCTTATTGCGATACTTCCACTAAATACAAAATCTAGTTGGAAAAGGATTGGAAGAATCTTTAATAAAAATAACTTTTTCCATTTTAAAAATATCTGTAATTCTATCTCATGGGAACCAATTCTTACTAAAGACGACCCCCTTTCAGACTTTCATTTAACTATTAATCAAATTATGAATAGATGTTTCCCAGTTAGACCAATCCGTAAAAAAAAAGAAGGCAAAAAAGTTGGATAACTCAAGGTCTGAAGGTGTCTGCTGCAAATCTTAGATCTCTTAATATCATTCGTAAACACTTTAGTGAAAACGGATTTATTTTGAACTACTACTTGACTTACCGACGAAAATACAGAAAATTGTTACAAAAGGCAATAAATCGCATAAACAACTCTTCTAATAAATCTAAAGAGAACTGGTGCATACTACGCGAATTAACAGGAAAAGACACATCTAAACCAAGACAGATAGATGTTGAAGCTGAGGATTTAAATACTTTTTAATGCTGGGCAATTCTATGACAACTCAGTCTGATCCACAAGAATAGTTAAATATTTCCACCTCGTGATACTAATTATTCTACTCATCAGAATGATAATATACCTTTTCCCACACCTCACTTCGCCTTAGTTAAAAAAATCAATAATTTACAGAAGTATTAAAGTGTATAATCATCTTCCTACAGCTAATAAACAAATGACCGACCTTTCAAAGTTTAGGTCAGTACTAAAAGAAGTACTACTAATACAGGCTATACTCTATTGATGAATATTTCAGATTTTCATTTTAATATATTTTTTTTATTTTTTATAGCACTGCACTATATCCTATATCATACCAACTATCGTTTTATTTATTTGTAAGTTTGGTTTACAATTTTTATTTGACGTGGTTGTTACACCTATCAAGTTAGTTCTAGTTTTTTTTTAAATTCAATTTTTTTTTTTAATTCTAGTGTTTTTTCTTTTACCAAAAAATACTGAAATTTTTCTACAATCTATATTTTGTCTTTTTTTATCCAAATTACTTATTCATACTAGGACTAAATTTTCAAACAATGTTTTAATGTTTCTTTAGTTAAGAAGTAATTATTTGCAATCTAGATAAGAAATAGTTATTTGCAATCTAGACTTTGCCTTTTTAACACAAATTATTTATTATATCCTAAACTAGTTCTTTATTTAAGAATTAGTAATTTTCAGTAGGTAGTTATCAGTAAGTTTATTACTAAGATTGCTTTGTCAATAAGTTTATTCTAAGACAATAAAGCACGTTTTCTATTTCTACTTCTATTCGAAGTGGCGGTAGTGGAAAGATAGAAGGCAAGGGCTAGGGTAACGAACCACCCCATTTCTACTACTAATTTTCTATGAGTTTTTGGTTTATTGATGGGATCATAGTTGGAAATTTCATAAGTTTAATTCAGTACGTAAGATACTTGTATCAACTTTATTAAGGTTGATGCTGATCCTAAGGAACCTTTTTAAATATATAATGTCCTATTACCTGACCAATGTTAAGAGCAGACTGCAACAGTTCCGCCGACAAGAAAGTGTTGGTGTTATTTCTCAACATGTCCGAACCTTCTCGGATTTTATCCAAAGCCTCGACGGCATCCACGAAACTTTGGGCCGCAGCTACCGCTGTCACGCTGCTTTTTCTTGACGACCTGTTCGACTTGTGACCTTTCGGGTTGTCGGAGGTACCTAAAATAAATTGTTTAATTTATGTGTCTGCGCGATAACAACTTTTAATTTCGTATCTTTCGACTATATGTAAAACCAAAACTTGTAGACCAACCGTATTCCGGAGAGTAAGAACAGCACCAGGGTAATCCCTAGGCCTGTAGTAAGAGGTGACTCAGAATTCAGACCAATCATATTTTCGAGAAAGGTTTTTATAAATTAACAAACAATCTTACCGCACTTACCTTCATCGCTGCTTTGTCTTTTAGTCGACGGCTTGCTTTCAGTCGAATTCTCCTCAATCGTCTCCAAATCGCTATTATTGATCGTCGATAAATCATGATGAGGATCTCTCAAGGGATGAACCACAACTGAAAGCTCACTGTCGTTGCTGGCAGCTTGAGATTCCGATGTAACAGCGACTAGAGCTTCATTTCTAGCTACCGATAGCACACTTTCAGCGATAGTTTCAGCAGCTGCTTGCTTAGCTGCCAGGTTATCAGCTGATGCCGCTTGTTCTGTTGATGCTACCGACGATTTTACTTCAGTGGCTTCTGGGAGACTTGGCGTCGAACTACTCTTTCTGCTCGTTAGAACACTTTGCTTGTCATCTTTGGTTTTGTGTTTGCTTGGAAGAGTGTGTTTAACGGGAGCGTTTTCGATGTCGTACCCTGGAGCTAACTTAAGATCGTATTTGCCTTCGGCGCCCATGCGGTACGAATTGGAGCCACCGTGATCCCATGTGACGTCTATCCAGCCGGAATGAAGTTCTCCAGTCACTGTACCTAGAATATTATACAGTTGCAAAATCCTCCAGTTATTAAGGGTTCTAAATTCAATAAAAATTTAATTAGAATTTTAGAGAAAATATAAAAAAATATCTTAGATTCGCACAGAGGGAATTGGTCAAATGCATCTTGGTAAACAGAAGAGAAAGTTGAATTATATTTCAGGATTTTAAAAGTGACTGTATCAGAAACAGAAGTTTTTGAAGTCAATAATAATTTCAGAATTCTTTGACATGTAAATTTTTCTATTTTTTTGGAATAAAACACTATTTAGGAAGTTTGAAAATGGTTTTTCTGTCCTGGAAAATCTATATTATTTTAGAGAAAATTAATTTTTCAATTACAAGAAATCTAAATTAAATTAATAAAAATTCTAGAGAACAACTTGATCCTTCGACCCTGGATAATCTATATTATTTTATACATTTTAGACAACAACTTGCTCCTTACGAGCCTTTCAAGAATTACATACAGTCCACAGGAAATGTCTCAAAAATTATCGTCTTTACCAAAAAGTGGAGGAATTTGTTAGAGGACCGAAGCATAATCCACACCTGCTGTTGGAATAGCCTCCAAATCAGTTTCATCTTTCAACATACACACAGAAATTGGCTAGATTTGAAATAGATCAGAAGAAGAAAGAACTAGAACACAAGCACCAACAGGAAGTGTTAGGATTTGGAACTGGCAATTCAACTTCAGAACATCGAAGACGAGGAGGACGATAGCGACACCGACAGACAGTCGATACGTACGTCAATGTGCAGCCCTTGGGAGGCATCTATCAGGGTTGATAAGCAAACAAAAAAAAAACATTCCAGACGTAAATAAAATCTTACTAAGACTATCTATTCCAAAAGATTTGCCAATTTTCAGTGGGGAACCTACGGAATGGCCCAATAGACACTTAAAATAAATATTTCAACGCATCGGTATCGGTATATCTAACGCGTTCGAAATAAAGCCAAAATACGCATATTTTTGACTTGTTTATGCGATGTTTCAAACGATGCCCGCTTTTTTGAAGGGTGCAATGACAGAACTACTGAATGAAATCGTTGCGTACGTTCGTGGGTCCGTAACGATACGTACATGCTTCAGTACACAACGACATTCTGTCATCACACCCATCAAAAAAGCAGGCATCGTTCGAAACATGGCATGAACAAGTCAAAAATGTAGTTTATTTTGACTTTGTTTCGAACGCGTTAGGTATACCGATACCGAGGCGTTGAAATATTTACTTTAAGTGTCTAATTTCATATTTCAGTATAACCATATGACAGCTATTTGCGGGTTTATTTAGGACGAGAATCATTGTAGATTGCAAAAATTTCAAAGATCAAGCACGTAAAACAATAGAAAGCCTTTTAATAATGCCCAAAAATGTTGATAAAATTTTGTAAATTTTAACAAACAGATTTCGCAACTCTGAACAAATAAGTATGAACCTTTTAAACAAAATAACAAATTTTCCGTTTGTAAAAGAAAACCGCTTAGAAGTGCTTATTAATTTTTCTGACGACCTTAAAAACCCTATTTTTTACAACGAATTGGACAATAAGCTTTCTACAAATCACTTGGCTTAAGTATATTTCAAACAAAAATCTTGAAAAATCTAAAATAGAAGACTCTAGAATTTGGCTTGATAAAACAGCTTCTGTTGCTTGTCAAATTCAAACGACAAAACAGTTTTCAAAAAATGACGGCCTCAAAAGTAAATTTAGTCAAGGTAAAGGTGTTACTTTCACAACTGATTCTAAAAATGACAATCAGTGAAAACAATGCTGTGTTTTTTATCAAGGTAAACACGAATTAACTATAAATATATAAATAAAATACATAATGCATTACTGCACAAAATTTATGTCAATACTGTCATGGATGAACATAATTCACCTTCTTTTACTCTTTCCATTCAACTTCACGAAGCATATATACCCATATACCCGTAGGTACATATTTTATGTACAACTTCTATTTCACAAGAAATAAATTGTCATGAACATGACAACACAAGACCATAAGTAAATCAAGTAGAATCTACACTCTTTCCTGTAAACTAGACAAGAATGGAATCATAAGACTGCATGGAAGAGCAAAGAATTCTACTTCTTTGTATGAGGAAAGGATGGCAAAATAAGAATAGTCAACGTTTTGCTCGGAAATGGAACGACTCTTCGTCGACCTATGATCAAATACTGAGGGGAAGAATGTTGCGATAACCTTAGTTTTACTTTACTTTTTCGTTTTAATCAACTTAATTAATATTTTTAAAGTAACTGTTGTAAAAACAAAAGTTTTGGAAGTCAATAATAATTTCAGAATTCTTTGACATACAATTTTTTTTATTTTTTTTTTAAAAATAAAACACGATTTAGGTAGTCTGAAAATCGTTCTTCGACCCTGGATAATCTAATTATTTTATAGGTAAATTCTGGACAACAACCCATTAATTCCATCCAATAGCCTAGGAGGGCACCTTGATGGTGAAATGCCTCTTTTAGAAAATAAGGAGGTATTTTTCAATGGAGACACACACACAAAATCACAGGGGAATTTAGAGATTATACACAAGTTTATAAATCAAAAGGATTCTTGTTGGTGAATAACAGTATACCAACAAGAGTTAGAACGAAGCGCAAGATAGATGATGTACTAATGAGCAAAAAAGTAACCGATATCGTTTCACTATCCATAATAGACTCGTCAATTAGGGAACACAAGATTTAAATTGTAAAAATCGGCACCCGCCATCGGGAAGGGCATACGATAGGTACTACATAAAAAAAATCATGACTATGATTTAATTGGACATGAGACTTAAGCCTTAATAAATACCACAAACATAGTAAACCGTCGTTCAACACACAAGTGCTCCAAACCAGTCAACATCAACTTCACTGCTACAAGATGTTCCAAAGCAATCCATCCAACATTTATGTGTGTATCTTTCTATTATTTTTTTTAAATACAAAATAAAGCAAGAGATAACGGCAAGAACAAAAACGGCGACGAATCCTTAAAACAATCCAATGCACAGGGAACTTTTGGGCTAAAGATAAATCTGATCAC
Source organism: Oxystoma pomonae (assembly GCA_963921995.1). NCBI lineage: Eukaryota > Metazoa > Arthropoda > Insecta > Coleoptera > Brentidae > Oxystoma > Oxystoma pomonae. The sequence goes on from OY998167.1 coordinate 63,500,886, forward strand.
ATAATGCACAAAAACTCACCTTCGCCTTGAGGGTTTCCATCCTGATCCTTCCACTTCCAATCGATGCCTCTGACAACCCTCGCGCCGACTGTCATATGTTTCAGGAGTTGCGTTTTCACTAGCCTTCTTTGTTTTCTCAGATGCGCTTCCTGTTCCTTATGGACTTTGCCCATGTCTTCGCACACACTGGTTACTTGGCCGTAGATTTCGAAGCCCGAAAGGCTTAGATAGTGCGTTTGGCCGGAGGCGTTTTTGCCAGCTTGTTGAATTCGAACGTGGCGCCAACCTATTGACAAATTTGGAGTAAATTAGTCAGTTAATTAGCGACTTAAGAAGTTAAGATGGTAACGAGGGGTTGTCCACCTTGGCAGTAGGTGTAAAAATTTTTGGCACTTCTGGCAGTATTTGGTAGCACTCGAACTAGTGCAGTACTTGGCAGTATGTAAAAATACTGACTTGTGAAGATAAGATAAGTTAAATAAAACAGTTTTCGCTCCTTCTCCAGTGACTCATTGTGCTTTACTTTTCACTATATTTTTGGAAAGGAAAGACTTATTCTGACATAATATTGTAGCGTAGCGATTACTCTAACGATGAACTTAAAAACTTGCCTTGGTATGGTGAAGAGAATAAAAAAGAAGCATGACGCAAAAAAATGGCTTACCATGAGTTTCATCGGAAGGTGCCTCAATTGGCCAAGTCGCAGTCGAACCTGGCTCATTCAATGAAGTGTCTTGAGTGTGAGTATACAACGTGGTCCACAATACGCCATCTTTTGACATTTGGAAGAACCAGTTTCTCAGCGCAGATCTACCATAACCCCTGGCGTGTCTTAAAGTGTAGGCGGTAGGAATAATACTGACACCCAAATCTATACTGAACCAGGATCGTTTGTCATCGTTGGTGTGGCAATTTAAAGCCGACGATTCCCGCGATAAGATGTCTTCCATCTAGTACGGGAAAAATACTTTATAAAGAAACATTTTATTTACCTCAGTCAGTCTTTAAAGGAGAATTTGAAAATTCTTTTGGGAATATTTAGATTTATATTCCGTTATTACTTAAGGTGGTTCATAAGCTAAGAGAGATTGAGAGTTACTGGTGCAAAATGGAAGATTTGAATGGTTATTCCTCAAAGTGGTTCATGAGAGGAAGAAACATTCTTATTAGACCATTTTTTCCCTGAGGTGTAAGTCCTTAGGGATAAGAAGTAAGATTTGGTTGGGTTAATTCTTATCAGGTAAACCCACCTCAAACGTTTTATTACACTCAAAACGTTATGTACTCACAACCTGGACCAGTGGTTGCTTCAAATGGGTACATAAAGGGAGGAATAATACAATGAGCTGAGTAAGAGTATCACACTACAAGACTAGGTATATAAGCATAGATTATAATAAAAAAGTTAAAATATTTTTACCCTAATCTGATAAAAAAATAAAGAAATAATGAAATTTTTATAACTTTTTTACATTTAATCGTCGGACCGAAAAAATTAAAAACATAGTATAAGTTAAGCAAATTCTTGTTTTGGACCTGTTAGTTTTCTTTTCTATAGTATTTATTATTTTTATTGTTACTTACCCGACCATACGGCAGATTTCTACCATCGGAACTAGTAACTGATACCAAACTGTATTGTGCTGGATTGACCCATTCCGAACTTGTTTTCCCATTAGTTCCGATAAAGTAGATTAGTCCATTTTGATCAAAATCGTGTTGGTGTTTAAAAGTTTGGTTTTTTGATTCCCTTAGCTTTTTCAAAAATTGGAACGTGGTTCGTTCGTAATCGTACCACTGTTTGGCCACCATTTTTAATAAATATCTTTCTAGTTGCGCGACAGTAGCCAAAGGTTCCATTTTTAATCCCCTGCCTGTTCTGTCAATTAATGTGCTCTCTCCTTGGGCCTTTTCAAGCCTGAATCTTAACCTTCTCGTCAAAACTTGTAAGCCGTAACCCGATCCTGGCGTATCGTAGAGATAAACTGGCAGTTTTTCTATGCTTTCGAGAACGGATATCAGTTTTTGCACCAAAAAAGATATAGAGCTGTTTTCGTCATTTGATCGATTTTTAAAACATTGTTTAAAAACTTGGACGCGTTGTTTTTGATATTTATTCAATTTACTGGTTTTAAGACCTGTAAAAAATTTAAAATAAGAAGCGGATAATATTTGAAACATTTCAGTTCTTCTAGTTGCTAGTAAAATCGCCAAAAATAGTGTTGCCTTCGATCCTAAATTTGTAAACCCGCCCATATTTTATCTTCAAAAGATTTCATTAATAAAAATATTTTAGGGATACAAAACAAAATATTATAGAAAAATAACTTTTTTACGTTTAACCAATTTTTACCTTGATTTTTACACATTACAAACGTTTAGTGGATCAAAATTAATTAACAGAATAAGTTGATAGTAAAAGTACCTTGTTCCCAGTAACTAGTAGATAACAAATTTAGCAGCGCTTGAACCAATCCAGAACTGTGTAGTTCATACGCACTAACCACATCTTCATCTTTCAAAATCTGCGTTAATTCACCCAACGCGTTGATAAGAATTTCTCTCCACGAATTGCCACCTATTAGGAAAAAAAACCAATTCCTAAAGTTACTGAGGTAGTTAATTATTATTGTTTGGCCAGTTCTTAACTGCCAAATTGGTCGCGATTCTTCAAAAACCGTCAGAAAATCTCGCCCTTACAAAAAATCTGACTATTTTTAAACACAAGTTTACACTAACTAATTGTTTGTCAGGACTTATTTGCTAATATTCCTTAAAATTTAGTTTCTTAATACTGTTCCCGTAAATAAAAAATATGTCAATTTTAATTTTTGTAAGCAGTTTTTGTGAAAAATCCTCTTTTTAATTTAAAAATATGTTTTATTAAATTTGGCAATTTTTTCGTACAAATTTGTTTACTGTAATAACGTAAACAGTGAAAATAGAGAAAAATTGAAACTATTGGCCTGTATGTACGGCAGTGTTGCCAGTTCGTAAAAAAAGTGATTTAAATTATATTTTAAAGTCATCAAGAAATTAATTACTATCTCTTTTCTGATAAAATGGAGGGGAAATAAAATCACTTTGCCTTTCTTTTTATAAATTACTGTGGAATTAACCGGCAGATTTTTTACTTACCCCAATAATAAATAACGGTTTAATGGAGAAAAATAACAAAATTTATCAAATTGAATCGTTAACATGTTTTGGAAGAGCAATTTTTAAGAAACGTAATTCGTCAAATCCATTTTTTATCAGAATCACAATTTGTACAATCCATTCTTTGTAAGACCGTTTTTTAACAAAGTAATAATATAATCAGGATAAAACGATCATCACCCAAGTAACATTTTAAATTTTTAAAGTTTTAATAAAAAGGTTTCCAATTTTTATAGAGGCATCCAGAATTTCTTTGTAATTTATATCTGATCTCCAGGCTTTGTTGCATTACATTAGGACAATATTGTAACATGTAAAGGTTATGTTTATAACTTGGCCACTTACAGAAATATTATGGTGATTTATAGATCAAAAACATAATTTATAAAAGATGCCAGCATAATTCTTACTTGAATAATAATTTGTAGCTGAATCTTATAGAATATGGTAACAAAAGTTTTATATTTAGTACCCTACAAATTCAAAGGTAAACATTTATTACTTTTAAAGGGGAAATACTTAGTTTGTTTTTAAGCCTGATTAAAATGGTGCAATAAATCATGATTTGCATGCAAGTAATTTTTCTCATCTCACTTGGGTGTATGACCAAGCCTAGGATTCTCGTGGGAAGAAAATACTTTCATACCATTTTGACAATTTATTGCACCAAAAAAGTTTTCTTTTAAAGGTTGCACGGCCAAAAAAGTTGTAGCTGTCCCAAAATTTTTAATGCTATATGTAAAGCTGCATGCATTGCCAAGAAATTAGTGTAATATATGCCGTAATGACATGTTAATTTATATATGGTTGAATGCCATGAGGTGTTTCCCCCCTCGTCGGGAGTTATAATTTATATAATAGCCTCTTACAGATATTTGTATAACTTGATCACCTATAGAAATATAATGGAATATTATGGAGCAAAAACATAATTTATAAATGGAGCCAACATACCTCTTATCTGGCTTATAATTTATATATGGCACCCTTTAGAACACTGTGACAATCCCTAATTTTTAAAGGATATTTTTATAACTTGACCACCTATAGAAATATAATGGTATATTATGGAGCAAAAACACAATTCATAAATGGAGCCAGCTAAAGCTTGTCGGGATGGCCACCACAGGGTGAAACCCTCTACCCACCAGGCAGGTACCACAGCCAGCATGTTCTTACCCTTTTCGACCGTTTCCACAATGTAGAAGATTGTTTTTTTTTTAAATCGCTTTTTCTCACTCGCTTCTTGCCGACAACCCCAAAAAAATCCGGATTTGAATGACTGTTAAAAAGTAGAGTTATAGTGGCAAAATGTCATTCTCTTCTTTTAATGATGGCCAGTTGACCAAGGGTTTGTAGGGGTTGCTTGACCTACTAATGGCAATTTAGTAAATTAAAAGAACCTTGGAACTATTTTATAACAATCATGGCGTTTAAAACAAAGAAGTTAAAAAACCTCCAAATCAGTTACTTCAACCGAAAAGAAATTAAAAAACAAAAGATCAAAAGATCTTGGGTGGAAATAACGCAAATTCAAACTATTTCCACCCAAGATCTTTTGTTTTTTAGTTTCTTTTCGGTTGAAGTAACTAATTTGGAGGTTTTTTAACTTCTTCTTTGTTTTAGTTGCCTTAGGAGCATAATCCTACTGGTAACTTGGATAAGTAAGTACCAGTGCGGAACGATGCCTATTTGTGAGTGGTTCAAGGTTGGAAATCAAAGTGTATGATGGAGTTTAATGATGTATAGTGGAGGGTGACCAGTGAAACTACTGATGAGCCCACGCTGGTTACCCAGGGCGAAACATCGTTTAATCATTTCTCTTTTTGCTTTGATCTTTTGTGTGTTCCTTGTGGGATGCTCATCCAAGTTTGAATTTTCGTTATTTCCACCCAAGATCTTTTGTTTTTTAATCATGGCGTTAATGTAAATAAAAAAAAATATATTTCATGTTTTTGTTTTAACTTTAATTTTAAAATAAATTTCTTTTTTTTAAATAAATTTCATTAAAAAAAAATTGAAAGGTGATATTTTCCAAGGCGCGTGTTTTTTAAGTTTTTTACATATGATTTTATCAGACTTTGGTTGGCATGTCTTTTTTGGAAGGAAAAGAGCTTTTATTTTCGTTTTTAAGTTATGCATGTAAGGATATACCAAATATTAATAATTTATAAGGGCTCTACGATTTTTGTGCAGATTGATTATTTTTATGGCCATTGTTTTTTTTTTAAATGTTGAAAATATTTTTAAAAAAAATTTACGAACTAAAAGTTTATATGGAAACCAAAAGATCAGATAACCTATTGTGGTTCTGTAGGTATAGATAGATAGATAGATAGTTTATTAATGTTAAAAAATAGTACAATTTTACACAAGTCAAAAATATAAAAATAAAAATTATAGAAACTACAATTTTCCTTGTTTTTTTTTTTAAATTTAATTCTATCCTGGACAATTTTTTATTAATAGTACCTATAAAACAAACCTACATTTAAGAGTATAAAACTATGAAATATGCAAGTTTGTAAAATAAGAGAACATGGAAACTGTATAATATAAAAAAACACAAGACAAACATAATACACAATTTAAATATGACTGATAATACAAACATTAAAAACTTGTAGAGCAACATAAAAATTCTTGTTCTGAGTAAAAAATATTATTTAACAGGTACGTTTTGATTTTATTTTTAAATGTCTTTGTTGGAAGCTCCCTGACACTGCTTGGAAGTTTGTTATAGAGTCTAATTGCTGTATATTCAGGTCTTGATTGGCATTTTGTGAGGCGACAAAAGGCTGTTCTTAGTCCGTCCCCATGCCGAGTCGGATAGTCATGAATGTCATGATGTCTTTCAAACTTATTAAGATTTTCCTTGACATGGATAAGATTTTCATAAATAAATGCCGCTGGAAATGTGAGTATTTTGAGATTGCGGAAAGCATCTCTACAATCCTCCCTGTATCCAATCCCTGCTAAAACTCTTACCGCTCTTCTTTGTAGAGCAAACACTCTCTTTGCTGAGCTAGACTTGCCCCATACAATTATGCTGTAAGTAATTCTCGAGTGAAAAAGCGCATGATAAGCATTTTTGAGTGTATATCTCGGTCTTTTTTTTATAAACAAATCAAGTTGCCTTGTGTTTTATATTGGTGTGCCAAAGGTTACAAAAAGATGTTTAGATTGTGTAAAGGGTTTTATAAAAAGGTGGTCGCAACCTGTTTGGCTTTTTCATTTACGAGGTTTAGAGAGTATATTCTGGTAATAGGAAAGTTCTGGGAACTAAATTTTAAAACTTAAGGTTTTTAATGTTTGGCGGTGGGAACATTGCCATTACTATTATAAATAAATAAATGTTACTTGGAAACGTGATTCCGCCTTTCTCTGTTTTACAGCATGAAGTCAAAGTTTGGCAAAACCGGGAAATACGTCTTACACAAAAAAAAATGTTAAGTGGACAAACAAGATCTGGATAGCGTTGGATCAGGTTGGTTGGGTTGTTATCTCACCACTCCAACGTTAAGTGAAAATACCGAAATACATCGCGCAGCCCAAGAGTTGAGGCCGCCTTCTTTATGTGCTGTGGGCAGGGTCAAAGTAACCACGTGACCTGGTTGAGTCAGACACAAACAGGTCACACGAGTTACTGATCTGTATGACCTCGAAGAAAATGATCGTTTAATTCTGATAATTTACGATGCTGTTAAAAAATGGTTTTACAAATTGTAAATGTGATGGAAAATGGGTTTGACTAATTGAAAATGTCTATAAAAAACAGTCTGATAAAGACAAATTGAAATAGAACATTTATAGGGACTTACCTTCCCGATTATTGCCATAGGAGCACTGCTTTTGGCACGACCTTTCAATCTGAGCCACTATGTTGCCCAGTTTGGCAACTATTCCTCTGGGCTGAGCCTGCGCAGCTCTAAAATACTGCTCGTAGATTTGGTGCGCTAGATACTTTACTTTCATTTTGGTGGCTTCGGTTTTCGACCTTAGACGACCTTTGCCTTTTTTGCTGGTCCACCCTGCAGCAAATTCAGGACCTAAAATAAAGAATTAATCCTAAATTTACGTATAAGACATAATGACATACCTACTAATACAAAATGTACACTTTTTCTCCAAAAGATCAGCGAAACTTTTTGTCATTTTTCAAGTGAGATTCTGCGAGTCAATGCAGACTGATCATAAAAAAAGTAAATAAAAAAACTACCTGCCTACCAGTTCTAAATAGGGTTTAGTACAGAATAGAGAAATGTTGATTGAGTTCGTTAGTGCGACTATAGGTATGCGACTGGTCTATTCTGAACTAAATCTTATTTAGAACTGGCAGTCGGGTTGTTTTTTATATATTTTTTTTTTCACATGATATAAAGCTTTAACCCAATCACATACATATTTGGAGTGTGTGGGGGGGGGGAGGAGGATCAACCGGTAAAGTTCACTGTGAATAAGTATTTTTTTAAAATTAAAATCGCTTTCTATTTGGGGAAGTTATGCATTCAAAGCATGGCAAAATTGCCAGTAATGCGCCTAACATCCGCCCATTAATTTTTTTTCAAATAAAATAGGGCACTCTCGGTTCTCTCAGCATTCCAGCGACAGCACTGTTATTTTTTATTTTATAGCGTTCTACGTCTTCCGGTTCCCAGTTTCCATGCTTGTCGGTTTTCCCATTCTCTATGTAAGTTTCGTTCTGACATAGCTCTGCGTATTCCATCTATCCAGTTTGAGTTTGGCCTTCCCCTATTTCTTCTCTCAGTTGGAATCCAGTATAGTATTTGTTTGGGAAGCTACTCATCGCCTATCCTCTCTACGTGTCCGTACCAAATCAGTTGTCGTTGGTCTGTATCATCAAGTATTGTCTTTGCAAGTCCATCATTTCTCGAATTCGACTATTATTCATTCGATCCATTTTAGATTTACCAGCAGCTCTACGCCAAAAGTCCACCTCCAGAACTAGCAGTCTACGTTCTAAGCCTTTGTTCAACTGCCAGGTCTCGCAGCCATATATAACGCAATACTCCTAAAAATAGCGTCATGCAACAGTTTTTTCCTTTCTTTGGAAATATGGTTTGACCACAGTATTGAACTGAGACAGCCAATTACTTTCTTTCCTTTCATTATTCGATCTTCTACTTCTTTTAGTGTACGGCCCGTTTTTTCAATTCAGTTCCTAGATACGTGTATTCATCACATGGCGCTATAAAGTTGCTGTGGTCGATTTCCAGGTCTTGTGATTCCCCACCAACGCACAGGTATATGATCTTACTAAAATTTACCATCAAACCCCATTCACCATACTCTTTAAGCAACCTTCTAGTAATAAATTCCATATCTTCTTTGTCTTGTGCTACTACAACCTGGTCATCTGCAAAATGAAGCATGTACAGATTTTTGTCACTCCCAAGTTCAATTCCCATTCTGTGGCATGATCTTCGCCATTTTACCAGCACTTGATTAAGATATATCTTAAAAAGAGTTGGAGACAGACAGGACCCCTGTCGAAGGCCCTTTGATACTTGAAAGGGCTGCGACAAATTATTAACCGTCTTTATTCTAGAGCTGGCTTAATTATAAAGTTGTTTTATGGCTGATAATATCGTTTCGCTGTGTGGAATGTTCCACTACCTGCCATAATTTCTTTACAGGGACAGTATTATATGACTTCGTTAGGTCGAAAAATAATAGATGGGCGACCTTCTTCTCGTTCAACTGCACTAAGGTGAATATGTGATCAATGCAGGATCTTCCGGCTCGGAAGCCTGCTTGTTCCTCAATTTCGAAGGGGGTATGATCTATTACACCTTTTAGAAGTTTCCCATATATTCGGCTCATTGCAACTGTAGTTTTCACACACATCACGTCTGCCTTTCTTGTGCATTGGTGTTATCCAGGCTTCTTTCCAGCTAGTTGGAATTGATTCTTTATTGTTTATTATATTCTGGTGTAGAGCACTTGAAGGAAAACAACAAGCTTTTGAGTGCCATTTTTGAGTAAACCTTTTACGGTGTAGGGTCTTGGTGACTCTGTGAGGTATTCTTGTCTATATTCTGTCAGTTTCTCCATGTAATGCGTTCTCCACTTGTCCATAGAAATTTGTTGTACGTTAATTCTGTTTGAGGTGTTTGTTCTTAAGGATTTTATTACTTTCCTCGCCTCAGATGATCTTTTTCCAACGATATGTGTATTTATCTCAGCACACTTTTTATCCCATGACTCATTTTTGTTTTTTGTTATCATGGCTTTAAATGCTGCTTATTCTTGTCTATATAAGGCTTTGTCATTAGGATCTGATGTTCTTATCCACTTGTCATATGCCTGTTGTTTTTTAGTTTTCTGTTCTTCTAAGGTCTTATTCCAGTTAATGGTTGCGGACCCAAGTAACATTTTAGGTTGCTACATAGTTTTATTATTTTTGAACTTTTTTATAAATTTATAGGGGTCGTGAATATTTATAACAATATTTATAAGAAAACTTTAACATGTTAATGTTTATAAAGGTAATGGAAAAACCAGACGAGCATTATTCTTTCAAAATTAGCAATCAGAATATTCTTATTACTATATTTATAAAACTTTTGTCTAAGGTTTTATAATATAGCAAACAAAACATTTTAAAAAGCCTCCTTATCAAACTTTTGGTTTTTGGGTTTTATAATTTAGCAATCAAAACCTTTTGACGACATTTCTTATAAAACTTTTAGTGTAAAGTTGACAAGTTTCAAAACCCTTTAAAAACTATTCTAATAAAACTTTTAGCTTAAAGCGGTTCAAGTTTTATAAAATAGTTAGCAAAACATTTTAAAAACTCTTCTTATAAAACTTTTGGTTTAAATTCATTTAAGTTTTATAAGATAGAAATAAACACTTTTTAAAGATAATCACTACAAAACTGTTGGAGTCCATATGTGGATAAAATATCTAACATTTTGTTCAATTCCGTCTCGGCCGCATCATAATCTTGAAGCAATTCTCTTTTTTTTTACAGGGGTAGTTTTTCCTCCCCTGTGAAGACTTGGAGTTGGGGTCATATATTAATTTCGTCTGCCGAGATGGCGGGGTCCATGATAGAATTCTGTGGTTTTCCCACGCATGTGGCACTACTGTTAGTTTATTTTTATGTTGTACGCGCGTGTGCACGATTTTAAAGTCATACATTTTATGGATTTTATTTAAAAAAAACAAATTTTTTTGGCGAAATTATCCGCGCGCACTGACAATGACGGAAGATGCTGTCAAATATCAAAGAAAACATTTTAGTTAGTTAAAATGGCCACTAGGACTACAGTTTACCAAATAATTAATCACTATCAAGGGTGACCAGTATAATGGTAATTACAACTTCTTGGGATTCTATAAGGGTTTTGATAACCCTTATAAAACTTGACGTAAAATATCTGACTGGCAGCCATTTTCCTAAACTGTTTCATAACTCAAAAATTTTGTATTTTTGACTTTAAATTCCAAACAGCATAATAAGTTATGTAATAATAGTTGATTTCTTAATCGTTCGACCGGCATTTTGTTATTTTTTGAATTAAAGGAACTTTAAGAAAACTAACCTTACTTTTTTCTCCATAAATTTGGTTAAAAATTCTTTAAATTACGGTTTTTTTCAAGCGCGCATGTTTTTAGAAGGCAGAAATGAATTCTACACGATAAAGACGACGTGGCTTATAGGATTTCTCGTAGAGAATCGATATAAACATCAATGAAATATTATGATAATATAACCTATAAATATTTGTCGAAATTAAAATCCATCAAAAGTTTCGTCATTTCTGTAAACATTTTACTTGATGCATTTAGACAAAGATGAAATTATAAGAAACGCATGCATTGTAACTTTAAAGAAGGAAAGCAAATACCATATATATTATATGGTTAAATCAATAAGGGGCGGGGTCAAATTGGACGCGCTAAAACCCTCTGACAACCATTTGAAAACTACTTGTAGTTGGCTTGAGATTTTATAAAGGGTTAGAGAATGTTTTAAAGATATTTTTAAATGTATCCCTTTATAAAAACTGACACTTAAGACATATAAGGGGTTTATAAGAGTCCTGAAAAGGTTTTAAAGAGAACATAATACAACTTTTTGTTTTATTAAGTAGTTGCCAGAAGGTATTGATGGCCATTACTTGGGGATGTTCTTGTGTTCGTTTGCGTAATTCCTAATGCTTCTTCTGCAGCTGAGTGTAGGCAGGCTAGAATGTCATTGTATAGATCCTCTGTCGGTTGTGTAAGATATTCCTCTTTCATTTTACTGTTTAGTCGATTTTGAAAGAAAACTTTAGTACTTGAGTCATACAGTCCTTCTAAATTATATTTTTTTTGTTCGAGTCTTTCGTCTGGTGTTATTGATTTTGTTTGGTTCTCGTTCTTCTTGAATGGTAATGCTGCCGTGTGTTTGTCCTACTCTAGCATTTAAGTCGCCTGGTACATTATTAAGTTGGTCATAAAAGGTGTCCTTATCTGTGTCCTTTCAGTGTTAGGTTAACTGTTGAAATTCTTTCGTTTATATTTTCCCATGTAGTTATTTTCCCTTCATATTTCTTGTTTATCAAAACTGAAACTCCTTTCGCTGCTCTCTCATCTTTCGGTACCCCACTGTAGATATGAATGTACCGAGCGTTCAAGACCATTCCCTTGCTTTTAGTTTTCGTTAATACGGCTATATCTACTTTCTTTCGCTCTAAAGTTTTCAGTCTTCCGTCTGGTGTTATTGATTTTGTTTGGTTCTCGTTCTTCTTAAATGGTAATGCTGCCTTCTGTTTGTCCTACTCTAGCATTTAAGTCGCCTGGTACATTATTAAGTTGGTCATAAAAGGTGTCCTTACCTGTGTCCTTTCAGTGTTAGGTTAACTGTTGAAATTCTTTCGTTTATATTTTCCCATGTAGTTATTTTCCCTTCATATTTCTTGTTTATCAAAACTGAAACTCCTTTCGCTGCTCTCTCATCTTTCGGTACCCCACTGTAGATATGAATGTACAGAGCGTTCAAGACCATTCCCTTGCTTTTAGTTTTCGTTAATACGGCTATATCTACTTTCTTTCGCTCTTCGTCTTCCGTCTGGTGTTATTGATTTTGTTTGGTTCTCGTTCTTCTGGTAATGCTGCCGTCTGTTTGTCCTACTCTAGCATTTAAGTCGCCTAGTACATTATTAAGTTGGTCATAAAAGGTGTCCTTATCTGTCTGTGACGCATCTTTGTTGGGACCATACAGCGCAATAAATGAGATCCTGTGTCCTTTCAGTGTTAGTTTAACTGTTGCAGTTTTTCCATGTAGTTATTTTCCCTTCATATTTCTTGTTTATCAAAACTGTAGATATGGTTGTACCAAGCGTTCAAGACCATTCCCTTTCTTTTAGTTTCCGTTAATACGGCTATATCGACTTTCTTTCGCTGTAAAGTTTTTAGGGTATCCGCTGATTTTGATCGCCACCCTTGAATATTCCATGTTCCAAAAATCATATCCTTTAGTCTTTGCTGTGGTCGTCTTAATTTCTTTCTGTCTTAGGTTCCGAGGCTGTGCACTGGGATTTTTAGCTTCTCCCGAGCGTTCAAGACCATTGCCTTTCTTTTACTTTCCGTTAATACGGCTATATCTACTTTCTTTCGCTCTAAAGTTTTCAGGATATCCGCTGATTTTGATCGCCACCTTTGAATATTCCATGTTCCGAAAATCATATCCTTTAGTCTTTGCTGTGGTCGTCTTAATTTCGTTCTGTCTAGGTTGCGAGGCTGTGCACTGGGATTTTTTTTTTCGAGTAACGGGTAGCTGACCCGTTGTCAGTAAAAATTCGGACAAAAAATTTAATATGGTATCAAATCTGAAAACGCAAAAAACCTAATCTTAAAATAAACTTTAAGGTAAATTTTTGTGATAGGTAATTTGTGTAAGTTTTAAAGGAGCTTTTATTACATATAATTCAAGATCCAATGTTACAGACGACATAAAATAAAATGCTAGTTTAAAAATTGTAGCAGACTTCTTAGTCGCCTTGTCTGGAAACGTCTAAATTTTGGCTACAATAAGTCCCTTTAATTTACTATTAAAGGACAGCTTAGGTGACTTTCCTAATTTCAAGGTAAACGTTCCTTATAAAAAAAATCAACAAAATACGTACCTAAACTTGTTTCAGCAATAAACGAATGTTTCGTTCCCCGGTTAGACTCAAAAATAAATCCGGGCAGATCCTCTTTTATGATAGTTGTTTGCTGTTGCCCGTCAGAGTTGTGAATGTGTATTTCAGACTCTTTTCTTGCGGTCATAGACCAATTTCCCACTACCAAACGGGTCGCGCTTGGTTTGGATAAAATAGGGGTGGAGTTGGCGGTGTTTCGTACTGCCGCTCTTGCCCTTTGCAGTTTTTCTAAGAACTCTCCTCGATTTTCTACGATAAACACAAACTTATTAGATTATGCCACTCATGTGTTGAAAGTACCATAAAAGTATGATTTTGAAGAATTACAGCGATAACTCTTTTGACTTACGTCAAGTGATAGGAGTTACACTGATTATTTACCTCATACATTATAAAAGCGGGTCGATTTTCACCTGATTATTCTGCGAAAATTTCCCGCTCAGGTGAAAATTTCCCTTGTCAAAACTGATAATTGCCTTTTTGAAAACTCAAAATTCATTTCGGGATGGATAAATAATCAGAAAATCATTCTTAGATTTTTTGCCACGAGTAAACCGCTATCGGGCAAACCCTCGAACGGTTTCCACGGCAAAAAATCTTCGAAATGATTTTCGATAATTTCCCCATCCCTTAATAAATTACTACAGATTATTTTTCCTCATACCTGATTATTCAGCGAAACTTTCCCGCTCGTGTGAAAATCTCCCTTGTCAAAACTGAAAATCTCCCTTGTCAAAACTGATAATTGCCCTTTTCAAATAGCGAAATCACACGTCTGTACCAACAGGTTTTTATTTTCGACGTGTCTTTTGATGATAACAGCGAACATTGACATTTTAGTTTGTTATCAAGGACCACAAAGAAGCTTGTTTAGAAGCCAAAGTGTCACTTTCAGAAAAACGGATCCGAAAATATAAAGCGGTCAAGAGAGGTCGTATGGACGCAATTTCAGTAGTTTTGTAAGGCACGAGACTATCTTTTTACACCAGACACGCCCGATGCTGCGCTGGCGAACATTTTAAAGGACTAGGCATACAAAGAAGATAAGCTGGGTTCTCATGCGTCTGCCTGTATGGTGTCCGTTTGTCTGCATTTTGTCCATCTGTTTCTCCGTTATGCGTCCGTGTTTTCGTCTGTCTGCGCCGGTTCGTCTCTCCGTTTATCTTTCTGTCCGTCCGTCATTCCGCCCGAATGGTTGTCCGTGTGTAGACTGCATAAATTGAAGGAAAACCGATATGTGGAACTAAAAACAAAACCCGATGTACTTGGCATCGACACGAATTGCTTTTAACTGCTCATTTTTTGATTTAAGATACAGTGAAGACAATATGAAATATCACCGCAAAGCTACTCATAGAAAAATATTTTACCGAATATCAACGAAAAATCAACCCTTTTAAAGTCATAGCCTTCATATCTGCCAGAGACAGAAATGTCAAAAGAGAGGAGCTTCAAAAAGTTTCAGAAAAAAGAAGATGTAGTGTCAATGCCTTGACTGGTAATGCAATAAAAAAAATCATGGCCGTTCTCGATGAAAGCACGCTGAAAGATGTTCCATATTTTTTCATTTGAACTCGTCTTGAGAGGAGGAGAAGCCTACAGAAGTTTGGTTAGTCAGTTTAGAGTAGAGAAGGATTTTTCTGGCAACGTAACGAATAGAATTCAGTGTAAACAAATTTTTACAAAAATCGCTCAAGGGGGCGACAAAAGATGTGCTGAATCAAAATGGCTAGTCCCAAATAAAGTTTTTCCAGATATGTGCCCTGTACGCCTGTATTATAAATATATGTCAAAAAGACATGGTACAAAAATATTCCTGTTGGAAAGAACACACTCTTGAAATGAATAGAAGAAAAACTTACAAATGATTCGCTAAGAGCCTCTGCTGTGTCTGCCTTCGCGAAAAGAGGTGTCCAGGAAGAGCAGCCTTACTTGCAAATGGACGAAGAGCACCATCAGAATATAATTTCTAAGATGAGAGGAAACGACAGCTGCACTGTTGATGAGAAAGTGGACCCTGCTGATCTATCAGTACTCAATCTATTCAATCCAAAATGAATATTTGTGGAGAAACAGCAGCTACGAAAATTGGCTCTGGTTCTTCAAACTCCAATAGCATTCCATAATACAATATACAAATTGCGTTTTTAATTGTAATACATTAAAGTGTGCAAAATAAATCGTTCGTTTCTTAATTTGATAAATAATCTTGAAAATTCATTTCGGGATGGTGAAATAATCAGAAAATCATTATTAGATTTTTTTCATGAGGAAACCGCTCTCGGGCAAGCCCTCGAGCCCACGGCAAAAAATCTTCGACCTGATTTTCGATAATTACCCCATCCCTTAAGGCCACAAAAACGCATAGATTTGACAACACTGCTTTGCTATTTTTTTGAAAGATCAACAATAGGTGGCATCACTAATACCATTACGAGTGAGATCGTGCAGTGTTCAGAACACGGTGCGAACACCATATGTGAGGAAAAGTATAATTTACTAGAAACGTAACCATTTAGTAATGCTTCTTTAAAAGATTTTGATGCTCGGATTTATGCTTCATGGATTGCAATGTCTCGAAATTAAAAAGAATCAAAAGAAAAATCATTATTCAACATCAAAAAAATAACAAATTTCCGTATTATTTTTATCACTTGACATGTATCAATTTATTGGCCGAATATTCCATTAGACAAGTGTCCGGTGGCTATGCGGAACCTGAATTCCAATACTCCAATCGAAATCACTTCAGTTTCCTTGGGCCTACTAAATTACGTGACCAGAATATTGCTTACAAAGTAAAAAACCATAACTTTTTTGTTATCAGATAATAGGATTTATAAAAATCTACAACCGTATCCAAAGGATTTTTTCAAAATTTGATTTATTTTTTCAAAAAAGAAAAAAGTCCAAAATTGCTGTTACAGATTTCTGTATTATCGACGAGGCTAAAGAAAAATCCAGGTAAGATTTTTGACCATTGTTAGCCGTGTTTATTTTATTTCGAAAATGAGAGAGTCCAGCAAAAAGCTGTCTGAATACGGTTATGAGGAATTCAAAAATAAACATTCCTGCCAAATTTTAACAGATTCCGTTTTCTCGTTTTCGATATTCTGCCCGCTAAAAATTGGCCCAAAAACAGCAAAGCAGTGTTGTCAAATCTAGGAAGTTTTTGTGGCCTTAATAAATTACTACAAAATATTTCCCTCGTGTGTTAAAACTCCCATAAGAGGTGTGCAATTTCGCGCAGTAATTGCATTGTAGAAAACGAAAATTGCACCGCATGTTCCTATTGTTTCAATAACGTCAAAACGTTGTTATAATTTTGATTTTATGTTTTTGAGGGGACTGTGGATTAAAAATTCAATTTCAATCACATTTTCTTTTTAAACTTTGAGGACACTAATACCTACAACCAATATTCTATTTTCTTATATTTTTGCTGCTGTTTCTGATTCGGGAAATATTCAAATAAATTGTAAATAGAGAAGTGGTGGCAGTAAAAAATTAATCATTTCATCCCATTTGAAGTTTATATAGTTTTGATGAAGACACACTAAAGATAACAAAAAAAATATTTTCAGACGTCTAGGTGGGCGCTTTTTCTATACGGAGGCCCCGAAACTTGCAAAAAATAATAGGTATATGAACTCATTTCATCCCATCTGCAATTTAAACTAAAACAAACCTTACCAGACATTACCTCGTGACTTTAAAAAAATCAAACGGTACCCACCTATAGCGGGGCGTTTACGAGTAGTTAATATTTTCCGAAATAGTTATGATAATGTATTATGTTAAGATCCTCACCGAGATAACAAAAAAAAATATGGCACACATCGAGGAAATAATAGCTCTCACCAATATAATAAAAAAAATTATTGCACTATACCTGTAGGTGGGGGCGTTTTTTACAGGGAGGCCCAAAAACTCCAAAAATAATTGCTATATGAAGTAATTTCATCCCTTTTCTGATTTGTGCTATTATGTTAAGGGCCACACCAAGATAGCAAAAAAAAAATATTACACACCTCTGAGTAGGGGCGTTTTTTATAGGGAGGCGTCAAAACTTGTATAAAATAATAGTTTTGGAGCATGCCTGTAAAAAACGCCCCCGCCCAGAGGTGACCAATATTTTTTTTGTGATCTTGATGTGGCCCTTAACATAATATCACTAATCAGAAAAGAAATGAAATGGGTTCGTATAGAAATTATTTTTTGGAACTTTTGAAGCCACCCTGTAAAAAAATCCCCCACCCATAGGTGTATAATAATTTTTTTTGTTATCTTGGTGTGGCCCTTAACATAATAGCACTAATCAGAAAAGAGATGAAACGCGTTCATACAGCAATTATTTTTTGCAAGTTTTGAGGCCTCACTGTAAAAAAAGCCCCCACCTAGAGAAGGGCAATAATTTTTTTTGTTATCTTGATGTGGCCCTTAACATATTAGCCCTAATCAGAAAAGAGATGAAATTACTTCATATAGCTATTATTTTTTACAAGTTTTGAGGCCTCCCTGTAAGAAAAGCCCCCAACTAGGGATGTGCAACATATTTTTTTGGTATATTGTTGTGGCCCTTAACACAATAGCCCTAATCAGAAAAGAGATGAAATGAGTTCATAGAGCTATTATATTTTGCAAGTTTTAGGACCTCCCTGTAAAAAAAGCCCCACCACCATCATCATGATATTTTTACTTAATTCGTATGGATGTAAACTACAGTTTTATACTAGTTATAATATGGATGAAATCATACACCTCAATTGCCATCACCTCTCTATCTATTACATTCGTGCATTAAAATAAGCCAGATAACTTTTGTATTCAACGTGTTTTTATTACAAATTGCATTCGTTTGTTTTCATATTTTACGAAAATGCCTCCTGCTAGGTGGGCTTTTTCGCGAAAATATGAAAACAAATTCCTGCAATTATAAAACAAACGTGTTATACAAAAATAATCGTTAATTTTGAGGCACTTGCGCAATTACTTCCGATAATTGTTTCCTTACAGTACTAAATGGTTTCCGTTTGTCAAAGGACGTACTTTATTATAATTAAAACTTAAAAGTTACCATTGGCAACAGAATTATTTATTTTATTTTTTATTTTTATTTAAATTTCGTAAAACGAATCGGTTTAGAGCTGTTACAGAGAAGAAATCAACGAAATATTATTCAAAGTAAACGGTGTGTAAGTTTATTATTTATGTTTTTTTTTTCTGTTTTCGTTCGTGATATAATCCCCTACATACCACTCGAGTTTCAAAATTAACTAAGTAATTTCTCACTCAAGTGTGTTTTCTTTTCAAATTTCACTCCTTCTACGAAATCGTGAAAAAGTATTGGTAACTTTAAAGCTCTAGTTGTATTACCACCCCCCCCCCCCCCCTCCCGATAATTAGTCGGCCGTACGTGCATGCGTCTTTATACATAGTTGTACGTCTGCCGTTTATCCACGTGGATTTATTGTCCGGTTTTACCGTTATAGCGTCTATTAATTAAGCGTGTTAACTGCGATGCAGTCGCGCCCCTCTGATTGGGTCTATTGGGTGCCACATTCATATACCAGTTTTTTGCGGTCACATAAAGTCGTAAAAAACTCGTTCGAAAACCTCTTTGTACATTCGCTCGACTTGTGGACCTCGCCTTCCGCTCAGTCCACCAACATCTCTCGATATTGTGCAGAGTCGTTTTCAAACCTTGTTTTTTAAAATACTATTATCAGGTTTTACAAGTTTTCCATGCGATTTGTAAAACGAGCTTTTAAAAACCAAGACAAATTTGAAGAAATCCAAGTAATAAGTACTTAACTCTTTCCTGGTAAGAACACAAGTTTAAAAATCACATATTTCAAAAATTTTTGAACAGGTGCGTCGAAACATTTCGGTTTTGCCATTGGTAATACATCACTCATTTTGACATACCTCATTTGAAACCGCCCCACAATAAAATAACGAAACAGAGAGCTGTCTTCTATAACTCGAGTGATAATTTGAACTTTTGTAAATGTTGATATCTGTGGCATTTTTAAGGATGTCACACTGAATTTTAAGCTGTACTAGCTGTTTAAATGTACTAAGCTGGCGGTGCCTTATAATAGTATACACTAATGGAAAGCTAAATTTTGTGGCATAGGAAAAAATGCATGTATGAGTTTTTTTTGAAATCAAGTGTACATTAGTTTTTCTCTCCTTAGAAATACCTAAAAGTCCATAATCCCCTCGAATTTGGACCACCCTGTATATACCTGGACTTGCCATCTTTCCATCATCTTTCTGTGATTTGATATTAGTAGCTTAATTTTTAATTTTATTTTACCCCTTAATATGTTTATAATTAATTTTATGTTTACAACAATTTCTACTAGTTATTGAAGAAAGAATTAGCATTTGGAACGAGGGGTCATTCACTGCGAGAGTAGTTATTAATGGCCCCTCCCTTTATGTTAATACCCTAGTCACCCTCAAAGATTATATAAAATTTTTATTGAGCCGGCAGAACTAGACCAGGGGTAGCTCAAAATCAGTCATTAACGTACATATAGTAAAAACGACATTGAATAACACCAGGACAGCCAGGGGCCGTAATTTCAAAACCACATGAAAAGTATTCAAATTCGAGTACTTTCGTGGGATAACTAATATATATATATATGGAATTTTTATGACTACCTCTTTCTATACCGGGTAGAATGAGAGGCAGGGGTATAGCCTAACCGCTCTCAGGACGGATTTACGAGAAAAACGATTCAGGTGGATCGATGCATCCTGACTAAAATCACTCGTATTTAAACGCGATTAGTTAACGTACCCAAGCAGCACTTGGACGTTATCTTACGGTATGCAGACGTAGCGAATAAATAATCCGACGTCAGCCAGCAACGTCGTTTCAACTTCCTGTCGACCCTTATTTATGCCTAAATGGGGAATACAGATTCACGTCGTCTCGAAGTGAGTACTTAAAATAAATACCCAAAAATATAAAATAAAGATCTTATTGTGCCACCCATAAAGTTGACATAATAAAAGTTAATTCCGTTGTTTTTTAAAGCTCGGCACAAACATTATGAAAGTCGACATTATTTTGATAGCATCGTGCACAACAAGGTACGAGACTGTCAAAAATAGTGCCGACTTTATTAAAGTCAGCCTATAATGTACCGAGAATTCCCCAACAACAAACACTTTTAAAACGAAAGACATATGTAATTTTTTCCTATGAAAGCCAGTTTATTGATTTTTTTTGTATTGTGTTTATTTTGTTTTTTAAGTGGTGGTGACTGTCTAAGTCACACTACACTTTCTGGTCGATTCCAAGAAAAAAAATATATTTCTTGAATTATAGGTTTTTGTGTTTGGGCCATCCAGCACTATTATTTAACATTAAAATTAAAATAGCATCAAATAAAGCATTCAATTCTAAGTAAAAAAGTCAAATAAACTTTTTTGTAGCACGTTTAGTTTTTTAGGGAAATTTATTTATTTATTAAAAAATAATTTTTTTTTAAACAAATTTTTTAGGGTTGTGTAGAATTTTATGTCGAGCAAAAAATGTTTCATAAAGTTTTTTGTAGCATCTACACTTTCCTCACAAAAAAAAGCTAGTGTCGCAGGCTTTGTCTTTCCTTTATACTTTTATTGGGTTACCTTATGAAAGTATGAAGGCTGCCAAGTATTGGTTTGTGTGAAGGCTGAAAATTTGTGTCAGTCGATGTTGTCAAGGACTGAAACTGTTCGTTACTACTTTTAATCCATAGCCCACTATTCTCAATACTGAGACACGCTGACTCTCAGCCCCTTTCTCCTCTACAAGGAGCATCCTGAATCAATTATTACGGACATTTTACAACGCCTGTGTACCAGTCGAAAGGAGAAATCAAGAGTTGAAAAAAGAATTACGAGCTCAATGTTCTACAATGGGCCCCACTAAATGGGACACTGATTTGGAACAACTTATTTTCAGAATCAATAACACTCACTCAATCGCTCTACTGGTTATCTTCCAAGTGTTCTCCTTTTCGGAAAGAGACTTACGAGACCCGGCGAATGGGCTAGTTTAGATGTCATACCTATAAATGAGGCCGATGATAGGAATCAGCGTATGCATCCGAAAACCAAGAATATATATTCAAAAAGCGAAACTGACAATTCTCCGTCACTTAACCCTAACACCTTCTGTATGGCTCGAGAGTTCAAAACTTCAGGAAACCCACTTGCACCAACATGGTCTGGTCCCCATAAAATTCTCAAAAAATCGGAAGCCACTCATACGAAATAAAAAAAAATGCATATGTTTTCAAAGTACATATTGATGATATGCGACTTTATCTTGGAAGACCAAATCATGATGTAATGGCCAATGATCCTGTTCAATCAAATTCGTCTGAAGTTTTTGAGCAGTCAAGTATCAGTTCAGACGGAGAAGATTAAATGCTGTTGTTAATTTTATTATTGCAATTTTTCTTTTAAATAAATTTGTTTTGGGGAGGGAAAGGTCGCAGGCTTTGCCTTTCCTTTATACTTTTATTGGGTCACCTTATGAAAGTATGAAGGCTGCCTAGTATTGGTTTGAGTGAAGGCTGAAAGTTTGTGTCACTCGACCTTGTCGAGGACTGAAACTGTTTGAATTTTATTGGCCTTTTTTGCACCTAAGTTTTACCAGGGATTTGGCAATAAAAAATAAACCAAATGCAAAAGATAGCTGTGTTCTTTGTCTGCCTGCTAGCATTAAAAATATATATAATAATGTTTATTTTGTCAATTTAAAATTATTTTTTTCTTAGTTTATATACCTTATGGAAAAATCTGTGTCACTTTAAAAAAGTGAACATTATGACATAATAAAAAAACAAAGTGAATCTCGTGTCCGCAAATAAAAATTAAAGTAACACTCCTGGCATATCGGACAAAGCGTTTTTGTTTCTCACTTCATTACGACCAGGCCTCCAATGTCTAATGGAGAATCCAGACACCTATTTCATCCTTATTAGGAATCATCAGGGAGTCATAGGATTGTACACTTGATTTAAAAAAAAACTCATACATGCATTTTTTCCTATGCCACAAAATTTAGCTTTCCATTAGTGTATACTATTATAAGGCACCACCAGCTCAGTATACCTGACAGCTTAAAATTCACTCGAGTTATAGAAGACGGCTGGTATATAACAAGAGCGGCCACCCATTTTGGAGTTGATAAAATGACGATAATGCGATGGAAAAAGCGCTGGATTGAAAATAATTCTACGGATAGGAAAGATAGATCAGGAGGACCAAAAGTAAATTCTGACGTGCAAGATGAGAGACTTATTGACCATCTCAGACAAAATCCTTTTTCAACGTCGGTTGAAGCAGCTAAGGTAACATTATTTCCGGATTCTTTAGCAACATTAAATAGAAGAGTAACGAAATCAGAAGTCTCTTGTCGAGTTGCTGCAAAGAAGCCTTTTCTAACAGAAGAACAAAAACAGGCCAGAGTGATTTTTGCACTGAACAACGTTCTTCGTGATAATGACTTCTAGGAGAGGGTGGTTTTCACTGACGAAAAAATTTTTCAATCATCTTCAAGCAGCAGGAGAATTTTAGTTTATCGTCCACCAAATTCTAGATTTGAAACCGAATATACAAACCAAATTAAAAAAACTGGACATTTTTCTGTAAACATGTTGGGCTGGTTTAGTGCTAGAGGTTTGGGTTTTTTTTGGAGAATCGAAGGAAGATTTAATAGTGAACGATATATTGAAATCCTTGAAAACGTTATGCTGCCATCTGTACAGGCTTTACATGAAAATAATGACTTCGTTTATCAGCAGGACAACTGTCCAGTACACACGGCTAATGTTGTTCGCCAAGGGCTTCAGAATAATAATATAGAAACACTTCCTTGGCCAGCCAACAGCCCTGACCTTAACCCAATGAAAAATATATGGGGTCGAATCGTTAAAATAATATACCAAAGGAATTGGAGACCAAGAAATGCTGAAGAGTTAAGCAATGCTATTTATCGCGCATTAGATCAGCTCTCAGAAGACCATCAGTATTTTCAAAATTTAACCTTTTCAATGCCCAGACGTTTGCAGCTTGTAATAGAGAAAAATGGTGACCCTATTAAATACTAAATTATTTATTTTAGTTCGTTTTTAGTTTATT
Source organism: Oxystoma pomonae (assembly GCA_963921995.1). Classification (NCBI taxonomy): domain Eukaryota; kingdom Metazoa; phylum Arthropoda; class Insecta; order Coleoptera; family Brentidae; genus Oxystoma; species Oxystoma pomonae. The sequence continues at coordinate 63,524,354 of OY998167.1, forward strand.
TTATTTATTTTTTTAGTATTAAGTTTACCATCGTTTTTGTCCTAATCCAAGTTTCCTATTCGTCGAATTGTTTCAATCCAGCGCTGTTTCCATCGTATTATTGTTATTTCATCAACTCCAAAATGGGTTACCGCCCTCTTTATAGAACAGCCTTCGTCCGTTACTCGAGTGATAATTTGATATTGTTCAATAAAGACTTTACTAAAACATTATTTTTGCTGATTTTTTAGTATTATGCAAAATTTAATATAAAAATAAGGTTGCCTTTAATTTAAATAAAAAAATATTTTCAGTTTTAGGGACCTTTTTGAAACAATATGACAAATTGTCGTACTTTTGAAGATTTTAGGCATTTTAGCTTGTAGTCCGTATATATTATACACTTTTAGAAAGGTCAATTTTGTGACTGCATGTATGCGTTTTTTTTTTTAAATTAAGTGTACCTGGCAGTTGAAGCTACACAGGCACTATGCATACCTCTCGAATTTAAAACAAAAAGTTTGTAATCCGCGGAGACGTAGTACCTGTGTGTGCCACCTGTCGAATAAACCGAGAAACAAAAACATCACTTTTCAATTTTGCTTCAACTGCCAGGTACAATCCTATGACTCCCTGATGATTCCTAATAAGGATGAAACAGGTCTGTAGGTGTCTGGATTCTCCATTAGATATTGGAGGCTTGGTTGTAATGAAGTGAGAAACAAAAACGCTTTGTCCGATATGCCACGAGTGTTACTTTAATTTTTATTTGCGGACACGAGATTCACTTTGATTAACATTTTGGCTTTTTAGTTCTGCGCAACAAGCCTGCGCTACACAGGCACCATGCACACCTCTCGAATTTAAAACCAAAAGTTTGTAATCCGCGGAAACGTAGTACCTGTGTGCGCCACCTGTTGAGTAAATCGAGAAACAAAAACATCAAAATTGAAAAGTGATGTTTTTGTTTCTCGGTTTATTCGACAGGTGGCGCACACAGGTACTACGTCTCCGCGGATTACAAACTGTGTAGCTTCAACTGCCAGGTACAATCCTATGACTCCCTAATGATTCCTAATAATGAAACAGGTCTGTAGGTGCCTGGATTCTCCATTAGACATTGGAGGCCTGGTCGTAATGAAGTGAGAAACAAAAACGCTTTGTCCGATATGCCACGAGTGTTACTTTAATTAATATATATATATATATATATATTTAATGCTGGTTGGTAGACAAACAACAAGGCTATCTTTTGCATTTGGTCTTTTATTTTTTTATCGCCAAATTCCTGGTAAAACCTTAGAGCAAAAAAAGGACAATAAAATTGACCATTTTTGCAGAATTTTAAACTAAATTTTTTTTTTGTGACAAAAGTCTAGATGCTACAAAAAACTTTATGGAACATTTTTTGCTCAACGTAAGATTCTATACAACTCTTAAAAATTCGTTTTAAAAAAATTTGATTATAATCGCATAAAATCCTATAACGCCACTTTTTATAAATTTTGAAATATTTAAAAAAATTTTACTAAAAAAACTAAACGTGCTTCTACTTAAAATTGAATGCTTTAATGTATTCTACTTTTTATTTTTTTAAAATGTAATATTTTTAATTTTGAGAAATTTTGGCATTTTTTTACAGGTTTATAGGGTGTTACTCTCTAAGATGTATATGGAAGATTTAGATATAATAGTGCTGGATGGCGCAAACACATAATTCAAAAAATATATTTTTTTTCTTGGAATCGACCAAAAAGTGAAGTGTCAATTGTTAACTTATTATTAATTTTGAATGGCGTTTTCCAATTTAGATCAACTTACCTATTTTGCACTAAAATGTTATCAATTCGGACCGGGTCTCCAACTTTTGCTATCTATACAACATTGACTAAATATTACTAAAACTAAGTTCTTACGTTCAAACGACGTATGGAAAGAAATCCTACGTCATGCATGGCAGATCAATGCCGACGTATTAGAATCCAACCTCTAACAATTGCTTACCATCATAGTAGAATTACATACAAATTTCATATTATAATATTTATTTATTCTATTAGATTGTAGAATTTTTTGTCCAGTCCCAAAGACATTAATTTAACAATGCCCTTATTGCAAAATAATTTTTCTACCTGCTTACCTACCTACCTGTTTATTAAGTTCGATTCCAACAACGGAATTTGTTTGTACATCTTGAAGAATTCTTGCTTCCTTTCTTCGAATGGTTAAATTTACGTTTATTATGTTATTACGTTATTATTAGGCATAATCAAATTTCAACCAAAAAAATAACGTTTAAAAGTAAGGCTAGGACATGTCAAAGTAGGATAAAAAACCCAACGAAAATTAGGGCAAACAGTGGAACGTAAAGTGGGTCAATGGAACACAACGTCACTTTAGGGAACGTTCTATCGACCATCACTAAACCTAATCGATTCCGACGACGTGACGATTGGACGTTGGGCAAGACAACTAATTTACCATCATAGAAACCAACATAAGACCGACGACATTGGGAAATCAATAGAAAGTTACGTCAGATTATGCGACGTCGCGTCGGCGGGTGGTTTAATACACTGACTTACGATAAACAACGTTGGTTTTGATATAAAAGCTACTTGGTTTACCAATTAAAGAAGTGATGACTTAAATTTTGGCTTTAAATAACGTCGCATTACGTCAGATTTAGTAGGAAGTCAGATAAATGCTGCTTGGGATATGCGAATACTTTTTGTGTGGTTTGAGAATGCGGCCCCGGGATAAACAAGAAACTTCTTATTTACGGATAGTAATTGCCACTTAAATAGTGAACTATTTATTTACCTTGTGCCGAGCAAACTGCCCCCTAGTCGTGGTGCTCCTTAGAAGTATGGGCACCAAAGCCACAGGATTTCAAAAAAATATTGCATTTTATATCGCGGTCATATTTCTATTTGGACGTAAAGAAAAAACCACAACCATATATTCTACCAATCAATCTAAATTTGCACAAGGCATAAGCAGTAATTTACTAACCAACCAAAAGGTAAAAAATAAGCTTCTTTTCAATAAAAAAAAAATGTTAAAATACAAAAGCTAAAAAGATGAGTTTAAAATAAACATAAATTATAGCGTATTCAGTTTCTTAACTATTTATTAGTATTATAATACACAGTGGATTTTTTTTACTTTAAAAAAGTCGATTTTTTTTAGTTTTTTTAAGAAACTGAATACTCTATAATAAAAGGTAAGCTATACCTTACCTTCAGTGGTGAGAGAATCGGCAGCCCTTCCTTTGCCTAAATCCAAAAACAAAAATCAACATGTCACTTGGGTTACCACACAATTAAGGAAAAAAAATAACAATAAAAACAAAACAAAAATTGGATTTTGACATGAATTTTGACCAGAATCTACTGTGCTTAGAACGAAAGACTGTTAATCAAAATTACTTTCGAGAGGAAATCTTCCACAGGTTTCACTTCAGAAACACAAAGTGCTTCAAACATGCCAAATATGGTTACGTTCTTTTTCCTAAGCACGGCAGAAATCGTAATTTTTTGAGATATTTTGATTCTAAAAAAAAAATAACAAAGGGCACTTGCCTTTTTACAAAAACAAATCAACAAGCAAATAAAAAAAGGAAAAATGTACAAGCAAAACTTGTTTTATGAAAGCATGCGTTTCTATAAGAACGTCGGATTTTAATATTTTTCTTCTAGTAACAAAAAAAGGCAGGTCGCTAAATGGCAAAAGCATCCCCACTCAATCTATTTTTTCATGCAATGTAATTCTTCAAATTTATATAATAACTTATGGCCGATTCGATCCTTTCGATGTTTACAGAGTGGTAAGACGAATTTGCCATAAGTTTCTGCGAGAAAGCAAGAAAAATGATAAAAGCAACTTTCTGTATCTTGTTTGTAGATGAGTAAAATATAAAAAAAAAGATTGCGCCGTGCCGAGAAGTCTTACAATATACACATGAAATTGCTTATACCACTTGGTGACCTAAACTAAGCTTGCTGTCTGATACTGCTACTAAAGAAATAGTGGATACGCCGATTGCATCAACTTGTATGGCTTCTGTAGGAATCATGCTCCAAAGAAATTAAAATAAACTAGAAACAGCATAAAAATCCTGACGCAAATCACACATGTAGGCTCCGGAAATTCTGCTATTCAACGGGGTTGCCGCGTTTCCTTAATTATCTCTTATTTTATACAATACACAAATACATTATCTTAGTCTAATAAACTATGTAAAGAATCGAAAAAGTTCAGTTGAAAATACATGAGGAAGATTATTTAATATAATTTTTTGTGTTACCTTCTAGAAACAATTACAATAACACAAAAACATCAGGGCAAAAAGTTATTGATGTGTTTGTTTAAATCGCACAGGTTTTTGTTAATATAAAGACTTACAAAAATGTTGGAACTATCTTTTTACAACTTTCGTTAGATTTGATTACTTATTTTTAAAAAAATGTATTTTAGTTTATTTTAATTTCTTTTTCATGTTCGCTCCATTTTTTCTACTAATTTATGACCGGCTTTAAATGCATTTTAATTTTCCACGCCACGGATAAGTACAGTAATTAGAATCGCAAGTATTGTTTGTATATATTCCTCCAATTGTATATGCCATCTAGACGTCATTTAAATAGAAGTTCTATCAAAAACATTTTATAAATTAACAGTCTAAAAAAATACGTACCAGAAGTATCAGCACCGCCTTCAGGAGATCCACTAGAGTACATCGTTGCCAGTTTTCCATCCAAAATAAATCTAAACCAACCGTTCGAACCGTTGGACAGCTCCAACGCGGCCGCGTCGCTCCAAATGTACAGACAATCGCGCCCTCTACAGATCGACCAATCTCGCCAATGGTACGCTTTGCCGGGCAGAACTTCTTTGGCGTCTTCGTGAGGTTGCTGCTCGGAGACTTCTGAAAAAAGGTAAACAAATGAAAAACCTTTGACAACCTCCAATGTAAACCTCGAATGTAACTACCCCTATGTGCTCTGCCCGATTTTTTTTTACCTGACGGAACTGAAATAAACTTGGGCCTAATTTACATCTACACACCGAATTTAATCATAATCGGATGAACGATTCAAAAGCTACACCCGATTATATTTGCGATCATATCTCAAATTCCTTAACATCTGTTCGTGGAAAGCGTCTCATCTCATAGCTTAGAACAGTCCCAAAAGGATAGGCTTCAAACAGAAAAAAAAACTGCATCGAAATCGGTTCACTGGTTCGAGAACTATATCACACATGCAGATATAGGGGGTCACTTATTACACCTCTCTTATTTCGCATTTGCGTCGGGGGTTAAAAATAACTAAAGCCCTGACGAATTTTAACATTATTACAGAGGGCGAGTTTGTAGATCCACCGGTGCCAACAAAAGAGTTCACAAATTTTAGATGGATTTCAGCAGTCCAACCTTTCTAAATTTTTCGATGGATTTCACCAATCCAACAAATGTTGGCACCGATCGCCACCAACTTCGGGAGTCGATGGAAAATTGTCGTTGGATTAAACATCACCCTACTTTATGGTTATTTATTTTTTACAGTTTTTAATACCTAATTCAAACTAAATTATTTTTTTATGCATTTTGGTTAATACAAGGTACAGTATAGCTTAATGGAGTGGTGAGCTAGATCAGATAGCCATATTATAGGTACTTACACATCTGAAATAAAATAAACATCCACATACAAAGAAACAAAATTATAAATAGGACGAAAAACCATACCAACTACTAACATACATAACATACAGATTATAAGTCAGAAAAGTGTGTTTATGATAGAATAAAACTTAATATATCAGCTATATATATTAAATTTTATATATAAAATTTTAAAGGTAATTTGAGTTGCATAAGTAAAGACTGATGATGAGCTAGATATCATACTAAATTTGAGGCAAAAACGTACTTGCATTGAAGACTATGTTGAAAAAACTGTCCAGAAGTACAGATTGTGTGCCTTTAAGGGCGGTATTCATAGCCGTTCCTCAAGGCTCCTTCCTTCCTTCGCTCATAGGAATTCACATTTACCAAGGAAGCCTTGGGAACGACTATGAATACGGCCCTTATAAGTCACATTTCCGATTTTCTGGAGCAGAAGTTGTTATTATATTAAGTGTGGTTCTTGGCACTCAGCTGTTTACACTGCTAGATGTCAGATGGATGTCAAACCCATCTGTCAACCGAATGTTGGCACCGATGATCCACCGCTGTCAAAAAAATGTTGAATTTACAAACTCGCCCAGATTCCAATAGTCCGATGTTTGACTTTTTCAGGTTTTCCTAACCAAATAAATAAAATTCCTCGCTTTCCTTTAGCTTTCTTTTTTTTCTCAGTCAGTTTCAGTCTTTCCTACGTGGGGCATTGTATAAAGATAGGAGGCAGTTCTAAGTTACTTAATTTTTAACAAAACTACGTAGTTTATTTTCCAAAATTCCCATCACCTGTGGAGCTAGGACTTAAAACTGCCTCCTATCTTCAGATAAATTATCTTGGGCTCTAAAACTGTGAATTACCTTCTTGCTGCGTCTCACTGTTACTATCACTTTCGATTTCTTGGGGTTCTGGTGGCCCTGCTAATGCCTGAACTTTGGTGAAAATGCCCAATCTTGCAAAATGATCGAGAAAAACTTTAGGCGCTTTCGACATCAGATCTTGTATTATTGAAAGAACCACTGAATGGCCGTCTTCGTCCTCCTGAAGCAGAGAACATAATAAATTAAATATTTTTAAAATTGCTTCTACCGCCATTATCGACTTCTTCCTCGTTTTAAACGTTTATTGGAAATGGATTTGAAAATAATATAAAGAAAAAGATATTAAAATTAAATATGATTCTATGATCATCGTATTGACGACAAAACTACCAAACAAAATATGACCCTGAAATTTCTTAGGTTGTAATAATCACCAATGATCTTTCAATTATTAAGCCTCTGTTATCGTGTGCATAATTAAAAAAATAAAGCAATTAAAAAGGGTTATGGCTGAAACCAACAGGAAAAAAAGCACTTTGCCATCAATGCAAAACATGACTATACAGCTTTTCTTGTCTGTGGGCCAATTTTTTTGTATTTAAAAAAAAAACATTTGGAATGCTTGGTAATGTCTGTTCAAAAAATAGTGTTAACTTGGACAGAAAAACATCCTCTATCGGCAAAAAGCAATTTGACAACAACGCAAAACATGATTCTACCACTTTTCTCGTCTCCAGGCCATCTTTTTGTCCAATTTTTAGAAACAAAATTTTGAATCTTTGCTAATAGGTAGAAAAAGCCGAGACGTTATCCACCCCCTCAAAATATGTACACCTACTGGCAAAATCATAGGGATTTATTGTCAGTATTTCTACATACTGCCAAGTACTGCAGTAGTGCGAGTGCTGCCAAATACTGCCAGTACTGCCAAAAATTTGTACACCTACTGCCAAGGTGGACAACCCCTCCGAAAAAGCATCGTTTCTTATTTGCCCGTATCAGTATCAGCCTCGAAGCCGGCATGTGCAAAATCAATACGGTAGTTTCAATATCCTACGTTGAACGTATCTTTCCTACACCCGTAGGTTATTGCTACTCCTTAATGCATCCAAACCAATTTATGTATTCTTTGGTATGGTTTAACAAAAGAGAATCTAGAATTGCATCCAAAATTTAATTTTTCCAAAAATGACGTTAATTCGAACACAAAAATATCAATTCCTCTATCGTGTCTAAGCATTCAAAAAAAATAGTGTTGCTACCAGCTGTCGCGCTCTTTCTTCAAAATTAAAAGTCCATTTAAAAAAAAAATAACCCAAGTTTTCAAAAGTATGGCAGTTAGATATCCGTTTTGCCAAGCTAAGTTAGTGTAAATATATAAATATATAAAAAATAAATATAAAAAAGTTAGGACATTGAAAACACCAAATAACTACCAGGGACGCCAACCGCTTCACCACGGCGGTTAATGGCGGCCATTGGTCGCTGATATGTTAAGGCCCTTCAATGTCAGATGAACCATTTTTCGGCCGAACAATTAGTTAGGTTATACAGCGCATTTTTTTTATAATGCACCATTTATATTTTTAAATTTTGACCATATGTGAACTTATGTTCTGCAATAAGATCTTTTTCTACAGAGAGGTAATGATCCGCACTTAATAAATAATTATTTATATTACCAAGCAAAAATTATTTTGTCATTTAGGCAATTTAAGAGTACTGTCCAAAGACATTAAAATAACCCAGAAACCCTTAACATTGAACTAAGTTAAAAACCAAATAAAAATTCTAAAGCAAATCACATATGTGGGCTGGAATTTCGGAAAGCATCTTCGATTTATCAGGGTTGATGAGTTTCCATAATTATTCTGTATTTTATTTCCTATAATTAAGATTTATTTCAATAGCATATATACAATAAATAATTTAAATAAAGTAGGTAAAGTACGAAAAAGGTTCAGTTTAGAAATAAGGAAGTCTATTTACTATTTAATATAATGTTTACTAATATGACAACCAGGGCAAAAAAGTTATTGACCTGTTTGCTTCGGTCTTGGTACGTGGTGTCAGATTAGATCGGACGGATTTGTAATAGTTTTTTGTGTTTTTTTGCAATTTTGATTTTTCCAATATTGTCAAGATTTTTTCTTTTTCTAGTTTAATTTAATTTCTTTGGTACTGTCACTGCCATAGTCGGGGCCAGGAGTAACAATTAAAATTTTTGTCGTTTTACAAACTAAAAACAAATATTATTTGGAGATTTAATTAAAGCAAACGTTTATTTATTCGGTGGCTAGTTTTCTCATAATAAAATTTGAGTATTTAATTTATTGCAGAACAAATGGTAACATTTTAACATCTCTATGGTCCATGATAAAAAAATAGTATGTTCTTTAAAAGCAAAACAAAAAATATCAAGTCGACTGTTAGGCATTTTGCAGAGGCAAATTATTATTACAAAAAAATGAAAAAAAAATCAACAACAAAAAAAACTGACCGACGACGGCGAATAAGGTATAATGGCTCGCTTGGTGTGCAGCTGAGCGCGTAGAGTACGCACGAATAAGCTGAAAGGTGATTGTACTAAAGGGGTACTTCTGGGTGGCGCGGCCTCGGGGGTTACTGGCCAGCAATAACTTGTCTGAAACGATAACATTAATGTCTTAAATAGCGCCAAGATATTTTACATTTGGATAACAGTTCGCTCAGACAAGCATATTATCTAATAGCAATTTCGGTTCCATAGCGATCGATCTAAACCTTTTTACTCGTAACAAGTTTATAAATGCGAAAAGGTAAAATATAATGTTTTCGAAAAAATAGTCATTAGAAAGATCGATCTATTTCGAATCTAGAGTAACAGGCTTTTTGGATCGATTTTGGACTACGCGAGTGTGGTTTTAGAGTAATAAACGAAAGTGCTATAAGTAAACGTCAAGGACGCCCATCTGTCGCTAATTCGAATAACGTAGACTTAACCCTAACCGGAATATAACCCCCCTCAAGAAAACAACTTTCGCTATGTAGGCTGGGACCATAAATAATGGTCGTGGATTTGATGGAAAGTCATTCTCAGTAGTATTCTTTGAAGTGTTATGTTATTGTAAAAGTAACTTTTTTATTGCGTGCCCCAAAGGTGCTTCGTCAAAAAAAAAATGCATGAAATATTTTGACTTATAACAACAGACACTAATTGAGGCAGAAGTGATCAAAACAATATCTGTTATTTTACTAGAAACCTTTTTGATCATAAATTTTCTCCTATAAAATGGACAGAAAAAAGATAAGTTTGTGTGTGAAAATTCAATTGTGTGAATAAAAAAATGGAAAACAATTAAAATAGGATATCGAAATAGTGTACCAAGTATATGCCGAGTTTCGTATTTTCTTAAGGAGTATAAATTGAACTTTTGCGAGAAAATGTAAAGCGGTTGCCCACACTTTTAGATTGATATAATGATAATTGTTGGTGAGAGTAAAAAAAAACAAGTGTCAATAAGAGGCAATTTTTTTACAAAAAATGCTATCGATTCTCCCATCCAATTAATATGCACTTGCCTCTGCAAACCTATCTGATTATTTAAAATAAACTATCAAACTAAATAAAATGTTGAATTGGTCCCATAAATGATTCAACTACAAGCAGAAACAAAAGAACCTGAAAACCTACCTCGTTATCCAACACAGTGGCAATAACTTCCACCAACTGCGTACCAAAATTGGGAAAGACTTCCGTGGAGCACAACTCCTCCAACAAATTGGGTTGAATATAGTGAACCATCTTTTTAAGCAGCCCCAAACTTGATTTTCTCACGCTGGGCAACATCGTCGATTGAAAAGTGGTGCAGAAAACCGGCAACAAGCGTTGCAAATAGACCGGCGCCATCTCTGGGTCGCCTTTTGGTTCTGCGCTGTCCTCAGATTCGGATTCGGATTTTTGTGTTTTGTCTTTTTCCAAGGGTACCTACATGCATATATATATATATATATATATTACTTCTTTTTTATGACCTAATCTTTTGATTTTTACAGGCCTTCAGAAAATTGTCAAAATATGGGATTTTTTCGCTGTCTTTGGATTTACGATTTCAAATTAAGTCAGAAAGCATACCACTGTACGCATGTGTATGAATACTGAGAAAAACTTCATACTGGTATCAGGAAGTGAAATATTCTACTGATTCACTATTTCGACCGACTACTGTTGGTTGTTCGGCTGCTTTTAAATTTGGATATCTCTAGACCCCTATTCTAGTAATACGTATCGTTTTGAAGTCGCTCAGCGACACGTTGACCTACGACTTTTCGTCTTTGTTTTCCCTAGTTTAGCCCAATTAACTTTAACGCCCTTTAACCCCGTGATATAAACTAAGTAGCACGTTTCCGCAGTGTGCGGGAAAAAATGTACCCCGAGACTTAACCACACACTCTCGGGTTAAATTCATTTGCGAGAAAGTGGTGTTTCCCACATGGTCGTAAAAAAAAGTGCGATGCTAATAGAAGATCTTTATTGTTAATAATAACTGAATTCGTAGAAAACTAAAAAAAACACTATATTTTCCGCACTACTATACAAAATATTGTAGGATAGGAAATGGAAGGTGTTTCTCAATCGGTCGCCGTGCGCTGAGCGCGTTTCGTTTACGCCTTGTGTTCAATAAACGTGAACACCATTTTTACGTTACGTTACGCGGTATGCGAATATTATGTCATCACACAGTCAGAGAGTACTAAACGCCGAGCGTATTTAGTTACGAGAATACCGGTCCTGGTTCTATTAATCTTATCTTCAATTTATTTTTTTGTGTTTTAAAGGTGAGATGTTTCTCTACAACTTTTATTTTAAACGCTTTCCTAAAACAGCAAAACGTAAATTTCAAAAAACCGTTCTTTTTTCGAGTTTTGACGATTAAACTGCCTCTGGAGCCATAACTATAGAAACAAAAATGTAGTAGGTCAATTAACTTACTTAGAGTCAAAATGGGTCCACCCGATCTCGAGATAATTTACAGTCGGGCCGCTATTTTGATGGTCATATTTAATAATGATAAAACCCCTCGACTTATTTTACTCCACATGAGCCCCGCAACACACAAAAACGTAACAAATAAGGTAGATTATATAAATATTTTAAAAGTCTCATTTGCTCACCATCCATTCTCCAGGCGATTGCAAGATAGCTGCGACTTCACGATGACCCTCGTCCGCTCTTTCTCTGGCTTTATCCAGAGGCGTTTTACCATCCTCGTCTCTTAAGTCCGGATTGGCTCCGTGTCTCAAAAGAACCTTCGCTATTGCTGGTCGGCCGAAGCAGGCCGCGTAATGCAGAGATGAAGATCTTTGCCCCTTGTTCACGTCAGCACCTGCAATTGGTTTTATGCTTTTTTAAAGACGGTCGAGAAAAAACAAAAATATGACAAACTTTTTTTTAGTATTTACGAAGTTCTTATGATTTTCATTAAAAAAAAACCAACTGAAAGACTGGGCCGATTCATATCACATTGATTCAATAAACTATCAGGATATAGGTGTGGCTTAACAGAATGACCAGGCCTTTTTTCCCTATCCTTTACTATTTCTTACAACTACTCTTTGTGTCCTCACCACAAAAAAGTGCTGAATACCACTTCCAAAATTTAAAGAACTTGCAGTGTGTCGTATTATGCATTTTTGACCTAGTCTTTAGGACCTTTTTTTGCACATGTTTCCGATTTTTATGGGTGCATAGAAATGCCGAAGAGGGGAAATATGGAGTGGGTTTTAAAAGTCATAAAGAAGGGAACCACACCAAAAGTGGAACTATTTTTTAATATTTACACTAGCTGAAGACCCCGCAGCTTCGCCTGCGATTTTACACGTTTTTCTTGCTTTAAGTGATCATAACTTTTGTACCCGTGAACTGATTTTGATAAAATAAGGAATCCAGTAGTGACCCATAAAATCCGTTTAGTAGTTTTTGCGTGATGCTGGAACAAACAAATAAACAGACAAACAAACAGACAAAAATTCTAAAAATTGGATATGGTTTGTTTAGAAGCCAAAACCAAAAAATTAAAAAAAAATATTCAATGTACAAAAATGGTCCCTCTAGAGAATTGTATAGAAAGATGTTTTACTTGTGTTTTTTCAACCCATTTTTTCACCTATCCGTTTGTTATGCGTGGCCATGCACCTTAACTTAAAAAACGCATCATGTGGTGCGACATGAACAAAAATTCTAAAAATTGGATATGGTTTGATTAGAAGCCAAAACCAAAAAATTAAAAAAATATATTCAATGTACAGAAATCGTCCCCCTAGAGAATTGTATAGAAAGATATTTTACTTATGTTTTTTCAACCCATTTTTTTCACCTATCCGTTTGTTATGCGTGGCCATGCACCTTAACTTAAAAAACGCATCATGTGGTGCGACAGGGACTTGGATAGGAAAATATACATATGTTACATCACGTTATGCGGTTTTTGAGTAACAGTGGCCTGGTTTTACATATTATATATTCTTTTACTATTATAAAAATCTTTTTTCTTACCCACCCAAGTTTGTCTTTTGTTTCTTAGTTTCGTGTAAAACAGATAGTTTGAAAACGTAGTTATAATTTTAGTGTAGCCAAATGTAAAATTTACGAAAAACTAATTGTTAGGTATTTAATGTTTTTTTAATGTTAACAGTATTTTCATGGATATTCTATTTTTAATTAAATAAAATGTATGTATAAGCTTTTTTTCCACATATTTAAATAGAATACTAAGGAGGGAAGTTTCATTAGTGTCGAAATATTAGTTCACGGGTAATGTCAGAAGTGACTAGAGCCATTTTTTTTCTTCAAGGCACATGCTTCTTTTATGTAGGCGTTCAAATTTTTTCACCACTTACAGTATTCCTGAAAGCCTAATCAATAATTTGTTTCTTGGTTATGATACCTGATAGATGAAATCAACTTATTAACTGAATTTAGTAATATCATATTACCTTTTTCACAAAGGTACTCCACCATTTCCTGGGTTCCAAAGGCAGAAGCCCAATTAAGTAAAGTTTGACCGACGTCATCCATAAAATTAACTTCAACTCCGCCATTTTCTATTGCCTCTATCAAAGCGTCCGTGTCTTTGGATCTGTTGGAAAAAAAAATTTTGAGTAATTTTTTAGTAAAAAAAAATTGAGGTCAAGGCGATTGAACTCAGACATCCAAAACGGTTTCGATTCTTTTTCAACATTTGCAGACCATCTGCATCAAGGTTTGGATACCAAGTATCTTTATGAAAGGAAGTAGAAAAAGTCCAAATGCTTCACAAAATCTTTTTTATTTATTGCAAGACGCGTTTCCGGTATTCCACCATTGTCCAACTACCAATCAAATAAAATAAAATGATTACTTACAGAATTTCAAGAAACATTCCACAAAAAACATAAAACAAAGGTCACCACAGTGTAAATTCAGGATTTGTGACCCAAATTATGTCATAAATGTGCTGCAGGCAAAAACTTTGAGAAAAGTGTATTAAAAATGTCAGTTTTGACACGTTTTCAATGATGTTATCGCGACGCAGACATTTAAATAAAACTAAAATTGTAATAACTAATGATGTTATCGCAACGCAGGCAAAAATTCACGCTGGCGACATACACTTTTGCAATATAGCAGTAAATCCTTCAAAAATGTTGATATTTTTCACGTTCTTGTGAAGTATTATTCAGGGGCGGTCGCACTTCTTTTGGTGTTGTTAAAATCATATCATAAATGTGATAAACTTTGGAAGGCTGTTAAATTAAACTAAAATTGTAATAACTAATGATGTTACCGCAACGCGGAAATTCACGTTTTTTGCAAAATCTACAAAAACTAAAATAAATATGGAACAAAAAAGGAAAAAATACTGTGTTTTTGACATTATATGAGTAACAGAGTGAGAAAAGCATAAAAGATAAAAACTATACTATAAAAATTCCCTGATTTCCATGACTTGGGACCCATTCCCTGACTTTTCCAGGTTTTTTTTTAGAGAATTTAAACTTTAATTTTTTGTGGCCCACCCTATATTTATTTTCCTCTAACATTTGAAAAAATACGGATCTGACTTCAACACACCATGGGAGCCCGCAATAGGGTTCTCGAGTAACCAAGCTGCTCCCCCCCCCCAGATGATATTTTTTAAAAATTTTGGCCTCATTCAAAAGGTCTAATTTTGCACACCTATACCAAAATTTAAAAAAATATATCATCGGGCGGAGGGGGGGGCAATCGTCGTTTCTCCAAAACCCTATTGGGGGTTCTCATTGAGTGTACAAAATTTCAAAATAGGTGTGCAAAATTAGACCTTTTGAATATCAAAATTTTCAAGAAATATCATTTGGGGGGGTCAGCTTCGTTACTCGAGAACCGCGGGTTCCCATGTGGTGTGCAAAATTAGACCTTTCGAATGATATCAAAATTTCAAAAAAAATATCATCTGCGGGGGGTCAGCTTCGTTATTCGAGAACCCTATTGCGGGTTCCCACAGGGTGTGAAAAATTTCAAAATAGGTGTGCAAAATTAGACCTTTCGAATGATACCAAAATTTAAAAAAAATATCATCTGGGGGGGGGCAGCTTCGTTACTCGAGAACCCTATTGCGGGTTTCCATGGAGTGCAAAATTTCAAAATAGGTGTGAAAAATTTTGCAAAATTAGACCTTTCCAATGATACAAAAATGGCCACAGTTCTCGCCACAGTTACTCGTAGGCAAGTGTGCAAAATTTAATTTATGGTGTGCAAAATTGTGTAAAATGTGTTCAAAATTATTGTCTAGAAAATTTATTTGCATGTATATCCGGTGGGGGGCAAAGTTGACCAACCCAATCTGGGCCGTTCTCCACTTGTTATTACCCAAGAATATGCATGTTCTCGAAAACATACCTTCAAACTTAAAAAACCTTAGCCCGGTATGTCTGAGTTGGAAAAGATTTATTGAACCAAGAAATTTACAAAAATTTATTCAGGTTCTCACAATAAAAATAATTAAATCAATTAATCTACTAAAAATTAAATATGAAAAGAAGAAGTAGTGTAATAGGCTCACTAATATACCGATACATATAAGTAGTTATTATTTTTAAATATTTTAGGTTTTAAATTTTAAAGTATGTGGTTAAACAAACTAATATCACAAGTACAATAAGGAAAATACACCAGTGTTATGAACTAGAGTGAAAGACAGGAAGGTTACATCAGTTTTACATATTGTTTTATTCTAGTTTAAAATTTTTCACCCTATAGATTTTTTATCTCATTGGGCAGTTTAGTGATACTCCAGAATGCATCCTAGTTCTATAATTATGTATTTCATTTATAAAAGTAAGAACTGTATTGTCTTTATTAAGATGCCCTAAAAGCCGCTTATTTACCAATTACTCAAAAATTTCTGAAAAACAAGGCAGAATAGAAAGGGGCATATAATTACCACTGTTCTCTTTGTCAACGTCCTTGTATAAAGGTCTCACTTTAGCGATTTTATTAGGGAAATCACCAGTGGAAAACGACTGGTTTATGAACTAAAGTGCATTCGTTGTAAGAAGTCCGCTAAGCAATAGAACCTCTTGAGCAGGTAAGTCGGTGGTTCTCAAACAATAAATTATATTATATATATAAACATGACGAATTACATTTTCTAATTGAAAGTAGTTTTTATATCTAGTGACTAAAATAGTGCTTTTTTATAAGTGTTGGTTTAAATAACAAGCCCAGACAAAATATTTTTTTTGCATCGGTAATTAGGAAAGTCATGGTTTGGACATTTGTAAACAGTAATTAAATCATTCAAAGTAAATAAAAAATAATTAGGTAAAAAATATTATTTCTTAGCTTTTATAGTATTTAGGCAAATTAGTTTTACGAATTCTTTTTTATAAAGTTTTGGTTCTAAAAAGAACCGATATTGCAGTCTTGCGATAGAACGCACCTACTTATAAATGCATACTAAAAATAGTCTTCCCCTACATATGAAATATCCATGCTTTCAGAATCATTATCATCATCCGTAATAATTAACGGTCTTACTTCGTCTATAACCTGTTCTGTCTCATAAGATTCAAAAATAATTTTTTCCGTGTGTTTAATGCATTTCCGCCATTCTTCTTTGACCACTTTGCTTGATTTTAAATGGCTGCTCATTACACTTGCTTAAAAAATCACTTTTTAAAAATAAATTTTCATGGTTTATGTTTTCCTTTGACAACCACTCTCTTATTTCCTCTTTTTTCCAGCTGCTTGTAGGAAATTTCTCTTCGAGGCTCGTCTGGTAAGACGCATTGTCCAAATCAATTAAGGAAGGGTTTCCTAAACTTTTTAAAAGTTTTTCCTCAAACCAATGCTCAAAAATGTTAGCATCCATATTGCCGTGATAATCATCAGTTTTTTTTGTTGATGAAAATATTAAACTGGCATTTGGAATAAACCCTTCTTCATTGCCTGCATGTATTATTATATATCTTTTTCCACTACTTGCACGGGTACTGGAATAGCAATGTTTCGATTCATCCTGCCAAGACGATTTTGTTAAAGTTCCGTGCGCAAATGTTTCGTCAAGAAAAACAACTTGTCTTGGCAATCCGATTTTTTGTTTTTTATGTAATATCCTAAAAATTGCCATCTTTTTGACACAATATTGGATTGCTCACAAAGCACTTTTCTGTTGTTCGTTTTTTTATATTTAAAGCCCATCTCTTTTAAAATTTTGGACAAACTGGTAATTCCAATATCGCAAAGTTGTTTTTTCTTTATCTTTTCTAGAATAGCTTTGACGGTAACATATTCCTTTGACCTATACATATCATAAACAATATTTCTAATCGACAGTTTAATCCCTTGGCATAGATCAAAGGATTTTGAATGCTATCGAACCCTTTTATATGGTCTGTCTAATTCCTCTTCACTCTTTTTTCGAAGTCTTCTTAAGTTCTTATCTGAAATTCCGCAAGCATCAAACGTTCGTTTTTGCACTGCCAAAACAGACACTAACGGGCCCGAGTTATTTTTTCTAACGTAAAATAACATGCCACTTGTAATGCCAAACGGCGTTCACCTGGAGATAAACACCTTCTAGGCGTTGTGTCACCTTGCTGAAAATTTTCCATAACTTTGCTTTATAACTGCTTTAAATTCCGTAATTTACACATAAAAAGAAACAAACTAAAAGCAAATAAAAGCATACCTACTTATTTAAAATAGAACATACCATCCCCAACTGGAGCAAATTATAATTATATCTTGGAAAATAGTGATTATTAGCATTGACGACAGCTCCAGATTTACCTATAATGACCGCAAAATAATTAAATTCTCGGAAAAAATACGTGTCAAAATCTTTAACTTATTGACGCAAAAAGTTTTTTAAAAGTATAAGTGAAAAATAATATAAAATA
Organism: Oxystoma pomonae; assembly: GCA_963921995.1. Lineage (NCBI taxonomy): Eukaryota > Metazoa > Arthropoda > Insecta > Coleoptera > Brentidae > Oxystoma > Oxystoma pomonae. The sequence goes on from OY998167.1 coordinate 63,542,241, forward strand.
GAAATATTTTTCGTGGTATAAGTATAAAGCGTAATTCTTAAATAATTTTGTTTTAAGACCTCTGATTTAGCCCACTCAAATACAGTAAACCAGTGGGATGTCTGGTACGATCAAGTACAGCGAGGGCATTCTAACTTAACTGAATTACTGTTCAAAAAGCGATAACATCTTTTGGAGATTTAATCCGATATCGGACTTTATACAGCGAACCGACTTTATGTAAAAACTGGAGCGAGACTGCATTACACTTCTTTAATATTCCTGCATTTAATTCATCAAGGCCTGATGCCTTACCTGGATCCAAGGCTTCAATGCACTTTTTTACTTCCTTGTGGGACTGTAGCATGTCTCCAGTCATCAAGAGGGTTGTCAGGGATGAGCTGGGCCATTTTTTCACCAACCTCCGTTTAATATTTATTAAAAACTTCACATATTTTCAGTTCTTCACAAATTTTCTCTCATGCTTCTGACATTAAAGAAGATATTGCATTGTCTCCTTTCTTTTTTTTTAGTTAATAATTCATTAATGACCTTCCAAGTTTACAGCTATCACCTTTCACCTTCTGGAACTCCTGCTCATAATATTCTTTTTTAGCTAATTTTGGAAGTTGTTTAAATTTCTTATTAGCTACTTCGTAACTTTGTTTGTACCGATAAATATTTGGACATTTTTTTGATTTATTATAAAAGTAGTCACAAGACTTTAAGGCTGGTGCTGAATGAATGAACACATGCTTTATTGTCTAAGAAAAATTTTGTACAATACAATAGGTTTCTTATTGACAAAGCTAAAAACAAATAGAATTAAATTTATATAAGCACTTAAAGGAAATCAGTAAATAATTTCAGTTTTTGTCATGACCTAAAAATTATTATATTACATACAATTGCATCCTAAACCAAAGTTAATTTTAATTTACATATAAAAAACTTTAAAAAAAATAATAAAAGTTCTTTTTTTTAAAAGAATACTAACATAATATTTAAAAATAATACAAACAGCTAAAAATATTGTTAAAATGTCAAACAAACATAGAAAATACAAGTAAAAATAAAAAAATAACAAACAAGTACTATCGTATTAAAAAAGTAAAAAAATAAAGTTAAAAGTTTTAAAATGGTCAAACAGTTTCATTATCAAGCAGAAACTCTTTTACTGAGGAATAGACTTTCTCAAAAACAACAACGCATTCAAAAAAGTTAAAAAAAAAACAAGTTCTTTAAAGAATATTAACATAACATTCAAAAAATATACAGACAGCTAAAAATATTGCTAAAATGTCAATGTCAATACATAGAAAATAACAAGTAAAATAAAAATAAATAATAAATAAGTACTATCCACTTAAAAAAGTCAAAAATCAAAGTTAAAAGTTTTAAAATGTTTAAACAGTTTCATTATCAAGCATAAAATCTTCTACTGAATAATAGGCTTTTTCAACAAGAAATTTTTTTATTATTTTTCTAAATTGTTTACGATTGTTGCAGTTCCTAACACCACAAGAAAACTTGTTGTAAATTTTAAGACCCCTGTAAATGAAGGAATTCTTTGTCGTGTGAAGGTTTTGATTGATTGATGTTTTGGAAAATATTTGCAATTTTATGTATCAAACAAGCATTTTCTAAGGTAAAAAGCGATGGTAAAGTTAATATTTTATTTTGAACAAACAAAGGCTGACAATGAGTTTTGGGTGGTAACTTGCATAAATACCTAACAACTCTTTTTTGAAGTACCGAAACAGAAGGAAGCCCATAACGTAGGTGGGACTCCACAACTGCAAAGTAAACTTAGCGAAATATTTGTTTTCCCAACTCTTGGGAAGCAAACTTTACCGTATAACAAGCAGAAGAAAGTTTGTTATTTAAAGACAAGACTTTCTGAGCTGTTAATAGACTCAGTACCGATAAAAAGATTTTCCAGATTGCATTTAAAACTTAAAAGGTGGGTTTGTCATGTGTGTAATGTCATCTGTAATTAACTGTGACAATGTATTAATATCTTTTGTTGTCCAAGAAATGGTTTTGTCGTCTGCAAATGTTGTAAATTTCCCTGCTATATCCAAACTGAGCAAGTCATTAAGGTAAATTATAAAAAGAATTGGACCAAGAAGGTCTTGAGGAACACCACAAGATACCTCCATTCTCTCCGAGACGCTATTTACACAAAGTGACTGGCGACGTTTATACAAATATGAACGAAACCATTCCAGAGCTTTCCCTCTTATACCATAATGGTAGAGCTTCTGAAGCAGTATTTCGTGACTCACACAGTCAAACGCTTTTGATAAGTCACAAAACATTGCGTCTGTAGTATTTTTTCCAGATTGAAACCCAAACTGATTTACGTTTATTATCTTATGCTTACTAAAAAATGAGATAAGACGTTTTTTTACAAGACTTTCAATTAGTTTACATAACGTCGAAAGTAAAGAAATAGGCCTAAAATTTGATGAAGTTTTTAAATCTTCGCCTTTGTGTAGAGGAATAATTTTAGCTATTTTTAGGCAGTCCGGAAAATATCCATTTTGAAACGAATGATTAATAGCCTCTGACAGATATAATAATGCTGAGCCAGAAAGCTCACATAAAATATTTAAGGAAATTCCATCCTCGCCAGCAGAATTAGGATTTTTTAAACTTTTAAGAGTGCATGCAATTTCAGAAGGACATGTAGGTGATAAAAAGAAACACTCTTCCACTCTTGTATTATTTGAAAGGTAGGAAAGAGGATCGGCATCTGAAACAGAATTTTTAGACATTTTGTCAGCGACGGAAACATAATACGAGTTTAATGAATTTGACTGAATTTCAATATCATGAGAGACACTCTTACTGCGTCCTGTTAACTCATTTACAATCGCCCACGATTCACGTATTTTATTTTTTAAGTTATCTATACGTTCGCAATAATATAGATCTTTTGCTTTATTAATAAGGTTTCTATAAATCCTTCTGTAGATAGTATAGTAATTTTGAAACCAGTGATTGTTTGAAAGATATTTTTTTATTATGCCTAATGATCTTAAATGAACAGCTGAAGTTTTAATTCCTAGGGTAAGCCATTTTTTTCGATTTTGCTTAATTTTTAAAGCACGAAAAGGAAAAGCTTTATTTACCAATCTTGTTACAGTGGAACGAAATTGAATTAATGGCTCATCTGTCCTCGTAATAGAGTGCCAATTAACCGTAGCAGAAAACTGTTTAAAATATTGAAAGTTTTTTTTGGAAAATATTCTACCGTATCTTTTTTTCGACGTTAATGATCTGCGTTCTACATGAAACTTAGTCAGTATTCCATTGTGATCGGACAATGCAGGATCAAAAACACAACAATCTACAGATAACTCTATATTTGAACATACATAATCTATGGTAGTAAAAGATGTTGCAGTGACACGTGTTGAGCTATTAACGTGCGTTCGCAAATTAAATGATTGAAAAATATTTAAGAGCATTTGAGTAGCTGCCGAATCTGTATCCTCATAGTTTATATTCAAGTCGCCAGTCAAAATTACTTTAGACTTAATAGGCAGCTTAGACAACAGCAACTCCAATCTCTCTAGAAAAAAGGTTAAATCACCATTGTTTGGAGAACGATAAAAACACAAAATATAACAATCTATTTTTCTAGAAAAAATTATTGAGAACTCGAATTTTTTTTCAACCAACAGATTATTAAAAGATTCAATCAATATTTATAAAACTTTAGCTTTTAAGCATACCTTCATTTACTAGGGCAACAGTGCCACCATGCTGACTGCTTGACCTGCAAAACTTAGATAAAATTACATATTCTGGGATGTGTAAAGAGTCCTCAGGTTTTAACCAGTGTTCTGTTAATAAAATAATATTAGGAAACTGTAAACTATCTAAAAGTACATATAAATCATCTTTTTTATTACATAGAGACTGAACATTAAGTAAAAGAATTGATATGCATGATTCATTTTGAAAATTGAAACTGTTTGTCAATAAATTTGTCGTATTACCTTCAAAAAAACCTATGTTATTATCACTTTGTACAGTTATGGTCAAATCTGATGAAGAGTTTAAGTTTTTCCCGTCTGACCCTGATCGGATTGAAAATTTCTTATAATACAATTTTCATTTAAAATGCCCACATTGACTGAATTCATTGAATCTGCGTCAGTTTTTTTTATATGTACAAGATTTTTGCATATTGAGAGCGAAGAGTTAATAAAATTTGCGAGCTATTTTGAAAGGTTAAAATTGCCTATTTTATACCCCTTGTAAGATATATTAAAAAATTGTAACTTATTGGACGAAAACTTGCTAAATCTATACACAATATTACTTAGTTTTTGATTATAATATTCAATGTTATCTTTCATTTTTTGATGATGTAGTCATTTTCTCCGTAGTCTTTTGCTAGCAATTCAACATTTTCAATAACTGAACTATAGAGAGCATAGGGTTTTATTACGCATTCCACGTGAAATTTCGTAGATTTGAATGCTATTTGTAAATGCTCCATTAAGTCTCGACCAGTCTGATGTAGCATAATTTTGTCTCTTTTTTGCACAGTTATTTCGTTGTACCGTTGTAGAGATGGAAGTGAATCTGGTAGTTTTTTCCCCACATCATTTGCTGGAGTAATAACGGTACAATCAAGGGTTGAACAAGCATCTTCGAGATTAGTATTCTCTTCTGTCTGTGATTCCTTATTCTTAAGTTTTTGTGAATTCCCGTCTGAATTTAGGTATTTCTCTAAAAAGACTAGATCACTTCTTATGTCTTGAAGTTCATTACACACTATTTTATCTTCACCAAATAATTCATATGGAATTTCTATCGTGGTGTCAATTTTTTTTCGGCTTCTTACTTTTTTTTGTTTTAAATTCTTTATTTCTTCTACAAGCTTTCTATTTCTTTGTCGTTGTCGTTTTAGTTGCCTCTTGTTTAACTTTATTTTTAAGTATTTTTCTTCTGAAAGACTCTGATCTATAATATCTGTTTCGTTTTCCTTAAGATTTTTTGCTTTTTTTTGTGACAGTGACAGTGCTAAGGGGTCAAGTTTTTTTAGGTAACAAGGTTCTGTATCTTTTCTAATTTTATACTTTTTTACTATGTCTTTTTTATTCAGGATAAAGCAATCTAGGGTTGATTTATAATTATAGTCTATGGCATTTAGGTCACCGTAGGCATAATTTAGCTCAAGAGGACTATTATTTATTTGATCAAACTGATATAGTTTTCTCAATTGTAATGGTTTTTTTAGTTTTAAGGTATGTTTACGAGAACATATGCGAAGCTTGGTATGTTGATGGAGTTTTAGAGCTCCGATGTATATCCTTGGGTTGGGTTGGGTTCTTGAGTTTTTCTGGTAAATTTTACGAGCTTCACTGGACTTTAGCTTTGTTGTTTACACAACTTAGTTGATTTTTGTTTTTTTAAATTTAATTATCGATCTAAACCGTGTTGCCATATTATTAGCTATCCATACTGATATAGATAGCTAATAATGTGCCTCAATGGTCTTACCTTATGCAATCAATCAACTGCCTATGCGATTTCTCAGCGGCCGAATCCATGCGCCTGATTCTGGGCATTAGCTGCCCAGTCGTGCTCGACCCCGGTTTACCTAGGGCTCTTCTTCCCTCAAATAAAAGGACCAAGAGTAAGTCGACTAGCCTCATAGAGTCCAATACGCATCTTTCGTCTCCTTTTAGCGATTTCTCTATCGCGTCCAAGAGATCCGAGCGAAGTAGGTTCTAAGTGAAATCAAAAGGAGATTATTTTAAATAAGTTGATTAAAAGTGTAACTGTTACTTTACCAGAATACATAAAAATGTTGGAAAATGTACAGGGACCACTAAAAAAGTTCGAGTTTTGATAACTTACGTGTGTGATGGTAGGCGAGCCCCTACACAACGTAGACAATAAACTAATGATGGTCGACACGGATGCCGCTGTGGCTTTTGTATCGGGCGTAGGGGGCGCTGTGGTACTGGGTGCCGTCGATTTTCCAGGGGTACCCTGGGTACCAATCGTGGCTGGACCGGCAGCACTTGACAAGCGAGTGAGCAGCTCGTTTACTAAGCCTAGAAACGAAATATTAATTAGAGAGTAAATGTACAGTATAGTCAATATGAATATATCTGTACATTTTTGGAGAAAACTCGAAATTTATTCATTTGAGCCTAAAACTTGATTGTGGCAATTTTTGTATCTTAGCTTTATTTTACTTACTTAATTTTAAATCACTTTTTTGTGTTTTATGAAAAAACTATAAACGCTATAATTGTTGTTTATAAAAATTTTTTAGTTGTCACAAGAAAATAAAAAACTCGCAGCCAGAAATACGTCGGTTATCAAAGGTATCCCAAAGGGAGTGTCTCATTAATTTAAAAAAAAAACTTTACCATAGAAATTTTTTTAATTTCGTATATTAACAATTTATGAAAGATATTTTAAAAATAGTTTTGCATTTGCAGTGTTGCCATTTGTACCTAAATTTGGAAAAAATTTTGTTATTTTTACGCTTTTTCGTGTTTATAATACAGGGAAAATAACTATAGAAAATAAACATCATAATAATAAGATGTGAAAAGATGTCTCTGTACATGTACTCTCTAGATTTAAAAAAAAAACTTAAGCAAAGCAATTTATGTAAAATGCATTTGTTTGTCTGCAGCGTGCACATTTTCACTTCATAGGGAGGAGGAGGTTAAACAACCCCTCTTTTGGAAAATATCCTGACAGATATTCAATTACAAACAATACTAAGAATTGCTGTTTGTAATTCAATACCTGTTGGGGCATTAGCCAGAAAAGTACTTGTTTAACATTATCTACTTCAGAGACATGGGCTAAATTTATGTTTAATGTCATTCAACTGATTCCGTAGATCAATTATTTACCATGTTGGGCTAAAGGTGCAGGGTCGACGCCCCTTCTTGTAAATCTATCTGCCACAGAAGCGAAACATCTAAGGGCGCCATCAGCAACGTGTGTGTCTTCGTGTCTCAGAAGAGAGCTAAGCGCTTGAACGCAACCTGAGAAAATAAAAAAAAAATAAGCTAAGTAGAAAATAGTTATTTAAACAACAAGGTTTCAAAACGACTCTTTGCACACGTTCGAGACAGTTTGGTGGACCGAGCCGAAGGCAAGGTCCATAAGTCGAGAGAGTGTGCAAAGAGGTTTTCAAACGAGTTTTTTACGATACTTTTTATACGACTGCAAATAAACAGAGACCAGAAAAATCAAATTTCAATTTAACTCGTTTTTATTAATAAAATGTATAATATTCTATTTGAAGTATCTAATCAACATCTAATCTAATCTAAAAACAAAGGAGCCATGACGGTTGCTATGGAACTCAGACAACAACAAAAATTACAATGACGGGAGACCCGTGTGCAAAAATGAGGTAAGCGTGCGCAAAAATGACGTAAGCGTGCGCAAAAATGACGTAAGCGTGCGCATAAATGACTTAAGCGTGTGCAAAACGTTTTGCACACGGCGTGCGCAAAATGTCGTTTTCAGATCGTGTTCTCTGTGCGCAAAACCCTCTTTTTCAAGACACTCGTATAAACAAATATTTTAATAAAAATTACAATGCAGCGTAAACCATTATACAATTGTATTAGTTGGGACGAAAATTGCCATAAAAGTATAAAATATAGTGTGGATTTGCCCATTAGTAATCAAATCAAAGGAAATAGCATCGGACCGGCTACACTACATTGTATTTTTAAAGTCAATTTTCTAGAGAATTCAACAGTGTCAAAATATATAGGGTGTTCCATAGGAAAAAAATAAATTTTTGACACACCCTGTATACTACTTGAACTGAATAATTTTTATTAATGATTTCGAGGTCCCTATAAAATACCCTTTCACCCAGTTTTTGTTTGGTTCTTCTGCAGTTATTAGAAAAAAAGTTATCTCAGGGAACACTTATAACTGATCACCCTGTACATTTCTTCACGACGGACAGTGGTCGATTTTTTCTTCCACATTGTAATTTAATCGTACAAAATATTTAGTTTTCATTAAAAAATAAATAGTTTACAATATTTAATAAGCATTTAAGATGCATGTTATTTATTAATTGGCTAAATTAAACTAAAAATGTTAATTTAGAACAATCAAATTTACTTCAAAGTAATTGACACAATATATAAAAGTTATATATATATATATATAGGGTATAATATTAAAAAGTGCCAACCGAAACTTGCAAAATTTAAAATGAAACACCCAGTATATTATTGAATTTTTCCATTCTGTTTTGAAATTCTAAGTCTTTTGTATAACATACCCATCAACTGTTTTCGAGATATTGACAGTTGAATACTGTCATATTCTGAATTTGCAAGTTTGAGTTGCCATTTTTTTTTGTATAGATAAAAATGAAACAGTCTAAAAGTCTAAATAAAGCTGTACATTTTTTGTATTTAAAATTTTTTGATTACTTTTCAATGTCAATATATTATGAGGAATCAATAATGAATTTTCTATTATTTCATATTGCATTAATTGTTTTGAATGGGTATAAAACATAAAATAATTTTGGTTTTGGTTTGTATTATATGCAGGGGTTTTCCATATATTTTTGCACCCCACCAGCAATATTGCTGGGGCGGTACGCACCATTGGATAAAACTAAGATAGGGAAATAACACTCATTTTGCTCTGTCTTGAACCATTTTTGATGAACAGCACCTTAAATTAAATAAATTTTTATTAAAAAAAGCTTTTAAAGAACAAGCTTTTATTAAATGCACTCAAAAGTAGAAAATAATTTTTTATCTTTCTTATACCATAATAAAAGCGATGGGCGCAAATTAAAAATTTTAACTTTAGGTATCGTATATCGGTCACATCGACGATTCACCTAAGAAACAGTTTTATTACTCCATAACTTAAGGACATATTCAACGGCTTTTCAAGCACGGCAATCTTACTCGTTCTCAGCTTCTTTCGATGAAAGCATTATGTTTATCATTCGACTAGAAGAAGAATTTAGTTCTTCTTTTGTAGTTCTCTCTTTGGCACCGTAAAGTTAAAATTTTTAATTTGCGCCCATCGCTTTTATTATGGTATAAGAAAGATAAAAAATTATTTTCTACTTTTGAGTGCATTTAATAAAAGCTTGTTCTTTAAGTTTTTTTTTTTTAAAATTATTTTTTAATTTTTCGGTTTGTACCCTAAATCGCCGATTTTGAATCCGCCATATTGAAATTTTCAAATCTGATCAAAAACTCATATCCCCTTCCCGAAAAACCCCTATATGCCAATTTTGATTTAAATCGAACAAACTAAATCTTTTCCCCTCTCCACTTCCCTCGTTAGAGGGAATTGTGTACCTAATAATACCATATTATTGTATTGTCGTCGGAACTATAAACTCACACATCCTTAATTTTTACATTTTTACCCCTAATCGTCCATTTTGAATCCGCCATATTGAAATTTTCAAATCTGATAAAAAATTCATAATCCCCCTCCTTAAAAACCCCTGTATGCCAATTTTGATTGAAATCGAACTAACTTAATCTTTTTCCCCCTCCACTTCCCTCGTTAGAGGGAGGTAAGTACCTGAGAATACCATATCATTGTATTTTCCCCGAAACTATAAATGCATACCAAATTTGAACACAATCGGATGTGGATAAATCAGTTAAAATTGGTTAGCAAAACATGACCGAAAATCGTCCATCTTGAATCCGCCATATTGAATTTTCAAAATTTGATCAAAAATTCGTATTCCTTATCTCCAAAAGTCCCCGTATACCAATTTTGGTTGAAATCGGACATACTTACGTGTTTCCCCCCTCCACTCCTCTCGTAGGGGGAGGGGTGCCTAATAATGACATATAAATACTATAAATTCATGCCAAATTTGAAGACAATCAGATTTGTATAAGTTAGTTAAAATTGGTTAGCAAAAGATTTTCAAAATCTGATTAGAAATTCGTTATCTCCATCCCCAAGTGCCCCAACACACCAAATTTAAACGAAATCGGGCGTACTTCAACTGTACCCCCCTCTACCCCCTTCGAGTAGGGGGGAGCTGTCAATTTCATCACACTATATTCTTGTGTTGTCACCGCAACTATATAAGCATGCCAAATTTGAAGCCGATCGGATGTCGGAAAGTTGGTCATTAATTACAATTAAGTTGCAAGATTCCACCCAAACAAACATATTTAAATAGATACATTGCAAGTTAAATAAAAGCTTGTAAAAAATTACGATTTTCAACTGTCAGTACCTTGAAAATAATGAAATTTAAATTTGACATAAATTATATTACACTAAAATTAGTCAAATTTCAAGCAGATTAAAGAACAAACAAGAACAACAATATAGGAGCAAATTTAGATACATTTTTAATTTTTCCATTTATGTCCGTGTTTTTCTGAAAATCGACCACTATGCGACGCCCGTTTATGGATTTCGCCCAGCGGCGACTTCGAGGGACCGAGGAAGAGTAGCATCCGACGTTCGAGTGAGATAAGCATATGAAGGGGAAGAGCTTATAGTGACCTTTCTTCTCTTGTTAATGTTCGGTGACCATACTTAGTGCCGCGTTCTGATTTTGACTTGAAGTACAAGAATAACAATTGCAAAAAACACAAAAACATTATACTAAATAAACTTCCTCAGGCATTTTCAAACTGAACTTATATTTGGTACTATCCCTACTTGTTAGAATAATTTATTTAATATATGCTACCTATTGAAATAAAGATCGTCCTTTAAATTCCCGTATGTGTGTAATTTGTCTTTTTAATATGCGGTTTCTGTATTTTAATTTTTTTGATATTTCCCTATTATTTTATTATTGTATAAGTTCCATGAAATAACAACATTTAAAAACTCAATTTTATTAGTTTGCTGTTTAAAATGATCAAAAAGTTGTAAAACTTATATTAAGAGTAGAGGTTCTTTTTTTTGTCACTGACCTCTCAGGATATGTCGAAGTGATGGTCAAAACGGGCTCGAAAACGGGTCATGTTATATTCATACTTTTTGGATTCAAATAAACATCAGAACTGTCTGAACTTTGAATGGAAAGCACATTTTGTGTGAAATAAGCTAAAATCAAAAAGTGCGACGAGCTGTGTCCCAGTTTTTACAAAATATGCCTTTCATTCAAAGTTCAGCTAATTCCAAAAAGTATGGATATCACATGACCCGTTTTAAACGTCACTTCGACATTTTCTAAGCTAAGGTCACTGACAGAAAAAAATAAAAAAATTTTACATACCTGGCAGTTGTGTATCGGCAGGTTCCATTTTGGTGCATAGCCTCGAGACCACCGCCATTGAAGAGTGTAAAGTGTCTTTGTGGACTCTTTGACCGTTGTCTCGAATAAAAGGCAAAATACAACTGAGACCTCCGGCATCAAACACTGCGCCAGCTTCTCTGGTGCAGATTAGTTCCAAGACCTAAGCAAGTACAAGAAAAATATTCGCGTTTTTTTATAGATTAAAAAAAACCTTTTAAAATTTCGACAAATGGGATTCTTACCACAGAGTACCAAAAGCATTTAGAAAATTTTTGTAGCAACGTTAACGTCACCGGCAAAAATCAGCAGCGGATCAGAGACCTTCGCGCCAAGTCAAAAGCCGCGATCCATTTCGGTTCGTAGGTATTTACTTGTTCATACGATTGGTGCAACGCCCTTAACATGATTTCTATTCTTTCACTTTCACTAAATTTTGTTTTGCCTTAGGCCCAGATATCTAACGATTTGGTCTGAAAAAGTGTGAACTGTTTTTCCTATAATATTGAAAAACCCAGTTTGTCAAAATTTTCATAATCAGAATCGCTAAATGCAAGAACATTTTTTGTAAGAACAATAAGAACCGTAATTCGTCAAACCAATTTTCCATCAGAATCGCAATTTGTAAAACTTTGTAAGACCGTTTATTAACAGAATCGTAATCTATCAGTATGAAACGATCGAGGTGATATGGGTCAGTTAAACATGACTCGTCCTTCTCTGTTTTCCAGCATTAAATTAAAGTTCAGAAGAATACGTCTTATACAAAAAAAAAGTTAACAGGACAAAAAAGATCTACAAAATACAATTTTTGAACTACTATGAAAATTTCTATAAATGTCATAGAGACTCGATGTAAAGCTCGACACAAAAAACTCATAACCAGATATTAAGAATTTTACCATTGGAAAATTTAAAAATCAATGAAAGAAACATTTGTGGAAAATTTATATCTACCTATATAAAAAGCATATTATTCAAATTGAAAGTTCGAGACAATGAAGTGTTTGAAATTAACTCTGTGTTGGTCCATTGTCTATATTTTATTTATAGACGAAGTTTTCATAAGTATAATCTCTGATCGTCGTCAGGTGTAGATTGTAGTTTGCACCTGAAAACGACCAGAGATTGTACTGATCGAAACGTCGTGTATAAATAAAATATAGAAAATGGGAGTCCGAAACACAGAGTTAATTCAAATTGCAATAAATTATTTATTCTATAATAAAAAAACAAACGTTTTTCTTTAACTTGAATCAAAATCTTTTCAGGTTACTCCTCGGCTTACTCTTTAAGAAAACTTTTATAGTTAGATAACTTAGGTTTGCTCTAGATTTTAAATACAGAACCAACATACAAGCAATATGTAGGTCGTTTACTTTTAGTTTGGATCAAAATTAGGACCACTCTAGATACCTTAAAAATATTTGCGAATCCACCAAAATCTTAAAGACAAGCTAAGCTGTTCCAATTTTAGATAAGTGTTATTTAAAACTAAGTAGTAATATGGCTCAGCTTTGTAACGAAAACTACACCCACCTTAACACTCTGCTCTGCCAAGTCCTTGCTGGTCCGACTTGACAGATCCGCCACTGACAGTCTGTTGCAAATGGCTTTGATAGCGCCATCTATAGCTACAATTCTTCTTGTGCATTCTGCTGACACGTCCAAGTAGTAAGTGATGGCGCGAGCTGTGACCTAAACAAAATATTAAAGGTATGAAATCGCAAAAATTTAACTCTCAGAACTCCACCAAAAAGACTTTATTTAGGTCAAATTACACGATTTTAACCAGTGCAACGCAAAGAAAATTTGTTTCTTTGTTAGAAAATAAAGTCCCTAAAATTTGTAAAAATTAAGGCATATAAACGCATTTTTGAAAAATGCTCGATAGCAAACGTATTTTGTAAAAAATGCAAATAAATTAAAACAACGAAGTTCATAAAAATCATTAAGCAATAAAATAAATGAAAAAAAAAAACTTTTTAAGTAATACGATTAAGTAATACTGTTTGAAATTTCTAGCGGTCGAAAATATGCTCCCAAGTAAGCTAAAACGACATCTCGACACCATTCATCCTACGATGGTTGGAAAGTCACGCGAAATGTTCACAAGAAAGTTGCAGAATGTACAAAAACAAAAGAATGTGTTTACTCAACAAACTTCAGTACCTACACTGCTTTCCTCTTTCAAAGTGGCATACAGGGTGGCGAAGTGCAAGAAACCTCACACCATCGCAGAAGAACTTATTATACCAGCTGTTGTCGACATGGTCAACATTATGATAGGAGAAAAGGCGGGAAAACTAATTTTAAAGGTACCTTTATCTAACAACACTATTAGTCGAAGAATCCATCATATGGCTGAGGATCTTAATGATCAATTGATAGAGAAAATGAAAGGCAAGGAATTTGGCCTGCAACTTGATGAGGCTACTGACAGTAATAAAGATGCACATACCTTATTTGTTATGTACGCTTCCTGGATGATAATATTATTGTTGAAGACCTTCTTTTCTGCAAAAGTAAGTTTTCCAAATTCTTGCCAGTTTATAACAGAGAATAATTTAGATTGGGAGAAGTGTATTGGAGTTTGTACTGATGGCGCTCGATCAATGTCTGGCCGTTATGGTGGATTGCAAGCACTTATTCGCAGTGGATTGCAAGCACTTATTCGCAGTGGATTGCAAGCACTTATTCGCAGTAAAGCACAGTATGCCATATGGACCCATTGCATCATTCATAGGGAAGCACTTGCATCGAAGTCGTTGGGCTATGAATTGAATTTGGTTAAAGAACGTATCATAGACGTAGTTAACTACATAAAAACTACGCCGCTAAAAACCAGACTATTCAAAATTCTTTGTATGGACATGGGAGCTGAACACACTGCGCTGCTATATTACTCCAGTGCACGATGGCTTTCACGTGGAAAAGTCTTATCCCGTACATTCGAGCTACATCAAGAAATCCACATTTTCCTGGAAGAGGGAGGTCATGCAAGCTCCAGATACTTTAAGGATCCCGACTTTTTGCTAAAACTGGCGTATATGTGCGATATATATGACAAACTGAATGCCTTAAATCTGTCTCTCCAAACATGCATACCTTGAAACTATCAGAGCATTGCAGCATTTAGGAAAAAACTGCAGTTGTGGATAAGAAAAATTAATGAAGATTGCGGTCAAGATTGTTTTCCAGAATTGCATAAATTGCCAGCCTCTAATGAGCTCGTTATCTCTCAAGACTTGCAGTCCCTTTTCACCGAACACCTTTTGAAACTCTCGGAATGGTTTGCAAAATACTTTACAGAATAAAATGTCGAAAAATTTGCATGGATTCAAGATCCTTTCCATGCACAATCTCTACCAGAATTCACTTCACTAGAAGAAGAGTCTTATTGAACTCTCTTCCAACAACAGCTTAAAATCAAAATTCGCTTCTTCTGATTTGGTGGAGTTTTGGGTATCCGTCAAAAATGAATATGCGGCTCTAAGTCTAAAAGTTTTGAGGATTCTAATCCCCTTTGCAACATCCTATTTATGCGAAGCTGGATTTTCAGCTGTAGCTGTGATAAAGAGCAAATATCGTTCAAAGATCAACGTGGAGCAAGAAATGAGAGTGGCAGTGTCAGCCTTATTCCTCGCTTTGAAAAAATGTGTACAGATCACCAAGCTCACCCATCACACTGAATTTTTTTTTCCTTCAATAATAACGTATTCTTGTGTGTTAGTTTAAGTTGTTTTCATTCATGTGTTTTGTAACTAGTGCCAATATATTTACAATGGTGTTAAATAAAGTGTTGTACAACGCTTGCGCTTTGCTACTATACAGTAGGCAAGTTGCAAAGCAAATATTTTATACATTATACATATGCAACACTTTGTTGGACACAACTATATATGCATATTGCGAGTAGGGGCGCCCTGACAAAATACTAAACCTGTAAGTGCCCCGCAAACTGAAAAAGTTTGGGAACCACTGGTGTATACCTTTTAGTACAGGATTTTTTTAAAAATCGTTTTCGTTCAAGTTTTTTTAGGAAACTTTGGGGTTTTTCCATAATAGTGTATTGTCACCAGACCTACAATAAGTACACCCAGTTTCATTTAAATGGGCCGGGTTGGGTCAACCTGCTCCCGCCCCCACTTACGTAATTTTTTTCCCTAAAATTAGGAAATATTTATAGACTCCGCTACATTTCATCCAAAACCCGATTTTTCCGTAAATAACAAAACAAAGATAATGTTTACAACTCGCGGCTAAACTGCTTTTGTTACTCGCGTTACCATTTTAGCTACTACACCATTTTAGCTACTACACCCTAAAAAGTACTTTTTTATACCTTCATCAAAAACATGATTTTAGTAACTGTCTGCAGATAACTAAAGCATGGCTTTTTTTGGTTACCGACGTAAACACTTTTTTTATCACGGGCGCAAAAAAAGATTTCTGTCCGTTTTTTACCCAAAATTTAAGAGAAAGAGCATAGTAATATTGAAAAAATCCAATTATTATTGCCTAAAAATTAAGCTATTTTCGCTAGTTTTTACCAAGTATTTACGAAAAAATCATCTAAAAACATCGTCAAAGATTAAAATGTCGCAACAATGAAAGTCACCGAGTAAAAAGGCACATAGCTATGGAAACACAACTAGCGTCTAAAATAGTGATTTTTTTTACAAGCGTGGGCTTAAATAACAAGCACAGCGAGGTATTTAAAAACGCGAGTAAAAAAAAGCACAGTTTAGCCGCGAGTTGTTAACACTATTTTTTTATAACCTTTATAAAAAAATCCAAGAAAAACAAGAAAATACTTTTTTTGCACTTCAGGGACTCAAAACTTATTTTACGCCCTCATTTCAGGGACTAAGATGGTACTTTTTATCCCCGGGACTAAAATATTTTAGTCCCGCTCCTTATTATCAGGCTATATAAATTAACTTAACGTCAGAACGAATGAAGGTTTGGTAAAAACGCATTTTAGGAACATTTATATTTATTAGTAACATCCGAAAATATTGTGTGTATACACAATATGAAAAAGAACTAACCTAACCTATAAATTATTGTGCGTCACATTAATATTTACAATGGCCCCACTACAGCCAACTAAATGGACTAATGGTACCGAATCTGAGGCGGTTCCGCTTCGCTGCTGTATTGGAGTTTGAAAGATTGCCGATTGGGTATGTTCAGTGCCGCAATCATCAGTGATTGTATCTTTGCTTTAATAAAAACGGTGCCCAAAAGTGCAAAAAATAGTATATATACCATGTGACTAAAGTGTCTTTTTATCCCTCAGCGAATTGTAACCCTCCCACCGGTCGGGCTACAAACATTTCGACTCGGGATAAAAAGTACCCCTTTAAAATCTCGAACGAAGAGCACTTCTCGCAAAACACCATCTTTATACTATAAATCAACGCGGCTGCTAAATGAAATAACAATAGTTTCCATAGCGATGTGCCTTTTTACTCGGAACGTTAATTGTTGCGACATTTTAATCTTTGAGAGTTTGATATTTTGACGATGTTTTAATTGATTTTTTCGTAAATATTTGTTGAAAACTGGCGGAAATGGCAATTTTTAGTCAAGAACAATTAGAGTTTTTCAATATTACTTTTCCGCTATTTCTCTTTTTTGCACCTGCGTGAATTTTCAAAATCTGATCAAAAATTGGTATTCCTTATCCCCAAAAACCCGCGTATACCAATTTTGGTTGACATCGGACAAACTTAGATGTAGGAGGGTGCCTATTTTGCCTTATTTGTTTATTTATTTATTGAAGCATTAACAGTCAAGCCAATTACAGATACTTGTGCTAAAACAATTAAAAGATATAATTATCTATCTTTTGTTTACTAAGAATAACATATAACAATCACAAGTTAGTAAAGTAGGTACATAGAGCTTATTTTTGACTAATTACTATTAAAATCTTTAAAACTAGTTATGTTAACGTCCACATCTGAAACATATATATATATTAAATAAGTCACACAAATTATAAATAGGGGACGCTTTGTAAAGGTTTGTTCTGGGATAGGCCAAGTAAAAAATATTTTTATTTCTAGAATTAAGTCTTTGGACAGCAAACGGTAGTTTTTCAAGAATACTTTAAGAATTTTGTACATGGTACACAAAAATATTCTTATTCTCCTTTTCTTTAGGGATAGTCTATTATTTCCTTGCTAAGGAAAAACACCGAACTTTCTATAGTAAATAATTTTTAAGAATTTTCTCCGCACTCCTTCAATGATATTATTTCAAACGTTATAATGGGGGGGGGGACCAAATAACACTACCATACTCTAGAATCGGTAAAATCAAACTACCAAAAATATGGAGACTCACATCCACACTAAAATTTTTTGTGTTCCTTACAATGAAACCTGAAATTTTTTGAGCACTCTTGACCTTATTAATTATATGCTCTGAAAACGATAAAGCTGAGTTAAATGTAATCCGAAGATCTTTCTGTTCTGACACACGATTAAGTATTTAATTTTTTATAGTATAATCAAATGTTATTAAGTTTTGATATCGTGTTAAAGACATACATGCACCTTTGATCAAATTTAAATTAAAACTGTTAATAGAACACCACTCTGCTATATCATTAAATTCCGTCTGCAGAACGATGCAGTCTTCAATGGAAAAAAATTGAAAAAATTATTTAAAAACATCACTGATTTTATATTTTGTATCCTTGTCAAGATTTTATTAAAAGCTATCAGAAAGAATAGGGGCCCTAATTGAGACCCTTGAGGAACTCCAGAGGTACTAGTGTAGATGGTTGATTTACTACCCTTTACTTCAATATACTGATATCTTTTATTATGTTTGGTTCCTAAGTAAGACTGTATTAACTTTATTAAGAATTCTGGAACATCCATGACTCTTAAACCTTCTAAGATAATAGAATAACTAACTCTATCAAATGCTTTCTCTAAGTCTGTGTAAGTTACATGAACTTGGCATTTTTCAATTAAGGATTGATGAATATATTATGAAAATGTAGCTAAGTTAGTAAAAGTTGCCCTTTGGGGCAGAAAACTATGCTGATTAAGTAAAATTTCTCCAGAGACCTCATCAAATAGCATATTAAATATAAAAATCTCAAATATTTTTGATACAGCACATACAATAGTTATCGGTCGATAGTTTTTATATCCTGTCTCGAACCGTTTTTATGTACAGGAATTACTTTGCTTAACGAAAACTGAAGTTTTTAATAAAAGGTTAAATAAAACTTGTAAGGGAAAAATTAAAGATTCACAACAACCTTTCAACACATACGATGGAATTCCATCAGGTCCAATAAACTTTCTCTTTCTGACAGCCTTTTGAATATCGCTAGGAGAGATAACTTTCTGCCAAATTTAGACATCAACTTTCTTATATTAAATTTACCACCCTATATATTTTTTAAAACTTCGATAGCATGTGTTACCTTTGGCTTGAACGGTCATTCAACAAATTTAGAAAATTGTTGCCATAAGAGCAATGTGTTGAAAAAAGAACCACCTAAATTACTTTTCCTTGGGTAACACATTGCCCTTATGTCAAATTATTTTTTTATTTCACTCGAGAACTGCCAAAGATAAACCCTACATATGGTATATTTTTGGAATCAGAAAAAAAGATCTATCGAAGTTATAAAAAATATACAGGGTGTGCCATTTAATATAAGAAAGTTGATGTCTAAATTTGACATATGGAATGACATTTGACAATATCTGTCATATGGGTTAGAAGGCTTTTAAAAAATTATAAAACTTTTCTATTTAGTCTTTTTTTCTATCATCAATAATAAAGGCGCTAACCAGGGGTTCAAAATATAGCGAATCACCCATTTGGTTAAAATTGACTGTCTTTACAGGCATTTATAAAAATATAAATATCTTGAGAATCATACACACTACAAAAGCGAGTAATAGCTTGTTCTAAAGGTATTTTAAATACAATGAAATATCACATGACCTCATTTTTTTTGTAATTTCCAAATCTTTAACATATATATTTTTTTATGAACCCTTTAAGTCTACATCTTAAAATTTTGTAAACTGTTTGCCGAAATACCCAGAAACAAAATATATTTTTATAAAAAAAAAATACTGTTTTTCAAAAATTAAAGTTTTTTTTTAATTGCAAATTTTTTTAAAACAAAAGTATATCATTCAACAGGTATTTAAAATACGTTTAAAACGAGCTATAAACCACTGTCCAAGTTTAAGTAGTTCTCAAGATATTTAAATTTCTTTAAGTACATGTTTGAGCAAAACTGGTAGTTTTTGTGATTTTCAAGAATTAATTTTAAAAAAAACTAATGGTCAAAGAAATTTCGAATTTGAGATTTTTCATCCCCTTTATGGGTAGAATAAATGTACCAAAAATTATCGAAATTGGGGAGATGGTCTGCCAAACCTCCTTTTTTTTGGTTGATTTCATATGAAACGACCCTATACAAGCCTCATCCAGAAGTTCCTTGGTGAAGTCCCGTTGGTAATCAAACTTGTCTTTTAGTATCAAACCCCTTTTAGACTGCCTGCGATCGTATGCACTGCTAGCTTTCGCAGTTGGGTGATTTCATGAAAACCGTCCTTTTTGGCAAAACCAAATTGGAAGTCTATAAGTTATAAGAACTTTTGAAAATAAAATAATTTGTGTGAAAAATTGCGTAGTTTTACAATACGATTTTTTTAAAAGTTAAGTAATGCAGGAGAAAATAAATTTTAAATACCTTAAATTTTCATTCCCGTGTCTGTAACTGTAACTAATTTTCGGTAAAACCTAAAGTATAGAAATAAATCTTAACATTTTTCAAAAAAATCAAATTTTATTTTATAATTATCTAGGAGAAAATAACAGGTTTACTTAAAAACTTAAGGTAAGGTTTATTCCCGTGTGCTCTTCAATATTGCGATGTAAACAGGGTAAGACACGAGCAGGCGCAAACTTTTCTGGTGCATTTGCTGAACTCCAACTTCAATCAGTAGCTCTTAAGCATTGTTATTAAGCAGGCTTATTTGTGGGCCGCGATATAAAATTTTTTGACACATCTAGACAGGCTGTAACACCTTATATTTTAATTCCCATGGTAAGTATTCTGCTTCTTTCGCATGGAACATTTTTTCCAATATTCTTTTACAATTAAGACCTCGAACTTCAAAAAAAGGAAAAATTCGCATTCCCGTGTCTTTCGTTCCCGTAACAATCACAAAAATGATATTTTCTTAAATTTTTTAAATTTTTTATGACCTTAGGCGCCAACGAAAAAGTCTAAAGAAGATATATTGGAGCAATTAATTTTCGATTTTGTTTTTCACCAAGAAAAATATGTTCCTAGAAAAGTTATACAAAAAAATATGTTCTTAGAATTATTCTGCTTTGCTTTTATGAAGAAAAAATCTTTTGGAATTTTTCTGTTTTGTTTTTTTACTTTTAAATATATCTTCTGTATAAAACAGAGTTACTTTTCATTCCCATGTTTAGGCTTTCATTCCCGTGTCCAACCTATTTGCAAAAATTCCATTATTTCCAAAAATAAATAGGAACGAAGATGTTCACTGACAAGTATGACTAAGAATAACCTTACCAACAAAATAAACATGTTTTTTTTTATTTTACAGAATTTTTTCCCAAAAAAAAATTGAATTGAAAAATGGGACGGTTTTCATGGAAACACCCAGTTCTTAAAGTTTTGCTTTAATAAACTGAATATCAAGTGATAGCGTATAACCAAATAGTTACATATATACTGTCTAATACCTATGGTGAAATTTTTCCGAGGAGTAGTATGTTTTAATAACTAATTATTAAACCACTTTTCGATTTCCTGCAATCAGGCGCTCCCTTAAAAAAAAGAGCTCTACTTTTTTTAATGCAATTAGGCTGCAATCGCATGCGCTGGTGGCTTCTCGCAGAAGCTACTAGTGTATGCGCTAACTTAAAAAAAAAATCACTAAATTAGCTCTAGCTAGTTATGTCGGCTCCATGGAAAAAGTTAAAAATAATCACCTGGAGGCCCCCAAAAAAATACTCGATAATATATCCACTAATAATGCTAGATAATGTGTGGCAATAAAAGAAACAATATCCGATATTATATACCAGGGTAGTTCTACAGAAATAAATAATTTTTGGTTCAGACATTTTCTTTTAAATATTGGTTTAAAACACATTTTTATTTAATTTTCATGCTCTAAATGGTATCGATCCATAAGAATCAGGAGTGGCGATAAGCTCTAGTTTTTATTTAATTATATTTATTGTAAAGATTTTTTATATTTTATGCAAAACAAAAGCAAAAACCGTCAAAATAAACATAAAATATCCAGGGGACTGAGAAAATCACATTAAATTTCAAATATATTTTTAGCCTCGTTTTTAGTATTATTCGGTATTATTGCGTTTTCCAAAATTTTATTTGATCAATGCATTTCGTCAATAAAACGTAAAAAAAAACATTCAGGAAAGTACCTTTTCATATCTTGAAACTGAAAACTGAGAAATTGACTTTTAAAGCACAGAGTTTCTTAAACTTAAATTAAAAATACATACTTATTTCTTTCGTATACTAATCAATGTTCGATATTGACAAAAAAACTTTCTTTTCATTGTTTGATTGCATTTTTTTGAAATACATGACGCACAGGGGACTGATAACAAAATTATTTTTGGCGTAAAATAAGACATGCTATATTTATTTATTTTTAATTAAAAGTTTTCGATAAATTTATATATATTATTGTGGTACTAAGAGTATGAAAAAAAAAACACATAAAATATCGAATAAAACCAAATTTGTAGAACTACCCACGAATATTTAGGTCAGTTTTTTGCCTCCCTATAACGAGCAAACAAATTGATGCGTTTTACGGACAATTACTGACTAGCGTTAGTCAGTAATTGTCCAAAACAAAATAATTTTATTAAATTATCTAAAAAAGTTCTTTTTTTAATTGTGACTTGTTCTTCTTTGTTTTTTAAAATGTCTGTGTATTTTGTTAGTTTTAGGTTTTTAGTACTTGACAAGAAAACCAAAAAAGTTCGTTAAGTCCACTTGTTTATTATTATTCAACCGTATCCAACCTTCATAATGTACATAACTCTGTAACTGTTTTTTTTTCTTGTATTTAATACGTAATATTTCTACAATTAATTTACAATTCTGTCTCACCACAAAAAGAACTCATAAAAATTTTTTGTGTATTTGTAGAGCCCTGAAGATGGCCCAATAAATGGTGCGGAAACGTTGGCGATTAAATAATTTGTGTTTTTTCAATTTTAACCCTAACCTACCAACCAAACCAAATATAAATTTTTAGTTTTACATTAAAAAAAATATATATATATTCTACAAGAATATAAAGGAGCAGCGCCATTCACTGGGTTAATTTAAACACCTTCATTGAAAAATAAATCATTTTGCCACTTAGTTTGTCCCAAGTCGATTCCTCCACTGTCAACTGATAAACAATGCTGGCACCAGCTGGTGTTACATAGTTTGTTTAATTGTTTTTGTTCACAACTGCTAACAAAAAATCCTTTATTGATTGCGAGTTTGATTGTATACAAATGTAGTCTACTGTTCATGGTTTATTTTCAGAAAATATATTTCTAAAACTAATTTCGTTTTAATTCTTTGCAGTGTAAATTCTGGGACAATTAAAAATAGATACCATATAGGGTGTTTCAAAATTCCGTATCGAGATTTTAAGGACGTATTTTTCAAGTCAGAATAAGATTTTTCCGAGGATTTTTCTCTCAAAACATGTGTCCGCAAATGCTTCGTTACTAATCTACAAAGCATTAAAGTTTAGTAAAAATTTTAATCAAACCTAGCGAATTACAAAAACAATATTAATTTTTTTCTCGATAACAGTATTTCAGAATCCACCAGCGGCGCACCATAAAAAGGTTTATGGGACGAAAAAGGGATGGACTTCATGAATATATATTGTTTTTATTTAATTAAGGCTTATCTGCTGACCAATCTGCAGAGATTCAGAAAAATCTTTGATTATAAAAACCGAGCTGTTTGCAATATAAAAATTAAGCCAAATAATTAGACACATAACCACATATCACTGGTTGCATGTTAGCAATAATTTAACATTCACCTAACCTAGCACTTTAAATACATAATAATTATGAACCTGAAAGAAAAAATTACATTGCGCGTGCAATCACCCCTAGAAGCTTTTGTTTAAGAAAGACTACTATTGTCATTGGCCGGTACCAACACTCGCCGCAATCGAAAGCAATAGTCTCAAAAGATTCTCAAAACCAAAAAAGTAAGAATTTAATGATCAAATATCAAAAAAGCTAATGCTGCTGGAGTTTGGTCCCCGGTGAACACGCAGCATCTGTAACATTCAGAGACATTGAGAAAGCAGAACATAAAAAGAAATGATGCCGTCCAAAGAATGGATAAAACTCAAGAGCCAAAATTATCTTTGTTTTGTGTTGGAAGAAAAAATAAGACCTAAGACAAAAAACACACTGTCTCTGGATAAAGAAATAATAGAGACATTTTTAACAGACAAGGAATCCAAGATCTGTTCTAAATAGTACTTAAGCCGTTGAAAGAACATGATTATTTGTTTTTAGGTCATTGTGAAAAATGCCGTTCACAAGATAAATTAGTTGAAATGATTTGAAACAAAAAATTGGTCATTTTTTTTTTAATTGTTTCTAATTGTTTTTTTTACAGTAATCTTATGAACTTTGAATACTTATATTTTATAGTTTAATAGATAAACCTAATGGTAAAGTCGCCTCTAAAAATGCATTTAATGTTTTTTAGTATATTTAAGGACACAAGGAAACCCAAGATCTGTTAAAATTACATTTTACCTCCCTAGGGAATTTTTCTTACTTTACCTCCCGCCGATAGATATATTTACTTTACATCCCTCTAGAGCAAAATCGATGTCCCACATGTTATATGTTATGTTATAGTGCTCTTCTTCGTCGGGCAACAAACAATCGGCGAGGGGAAAATGGTACCCATCCGTTGGTATGTAAATAACTATTACCTCCAAGACATTTTCAGGCGCCTGTTCGTCCAGAAATATTCTACAGAGGGCGGGCAAAAATGTACGGGGTGGACAACTTTCGAAGCATCTGTCCACATTGTCCGACATGAGCAACAGCATGCACAACTGCTCCAGTGCAATCAGTTGCATGTCTCGCTCGTCGCCCAGTCCGCTGTTCAGCCATTCCAGCAGGGTTTCGGGGTCTGGATCGGCCATCTGTCAAAAATTAGAGCTGATTAAAATATGAAAATATAGTCTGAAGTTAAGATACACCGAGTAGCCCCTTTGAAGAAGATCTCGTGCTCCATATGCAAATAATGAATGAATTTATATAAACCCAAAAAGATCTCGTGCTCCATATGCAAATAATGAATGAATTTATATAAACCCAAAATTTTTATTGAAAATTTAGTTTTTTATTTCTTAACTGATTTTAATGAATGATAGCTCGTTTTCTAGAGAATGAAATGATCTGCAACGACATAAAAAAGGCGGCCATTTTTAAATTCAAGATGGCGGATCTTACATGAGATAAATGTATTTATTTTCATTTATTTTTACGGAATTAATTTAAGGAAAGTAGCAAAAATAAGACTATTTAAAAGCATAGTCTTTGCCAAGGCCATCGACGTATGGCTCATTTGCCAAAACTTTGGGAACAAGTTCTGTTGCTCAAAAACCGATTTTAATAGAATGGAATTTTTCTGCAAGGACATAAAAATTGTTCAAGATGTCGGATCTTTCATGAGAGAAACATATATCTAATCTCGTTTATTTTTCAACTCAAGGCAAGTCAAAAATAGTATCTGCCAAGGCGATCAACGTTTCAATTATTAAAATCGGTTTAGCACTTTAGGAGTTAATTTTCAATCAAAATTTTGAGGACAAATTCTGCGCTGCCGAAACACACCACGCACGGATCTTATGGAAAATAAAAATTATACGATTGACGTCAACTTAGATATGTTGTAGTTCTCGTCCTTCCGATCAAAAGTTCTCCCATGCCCAAAAAGATCCTATGACTAGTTTCGGAGATACAAGAGCGGGTCGGTGGGGTTGTACCGAAAAACTTATCTTATTCTTACCACAAAAATATTCAACAAAAAGCGGTCCGGATGATTTATATGCTAAAGATTTGAGTAAAACGCTGTTATATAAGCTATATGTCATATGCTATGTACAGGGGGTGATCAAACATTTAAAAAATACAGTATGTTACTCTTTTATAATGTTTATTTTCGGCAAATACCACGCAACTTTCAACGTTCTTTTGTAGATACTTTAAAACCGCAGCATTCAGCAGCGTGCGCAGAAATTGTTCCTGAGGGTTGGGGGTTCTTGAGCTCCTAAGTCTCACCCCCTTTTAAAAAGCGTTTCAGATATTATTCTGCCGACCTTTCTGTGTCACAACTCTGCCATCCTAGTATCCAAACAGGTGGAGCGCAGAAGGCATTCTACGTTTATTTCATCCATATGTCATTTTGACAAGTTTGAAAAAATATATTTTTTTTTACATTTTACAGTTTTTTCTAATATTTTTCGATTGGTAGCAGTGCAAACGCCTACCAAAACCTACAGATTTAAAGGAATCTTTAAAATACGGAGAAATTAATAGCTTCATTTGCATTGTCTACTTCAAGACGAATGAAAACCTTCTGGTACACTAACTTTTTCTGAAATGACATTTTGTTACCCATCAGTTAGAGTTTTCCGATTTAAGTTATGATAAGATTTAGTAGTGAAAGATAAAATATTTAAACTAATTATTTTTAATAAGTAGACAGCACGCGACTGTCACCCAGAAAAAAAGACACTCTCTCTTGTCAGAATTCGAGATGACATGACTTTAGATTGACAAATTAAAAATTGTCACTTTGTCACTGTCTTTCTTTTTTGGTGACAGTGCCGTGTTGTTTACTTAATAAAAATTAATAAAGTTTGTAAACTTTTTGTAAAACAATTTTTATTGTACGTTAAATTAAAAACTCTAAACTAAAAATGTAAATTAAAACTGTTAATGTATTTTAAACATTCGTTTAAGCCGTAGGTATTGGAAGATGTTTTTACTGCTGTCAATCGAAACACATTGGAAAAGACTGTAAAATGTAAAAAGAATATTTTTTCAAACCTGTCAAAATGACATATGGATGACACAAACGTATTTAGAATCTCTTCACATCTTCAGGCAACACCGTTCTCAATTAAAAAGCCAGTTAACTCATTTTGGTTTAAGTATCCTTTAGCATATGATCGGTGCCATATTGACACCAAACTGACAGAAAATCCATGTTTTATTTGTCAATTTGGTTATAAAAATGGCAACCACAGTAGGCTAAAGGGCAGTAGGAGTTAACAGGTTTTTTAGTTGAGAACGGTGTTGCTTCAGGTATGATGACATATACAGGGTGTTCCATTTAAAAATCAAAAGTTTTTTCCTAGAAACTGTAACAGTTTGACATGTATCAATAGGACACAGATCCGCGTCGTTCGTGCAACTGCCGTCACGTGCGGAAAAGTATCACTTTCCGCACTTGTTAGGTAAATAAATAACTATTCCACGGCAGTGTGAAAAATGGCTCGTTCCACACTGTTTAACATGCGGGAAGACGCGTTTCCCGCACTAGTGCGGGAAGAGTTAACAAAAGTAAAACCATGATGATAATGTGATAATGGCATTGTTGATTTATCAAGTTACCTTTGGTTTCTATGACAGTAAAGTATTGATTGAGGTTCACAACTAATGAATCGGGAGTTTTTATAAAATTATTCAATATAAAAATTGTTTAGTATATTTAGCATTTTATTTAATTCGTATCATGTACGCGCATAGAAAAAATATAGTTCCTAACATTTGCACGAAGAATTTTCCCAAACACGGGTGCTACCCACCCTCGTGTCAGAAATTTTTCTTCCCCCACTTGTTGAAAAAATAGCTATTTAACAAGAATAGTGGAAAGCTGTTCTCAGAATATTCTCTAATCGAAAATATTTTTATGGCACCTAATAATTATTTTCGAAAAACTAACATTTAACTTGGGACTTTGGTTGGCACAGGAATTAAACCAAATTTTCGTATATTGAGGTACGTACTAGTTTCAAAGATACAGGGGTTTATTTGATAGTGCTAATAAACAAACGAAATTTGCATATTAGCACAAAATATGCTGCATATTTTTAATGCGACTACATAAAAATTAAGAATGCCATAAGTGCACCAAAGTCATTTGGTATACCGGGGACTGCTGTATGGTACAAAATATAGAGAAAATGTCAAAATCGTAATAAAAAATAATATTTGATATATGGGTCGCGATTCTTCAAAAACCGTCAGAAAATCCGTCCCTTACAAAAAATATGACGATTTTTAAACACAAGTTTACACTAACTGCTTTTTTGTCAGGACTATTTGCTAATATTCCTTAAAATTTAGTTTCTTAATACAGTTCTAGTAAATAAACAATATGTCAGTTTTAATTTTTGTATGGTGTTTTTCTGAAAAACTCTTTTTTATTTAAAAAGGTTTGTTGTTGAGCTTATTTTTGTGTGTAAACAAACCTTTAAAACTTTTAACATTCAAATGTCGCTGTCACTGTTCAGAAAAGTCACACAAATTTTGGCTTTCCTTTTAAATGGTGAAAATTTTCGACACTTTTTGACGTTTATTGGTACGCGTATTAACAATTTAGCTCCTTGTAAACTAGTCCTGCGTAATATCTTTAAAATATTATATTTACAAAGTGTTATTAAACAAAATTACGCAGTTTCTCTTACAACGTTAGGATAAATATTAGGGCCGCAGTGTTTTTATTTTAAATAAGGCGATATGTAAAAATCGCCACTTTCCAGAATTGTGACGGGTGAGATTTTCTGTCGTTTTTGAAGAATCGCGACCTATACTGTCAAATTTTGTATTACGAGGGTATTCTAAGAAGTACACAAATCAATCATTATTTTGATATTGGTACAAAAAAGTTTATGCGGCTAAATAAAAATTGATAATATATGTTTTGTTTGCACCAAAAAGTTATTTGGTATACCGGGAACACAAGTACCAAAAACTTATTATTAAATGTGCAAATCCAATAAATAATAGTATAATACGCCATAAGATTTTTTTTATTATAGGGGTATTTCATAAAATAAGTTATTAATTTTTACGTAGCTGCACATTATTATTGATAGGCAATACTGCGATAACGAAATATTGTTACGAGTTATACATTCAATTAGGTACAAATTAATTTAGTGTTAAGTGTTGTATATATGGTGTTATATGGTCGAACATACTATAATGTGATATGCAACAGACATAACAAATCTTTAGTTTTTGAGTAATTTTTGTTTTTGTGTTCACACGAGTGGCCTCAATTTTCGCATAGCAGACCTTACTTGTAATCTTCTTTTCTCTCTTTTTTCTATTTCCTTTTTCGTTTGTGGTGCTTTGACCAAAGACTTTCTAGTTTTTGCCATTTTATTTCGAAAAATTATTGAGTTTTGTAATTACAAGTGAAAAATGTCACAGGTTTTATCAATAAAATATTCTGAAAAGATAACCCTAGTGATATTCACACTAGTGATATATTTAGCAAAATATCTAAATAACAAAAAAAAATTAAAGTTACTACTTTTGTATTTTACTGTTAGTAAAGTACTCCTTATATATATAGAAACACGCGTGACATTTCTCAGCCAAAACGTTAATACCGTTTTAAAACCACCAAAACTTCACAAAAAGTGAATTATGTAACATATGTTACACTCCTCAACTGTGTCTTCTGTGCTTCCACATTTTCAGGTAAATGAGTTGGGGGTTGGAAGCAGTGATGCCAGATTTTAAAAAAAATCTATGACTGCATGCGATCACACGAGTGACACCAAATTCAAATACACGTGTTTTTTTTTTCGTTTTTTGATTAAGACAAAAAACTTATATCAAGGTATTTTTTTGAAATTTTAAAGTGTTTTTTTGTTCTATCTGAATCTATTAACTTTGAAAATTACAGATCACACCACATGACATGTCACATAGCGTGAACAACTTTACTTCATTAGTTCATTACTGCTGGATAATATTAGCCTTTGGGTACACTAGGAGTAGTAGTAGTATAGGGGCGACCTGTGCCTGGCAATTAGGCCTATCTCGTTCCTTACCCCTTGCCCCTACTTCCGCTGCAACTCTCTCTCCGGGCCTCCCTGTCTTCTTTACGAAGTTCAGTATATCGACCCATTTAAGCGAGTGCAGAGAGGGTATACTAACTATCCTCCTATTTTGTTACCTTTTTTCAAGAACGACCCTTGTATGATAATTTATCTGTTGTCACATAGTGTGAACAATTTTACTACGAGTTCATTACTGCTGGATAATGTTAGCCTTTGGGTACGCTAACTATCCTCGTACTTTGTTATCAAAAGGATAAGCGGTTTTAAATTTACAAACCAATTACATGCAATGTTAACTTTTTTCAAAAACGACCCTTGTATCATAATTTACCTATGTTGTAGTCAAGTTTCATACAGGGTGTCCCAAAAGTTCGAGTCCACACTAATATCTCCAAAACCAAAAGAGGCAAGAAAGTAAAATTTTACATAATTAGATGGTTTACAAAAAGGATCTTTTTTTAAATGAGATACCCTGTATATTTTGAGAAATTTAAATAGAGCTTTTCCTTCTGTCTCCAAAAACACCTAATATGTTACTTTTGTTTTTAAATAAAATGGAAAAATCATCTCCATAAGACCAATGAGTTAAACAAGAAAACAGATATTCGGTGATTCTTCATCTAACTCATTGCTTTTATTGAGAAGTTTTCATCATTTTATTTAAAACCCGTTAGAGAAAAAGGTAACATATTGGGTACTTTTGGAAACGGAATGAGAAGCTCTATTCAAATTTTATAAAATATAAATTATGTGAAGTTTTACTTCTCTGTCTCTTTTGGTTCTGGAGAAATTAGGGTAGACTCGGATTTTTAGGACATCCTGGGCGTCGCGAAGGACCGAGACAGTTCGCGAATAGTCTAGTCGCGTGTATAGTGGTCGGTACTATTCCGTCGGCCTATATAAAGCGCGAGCCGTCGAACCCACATCTTGGGTTAGATATT
This sequence comes from Oxystoma pomonae, assembly GCA_963921995.1. Lineage (NCBI taxonomy): Eukaryota > Metazoa > Arthropoda > Insecta > Coleoptera > Brentidae > Oxystoma > Oxystoma pomonae. Next base: position 63,572,645 of record OY998167.1, read on the forward strand.
TACTTTGTTTATGCAGGTCCCTTCAAGCGCTTTTATATAAAGACGATTTAAAAATTTTGTCGTATAAACACTACTAAAATCGCTTTACGAACTAAATCGATTTTGTTTTAAAGCGATTTAAGAAAGCGGCTTATCGCCCTAAAACCGATTATATACCCAACCCTGGTTTTACCAAAAAAATCTCAATTTAACTTATTTGATTTATTTATTTATTTTTTTAAACTGACATTTAATGAAACACGTATGTATAAACCCTCGGAGAAAGCGATTTTATTTAAAATCGCCCCTAAATAAAAGCGGTTTTAGGTGCGTATAAACGTAGTAACTTATTTTGTTTATACGGGCTTCTTAAAGCGCTTTTATATAAGGACAGTTTGAAAATTGTGTCTTATAAACACCACTGAATCGATTTTATTTTTAAACGATTTAAGAACGTGGTTTATCACTTTTAAGATCGGTATAAACGCTTTAAAAATGCTTTACCGTATTGCTTTCAACCTAAAGAAATACTTAGCCCTGGTTTTACCAAAAAATTAGTTGTTTTATTTGTTGTTATTATGGATAAACTGGCATATTTAATGATATTTAAGGAAAGACGTATGAACCCTCGCAGAAATCGATTTTATTTAAAACCGTCCTTATAAAAAAACGGTTTTAGGTGCGTATAAACGTAGTAACTGACTGGTAAGGATCCAAGGAAAGTTAAATACTTGCTGTAAAAAGGATTTACTGTAAAATTGGTTACATTTGGAGTATCCAAAAAATTATTGATTTGTGTACTTCATAGATTACCTTTATATTTTGTACATTACTATAACAAATAACTTTTTGGTGCGCTTATTTGGTCGTCTACTCTTGGCAAGCAATATTGCAGCAAAATCTCGTTTCTTGTGCAATATTCACATTTCGTTTGTTTATTAGCACTATCAAATAAACCCCTGTATCTTGGAAAAAGTCGTGCGATTTTCTTTTTGGTCAATTTAAAGTGTGATCAGGACATCAAGATCTAAAACATACCAAAAAATTTAGTTCAATTCCTGTACCTAATAATTTTCTTTTTAAATTATTTATAGTTTTTTTAGATTTTGATAGAGGCACCCAAAAATAAAACTCATTTCATACCAACAAGCATGTTATTATAAATACATATTACAAAAAAATAACAATTTTTAACCTCGGATTTGACCTTTTTAACAAATTGGTGCAAAAGATTTGAACCTTATAAAAAAAATTTTGGGTAATATTTACGAAAACCAAAATCTGAAAACCGCTTTTACTTCTAAATTTATAATTTTTTTTTAATATATTTTAACGTTTTTTCAAATAACTAGAAAACTAAAGCTCCCACGAATTTGGACTTCATAACAAAATTTGTAGTCCATATTCATGGAATCTTAAATCTGAAAACCGTATATCGCTACTTGCTTTTGTTCCAAAGTTACAATTTTTTTAAATATTTTATCCCCCTTTTCCCCCCTTCAACCCCTCACCACCCTACCCAATAGTTAATCAGTTCATGGTCAGCCGATAGAGGATTTTTGTACCAAATTTCGTTAAAATCGATTAAGGCGTTCTTGAGTTATCGTGCATACAGACAGAAAACAGACCAACAACTTTTTTTTTCGTCTTTTGATAAAATTAAGAAAAGTACAAATTTCACGATTTTAATAATCCCCTATACTATATTGGTATGGTGGACTAAAAATATATTTTGGCAGATTCACACAATCACTAATTGTTAATGTCATCTTAGAAACCGAAAAACCGCCAGTTGTTAGGTTTCAACGACTTCTAAAGACTTTATTACTAAGATTAGAGATTCTTTTTTTTCTGTCAGTGACCATAGCTCAGAAAATGTCCAAGTCACGTATCCATACTTTTTGTAGTCAAATAAACATCAGGATTGAATAAACTTTGAATGGAAAGCACATTTTGTAAAAAGTAACAAATGGCTCGGAACACTTTTTTGATTGTTTGCCGAAAAAGTTAAAATTTATTTTTAAGTCCACCATTCAAATTTTGGAATATTTCGAAAGAAATTTTAGTTTATTCGGCAAAAAGTTAAAAAAGTGCTCCTAGCCGTGTCTTAGTTTTTACAAAATGTGCCTTCCATTCAAAGTTCAGCCAATTCTGATGTTTATTTGACTACAAAAATATGAACGTCACCTCGACATTTCCTGAGATAAGGTCACTGACAGAAAAAAAAGAATCTCTACTCTTAAATCGAACATCTAACTTTTGTTTAAGGCACTCAGCAGTAACTTTATATTTGTTCTCTATTTTAACGCCATATGGTTTTTCCCAGATTTTGATTGTTTTAAATTAAAAATCTTGCGGACAACAATAATCCTAAAATTTAGTAAAAAACCATTATGAACTTTTGGTAACGGTAAAAGAAAACCTTAAATTCCAGAGAATAATTAATTTTATTGCACCTCTTGCAGCAAACCGTATTCATCCTCATTAAAATTATCATCATCACTGCTACCGTCAAAAAAGGCAGATTCAATGAGGTCGTCATAATAACTCATTTTTTTTTCAATAATAACAAAACACTGACATCACATTGCAGCATACTTAGTTTATTATAGTAAAATCACTATAATAAAATAGAGTCACTACAAACAATAACAAACTTTAATTCGTTCGTGGTTTTGGACTCCCATTAACACCTTTACTTGAAAAAACAATGTCTAAAAACAGGAAAAATAGACTTTATTTGAAAAGCTATATATTTTTTATTATTTAGGCAGGAAGTGGAACGTAGGACGACGCCGTTTCGCTGTTATTAGGCACTCATTAGACAGATCTAGATCCCTTGTGGATCTTGTTTCGTTATTGTTTTCATAGATTTAAATATTAAATATAATTTTATCCTTAGAACATCAACGATTTCTTTAAAAATCCCATGCGAACCATACAAACATTATCTACACACATTGTTCACACCGACCAAAAACTAAAAAATAGCCAAGACTTGAGATCTGATGTCTTTAATATTCTTTGTATACAATTTCCCTGATTAACAAAGAACATAAGTAGACAATTAATTCGATTCCAACCAGTCGAATTCTCTTAACATGGCAATATCACTCAAGGTGCCTAATAAGTCAAAATGCAATTAAATCTTTTTCCTGTACTTATATTTTCAAAGGCTACAACCAACCATTCAGCGAGTTGATATTAATAATGCAAGGTTGTCAGTTTACTATACTATAAAATTGAATTTAATTATTTTTAGCATGAAGTTGTCTTTATCTAGTTGATCATATGATTCACTGATTTTTAACACAAAAAACAAAACTAAAAGAGGATGGAAAATAATAAATACAGAGACAAACAAAATAATTCTCTTAATGAAAGCTTTTTTATCAGCGGATGAACTAATCTTTTTTGTTAAGGTGGCCGATGAAATTGTCAATAAGTTGCCTAAAGTAAAATAAAGTGACCTTTTTTGTGTCCCATCAAAAAGTTCTTCCGCTTTCTTTCTTGGCCCTGTTGACAAGCAGGAAGTATGCAATGAATTTTTTTCTTTAAATAACTCACCATCCACCGATATTTTTGACGCCAACTACAAACTATTAGCTAACTCTTCCTTTCGTGGCATTCTTTACATCACTTGTGAATAAATCCCTTTTGAGTGGAGTTTTTAAAAAAATAATCATCGCAATTTTAAAAAAGGGAGTTTCCAAAATCGCTGACAAATACAGACCAATAAGTATAGTACCTTTATTTGGTAAAATTATGGAAAAAATCTTAAAAGATCGTCTCGTTCAGTACGATCTCTCTACAACTAAATCTTTAATACAAGTTTTGGAAGATGTAGTCGAGGGCTTTGATGCTGGATCCCATAGCTTATTAACCTTATCATCCTTATGTGACTTCGACTGCATCTCCAAATACTAAAAATTCCAATCTAGCTCAGGGCCACTATGTAAAACTTTTGGGAAATACTACAGATGATAAACTTTCGTGGGCACAACATACCGACAATTTGGAGAGTTCATTGTCAAGTTAATCATTTTGAATTAGAAAATTTCGTTCGTTAGTTTTCATATTCTAAAAACCTGTTATTTTGGAATTTTTCATTAAAGGGTTGGGTATGCAATTACCCTATTTGGTCAAAGTAATGTGGTGATTAGAATTATATGTTACCGTAAACTTTATTTCAAACAAAATTATGCCTCTCCCTTGCTAATATATTTATTCTACTCTTACATTCTTTTTATACGATTCAGGAATACTCAGAAAGTAACTTTGTATAAGTCTTCAAACCAACAAAGACGAACTTGGGTTATTATTGTTTTAAAATAATTTTTTGTCGTTATTGTTTATCTAATTACCATAAAAAGTCTATAGTTACCTATATATTTTGTTTACATTAATTATTTTAACTTGTATGCCTACTATATTATAAGAAGTTTTAGATCAAATTTTATTTAAACTTTTATTTTATTACTTATAGCCATATGTTATATATTTTTTTCTGGCTTGCTATAAAGTATATTGTACGAATAATAAGCTCTACACTACTCTACTCAGTCATAGACACATACTGGCAATTCCAGGCGAAAAAAAACAATCAATGAGTATCCTTCTAAAACCTTACTAAAATTAAAATCACTACTAACTGCTCGAAGACGCATTTGTAAATAAAAGACGCTTCTGTCATTGTATGATGACAAATAGTTTAGGGTTGTATTTTACATAGGGTGATTTTTGTCAAGTTTAGTTGTAAGATAGTTATGAATTGTATAAAACTGCCTGTTTTTTAATGTTCCGTCCGCAAAAGAAAGTGAAAGATGTACTGTAAGTGAGTTTTGATTTTAGTGTAACAAATTATATTTATAATCTAAGTAGGTGGTACAAGTTGCTAAAATATCGCAAAGTTAAACAATTCTCTAAAAAATTTAACCGACTTTTGGTGTTCCGTCCGCGTTGGCTTGGTAGTGCAAAATATCAAAAATAAATGTCTCATATTTACCTACTCCTCAACTAAAGAATATTTCCTAAACTGATTAACTGATTCCAGTAAGAAAAAAAAATGTTCTTTACGCCAACCCCTACAAAATGTTCTGTCCATGCCCTTGAAATGGCCGATTCCAAGTAGAAAAGGACTCCCGTTTTGCCTATGCAGTTGAAAAAATTAACATATTCCATTTACGTCACTCTCAGTGGCGGCACAAACTTGAGAAACGTAAAAAATGTTTTTTTCGTAAAATCGCTGATTAAAAAGGTGAAATATTTTTTTATTCTTTGATGTTATAGAAAAATCTTCAGTGAAAAAAAAAGATAAGCTACATATGTATAAGCTCATCACACTTTGTGAAAAACGTCCGTGAACGGACGGATGCGAGCTGCCATTCTGTCATTTTTACCTCCCTAGCTCACACGGCTAGGGTAGGTATCGTTTTTGTCAATATATGACGTATAGTTCCTACTATACTATACCTGGAGCATTCCAGCGGTACCACTTTTGTCAAAATCAGCTGAGCCTTCTGGTCTCTAGCATGGCATACACATAAATATAGTAGAAATGAGGACAATAACCCGAGCATTTTTCAGGTTCACGGGCATTTTTCACAAAGTGTGATGAGCTTATATATATGTCGGTTATATTTTTTCTCTGAGGATTTTTCTATAACATATTAAAAAATCAGCGATTTACGTTTTTCAAGTTTGTGCCGCCACTGAGAATGACGTAAATGAAATATGTCAATTTTTTCAACTGCATTCAATAGTCTGGTTCTCTACCTAAAATACGGTGTACTGGAAGTATCAAGTTAGCTACTCGAATACAACAAAATAGAAAAAAAATGATTTTAGTGAAAAATCCCTAAAATCTGAAATCTCCAACTGACAACACCTATATCTCTGAAACCGTGGTCGGATCAAAAGGAGGTTCATTTAAACGTTGATCAGGGAGAACAGATCCACAACTATCAAACGCCCAGCCCATTCCTTTGTGAAACAATAGTATTTTATAGACCAAGGGATAAAAGTGGAACTTTTTACCCAGAGGCGAAAATTGTGTTTCCCAAGCGCAGCGGACCTTTTTTTTGTGACATTCAGGTGATTGATTGATTGATCGATTTATTTTATTCAGCACAAGATAAGGTTTAGGGATTCCCTGACACTGCAGCTGATTTCTTATTGTATCCCTTGCTGTATTCTTTCACCTAAAAGAGGTTCGATGCCTTCGCTAGGTTCAGCACTCTCTTTACAAGTGTCCTCTGAGACCCTCCATCCCTAGAAGATGCCCCTTCTAGAAAGTGAGTTCTCCAAAAGTTAAGTGCCGGGCACTCAAAGATGATGTGGGAGGCTGATTCGTTGTCCTCATTGTACTATACATAAATGACAGTTGATATAGTTCATAATGATGATGACCTAGGTTTACATCTTGCTGATGATTCCTTGTTATATGGTTCCTGAGTAAACATTGATAGGTTGGTTCGTGAAATAAATAGTGCATTGATAAATATTGCAGAAAAAATCTACTAAAAATTAATAAAAGCAAAACAAAATTTATGATAATTGCAAAGGAAAATTTAAATCAGGAATTTTTAGTCAATACAGTATTAGGATAGGTAATGAATGGCAAGAAAATCAAATATCTAGGTGTAATAATAGATGAAAACATGTCATTTAAAGATCATTGTAGTTCAATCATGTCAAAAATTAGCTATGGAATAAATCACAGTAGATGCTCACATAGTTTGGCAAGTCAAAGTCGGTAGTCTATAGTACTTTAGTGTTACCACATTTTACATATTGTGCCACAATATTATATCTATTACAGCAAAATGAAATTAACCGCCTACAAAAGATGCAAAATAGGACCATGAGAATAATATTGTCTTGTGATAAGTACACTTCCATTAAGAGCATGTTAAAACAGTTGCAGCGGTTACTAATAAAGGAGTTTTTAGATACAGTGTCTTGGTCTTCATATTTAAAATAAAAATGGGTAATGCACCTTTCTATTTAAAAAACAAATTGGTAACAAACAACCAAGTTCATAGTCATTATACAAGACAGCAGCAGAACTTTTACATACCAAGAAGCAAAAAACTTGCAGCAAATTCTGTGTTTTTTGAAGTTCTGGATGATTTCAATAAATTGTCTGATGAAATAAAAAGTAGTTTATCTGTTGTAAGCTTTAAAAATAAATTAAAAACTTTCCTGCTTACAGAATGTGATATATTATAGTATTATTTAACTCTTAGTCTTCCCTTTTTAAGTTGGCTTGTCTTGTAGTTATTATATTGATTTTATTCATTTTTTGTTGTCTTACTATAAAATTGTCTTAGTTTTTACCTTGTTTTTTGATTGGTTTGTTGCTTTTATCTATTTATTTTTTTATGATGGGTTTTTATTTATTTTTTAATATCATTTTGTAATTTTTTTTTTACTGTCATAATTTTCAGCTTATCTTTTTTTTCATCGAGGTTTTCATTTATAATCAAATATTATTATATAACAGTAATTTTTATATTGGAAAATGATAAATATTTAAAAAACTGTTAGCAACTTCTCGTTGTACATATTGTAAACTAACTATTTCCTAAATAAATAATTTAATAATCACACACATTCAGGTACTCCACTAAAAGCAAAATGTCAAAAAACTGTCAAAGACTACATGGTTGCAATTTACAAATAAATTCTGAAATTGCAAAACTCTAAAAAAAAACTGTTTTATTCATAACATCAAATAAGTGTCATGTCAATGTAACTGTTTTCAACATTTTTAAAATGTAAAGCAAATATCTAAACTCAGGTCACCCCTAAATAGGCCACAAAAGAACTTACTTATGTTTAATGATAACTGGTTCCAAAATGTTTATTTCCCTTTCCAATACACATCTCTAGAGATAGAAAGGTTGAACATGACCTAGTATCTCTTGGCTAATCATGCAGGAGCTATTTGCAAAATAAAATTTGTAAAATTACAAAAGTGTCTTAAAAAAATAGTGATCTGACATTTAGCTAATTTTAAGACGGTTTTAGGACAGATCTTCAAAAATTATGATTTTATGACAAGTGGTCACCCTGCGATATTAAGTATAAAACCTGCTGCTGGCATATTTTCTTTGTCATTTCTTTTTAATTAACTTTTTATTCCTTTACCCGTCTCAACTCAACCCGCTTTTATTTGTTTAATTAGTAGATTCTTTTTGTTTTGACAGTGACCTTATCTCAGGAAATGTCGAAATGATGTTCAAAACGGGCCAGAGATATCTATACTTTTTTGAGTCAAATAAAGATCAGAATTGGCTGAACTTTAAATGGAAGGCACATTTTGTGACTAAGACACGGCTCAGAGCACTTTTTAGATTTTTCGCCGAATCATCTAAAATATCTTTCTAGGCTATCGATTCAAATGTTTGAATATTTAGAAATGTTAGCTTATTCGACAAAAAATCAAAAAAGAGCTCCAAGCCATGTCTTACTTTTTTACAAAATGTGCCTTCCATTCAAAGTTCAATCAATTCTGATGTGTAAGTAAATCCATTTTAATATTTAAATTATATATTAGACTGGCATGTTCTCTTGATAAAATGAATTAATGGAAAAGGACCATGCTTTTAATTTCTCCTTTAAGAGTAGATTCTTTTTTTTCTGTCAGTGACCTTAGTTCAGAAAATATCGAAGTGACGTTCAAAACGAGTCATGTGATATCCATACTTTTTGGAGTCAAATAAACATCAGAATTGGGTGAACTAAAATTTCTAAATATTCAGACATTTGAATCGATCGCCTTAGAAAAATATTTCAGCTTATTCGGCAAAAAATCTAAAAAGTGCTCTGAGCCGGGTCTTAGTTTTCACAAAATGTGCCTTCCATTTACAGTTCAGCCAATTCTGATGATCACATGACCCGTTTTGAACGTCACTAAGGTCACTAGCAGAAAAAAAGAATCACTACTCTCAAACGAAAAAACAAAAGCATGGTCCTTTTCCACTAATTCATTTTATCAAGAGATATATCTAATATATAATTTAAATGGAATAAACATTAGTCAGTTATGATCGATGTTCTGATTGTTTAGTTAAAAATAACATCTACCCATTACATTACATCCTAAATTTGTTTAATTATTTTGGTTAAACCAAAGTGTAAAGGTAGATTTTATATTATTAAAATAATAAATATGCACATATTATTATTAATGTTTAGCTTTCAGCAGACTAAAAAGATCAGAGGTCAAGTTGTAGCGTAAAAGGAAAAGCGCCTTGAGACAGAATTTATTAAGTAAATAAAATATTTTCAGGAAATAAAAATTGCAAAAACATCATAATCAAAATTCGCACTTTTTCATTTAAATATTAACATTAACTGGGTTAAAATACATTCGTTAGATTCATGTTATTCTATTAGGGGTTGTCCATAAATGACGTAGCATTTTAGGAGAGGGGGATAGTGAGAAGGGGGAGGCAAGGACTATCGGCAGCGTGATATCACGCAAATAAAAAAAAGTATTTAATCATATCTGTATTGATTGCATATTTCCAGCTAAAACTATTATTATTCCTAATTTGGGTTAAAAAACCTTAAATACTTAATTATTTTTACGCTACTGCCGAACTACTGCTTACTTATGAAAATAAAATATCGAACCTTAATTTTCTATTAATATTAAATTGGGGGATAAGCAATGAAGCGTAAAAAAGGGGTGGGGGAGAACACAAATAAAGTGACGCCATTTATGGACAGCCCCTTACAACTACTTAATAAGAATAAATTTATCTTAGGACATTTTTATCAGTAAAAACTCAAAAACTAAGGCACCTAAATATTTTGCTGTTACTTAAAAAGCCAACCATCTCGCAAAAAACTAAACAAAAGACAACAATAGTTTATTATTTGTACTTTAGAGAATAAAGTGAATAATTTGCTTATTCAGACATAATTTTCTCTTTTGGTTATTTTTTACATTAAACTAATATTGTTGAAAAAATATTTTAGAGTAAAAGTCACTGTTACATTAGTATCGAAATAAAATAGGCATCCGAAATTGTAAGGGTCAATTGGATAAAAAAATAGCTTTTTTCCAACCAGTCGCCAAAATTACTTACAAAATATTTCAACATAAATTCATATTTATTATTACACTAGCAGCGTTGCCTGCGATATCCAAAAATCGTGTAAATAGTGTCATTTAACAGCTGCCATTTAACGAAATGTTAACTTAAATCAAGGTTACATCGTACCTTCTTCCCACCAAATTTCATCCAAATCGGTTCAGACGTTTTTGCGTATTAAGGAACAAACAGACAGACACACAATAATATTAGTAGGATAGAATGGAATTGACATTTTTAGTGCAAAACTCTTTTCCTTTTGCTACTAATAACATTAATTTTGTCAAAAATACTAAATAACATAAAGAAGACAATAATATTACTCTTTCCTAGCGAAATTTGGTGATTTATATTTTTTGACACGGTGCATCGCACAACTTTCTTCGACTATAATATTTTTTTAAGGTGACTGCACTCGCATAGTGGTTTTTACAGCTTTTAAAGTATTTTAACACGAACGAACAAATTTAATTGTAAACGGCTAACCGAATTTATTTCCTGACTTCGAGTAAGTCACTGAAATTTAGAACATCAAAATTTCACAGTCGAGACCGTGATTTACAGAAAAAATTATTTTCTACGACTCTCGACGGTGGAGGATTGTGTGTGTAAATTTTCTGACTTTTACGTTTTTCCCAACCAATTTTACAAATAATCCGAACATATGTCTTAAGTTAAACACTAAATAAAAAACACGTAAATCTCCCCCGTCTGGTGTCCGAAAGTAAGGTATCCCCTAGACCTATTATAGGAGGTGATTAAAGGTGGCCTTGTCTCATAGGTAAATGGGAGTCATTTCATATGAAATCAACCAAAAAAAAGGGAGGTTTGGCAGACCGTCTCCCCAATTTCGATAATTTTTGATACATTTATTCTACCCATAAATAGATGAATAGAAAAAAGAAATTTTTTGACCATTAGTTTTTTGTTTAATTAATTCTCAAAAAATCACAAAAACTACCAATTTTGGTGGTTTATGGCTTGTTTTTAAGGTATTTTAAATACCTTTCGAATGATGTATCACATGATATACTTTTTGTTTAAAAAAAAAATGAAATTAAAAAAACTTTTTCCAATTTTTGAAAAACATTTTTTTATTTTTTTTTATAAAAATATATTTTGTTTCTGGATATTTCGCCAAACTATTTACAAAATTTTAAGACGGAGACTTGATGGGTTCATCAACAAAAAGTATTTATTAAATTTCAAAATTTTGTTTTTTAAAAAAAAATTTTTAAATAGCATTTAAAACACCTTTAAAACAAGCTTTCGCTTTTGTAGTATATCTCGTGCTCAAGATATTCATATTTTTATAAATACCTGTAAAGACAGTCAATTTTAAGCAAATGTGCAGGTACACAAAAACAGTAATATCTTGAGAACTGTATACCGTAAAAAAGTGAGTAATAACTTGTTTTATAGGTATTTTAAAGCCCATTTTGATAAGGTATCACATAACCTATTTTTTTTTTGAAAAATTATTTTCAAAATTTTTAAAATATTTTTTTTTGATGAATCCATCAAGTCTCCATCTTGAAATTTTCTAAATGGTAGTTTGTTTCGATTTTCAAGAATTAATTTTAAAAAAACTAATGGCCACAAAAATTTTAAATTTGGGATTTTTTATTAACTTTATAGTTAGAATAAATGCACCAAAAATTATCCAAATTGGTTGATTTGATTTGAAATGACCCATGGATAGTACGAAAACGGACGAGCGTCGACCAGATAAATGGGACAACTACCCATTCTCTGGCGTCGACTAATATTTATAGATTAAATAAGATCTCTAGTCCAAGTCTTATCCGTGCAAATTATTACACTGCATGACACGATTTCGGTACCCGAAAAACTCATTGCCATTATATGCAGTGTTAATAAAGAAGAGCGAATATGCAAATTTCTAGTTTTGAGAAAAACGCATTTGAAGTTTTTGACTTCTTAAAAGTAGTTCTTAACTTCTTTAAAAATTCATATTTTTTTTTTGTTTAATTTTCCCGTAAAAAAATCTTAGTATCTTGTAAAAATTATTGATTTTGGTTAACTTTTTCTATTTAAATTTAATCTTGTTAAGAAAGAAGAACGAATGTTACAGCTGTGAATTTAAGCAGCATTTTTTCAAAATCAGCGAATGTTGAACAAAAATGTACAAATGTGAAACAACAGGGAATAAGAATACATCACATTCGCTTGCGCACTTGAAAACAGGCGCGAAAAATACATTCTTGAGAAAAAACAGCGAATGTGTAAGGGTCGGCGCGCCTCCAAGCGATTGTATTACGAAATAGGGCAAAATATTAAGGAAAAACAGCGAATGTGCAGAAAACTAAATATTTTGACCGAAAAATGTGCCTATTTGCTGCAGACTGTTGCTTTCGCTCTTCTTGCCCAACAATATGATCTGAAAGTTGATTTCATGGCACATTCGATGAATTTAATTATTTTTTTTTTATATTTAAAATTTAAAAAAATATTTAAAAAGTGGTTTAAAATAAAGCTACGATGCTGTATACAGGGTGTAAACAATACCAGAGTCATCCTTTTAACTGATGAAAGGGGAGGTCAAAACAAGTCAAAAAGTTCATATAACTCATGGGATAAAACTCAACAGATTTTTGTCTGACTAACCTTAAAGTTGAAAAATTTGGGTGCTTATATCTACCAGAATTTTAGAAATATTCATATCTAACTTTAACCATTTTACAATAGGGCCATTTCCAAATAAATAAAAATAAATATTTTCTCAAACCTTAATTAATAACAAAAATAATAATCATTTCCTTTGAGTTAAAAGATTTAAAAAACACTTGGCAACAATGCAATTCGCTACATACGTGAGTCTCTGACCTCCGACCCTCTCTCTTCTATACAGCACAGTGCATAGTGCATCTTCCGCTGTTTGTTGTGAAGGTTGTCAGCCGCGCGAGTCTACCAGACGCCATCATTTTCGCGAGTTTTTTGTAGTTTGGTGTGAAATTAAACTGAAGAATCTCAAATCTTGCAGCTCAAATGTATCGGGACAGGTTTCCCCAGCGGCTTAAAAGAAGTGTTTTTGCTCGGATTCTTTGAGTGTTTTTAGAAAACAGTTTAAAAACTGTGTGACAGGTGTTTTTAATTTAAAAAGAGTGTGCCCTACAAGTGTACAAACAAATTCTTAAAAGAAGTGTTTGCCAAAAAAAAATAATAAAAGAAGAGTTTTTACAAATTAAAAAGAGCTTTGAAAATTATATGACAGGTGTCGTACTTTTTTTTATAATAAAAGTGGACCACGGAAAACTTTATCTCGATACCGACAAGGACTTTTAAATAAACTTAAAACCAATTTGCGGTAAGTACACATTTATTGCTTTGCTTTTTACTATTTTTAAATAATTAATAATTTGTAAGATGTGAAAAAAAACCATCTTAAAGGTTGTAGGTATACTCATTGTTAATATTTACGTTGCAGCCCGCCGCGCCGCGCCACTCTATCGTGAGATCTCCTTTAATTTTTTTGCACATAAAAGCGCATTGTTACCAAACTGTGTTTAACTTAAAAGTCGTGTATCTCGGAAACCACTAAGTTTTGACGCCCATATTATATGAACTTTTTTGCTTGTTTTGGCCAACCCTATCACCCATTTAAATAATGACTATCATATCGTTTATACCCTGTATTATAAAAATGCAAAAGTTAAAATCGCAAATTTGAAACATTTGCTCTTCTTTATTAACACGGATGTATAGTTTTCTATTAGTTATAGTATGTAGATAGTAGAGATGGGTAAATCGATCATTTTGTACTGAACGAATCGATCAGGGATTCGTTTCACTGATCGAATTTTTTGAATCTTTTAAATTACAGAAAATGGTGACAAAAAAGGTCTATGCAGGATGCAGCTATATACGAAATACTCTGCTGACCAAAAAATCTATATTTTCATACAGTTTATCCCGCGAGCAGGAATTCGAATCAAAGGAACGAATGAACGAAACGATCGACCTATTTCCAATTAATTCAGTGTATCGCCACAGTGGGTCAGTCAGTCGTTGATCCGATTCCGATCTGATTCATTCGTTTGAATCATTCTGTCTTCGTCGGTCATTTGACTCATTTGACTGATTGAATCATATCCAGCAGACATGATTATATGTATCAATACTCGCAAGTGATTCGATCATCTCTAGTAGGTAGTGGATGTCTTTTGTTTTTATTACGTCTTGTTTTTGAGGTACACACCGATAACCTTTTTGCTTTGGCGACCCTCATTTTGCCTATAGTAAATTAGCTATTGCCGCGACTTCGTTCCTGTGTTTCAAATTATTTCATCCAGTTGAATACCGGCTTTACTTTAAGTAGTCATCACTTTTATTACCGTTTAGCAGTTTTTGCGTGATACTCAACAAACAAACAGAAGACAAATTGAGAGATAAAATTTAGAGATATATAGTTGTAACCATTATTGAGAAAATAGGTTCATTTCACGCGGTTACTTTATTTTTTGGTTGGATATTCGTTAAGTATATAGAGTATGGTGAATGATTTGTTAAATACAAATCTTGAAGCTACGAGTGACGAACAAGGGAAGTGGTTTCTTTAGGATATGAAAGTCTTGAGGAACTATTTCAAGATCGTCGGGACGCACCTATGTATGGAGATTCCTGCTGGCTTTTAAAAATAGAAGAGACTTCTCAACACAAAAGAAAAACTTATTAATTTTTTTGGATAATATAAACTTTTGACCCTATCTAATGTTGGAAAATATATCAATAAGTTTAGTAGGCAGTCTTATTCAAATTACATTGATAATTAAATAAAGCTATGTGCATGCTGGACGTTTAGTTTTTAATTTTTTTAACTAACGTACCTGAAAACAATAAGTAATAGAAAAAAGTACTTATGTGTTCTTATTTAGTGATGTCACAGTATAATATAATCTAAATTAGTAGACAGGGAGAATTAAAGTGGGCACGTATTTTTTTTTTAATTTGTAAAGCAGTGTTATAGGCTTGCTTATGGAACTATGCACATTAACAAAGTCAAGATGACTAATAATTGATAATTATTTTAAAAGTTACAGGCTCTATTTTTAAAACTCAATACATACGGTAGTCCAGACAGAATACCGCGTGTGGTTCAAGTGAAAACTCCCCTCGTTAAATACCCTCGATATAATATCCAAATAATTTTTTTGAAAGTTTGAGACAATGATGTGTTTGAAATTAACTCTGTGTTTGGGACTTCCATTGTCTATATTTTATTTATACTCGACGTTTCGATCAGTACAATGTCGGATCGTCTTCAGATGCAAACTACAATCTATTCCTCAGGCTACGTATATACTATGGGAAATCACACAATCGTGAAGTTTAAGAAGTTGGCTCCGCCCAATGAGGTTCTTCCAAATATTTGGAATTTCAACACTTCGTTTACTGAAAATAACCTGATTCTGCTCAAAAAAAGCAGCATCAAGAAATTTTCGTTTCTTCTATCTAATGTTGGAAAATATATTAATAAGTTTAGTAGGCAGTCTTATTCAAATTACATTGATAATTAAATAAAGCTATGTGCATGCTGGACGTTTAGTTTTTAATTTTTTTAACTAACGTACCTGAAAACAATAAGTAATAGAAAAAAGTACTTATGTGTTCTTATTTAGTGATGTCACAGTATAATATAATCTAAATTAGTAGACAGGGAGAATTAAAGTGGGCACGTATTTTTTTTTTAATTTGTAAAGCAGTGTTATAGGCTTGCTTATGGAACTATGCACATTAACAAAGTCAAGATGACTAATAATTGATAATTATTTTAAAAGTTACAGGCTCTATTTTTAAAACTCAATACATACGGTAGTCCAGACAGAATACCGCGTGTGGTTCAAGTGAAAACTCCCCTCGTTAAATACCCTCGATATAATATCCAAATAATTTTTTTGAAAGTTTGAGACAATGATGTGTTTGAAATTAACTCTGTGTTTGGGACTTCCATTGTCTATATTTTATTTATACTCGACGTTTCGATCAGTACAATGTCGGATCGTCTTCAGGTGCAAACTACAATCTATTCCTCAGGCTACGTATATACTATGGGAAATCACACAATCGTGAAGTTTAAGAAGTTGGCTCCGCCCAATGAGGTTCTTCCAAATATTTGGAATTTCAACACTTCGTTTACTGAAAATAACCTGATTCTGCTCAAAAAAAGCAGCATCAAGAAATTTTCGTTTCTTCCAGTGTGATTCCGTGTGCAAAACCTTTGGTTCTGTCCAATTCATTCGGTGTTGTTTTGACTATGCATGTTCAGCGATTCCTGATTTCGTTGGTTTACCTCTTTGGGCATTCGTCTGATGTTCCTTAAGACTAGCAGATAGTGGTCTCACAAGGAACTTGGTAAATGAATTTCTTATTTTGTTTGTTCTCCGGTTTTGTTTTACTAGTCGTCCGGCTTAAGTCCCAAATAGCAGTCAATTGTTCATTTTGTGCAGAAAGCATGAAATTTTGCACAATTATTTTTTGGACAATTCTTTAAAATTTTTGTCGATGAGAATTGTTACAAATTTGAACGGCTCTGTTATACAAAGTTCTTATTATGCCTCGTTTGGTTGTAGTAGAATGATTTGAACCTTGATTTAAATATTGTTCTGTGTGAATGGGTTTGCGATAGACTGTTGTTCTGATGTCGCTTTCTACTCGTTTGACAAGTATATCAAGAAAAGGAATTTGACAATTTTTCTCGAACTCCATTTTGAATTTAATGGTGGGTCTTATGTTATTTAGGTGGTGAAGAAATTCTGAAATGTTTTGTTTCTAGGACCCGGGGATAGATTTGTCGAGTTTGATGTCGAAAGTCTATACATCAATGTCCCGATAAAGGAATCGCTAGATATTATTAGACAGAGACTGGTTGATGACGAATCCCTTTATGAACGTACCAGCCTGCCGCTGGAGGGAGTGATGGAGTTGTTGGATTGATGTCTACATAACTCTTACTTTCAGGTGAAAGATAGGTGTTATGCTCAGGATGACGGTCTGCCAATGGGTTCATCGCTTTCGCCGGTGGTGGCCAATATTTACATGAAGTGGTTCGAATCACACGCGGTTGATACCGCAACATATAAACCTAAGCTCTGGCTAAGATATGTTGATACTTTTATTGTCTGCACCGGGAATGACCAACAACTTTCAGAATTTCTTCACCACCTAAATAACGTAAGACCCACCATTAAATTCATAATGGAGTTCGAGAAAAATTGTTAAATTCCTTTTCTTGATATACTTGTCAACCGAGTAGAAAGCGACATCAGAACTACAGTCTATCGCAAACCCATTCACACAGCACAATATTTAAATCAAGGTTCAAATCATTCTGCTACAACCAAACGAGGCATAATAAAAATAACAGAGCCGTTAAAATTTGTAACAATTCTCATGACTCGGAAATCGAAATAAGAACCATTAAGAAGGATCTGCAGCAGAATGGTTACAGTCTTAAACTTATAACAGATACTATTTCTAAATTTCAGCAAACAGGACAACGATTACAAGACCGAAACCAGGCAAAAGCATTCCTTACAATAGCCTTAGGAATGGATTGTAGTTTGCACCCGAAGACGATCAGAGATTGTACTGATCGAAACGTTGTGTATAAATAATATATAGACAATGGAAGTCCGAAACATAGAGTTAATTTCATCCAAATGATTTTTTGTACGGTTGCACTGGTTTATATAATTTTTATTTTTTTTTTGTTTTGCCATAGAGAAACCAAATAATAGTGTTATTTTGAGAATATTTTTTTTATGGGAAAAAACTAATAGATTTTATGTTGGGCGGTAATGTTTGTATTTGATGCAATTACATGCAGTAGCCTTAGCTTAGCTAGCGTGTTTTACAAAATGTGCCTTCCATTCAAAGTTCAGCCAATTCTGATGTTTACTTGACTCCAAAAAAGTATGAATTTTAAACGCCACTTCGACATTTCCTGAGCTAAGGTCACTGACTGAAAAAAAAAGAATCTGTGGTCTTAAGTGTTCCTTCACCCAAAGCACTTTAAAGAGGAAATGCTGCTGCGGTTATAGGAACTTTGAACTAGACGTCTTGGTTTGGAAGAGATAGTGGTTTGTGATTAGTTATGTTGATTTTTTTTTTGTATTCATCTAGTTCTATTTTTAATATTTATTATTCAATTTTACGTTTTTAATAAAGACTTATCGGTACCTAGCCTGACTTTAATAAAGTCGGCACTATTTTTGACAGTTCCGCACGCAAGTACTAGATATTTTTAGGCACTTTACCCACCACTATGGAAATACTGGAACAAATCCTCATATTTTTCGTGTAAATTCCCCCTCCTTATAACACTTACACCTACCCCTCTTCCCGCACCTTGCTGCGTTATGTATAAATTATGGATGACCCCTAAGTTGGTTACCTAGCATTCTTGTTACTATTTCTGCCATTGTTGTCATCTAAACATGCTCATATCGTTCCACCTATAAAGTTGAAATAATTAAATGTCGGCACAAACCACGGCACAAATATTATAAAAGTCGACATTATTTTGAGTCAATATTTAGTGGTTTGTAAGCCACTATGCCAAAAATAAAGTTGTCCTCTGTTTTTAACATTTTTCTTAATTTATTGACGTTTCAAGGTTTATGCACTCCTTTAAATTAAATCCTGCCTAGGTCATTTAATTACCAAAAACACAAAAATATTTTACTTTAATTTTACATAGGCCCATGTTATCGGTGCAGGGTTCTTTAAGCCAAAAAACAGTAGACATTTTTAAATAGTTCAGTTGGTTTTAAATTTCAAGGAATTTATGGGGCTTTTTTATTATGCTTTTTAAAATTCCAGACTTTTGTCGAAATTCCGTGACATTTCACTGACTTTTTCCTGACCGTCGAAATTCCCTGACTTTTCCCGCTTTTCCAGAAAATGGCCACCCTGTCCATGTAAACATAAGCCCTCAACGCGTTGATAGAATCACCCTTCGATGTTATAAAATATTTCGTCTAGAGATATTTTATGAATCAAGTAGGTAAAATTGTAGTGTGACGTCATGCTATATCGAAATCGAGAGTACTTAAACGTTAAAATTTGTGTAAAACTTTTCTGAAAAATGCAAGGATTTGTTCCAGTCATTTCATAACAGATGAGTAAAATGCCTAAAAATATGTAGTAGTTATTTGACCTTAGTGCCGACTTTATTCGGTGGTCAGGCTATGCCAACTTTACGTACTGATAAGACTCTAACATGTCATACTATAAATATCTCAAGAATAAAAACGTACCTAAAAATTTAGCTTTAGCCCGGCCTATGAATTAAAATTTAAAAAATATTTATTCAGTTTAATAATAAATTTAATAATAATAATGTCATTATTATTTAACACTATAGACTATTCTCAAAAAAAAAATCCTTAGGCTATTTAAAGGGTAGCTTCTAATATGGCATATGTCCATTTGAAATAATTTATGTCAACAGGGCGATCAATAGAAAAATGTATTAAAAACATTTTGAATTACAAAATAGTTAGTTCCTTTTTGAGTTTTTTCAAACCAATTCCCTTGTAGTTTAAGTAACCATTGGTTTTAGTTTAATACGTAAAAAATATTGTCGTTTTATGATATGCTAAACAAAGAAAATATTAAGCGAATACTTACCAACCCGGTAATGTATTTACAGTAATATATAGGTATAAAATAATTTTAAATCTACAGAATGCTGAACAAATAGTAATTTGTAGTATTCTGTTTGGGAGTAGTCGGTACAGTAATTTTAAACACAGACGTGATAAATATTTTTTATTGGCCGGTACCGGTACAAATAGACTATGGACATCATACGTTAGACCAGACGTTAACTAACGTTCTTTAATCTATACTCCATGTTGATAACATAGCGAGTTTTGCCAAAGAGAGTTCAAAAAATCCATAGATAGGTAATACCACGGCCAAACCAAAGAAAGCAAGATAGAAATGGCACATTATCTGAATAAAAGGGAAATTAAATGTTTTTTTTTGTGACACTTTAGAATACTTAAAATTTTCAACAAATAAATATGAATGATTAAAGAATATACCTAGTTCATAAAATGTGTCACATGTAACACTTCTTATTTTTATTTTCCAAAAAAAACTCAAAAAATGACACGGAATGAGATTTATATAACATGGAAATGTTAGCAACTTTTTAATGACAAAACTTTATTGAAAATTAAGAACAAATATGGAACTTGTTAAAATGATCAAATGATACTACATTAAACGGTCAATTATTTTCTGTTCAGGAGTTGAAAACAGTCTTGCAGAACATGGCACTGGAGGTAGATTCAACTTATACAAAATTTCACTAGCTGAAATAATTTGGATACCTTGCTTTACCAAAAATAATGAAACAACACTGCTACCAATGTCTCCATGTTCATATCCTGTTCATCATCCTCTGTTTCTGGAGTATTAATAAGATGACTAGAGGTTTTTATTGAACCAAGATGGAAATGGCTGCATGGTTTTCCAATTTCACATGATATACATTTTAAGCTGTTAAACTGTACTGTATCATATTCTCTGCACCATGTTAGATGATGTACTTGCATAGTTCCTTTAAATTTTGGTAAATAATTAGTAATTTCATTTTCTACTTGACTTATATCATTTTCAGTAACAGTTTCAATCAGGATTTTTATGTTACTTTTTAGAGCCTTAAAAAACTTATCATAATTAGAAATATCCTGACCTTCTGCCACTAACCAATCAACAGTTCTTTTTAACGTGGCTCCAACGCCATCTGGGTCTACTTTTCCATGGCCGGCCTCATTATATGACCAGAAAAAAATGTATATTAGGAAACAGTTGGGGCAGGTATTTGGTAATTATATAAAACATTGTTTTATTTCGATCTTGCGTACTGATACTGTCTGAAAGAAAAAGCAGTGTGCTTGTATCATTAGTGGAACAATATCGGATCATGGGTATCAAATGAGCTGCGATTGCCTTAGCGTTATGTTGTAAACTTTCAGATATAGTACAAAACAACTGAAAGTAATCTTTTTTATAGGCAACTCCTGTATGCAAAGTAATTTGTTGCCTAGATGTACCTAAAAGTACTGACTGTGCTTCAGATGAGTACTTACAAGAATAATTTTCTGAAAAATCTACATGTAGACATGTGGTTAGATTTTTTAATTGCACTGCTGATCTAATATATTTCGAATATGATTTATGTAATTTGAAAGAAGTTGAAGTAGCTCATTTGCAAATTTGTAGTTAGAAATTTTAATGTCTTCCTTCAAAGTTATTTGAACCATAATGGTCTTTCCCGTTTTTAGTACACCATTTCTGATATTTGCATTGGGAATCTCCATCAGAGTAAAGTTTTTCACTCAATAAACGAAAATTTTCATGGGTCATACAAAGGCAAGTATCCCTTAATCCAACTTTTGGTGGTAGTACCCAAAATGGCCGAAGACTACAGAAAGCTGTATATGAGATTATTGTTTGTCTCTCTTCAATATATTTTTTGTGAAGGGACTTTAGGGAATAATTCATGTAACGCTTCTGTTTTTTTGTTTTTTTGAAAGTAATACATTCCTTTTTGCCAGCACAAAGACGACTGTTTTCATCATTTTGATAAAATTGTAAAATGTCTTGTTTAATTCTTTTAATACTTGAATTGTACTGTTTTCGTTTATTTTGTTCAAAAGAACTACTTAGGTATTTTGACATTGGCAAGTTTCCAGTAACTCTATACTTCTTTAATATTTTTCCTCCTACAATACTGGAAATTAATTTTTCTTCTTAGCGCTTACAAGACTGAAAATTTCCATTCAGTTGTTGTTTTATACATTCTCCAAATAATAATCCTTTTATTACACCATAAGGAACTATGATACCATAATTTTTTATTATTTCATCAACCTTGGTATTTGGAGTCAAATCAGTTACTGTTGATGTATTTGTTGTGGATGCTTCTTGTGAGCTTCTGTTTCGAGCAGCTATTTTTTCTTTTATTGCTTTATATCTAAGCCTACGATTTTCCTTTTTACGATCATGTATTCTTCTTGCATGGATCGCTCTTTGACGCACTGCATTTACCCGCAGTTTAGTTATTATATTTTTTTAATTTGTTCTTTTCTTGATTTACCGGAGAAGTGTCTCGATCTCTTCTGTTGCAGAATAGCTTCTCGAGATGCTTTTGTGAGACTTTCTTTATTTTTGATTTTTTTTTCATGTATTAAACATCTAAAATAAACAACATACATACAATAATTGAATTGCTTATTTGAGAAAGCCGACAAATCCACGTATGACGTAATTTGACATTTTACCAAAAATCTATTTGTATAAGCAATGGTCAACGTTTACTTAAGAAACCAGACAAATACATAGAGTATCGTTCATGAAAGGCGGTATAAAGTGTTGCATTTACTTTTATTATGTCAAAACTATGTTTTAGGGACCTTAGGTAATGTCAACGATTTCTGACATGGTAATGAGTCTATTACTAAATATTTTAAGAAGACTATGTTAAATAAAAATAAACATTTTTTGCTTACCTTGGGGTATTAAGTCACTAACATAAACAATATAATACACCTCTTTTTGAAACCTCTAAAACAACAATTAATATAATATAAGCTCAAATCTCCGTCTGTTTCATGCAATAGTTCAATAAGGGGAAGTGCCCATAACTACTAAACTTCACACAAATTTTATAGTGTTGCCAGAATTAGCAAATGGTTGGCAATGAATATTCCAGAAAATGTGACTGTGGTTATTGCTAAAAAAAATTGTTTTACCATATATATTGAATCATTAATCAAAACATTCACAGTTTACCAAGACATGGTAATGTTTTTTAATACAATAAATAATTTTGTTGCTTTGTTTCTTTCCTTTTTTAATAATATTTTTTTGATGAGACATCAAAAACACCCAAAAGCCATTAACTTTTTCTCAAAAAAATTTAAAACTCTTGTTTAATCCATGAATTGAATTTCCTTCATATTCAGATAATGACCCAAATATTGGTACTAGAACGACACATTCCATGTCTACCTCTAGGCGCTTCGTATGACTTAAACTTAAACTGCCTAAAAAATATTTCTCAGTAATACGCGATTGCTGATCTTTTTTCTTTATTTATGCCCCATTTAAGATGGCATATCATTTTCCAATTCGTCTCAATAGGGAATTGAGCCCCTAATAATTCCAGAAACAGAAATGTCTTTTGGTGATTCGGTTCGGTTTAATAAAATAACATTTCTTAATGGAACAGTCAGGGTTTCGGATCTTGTTTGGAATGATGTAAGATCAGGTTGTACATTTTCTAGAAACTCAATACAATACCACGGTAAATGAATTTTGTTTTGAAGATTTAAAACAAAAACTAACAAATTATCCCAAATATCAAATACCCGGACCGTTGACGTAAAACCTGTACCAAAAAGGATATTCTTAACTGTCAAGTAGGGTTAAAGTTATCGTTGTCGGCAAAGTTATAGGGCTTTAAATTGCCCCAACCAAAACCCATCTACTAGATAGAGTTAGATATTACGCGGTGAAACTCACTTCAGGTTTCCAGCTGAGCCAATTACCTGACCTATTGGGTCGAAAACCTAATCATAATCTCACGTGACACGACGGCTTGGAATGGTTTGTGTAAAATTTATAAAATTCCGTGACGTTAAGATTGATTTTCTCCACATGTTTGCCATGGGCTGCCATACCCTATTTTTATGCATATAAATTAGTACCTAGACCTCATTCCAAATTTTCCGGACCAATTTCAATATGGTGGCTGACAATTAAACACAGAAGCTAAATAGAAATTTTATTGTCAGTGTCAAAAAAATGGTCCACAGTAATTTGGAATGGAATGTACTTGCACACATGGCAACGCAGTAGGTATTTGTAGGGTCGGGTGTTTTGCGGTTCGAATTAATTATTATGTTTCATTCAATGAATTTTCGGTTTTTTTCTTGCCGTGTTGTATTATGGTGGTCCTTTGTCTCAAATAAATATCACAAACTAATTATTATTAATTAATACCAATGTCTTAAAATTTAATAAAAATACCAGTAAGCTATCAGGAACTTGATAACTAGGTAATAAATGAAACAAAAATAACAATTAATAACCAGGTAAGTTTTTAACATGTAAGTTAATTTACGCCAGAAACTTTATTTTTACCACTGATTAATATTGGAGGGAAATTATAAGGGATATAATGGAAGGAAAGTAAATTATATTTGGACAGTACAATATTAAATTAATTTGATACCAACATAAACTTTTTATTAAAAAAAAATCTAATCTAAAAAATTGGTTTGATGATGATTTTAAATCTTACCTTTGGTTTGTGAGACCTCCTCGAATGTTTTCTCGGGGTACACGACCTTATAAAATCCTGAAAACATAAAAAAACATTAATAAAATTTAACCCTTAATTGAACCTTTTCTTTTAACATTTAATTTTTTAATATTAAACTAGAGTTTCAAACTTCCATTGTCTTTACTCTTTACTTTTTCAAAATGTTTCGATTGCTTATGTATCTGCACTTTCTTGGCTTTCCTGAGTTTTTTCAGATTACTAAACTTTAAATGCAATATTCTTGGTTAAAATGCATTTTTTTGCCCCAAAGTATATTTTGGTTTTACCAATTTCAAAGTTGAAAGAAGCTATAACTTAAACTTAAAAAGATGGTGTTAGAAAGCCCCCCATACAATCAATTATTTTATGTTGAAAGGAAATGAAAATATCTCGAAAACTGTAGCTTTGAAAGAAAACAAAATTTTTGGTTAATATTTACGAAACCTTTACTAAAGTCATGATTTTTTTAAATATTTTAACGTTTTTTCAAATAACTCGGAAACTAAAGCTCCCACGAATTGGTAGTCCATATTCATGGAAACTTAAATCTGAAAACCGTATATCGCTACTTCCTTTTGTTTCAAAGTTACAATTTTTGTTACAAAGTTCATGGTCAGCCGATAGAGGATTTTTGTATCAAATTTCGTTAAAATCGATTAAGGCGTTCTTGAGTTAACAATACAGACAGACAACAGACAACTTTTTTTTCGTCGACTAAGGTGTTTCGGAACCTTGGTAACTCTGATAAAACTGATAAAATTAAGAAAAGTCAAAATTTCACGATTTTAATAGTCCCCCATACCATATTGGTATGTTGGACTAAAAAGGGTCACAATCAGAATAAGGCCCTGTTCTCACTTTGCAACTTTTTCATGTATCAAATTTTCTAATACGAGGTTAAAAGAATTTACAATCTGCTTGTCCTTTTATTTTTCATTTTCCACCAAAATTAAATGAGCACTTAATTTTCTGAAAAAAGACCAAATTAGCACCTAATTCTCGAAGATGTCCAAATTAACTTTTGACCAAAGCATGTGTGATTTTCGTTTTGGTTTGATCGTTTTGTTATTACTTGTTTAATTTATTTAAACAAATAGCTTTATTTTAACAAACAATTACTTTCGCTGTATTGTGAGTGTGAGGATCTCCACGTGGGCGTATTAGTGAGAGGCAGTACCCTTGCTGAGAAAAAGACAACTCGAAAATAAAAATACAAAGCATATTTCAAATTATGAAGTAAAGCAAAATCAAAACAATAAGCATGAAACTGACCAGAGGACCCCAATTTTTGAATCGTGAGAGAAGGAACGTTCTCCTAAGCGATGTGATCGATCCCGGGATAGATCACATCGCATGCTATTCGATCGCTATATTTTTTAACCTGCCCTTGATCCTGTGCATCGGTGCCATGTTTACTTTGGTACAAACGAACTACTTTTTCATGTTAAAGGCCTACTCTAACTATTACGTTTTCTCCGCCGCAGTGCCGAATTAACCTCATTTTCGGGAAAAACTTCTTTGGTTTTTGCAGTTCACCTCTGTGGTTGGTTTTCTGAGTTTTTGTAATAAAAATTAGTGGAGAAGAAGGCTCGGGCGTTCCTTTTAAAAGGAAGGTCCCACATAACACAATCCAAAAAAAAAATCATAAAATTCATGGCCAAACACCCGAAACTTCGAACAGGAACTTTTTCCAACTATTTTACCTACAAAACGGGTCAAAAATTGTGATAGCATCTCGTTGATTTTCTTACCTTTAATTTCTAGATTTATACTTTAAAAGACACACATTAAAAAAAACAAAACGAGTAATAGAGCTTAGAAAATTGTGTGTTCTACGCAGGCGTCTGTCGAAAAAAACGGTGTTCTCTCACTTGAAACCCGCCGGATCAGATCTCCCACTTTTTGCGAGAATGTGAGCAAGTTTCCATCGTTCAAAAATACATCACGGGATAGATCCCTACCGATTGGTGATGATTCGCACAAAAAACCACATGTTCCCATTTCAAAAATTGGGGTCGGTGAAGAGGAAATCTGTTGTAGAAAAAAAAACAAAATTCTATTATTGACTGATGAATATGGTAAATATTTTCTTCCCTATTTAAATAAAGTTTTTCCTAATTTAACTATTCAGCCTATATGCAAGCCAAATCAAATTTTAATAATGTTATAAACGTTCAAAAGGCGTCTTTAAAAATGCAAGCAAGGATTATGTAGTTGTGCTTGCTGGCTTGAACAATAGTGACATGACATTCTTTTTTTCTTTTCTATACAAATTTAATTATTAGTACAACACTGCAAATTCAGATTCTCTGATTATAGCAAAAGTATCTTCTTAAACTCAAAAGGTCTCGCCAAAATGGCATCAATTTTTAAACATTTTATTTACAACATAAACAGTTCCTTCCTAAAGCTAGTGTCTTTAGAAACACCTTTTTGTACAAATTTCCTACACTCCAGTCACAATAACAGCTGTTTAACATCTAATCAAGTTTTCTTTAATAATGATAACTAAAATAGTTCAACTAGTAATAGTTTAGATTGTAGTAATAATAATTTAGTTAATAAGGTTGCTATTGCTTTTAATAACAACTATAATTTATATATTCTATGCCTATATAGACCTCCTACTAAACATGTTGACTTCTTGGCAAATTTGGAAATCATTTGAATGGATTTACCTTTAAATGCAAAATTAGTTATATCTGGTGACCTTAACATTAATTACGATCAGGACCGTCATGTTACACAGGCCTTAAATAATCTGGCCTTAGTATGTTTGTAGGCTCTCCAACAAGGATCACAGATACTGTTGCCACCAGGATTGATTATTTTTGTACAAACTTTTTACAGGATATTGTTGAGTGTCAAGTTGTGAAGATCGATTTCTCAGATCATGAGCCACTAGTCGTTAGTTTTCCCCTTAAGGCCAAAAGGCAAGAAAACAGATTCAGATTGGGAAGGTATTTTTAACTTTGAACAACCTTCTATGCAAAATGAAAAAGAAGAAAAGGAAAAAATGTTGGATAACAACAGACAAAAACTGCATCAAAAAACTTAAGATCTTTGTGCTACATTAAAAAGTTCACAAATCGTCAGTTTTTCTTACATTATACCACAAGGTATCGAAGCATTTTTTGCTAGGTAATAAAAATGGCAAAACAAAAATAACTTTCAAAAATTATTGAAAATATAGTCAAAAAACAGATGCTGGTTTTTATTGAAAAGCACAAAATTATCAATGTCTCTCAATTAGGTTTTCGGGAATCATTAAGTACCAATAATGTGATATTTTCCCTCTTGGAGAGCAGCAAACTTTTGCGATTTTTCAAAGGCGTTTGACTGTGTCAATCAAAACCTTCTTTCAGAAAAACTTAAAATTTATGGTTTCAGAGAAAAATTTTCTAGTTTTCCTAATTTATATGTAGTAGGAAGAAACCAAGTAGTTAGATAGATCAGTCAACATCAGATTTGTAATGGATGTAATGAATGAATGTAACTTTGTTTAATATTTCTTAGGTACTTCATAATCACACACTATTACATACTATTAAAACATTTTTTTAGACTTTTCCAGGATGAATCCAGACTTTCCAGCTTGTATTCAGACTTTTCCAGGGTGTATCCATACTTTTCCAGAATGCATCCAGACTTTTCCGGGGTCTTTCCAGACTTTTCCATGGTGTATCCAGACTTTTCTAGGGTGTATCCAGACTTTTCCTGATTGTATCCAGACTTTTCCAGGATAAATCCAGACTTTTCCAGAATGCATTCATACTTTTCCAGGGTCTTTCCAGACTTTTCCAGGGTGTATCCAACTTTTCTAGGGTGTATCCAGACTTTTCCTGATTGTATCCAGACTTTTACAGGATGTATCCAGACTTTTTCTGGGGTATCCAGATTTTTACAGCTTGTATTCAGACTTTTCCAGGGTGTATCCAAACTTTTTCTGGGTGTATCCAGACTTTTCCAGGGTCTTTCCAGACTTTTCCAAAGTGTATTTAGAATTTTTAGAATATATCCAGACTTTTCCTGGGTGTATCCAGACTTTCCAGCTTGTATTCAGGCTTTTCCAAGGTGTATCCAGAAGTTTCCAGAATGCATTCAGACTTTTGCTTCCAGGATGTATCCAGATTTTTCCAGCTTGTATTCAGACTTTTCCAGGGAGTATCCAGACTTTTCCTCAATACATCCAGACTTTTTCTGGGTGTATTTAGACTGTGCCAGGGTGTATCCAGACTTTTCCAGGGTGTATCCAGACTTTTCCAGAATGCATCCAGACTTTTTGTGGGTGTATCCAGACTTTTCCAGAATGCATCCCGAATTTTTCTGGGTATATCAAGACTTTCTGGGTGTATCCAGACTTTTCCAGGTCTTTCCAGACTTTTCCAGAGTGTATTCAGAATTTTTCTGGGTGTATCCAGACTTTCCAGTTTGTATTCAGACTTTTCCAGGGTATATCCAGACTTTTCCAGAATGCATCCAGACTTTTTCTGGGTGTATCCTGACTTTTTCAGAATGCATCCAGACTTTTTCTGGGTATATCCAGACTTTTCCAGGGTCTTTCCAGGCTTTTCTAGGGCGTGTATCCAGACTTTTTCTGGGTGTATCCGACTTTGTCAGGGTCTTTCCAGACTTTTCCAGTGTATTCAGAATTTTTCTGGGTGTATCTAGACCTTTTCAGAATGTTTCCAGACTTTTTCTGGGTGTATCTAGACCTTTTCAGAATGTGTCCAGACTTTTTCTGGGTGTATGCAGACTTTTCTAGGGTGTATCCAGACTTTTCCTGGAGGGTCAAACCATATCAAGTCAACCAGGCAATAGTTTTGATCATCTCCGATTTTGATGATTTTTGGTACACTTATTCGTCTTATCAAAAAACTCAAAAATCCAAAAAAAATTCAATCAAATTTTTTGGATAAGCGGTTTTTGTTTTATTGATTTTTGAAAATCAAGAAATTGACCAATATGTCCTTGACAGACACTTACAAAAATAGTAATATCTCAAAAACTATTGATCCTAAAGAAGCGAGTGATAGCTCATTTAAAGACCTTTGTGACACAATATAGTTTGTTTAATTTTTTTTCTTAATAAAAAAAAAAAATTTTTTTAAATCTCAAAAACACATTTCTTAATTTTTTTCAAAAAAATATTTCTTTTTTTTCAATGTTTTTTAACATTTTTGGAAAATTTTAGGATGGAGAAATAATGGAGTCATACTTTACAAAAATAATAAGATATTTAATACAGGGCTAATTTACCTAATATGGGTATAACAAAAAAATGAAAAGTAAGAATAATAGAAAATTTACAATAAAAAATATTTAGGTTGCTAATTTTTTTTGTAAAATATTTGAGGAATCTATCATGTCTTCTGCAGTTAGCGTATATGTCCTACCAGTGGCAGTATTTGGGTTGACCCGTCTTAAAAGAGAATTTTGATCTATGACCAATATATCAACTTTTGGCTTTGGAAAGACGGAGAGGGACCATGAGGATGTAAAAAACTAACTTTTAATTCCCCGCTTTCTATATTTTTGCCAATGATACATCCCATCCACCAAAGACAGTCATAGTTTATGGTTACAAAACCGGAGTCGATGTTTTCAATTTCTGTGTTTGACAAACCACAGGTTGCAAAAAGACATTAAATATTTTCCTCTTTACTTAGTGAAAATGGTTTTGTAATAATTTTTTCATTACTGAGGGGGATAATCGAGTGCAATTTTTGAGTCCCAGGTATCGATTGTGCTTCCAGGTATCTTTTTTCCAAAAACTTTTCATGTTGCTGGTAGTCATTTAATGAACAATATTTAAATGTTATACCAGATATGTTTCCTGTTGCAAATTTAAAAAGATCTTCGGGGGTCATAATCTGTTCATTATATGGTCTCTGCAGACTTGCTTTAGCAGCCAACCTTTTTACGGTGCCTCCCAGTCCATCGCATGCACTCTTCCCGTGGGAGGTGGCAAAAAAATTCCATTCTGCTTTAATTTTAAATTCCTCGAGATGGTACGCAATATTAACAAATTTTTATTTATTTTTATACTGTGCGGCCCAGCCGTCTGAAAAATAGATAATTTTGTCTAAATTATCAATTTGCCTCTTTAGTTCAGGCATAAGGTGTCTTAAAAAAAGATGAAATGTCACAGTGTTGTGTACCAAACAGTCTGAAATAAATATATAAATTAAATGAGTTTTGTAATATAATACAAAAGGATGTAGGGTTGCCTGGCTATTTGTCCAGTGATAGGACTAAATAAATGAATAATTTTCAGCGAAGTCGCATGTGATTAGTCCTTCCCTCTTTTTTAAATTGTCTTTTACCTCATTGTAGTATTCTTTTTGCATGTGAGTGTAAAAAGAATGAGATTTTAATTTATTCAAGTTATTTGAAAATTCTTCAATGAAGTCCTCTGCTGGTTTATTTAATGTCTCCATATTGCATCTATTTACATATATCCACTTCTTAAAAGTCACATTGTCAATCATTGCTTCTTCGAACTTTTCATTCAAAAAGTTTTTTAAATTCTCAGTTCCTGGGCATATCTCACATTTGTCCAAAAAGCAGTGAACTCCTGGTGGGTTACACATCATTTTTGAGAGGCAAGCATGGTAGTCTGATAAAGCAGGATTACCCTTATCATTTAAGATAAACTTGACCACCAAATCCTTATAGAAAAATTCAGCACTTTTGGAGTAAAGGGTACAGCCACAAAATTGATAAAGTCCTACCTTACTAAGATAAAGGAAACAGTATGTATTACACAAAATTTTACTGAGCATTATTCAAAAGTAACACATGTAAGCCAAGGAGTCCCCCAGGGATCCATACTGGGCCCCATCCTCTTCCTAATGTATGTGGATAGCTGGTCGGCACTGCTGGATACTGATTTTTTGTCACAGTATGCTGATGACACTGGGATGGTTGGTTCTGCTGAATCGGTTTCTGAACTGTCGGGGAGCTGTTCACATGCTGCGGGGAGAATGAGTGAAACTCTTTCAAACTGAACGAGCTTTCGTAAAGCTGGCATTGCTGATGCATCCTTATATGTTTCCTTAAATGGTAAATCAATACAAGAAGTTGAGCAGACCAAATTTCTTGGTGTTTCACTCGACCCCAATTTAAACTGGGCAGGGCTCTAGATACTTTAAAAACCTTTTATTTTGCTTCGGTCATCTCATATAGCGTTATGTTTTGGGGAGCTGCCTCAAATGCAAAGAGAGTTTTCATAGCTCAGAAAAGGGCAATTCGTTGCATGTGTAAATTACACCCAAGAACGTCATGCAGGCCTTTTTTTAAAAAACTAAACATTTTAACTGTACCATCCTTATATTTCAAAACACTGGTTTTATTTGTAAAAAAACACCAAAATCTATTTGTAAGCAATAGTGATAACGCTTCAGAGCATGCTATGCAAACAAGAGGGAGGCAGGACATTGCTATTCCTATACATTGTTCAACATTTTTTGAGAAAGGTCCTTGTTATCGAGCCAAAAAAGCATATCGAATGTTGCCAAAGACAATCAGAGACATAGAATGTTTCCATTGTTTTAAGAAAGAGGTACATATCTTTGTACTACAAAAACAGTACTACTCATTTGATTTCATCATGTGAAGCCCTGTTTACTTTATATATTTTTATTTATATGTATAAGTTACATTTTATTTATTCATTTATTCATATCAGTTCCATAAGGATCTTAAGATCTAAATTTCTTTTGACGTTGCTTTTGCATTTATGTAATGACCTGTTGGCAATAAACTTCATATTTTGATGTATTGTGCACACACACACTGTATTTGTACCGCTCTTTCCTGCTAAAATGCAACTTTTTGGTCTCAATTCACTAATTTTAGACAAACCAATTTTTAGGTCTGGATGCTCTTTCTTAAAATGCAAATATATTTCTTTGATATTAGCCAAAACTAACCTTTTCTGATGATGCTCCTTAGTTCCTTCTTTTCTTACAACAACAAAATCTTTTTTTCTAGGCAAAATGATGTTACCATTTCTACAACGTTTTGGTCAAGAGTTTTCCCAGGCTTTGGATTAGGTGTGGATAAAATTCCTTTTTCTTTGACCATTTTTTTTACCATCCTGGTCATGTATTGGGAAACTCCAAATTCTTGCTGAATTTTGGCCCGACTCCAACTCATAGGAAGACAAGATAGAATTAACATTCTTTCGCTTCTTTTTTGAACTAGCTGAAATTTTTCTTTTAATTGTTGTATTATTTCGCACTCGTCCATGTTTTTTTCTTTGGCCTTTTCTACTATTGAGTATTGTTCCTGACCTAATCTTTTTTCGATCACTGCTTTCACTTTTTCAGCCTTTTCTTTGGACAGTATTCTTTTTTTGATAGGCGATTCCCCAATAATTTGCAACGAGTGGTTTAGAAGGTCCATAGATGCATCACATTCTTTAAAAGGAGAATCTGGAGTTTGAGACCTTCAACAATAAAAAAAAAAATTTTTAATATCAAAATATTTACTAAAATTGGTAATTATTTAGTATCCGGTTTTCTGCCATTTTTGATTTTTTTTGAAAAATTCTTTATGGAGGCACCTACTAGGGTCCCTAGGACCCCAAATCCGCAACCGCCGAATTTTTTTTTTTTTTTAATTTTTTAAAACCAACCCAACCCAACCCCACCTAAAAATACTCAAACCAACCCAACCTAACCCAAAACAACCAAAAAAAAACCCTCACAACCCCCCCCCCCGGCACCGGCGACACCCCTTTTTGCATCAAAAAAATTAAAAAAAAAAAAAATTTCGGCGGTTGCGGATTTGGGGTCCTAGGAACCCCAGAACAGACAAGACAATAGACAATAGTTTATTTCCAAATTGTTTACAATAGGTAAAATCGTATCGGCATAAAAATCTACAAAAAAAATGTAAAAATAACAAAGGTATATAAATAAGTTGCAGTTACAACTTCGTTAAAAATTATTTCTAATAGTAATCGGTTTGAGAGTTTGTGACCAGAAAATTTCTAAAAATTGTTAAAATTGTACACACACAAGTCAAAACATAACATTAGAACAGACAATAACGTATAGTAACAATATAATATAAAATTAGTTAAAATATGGTTAAAACATTGTAATAATATTTAAAAAAAAAACAGAAACCAGATGTGGCGAACATTACTTAAAAGACACACATATACAGGGTTCCTAAGCAAATCCTTAGGGGGCCAAGCAGCCGTGTATAAGACGCAGACAAACGGAAAAGCACATTAGGCAGAAAAGGATGGGCATGGGGCGATGTTGTCACTACATCTTACACGTAGTAAATCCATTCCAGGTTGTTGTTTAGGACTGGAATAAAAATTGTTTTTGCTCGACTTTAATACCAAACTGATGAAAGATATCGTAAAAAAATATATTTTTCGGCTTTTCATTTTGTAACCATTGTCCTTACGCACTGTTTACAGGCTGGGGACTGAGATACATGCAAATGCCTAACCTAAAGCGTTCATCATCAATCATCATCATCATCAAAAGAAACTTTATCAAGCAAATAGGACGGGTTGACGCCTTCGAACGTCCAACCCGGGTTTTGCACTTTGATCCGAAATCAAAAAGGAGGAACAGTCAGATGTGGGCCGTGCACAAATTACGTAACGGTGATTTTACCAATTTTTTACCCCTTCCCTATGTAATGTTTTGTAACGGTTTGGCACGCCACTCCCCTAATATTACGTAACGATTTCAAGACCACTACCCCCCCCCAAAAAAAAACTTTTCACTTATTTTCATTCCAAATTTTCTTAGTTTCACACAAATGCAAATGCTGTCGAAAACCCCCCTCCCCCCTACGTAACGTTTTGTAACCCTCCCCCCTCCCCCCTATGACCATTACGTAATTTGTGTACGGCCCCTGTAGTCCCAGTGGAGGAAAGCGAGAAAATTGATATTTTTTTCTTAAAAATTATACTCTGTAGACCTATTTCTTTGCATTCCCGAAATTACGTAATTTTTGAAAAAAAATTGTAATCGGCGCCATTTTTATTTCGTGCTTTGTTTTTCTAACATTTTTGCGTTTGGCTAATTTAATTGAAAAATTTTTGCCTGCGGCGCCCTTTATCTTCTCACTCGAAACCAAGATCCCCCGTTTTAGGAAAACTGATCCCGTCTCTGTTTCTAAATTTTTTGGAATAAAAGTAGAGTATGACCATGGGGGAAATAATTTTTTTCTACGGTATGACGAAAATTTTGAGAAAGTTGAAGAAAAAAATAAAAAAAGTGGCAGAGCTCAAGTTTTTCGTAAAAAAAACGTTTTTTGTAAAGAAACAGAGCAAAATAAATCTTTTCACCCCTTTTTGGGTGTTACAAATATTGGCAGCCCCTTATTTTTGGTTTTTACCCTCCCGCTAGTTTTGAAGAATTGGTTCGCTACATGTTTCGAGATCATGTCATAAAACACCTCGGAAATATCAAATGTAGTGTAGGGCCAGCTTTATTTAAAATCAATAATATCGCAAGCAAAAAGCTCTGCAGGAAAAACATCGCCGTTTATTGATTTCTTTGGCTGCTAGTGCTAGCTGCATGGTTTGGCCGTTTCCGGATAGATGTCACTAGTAGAACAGAATGGTATGAAATTTAATTAAAAGCGAAGATATTTCTTTCTAATGTTAACAACCTCACGAATTTATCGTAATAGTATCGTAAATAATGGACCCTGCCGCCTCCTTTAAGCAAGAAAATGCTGTGGTTTGGACCTGAAAACATATAATTTTTAATGAGATTAGATGTTCAAATCTGTCCCCTTCTTGAGCCTCACAATATCCCAATCCATTGCATAGCAGCCAACATTTCAGGGGTGATAGAGTTGCCCGCCTCCAAAATTTTCGTCCTCAACTCCTGTATAGTCGTAGGCCGTAAGTGAGTGTGTTGGAAAATTTTGTCGTGCCAACAACCCCATAGGAAAAAGTCATTTGGCGCAAGATCTGGTGATCGGATATTTCCATACGTGGAAATAATTCTATCACCAAATACCTGACGAAGGTAATTTGTAGCCTGGCGTGAATTGTGGGATGAACAGCCATCTTGCTGAAACCACAATTCGTCCAAATTTATGTTGAGTTCCCTCAACCGTAGTAAAACCTGGTGTTGGAGAAGATCAACATATTTTTGGCTATTCAAATTCCCTTCAATGAAAAAGGGTCCAATAATGTGATCCCCGACAATACCGCTCCAAACATTTAATTTTTGAGGATGTTGCGTTCTAACACTTGCGTGCAGATGTTTATTTTCGCGGGACCAATAGCGGCTATTTTGTGGATTGTGAGAGCTATGAAGTTCAAATATCTTCTCGTCACTAAACAAAACTTTTGATAGGAAATTTTCGTTCCTGTCACATTTATTCCTCATAACCTCACAATATTCTAACCGGCGAAAATAATGACCTGGTTGCAATTCCTGCGACTTCCCAATCTTAAACGACTTGTAGCCGTATTTTTTTAAGATCCATTGGCAAGTACTGTTGGGAATATCCAGTGCCTCTGCAATCGGTTTCGTCGAACATGGTTCATGTGCCTCAACGTAAGCGCATACCATTTCGTCTCGTTCCACCCTGTGTGGAAGAACGGGATGCTCTGGTATTTCGCCGTAACACTTTCTACAACCATTTATGCACCCGTACCTTTCAAAACGATGATAAATGTTGTAGACAGTTTGAGCCACAGGAACCGGTCAATCTGCAAACGCAAAAACAAAAAGCCCAATGACCTCGTCCGCACTGTCACTTTTTATGTAGTTTTTAATAATAAAAATCTTTTCTTCTCGAGTATACCGCATTTTAAAAACACAAAATTTACGAAACTGAAGCGACTCGAAAGGAAATAAAAATGCAATGCCTGTGAATCCCAGTTTTTCCTTGATCATCTCATGGTGTGGCCGCCATCTAGCGGAATTTGCAGACATCTTGTCAACGGTTATTATTGCAACTATGATTTATGCTCACAATGAAAGAGTGGCGACAATTTTTGCTCACGAAAGCAGTCCAGAGATAATAACAAACTGGCACCATTGCTCAATATACCTGTTTCTTTTGTGCGCGCAGAACTTTCTATGCCGTTTCTGTTTGATTTATTGAAGTCCTATCCCTAAGGAAAATCTTAGGAACCCATACATTACCAAAATAAAAGACATTAAAATTCATTAAAATTTAGGAACTCACTAATGCTGTAGGGTTCTATCTTACAAATTAGATTAAAGCATTCTTTTTTGTAAAGTTTGTAGCTTTGGATATTTTTTATTTTGTTTGGAAGTTTATTAAAGAATTTAATTGCAGCATAATCCAGGCTTTTTTCAGTAGTACTTAGTCTAAGTTTTGGATATATATACATGTTGTTTTTGTTTCTTGTGTTACAGGTTCTAGTACCGGCATATTTAGCAAAAAGTAATGGATTTTTTTCCAAATACAGTAAACATTCCAAGATATAAATACCCGGGACCGTTAACAACTTATTTTCTCTAAAATTATTTCTACAAGAAGCAGATGGCTTGATTCCTACCAAGATTCTAATAACACGTTTTTGTAAAATAAAAACGTCACTTATGTGACTACTATGGCCCCAAAGTAATATACCATATTTTAATTGAGAGTAAAACATACCATAATAAATTGATTTTAATGAACTGTCACCTCTAAAAATTTTACTTAAAACTCTAATAGCATAGCTTGCCGCTGATAGTTTTTTACATAGATCTCTGATGTGTGAAAAAAAATTTAGGTCTTTATCAATAGTTACTCCCAATACCTTCGTGTGACTTTCAAAAGTTAATGTGTCTCCTTCATAAGTAAGGTTTTTAGGGACATATATGTCCATGTTAGAGATAACAACTGCTTTTGTTTTTTCTGTGTTCATAATGAGTTGGTTGTTAACACAGTATTCAGACACTTTACCTAGTACATCAAAATATTCCTCATGGATGTTCCCCTCCCGATAAACTGGCATCACTACGTTGGCATCATCTGCGTAATTGGCCAGAAGGTTTAGATTTTTGATGACATGGTTTAGATCATTAAGATAAATAACAAAGAGCAGAGGACCAAGAATACTTCCATGCGGAATTCCTGTCATTATGACATTTGATTCTGACGTTATTTTATTGTTGTTCAAATTTATTGTAACTTTTTGTGGTCTTTCAGTCAGATACGAGCAAAATAAATCCAAAGCACTTCCTCTAACCCTGTACGCTTCTAATTTTTCCAAAAGAATTTTATGATTTATTGTATCAAATGTTTTTGATAAATCCCCTAGATTCAAGAGTCGAAATTATTGACTTGTTCAACTCTAAAAGAGCCGATTCTGTAGACCTTTTTGGGAGAAAGCCATGTTGAAAATCGTTTAAAAGTGAATTTGTCAGAAAAAAATCTAACAGCCTCTTATGTATTTTAATAACTCATAAATTTTTGCAAAGGATGAAATCAGACTTATAGGCCTGTAGGTGCCCCCATAAAAAATTTTTCACTTAAAACCAAAAATGGCAGAAAACTGGATACTAAATAATTACCCTAAAATTATTAGCAGAGCCACAACACACAAAAAAAAAACAAGTAAAAATGTAGGTAGGTATTCGTTACTATTACTTACCCTGCTACAAAAGATGGTTGTTCATCCTGTTCCTTGTGTTCCTTGGAAAGTTTAATTCGACAATTGTCACAAATTTTCATGCCAGTCTCCACCCCTTTAAAGGAAGTCATCCAATTTGTGACATTCTGTAACTTTCCGGAATGTTTCTCCTGACTTATTGGATCACAACACCTCACAAAAAATTTTGTCCATTTTTTTGGCTTATTTTGTGCCATTTTACAACACATGACTCTGATAAATGTTTTAAATTAAAAAATAGCAATTTATCACATAAACCGCAGGTTTGCAATTAATTATTGTCAAAACTTTTCCTGTCTGAACCAGAAATGATACAAATAGGGGTAAGGGCCAATAAAAAGTAATGGGAGGAGCTAAACATTTTGCAGGAATTAACATGTTTAAATGTATAATAGGTGGGTGAAAAGATCTTGGGTGGAGGGGAAGACAATTGAAGAAATACTCAAAATTTTGCAGGAATAATCAAGTTTGGAAAAACCTTTTATGTATCTTATTTACAAGACTGGGAGTAATTGACAAGTTTTTAGATA
Source organism: Oxystoma pomonae (assembly GCA_963921995.1). Classification (NCBI taxonomy): domain Eukaryota; kingdom Metazoa; phylum Arthropoda; class Insecta; order Coleoptera; family Brentidae; genus Oxystoma; species Oxystoma pomonae. The sequence goes on from OY998167.1 coordinate 63,611,249, forward strand.
TACAGAGTAAATATATAGGTATTTATCAAGAAATGTATGGTTTTTTCCTGCAAGGTTTTTTTATATTATTTTTTTAAAAATACACCCAATAACTTCTCCATCCTGAAATTTTCCAAAAATATTTAAAAAATACTGAAAAAAAAATAGTATTTTTTTAAAAAAAAATTCAAAATGGTGTTTTCAAGATTTTTCAAAAAAAAAATATTAAAAAAATTTTAAAAAAATAAAAACAAAAAATTACATGGTGATACACATCGTTAAAAAGGTCTTTAAAAAACCTTCAAAATAAGCTATAACTCGCTTCTATAGGACCAATAGTTTTTGAGATATTGCTATTTTTGTAAGTGCCTGTCAAGGGCATATTGGTCAATTTCTTTATTTTCAAAAATCAATAAAACAAAAACCGCTTATCTATAACCGTTTTTGGATCAGAAGAATAAGTGTACCAAAAATCATCAAAATCGGACATGGTCAAAACGAAAAGTGCCTTTTTTTTGGTTGATTTGATATGGTTTGACCCTGGATGTACCCAGACTTTCCATTTTTTATGTGATATATATATATATATATATATATATGTAGTCAAAAATTTTGGGACATGAGAGACATTTTAAGAATAAAAATTTTGAAAAGATTTTTTTTTTATTTTTTTCAAAAACACCACTTGTAACAAACAACTGTGAGTTTCATTTTCCTTTGATTTGTAGAGTCCTGAATTGCCTTTTGGCATGGCTGGCGGAGTTTTGATGAGAAATAAAAATGATACCTGATGTTTTTTCTACCACTTTACTTTCGACGAAAAATACTTACAATCTTTTGGTACTTTTTTATAGGCCAAACTTTAGGACCTTTTTTTTACCTACTTTTAAAAGTTGAAAATTATTAAAAATTGAGTTGAATTTTTTATACAGTTACAGTTGCCATAGCATTTCCTTAATAATATGTTTAACAATTAAATTAGTCAAAAGTGCTGGATTTGTTTTCCAACATGCTGCGGCCTTAACGGTTTCATGGAAACCTTAAAACCCTTCCAGCTGATAAAAAAGAAAGCAACATTTTTATTCCATATATTTTCTTGAAGAAAATTAAAAATGTTTGGTTATGAAAAGCTTTTAATAAAAGTTTGCCTCAAAAGAGACTTTAAAAATATTTTTGCTCCGAAGACGCTTTAACTTGAAGAGTTTTAAAAATTGCTTAGTAGCTTTTTTGCTCTGAAGAGGCTGGAACTTGAAAAGTTTTAAAAATTGCTTTGTAGCTTTTTTGCTCTGAAGAGGCTTTGTAACATTTTGTATTTCCAAAGCTTATTACAGCTTGACATAATTTTATGGTGATAACAGATTTTTAATATTGATTAATTTTTAAGTCTTGTCCTGTCCTTATTGTTTGTGATGATTGTGTTTTTTTCAATGTTTTTATTTAATAAATTAAGACTAATATAACTTTTGTGAAAATTCAGTGACTATGGAAATTTAGATTTTAAAATTTGTCTAATGAAAAAAATTTTTTGACAATAAAGTACATGATAATAAATAATTTTTATTTATTATCAGACAATTAAATAATTTGATTTATCACATACATTTTACTCGTTATGTACCTAATTGACTTACAAATTTAATATATTTATAGTGATTATTAGATTTTATACTATTTTTGTTTTTATTCTTTATTGTATTTACTTATGTTGTTTACTAGTTTGCTAAAACTTCTTTTTTTAATTTATTTTATAATATGTGAATGCTTTGTAAATAAGAACTATGTTCTTTGACACTTTGTACAATAAAGTATATTCTGATTAATTCTGCCATAGCTGCCAGTCTGTCACTTTTATGGCTTGGCCTCTGACTGAAAATCAACATAAAAGAGGAAGAGGCAAAGCAGCAGATTTCCAGAATATTGCCAACCTAAATTTTACTTTCATTGCAGACAAAAAAAAAATATGCACTAAAATAACTTTTTTGTTTTTGGCAGAAAGGGTGTCGTTTTTTGGGTCGGAAAGTCTGATTTAATTTCAATTGAAATAGAAAAATAAAAAGAAATAAACAATTTCCTAAATTACCTAAAATATTTATTTTAAATAATAAAATGAAATTTCTTCAGTTACTGAGATTTTGACTGTAGTTTGTGTGCATGCTATGTAAACATAGGTGTGGGCATGAATATTCTATTTTGTAATTTATGTTTGTAGATTTAATCTATTTTAAAATTAAGTAACAATTAAATTTTATAAAAATAAAAAGATAAAAAAAAATAAATTTATTAAATTTTATATTTTTGTGATGTATTGATAACTACTGAAATGTAACAGACTTACTGAAAATTTTAAAATCAAAGCACATAAGGTGTTTAGTCATCTAGGTGCTTAGCAATGTAAAATTTATAAATTACTTAGTAGGTATTGTAGGTATTATAGGAAATGTTATTCTATGTTAAAAATTTATATAATAAATAAACTTGAAACTTCATGAAGGGAGCTAATTTGAACCTATATTCTATGTAGGTATAAGGTATAGTATTATTCTTATTTACATATATTTTATAGTAATGGCAGGTTTACCCAACTAATAAATTTAGTGCTAATTCTGTATGTCTTTCTTCTTCCTTATCAAAATAAAGAAACAGACATACCTAGAGAAGTAGCAGGTACAGGGGGGCCCACGGCATATTGAACTTAACAAAGCAAAAAAGAAGGAATATAATATAGAAAAACAAATATGCACACAAATACCTTTCGGCTCCTTTAAAATTGCATAAATTTTGAATGTTAATATTCAGAGAGTATATGAGACCCATTAATTTGTTTCAGGTTTCACATTAAATATCGAGTAGAAGAGGGGAGCACCCTAAAAAATTTTGCTCTGAAAAATCTGACACGCTTCTGAGAATTAGCACTAAATTTATACTTAAGCATAATAATGAGTTGAGTAAACCCACCATAATTCTCTACTAATTTTTTTATTTGCTGCTTAATCTAGGAGAAAAATTACATTTACTAAAAAATATGAATTTAAAAATACCTAAGGCTGAAAATTGAAATGAAATCAAATTTAATACAAATAATGTGACATAACAACAAAGCAAGTTCATTTAGAATAGCACAACATTTTTTTTTTTGGCTATTATATCGCTATTATGAGTTTACACAGCATCTTCAGTCCATCCTTTCAAAAATTTGCACTTTCCACCTGAGTTTCCACCATAAATTAACAAATAAAACATTAGCCTTAAGATTTTTGAGACTTTGTGCTTAGTGCTGGCTTTAAATTGATAGATATTTGGCTGGTGTCTTTTTTTTGAAACTTTATGGTCTTAAATATTTACCTAACAAGATTTTACAAATTTAAGAACCTGGCAGAGCACCTTATAGCAGCCTTAAAAGTTAATGTGAGTACTAATTACTTAGGCTTCAACCTACCATAACATTTCCTCAGTCTGCAAAAATCAATAATAACCCTGACTTGCCACCACTCCTGTGAAACTAGCAAATGAGTATCTCAAAAATGGGTTTAAAAGAGCATAAATGTGAAAAGTGTACTTTGGTCACTGCTTTTTAACAGTGACATTTTTCAGTGACAAAGAATTTAGGAACTTTTTCAAATGGAACACATTTTTCAGCCATCCAAATTGACACAAGGTTGATTGAGTGACAACAATGGCATCTCAACGAAAACGGTATAAAAATCGCAATATAGTAATTTTTGTACCTTAAATATTTCTAAAAAACTATGCATTAAAAGACAAAATAGAAACCTGTCTTTTGACAACCCAACGGCATAATAATACATAACATTTTAAAAAAATTGGTAGCCATTACCGCTACTCTTTCAAAATATGCATGCAGAACAAGGAAACGAAGAAAAAATAACATTCAAATCGCCTTACCTAAAGGTTGTTTTTGCTTTTCACATATCATCCGAGATATAGTTAATTTTAACCAGTGTTTTTCTAATTAAATTTAACAAAATTAAACACACTTTTCGAAAATTTACGTTTATTTTTCTAAATTCACTGCTGCACCATCACCACACACATCTAGAACATTTTTGAGAAATGTCATCCGAATGTCTCTTAGGGCCAGTTTCTCAATAGCGGATTACCAGAGAGTTAAATTAACTCAGTCGATAACAGCCATTTACACCAACATATTTAGGGGTAACCTAGCATTAGGTGGCACCTAAATCTAGTTTAGTTTTAGGTTAGGGGAGCGCTAGGAGACCAAAAACGGGATTACCTAAGGTAGTTTAGGAAAGTTCTAAATACAAACGAAACTCTTCTCTAACCTATATCACCTTATTCTAGGTGACCACTAAATAGGTAAATATGTTGTTTTAAGCCAATATTTTTTTAGGTTAACCCTGAGTTAAGGTAACCTACCCTCACCTTGAAGCACTGGCTACCCTGGAATTAATTTTAACGCGCTTAACGAGTTAACGCTAAAGCTGATCACACACAAAATTGCATAGTGCATAGCATGCTGCATAAAAAGTTCAACCTTATGGAAATATATCTATGTATCTTACGGATCTCATGAAAATCATACGTTCCCGATCGCATGGTCCAAAATCGGGAAACACCGTCGAATCTAGTGACTTCTGCGCAATAAAGAGGTTTTTTTTAAATGTTTTGCTTCCCAAACAACTTTTTATTCGTGGGAGGTGATAGACCCCATTCCCATGCGATAGATCCCGTCGCACGAGAGAAAGACCGGATCATATGACTTTCAAGAATACATGATTGCATACGAATGTCATGTTTCACGTTGATAGAAGAGTGTTTACTTTTCAAAAACCAATCAGTTGTAATCTTATGGCATTTTTAATCGAATTTTAATCATGATACAATAAAAGAAAGGTAGGATACGTAGCGGTTCCAAATTCGTCTAGATCAGCGCTTGACGAGATTTTTGTGGCGCGAACAGGGATCTACCTGTGCACAGCTAATACCAGTTCACCTACAAACATGAAAATTTGATAGTTTGGGTTGTTAACGGATGAGCTCACCATGCAACAAAAGATTTTTTTTATTATATTACCCCTGAAGGGGTAAAAATAGGGGTTGAAATATTAAAGGGATTTTATGTATCTTAAAAACGAAAAGCAACATAAGATTGAAAATTGCTATGTAGACTCTACTAATAAACTAAGTAAATACGTGCTTCGGCATTTTTTAAAATTCAGATAGGCGTTCAGAAATAGTCTGTTTTGAAGGGGTATAAATAACTCACAATTACTTAGATTTCTAAATCAATGTATAACTAAAAATTCGCATTTAGGTTCTTCTTGAAAAGTTAACGAATACCACCTCCCTGTGTCCGATAAATATTTTAATCTGTCAAATAATGAGTTGTGGGGTATCAGTTATACTATAGTGTGTGTACTGTGAGTAAAATTAAAAACCGAAAAAACACCACTTTGGGAATCAAAAATCAAAACAAATAAAAATGGCGCCAGGAATAACATCAATCCAACGCACTTGCGCAAAGCGTATATCATTATTTCCAGAGCGTGTATAAGTATATCGCACTAACACTGACTTAGTGCTGTCAAAAAATTGGGTCAGTGCAGTCTGAGTGGAGATTGAATGGAACATGAAAAAAACTGCACCAAAACTCGTTTAATTCAAACATTTAATTCTATGTATATAAAAATAGCCTAGGACCATTGAAAAACTCCTTCTGAGGTCGATTAGTGGGGTTTGACTTAAAATATAAAGGCGGAAAAAAGTTTCCGGTGCACCACGACCCCTAGTGCGGAAAAAGTTGCACTTGTGCAAAACCGAAATTGGATATTTTGGAACGCTTAAAATTTTAACAACTTTGACACCCGCTGTGGTAGTGTTTGAGCTGATCACACACAAAATTGCATAGTGCATAGCATGCTGCATAAAAAGTTCAACCTTATGGAAATATATCTATGTATATGCAATATGGCGGCTTCAAATCCGTCTCTGATTGGTCGAACTGTTATGTTATGTGTTATGCAAGTGTGTGTGTGATCAGCCTTAACAACCACTACCACTCATCGATTTTATCAGAGTTTTTGGAACAGATTAAAAACTGTCACTTGTAAAAAAATGTAGAGATAAGAGAAAGTAAAAATTTCGCTTAATTTTACAAAATAGATGTTTTATATGTTGGAACCTTGTATTTTATTATTATTAAAATTAATTACGCAAATTTTTTTTTAAATTAACCAGGAAAATAACCACAACCGCAACGAAATGGATTCGTAGCTTACGGCAGTGGTAGTGGTGGAATGACGGTTAGCTATTGCGCAGATGGAGTAATTACCACAACCACTACGAAGTGTCAAATAAGCGTTCCAAAATATCCCTATCATTAGTGTGCCAACGGAACATGAAAACTGAAAAAGTGCCCCCAAGGGAACAGCAGCAACGACTCAGTTGTGCACTGGTGGCGCACCAGTTTTATCAATGGAAACCGCTAAGGGGTTTCCATTGGTAAAATTGGTGCGCGACTCGTAGTGCACTAACACTGGCTTGGTGCTGTCAAAAAATTGCGTCAGTGCAGTCTGAGTGCAGATTTAATGGAACATGAAAAATACTGCACCGAAACCAGAACACTCGTTTCATTCAAACCATAAAACTATGAGATAATATAACGGCCCTCCCATTGCTTTTCCCGAGAAAAATAGGTACCGATAATAACTCTCTCAATCAAGTTGGCCTGGAAAAAACCCATAGACAAGGAGTGTACTGGGCAGGCGCGTCAAATCTCATAGTTATATGATTCAAACACTTAAGTCAATGTATATAAAAGTAGCTTAGGACCATTGAAAAACTCTTTTTGAGGTTGATTAGTGGTTTTTGATTTAAAATATAAAAGCGGGAAGTTTTCGGTGCGCCACGAGCCCTCAGAGCCGATACGGAAAAAGTAAAAAAGTGTACACCAATGGAACAGCAGCACCAACTCAGTTGGGCACTGGTGGCGAACCAGTTTTACCAATGAGAACCGCTATAAATCATTCCAAGCTGAAAATCGCCTATTATCCTTTGCTTTTTTTTTGAGGTTATAGGTTTTTTTGACAGTTTATAAATAAATATTTGTATAAATTCAAAGAATTAAGAATTAAAAGAATAATGTCTTATTATTATCCATCCCAATACGCCCCCAGAAGACCCCAAGAAAGCTATAAACAAAAATTAGAGGTCCTTAAGCGTATGATTGTGGAATATGTTCATGTAAGTTTAAAGTTTAGTTTTTCCTGGACCTGTATTCTTGAGAGTCATACGATGCGGTCTTTCTCTCGTCCGATGGGATCTATCACCTCCCACGATCGAAAAGCAGTTTAGGAAGCAATACGTTCCAAAGAAAAAACCTCTTTATTGGCAAGCGTCACTAGATTCAATGCTGTTACCCGGTTTCGGACCATGCAATCGCGAACGTATATGATTTTCATGAGATCCGTAAGATCGGATCATCGCTCAAGAATATAATGTTTTCATCCCATGTGATCATTCGACATAGATCTATGCCGTTCCCTGTTCAAGAATACAGGTCCTGAGGAATCAAACACCCAGGGACTAAAATCTGGAGTCAGAGTCGCAGAACCATAAAAATTAATCCTTAATGCCTACGTACTAAGATGGGTAGTGAAATATAAAGATAATTAGGTAATTATGCAGTATACGGTTTTCTGCCATTTTTGTTTATGAAAAATTCTTTATAGAGGCACCTACTAGGGTCCCTAGGACCCCAAATCCGCCGGCGCACAGTGGATTGAAGCATAAGAAAATAGGGACATAGACCTATTTCAGCAATAATACTTATTTTTTATTGCTTTTTATACTCATTTTAAATAAATATACCAAACATCAAAATTATTACAGCTTTTATTTACCATGTGGACCAAAAAATATATAGGGTGACACAATAATATTTTCTAAGATATAAAAGGCAAATGAATATAGTTCGACATACAAAATCATGAAGCAAAAGAATCATTTTTAAGAGGAAAAGCATATCATCCTTGACCCTAAGGGGTTGACCAGTTTTATTTTAAATTGAGATTTCTATCAAGTGGCAGTTTTTGATAGATTTTGAAAATGTAACAGTTTGACGCAATTTTCAGTTTCCTTTGTGAATTATTTTCAGTAGTTAAATTTATATTTTTGCAGTTATTCTCATGAGGTAAAGTCAAGTTATAGTTAATTTTGCAAAATTCTCAAAGACCCATAACAATTACTTAATTGATTTAAACTATTAATACCTCAAGATGAAAAGAAAAGATAGAGCTTCTGTGGCAACTACAAGAAAGGCTAGAGCTTCTGTGGCCCCGACTTTGATCGATTCAATTTAGTTCTTTCCATTGCATTCAATATCTCCAATTACATCTTGTTAAATTTTTTTGTAAGACAATGAAACTTGTTAACTTCAATACTTTGACATTAATTTAAAAAAATAAGTACATCATCTAGATGTCCCTGAAACTAGCAGAGCAAGGTGAGCAGAACAATTTTTTTTAAAGTGCATAATTAGATGATAATTAAATGCTAATTAAGTTCCCCATTTAAAAATTTAGTGCTCCATTTTTTTTTAAATACATCATGTTTTGATAGTTTCAGATGAACTCAGCAGAGCAATACATTAAAAATCATCAGAATCAAAATTATCATAGTGTATTTTTTTAAAAAAATACAGCATGTTCTGCTAGCTTCAGATGAACTCAGCAGAGCAATGCATTAAAAATCATTGGACACAAAATTATCATAGTGCATAATAAAGTGCTAAGATGAACTCACCAAAGCAATGCATTAAAAACCATCAGAAGAATGGAATATTTGTTTTATCCATTTTAAAATAGCAATTAAATGTAAAACATTTTATTTACCTATTTGAAGCCTTCTTTCAGATTCAGATTCATTTATTGGTGCTAATTTATGCTTAGGCATTTACACAAGTCAAGATGTTACAATATAAAATCATCGTAAACAATGTTATAAATAAGTAATTAAAAAAAAGTATTGTCTACTACACAAAACATGTCATTAACTTAGACAACAAGTCTACTGCATAAAATTTTTAAACACATACAATTAAAAACATTAGAGCTAAATTAAAAACAAACAACGAATATTCAAGTTATAGCACACCAAAAACAAATTCTACACAATTAATTAAAGCTACCTATCAGTTAAATAAATAATAAAATGAAAGACAAAAGGCTATATAATTAATTAATGTAACAACCCTAAAAGCGAACCTTATAAGATTATTTAAATATTATCCATATTTGAATTTAAGAACTGCTCCAAAGTGTAAAAAGCATTTTTAAGTAAAAAGTTTTTTACTAATTTCTTAAATTCTTTAAGATCCAAGCTTCTTATTCTCAGTCGTAAAGTGTTGTAAAATTTTATGCAATAATAATTTGTACCGATTCTTGTTTTTGTCAATCTTTGGTGGGGGCACACAACATTGTTCCTACTTTTAGTATCAATATCATGAAGTGCACTATATGTAGTAAATTCCACAAGGCTGTCTTTGATATAGAGTAAGCAAAGTAGTATATTGACAAGGTAGTGTGAGAATACAGAGTCATTTAAAAGCATCAATACAATCTTCTCTATAATCAAGACCAGCAAGTACCCTAACAGCCCTCCTTTGTAATCTAAAAGCGATATCTGCATGCGCCGAATGTCCCCATGCAAGTAACGCATCAGAAAGTGTGGAGTGGATTAGTCCATACTAACAAGTTAAGAAGCTTTTGTGGCTAACAATTTGTGAAAGAGATCTTAATAAATAGATATTTCTGGACAGTATGTTACTTAAAGTTTTATTATGTGCATCCCATATCAATTTAGAATCCAGGAACACCCCTAAAAAGCTAACTAGGTTTTCAGGATCAATGTCACTAGGTTTCTGGATTTTCTTTAATGTTAATGTCAACTTTTTGGTTTTTTGTTCATTCAGGCTTAGTCTATTTGATAAGAACCATTCTTTAACTGCAGAAAGGGATCTTGAGGATATGGTAAGGAGCTCATCCAAGTTCAATGCAAAATGTAAACATGTGTTATCATCTGTGAATTGAACTCGGTAGAAGGTGAAGCCTTGGGTAAGTCATTAACAAAAATTAGAAAGAGTATTGGGCCCAGAACTGATCCTTGAGGAATGCCATAAAGGATAGGCATGAAGACACATATTGTACCCTTTCTGAGAGATAAAATTTTACAAGTGTCTGGCTGTTCAAATCAAATCTATAAAACAGTAGTTTATTCAACAATATATCGTGAGATACACAGTCGAAGGCTTTAGATAAATGTAAGAACTGGGCTGACACATACTCACATCTACCAAAACCCTCATTAATCAAACTAAGTAGTCTATTTATAGCACTACCAGTTTTTCCTAAATCCAAACTGAGCTTTACAAAACAAATTATGCTTCTCAAAATAGAAAGATATTTGATTTTTCAGCGCTTTCTCAAAAATTTTGTCAATTAAAGTTAATATTGAAATTATTATTTGCGTCGTCTTTTTTATGGATAGGTAAAACTTGACAATTTAAAGGCATTTGGAAATTCGCATTTTTCAATACATTCATTAAATAATTTTGTGATAGGAATTGTAATTATGTCCTTAATAGAAATATGAATTTTTTTATTTAAACCATACACATCCTTAAATTTACTATTTTTTAGGCCACTTATAATATCACAAACTTCGATAAAGGATATCGGCCTAAAAGTAAAATTTGTGTTTGATTTAGTAGATTCATCCAGAAAGACTTGGTAATTGGAGGAAGCCTTATCCAAATTATTTATAATTTTCAGGGGCAATGTTCACAAAATAAGACTTTGCTTCAAATCATATTCGCGTGCTCGAGGAGTAAATAACCAACAGACATATACTAAGGGGTTTCAAGAATACCAATATATCTTCCCAAATATATGACAAAAAGTTTAAATGGCTCTTTTCAAAAATGGTCAATGTTCCTATATTAGCACTGAGTCGATCCATTGTGCGGCGCCGGTTTTTTTTTAAAGAGAAAAAAGAGTGTTGGGTGGGTTGTAATGTGTTTTTTTTATTGTTTTGGGTTTGTTTGGTTTGGTCTGTGTGTGAGTTGTTTTAGGAAAAAAAAATTAATAAAACAAAAAAAAAATAAAAAAAAACAACCGGCGCCGGCGGATTTGGGTTCCTTGAGACCCTAGTAGGTGGCCCCATAAAGAATTTTTCATAAAAAATCAAAAATGGCAGAAAACCATATACTGCATAATTACCGATAATTATGTAGTAAAGAGAAAAAAGAAGTTTGGCAGTCGCGGATTTGGGGCCTTAGGGACCTTATAAATAATTTTTCATAGAAAATGGCAGAAAACATTGTACACACTGATTTTGATATAAAGGCTGGTTCATGGTTAAATTCCTTTTCTGTACCTTTTGCTGTAACTTTTCCTTTCACAATTATTAAATCTCATGTATTCGGATTAGGGTGTTCCGAGGGGTGTTCATGTTTGTTCCTTTTCGAGGGGGTAATAGCTTGGAGAGTATTTAGAAAACCCTTTATGTTTCCTTCTAAAACATTGTCATTACTATTATTATATAATTAGTTCATATTTGATATTGTTAAACTATGCAACTGTATGTTTAAAAGATTCTACAATAAACCTTAGTAAAGCTAACTTCATAAAAGTTGTTCTTTATAAGTATTGTAATCAAGTTATTACATGGCGATCCTGCCAGTTCGCAGCACCATAAGTTTAAGTTTTGTGGTGACGAATCGGCAAGCAACAGGACATGTATATTTTTATGTGCAGTTTACGAAATGGCAAAAAAAATCCAGACTGTTTTAGGCAAAAGAAGAACGTGAAAAGCAGTAAGTCAAAAATATTGTACTATTTATTTTTGGCAAATTTAATATTTATATTGAAGATTCAAGCAGTAAATAGAAATAGCAAAAATTTATACAAAAAATGGATATAAATTATTTTATAATTGCAAGATGGATTTTAAGATGATGTATAACAATTGATAAGTCTGAGGAGCTGCATTAGAGTGCAGACAAGGCATGAGTATGCTCAGTACCACCAGTATCTGGAAAATAATATAAATAATGATCCTAAGAGTTTTTGGTCATTTTTCGGATCAAAAAACAAAAACAAAGGAATACCGTCAGAAGTATTTTACAATGAAAAAGCCTTTGTTGAGCAACAGGAGATAGCAGATGCCTTCGCACAGTTCTTCTCATCTGTCTATGAGGAGTCATCTAAAATAAATCAAAGTATTACATTTGGCAATTTTTCTTTCTCTAGGGTTACAGAAGAAAATGTTAGGACAAGCATAGAAACATTAAAACCAAAAAAGTCTGTGGGAACAGACAATGTTCCTTCTTTTATCTTTAAAGGCTGCATTGATGTGTTTCTGAAGCCCTTAAGTTATTTATTCAATCTTTCCATACAAACAAATACCTTTCCCTCAAAACTTAAAAAATCTTTAATTACACCAGTATTTAAGTCTGGTTCCTACAATAAAGTTGAGAACTATAGACCCATCAGTGTTTTAAATACATTAGCAAAGATCCTTAAAAGAGTTCTTTACAATGATATAATGGTTAATTTTAGCAACTGCTTTTCTATCCAACAGCATGGTTTCCTGCCGGATAGATCAACACATGCCATGGAAGCAATAAACGAAAAAAAAACAACTTGATGTTATCATGACAGACTGTGCAAAGGCATTTGATAAACTCGACCATTCTGTCTTACTAAATAAATTAGTTAACTTTGGATTCTCTGAGGATGCCTGTAATCTAATGCAGTCTTACATAGAGGATTGAGATCAGAGAGTAAAAATAGGTAACTGTTTCTCAAAATACCACAGGGCAGTAATCTGGGACCCCTGCTATTTGCCATCTTTATTAATGATCTGCGCGATTGTATTAAGCACTCAGAAAGTTTAACTTTCGCTGACGATTTTAAGGTGTTTCAGCTAATAACTGGAATTGAGGATTGCAGGAACCTGCAGGAGGACCTGGATTCTGTTGCGCATTGGTTTGAGAACCATAAAATGCATTTAAGTATTGATAAGTGTTTAACAATTACTTACACCCGGAAAATCAATCATATAGTTAATACATATACCATTAGTGGAGAACCTCTACAAAGGAAAGATAAATGCAAGGACCTTGGAGTTAACTTTTAAGCTAACATGAGGTTTACTGACCATTATGAGTATATAACTAACAAAGCCTACAAAGCATTGGGTTTTATCATAAGAAACTCTAAACATTTTAAAAATATTGAAACTATCATAAGACTGTATAACTCTTTAGTCAGGTCGCACCTCGAATACACGTCTGTCGTCTGGTCATCTTTCAATGATAATGACACTGATTTCATTGAAAAGGTACAAAAGAGGTTGAGATATCTCTACTATAAAAAATTTAATATTTAACCAGTTTATCCCAACCTTATATCATATAAGAGTATGCTTAATGATTTTAATGTTCAATCTTTAGAAATAAGACGCAAAATTAACTCTGTTCTATTCATATATTACATAATTAATAACATAAAATATAAATCGTATTTTTTCATTAATAATATTATTTTTCACGTTCCTAAAATAAATTTAAGAATACAAAACGCTAGTCTTTTTCATTGCGATATGAAAAATTGGTCTCCACTGACCTATATGCAACATGAGTGCAATATATTTATTAATAAGCATAATATTGACATGCACAATGTGGATGTTAAAAAATTAAAGTCCTATTTTGAATTGTATTAAGTCTAATAGGTATGTTAATTATAATTTATCAAGGAAATATAATTTCCATTTTAAGTTTTTTTGTGGGTACACTGTTTTTTGTAGTAGTTTAGGTTAGGCTTTCTCTTACCTGTTATTATCAATTGATTGATGTTTGTAAGAAGTACCGTTTAAATAAAATAAATAAATAAATGAAATTAAAATAGCAACTGATTATTATTTTAAATAAAATAATGGAATGCATTGTAATGGCAAAAACATGGATAAATGGCATTTGATTTGAAAATATGAAAAAAACCAAGTTTTAATGGAATTAAAAACCAAGAAACGAATACATGGTTAAAAATAAATGGTGAAAATAACAAATTCGTGATACTAAGGAAGATGTCAACGGGTACAGCCTCCAGGTGTCTGCTCTTTAACTTTTTTACCTGTTTTAGCTTTTTAGTTTCAGAGTTTTTACAACAAAATTATGCAGAAAAAAATGGAAAACTAAAAAGGGTATTGACCATTAATTTGAGGTATTTTAAACAATTAATTTATATGTTGTGTATGCAGTAAATAACTAAATTAAATTAAACATATCTATTATTATAATTTTAACTTTTTTTGCATTATTTCTTAGACAAAACTTGGATTTTATTTTAGTAACTACTAAAAAACGAAATATCAAAAATAATAACTAAAATTCAAAAACTAAATTAGCAGTTATTTTGATTAGAGTCGAAACATTTAAAACTCATAGATATTTTTGGGAATAGATATGTTTCTTGTGCACATTTTGAGATATATCTCAAATACATATATTTGCAACAAAATGTTTTCAATGTTTAAATAAACAAAAAAAGCAATTATTTTGAGAATTTTCCATTTTAAAACATAAAACTTAAAATATTTATTAGAAATAGGCCAATAAATAAAATGTTGTATTATTATTAGTTTGCTTAAAATCATACGATGCAACGAATTTTAGAGCAAACACCATTAATTTAAGTTAAAAAAAAAACAAAAAACAGAAAAATTTTCTTTGAAGACATTTTTAAAACTTTATCGTTATTTTCTTTGATCGAAATATGCAACATATATTTTTTCTTGAAACTCTCCTTGAATTTTCTTGCATAAGGTATTCGCAATCTAAAGAGGTATACATATATATTTTTTCTATATTTCTCACTTGTTTCTCAATTATTTTAAAAAATACATTTTACATAAGATTAATCAAAAGATGTGCATAATGTCTCCGTAATTTACTTGTCTGCTACTCTTTTAGTTTAGGGCCACCTTAAAAAAATATATTTAAAAATAACTAAATTTATAAAAATTACAAAAAGCATTCAAAGTGTGCTGTGAAATTTGCGACTGAGTGCATTCATTTCTTTCGTGGTCAGGAATTTCTTACAATTCCTGCAAATTAAAAACTGATTTAAACAAATTTAAAAAATTTAAGTATGTTTAGAAATTAATTTAAAATAAAATTAATGTCCTTTAATGACAAAATAAGTTTAGTATTTTGATTAATGCCTAAACTGTAAAAAAAGAAAAATGGAAATTATTTGTCTTTACTCTTTATATAAATTTTAAAGATTATTGTAATAACGCTGTACCTAATGAGCTGTATTTACTTATTCAAAATAATCTTATTTATAATATATTGAAAAAGCATACATAAATTTTGTCATTATCATAGTTATTAATACGTACCTAGGTATGGACATTCATTTTCTTTTAACGAATTCCATAGAGAAAAAGAAATGTTTTCGAACAAATTATTTAAATGCATTTTAGGGTTGAATTAAAATTTTAGGTACTTTTATTTCGTTCGCACTAACTAAGTATAGGTTAAATGTCCTATAAAAATAAAAAATAGTTGTGAATTAAATTGATTTGAAAAACATTTTTGGTTAACAACCAGTCATTTTAATATTTTTTAATTTCTAAGTGATTCAAATAGAATTCATTATTAGAACATTACTTAGTTTTTATACCAAATAACTTAAATTTGAAAAAAAACAACTGAAAATTTTAATAAGTCAGTTTGAAAAAATACAGAAACAGATAAAAATGTTTTATTAGAGTCATAAAAAAATTTTTTTGAATTAAACCCTAATTTCTTGTTACTGAAGTCTGCTTCAGTGGGCATAAATTGTTCTAAATAATTTATCCCGATTATGACAAAAGATTAAAGTTAGAGTTATACTTAATGAAGTTATTATATTTATGCCCTTCTTTAGGATCCTTAATTGACATTGTTACTTGGGTAAATTCCGGAAGAAAGAAAGAAAAAAAATTGTAGTGTTTATGTATTATTGAATCAGTACTGAAATTTTAGGAAGGACAGGCAAAGACACTTTGCCTAATTAAAATAAATAAATAGGAGATCTCCCAAATACTAACGAGTGAATTGAGAAAATAAAAATTAGATGACGGACGCGTCAAACTGATATAATAAAGAATTGTGATAATATTAAAAAGTGTATGATTCCAAGATATCCAATTTTCTGATAAATACGTAAAATTGAAGAATTTTTGTTTTTTAAATATTTACTAAAATATTCGCACCCTATCATAAAAGGTAGAAACCAACCTTCATAATTTTTAGTGTAATAATAATATTTTTTTTTTAGTTTTAAAAGATATCAAATAAATTACTTATATATTATAAAAAATTGAAAAACTTTTCTTATTACTAAATTTTTTAATTCAAGTTTCTTTTTAAAACAAACTGCATATACAAATTTTATAAAAAAAGAGAAGTTTTAGATTTTAATTTCTTTTTATGTTTGAATGTATGCGTAGTAGGTATTAAGATACATGTATTATTTACTTTAAGGAACTTGCGCAAGATATTGTATTCTATTAATTAGTCGACATTTATCGATAAAATACATAAAAAAGAGAGATGGAAAAAAGCAACATGTTTTCAGCAAATTTCGCTTTTAATTTTAATTACAATTCAACAAAAATTGATAAGATTGTTATAACTAAAAAAGAACTAATAACAAAAAAAAACAATATTGCACTAGTTACACTTCACTTCCTTGAAAGTAATCCTGTTTAATTGACTTTTAAATTTGCCTAAAGTTAAGTCAAATAATTCTATGTGACTATCATTAATTAATTTACAATATCGATCTATTGGAGAGTTTTGTCCATAATGTGTATCGATATTTATATTAAATAAGAGATCAGCACAATCAATTTTTGCATTTACAACAGTTTGTATATAAAAATCATTCCAGCGTAGTCTCGTCTATCAGAAAGAGTATTTAACTTTAACCGATTTTCTATAGCAGAATAATTATGATCAACAATCTATATGCACAGTGTCATAAAAATTTGTGTTGGATTTGTTATGAGGTATCAATTTTTTTCCCTTGAAAAAGCTGATATGAAAACATTATTGACATTCAGATAAAGCTTGTTTTCTGTGCACCAGTATGTCAGTCTGTCAAGATCATCCTGCAGTAGTCGTTTATCATCCAAGCTATTTATGATTCTGTAAGCTTTAAAATCATCAGCAAACGCCAGGCCATTACTGTTCAAAAAACACTCAAAAATACTGTTAACAAATAAATGAAAAATCAAAGGAGAAGAATGTCCGTCTTGTGGAACGCCTGAGGTGACATAAATAGAATCGGATAAGAATGAATCTATTTTGACTACCTGCTGGTGACCGGACAAAGAACTACTGGCCCACTTTACTGACTTTATACCAAAACCTATGTTAAAAAGCATCTTTAAGAACGTGTGGTGTTCTACACGATTAAAAGCTTTAGAAAAATCTTTATATATTGCGTCAACTTGTTTGAAATCATCTAAAGCTGAGAAAGAACCAGACTGGTCGTTGTAGTCCGACCAGAACGAAAGTCATGCTGGTTTTTATTTATGAGATTTTGGCTTATCCATTTAAGCTAATCTCCTAGTAGACTATCAAATAGTTCTGCTATGGACAACTGAATCACACACTTTTATAGTTAATAACATTATTTTTTTCGCCACTCTTGTGGATAGAGACTACATAACTTTGCTTCCATTTAAAAGGATATATGTGTGAATGTGTGACAAATTAAAACATTCCGAATCGTTTACTGGTACGTTGGAAATAATTGCATTAATATCAAGGTTGCTAGAAGTGTAGACAGTCTCAAAATATTGGTTAAACAAGTTTACAATGTCTTGCCCATTCTCGGCAATTTGATCATGATAAAACATTGAATGAGGAAGGGAGTATGAGGTTTTTAAATCTCTCACATATGTCCAGAAAAACTTTGGATTTGTTTTAAATTCATTGTTAACATGTTTAAGATAATTTGTCCAACATATTTCTCGAACCATCTTGCACTCTGAACGCAACCTTGAAAATTTCTGGTAATCTAAGAGTGAACTCTGCTCTGTGTGCTATTTTCTTTTTTAGGGTTAAATCACATAGTTGGTGTGAAAACCATTTTGGATATGTATTTGTGTGATATTTTTTAAGAAGTACAAAGAGAGCAATTCCTGTCTCGCTTCCAGTTCATACTAGCAAGATAGATATTTAACCCCAAAAAATCTGCACTTTTGAAATCATAATAGAAATCCTGTAAAATCAAGCTTTTAAATATTTGAATTGGTTTTGTGTTTATACAAAATTCATAGCTAAGATGATGTGAGCTTTATTAAAAATAGGATCTTTAGCTAAGATTAGATCTAGGAATACATCTCTATTGTTTGGAATGTCAATTAACTGAAATAAATGCAAAATAACAAAAGACTGGGCTACACGTAAACTACTTGTAAGTTTCACTCACATACTCCACTAACTTACAGTGCATATTGTAGTATATATCAGGCATGCTAGGTGGTATATACAAACCAGCGATCACAAATTTACAAGCGTCAAAGTTACAGGCAACAAAAAGCTGCTCCACATTTACCTGATTTATGTGAAGCGAAACTTATTGATTTACGAATTTACATAAGTATACCCTCCACTAGATTTATTGCTTGTAAGGTGAGATCTGTCCAGCCGAAACAAATTCAAATCACTGCACTCCAATTCACTATCTATAAAGTTATGACACAGATTGCTTTGTACCAAAACTATAATAGCATAAGAGGAACTATTTACCGCTATTTTTAGACTTTCTAACTTAGTACGCAGGCCACTGACATTCTGATAGTACACAATTAATGGGTAATTCGCTAGTTTTCCTGTTCAATATACTTTTTAGCATTCACCATTGGCATACCCTTCATGTATTTGATCACTACATCTTCACCGTCAGCCTTTCTACGTAAAAGCTCATCTAGAGCTGCTTTGTAAGCAGTTTGCTGCATTTTTGTAGAATCATATGCTAGCTTGTAAGCACATGACTATAGTTTTTGTTTAGAACGGAGAGCTTTTTTGATAATATTAGGGTTATTGCAGATTACCTCTAATGGTCTAGATTTCCCATTCGCCTTACTCTGACCGACACTAAGTAATACCTTGTAATGCCAAGTTTTGTTTTGTAATGCTGTGTAATTCCAACATAATACCGTGTAATATAAGTTATTTACATAACTAGTGCGGAAAAAGATACTGTTCCGCACGCGACAGCAGTTGCACGAACGATGCGGAAAAGACACTTTCCGCAAGTATAATTTTTTTCCTACGAGTGATTTTAACCTTCAGCTTCCTTAAAAATAAGTTATTAATAAACATACATTTTTTAAAAATTTTGTGTAAATGTAAAAAATCGTACGGAAAACTAACTTTTCAGAACTATTTAAATCGTGGGGGAAAGTGACTTTGAATTGTGGGAAATAGTTATTATCCTAACATGTGGCAGTGGCAGGCAGTTAAGTGTGGGAGAGTTACTTTCCGCAAGGATCAAGATTTTTTCTACTAGCGTAAAATACTTAGTTATATAAATTTGATTTTAAATAATAAAAAAAATGAGCGGGAAAGATACAGAAGCGTCACTAGATTCGACACTGCTCCCCGGCTTCGGACCATGAGCGGGAATGTATGATTTTCATGAGATCCGTAAGATCGGATTATCGCTCAAGAACACCCTCTAGGAGGAAGGAGCGATCTACAGACACGGCCCTCCACGAAGCTGTACACAAGGTTGAGAGATCTCTAGACCACAAAGAGTATGCCTTGGCGCTATTCTTTGACGTCGAAGGAGCTTTTGACAAAGCTAGGACTACATCGATCAGCGGATTAGTGGGGGAGAGAGGAGTAGACCCTATCCTCATAATCTGGACAGAGGTGGCGCTGAAAGATAGAAAGGTGGAAACAGCATTCAAGGACGTAAGAAAAGGAAAGAAAGGGCGGATGCCCCCAGGGTAGCTGTCTATCGCCCCACCTATGGTGTAGACAGCCTGCTAAAAAGACTTGAAGAGGAAGGTATTGAAGCCCTAGACTAAGCCGACGATGCAGAGGGCATGCAATAGGAATGGTGTCGAGAAAACAGTCTTTCTGTAAATCCAACCAAAACAGATAGGAAGAATAGGAAGATCGTCGGGTTCAAACCACCAACTATGTATGGACAACCACTGACATTAGACAAAAGATCAAAAGATCTTGGGTGGAAATAACGAAAATTGAAACTTGGATGAGCATCTCACAAGGAACACACAAAGGACCAAAGCGAAAAGAGAAATGAATAGACGATATTTCACCCTGGGTAACCAGCGTGGGCTCATCAGTGTTTTCACTGGTTGCCCTCTACCATACATCATTAAACACCATCATAAACTTTGATTTCCATTGATTGACATAAAGTACTTAGGGGTGGTGTTGGACACAAACTAAACCCACATTGACCATGTGAAAACCAAGATTAATGGGACGTTCTGGCAACTTAGGAGGGTAATAGGTAGAAAATGGGGCCTGAGCCCTAAGGTTCCGTGGTTTGGTGGAAAGTAACCAGTACCGATAAAAATGCTAGGAAGCTAGACAGCTTGCAAAGACTGGCTGCGATAGGCATAACTAGCGCAATGGGACTACCGCCGCTCCCCCTCTGGATCAGGGGAAATACCCCTTTCAGCAAAGGGGATCGAGCAGGTCTATTCATAGGAAATAGAAAGATAAAGAAGGAGGACCACTAGGTCTCTACGCAACGGTTTTCCAGGCGGAAGTATATACCCTACTGGCAGCCGCCCGAGAGTAAGAAATAAGGGCCGGAGCATAAGATTTTTTGTAACGGTTACAAAACTCACCACGACAGTTATTTAAGAAAAATCTTAAACATGCTCGTGAAGTACTATTTTACGATCTTTTCCTTCCGCCCTCTATTGAAATTAAAGTAAACCCACTTGATAAAAGAATGAATTAAATTTTTGAAATTAATCCGATTGGGCTCGCAAGTTTTGTGGGTATGATGACATTTTCTAATTTTCTTGGTTCACGACTACAAATTATGGAATATTATTAAGGCTTCTTTCTACACAACTTAAAAGTTGATTTTTGTTTAAAAAGCAAAGCAATAATTGAGCTTAATCGTAAAAAAATAATGCCATAAAGTCTGCTTTATTAAAATCTGTTTGTAAGAAGCCACATACCATGTATTTTTGTCTTTACATTAAATAATAAAACAAATATTAATTAATAATAATTTACTATCCGTTATTTTATTTGACGAATACGCTTAATAATTACAGTTAATGTCATTGTTCCCGATAACTCAAAAACCTAACATCTCTTTTTGTAAGGAACAACATAAAAGGAAAACAATAATTGAGCTTAATCGTAAAAAAATAATGCCATAAAGTCTGCTTTATTAAAATCTATTTATAAGAAGCCACATACCATGTATTTTTGTCTTTACATTAAAAAATAAAACAAATATTAATTAATAATAATTTACTATACGTTATTTTATTTGACGAATACGCTTAATAATTACAGTTAATGTCATTGTTCCCCCATAACTCAAAAACCTAAAATTTCTTTTTGTAAGGAACAACATACCATTTACTTTGGTCTTAACAGTGACAAATAATTAATAATAATTTACTGTCAGTTGGTTTATGACAAATATGCTTAATAATTAGAATTAAGGTCATTATTCGCACTTATAAACAACCCTCTGTCATTTGGAAATTGGGAAGTTGACTACGGTTTCTCACTTTAACGATAGGTCTCTGTGAAGCTCCTACAAAAGAAAAGATAAACAAAAGATTATAGGTTAATCGATAATTAGCAATATCCCTTATTATACATAATAGCACTTTCATGAGTTTTCGCGGAAATAAGAATAACTCGCACTTTTACCACCTTTGGTGAGTTACCCCCCCACCACCTCCGTATTTAGCTTCACTTTTATCGAACAAGTGAGGCGAGTACCCACCGGTCTTATTTGAGTCTATCCTGATTGGGTCTCTACGTCTGTTGTCTTTGTCCCTTGGGCGCTGTTACTGCAGCTTTGAGGACAGTTTTCTGGGTTCGGCGGGGGCAAATATTACATGTTCATATTCTGTTGGAGGGCACCATATTCTGGGTCAACTCGAGTGGCTGAGTGATTCTGTGACCTCCAGTGGCTTTAAGAAACACTAGCTGGTTCATTCTCTTTCGTTTTGAATGTTTTTTGACCCCTAAAAAAAATGCAATTTCAGGTCACAGATTTCCCATGTAAACAAACCCTGGACATAAACGTATCCTAATATTTTTAACAAACATAGTGGGCGAATGTCGATTTAGAAATGCTTTTTGTAGTTACCTGCATAGTTCAGCCTATTTTTCCATGGTTTTCTTGTTGGGAATAGTTTTGACACCTAACAACAGATGGCTGTCACAGGTAACATCTCATTGCCTCCTTAACATTGGGTTACTGGCCGGGTTGTGTTTCTCTCTCCACCATCTTCGTCATATACTTCCCTTTCTTCTGGTAAATGGGTATGTGAAATTGGGTTAAATTCTGATGTGAAACGAATGGGCCTTGTCAGTAATTACAGCCGGCTGCTCTGGGGTGATCTAGTAATGTGCGTCTACTATGTAACTAACGATCGAAGCTCACGCCAGGGATCCCTTGTCGAGTTTTTTTGGTATTGAAAAATCGTTCCCAAATAAGGTGATGAAGACAATTCGTGGGTCTGATTGGTTGAATCCCCGGAGATTTGCGGGTGACGCTAAGGTTGGCATGGGTTTTCAGTTTAGGGCAAGGCACTGGTTCAAGAAATTTCACGGCGCCACCTAAAAAAGTTCACGGGTGAAAATAAAAGTTTAAGCTGATTAATACCTGAGAATTGTTTAATAATAAAAAGTACTAGTGGTGTGATTTCGTTAGGGATAGTGCGGGACCCAGGACTTTGGGACACAGTGATCCAAGGACTTTCTAGTCTTTTTATCTAGTCTTTCGACGATTAATATGGTGGCTTAAACGCCCAAAACGGCCACTAAGGCCTAATTTCAACAGATAAACTATTTTCCATTTTACCATCAGCCAAACATGTTTTCAACTATTTATCAATATTTGCCTGTCGTTCACTGAGACATTTTTTCTCTATTTTTTTTCTTGTTCCCTTGTCGTAGGCTGAAGAATCTCCCTGTCTCATTACACCGAGCAGCCATGACACCAGGATAATGACGACTGTGGTTCCCTCGTTAATTTCGTTTCGTTTCGTTTCTTTGTTTCTTCTAATGATTGCCCTTGCTAAGTATGTCATTTTTGTTTAGTTAATAATAATAATGAGCCGTCTCTGTACGCGTTGGTAGTTTTACTTTTTTTGAGCGATTCCGCTGTATTTTCTTGGTGCCTTCTTGGCAGCCTTCACAGTGGTGTTTTTCTTGCTTATCCATAGGGACCACCATTTTGGGGGGCACCCATTCACCACTTCAATTCAATTTTTTTTCACTTCAATCAAATTTAAAAACCAATATTAACAAACCTCCTTTAATATCAAAATTACACACATAAAAATAGTTCCATATTTAGTTCGACCTAGGTAACCAATTTTCTAAAACAACAACCTTTTCAACTTTTAATCTTTTTATCCCCGCACTTTAATGAAATTTAAAAATATTAACTGTGAGTCTTTTGAGTTTTTACAGTGGTTCATAGGATTCTATGAGCTAGGGTATCTTCCTCGTGAAAACTGATAGAAAGAATCTGTATTTTATGAGTTTTGGCTTAGTTTCTACAAGTCTGTTTCACATACCGCATGAAAAACATATAAAACCTGGTAAAACATTATAGAATCTCGTCAACCTTTTTGTAAAAGATTTTACGCGTTTTTTTGGCAGAGCTAATAAATATTACAGTCTTTGGTTGGCCATATTAAAGCATTTAAAGATAAACAGTCTCTGTACAAATTGCAAAGTCGCCCTTCAATTTCCCTAGTTAAGAAAATAATGTGATACAATATTATTTATTTATATGTATTTTTAGACTGTCATGTAGCCTAAGATACTAACCCTTTTCGTTTTCAAAGATGGTTATGAGGATTTCTTTTGGCAATATAATTTACTATGTTAAACTTTAGTGCTTCACTGCACATTCCCACCTCCTTATGAGACACGAAATAATTTGAACCCGAAGCATAGTGCTAGGACACTATGCTTGAAAATAAAAACTTACCTAGCTTTAAGGGATCGGTAACGTTTCAAGTTCTACATATGCACGGACAGCCAGGCTGCCTTAAAAGCACTTTGTAAACCTACAATGCTAAAAGGACTGGTCCAGGAGTGCGCGGACGCCCTCCAGAATCTAGCAGAGGAAAAAGAGGTTGAACTTGTCTGGGTTCCAGGACACATGAGGATCCCAGGTAACGAGATGGCGGACGAGCTTGCAAGGAAAGGGTCAGCTCAGGCATAGGTCGGACCGGAACCATGTCTGGGTTTTACCAGAGGTCAGATGAAATCTGCCACCAAGGAATGGACCCACACAAGAGTAAATCAGGAGTGGCAACATACAGGGGACGCCAGGCAGGCCAAGGAGCTCATCCAGGCCTTCAGCAAGACAAAAAGGGACTGGTTTCTGCGCAGGAAACGTACAGAAGTAGGACCCCTAATAGGAGTCCCCATTGGACACTGCGCGCTCCAAGAGCACCTGGCAAGGATGAAGGTAGCGCGGGACTCAACTTGCAGGTAGTGCGGGACTATCTTGTAAGGTGTCCGGCCTGCAGAGAAATCAGAGAGGGAATCTTCGGAAAGTAAGTGTTCGAGCCGGAACACCATCCGACGCTGAAATGGTCGGATATCCTGACCTTTATCCAAAGGACGGGAAGGTTCAACCGTGGTGGAGTAGGAGCGTAAGGGGGAGCCCTGGGGGATGGCGAAAAGGGCTGGTATAAAGCCTAGTCGTCGGGTCCCCCCCTTATTCTGCTACTACTACTAATACTAGTAGCGTAAAATACTTAGTTATATAAGGAAAGATACAGAAGCGTCACTAGATTAGATTTTCATGAGATCCCTAAGAATCGTTCAAGAATATAATTTTTTTCGTCCCATGTAATCATTCGCCATAGATCTATGGCGCTCCCTATTCAGGAATACACGTCCAGTTGTCTGTGTGTACCTATTTCAAGTATAATTTTGGTTTTATTATTGTTTATTTCTTCAATATTATTATCGACCTCAAACTCTTCAATTTCAAATTCACCTTCAGTCTCATAATCTGACTCATTTGGTGTTGTTTCACCTTCGCTCGATTAATTAATTTCGTTTTCTTTTTGGATTTTATTTTGAATTATATTTTTCATTTTTATAGAGGAAAAATATTTTTTGGCAGTACTTTTTTTAACGTTAAAAAATCAGTGAAAACTTGAAAAAAGTGAGATTTTTATTCTACGAATCGACATTTTGGAAAGAAAACTATAAAATGTTAGTAAGATGGTTTAAAAAAACATAGAAATAATTGGGTATACAAAATGTTTACAGCCTAAAATGCGCTAAAATATTTTAGGCCCTAAATTACCATCATGGCCGTACTATTACTGGTTACGGTAAACTATAAATATCAAAATTAATTACCGATAGTTTTTTTTTGCATTTTATTGCTTACTTTTTATGGGACTGCGACTCTCCAGTTTTACCCATTTATTATTAATTTTGTATGTCGTTCCAAGTCTTGCTTCAATTATTTTCTAGCGTTATGTTTTGGTTGTTCTGTACAGGAAAATGCTGCATTAGTAGACGAACTAGAAGAAGTTCAAACCAACATTGTTATACGTCAAGAAGAACGCAAGTTTTTACTGCGTAAACTATGTGAATATGAACCTCATATTGCTCTTGAAGTACAAAATCTCGCTAGAGGGAATATACCTGTACCAGCTTCTGCTGCTTCATTAAATGACAGTAATAAAAATATTATCAATAAAAGAAAACGAAACACACCAGGTATAATATTCAAATTCTTATTTTTAAGGTTTTTATTCTACTTTTAAATTTTATTTTATTATTTTTAGAAAGATCATCTAACTCGCGCCCAAGACGTCCTTCTGTAAAAACAAAAAAAAAGTTTGTTCAGCTTATTGCCCTAGATATGGAGGGAAGGCCTATATTTCCTATTGAATTGGGAAGGTAAATAACCAAGTAGTATTTTCAAAAAATACACAATGAACCTGAGGTACAAAAAAACTGAGTCCAAAAACTAATTTGTGACCAGTACTTCATTCAGACACACTCTGAAGAATGAAAAATAAGCTTGAAAACAAGATTGTCAAATGTTTGAAAACAATGATTTTTTTATACTTAACAGGATGCTCACCAGTCAGGCAAAGTTAGGGTAGTCAAGGAAAGTCAGGGGTTTTTACTTAAAAATGCTAAAAGTTAGGACAAATAAAGTACCAAAAATGCGGGGAGGGGATGGGACTACTCGGCGTCGCCGTTTCGGCTACCCAACAGATATTCTTTACTGAATATCCGATTATTAGGCAGCACGAAGTTACAAAATAATTTTACAATCGAAATTCACGAAGTTCATTTTGCACTGAAGTACAAAAAACTCTTGTTTTTTCGTTAGATTTACAGTGCCACAGCCATCTTCCATTTTTTTTTCAAAAAATTTTGTCTGCCTCTGTTATTAACGTCGTTGATTGTTACTGTTTTATTAATATTTTTGAAAAATTTCTGCTATACAGCAAAAAATTTTGCCTGCGGCGCTATGACACCATTGATTGTCACAATTTTAGTTTAATTTTAAGCAATTTTTGTCAACGGAATTTAAAACGTCAAATATTGCTTTGGAGCGTTTTAATGGGATAGAATTAGGTAAAAGAACCAAATTTATTCTTTGCCGACGTTTCGACACTTTATTGTGCCATTTTCAGGGCTCGAAACTTATTGGTCCCCTATGTCAAAAAGTCTTGAAAAGCATAAATAATATATAAACACATATAACATAGACAAAAATACGGACTTTCCATTGTTAAAACCTCACTAATTGCATTTACTAATATTTTTTAAGGATTGAGTCGATTTCAGCTCAGTTTTTTTTAAATATTTCCTAAAAAACGCGAAAAAGACCAAAAATTTTGAAGAATTTTTTGCTTGAACTGCAAAACTATTTGCCCGCGGCGGATTGTTGCAACTTTGGTTTAGTTTTAGGAATTTTTTGTCAACAACATTTAGAACGTGTAAAAATGGTAATTTTAAAATAATTCTCGCGACTTAAGACATAATTTTGGGAACAAATTTAAAATTAAGTCTGGATCTGGAGTTTTTTTTTCGTATTAACTGATCCAAGCCAACACCTACTAAACCTCAAGTAAGGTTTAGAAAATTATTCCTCGTCTTCGACGGGATAATTTTTAAAATATTCTTGGGCTCGTAAAAATTTCCGCAAATAATTTAACCTCTTGTGGTATTACTAGTGAAAATAATTACATAGACAAAATAATGTAAGCGTCAAAACCTCAGTAGTAGTATTTAGAAAGAAATTATAAAAAAAGTTAAGGCACACAAATTTCCTTGAAGATTAATCTCTTGAAACTTGATTTTTGTGACTACCTTCTTTTTCCTTTGCACGGTAAAGATACAAGAACAGCCAAAATATAACAGTAAAATAATACCAACCAAATTGGACCTTCCTATTTGAGCCTTTTTTTTTAAGTCGGTTAACAAAATAACTATTATGGACGAACCTAAAAAAGGACTTATGGTAAATATGGACCTAGTGGGAGCTAGAGACCCTTCATGTATGACATTTATTAAAGAAAGAGACGCGTCAACCGCTTCACTGAAACTGAAATTTAAATTTTTTGGTTGTGTTATTTTCTTGTTAAAATATCAGAAGTTTATTACAGAATAGGATACCTAACAGATATTCTTGAGTGAATAGGGACTTATATCGGTACATAAAATGGCATAGCCTGACTTTTGGCCCTATTTTTGACAGTTCTGCACAAAGGTTAAACGTCAAAATAATGTCAACTTTCATAATATTTGGTATTAACTTTAGTTCTGTCAACTTTATAGATGACAACAAGATGACAATAGTAGTTGTTTACCTTCGTGTAGAACTGTCAAAAATAGTACTGAATTTATTAAAGCCAGGGCTTGTACCGATAAGTCACTAATATCCGAGTATTACATCTACCTACCTATAATACTATTCTAAGGACTAAAGTAATATAATATAGGGACTTATTGGTACATAAAGTCGGCATATTTTTGACAGTTTCGCATGAAGGCTGAAAGGTTTCTGACATTTTTGTCACATAAACATGTCCTTTATTAAAGGCGCCCAAACGTAGGTTTTGGATAGCCCCAGCAACCATGAATAACGCCGCACCGCCGCCATTTCATTTGTAAGTCCCTAAAAAAATGTAGTAATTGTTTACCTTTCTGTAGAACTGTCAAAAATAGTGCCGAGTTTATTAAAGTCACCCTATAATATCCAATAAGTCCCTATTATCTAAGTTTCATTTAATATTAATCTTTTTAGCGGAATGTTTATTAACAATACTGTTGTACGTTTTGCAGCAGCGAACTAAAGGTGAGTTTAACATGTAGTGAGTTTTGCAAATGTCTACAAGAAATAGGTTTCTACAACGAAGAGTCACTGGACTGCAATTTAGAGAAATAAAATTAACAATTTCTTAGCAATCAATTAGGTTATTTTCGATCTTATAAAAAAACAAATGTCAAAATAAGTACGTATTTCGGACAAGGGTTGCAAATTGAAAAAAACCAAATTTGCTTTAAATGTGTGATAATGACGTGCATATCTGCAAATCGTACTTTATGTAAAATGAATTCCAGACTATCGTAGAGAATTCCAATAATGGTCGCAATAAGATTTATAAAGAGAGACAACCGCAGAAACAGATGTGAAATCCCTGGAAATACGGCAAATAAGGCCAAGCAACAATTATGTTAATGTGCTGCTCAAACGACAGTCTGGGATCCAGATATATTCCCAAATCCTTTATAATATCTACCTAAGAAATTTTACTATTTCCTATATATAAATCCTGTTTTAATGACCTAACAGCATGAGTAAATAAATTGTATGGCATTTTTCTACATTCAAAACAAGCCTATGATTATTACAATAATTATCTAGCCGCGTGAGATGAGATTGTAAATTTATGTAGTAAATAGGACTTTTTATTCGGCATAACATTTTAAATCATCAGCATATGCTTTGAACTTTGTGTAAAGAAGAAGTTCATTGGTGTTACACCAGAACACTTATAACTTATATAAATAGGCTTACTTCTATTCTAGATCCAAAAAGTCCGCAAATATAGAAACATATTATATGTTAAAAAATTACTTTCTGTTTGTTGTTTTGTGTATTTTTTCAAAAGAAGAAACAATATCGTTTTTTTTTAATTTTCCGTCGCTGGTGATTAAACACTGACAGAAGGCTCTCTCTCTAAACAATGCTAGCGTATAGAGGACAGATATTTCCATCCTTTTTATATTAACTTTGATGGGGTTGTCGCGTCTCTTTCATCAAAATAGTGGGAGCTAGACCTGTATAATAGACTCTCCGTTAAAAAAACGGGCGTATGGCAACCCTAACTAAACTGACTAGTCAATTGAGCTTTTATTTGTAGTTTGACAATCCACTACTTGGGAGAAGTAGTACCAGATTCAACTGAATTCCATTCTGAAGATGTTATTTACCCCATTGGTTTTGTATCTACCAGAATCTATGGAAGCCTAAGAGATCCCACGCAAAAATGCCTTTATACATGTAAAATTAGTGAGATTGACGACCTGCCGAGGTATAGCCTTAATTTATATCATAAAACTAAGTCCAGGGCCTCACTTCTACTATCCGAATAAGTACTGTCACATGAGAAAGGCTGATATACCATGACGATTCGGATGGTAGAATGTGGCCTCAGAAAATGACTTATTCCAGCACGAGTTTAGATAAAAAGATCAAGAACTTTAAAAAAATATCTAGGGTTTTAATTTTGCAAAAAGTTAAATATTTGACAACTTTAAAATGACACCGTCTGTCCAAAAAATGTTGTTGGGGAACACTTTTCGACCTTATATAATATAATATATAATTTTTGTTTGGAAGAGTCTGATATTAAAAAATGTTTTATTTTGTTATCTGCACACAGCTAAAAACTTGACAAACTTGTATAAATTGTACTGTTAGATTAAAATGTAAAAAATATAGTTTTTAAGTTTAGATAAATTTTAGATTTGAGTGTATATAAACAACAATAGTGGGTACTATGGATCATTGAAAACTCTCAACTTTCTTTTTATTAAAAACTCTTCATTTGGGCTTAGGATAGGTTTGAAAATAAACTATTATGGCGCCTTTCAACTTAGGAAATATAATGTTGGGCTGGAAACTGGAAAACTCTATCTAGTTCAAAATGTTTTATAAAAAAGTATGTATAAATTAAAAAAAAGGCTGTTTTACAGCTAGAATTGTGCCAGGTTGTTAAATTTAGATCAAAATTGCTGTATCTTTCTGTAAAAATTAAATTATATCATGCGCAACAGTCATTTTTTTGGACAGATAGTAGTCATGGCATGTTTTGACATATGTCAAAATAATTAACATTTTCGTGACCAGTTTCTAATTTAGTCGAAATAAACACTTTGCTCCTTAAAATTGCGCATAATAAACTGGTTCTAAATGGGTCATGCGTCATGTCAAAAATTTACTACTTTACCACTTGACCTTTAAAATCGATACGAAACCCAATTTTTTTCTAATAGTCAAAGAGGTAATAGTGTAGTTTTCGGATTTTTATTTACCAGGAAATTCTGAACAAATTCTATCATTGACTTTGTCCAAACGCCATCTTTTTTTTTCTTCTTTTTTGTTAGATTTGAAATTGGATCAGACGATGGTTACCGCCCAATAATCGGAGACACCCCCGACGTGTGTCACTCACTGTTATTACAGAAAATAAACGACGCTTTATCTCTCAACGTAGTGAGCACTAGGCCACGAGGAAATGAATTTTTTGGTTTGACACATCCCACTGTTTTAAATCTTTTGCAGAGTTCACCAGGTAAGAATATCTATACAGGGTATTTCACAACTTATGTATAAAAATGAAAGACGTGATTCCTAATACTCGTCGGTGTTTGAAATGACGATTCATTTCGCTTAAAGGATCCTGCACACCTCTTATGGTTTTTCTGACCACAGTCGAATTGAATGAAATTTTAGTATGTTGTAGCTCAAACCTTTCTGTGCAAAAGTTGTCATGGGCCTAACTCAATCTAATGACACAAATATGGTTTGTGGGGTATCAATTTATTGAGGACGTAGCGTAGATCGTAAAAATACTCAACTAAAGATGATGAAGGTTATTTTGAAATTTTTGACACATTTCAAAATCAAGGCAAAATATGGTTTGTTGTCTCCGTGTAGCAGTGGGTAGCGATACTAACTTTCACACGGGCGGCCCGGGTTCAATTCCTGGCAGGAGCTACTACTTTGGTGTTTGTGAATGTCATCGCGATATAGTTTGTATGAACACTGGACATTGATCTTGTTGTTAGAAGGAAAAATCTCAACATACTAAAATTTCATTCAAATCTCAGCAGTTCGCGCTCCTGGCAGTAGTAGCTGAGTATAAGATGATCTTGT
This sequence comes from Oxystoma pomonae, assembly GCA_963921995.1. Taxonomy (NCBI): domain Eukaryota; kingdom Metazoa; phylum Arthropoda; class Insecta; order Coleoptera; family Brentidae; genus Oxystoma; species Oxystoma pomonae. The sequence continues at coordinate 63,642,961 of OY998167.1, forward strand.
GCATTATGGGGATTGTAGCTAATTAGCAATTATTGATATTCAACTTGGTTATCAATTTCAAGGAAATTATTCCCTAACTGCTGATTAATTGTCTTGTATGTACGACGGTGACAATTTCAGTTGAAAACTTCCATAAGTCAAGTGCCTTAACTGAACCATATTCAAAACTGGAAAATTAGGTACTTCGTTTTGTTGCAAATGCCCAATGCCGTAACGTCTCAGCAACCCTTCATTTGCGACTCTTGCTTGTATTAGATTAGGCTGATTCACCATTTGAAGGATCTATTGAGCTAGTTCTTCGTTAGCTTCTTTCATATGTATAGTTGGATGTTAACAATTTATCAGCGCACAGGCAATTCGAAGGAAATCATGCAAATTGCATATTTAGGTGATGGAGAATGTGTTACGAAGAATCTTAAATATTGATTGAACATGCCCATTTCGCGCCTTTACTACCCATCTTTGTTTTGTGACAATGCTGTTAGCAGTGTTGGTAATTGAGGTCTTCCTCCTATCGCTGCCGGCATTTATACTGAGATACCGCATCGTTCTTTCTAGCGTCAGGAAAATATGGACCATGAACATCTAAAATATATCCGTCTGGAGCGACAACAAATACAGGTTTTACAAGATGCGAATGTTTATGCATTTTGAGTAAGACTGCCTTAAAGTCTGGAAATTGATGCTCCGATCTATATAAACATACGTGGCATCTATACAAACAATAACTTTCGGGTTATCGGGTTCAGCATTAAACAGCTGGTTTGCAAAGCCGGTAACGTGCTCAGCAATAAAATGGTCTCGATTAATATGCCCAAGCCCTAAACGCTGGGGCACAAAATTTTGACATGAAGAATCTTTTACTTTTTGAATAGCCAAAGAAGCGCTTTGTCTACTGGAATACTAAAAGGTTGCTGCTAAATAGAGATCTAGAAGACCCTGCCGCATTTTAGTTAAAAAACAAAGTAAATCTTTCTTATTAATGTTTATACTTCTACCATAAACAACAACATTTTCGCAAAAATCGAAGAGCTCTCGGAAGTGCTCACGATTGAAAGATGACAAGGCCATTAGCTCTCATAGTATTACTCTTTTTCATTATGTCTAAAAACTGCGTCAGTTCTTGCCCTTTCAAATTATAAGTCCGCCTAATACATCTGATTCCATTTTATAATGGAAAAAGTAAAAAAACCATCGTCGTCTAGATGAAGCGGACAAACCCTACAAATTCGAGGTATATATAAACCTTGGAGGAATAACAAACTATATAAACCTTTACGCAAAAAAATTTTTGTTCTAGCCTTTACAGATAAAAGCACTGTTGGGCTATTTATTTTAAACAGGGAAAATAAAACATATAGGGCATGGATATCCTAACCGACCAATATAAAAAATTAGGGGTAACGATGCGATTGACAGTTTCATAGCTAAAAGGGCAAGACGTTTGGGGAAAAGTAACTTTTTCTATGCTTTGACACAAGGGGTTGACAACGGCTTTTTAAAATGGCGTATTTTATTGTTGTTTACATGGAAATAATTCTCTTAATTTTTTAAATTTTTTTACGCTAGCAACTGAGCTTAGAATTAGAAATAAAGACAATATATTACAATAGTATTACTCCAGTGGCCTCGCGAAATCTCAAAAAAAATGCAGTGATTAATAATGTAGATCCCTTTACCTAAAAGACACTGATTTTTTTGACCCTGCGCGTTTTCCGCCAGTTCTAACATGAACATGACGAAAAACTAGAAAGTTTTTAAACAAAAAGTCAAATAAATGTTTATAGTATTTTAAAAATATCGAGTTCTCAATAGGTAATTTATTTTTTGTTTAGAAATCACTGAGATGGAGTTATTATTATTTTAAGTGGTAGTGGAGAAAAATCCAATAAAGTAGTTTTAGTATATATATATATATATATATATATATATATATACAATGAGCTTCAGGCTACTGCGAACATAGGGGGAATCAAGTCCAATTTACTCTTCGTGCCGTACGACCGAAGTGGATTCGAAGCACGCTGCAGTGTTATCTTTTGGAAATTTATTTTGTTTTTATTATTTTTTTTATTTCTGCCTTGCTCGAGAAACATATTGGTAAGTTCTTAACTGAAATAATACATTTTTAAAACTAAAAATGTGCAGATGGTCAAATGGTACTATCAAGGCGTTTTCCCCCAGTTCTAACATGGACATGACGAAAAACTAGAAAGTTTTTAAACAAAAAGTCAAATAAATTTTTATAGTATTTAAAAAATATCGAGTTCTCAATAGGTATTTTATTTTTTGTTTAGAAATCACTGAGATGGAGTTATTATTATTGGAAGACTTATTCAAGAACTTTTTTTGGAGAATTTTGTAAATCGCCCAGAACCTAGTTTATAAACAATTCATAGGCTTGTGCAGAATTTTGAAAAGTTTGGTTGTGTAGTGCCAAGAAACTATAAAAAACCCACTATTTTGAATGACGAGGAGAAAGTACGAATTTTGATGATTTGCGCTGCAGTGGAGGAAAATCGAAAGTTAACTAGCCACCAAATTGCCGAAGCAGTTGATACGTCTTCAGCCACTGTCTTACGTGTTCTCAAAAAGAATGGTTATCATTCTTACAAAGCGTCAAAAACACATCAAATTTTTCCGGAGGACAACTATCGTCGTATGGAATTTTGCGAAACAATGATGGAAAGGGCTATTCGTGATGAAAACTTTCTGAGATCTATTCTTTTCACAGATGAAAGCACTTTTGCATTATTGAATCGTTATAACCCAACACACGTTCGATATTGGTCGAGGGAAAATTTGCATTTGTATTTTGACGTAAGAAGAGAATATCCCCAAAAACTAAATATTTGGGGGGGGGGGCGGTATTGTAGGGGAACACGTAATTGGGCCATTTTTTATTGACGGCAATTTGAATAGTCTTAGATCAGTGGTGCCCAAACTTTTTCAGTTTGCGGCGCACTTACAGGTTTAGTATTTTGTCAGGGCGCCCCTACTCGTAATATGCAAATATAGTTGTGTCCAACCAAGTGTTGCATATGTATAATGTATAAAATATGTGCTTTGCAACTTGCCTACTGTATAGTAGCAAATATAGGTTTATTATTAAACTAACACACAAGAATACATTATTATTGAAGGAAAAAAAATCAGTGTGATGAGTAAGCTTGGTGATCTGCACACATTTTTTCAAAGCGGGGAATAAGGCTTTACACCACCACTCTCATTTCTTGCTTCACGTTGTTTGAACGATATTTGCTCTTTATTATAGCTATAGCTGAAAATCCAGCTTCGCATAAATAGGATGTTGCAAAGGGGATTAGAATCCTCAAAGCTTTTAAACTTAGAGCCGGATATTCATTTTTAACGGATACCCAAAACTCCGCCAAATTAGAAGAAGCGAATTTTGATTTTAGGCTGTTGTCGCAAGAGAGTTCAATAAGACTCTTCTTCTAGTGAAGTGAATTCTGGTGGAGATTGTGCATGGAAAGGATCTTGAATCCTTGCAAATTTTTCGTAATTTTCTTCTGTAAAGTATTTTTCAAACCATTCCGAGAGTTTCGAAAGGTGTTCGGTGAAAAGGGACTTGAGAGGTAACGAGCTCATTAGAGGCTGAGAATTTATGCAATTCTGGAAAACAATCTTGACCGCCATCTTCATTAATTTTTCTTGTCCACATCTGCAGTTTTTTCCTAAATGCTGCAATTTTTTCTGATAGTTTCAAGATATGCATGTTATTGCCTTGGAGAGACAGATTTAAGGCATTCAGTTTGTCAAATATATCGCACAAATATGCCAGTTTTAGCAAAAAGTCGGTATCCTTAAAGTATCTGGATCTTGCATGACCTTCCTCTTCCAGGAAAATGTGGATTTCTTGATGTTGCTCGAATGTACGGGATAAGACGTTTCTACGTGAAAGCCATCATGCACTGGAGTAATATAGTAACGCAGTGTGTTCAGCTCCCATGTCCATACAAAGAATTTTGAATAGTCTGGTTTTTAGCGGCCTAGTTTTTATGTAGTTAACTACGTCTATGATACCAGCCCATCGACTTTGATGCAAGTGCTTCCCTATGAATGTCCACATGGCATACGGTGTTTTACTCCGAATAAGTGCTTGCAATCCACCATAACGGCCAGACATTGATCGAGCGCCATCAGTACAAACTCCAATACACTTCTCCCAATCTAAATTATTCTCTGTTATAAACTTGTCAAGTGAAATGTCGAGTGATTAAGACAATATTACTTACAGTTTCAGCGGGATATCCACGAAATGGAGAAGCTTCTACCATTAGGGAACGTGTCAATCGGTCAACCGGGAACCAAGAGGTCGTCCTTGACCTTGACATATTTCGGGCGCACTTCCGCGCAATTGCGCGGGAAATTCAAATATATTACATCCCTCCACACTTAAGATGATTTTTTCACTTGAACTTCTCTGTAGCCCCTTTTCCATTACATGTACATTTATATCACTTTTTTCGTTTTTCTCACTTTACACAACATATACACATATTTGTATAAGACACACAATTACAATTTTGTATATGATACACTATTACAATTTACACTAACATTAAACGTGACAAAACTATACCTGTACATTTCTTTTTAGTCAAATTCTATTTTGTGTATTTTGGATTTTGATTCCTTGATGTTCTCTTGGGAAAACGGGTAGGAGTCTCTTTACTTGAATTACCCTTGTGAGTCTCAGTCCTGTCACTAGCCACACCTGAGCCTGAGCTTGACATGATTGCAGCAACATATTTTTTTGCCTTTAAATCTATGCTTGGTGGAGTTGATCGTTTTGTGATATTTTTAATGGTCTGTTGACTTTGGCTAGAACTTGGATTCTCATCAACTGGTGGGGTGTGGATTTCCAGCACTGTGTTTTGACGGTTCTGAGGCGAGTTTTCATTGTCTTGTGAAACGTCAATATTTCTCTCCTGTATGACATCTTTCTCTTGGGCTGTTGCTTCTTTTTATTCAATGAAACGTCCAATTCTTTGAACTTTCCTTTCATAGATTTTGTATTCTGCGGTATCTTGTTTCTACACAGGGATTTCTGTAAATCTCCTGTTAATTTGGTTCAAATGTCTTTTCCACATTTGTCCTGTGGGTAACTCGCACAGATACACACCACAGCCAATTCTTTTTTTTTTTATCAAAGTAAAGAGTAGTGTAGTCTCTTACCATCACACTCTCTCCCTCCTTAAAAATCTCACTCCTTTTTGTATTTGTTTGTTTTAGTTGGTTTTCTTTTAATTTCACCATTGCATTTTTTTGAGTTTTATTTGGCTCTTGGCATTCTTGTGCGGCTTGACGTTCTTGGGAGGCTTGACATTCTTGAGAGGCTTGGCATTCTTGGGAGTCTAGGCATTCTTGGGAGACACGAATAAGGTCTAACCTAGTTTTTAGCCTTCTGCCAAACATTAGTTGTGCTGGCGTTGCTTTGGTTGTACAGTGCTTTGTATTTCTATAATTTAATAAAAATCTGTACATTAGTGTCTCCACCGGAATACCCTTATTTAAACCATCTTCCATAACACATTTCATCTTTTGTTTAAATGTACGCACTGAATTTTCAGTTACTCTGGCTATTATATGAGGGGATGGTGATGTGTTTGATGCCATTTCTGGACAGAAATAGCTCCAATTCCGCTGAGACTAAACTTGAACCGTTATCAGAGCATAAAACATCAGGTAAACCAAAAGTAGCAAATGTCTCACGCAGTTTTCTTTCTGTTTCTTTGCTTGTTAATGTTTTTACCATGTGAACTTCTGGCCATTTGCTATAAGCATCCATAATAATGAAGAAATTTTGCCCTCTGGACAGCTTCAGAAAATCTACCTGAATGCGTTCATATAGTCTGCTTGCTGGCATCCAGGAAAAACATGTCTTTGGGGGATTGTCTTTGTTTTTTAGACATGCCAAACATCCTTTTATCTTAGACTCAATGTCCTGATCTATGTTTGGCCACCATAAGTAAGATCTTGCTAACGATTTGGTCTTCACTATACCAAGATGACTAGGGTTATGCAATTCTCTTAACATTTCCTCCCTTAGTACTTCTGGGATTGTTACTCTATATCCGTACATCAGGCAACCATTTTCTTCTCTTTTATTGAAATAACTACCTTCTTCATCTTCTTTATTTTTATTTGGCCATCCAGTTCTCACATAGTGCATTATTTTGGTCAAAACTCTGTCTTTTTTTGTTTCTTCCGCAATTTTTTTGCTGTCAATAGGCCATTGCCTTGTTGTTGAAGCAAAGTTGAGATAGTTTTCTTTTATTATGCCTATATTTTTGTCCGTACTGTCCTCTGGTAGTCTTGATAAGCAGTCGGCAAAATGGTTGTCTGTTCCTTTTATATACTCCATTTTATAATCAAACCCACTCATATATAATTCCCATCTTTGCAATCTTTCGCGCCTTCTTTGGGGAATTGCTTTATTTTCACCCAATAAACCTAGCAAGGGTCGATAATCACTTCTGACTATAAAGCGTATTCCTAGTAAATACTGCTCAAAGTAACGGAATCCAAAAATTATTCCTGCTCCTTCTTTATCCAAGGTTACCATATTTTTTTCTGATGGAGAGTATGTCCTAGATGCACATGCTATGGGTCTCTCACTCCCACTTTTGTCTCTAGCATATAACACTGCTGAAATGCCATCTTGGCTTGCATCTGTGACTAGCACTAACTGTTTTTTTGGATCATAGTGTGCCAGTGTTATATCTTGTACTATTAACTTATTACTTACTACTTGAGTATTTTTAGACACACTTTGGTTTTTTGTTAGTAATTTATATATTGGGCTTAATATATTTGCAAGGTTTGGTATAAATTTGGCATAATATTGTACAAGAACACAGAATGATCTAACCTGGGTCTAGGTGCATTCATAATTGATTTAAACTTTTTTTCACTCTTTTTTAAGCCATCTTTACAGATCCTATGTCCAAGGTATTCTAGTTCTTCCATGAAAAATTCACATTTCTCAGGTCTCACTGTCAATCCAGCCTCTTTCAACTTTTCTAGCACTGCCTCCAAATTTTTTATGTGATCTGCCATATTTACCCCAGTGATACATATGTCGTCACTGTATGATGCCACACCTTTCATTCCCTTAAATAATTGCTCTAATTTTTGTTGAAAAATAGAACTGGCGGGGGCTATACCAAATGGTAATCGCAAGTTTTTGAACAATCCTACATGAGTTGTTATGCTAGTCATTTCTTGTGATTTTTTATCAAGCTCAAATTGAGTATATGCACGTGACAAGTCCAATTTTGTGTACAGCTCACCTCCGTTCAATTGAGCAAAAATTTCTGTGACTCTTGGAGTTGGGTAATAATGACACTTGTCAACCTGTTTATTTAACGTTGACTTAAAATCACAGCAAATACGTAATGTACCATCTGCCTTTATGATGAGTACAATTGGGGTCGCATATTTTGAAAAATTGACTGGCTCTAAAACACCTTCGTGCACCATAGCTTCCAACTGCTGTTCGATTTTCTCTTTATACGCTAGTGGAACTGGTCTGCGTTTTTAAAAAATAGGTTTTGTTTCATTTTTTAAGATTTCTATAACTTATGGGTAAATACCTCTGGAATTTTTTTAAAAATATTATTTTTAATATTTTCAATACTATTTATGTTGACTAAATTTAAAGTGATATTAAATAAAGAGAGAAAATCCCGACCTAATAAGCTTAATCCACCATTATTCACTACATAGAATTTTGCAAGTTTTGTCACATTTCCTATTTTACAATCTACTTTAAAATACCCTATAGGTTTTATAAGGTTACCAGTATAACTGCGTAAAATTATATTGTCACCAGTCAAATGGTGTTTGTCAAAATTTTGATTGTAAAAATCCAAATTTATTGCAGTTATGCTCACACCTGTGTCTACACACATGACATAATTTCTACCGTCAATTTTGACATTCAATTTAAAAAAAAATTCGTTTCTATTGCTACTGCCTAAACTATACATATCACAAATATCATTATAATTACTGATTACAGCCACATCCTCTACTGTTTCAATCGCATTATGTCCCCTAACTTTTTTTGTAGGACACATGATTTTAAGATGTCCCTGGACAGAACAGCGTCTGCATATTGCATTCTCAAACCTACATTTTAATTTGCCATGGTTACGGCCACAAATCTGACATTTGATATTAACAGATTTACTGCATTGCTTTTTGAACCACTCAGTGAAGCGTAGATGATAAATCTTCTTCACACATTTTATCTTTAATTGGGCCGCTTTTTAAACCAGTAATAAACTTATCTTTGAGGCAGTCAAGCAACCTATCCGCAAATTTGCAATTTACTGCTAAGCTTTTCAAACGAGCATACCATTCAGCAATGCCCTCAGTATCTGTCTGATCGGCCACATAAAATTTATTTCTTTCCCGCCATTCACGATCGGACTAAACTGATTTCTAAGTATGTTATTTAATTCCTCAAATGACTTATCTTTGGATAATTTTGGGAAACATAAGTCTCCTACAAGTTTATATGTGTTTGTCCCTATCAAACTTAAAAGTGTTGCAACTTGTTTTTCTTTGTCTGTGATCGAATTAGCAGCTAAATATTGCTCTAATTTTTCCTAATACAACTCCCAGTCCTCATTTTCGGGGTCAAATCTACCAATCATTCCACTCATGTTTGTTATATTTTTGCACGTGACTTTCGCGTCGATCACACAGACCCAAGCTTTAACTGTCTTTTATGCCTATTTAAACTGCCCGATCGGCTCTTGTTCTCAAGTTTTGTCTATTTTAGGGCCCCCTGAATCTCGTTTTTTAATTTACGCGGAGGCGAACTTAACCTCACTTTTCAACAAATTGACTTTTTTTTAAGTTATCTTTGAAGTCGCTAGTGAAATGTCGAGTGATTAAGACAATATTATATTACTTATAGTTTCAGCGGGATATCCACGAAATGGAGAAGCTTCTACCATTAGGGAACGTGCCAATCGGTCAACCGGGAACCAAGAGGTCGTCCTTGACCTTGACATATTTCGGGCGCACTTCCGCGCAATTGCTCGGGAAATTCAAATATATTACATCAAGAATTTGAAACAAGTCTTGAGCCTTTCCGCTTTCATCGATACTTTTGCAAAAAAGAAGGTCGTCAACAATAATATTATCATCCAGGTAGCGTACGTAACAAATAAGGTTTGCATCTTTATTACTGTCAGTAGCCTCATCAAGTTGCAGACCAAATTCCTTACCTTTCATTTTCTCTATCAATTGATCATTAAGATCCTCAGCTATATGATAGATTCCTCGACTAATAGTATTGTTAGATAAAGGTACCTTTGAAATTAGTTTTCCCGCCGATTCTCCTATTATAATGTTAACCATGTCGACACCAGCAGGTAAAATAAGTTATTCTGCGATGGTGTGAGGTTTCTTGCACTTCGCCACTCTGTATGCCACTTTGAAAGACGACAGCAGTGCGTTGCTAGGTACTGAAGTTTGTTGAGTAAACACGTTCTTTTGTTTTTGTACATTCTGCAACTTGTGAAAAATTCGCGTGACTTTCCAACCATCGTAGGATGAATGGTTTCGAGATGTCGTTTTAGCTTACTTGGGAGCATATTTTCGACCGCTAGAATATTCAAACAGAGCACACACTGCGGTCTTTCCTCATGATTTACTACTAAAACCAAAGTTTAAATAGCTATCATCGTATTTGCGATGTTTCGTTCTTTTTACTCCTCCGTCACTTGTCGATGCTTGATCACTCTGTCTCTATCTATCAATTTCCTTATTTAATAAAAAATCTTTTCATCTTGTTGATAACTTTTTACGAAAAAACGAAGCAACCGATCCGATATTGGAACGTTTATGTGTCCTGAGTTCGTAAATCACAACACTACTAAAACTCTCTATTACTACTTCTATTTATCATAACAGTTCAACCGCTTACAATTTCTCTTACGGTAAACTAACCTAGCAAAGCGGACTACGGCGACTTAAATACTGTCAAAGAGCGCTCGCGAAAATTCTCGTCGAGCGACGTGCAGGTCGAATACGGGCTTCTGAAAATTCTAGAAACTTGCTCTGCTCTCTCGGTCTCGAGGTTCGATTAATAGCGGATGCGGCGCCGGCGTTGCCAAACTTAATTCAAATTCTATATTATCAGAGCCTGACGGCGCCCCTGGTTTCTTCTCGCGGCGCACACTTTGGGAACCACTGGCCTATGAGGATGATAATGACTCATCAAAGTGGATTAGGTCTACTGGAGATACCACACCAAAAAAAAACGCGCCATTTATTCTACCTCTGGATGGTGGGGAAATGAGTAAAGGATCGTTCATACAAGGCACAGGCTTAGTCACTTGATTGGTATTTGGTTTTGTTATAGTGTTAGTTATAGTTTTAGTCTTAAAAATTGATCACTGTTCATACTTGTCTTTGTTATAGTCATAACAATCACTAAGCAGGTGCATCTAACCTCACTTTTTTGATGTTTTGTTTTCCTTACTTTTATTTTTTGTAGTTTGTTTTCAAAGAAATTAAGGTTTAATAGAAACAGTTTTTTTTTGGAACCTACAAAACACTTAGAACTTGTTTTTTGCTTTTATTTTACCTGTATAAAATTTTTGAAAATATTGATTTCATTCCTGTCAACATAGATGGGCGCCATACTTATAATTTGGAACTCGCGCATGCGTACTTATATTTGTTATAGTAATGTCGTAATTTTAGTTATAAAAGTTGAAAGTTGCCAATTTTTCCTTAGGACTGTGACTAAGCCTATGACAAAGCATAATCAAAAGCATTGCATGAACACTTTCATAAGAAACAGTGGTTTTAACTTTTTATGATTAAGACTGTAACAAAAATTAAATCAAAGACTAAGACTATGCCTTGTATGAACGATACTTAACAGCACGTAGGTACCAATTTACTAATATTTAGTAATCTCGGGTTAGCAACCCACAACACCAATTAATTAATGCCCACAAACCATATTTTGCCTTGATTTTAAAATGTGTCAAAAATGTCAAAATAACCTTCCTCATCTTAAGTTGAGTATTTTTACGATCTTCGCTACGTCCTCAATAAATCGATACCCCAGAAACCATATTTTGTCTCGATTTTGAATCTGTCAAAAACGCCAAATTGACAGATAATGTATTGGAACTTGTTTTCTCAATTTTAGGTTAAAATACCTTTTGCAAAATGTATTTTTACTATTATTTTAAATATTTATGATTTTTGAACATCTACATCTTTAACAAAAAAAAACTAATCATTAGATTGAGTTGGACCCATGACAACTTTTGCACAGAAAGGTCTGAGCTACAACATACTAAAATTTCATTCAATTCGACTGTGGCCAGGAAACCCATAAGAGGTTTGCAGGATCCTCAAAAGTTTTACCAAAAAAAAAAATAACCAAAAATGTGGTAAAACATTTTATTCGCCTTTGACTATCAGCAAAGAACCTAATAAGAAACAAGCATCAAGCAAGCAAGTACGTTGCTCGACCCGTTTCCATCTCCGTATCGTACAACAGAAAGTAAACAAAACATGCAATATTAGCTGACTCACTTTTGAATGTCACCACGCGTTGTGGTGCGGAGTATTAGTTTTTTTCAGTGATTTTGTTTAAATTGGTTGTAAAAAGCTATTCATTTCTTGGAAAGTTAAACAGCGAATTATTGGATATTGTTTTAATTTACAACGAAGCACAACCACAGAGGAACTAGTAGTTCCTCTGTGGCACAACCACTCGCCGCGCCGCAGAGGCTTACCGAATTTATTCCTGTGTCCCTTTACATTAATACATTTTATTAGTTATGAGAATATTCGGCGATTAGGGGTTTTTGTCATTTTATATGTATTTTTTTTTGTCATTTTATATGTATGATATTTCATTTGCGTACTTTTATTTATACAGTTATTTATTGGAAAAATGTTTCCCAATTGAAACATTTTTAAAGAGGCTTTTGAAAACGGCGCATCCGTTTTTTTTTATATATTTTTTGAAAATTATCTGATATAAGGGTCGCGATTCTTCAAAAACCGTTAGAAAATCTCGCCCTTACAAAAAAGTCTGACGATTTTTAAACACAAATTTACACTAATTGCTTTTTTGTCAGGACTTATTTGCTAATATTCCTTAAAATTTAGTTTCTTGATACTGTTCCAGTAAATAAAAAATATGTCAATTTTAGTTTTTGTAGGCAGTTTTTATAAAAAAACCCTTTTTTTATTTAAAAATGTTATGTTATTAAGATTATTTTTATGTGTAAACAAACCTTTACAACTTTTAACTTACAAAACCATAGATAGCCATGGAATATTTCGCTGTCACTGTTTAGAAAAGTCCTTTCCCTTCACATGGTGAGAATTTTCGACCCTTTTTGACGTTTATTGGTACGCGTAGTAGCAATTTACCTCCGCCGTAAAACTATTCCTGCAGAATATCTTTAAAAATCTTATTAAAAAAATAACGCAGTTTTTCTCACAACGTTAGAATAAATAATAAGGACGTTGCGTTTTTATTTTAAATGAGGGAATAAGAAAAAAATTGCCACTTTCCAGCATTGTGACGGGTGAGATTTTCTGTCGTTTCTGAAGAATCGCGACCAAGTTGTGACACACCCTGTGTAGGGTGTCCCAATTAATAACTGCTTTCAGAACGAAAAAAGTTTGTTTCTCACGACTTTTTTTTTCTTTAACCCGTTTAATTTTGATTTGTGCAGCAAAAAAATGCATTATTTTTTTAAAACATCCGTTAAGCCAAACCGCCTTTCCCTGAACACAACTGTTTGATGGTGTAAAAATTTTAAAGGAGGGGGCACACTTAACATGGAACTTTGGTTGGTACAGAAATTGAACCAAATTTTGATATTTTGTTGATGTTGAGGTCCCGCAATATTGCCACAAGAAATAATTTTTTGCAAACATTAAAATAATGATTGATTTGTCTACCTCGTAGAATACCCCCGGGATAAAAATCTTATGATGCGTAACTAATACTATTATTTATTCGTTTTTGACATTTTCTCTCGCATTTTTTTCCTATTTTGTAACATATTAATAGGTTTTAGTACTTCTTGAGTTTCCCCGGTATACAAACTGATACTGTTAATTTGTATTTAATAACATAAGCTTATCTGACCACCAATATTGCCACAAGAAACCTTTTTTAGTGCAAATATTAAAATTCTGATTAATTTATTACCATACCCTCGTAAAAAAAAATCTTATGGTGTACTATGTAAATACAAATATTATTTTTCATTGGATTTTGATATTTTATCTATATTTCATACAATACAAAAAAGAAAAACAAATTAATACTTAACTTTTTTGTACTTCTCAAGGCTCCCCGGTATACCAAATGACTTTTTGGTGCATCAGTTATGGCCCTTTTAATTTTTATTTAGTCGCATAAACTCTTGTGGAAAGCAATATTGCAGGGAAACCCAATTTTTTGTGCTAATGTGCTAATATTCACATTTGCTTTATTTATTAGCACTATCAAATAAACCCCTGTATCTTGGAAACTAGTCGTACGATTTAAAAAAAATAAAATTAGAGTGTGATCAGCACCTCAACACACCAAAATTTGGTTCAATTCCTGTGCCAATCTTTGTTCCTAGATATTAGGGAGTAAAAGTCAAACCACCAAATAAACGTAACGTAGCTCTGAAATCTAGCGCTCTCATTGGTGACAACCGGCAAAGATGGACGTTTCCACCTCGACTAACGCGATTTCAGCTACCGTATCAGGCGACGCGACGTAACGATACGCCACCCTAGCTTCGCTAGTGCCCGTATCTCATGAAAATCAGTCTCGCTCGACGTACGATTGACAACTTCTGTCGGATCTGAGCAATAAGAGCCCTGGATTTCAGAGCTACGTTACGTTTACGCGGTGGTTTGGCTTTTACCCCCTATTAACTAATGTTTTTTTAAAAGTGCGCGACGCATAGAATAAATGTTCGATAAAGGTTGATATTTTATTATTTTCTAATGATTATATACTTCCGGGGTGTGAGAATTATTCTTGCCGGCATTCGGCACACATACTCTTTAAACGAAAAGTATTATTTACATACATAATAACTTTCATTTTTTTTAAAGTGATGGGTGCCTTCACTGGTATAAAACGAGAATTGCCTGCAAGTCCTCTCTTTCCATCTCACTTTACTGGTACTACTAAAGCGAGATGGAACGCAACAATTTGCATGCAATCCTCGTTTTATTGCTCCCTGTCAAGCGACCTTTAGGCAAGTTGTTTACCGATTTCCAGCATAAAGAAAGTTGCGTTAGAGAGACTTCTTGACTTATTGTTCTAATTCACTAAAAAAAATAATTGTGTGTCCCTCACTGCACATTTTAATATAATCCTGTATCATTTTTAGCAACGAAACGATGCATCAATTACAAATGGACAAAATTCGAGGTTCTAAGAAATGGAGAAATAAATAACGAGTTTAACGATGCGGGTCTCAATTTTGACTACTTGCAAAGGAGTATAAATATGTGTAAATACAAAATGGCTCCTGACGTTTTGCAAAAACCTTTGGATCTTAAATAAAAAAATATTTTAAGGTAATTTTTACGAGAAAGGTATGGTCACTATCATTTTGTTTTTCTAATTACTCTTGAACCCCTCTTACCTAACTACTCCAAACTAAAATTTTAAAAACAGGGTGATTAAGTCGGGGTCTGTATTTCCAGACCCTGATTTTGGATTTCGTAGTATGTGAGCGATAAATTAAGAGAGAAGTGAACTATCGTTGGTTTCGTCCAATCGCAACATATTCGCCACTCTGGCAAACAAGCCCCAACATCTTCTGAATCTTCCTTCTAATGGTATGGGCAAGCAAACGGTTTCTCCTAAAAAGCAGTCGTCTCTCGACTACTTTTAAGCGTATTTGTTGGTTGAAACAACTTTACTTCTCTCAACTGATCGATAACATCCTATAAAATCCAGGATCGGGCCTCCAGAAAGAAAGAAAGAAATAATTGCATTTTTTGAATGCGGACCAAAATCCCAGTTTAAAATGTTGCAGTTTTGTATAAAACAATTACTTTGGTCAAATTTGAATATTATTGATGTGGTCAAGACGCCCAACTTTTTGTTGAGTAGACCTTTTATATGTACAGAGTGAGCCAAAAAAATAAATTTTAACTCTGCAAGTTTTATATTACTCGTTTTAACGGACTTTTTGCTTCTGGCCATAGATAGACTTCTCTGGTTTGATCATTTAAACGTGCTATAGAGCTTTTGTGCGGAACTGTCAAAAATAGTGCCGACTTTATTAAAGTGAGCCTATAATCTCTGATAAGTCCCTATTATTTCTTAATTAACTAAGAAAAAATACTCGGTGTCCATAGCATGTATGATTTTTTGTCGTCAGAACCTTCTTATGCAATATTGCCATTAATTCTTTCGGTTTTGCAAAGGTTCTGGACGCGCATGCGTTAGGTCACTCTTTTCCGTTGCTATTACGACTAGACTTGACTTGTATCTATTATTTCAAAAGCTTTCTTACATTTATTATTTTTTGCATTGCTATTACTTTTGAATTACTTTTTGAGTTCTTGATTGGTTATTTTGTGTCCAGTCCCTCTAAGTATTCCACAGACAATTTGAAAAATTCACTCTGTTTGTACAGTAAGTCCTGCTTCATTTAATTTCTTTAAAATTGCTTCTAAAATATCATCAGAAAAATTAACTACACCTTTTGCTGGTTTGACTCAAAATTGCAATCTTTTTTGTTGTCTAATTGCAAACATTTCTGTTAATCGCGGTTGCGGTTAATAACAAGAGTTGTCAATATACATACTTGTTAATCGTTGATTTGAAGTCACAACATATAGCTTTCCGTCTTTTCAACACTTCGCGGCACTGCCTATGGCCACTTTAAGGAAATACTTAGCTTTAAATAACATTAGTAAAATGTCTTAACGAAATGTTGGTAATATTTATGCTAGATATGATTTTATAGGTACTTGGCCTTGTCAAAAAATATATTTTTTTAAATTATTTAAAGAGTCGGTTGAAGCGATTTTTTTTTTGGTCAAAGGATCATTTTTACCATTTGTTGCACCTTTTTCTGGCTGTTGCCACTGAGTGCTCCGTTTGTAGCAATATTGTTATGTTAACTTTATAAGGTAGTAGTTAAAAAAATACATTAAAATAACGTTTAACGGTTACATAGAATATAGAAGTATTGCTAAGTCTTAAATTATTAAATATTTTTTTATAATCGTAAAACTATTTTATATAATCAGTTCTTTAAGTTCTGGCACTAACTAACTAAATAAACACTTAATTTGTTATATTCCATCTAATCCAGATGTATTTAAGTTTTTTATTGATTTAGTTGTGTTTCTAATTTCATATATGTTTGTTTATTTTTCTACCCGAAGATCATAAAGGAAATAGTGAACAGCCATTTCACGAAAAATGAAACCAAATGTCGCGTCAGTTACCCTTTTCAATTTTAAAATATGTATTTTGAAGTGGTTTCAAACCCATACAGTGTGACAAAATTATTTGGTGGAAGTCTGCGGATTCGCACGTAATATATTTTTGTTTGAGTAACGAATGCGACCCGTTACTATGGAATGGCTGTACAGAATTTTGTTGTTCTGTCGTCGCCACTTTGTTCTATCCTTACATTTAGGACAAATAAAGAAGGCTGGATTGTAGAAACTAGCTTTATCATGAATCATGAATTACAAATTTATTCAAAGTTTATCATATTTTTGGGAGGGGTTACCACAAAAACAATAAATATGATAATCTACAATTTTTCACTCCATACTATTATGTTTCTTGCAAGGATAGAAAATTTAAAGCTTCGTCTGTGAACTCTAGACTAAAAAATCAAAGCAGTCATAGATAGACCTTAAAAAAACAAGGCAACCATTACTTGGATCATCAAAATAAGTTAAACACAGTTTTTTAAATTCTAATCACGATTTCTGGCTCAACCTGTACAAAGTCATGCCTTGCTGAATTCCGCATCTTCGTTAGAAATACCCGAAATCCCCAAAATCCGTTGAATTTGGACCACCCTGTATTTACATATTGAAACCAAACAAGTTATGCAAAATTTTTGAGAAAGTAAGGAAAGTATTTTTTATTAAAAATGTGTAGGAATCCTGAAAACCACTTAAACACGACCTAACACGTCGTTCTATCGGGATCAGTTTACTGCTTTGTACCATTAGATGTTTCAATCGAAATGTGGTGAGTTGGGATGAGATTATTGCATAAAACTATTAGCTTAACTATACGCCCTTTCAATGCTTTCAGCATGCACAAAGTTGTAAGCAAGATGACTTTCTACTTTCTCTCTTATTTATCTCTCTTTCTTTCTCTATTATCTCTTTTGGCTTAGTAACGCTGTTCTACACATGCGCCGCGCCATCGTCATCGGCTAAGACCCGAAGCCACGAAGGCAGCCAATTATTGTTGTTTGACAGAAATAATTCGGTATTTGATTACTTTTCTCAAACATTGTGAATTTTTGTATTTTTTTCGAAAAAAAGTAAATATGTGCCACAGAGAAAGAAACGTAATCCCGTTGATCCTTCACTGCAGCTTTCAAAAACAAAAATACCAACCTCTGGAACTTCTCCACTCGTTACCTTCGATGGTAACGCTTCTCTTTCGTTGTCTCGTCAGCGGATTCTTTTTACTTTTGTCTAATTTTTAACAGTGAAAAATACGCGCAGTGCAAATGAAAATACGGAATCAAAACAAATAAACAACGCGCGCCTCGATTAAAGTCGCAAAGCCTGCCGAAACTGACTGAAACCCCTCGCATCGATAAAAGGCCTGTTTTTGCGGGGTTAATAGAGCATACCGGTATGGCAAAATTAATGACGTCACGGTATGTTGTTGCCAGACTTAATTCGCCTTGTTGGCACATTGCACAATAAAAACGTGGATATTACAAACTGTTTTCAATAAAATGCGTTTTAATTAAAAAAAAATTCGGCCTATAGTTTAAATTTGACACATTTATTTTACATCTGCAATCTGCAAGGTTAATTTTGAACCATAATTACAGTTACAGCAGTCACGTGACATATCTTTTATTGTTGCCAACCTAAAAACAAAACAAAAATAGATTTTAAGAAAAATGTCAGGTAGTTTGTAAGTAAAAATGTATTAATTTATATTTTATTTTGAAGAGGCAATACCAAGCAATAATTTTTTTGGTAAAAACCCGAAACATACTGAACTTCAAAAATTAACATTTTTGTATCGTATTTTTGCGAGTAACCATGAGATACCATGACGTCAGGTATGACGTTTTACATACCATACTATCTAACTACCTTGCGAAGGTAGTTAGATGCTCTTGGTATGTTATAATTTGCGTTTATGTAACTTGTTAGAACTCTTATGAGACCACACTAGTACAATTAATAAAACATTAAATGAATAGTAATTATGAAAGGTCTCAAAAATTAAAAAAAGAAAAACTCACGTGACCTCTATATCGCACGACAACCCTTTCTCATTATCCAAACATTCCAAACGTCGCCCGTCCGCCAGCGCCACCTTCTGATTTAAAATCATAGGTTAAGGAATCATTTTTCCGTGTTTCAGAATTTGAGAATAATCTCTGGGAAAAGTTCCTAGAGTACGATGTTCATTTTGCGGTCTTTTAAAGCCTATTTACTCAAGTTTTAATGGCTAATGCTCTCTACTTTTTGAAGGGAAATAGATAGAAATAGATATATATATATATAATTAAAAAAAATAAGCATTAGGCATTACGCATTAAAACTTGAGTAAACGGGCCCTTACTTTTTACTGAGGTTAAGATATAAGGGAATTACATTAAAATTCATTTTCTCTAGTTAAATTTTTAAAAAACTTAAATACTTTAAATAAAACATCATTAAAACCCTAAAATTAATGAAAAAACAGTAGATTTTTGTACTTCAGTGCAGAATGAACTGCCTGCGCCGTTTTCTTTTTGTCGCGGTTACGGTTAACCTTGGTCCTAAAATTTCCCAGAAGTATAAGCAAACGAAGGAGACCTCGATTGTGTAATATCTTTGAATATTGTTTAAATTTACAGATAATTGTTTATGTTTACATGTGTATATAATCAAAAGTTTTTAATTTTTATGAATTTCCGGATTATACTTAAATTTTCATATCAAAAATTCTATGACGTCATGTATTAGCTGACATGAACAGAAAAAATCGATGTAGACAGCGCATCCTGTCATGTTCGATGCCTTGAGAATCGGAACCAACCTATTTTGCTGGTTCAGAATGGTTGCGGTTCTCAAGGTATGGATCTTCACAGGATGTGCTATCTACGTCCATTTGCTCTGTTAATGTCAGCTAGTAGATGACGTCATAGCATTTTTGATGTGAAAATTTAAGTATAATCCGGAAATTCATAAAAATTAAAAACTCTTGATTATATACACATGTAAGCATAAGCAATTATCTGTAAATTTAAACAATATTCGAAGATATTACACAATCGAGGTCTCCTTATTTTGCTTATACTTCTGAGAAATTTTAGGACCAAGGTTAACCGTAACCGCTAGAAAAAGAAAACAGCTCTGTATTTCGATTGCTCACACAGAGGGTGGAATCGAAATACAGGAAGTTCATTTTGCACTGAAGTACAAAAAAACTTACAGTTTACAGTGCCACAGCCATCTTACGTTTGTTTTTTACTAAAATAAATGTCTATACCTAATAAACCATGTGTATTTAATACAAACTTTTTCTAACTAAAGTTATAATACCTAATGCCCAGTTCCCATCTATGCGTGCTCGCACCAAGTTACAGGACATGGATTTGCAGTTTTTGTAAATGTAGAGTCGCTTGATGCGTTTTTTGAGTCTGGGTCAGCACGCCTAGGTGGGAACCAGATGTAACCCTACTGTCAAGTGAAGCACTAATATTTTTCGTTGTATAATTTAACAAGTAAATTTATCCAGTAGTCAACTTTTTACCCGAAAATGTTTTTCTGGCCTCTGCAGTAACCTAAAATAAACAAGAAAATGTTATTTTATTTATTTATTTTGTATAATTTAACAAGTAAATTTATCCAGTAGTTAACTTTTTAGCCGAAAATGTTTTTCTGGCCTCTGCAGTAACCTAAAATAAACAAGAAAATGTTATTTTATTTATTTATTTAATTATCTCTCCGTATGATACATTTTGTATATATTAGATGTGTGAACCCAGCAACTTAATGCACAATTTTTAAATTTATTCCCTAATTTTATATTTCCATCTTTTTCTAGAATAGCATGAGAAAAAGACAGAGATGAAAAATTAAGTACCTAATTTAAGTTGCTGCATAAACCAGCTCTTATATTTTATCATTAATAGTAACCCGGTCAACTAAATCAACAAAAATAGATTTATAAAGTACCTATCAGAAAAAAAGACTAAAGGCGGATTCAGAGTTCCATAAGGTAAGCGGTATGAGGTATGCGGTAAGACGCAAGGAAAATAAACTATATCAAACACATGCTGCTGTTTATAGTGTTCCGTAAGCCGCAAGTGATAAGCGGTAAGAGCAGCATGTGTTTCTCATTGTTTATTTTCCTTGCGTTTTACCGCATACCTCATACCGCTTATCTTACAGAACTCTGAATCTGCCTTTAGCTGTCTGGTGTACAAACCTACTAGAAACTGGTGTTTTATTTTTTTTTTATTTTTTTTTTTAAACAAAAGACCCCCAAACAGACACAAAGTGTCCTTTTTAAGGGTCACACAAAATGACAATAATTTTCGTAAAAACTAAAATCAGTATACCTATATAGCATATATCAGAAATTATTCTTAATTTTATCTGCCTTAGAAAAACTTAAATTACAAAAAATAAATAGGTAACTCTTCTCCATGGAACAGAAAGGAAAGCATTTAAGTTTGTCTTAATAATATTAAAACATTTGTTTTAAACATTCTTAAAGATAAGTTAAATATATCGGTATCTTTGCTGTTTTCATAAGTTAGCAAAATATTGTAAATTCGAATACATCTAATTAAAGGTGAATTTAGGAAATAATTTGTAAGCGTTCTAGGAATAAAAAAAGGTTGGTCGGTTACGCGTAGTTTGAGGAGAAGCATTATAAAAAATAAAATTATTACAAATTGTGCTATCTACCATATTATTAATAACTTTATAGGTAAAGCTAACATCATTTAGACACCTTCGGTTCCGCAATAAGTCCAGCTTATAAAATTAAAGATTAGCTGTATACGTCATGAAATTTCTTTGCCTATTGTAGCGATCATTTAAAGCGTTAATAAACTTAGATTGGACCTTTTCTAAACGAGCGATATATTTATCATATCCAGGATTCCAAATAATGGATGAAAATTATCAAATCGGTCTAATAAGTGTTTTGAACATAATAATTAACGAGATATAATATCTAAACCCCTCTGTTACTCTCAAGATGAATCCTAACAGTTTTAAGGCCCGTTGAACTATATATTCTACATGAAATTCAAAGGTTAGCCCAACATCAAGAAAAACTCCTTTTACTTTATTTACACATGTAAAACGAAATTTTTAATTTTTAATTGAAGTGTTGTGGGGTTTCGTTTTTTAGAAAAATCTATAACGGAACATTTTTTGAGATTAAGAAACAGTTTATTATTATCGCAGTATGTACTAAATCTGTTAAGATCCTCTTGAAAATTTTGAACTGAAACCTTTTCAAGAGTAGCATCAATTTTGTTGAGTTTTTTAATTCCTGTCCTCATTAATCTTGGAAGTTTTACATTCTCCGTGAATGATTGGGCTCAAATTTACACATGCAGTGCTCAAAGGCCCCCTATTTATGTCCTGAAAATACCAGAATCAACTTTATTACAAACCATATGATATTCATTACACAAAATCGCTCTACCTTTGTTGTCAGTTGACAAAATACCCACCTGTTTGAGGCCCAAGTGTCCTCGACTTTTTCAAAGAGTCTTATCGCCTTTTTTAGAGCTGGGCCACACTTTTTTACCCTGTAAGTTCCATATTTTCAGTGGTTTATACAACAGGTTTAGCCGATTTCATCGTCGGGTTATACATATTTTAAATGTAAGTACTTTACTTTGTTTGCATAAGCGAGGCAGACATATGTCCTAATTAACTTGAGGCTGTGTGTTTCCACCACAAAACTTCAAACAATTAACAAAAATCTACAAAATATTGTTTACAATTTATTTTTATATTCAGGATTGCCAACCAAAGAAATAAGCAATGTAACTCTGATATCACACCTAAGTTAAATGTGACGTCATGGTAAGGTGTAGTTAGTCGCAAAAATATCGGTCACCCTGTTACTATACATACCGGTATGCTGTATTAACCCCGCAAAAACAGGCCTAAACTTTCGCACATGTGTGTGGGTTTGTAAAAAGCAGCTGATGCCAGCGAGCAGACAGCAGGCTTTAACAGTCGATGCCGTTCGCTGGATGGATGTAACATATTTAATTATTGAAGATTGTTTAGTTTTTCACTCTGTATCCATAGCACCCTAATCATCCTCGTTCTCAAACTGTGAAGAATCGATGTTTATTGGCTTGTCAAGTCGGCTTATTGCGTTTAATAACTACTTTTTTTTTCGTGAAGTTCTAAATCAATATTAGCAGCCATCAAAATCAGAGAAGATTTTATTGCTAAACTAATTGGAACTCAAATAGTTGAAGTCCTCATGTATGTGTTTAAAAGTGCAGTTCTTATGATTTTGATAGGTTCAGAGTGGTTTCTTTCACTTTCTATCACTAATTTTCTTGATTCACTGTTCTTGGTTGTTTAAACGCCTATAGTAGTGAAATACACTTCTGGGGGTCTCAATTGCTGTCAAAACCAGTCTGTCATGTTCTAATGAGTACGAGATTTCTGCATGCGGGTCCCTGTTGAATGGATTATCAGTATTCCTCACTCTTAATAGGTACCCTTTTTCCTCTTTAGTTTTGGCCCAAAATTATCTCAGTGATGTCTCCTCCAGATGGCAATTAGCGAACTGCCAGGGACCTGTTCCTCCATAACTTAACAACAATACGTCCTCACTTATTCCTTCTATTTTCTCAGGAGTGTGTGTGAGACTCCGTCTAGTCTAGTCTTAGTGTGTTTATACTTGGTGCGTTCGTTTATATGCTCATAGAGCGGAGCGTGCAGAGCGTAGAGCTTGATCTAGCGTGGATGGAGCTCAAGGTGCGATAAACAAAAAACGAACGCCTTTTTCCCGAACAGAGTTTTATTATTTAATCTAACCTTAAAATTTGTTTTTGCAAAGTTTGTGTTTTCATTTTTCGCTCGCAGGCGCTAACTTTTTCCATCACGAAGACGTTCTTTGCCAGATCAATGAGCCAAAAATAATTTTACTTAACTTGTTACACAATAGTCTTGTAATATTGTTCGACGTTTATGCTTATGTTGTATAAAACATTTTCTTCGTCGAAAATTTGAACGAACGGCATTGTAGAAACTAATCACACGTTAAAAAAAACTAAACTCAGCACTAATCGGTAAATAAACAAAATTTCTAGGTTAAAATTTCCGCAGTTTGACAGACCTCGATATACTCGCTCAAAAAGCATCGAGCTAAACGAGGAGCTCCTTTCGCTAGCTCGGTCTAAAAACGAACGCGAAAAAGTGCGCA
This sequence comes from Oxystoma pomonae, assembly GCA_963921995.1. Taxonomy (NCBI): domain Eukaryota; kingdom Metazoa; phylum Arthropoda; class Insecta; order Coleoptera; family Brentidae; genus Oxystoma; species Oxystoma pomonae. The sequence continues at coordinate 63,666,638 of OY998167.1, forward strand.
CGGTTTGCTCGATTTTTGAATAAAAGAACGGGAATTTGCCAGTTTGGAGCGCACGGTGCGCATCGATCAGATAAAAGAACGCACCAAGTAAATGTTTGTAGATTAGTAGTTACATTCTTTGCAATGGAATGGAATTATTCTGGAGGATTTCTACCCTGGGGCCTTATGCTTGATGTCTCAACACCATATTGGGCAACAAACCTTCCATCCTAGTAATTTGAGGTTTACTCACCATAGTTCCTTAAAGAAGTGTCCATTTTGACTTGGTTTTGTTGGTCTAAGTGATTCCCTAACTTCTTCACTAAAGTAAGTCTTGTGCATAAATGCAAATAGTGATGGTGACATCGGTAAGTTGTAAAATCCGTGGGTTGGTGGTGTTAATCTTTTGGGTCTTTACCACTAAAAGCAAAGTGGGAAAACTAGGAAAAGCACATTTATTATAAGTTGAAAAACACGCGACAAAATTCGAGATTACTTGCTTACTTCATTGAAAGCTGTAGAAAAGCTACCTAATCGAAACCTACTTAAAGCAAAGCTTACAACTGGGTGTGTTTCCATCAAATTAGAATTCTCAACACGCCCCCTCAATTTAAACGTACTTAAAAAAACTACTTTAAATTGCTACAAAGTAAAAATTAAAAATAACTAAAAATCAAAACTAAAATCAAATTTAAGAGCTAACTTAAGAAAAATCGAAACTTAAAATATCTTAAGAAAAATCAATCCTAAATTAAGTTTAAACAGTTATTCAATATTTATTTAATCAGCAATTTATTTCTAAACTTATAAAATTTTTCTTTTGCTAAAGATTTTGTAAAAAGATCTGCACAATTTTCTGCAGAGCAAACATACTGAATTGTAAACACTTTTTTTAAACACAAGTCTTTCACAAAATAATATTTTATAAAAAATAAACAAAAGATCAAAAGATCTTGGGTGGAAATAACGAAAATTCAAACTTGGATGAACATTCCACAAGGAACACACAAAGGACCAAAGCGAAAAGGCAAATGTTTACACGATGTTTCGCCCTGGGTAACCGTAACCAGCGTGGGCTCATCAGTGGTTTCACTGGTCACCCTCCACCATGATCTTTTATGTGTATGTGCTTACCCTTCTTTGAATTTTCAAAATTCTTGATTGTAGAGATTGCAGCTAAGTTGTCACACTTTAGAAAAACTTCCTGGTTGTCTCCAAACTCGTCCAAAAGTCTTTTGAGATTGGCAACCTCTTGCGCTGCTGGTGCTGCTGCAAAATATTCGGCCTCCATTGAACTCAAACCAACATGGGTTTGTTTGCGGGAAAACCATGCAATGGGATTGTTGTTGTGGAAAGCTACAAAGCCACTTACGCTTTTTCTGCTCGTTTTGTCTCCACCCCAGCTAGAAGTCCACTGTCTCCTTTTCTGAATAGTAAGCCATAATCTTTCGTTGTGATGATATAACGTAGAATTCCTTTTGCAGCATTACACCTCTATGCACTACACTAGTACGCTTTGAGCAATATCTGGTCTTGTCACTAGTGGTATATACATCAAGCTACAAATCAGCCTATGGTAAGGGACATTCTGCAGGATTTCCATTGGTTTTGTTATGGTTTTGGTATTTACCATTTCAAATTCTTCCAGCAGTATAGTAATCATTCGCTTTTGATGAACTTTTAATCCGAGATCTGTGTTTTCGAACTGCATACCAAGAAATGATGTTACGTTTGACATACTTTTGACTTGAAATTCATCACTAAGACGATTGATTAATGCTTTAACTTGATCTTCTTTTCCAACAATGAGTGCATCATTTTGTGACTAAGTAGACATAACTTGATCGTTGGAAATTAAGTTCGGTCATTATATTGTTAAATTTCATGTTCCAACATTTAGGGGAGTTTCGTAAACCGTACAGTGCTCTGTTTAGTTTAAAATGCTTGTTTTCCCTAATCCTTGCTTCATGTTTCTTGATATACACCTCGGTATCTAAGGTGCCATTTAAAAAGGCTGTCGGGACATAAATTTGTTTGATTGACCAGTTTTTCTGAACAATGATTCTTATTGTCTTATTGTTGTTATTCTGCATACTGGAGCATAGTCAAATTCTTCTCCTCCTCTCTTCTCTCCGTTTTAGGTTCTTCTTCAGTTGAAGATAGGAAGCAATATGCAACATACATCTGGTAATCATCTAGTACTTTAGGTCTATATTTCTACCTGATCTTGAAGTCATAGTATTTAGGAGTTCACAGTCTTCGAACTCTTCTTGTGAACTGTCATTCAGTTCGGAATCTTCCATACCCTGATCCTGTTTTTGTGCTTTTAACTCTGTTATTGATTCGTCAAAGCGCACATCTCTAGACTTCACAATTTTCTGTTCTTCAGGCAACCACAATCTCCAACCACCACCAGCATATCCCACCATGACAGCTTTCTTTGCTCTTGGATTTAGTTTATTTTCTTTTGGCAAGATTGTATACCAGGCTCAGCATCCAAAAACTCTAAGTTTGTTTAAATCATTTCTACCATGCCTTAGTATTGAAGGTGTTTCCCCTTTTGGTAGAGCTGAAGTTGGGGTTCGGTTTAATTCGAAAGTAGAGCATTTTAATGCTTCGCTCCACAGATTTTTAGGGACTCCTGATTCTAAAATCTTTGCTCTTACTTTATTCAGTAAAGTCCTGTTTAGCCTCTCCGCTTTGCCATTATATTGTGGAGTATATGGCAAAGTATATTCCAGTAAAATTTCTTTCTGTTTGCAGCAGTTAATAAAGCTATGGGAGATAAATTCTCCCCCATTATCTAGTCTAAACGCCTTAATCATACTTTCATACTGTGTCTCTACCTCTCTTACATATTATTTTAAGTTTTCTTCTGCTTCACTTTTATTTTTAAGTAATTTTACAACTATAAAATGTGAATAATCATCCAATATAGTTTAAAAGTATCTTTCTCCATCTATTGTGCATGGGTTTAGCGGACCACATATATCACTATGTATAAGTTCCCCTATAGCCTTTGATTTTCTCTCTGTTGTTGTGAATGGCAATCTGTTTCCTTTTGCTTTAACACATGTTGAGCATATACCTTTGGGTGCTTGCAAATCTAACTGTTTTAGAAATTTTGTGCTAATATGGCCAAGTCTTCTATGCCATAAGTTGTCATTCACTGCTACATTGCAACTTTCATCTTTTTCTTTGCTTGAAATCCCATCAACCATTAGTATGTAAAGCCCATTCCTCTTTTGACATTTTAGTGAGGATCCTTTTACCTGTATAGTTGTCTTATCCTTTTCAAGGATAATTTTGTGCTCATTTGATGTTAATTTCGAAGCTAACAGCAAATTGTGCTTCATTTTGGGTGCAATTAAGGCATCAATAACAAATATTTGGTTTTGTATTCGTGATTGTAGTTTTCCTATTTTTCGGGCTTTAAGTTGTTCACCATTTGCAATTTGAATGATTATTGGATGGTGTAGCTTTCTTACGTCTGTGTCATGTACCGCTCTAAATCTTCCTTAACAAAATGATTGCTTGCTCCTGAATCAAGCACAAACGAAAACTTTTCCTGTTCTCCATTGGTACAAAAATTTGTTTCCTCGTTTGCTGCATATAATTGTACTTCTTCTTCTTTTTGTTCTTCCGCACTAGCATTATGAGCTTGTTGACTTTGCTGTGACCGTCTGCCCCTAGTATTTCCTCTTCTATATCCACTTCTACCTCTGTTGCCCTCGCCTCTTTTCAATAATGGACAATTGGACTGCCAATGTTCATTGCTACCGCACTTAAAGCAACCAGTTGATGCTTTAAAACTTGACTCTGTTTCAAATTTAGACTTTAATTTTATTTCTTCGTCTAACAAGCGTGCCTTTGTAAAATCTAACTTGGCATCTTATATCGTTTCCAGTGCTGTGACAACACTATCATATTTACTGGGTAAAGCCAATAACAAGTGACAAACTTTATCGCTATCTGACAGATCTGTTCCCTCCTCCTTTAGTTCTCGGATAATTTTATCGAAATTTAAAAACAAATCTTCTAAACAATCTGTAGTCTCATCTTTTAAGCCTAATAATTTTCTAACCTTACAAATACTGACCTTAGTGTCTCGGCTTGTTTCTTTGCTAATAAACTGTCTTTGATCATATCCAAGTGTTTGTCAGATATTCCCGCTACTATTGTGGCCTGTGCTCTAGAGTCTGCCCTATTCCATTTTGCCAAATCTGCATCTGAAGCACTCTCGCTTGGTTCCTGATTTTCTATTGCCTCTAAGCATCCTTCTTTTCTGCAAATTGTTTTTATTCTAAAAATCCAGTTGTTGAAGTTGCTAGCCTCTAATATCGGAATATTTAGATTGTTCATCTTGATGATGTAGAAGGTTCAATTTAATCGCGTTATGCAGTTGAGCACGTTTGTCCTTGAACTTCACTATTTTTTAACTTTGCAGGAAACTGATTGCAGCTCTGTCTGTCCTAGTTCTTTAGTTATGGATTGGGTCCATAACCTGTTAATCTTTTGGGTCTTTACCACTAAAAACACAGTGGGAAAACTAGGAAAAGCACATTTGTTATAATTTGAAAAACCCGCGACAAAATTCGAGATTACTTGCTTACTTCATTGAAAACTGTACTACCTAACCGAAACCTACTTAAATCAAAGCTTACAACTGGGTGTGTTTACATAAAATTACAATTATCAACAAGTGGTGTTTGTCATTTTAGCTGAAGCAAGTGTTGATGTGATCTTAAGTTTCTTTGGTTCACCTCCAACTGAAATAGTTGAACCTTCAATCACCTTCCCTATTTCAATGTGAAATTCAATAATTAATAGAAAGATTCTAAATATCATGTTTGGGGATGCAATTGCTCTTCTATCTTTCTTAACACGTTCCATATTTTTTAAGTATGCCTCAAATTTGGTGGCCATTTTCATTACAAGATATCTTGCATGTACTCCTTCATATGTATAATTCCTTGTTACCTTTTGTTCCTTTCCTATTTCTAAATTTTATTTTGTGATTGTGTTGTACTTGCACCATTCCGTAAATGCGTCTCTACTGTGGGTATTTATAACTCTTCTTGTTCAAGCAATATGCCCACTGAATATCTTTATCCCCGTGTTTTTGCTTATGAAGTCGTACATGGTCTTGAATGCTGTAACTGCTGGAACACTCCTATCTGTTATTGGACAGCAGGTCTGTCTTGCTTTAGTTAATATATCAGCATTGTGATTTGTAAAGGAACCATTAACTTTGTCAGCAATTTGGACTATGAATTCCTTAACAGAAATTTGCATGCCATCTCATATACAGCTGAGACTATATAGTTTGAGTGGGTTTGGTAAAGTGGGAAATCCTCTTTCCTTTCGAGTTGGTAGTTTCAACGGTGTATGGGTCCACTTTTATCCTCTTGAACTAATCAGGGTTTTTATTGAATTCATATGCTGGGCTACCATATGCGAGTGCAAGAACGCCAGTATAAAGATAGGGAGCGCTGATCGAAGAGAGGTTGTTTAGCATACTAGGATTTGTGAATTTTGTGAATGTTCTCTTCTCTTGGTTTGCAACAGCTGGTGGTACTTTTTAATCTCTATGTTTAGGGAGTAAAGCCAGTCTTTTAATCCCTAGGATAAATTTCTACTTTATTTCCAAGGGATAAAATTTTCCCACTAGAGATTATTAAATCACATAGATTAAATTTTGACTTTATTTCCCGGGGATTACATTTTTATATTATTTACCGAGGACTAAACTGTGACTTTCTTTCCACAGAATAAAATTTTTACATAAAATAGTACATTATAAACCTAGGGACTAAAGTACGACTTTTAACCCCGCGGCGAAAGGTAGTTTTTTTTAATCCCTTAGGGTTAATTTTTTTTTAATCCCTTAGGGATTAAAAGTGTCAATTTAGTCTCTAAAAAAGGGATTAAACGTACCTATTTAATCACTAAAGTGCATAGTAAGTGTTTTCCCTCGACAAGTTATATACATAAACTTTTGTTTTGCGATAAAAAGTAGCACTTTAGCCCCCAGGTGTATAATATACTATTTTACACATAAAATTAATCTGCTACAAATTTAAAAAATTAATAACAGATAGTAGGTACTTTTAATGAAATAAGAATAAATAAAATTAAATATTTATTTAAAAAAAGTTTAATTCGGAATACAGTATCTGGACAAAAATGACAAACAACAAAGTTTAAACTAATTAATATAATTTTTATTTGTTAATTTAAATGATGTTCTTCAGTGGTAACAAACTTAATTTGAAATAAAAATGTCACTATAACCAGGCTCTCGGTGGGGGGGGGTTAACCCCAAAATCCCCCCTCGGTGCGCTACTGTGTTCTTAATACTAAAAACTAAACTTTTTAGTGAGTTTTTGATAAAAATCTACATATGTACAAATAAATCAAATGCTGTTTTGAGTTTGAGTATTTTCAAATGTGGCATTGTTTTTGTGGTTACTGTGTCATTTTTACGCTTACAATAATTTTAAACAAAAGAGATTTGAAACTAAATAATATTTTTGGAATATTAGGTAGCATACGGGGTGAAAGAAATAAACGGATTTAAAATTACACACCGCAGATTTATTTATTTACAGAGGTTGAACATACTCAGCTAACCTAACAGCCACATTTCAGGCAACAGCAATTTAAATCATAAGACGAAATTACAAGACATTACAGGACAGTTACTAGATGCGCACTGCCGCTCAATTTTTCACCTTGGCCGGTGCTGTCCATTTCCGGTGACCCAATTGCGCTTGTGCGCTGAATGTCATTGGTTGGCTGTTTTCCGCGATGCGCTCTTGGTTCGGGATAGTGCACCGAACATAACACACCCCCCATGAATAGAAACTTTCCTTTAAAAAAATTTAAATATTGAAAGGAAATAAATTGAGGAGGCATTGCCGGAACAACAGTCAATTGTTTGACATAGTGTACAGACCTAAAGCTATCCTAACCTAACATGCTAAGTCCCTTTCACTAAATTTCCTTTGTTTTTACATGTCGTACACTAGCTACCTCTATGGTCTGATACACTCTTAACATTATTTCTGAAGAAGAAAAAAAATATGATAATGATTTAATTTCTCTATTGGTGTGAATGTAAAAAAAATAATTTTATAGACAAAAAACAGTCCTCTGGTAGCTTGGACTTTATTTCTGTTGAATTGTTAGGTTGACTTTTGTGGGTGGTGATGGTACAGTGTTGACTAGAGACCTTTTGGCAGTGCTGCCGGTTACTGTCGATAGTTGGAGTGGTTTGCTCGTCGAGGGACCTGTAAATACAATGCATGAATGCACTTTTTTAATTTTTGGTGAAATCTTCAATTTAGGTAAATTAGGTAAAGATAAAGGGGATAAAAATCACTACTATTTGAAGAAAATGAACTGTTGCTTGTAAGTTGGTTATTGCTAAAAACGGGGTATCGGTTGATGGTGAATCGGTTTCAAGGGGCCCTGATAAAGTAGGTCAAGCAAGTCAATTTTGTGCTGAACTCTCTGCCTCGTTCAAGACTGGCTCGTTCGAGACTGGATCAGTTTTATTGTGATCTATTTTAACGTGAGAAAAATCGTTCTCTGAACCAGTTTCCTGCAATACAGATTTGTGTGACGTTTCCAATTTTGTCCGGCTAAAGTTTTGCAAATATTTTCTGCCTATTCTTTTGTCCACTGTTCCCTCAGTCCAATATCTTTTGTTGTTCCTATATTCTCTTACCATGACCAGATCGTTTTGATTAAATTCTCTTGTTCTTTTCGTGTTTTGATGGTATTGTTGTGTCTCTTCTGTTGGTTTTTCTTTTAACTAAGTTAGCCTGGTTCTCAATGAGCGTCCGAATACCATTTCTGCTGATGATTTATTGCTGATTTAGCGTTTGTCTAGGTAAGTTGAAATCTTGATATTAGCGTTGAAAAGCGGATTCCTTGGTTTCTTAGATCATCCAACGATATCTTTAGTTTTTGTTTAAAAGTTCTGACCTGTCTTTCAGCTGCTCCATTACTTGTTGGGTGGTATAGGAAGAGGAAGATATTGAAGCCCTACGCTACGTCGACGACGGACTTTTCATAATCCCTGGCAAGTACCTGACAGCATGCAATATAATACCGGAATGGTGTCGAGAAAATAGTTTTTCTGTAAATCCAACCAAAACAGAGACCACCAACTATGTACGGACAACCACTGACATAGTCGCGGGAAGTAAAGTACTTAGGGGTGGTGTTGGACGACAAACTAAACTGGAACGCTAACATTGGCCATGTGAAAACCAATAGAAAATGGGACCTGAGCCCTAAGGTGATATACCGGATCTACACCACCATCATACGACCAAGGATCCAGTATGGTTTGGGAAAGGAACCAGTACCGATAAAAATGCTAGGAAGCTAGACAGCCTGCAAAGACTGGCAGCCATAGGCATAACCAGGGTAATGGGACTACCGCCGCTCCCCCTGTGGATCAGAGGGGAAGCAATGGCAACGCACCTAAAGATCAGAGATGCGGGGAAACGAAAAGGCCGGGCGCCTGGCTATGGCCGGTATGGCGGAAAGGGAAATACCCCTTTCAGCATACAGGATCGAAAACCCAAAATACAAAATAGGGAAAAGAGGAAGTACAGTGTAACCATACCACCTACAGAGGCATGGACTAGGAACGAAGTCGACCTTTCGATCGAGGCTAGCAGACAAGGAATCGACAGGAGCAGGTCTATTCATAGGAAATAGGGAGTTAAAGAAGAGCTACCCACTAGATCGCTAGGCAACGGTTTTCCAGGTGGAAGTATATGCCATACTGGCAGCCGCACGAGAGGAAGAAATAAAGGCCGGAGCAGAAGATAAAGTTTACATATGCACGGACAGCCAGACTGTCATAAAAGCACTTTGTAAACCTACAATGCCAAAAGGACTGGTCCAGAAGTGCGCGGACACCCTCCAGGATCTAGAAGGGGAAAAAGAGGTTGAACTTGTCTGGGTTCCAGGACCCATGAGGATCCCAGATAACGAGATGGCGGACGAGCTTGCAAGGAAAGGGTCAGATCAGGCATACGTCGGACCGGAACCGTGTTTGGGTTTTACCAGAGGTCAAATGAAATCTGCCACCAAGGAATGGACTCACACGGGGGACGGCAGGCAGGCCAAGGCTTCAGCAAGACAAAAGACAAGAAGGGACTGGTTGCTGCGCAGGAAACGTACAGAAATAGGACCCCTAATATCTCAATCTCTCAATCTCAATAAGCTTTATTGTCTCAAAATAAACATATTTCATTGACAAAGCAATTGTTATTATAAATAGGTAAGTAATTAAACTCTAAATCATGCAATACTCTTATTAAGAATTTACATTGTGGCTAAAAATTTAAAGAAAAGTATAAAACAAAAAATACAACATTTAAAAATAATGATATGCGCTGTAAAAGACAATTAAGTAAACACACCACAAATAGTGTTGACATTTAAAACGAAATTATATTATTTACTAAGTTATTCAGTTAAGATAATATAATATTCAGTTAAGTTATAGAATGCTTTGGTTGCTAGAAATTTTTTAACTGTAGTGCGAAATAATTTGTAATTGTTAATGATTTTAATATCTTGGGGCAAGTGATTAAATATTTTGATGTTTTCATAAATTAATGATTTTTTTGTGAGTGTTGTTTTTGGAATTGGCAATGGCAAGTTATTGTGGCTAAAATTATAATTTCTTTCATATGAATAACCAAGGAATTTTTTGTATACTAAGCAAACTGACTCTAATATAAAAATGCATGACACCGTTAGTATTTCCTCCTGCTTAAACAGGGGCCTGCATGACTCTCTGTATCCTTTTTTACACATACAACGAACAGCCCTTTTCTGTAGAATGAACACTGAATGTAACAGACTGTCTGTTGTGCTACCCCAGAAAGCTATACCATAACGTATGTTTGCATCAATTAAAGCGAAGTAAGCCGCCCTCGCTGCTTGTTTGCCAAGCTCCTGTGCAACTACTCTTATGACGTAACATCCTTTGGCTAGTTTTTTTGTGAGTTGGTCTATATGAATATCAAATTTTAGATGTGTATCGATGTGAATGCCTAAGAATTTTATTGTTGTTTTGTTTTCGATAGTCTCGTCTTTTAGTTTTATGTCAGTCAAAGCATATTTAAAGGTAATGATGTTTGTTTTTTTTATATTAAAGCAGAGTTTGTTTGCTTCACACCATTGACTTATTAAAGAGAGATCTTTTTCTATAGTGGTACAGAAATTAATTAAAGACTTTGCAGTCCATAAAACATTTGCATCGTCAGCAAAAGCAGCAACCACCGCTGAGATTGGCAAGGATAAGAGGTCGTTGATGTACAATAGGAACAGAACCGGTCCTAGGACAGAGCCCTGAGGAACCCCCCGACTAATCGTCTGAACCCCTGATGCACTCTCATTAACACTAACGAACTGGTCTCTTCCTGAGAGTAAAGATGAAAACCAAAATAATGGCGTATCGCGAATACCATAATGATCTAGCTTCTGCATCAGTATTCCTTGATCAACACAATGAAAAACTTTTGAAAAATCGCAGAACACTGCCGCAGCAACCTCCTGATCATTAAGGCTAAGGTAAAGCCTCTCTAAAAAGGAAAAGACAGCATCGTTAATGTTTTTAGTATTTTGAAATCCAAATTGATTTTTATTAATTATATTGTGATTGTTTAAATATTCCAAAAGTTGTTTTTTTACTATTTTTTCCATTAACTTAGACAGCGTACTCAACAGCGAAATAGGCCTGTAGTTTGACGGGTCGGTGTTATCGCCTCCCTTAAAAATGGGTATTACCATGGCCGTTTTAAGGCATGGAGGAAATATTCCAGTGCTAAATGACCCATTAATGCTTAAGGCTAGAACGTCAATGGCATTGTCTGGCAAATTTTTTAGAAGTTTTGATGATATATTATCTGTACCAGATAAGTTTTGTTTTTTTATGGTCTTTAGTAAGTGTTTAATTTCATTTCCATCGGTATTTTGAAATTTAAATATTTCCGTGTGTTGCGCAGGTTCTAAATATGATAAGGGATCAATATGGGAGTTTAGATTTCTTGTTAATGTTGCAGCAATGGATGTGTAAAATGTGTTGAGATCATTTGGATTAATATTAGGTTTATTTTTATGTTTTTGTTTAACGTTTCTGAACTCATTTTTAATGTTCCAATACTCTTTGCCTTTGTTATCCGCATTATCAATTCTTTTTTTGTAATAAATTTCTTTTGCCTTTTTTAATACGCTTCTGTAAATTGAACGGTACTTATTATAATATGCAATAATATTTTGACAAGTAGTAAACTTACGTATTGTGTGAAGAGATCTTAGATTGCGCGCTGAAGTTTTTATACCTTTGGTTATCCATAGTTTTTTGTTATTTTTAACTTTAATTTTACGAAGAGGAAAAGTTTTATTAAATATCGTTTTTATTTTTGCTTGAAAAGACTGAATTGGATCTGTTGATGTTAGACATTCGTACCAGTTTTGTTGGTTGGCTAAAATTTTAAAACTATTGAAATTTTTACTACTATAAACTCTACGTTTTACTTGCTCTTTTTTGGGTCTATTAAAAGAAATATTTAGTTTAGCAACCAAAGCTTCGTGATCTGAGAGTCCTGAAGGTATAACGCTACAGCTAAGGTTATCACAATTAAAATTGCTACAAACATAATCTATTATTTTTGAAGAGTGTTGCGTGATTCTGGTTGGTTCATTCACAAAGACAGTTAAATTAAAGGAATTTAATAAATTGACTAGTAGTTTCGTATCTGATGAATTTTGGTCTTTATAATCGATATTTAAATCTCACGCGATGACAATTTTGGCGTTATTTGGAAACTTGTTTAAAATACCTTCAAGACAATCTAGAAATACATTAGTTATTCCTGATGGGGACCTATATATACACACTACGTAAATATTTAAGTTTTTAATATGTATGATAGAGAATTCAAACTGCTGTTCTAAGATAAAACTATTATAAAAATCGATATTAACAATTTCGTAGTTAGGAAGAACATTTTTATGCCCCAATATAAGTGTCCCCCCATATCCGTTTTTTCTAGAGTATTTTGATATGACCTCATAGTCTGGAATATAGCACAATTCGTCCTCAAACAGCCAGTGCTCAGTTAAAAGAATAAACGATGGAAAGTCATTATTTTCAAGTAAAATAAACATTTCGTCTGTCTTATTACGTAACGACTGTATATTAAGTAGAAAGAATGTGAGCTCTGATTCTTTAGCATGTTTACTAACGTCGTTGCTTTTTAATGTAAAAAATGTGATGAACTGATACTCTCATTATTCCTACTTAAATTAACCATAAGGTTATCTAATTGTTCAGCTAACTTAACCTTACCTATATTTTTTAATACTAAGTGTTTATTAGAGATGAAGTACATAGAATTTAAAAAAGAATTAATATTTAAATATTTTGTAAAGGAATTACGTAATTTTTCAAAGATTGTTACATTAAATTTATCAATAAATTTGTTTAATATTCTTCGGTTTCCCCAGAGCGGCGCTGACACCATAATTAAGTTTGTACGTTGACCCACCAATGACAACATTTCAATGACTTTGGCATCTATTTGTCCGCCACGACAAGCGTTTTGTAAACCACCGGATATCACCACAAAGTCCTGATTTGTAAAATTCATTGTATACTTATCAATATCCTGGACTATGTTTTCTAGTGTACCATTATGTTTGACAAGTGTCATCACGTTGTAGTTCTGCATGGATTGAATTTTTAGATATTTATGAAGGTTTACCACCGTGCTATCACCCAAGATTATAACTTTATGGTGTTGTGTATCTTTTGGTGTCTCATTGAAAATGTTTTTAATTGTGCATTCGTGCAGAGATGCATCTTCTAGTTTTTTGTTTAACTGTTGATTTTCTTGTTTTAGCATTTTTAATTTGTCTCTATGTTCCTCAAGATTATTGTTTAAATCAAACTGTTCAATTTTACTCGTCTTAAGTTCGCTTGTTAGGGTTTCAACTTCAATTTCCAAAGATTGTATCGATACAATCATGTTCTTGTTTAACTCTTCATTTTCTTGTAATTTAATTCTTAGGTCTTTAAATTTCAATTCTAGTTTATTATTTTTTTGCTCCCTATTCAGTTGTTCGTCTCTGTATTTCTTTATTTCTTTATTTAAATTTTCTATTATTTTAATCTGAAATTCTAGTTTCTGTTGAAGTTTTTCTTCCGCGTCGACAGCCATATCTTGGTAACTTTTTGATCCTCTTTGCAGTCGCAGAATGTATTTGTCCTTTTCAGTTAATTTTTTGTTTAGTTTTGCACATTCTTGTTCCATGTTGTCATATGTTTCTGTCATATCTTCTATTTGTTTATCTTTTTCCACTAGTTCCTCCCTTATTTTGTTGTATGATTTTTCTAAACTATTTAAGTTTTTTAGAGAGTTCGAAAGGTCATTCAGGCATTCTGTGCAGTAGAAGGTGACTTTTCTCTGGCTCAGAACTAAACAGTCAGCCTCAGTTACTGTAATACCAGAGCAAGTTTTACAGTAACCGCGTTTGCAGAAGTCACAGCAATGTCCAAAGCGCTCGTTTTCTTTAGGTCTTCTTTTTAGTATGCAAGACGTGTTGCAATTTACGCATGTTAAATTCATTGTTAAAGCTTTCTACCCTTAAATGTTGCTCGTAAGGGTTAAGAGATGCGCACCTGTTATGGTGGAGCAGTCATAACAAAGACAAAAGTTATCGGTATATTAAAGTAAATACGAGGACAAAAACAGTGAGTAAGGTCAGTGCGCCACAAAAACTTTCACATAGATTGATAAGGAAGTTCGAGTTTGTCGTCTTATCTCTTTTGCATTTTTTGTTAAAGATTAATTTATTTAAAAACAAAAAGAAAAGGTATTTTAATTGTAAAAACTTGCAATTAATTTTCGATGTTTTCAAAGTTCTATATAACCATTTTCACTCAAATTCACAGACTAGTTGCACAATACACTAACATACACTGTAATTTTTCAGTCACTTTAACACATAAAAACTAACATTTAAAGAGGAGCAACAAAATAGCATGTGTGATAGAGTCCTCACTGGACACTGCTCGCTTCAAAAGCACCTGGCAAAGATGAAGGTACTGCGAGACTCAACTTGCAGAGAGTGCTGGGAGGAGGATGAATCCTCACACCACTATCTTGCAGGGTGACCGGCCTACAGAGGAATCAGAGAGGGAATCTTCGGAGAGGAAGTGTTCGAGCCGGAACACCTTCCGACGCTGAAATGGTCGGATATCCTGACCTTTATCAAAAGGACGGGAAGGTTCGACCGTGGTGGAGTGGGAGCTCCCCCCCCTTATTCTACTACTACTGGTGGGTGGTATGGTGCTTTTGTTATGTGGTTAATTCCGTTCTGCTTAAAAAATCTTTCTAAACCTTTCTCAATTAACTGCGGGCCTTTGCCGCTGAATAATAATTCTGGCAGTTCGAAAGTTGCAAAAATTTGTCTTAATTTTTCTTCGGTTTCTATAGCTGTCATTGTTTTCATTAGAATTACTTCAATCCATTTAGTGTGAGCATCTACCAAGATTAAACACCTCGTTTTGAAAAGTTCTAGAAAATCAATATGGATTCTGGAGTTGGCATGTTTGACAGTTTTTGACCATGTTTTCTTTGTCGGAATCAATCTTTGGAAAGTAAGCAATACCACGTGCTACATTTTTACATCTTTAAATGCCGAAGTGACTTTTATGAATTTTTGTAAGTGTTCTTTGACGTAAAGTTTTGGGGATGACTACTCTATGACCAAACATTAGTATACCTTGATCTATATGCAGCTCTTTTCGTTTTTGCAAATATGGTTGAAGAGAATGACGGACGTTTTTAGGCCATCTATCCGTGTTGATAAATTTCATTACTTCTTAAATTTCGCTGTCATTTCCTTGATGATCTCTGATTTCCTCGTTGTTCAAAGGCCATGAATCCAAGGATTCTGTAAAATTTATATAAGTTGCGCGTCCAGCTGCTTCTACTGAAGTCTTGATTGTCTGCAATGGATTCCTAGAAAGGAGGGACAACTGGATTATTTTTACCTTTAATTGTATAATCAAATGACGAGAGAAAAACTGCCAGCGTTGTAAGCGATTTGCTGAAATTTTATGTAGCTGAAGTTCTGAACGTTCAGTGAATGACAAGGCCTCTCACATTAAGAGGCTTGATCAAAAATTTTTCTAAAATACCTTAAAATGGCTCTCATAGTGGTTTCGTGAAATTGAAATGTAAATATTACTTGCTTAACTGCAAAATCAATTTACATATTTTGCTATTTATTTGTAGTGTATAAGGACACTAAATCTGCAGCATAAGTTTTAACCACTCAAGTTACTACTACCGGCGCATAACTCACCCAAACAATAAAACGCTAAATTTAATATAAAACTGTGATGTCCCTCCCAAAAACTGTTCGTGTTTCACCGGTTGCTAGGCCTAAGGTCACTAATATAGTGTTAATTTTAACCTCTAAAATGACTACGAAAAGTCAAGACACCCAAAAAATAGAACGCTACATTCAACATATGAACGTGATGCCCCTCCCCAAAAATTGTTTTTCTTTCACTACGCTAAGGTCACTAAATCTACAATATAAGTTTTATCTTTTGGAATTGCCATAAAGGGTGCAAACAAACAGTAAAACGCTAAATTCAGCATATGACCATGATACCCCCAAAAATTGTTTTTTTTCACCGTTTGCTAGACCTAAGGCCACTAAATCTACAGTATAAGTTTTATCTTTCGGAATTGCTATTAAGGGCGCAAAATGCACCTAAACAGTACAACGCTATATTCAACATATAACCGTGAGGCCCCTCCCCAAAAATCGGTTTTATTTCACCGTCCTTTCGGTCTAAGGTCACTAATCTTACAGTATAAGCTTTATCTTCCGGCAATGCTACTAAGGCCGCAAAATGCACACAAACAGTATAACGCTAAATTCATCATATGACCGTGATGCCCTTCTCCAAAAATTATTTTCTTTCACCGTTTACTAGTTCTAAGGTCACTAAATCTACGGTATAAGTTTTATCTTCCGGAATTGCTACTAAGGGCGCAAAACTCACACAAACAGTAAACCGCTAAATTCATCATATGACCGTGATGCCCCTCCCCAAAAATCGTTTTTCTTGCACCGTTTGCTTGGTCTAAGGTCACTAATCCTACAGTATAAGTTTTATCTTTCGGAATGGCTACTAAGGCCGCAAAGGCACACAAACAGTAAAACGCTAAATTCATCATATGACCGTGATGCCCCTCCCCAAAAATCGTTGTCGTTCACCGTTTACTAGATCTAAGGTCACTAAATCTACGGTATAAGTTTTATCTTCCGGAATTGATACTAAGGGTGCAAAACGCACCTAAACGGTACAACGCTAAATTCAGCATATGACCGTGATGCCCCTCCCCGAAAATCGTTTTTCTTTTACCGTTCGCTCGATCTAAGGTCACTAAATCTACGGTATAAGTTTTATCTTCCGGAATTGATACTAAGGGTGCAAAACGCATCTAAACGGTACAACGCTAAATTCAGCATATGACCGTGATGCCCCTCCCCAAAAATAGATTTTCTTTCATCGTTCGCTCGATCTAAGGTCACTAATCCTACAGTATAAGTTTTATCTTCCGGAATTGCTACTAAGGCCGCAAAACGGACACAAATAGTAAAACGCTAAATTCATCATATGACTAATTGCTACTAAGGCCGCAAAACGCACACAAATAGTAAAACACTAAATTCATCATATGACCGTGATGCCCCCCCCCCCAAAAATTAGTTTTCTTTTACCGTTCGCTCGGTCTAAGGTCACTTATCCTACAGTATAAGTTTTATCTTCCGGAATTGCTACTAAGGCCGCAAAACGCACACAAATAGTAAAACACTAAATTCATCATATGACCGTGATGCCCCTCCCCAAAAATTAGTTTTCTTTTACCGTTCGCTCGGTCTAAGGTCACTAATCCTACAGTATAAGTTTTATCTTCCGGAATTGCTACTAAGGCCGCAAAACGCACACAAATAGTAAAACGCTAAATTCATCATATGACCGTGATGCCCCTCCCCAAATATCGTTGTCGTTCACCGTTTACTAGATCTAAGGTCTCTAAATCGACCGTATAAGTTTTATCTTCCGGAATTGATACTAAGGGTGCAAAACGCATCTAAACGGTACAACGCTAAATTCAGCATATGACCGTGATGCCCCTCCCCAAAAATTAGTTTTCTTTTACCGTTCGCTCGGTCTAAGGTCACTAATCCTACAGTATAAGTTTTATCTTCCGGAATTGCTACTAAGGCCGCAAAACGCACACAAATATTAAAACGCTAAATTCATCATATGACCATGATGCCCCTCCCCAAATATCGTTGTCGTTCACCCTTTACTAGATTTAAGGTCACTAAATCGACCGTATGAGTTTTATCTTCCGGAATTGATACTAAGGGTGCAAAACGCATCTAAACGGTACAACGCTAAATTCAGCATATGACCGTGATGCCTCTCCCCAAAAATTAGTTTTCTTTTACCGTTCGCTCGGTCTAAGGTCACTAATCCTACAGTATAAGTTTTATCTTTCGGAATTGCTACTAAGGCCGCAAAACGCACACAAATATTAAAACGCTAAATTCATCATATGACCATGATGCCCCTCCCCAAATATCGTTGTCGTTCACCGTTTACTAGATCTAAGGTCACTAAATCTACGGTATAAATTTTATCTTCCGGAATTGCTACTAAGGCCGCAAAACGCACACAAATAGTAAAACGCTAAATTCATCATATGACCGTGATCCACCTCCCCAAATATCGTTGTCGTTCACCCTTTACTAGATTTAAGGTCACTAAATCGACCGTATGAGTTTTATCTTCCGGAATTGATACTAAGGGTGCAAAACGCATCTAAACGGTACAACGCTAAATTCAGCATATGACCGTGATGCCTCTCCCCAAAAATTAGTTTTCTTTTACCGTTCGCTCGGTCTAAGGTCACTAATCCTACAGTATAAGTTTTATCTTCCGGAATTGCTACTAAGGCCGCAAAACGCACACAAATATTAAAACGCTAAATTCATCATATGACCATGATGCCCCTCCCCAAATATCGTTGTCGTTCACCGTTTACTAGATCTAAGGTCACTAAATCTACGGTATAAATTTTATCTTCCGGAATTGCTACTAAGGCCGCAAAACGCACACAAATAGTAAAACGCTAAATTCATCATATGACCGTGATCCCCCTCCCCAAATATCGTTGTCGTTCACCCTTTACTAGATTTAAGGTCACTAAATCGACCGTATGAGTTTTATCTTCCGGAATTGATACTAAGGGTGCAAAACGCATCTAAACGGTACAACGCTAAATTCAGCATATGACCGTGATGCCCCTCCCCAAAAATCGTTTTTCTTTCACCGTTCGCTCGATCTAAGGTCACTAATCCTACAGTATAAGTTTTATCTTCCGGAATTGCTACTAAGGCCGCAAAACGCACACAAATAATAAAACGCTAAATTCATCATATGACCGTGATGCCCCTCCCCAAATATCGTTGTAGTTCACCGTTTACTATATCTAAGGTCACTAATCCTACAGTATAAGTTTTATCTTCCGGAATTGATACTAAGGGTGCAAAACGCATCTAAACGGTACAACGCTAAATTCAGCATATGACCGTGATGCCCCTCCCCAAAAATCGTTTTCTTTCACCGTTCGCTCGATCTAAGGTCACTAATCCTACAGTATAAGTTTTATCTTCCGGAATTGCTACTAAGGCCGCAAAACGCACACAAATAGTAAAACGCTAAATTCGTCATATGACCGTGATGCCCCTCCCCAAAAATCGTTTTTCTTTCACCGTTTGCTCGATCTAAGGTCACTAATCCTACAGTATAAGTTTTATCTTCCGGAATTGCTACTAAGGCCGCAAAACGCACACAAATAGTAAAACGCTAAATTCATCATATGACCGTGATCCACCTCCCCAAATATCGTTGTCGTTCACCCTTTACTAGATTTAAGGTCACTAAATCGACCGTATGAGTTTTATCTTCCGGAATTGATACTAAGGGTGCAAAACGCACCTAAACGGTACAACACTAAATTCAGCATATGACCGTGATGCCCCTCCGCAAAAATCGTTTTTCTTTCACCGTTCGCTCGATCTAAGGTCACTAATCCTACAGTATAAGTTTTATCTTCCGGAATTGATACTAAGGGTGCAAAACGCATCTAAACGGTACAACGCTAAATTCAGCATATGACCGTGATGCCCCTCCCCAAAAATCGTTTTTCTTTCACCGTTCGCTCGATCTAAGGTCACTAATCCTACAGTATAAGTTTTATCTTCCGGAATTGCTACTAAGGCCGCAAAACGCACACAAATAATAAAACGCTAAATTCATCATATGACCGTGATGCCCCTCCCCAAATATCGTTGTCGTTCACCGTTTACTAGATCTATGGTCACTAAATCTACTAAATAAAAAGTTTATTTGTAGATTATGTACAAACTTTAGGTAATTATTAAATTACGATACGGAAATCGACTGATTTATCTTTCTGGGTCTATGTGCATACTACCGATGATTCGTAGAAGGTTTTGCCAACATAGCCGCTCCATTAGATAGACTCACTAAAGACCAGGTATAGTCTATTACTAGAATACCGAGTGATTAAGCTTTCAGAAAGTTAAAAGCGCTCCGGTTTTAAGTTATCCTCAACAATAAGGACGATTTATTCTTCTGGACACGGATGCAAGCAATTTTGGCATTAAAGCAGTACTTTGGCAAATCCAGGATGAAGAAGAGAGAGTCATCGAATATATTGGACGCAATTTTTCCAAGCTAAAACGAAATTATTGTGTAACACGCAAGGAACTCCGGCAATAGTAAAATTTCTACCAACATTTCCACAAATATCTATATGGACATAAATTCCTAATAATAACCGCTCATGCGGCACTCAAGTGGCATCTAGGAATTAAACAACCTGAGGTACAGGTAACAAGGTGAATAGAGAAGCTACAGAAATATAACTTTAATGTAAAATACCGATCTGGAAAGATGCATAACAATGCATATGCTCTATCAAGAAGACCTTGCAGAAAGATAGACCAAAAAGAAGGAATTACTTAGGTGCGGAGAACTACTTGTGACACCAATAAAGAATGGGCTTCAGAACAATTTCGATCCGCCCAACTGGAAGATAAGAATATAGTTGAAGCCACAATGGAATTCACTGTGAGTGGATAATGGTCTGTTGAAAAATATCTGAGAAAGTACGGATGGAAAATAATTCATCAAAATTAATAGTTTCTAGAAGTAGAGTTTCTCAAGTACTAGAGGAAGTACACGAGAACTAGAGCTCATCTTGGAATCAACAAGACGTGAAAAGATGGTGCGCGGCAAGTCAAGGACATAAAACTAGATCCAGCCCCAAATGAAACAGTATAATGTTGGGCTGCCTTTTGAATGTAGAGCAACTGATGTTGCTGGGCCATTCCCCGAGACTGAGAAAGGCAATCAATACATCCTTGTTGCCATGCACGACTTCAGTAAGTGGTTAGAAATTTTTGATGTATTATACTTTGTGTTTAATTTTTTTCTCTTTCTTTCTTTTTTTAGTTTTTTCTATAGTTGACTTTTATTATAATTTTAATTTCATTGTTTTGTAAAAAGTAACACCCAAACATTAAATTAAATTAAATAAGATATAGACTAAAGGATCACTGTGAAATTGTTTGTAATTTAAAAAATAATTACCTACCGAAATAAAATATCATAAATATAGGGATTTTCGCTGTTTTCATTTCAATAATATAAACAAATTCTTTCTACTATATATTGGAATCTGATCTTTGAATTTAATGTTTTGAACAAAATGGTAGATTTTTTTAATAATAATTAAATTTTGTTTTTGTTAAGTGTGCACCATTAAAATGCTTACATATAACCAAACCACTAGCCCCATGATTATGATGGCTATAAGAGACGTCCCTTAAGTGATTTCAGAACCAAAAAACCCGCCCTTTGGGAATATTATAAAAATTGTAAAAAAGTAAACAGTAAATAAAATCTGAAAAAAGGGCCTTTTTGGACTTTTTGGACGAAAAAAATGTTCTACAACCACATGGAATTCACTTACAGTTAGAAATTACAAAAGTCCTTCTTAATAAGTATAAAAATAATAAATTAAACCGAAATTTGATATTTTCTTTTAGTGAAGTAACAGAGCTCGAAGTCAGGAAAGCTTTGATGTCCACAAAAAGTAATGCTACAGGTTCAGATATGTTATCTCCCAAAATTTCCTGATTCTTGGAAGAATGCAATTGTAATTCTACTACCTAAAATATTATCTGAAATACATTTTTGGGAAGGGCACCATGGTCATATGTTAAATTTAGCGTTTTACGGGTTGGGTGCGTTCTGCACCCCTAGTAGAAATTCCGGAAGTTAAAACTTAGAGCGAACGGTTAAAGAAAATTAATTTTTTGGAAGGGCCTTCAGGTGCTTTTTACGCCCTTACTAGCAATTCCGGCAAATAAAAACTTATACTGTAGATTTATTGGCTTTAGGCCCAGCAAACAGTGACAGGAAAACGATTTTTGAAGAGGGTTTTATGTTGAATTCAGTGTTTGGGTGCGTTTCGGGCCCTTAGTAGCGATTCGTGCGAATGAAACTTATACAGTAGATTTAGTGACCTTAAGCCCAGCAAAGAGTGAAAGGAAAACGATTTTTGGGGACGGGCAAAACGGTTATATGTTGAATTTAGCGTTTTACTGTTTTTTAGCGTTTTGCGCCCTTGGCAGTAATTCCGGAAGATAAAACTTATACTGTAGGATTAGTGACCTTAGATCGAGCGAACGATGAAAGAAAAACGATTTTTGGGGAGGGGCATCACGGTCATATGATGAATTTAGTGTTTTACTATTTGTGTGCGTTTTGCGGCCTTAGTAGCAATTCCGGAAGATAAAGCTTATACTGTAAAATTAATGACCTTAGACCGAGCGAACGGTAAAAGCAAAACGATTTTTGGGGAGGGGCATCACGGTCATATGCTGAATTTAGTGTTGTACCGTTTAGGTGCGTTTTGCACCCTTAGTATCAATTCCGGAAGATAAAATTTATACCGTAGATTTAGTGACCTTACATCTAGTAAACGGTGAACGACAACGATATTTGGGGAGGGGCATCATGGTCATATGATGAATTTAGCGTTTTAATATTTGTGTGCGTTTTGCGGCCTTAGTAGCAATTCCGGAAGATAAAACTTATACTGTAGGATTAGTGACCTTAGACCGAGCGAACGGTAAAAGAAAACTAATTTTTGGGGAGGGGCATCACGGTCATATGCTGAATTTAGTGTCTTACTATTTGTGTGCGTTTTGCGGCCTTAGTAGCAATTCCGGAAGACAAAACTTATACTGTAGAATTAGTGACCTTAGATATAGTAAACGGTGAACGACAACGATATTTGGGGAGGAGCATCACGGTCATATGATGAATTTAGCGTTTTACTATTTGTGTGCGTTTTGCGGCCTTAGTAGCACTTCCGGAAGATAAAACTTATACTGTAGGATTAGTGACCTTAGATCGAGCGAACGATGAAAGAAAAACGACTTTTGGGGAGGGGCATCACGGTCATATGATGAATTTAGTGTTTTACTATTTGTGTGCGTTTTGCGGCCTTAGTAGCAATTCCGGAAGATAAAACTTATACTGTGGGATTAGTGACCTTAGACCGAGCGAACGATGAAAGAAAATCGATTTTTGGGGAGGGGCATCACGGTCATATGCTGAATTTATCGTTGTACCGTTTAGATGCGTTTTGCACCCTTAGTATCAATTCCGGAAAATAAAACCTATACGGTCGATTTAGAGACCTTAGATCTAGTAAACGGTGAACGACAACGATATTTGGGGAGGGGCATCACGGTCATATGATGAATTTAGTGTTTTACTATTTGTGTGCGTTTTGCGGCCTTAGTAGCAATTCCGGAAGATAAAGCTTATACTGTAAAATTAATGACCTTAGACCGAGCGAACGGTAAAAGCAAAACGATTTTTGGGGAGGGGCATCACGGTCATATGCTGAATTTAGTGTTGTACCGTTTAGGTGCGTTTTGCACCCTTAGTATCAATTCCGGAAGATAAAATTTATACCGTAGATTTAGTGACCTTACATCTAGTAAACGGTGAACGACAACGATATTTGGGGAGGGGCATCATGGTCATATGATGAATTTAGCGTTTTAATATTTGTGTGCGTTTTGCGGCCTTAGTAGCAATTCCGGAAGATAAAACTTATACTGTAGGATTAGTGACCTTAGACCGAGCGAACGGTAAAAGAAAACTAATTTTTGGGGAGGGGCATCACGGTCATATGCTGAATTTAGTGTCTTACTATTTGTGTGCGTTTTGCGGCCTTAGTAGCAATTCCGGAAGACAAAACTTATACTGTAGAATTAGTGACCTTAGATATAGTAAACGGTGAACGACAACGATATTTGGGAAGGAGCATCACGGTCATATGATGAATTTAGCGTTTTACTATTTGTGTGCGTTTTGCGGCCTTAGTAGCACTTCCGGAAGATAAAACTTATACTGTAGGATTAGTGACCTTAGATCGAGCGAACGATGAAAGAAAAACGACTTTTGGGGAGGGGCATCACGGTCATATGATGAATTTAGTGTTTTACTATTTGTGTGCGTTTTGCGGCCTTAGTAGCAATTCCGGAAGATAAAACTTATACTGTGGGATTAGTGACCTTAGACCGAGCGAACGATGAAAGAAAATCGATTTTTGGGGAGGGGCATCACGGTCATATGCTGAATTTATCGTTGTACCGTTTAGATGCGTTTTGCACCCTTAGTATCAATTCCGGAAAATAAAACCTATACGGTCGATTTAGAGACCTTAGATCTAGTAAACGGTGAACGACAACGATATTTGGGGAGGGGCATCACGGTCATATGATGAATTTAGCGTTTTACTATTTGTGTGCGTTTTGCGGCCTTAGTATGAATTCCGGAAGATAAAATTTATACCGTAGATTTAGTGACCTTAGATCTAGTAAACGGTGAACGACAACGATATTTGGGGAGGGGCATCATGGTCATATGATGAATTTAGCGTTTTAATATTTGTGTGCGTTTTGCGGCCTTAGTAGCAATTCCGGAAGATAAAACTTATACTGTAGGATTAGTGACCTTAGACCGAGCGAACGGTAAAAGAAAACTAATTTTTGGGGAGGGGAATCACGGTCATATGATGAATTTAGTGTTTTACTATTTGTGTGCGTTTTGCGGCCTTAGTAGCAATTCCGGAAGATAAAACTTATACTGTAGGATTATTGACCTTAGATCGAGCGAACGGTGAAAGAAAAACGATTTTTGGGGAGGGGCATCACGGTCATATGCTGAATTTAGCGTTGTACCGTTTAGATGCGTTTTGCACCCTTAGTATCAATTCCGGAAGATAAAACTTATACGGTCGATTTAGAGACCTTAGATCTAGTAAACGGTGAACGACAACGATATTTGGGGAGGGGCATCACGGTCATATGATGAATTTAGCGTTTTACTATTTGTGTGCGTTTTGCGGCCTTAGTAGCAATTCCGGAAGATAAAACTTATACTGTAGGATTAGTGACCTTAGATCGAGCGAACGGTAAAAGAAAATCGATTTTTGGGGAGGGGCATCACGGTCATATGCTGAATTTAGCGTTGTACCGTTTAGATGCGTTTTGCACCCTTAGTATCAATTCCGGAAGATAAAACTTATACCGTAGGTCTAGTAAACGGTGGACGATAACGATATTTGGTGAGGGGCATCACGGTCATATGATGAATTTAGCGTTTTACTGTTTGTGTGCCTTTGCGGCCTTAGTAGCCATTCCGAAAGATAAAACTTATACTGTAGGATTAGTGACCTTAGACCAAGCAAACGGTGAAAGAAAAACGATTTTTGGGGAGGGGCATCACGGTCATATGATGAATTTAGCGGTTTACTGTTTGTGTGAGTTTTGCGCCCTTAGTAGCAATTCCGGAAGATAAAACTTACAGCGTAGATTTAGTGACCTTAGAACTAGTAAACGGTGAAAGAAAATAATTTTTGGGGAGGGGCATCACGGTCATATGATGAATTTAGCGTTTTACTGTTTGTGTGCCTTTGCGGCCTTAGTAGCCATTCCGAAAGATAAAATTTATACTGTAGGATTAGTGACCTTAGACCAAGCAAACGGTGAAAGAAAAACGATTTTTGGGGAGGGGCATCAGGGTCATATGATGAATTTAGCGGTTTACTGTTTGTGTGAGTTTTGCGCCCTTAGTAGCAATTCCGGAAGATAAAACTTACAGCGTAGATTTAGTGACCTTAGAACTAGTAAACGGTGAAACAAAATAATTTTTGGGGAGGGGCATCACGGTCATATGATGAATTTAGCGTTATACTGTTTGTGTGCATTTTGCGGCCTTAGTAGCATTTCCGGAAGATAAAGCTTATACTGTAAGATTAGTGACCTTAGACCGAGAGGACGGTGAAATAAAACCGATTTTTGAGGAGGGGCCTCACGGTTATATGTTGAATATAGCGTTGTACTGTTTAGGTGCATTTTGCGCCCTTAATAGCAATTCCGAAAGATAAAACTTATACTGTAAATTTAGTGGCCTTAGGTCTAGCAAACGGTGAAAAAAAAAACAATTTTTGGGGGCATCATGGTCATATGCTGAATTTAGCGTTTTACTGTTTGTTTACACCCTTTACGGCAATTCCAAAAGATAAAACTTATATTGTAGATTTAGTGACCTTAGCGTAGTGAAAGATAAACAATTTTTGGGGAGGGCATCACGTTCATATGTTGAATGTAGCGTTCTATTTTTTGGGTGTCTTGACTTTTCGTAGTCATTTTATAGGTTAAAATTAACACTATATTAGTGACCTTAGGCCTAGCAACCGGTGAAACACGAACAGTTTTTGGGAGGGGCATCACAGTTTTATATTAAATTTAGCGTTTTATTGTTTGGGTGAGTTATGCGCCGTTAGTAGCAACTCGAGTGGTTAAAACTTATGCTGCAGATTTAGTGTCCTTATACACTACAAATAAATAGCAAAATATGTAAATTGATTTTGCAGTTAAGCAAGTAATATTTACATTTCAATAGCACGAAACCACTATGAGAGCCATTTTAAGGTATTTTAGAAAAATTTTTGATCAAGCCTCTTAATGTGAGAGGCCTTGTCATTCAATGAACGTTCAGAACTTCAGCTACATGAAATTTTTGGAATGTCCCTGTGTTCACCAAAAAGTGCTGCAAGAGCCTTGCAGTCAGTCCTAATTGTAAATTTAGTATTGCAAAGGTAATAAAAGAATTTGTTAACTGTGAAATATACTGCCATGGCTTCTTTTTCTAAAGATGACATTTTTAACTCAGCGGGCAATTAAAGTGCGGGACACACAAAATACTGTTCTCTCTAAACCGTTCTTAATTTGATTTAAAATTCCTGCAATACCTCGATCGGTAGCTTCGTTTGTGCTAATTATCGAACATTTAGGATCGAAATGCATTAAACAGGTATCTGACGCAATAATAACCTTAATTTTAACAAAAGCGTTTTCACATTCTTTTGACCAAACAAAAGGGTTATCTTTTTTTAAAAGGTTGTAAACTGGATGTAAGTTTGTGCTGCGTTAGGTATGAAATTGTGGTAATAATTAACTAAGCCTTACCTCAGTTTGCCTTAATCACGGATGCTATTTTGACATTAGTTTTTTCGAGACCTTCGTGAGAAATTTGAAAATCTTAATATTCTAAACCGTCTGTTTTAAAAAATTCACATTTTCCGGATTGACTTTTAGATCTGCCTCGGCTAATTTTTGGCATACTTCTTCGATTTTAGCAAAATGTGATTCTACATCGGTTGAAGCGATTCTCTTTGAAAAATGCTGCCGGCGAATGTGAAACCAAAAGGTAACCTTTTTACTGCGTACAACCCACGGTGTGTATTTCAGGTTAAAATTTTACTCGTAATTTCATCTACTGGACATTGGATGTACGCCAGCTGCAAATCTATTTTAGAAAAGTAGTTACAGTTGTTTAATTGGTCCCAAATTTCCTGAATTTTTGGTAGAGGGTATAGTTGGTTATCCAAAGCAGGGTTGACTGTAATTTTATAATCAGAACATAAACGGAAAGATCCATTGGATTTTAATACTGGTACTATAGGTGTAGCCCCGGTTGCTTGAGGAAATAGATTCAATTACTCCCATTTGTTCCATTTTGACGAATTCTTCAACTTTTTCTTTATAGACTATGTTTACAAAAAACTGGTGCAAACTTTTTCTTCAACTTTAAAGAAACTTTTTTAAAAGAATATTCAACAAGATTTTTATTAAAAACATAATAATTATTTATAATTTGGGAGATTTTATCTTTATTATTACATACGTGGTTGACTAACTCGATTTTTACTTTAAACTTGCTGATCCAATCTCTTCCGAGTATCGATGAAGAAAAGTTACGGGTTTAATGGAGTCATTGTATTTAACATTTATGGTAAAAAATCCTTCCGCTCGAAATGTACTAAAAATATTTCGCATACGTCTCTCTTCCCAAACAAGACAATCCAGCCTGATGATTCTTTCTCAAAATTTCCACGTTGACTACAAACGGATTTCCACGAGAATAAACTTCTCCAACCTGGCATGTACTCACAGGTGAGTCGGCGGTTGCTTCATAGTAAAAGAAATCCTGGTCTTGTTCAAAAAATTCAACATTTTTGTCATTACTATCAATGACCTCGTTAAAATTAATAAAATTCTTGCAAAATTTAGATAAAATTGAATGCCACTTTTGACATTTGACACAAAAAAGACGTTTATTATTTTGACGTACCTTGCTACGTTGCCAGTTTTGATTTCGATGCGGCGATTTCGTTCTCGACCTGCTTCGTGCAAAGCGGTGTTGCCTAGATCTGCTTTGTGAACTGCTTTGTGCGTCGTCGTAGTGTTGATTTCGATTGACTGATCGGCTCTGTTGGCGGGGTTGTCGGCTGACTTCACGGTGTTGGTGAGGTTGTGGTTGATGGCGGCTGAGGGGACGTGCTTCCGGTTGCGTGTTTGGCGGGAAATTTGAACTGCGCCGGCGTTGGTTTTCTTCAAATTTTCGATTTTGATGACTGCTTTTACCATGATTCGATGGTCGTCTTCGCACAACAACACCAAACCGGCCATAAAACTGTTCAATAAAAAAAAATGAAAGATTTGTTCCCCACGCAAAATTCACTGCGTTTTTTTTAAACCAGCAACCAGCGTGGGCTCATCAGTGGTTCCTTGGGGAGGGTGACCAGCCCACGTTGGTTGCCCAGGGCGAAACATCATTTGATCTTTTCTCTTTTCGCTTTGGTCCTTTGTGTGTTCCTTGTGGGATACTGATCCAAGTTTGAATTTTCGTTTTTTCCACCCAAGATCTTTTTGATCTTTTGTAATAAAACCATTAATATCACTGAATGTAATAGGTGCAAGCTGAACAAATGACCATATCTTCATTTGGGTAGCAAAGCCCAGGACTATTATTCGCATCTATCAGATTATTAGGTAGGGTTAACTCTTTACCCGCCTGCAACATTTCTTTATTTATTTGGAATACTAACTGATAACAAAATATTAGCCTAAATTATAAGTAATGTCTAAATTAAAAAATAAACTAATTCAATCAAATATACAGCTTCTAGTAAGTGGTGAGTTTTGACCTGAATTTGTGTTTCTGAATGGAATAAAAAACAAGTGAAAGTGACGTAGTTGACGTTGTGGGATACTAAAGCAGTCGATAATGCCATGCAATAATTTGTAGAAAAAAAAACTAAATCTCCAAAAGCTCTTCTGCTTATCTTATTTTCTCTGCAAAACGCGTCATAGTCACCATTTATGTGTTGACCTTTTTTGTAGAATAGATATTTAAGGTATTTATTTTGTACGCTTTCTAATCGGTTAATATAAACTTGATATTGAGGCTTCCAGACATAAGAGCCAAAGCTTAATTTGCTTAAGATAAAAGAGTTATATAAAGTCGACAAAGCCCTATCCTATGAAAACTCCCTCAACTGCCTTAAAACCTAAACTATGATTATTCCAAAATCTCGAATTGAGTACACGTTTTAAAGGTATTTTCATAAGTTTAAAGTCAAAATTTAAAGGCTTAATTTCTTGTAAATGATATGACTCTGTCAAAATGCGACAAACTTGTCAAGGTCAGCCTGAACGTTTAGACAGTCAGCCAAATTTTTGATGAGAAAGTATCCTTTAAAATCATCAGCGAACAAAAGCAACTCGAAGTCAGTAAAACAATTTTTAATTTTAAAAACAAAAG
Source organism: Oxystoma pomonae (assembly GCA_963921995.1). NCBI lineage: Eukaryota > Metazoa > Arthropoda > Insecta > Coleoptera > Brentidae > Oxystoma > Oxystoma pomonae. The sequence continues at coordinate 63,696,033 of OY998167.1, forward strand.
TTCAAAAGTTCTTGGGTGGAAATAACGAAAATTCAAACCTGGATGAGCATCCCACAAGGAACACACAAAGGACCAAAGCGAAACAGAACAGTGACGAGTCTACGCTGGTTGCCCAAGGCGAAACATAGTTTAATCATTTCTCTTTTTGCTTTGGTCCTTTGTGTGTTCCTTGTGGGATGCCCATCCAGATTTGAATTTTCGTTATTTCCACCCAAGATCTTTTGATCTTTTGTTTTTAGATTCTTTTCGGTTGATGTAACTGATTTGAAGGTTTTTTAACTTCTTTTTTGTTTTTAATTGCCTTAGGAGCGTAATCCTATTGGAAGTATTAACACGCCAGGACGAATCCGTATCAGGTAACTTGGATAAGTGCCAGTGCGGAACGATACCTATTTGTGTTGTTGAATGATGTTTGGGGTGGGTGACCATTGGAATCACTGACGAGCCTACGCTGGTTGCCCAAGGCGAAACATCGTTTTATCATTTCTCTTTGGTCCTTTGTGTGTTCCTTGTGGGATGCTCATCCAGGTTTGAATTTTCGTTATTTCGACCCAAGATCTTTTGATCTTTTGTTTTTAGATTCTTCTTGGTTGATGTAACTAATTTGAAGGTTTTTTAACTTCTTTTTTGAATTTTTAATTTTGTTGATGTAAATATTGAAAAAGAGAGATCCCAAGTGGAATCCTTGAGGAAAACAGGCTGCTACCCACCCCGATCTGCGCAACCCTTTGAGTAAAAATTTTGTGTTTAATTTTGTCAAAGGCCTTGCTGAAATCGGTGTAGATGGCGTCCACTTGCACTCTTTCATCTATAGTTTCCAAGATGTACTCCGTATAGCATATTAGACCCAGTGTACAATAAAAGTACTTTAAACCATAACAGTAATGTAACTAGAAAATACAAAAAAAAAACAATTATTTAAGTTTACTTGTATTCATCTTAAGGTAGGTATGTACTTTTTGATAGACACGATTAATACCCAAGTAAAAATCTATTTTCAAAAAAATCAGTTAAACTATAATAAATCTCATCGCTAACAACTTTTTCAGTTCCACCCAAATTTGCTTCACCCTGCCTGTTTTCTTCAGATGGACAAATAGTTAGAGACTTTTTAATTTTTATAAATAATACTTAGAATTTTGAGTATTTAGTGTATATATAAGTTAGTAAATAAATAAATTACTTTGTTTATTTCGAGCTGGAGTTAAGAAAGGCCCTAGATTTTTATTTTTGTGTTCCTGTCGTGCTTTTTTAGAGGCAGCTATAAAGTTGTCCCTAGTGTAGCGTGATATGAACCTTATTTGAACCGATGTTTTCTTACCAGAGTCCTGTTGTTTTGATGACACTTTGTGCACATAGTCAACTTTACCTTCTTCGATGGAAAAATTAATATTTGTCCCTATATTTTTAACCACGCTAAAAAGAATTTCATCCTAAGACTTCGGAAAACATGAATATTTTGCAATATCTATCTAGTTACAGTTTAGGTGCTTTTTTAATGCATGCGATGCATACCCACTGTGTAGCTAGTCTTGAAATCAAGGAGAACACAATTATTTCCCTGAAACGCACAGAAATACATGAGATGGTGGGGTTTACACTATCGGCATCATAAAAGTGGTACACAATACTTTTTGTTGTAATACCTTGGTCTATTTTTACAAACAAAGTCACCCATTATTGTATTTGTCTTAAACTGTCAAAGTATGTCATTCTGTATTTCAGTCTGACAAATAAATAAAAAATGCCTCCACAAATTTCTTTATTTGATAAAGCCCAACTCCTGGCAAAACTACAACTAGGATGGTCAATTAGGGACGTGCCTAGACATTATGGACGCAGTAAAACCACGATTATAAAAATTTAAAAAACGATGGGAAGAAGACCAGACAACAGAGAGAAAACAAGGGACTGGTTTATTGAAAGTTTCAACTGATAAACAAGATTATGACCTTATCGCTTTTATGAAAGAAAACCCTTTTGCATCTGTTGCCCAGGCAAAGAGATTAACCCAATTAGGTACTTTCAATTGACGTTACACGCGAAACAATTGAACATCGGGTCACGTGGTACATCGAAAGTTTTTTGGGCCAACCAACCAAAGTCCAAACTATGGTTTGTTTTGACAACACATTTTGGCACCTGAAAATATTTTGACATTTTGAGGTTAAGAATGTTTGTTTATGCTGTTTTGTTGTTATTCTTTTAAAAAGTTGTGTTTTTCTTGAAAACTTTGTGAGTTGGTGTAGCTGTTATTTTAAATGTGATTTGTGCAATAATCTTATTATAGAGAGTGAGGGCGTTCTAGTGTTTAACAGTGATTGTTGATGAAGAAAGCATTACATGCAAACACTGCAGTGCGGTGACTCTTGACTACAGCTCACAGCATTTAACATTAAAATATAGTTCTTTTCATTAATAATGGAGTGGGAGGGAAATGATTATCATGTAATATTATTTGCCAAAAATATTGATTTTCACCAACTTTTTTTCAGAATAGGGGTCATAATTTGTTTTTTCTTGTGCCTATTTTTTATTAACATTAATTTTTAATAAAAAGCTCAATTGTTGTATTTGTAAAAATAAACCTAGAGATGGATTGAGATTTTTCAAACCATCATCAAAATTTAATAAAGCCTGAAGAGAAGATGAGACAAAACTCAAGAGGAGGGCTCAGTGGTTTCAAGCTGTTGGAAAAGTGGACTACATAGTCCACTGGTCAGCATTTGTTTATCTGCCTATAATAGTACAATAGTAGATTATCAACATTTTTTTTGTTTCTAAGAAATAGAAACATGGTTCATACCTAATATTAAAATAATTATTATATTAAAATAAAGAGCATATTGCAGTGTAGAGGTAAGCCTTAAATTAAAAAAGTAGTTTTTTTTTTTTAAATCTGTAAAATATTTTTTTAACAAGGGGGTTTAACCACTAGTTTAAAAAATGTGACATGCCAATTTCTTTGAATGGTCAGTGATTGCCGGGGACTGCCGAGGGATTTCCAAAGAGTCAGGGTCTCTTAGGGTCTGCAAGCCAGAGTTTGGTGAGGTTTAGACAGTCACATGGACCCCAAGGGACTGGAAACAGGTAAGATTTGTGTTTAAGAAAGGTTTGCATGAAAACCAATGTTTACATTAAAACCGATATTTTACACATTTAAAAAAAAGTAACTATTTATTTTGGTGGCTCCCTTTGTCTTCTTTGCAAAGTCTATGTCCATATCCAACAACATGAAAATTCTCTGATTAAGCTTTAATCATGATTAACACAAATCAGTAGTTTGGTGGAGTCTTGGCAAATAAAGTTTTAATATAAAACACCACATTCTAAACACCGATTAGTATCTAATGAGGATTAAAGCCTAGTTGTGGAATTTGTGCATTGGTGGATAAGAGCGTTAGTATGCCAGCCCCATCTTATGAAAGCTCTTTGCCCTCCCTCCCAGAGTAGACGAAGATGAGATATCTGCCTTGGACAATGTAGTGACGGTTTGCTGTATTTATTACATTACATCTTAAGGGTTTTTGAAATTTATTTTATTTATTTAATAATCTTATTGTACCTTTTTTAAATATCAATATTACTAGTGAAAAATATAATTTCATACTATCTTTGTCTTTGAAATTTTATTTTTATAAAACATTCAGTTATAAATCAGAAGCAAATTATTATGCAATATTATTTTAATAAAAAATACAATTAAAATTTTATAATTATTTATTTTTATTATTCGTTTTTCTAGACGATCCCTGGAAACATAGGCAGTTACACCTGTTGAATCGAAGAGCATATTTGTCCATGTTTGTTTTGGAATTGTCACTGTAAAAATAAATTGATCAACAGCCATCAATCAGTAACCATCAAAGATATTTGTGAATACATACATAATTACAAATCGGCACCTAAAACAAAAAATTATATTTGTAATATTATGGTTTTATGTATTGATACTTTGTAAAATTCTGTAGCCTCGACAGAAAATATTTTTCAGCAACTGTAACTGCAAGTTATTTTTACAAAATTTCATGAAATTAAAATTAAAAAACATATTTTTTTGAAAAAGTATCCTTACTTTGGATCGAACAAAATCGGATTAACGTGTTTTAGTTGTCAGGGTTGCTTACAGATAGACCGGTTTAAAAAAACATTTAGTTTTGTGTATTTTTGTTTTGTAAACTTATAATTTCAATAGGATCTGCTTCCGGTATTGCCTCAGGTTTCTAAAAAAATTAAAAAGAAGTTAATATATCTATACTGATGGATTGACGTAGATAGTAAGCAAGTAAATCAATTAATTTATTTACCGATTTTAATACTTTATAAAGCTCATAATCTGAATAGGAGACTTTTTCTATGTACTTACAAAAATTCATATTTAAATGGTTTTTAAATTTGAAATAGATTAATATTTTACGTCCCTGAAGTCAGCAGAGCAAGGTGAGCAGAGCTATTTTTTTATAGTGCATAATTAGGTGCTAATTAAGTGCTCCATTTAAAAATGTAGTGCTCCTTTTTTTTTAAAAAAAAAAGCATGTTCTGCTAGCTTCAGATGAACTCAGCAGAGCAATACATTAAAAATAATCGAATTTAAAATTATCATAGTGCACAATAAAGTGCTAATTAAGTGCCCCATTTAAAAATTTACAGCTCCTTTTTTTTTAAAAAAACAGCATGTTCTGCTAGCTTCAGATGAACCCAGCAGAGCCATGCATTAAAAATCATCGGAATCAAAATTATTATAGTACATAATAAAGTGCTAATTAAGTACCCCATTTAAAAATCAGAGCAATGCATTAAAAACCGGCAGAATATGCTATATTTTTTTTAAAAAAAGGAGCACTAAATTTTTAAATGGGGCACTTAATTAGCTTTTTATTATGCACCAATATACATTTTCTATTCCGACGGTTTTTAATGCATTCCTCTGCTGAGTTCATCTCAAGTTAGCACCTCATGCTATTTTACAAAAAAAAGTTTCAAATTTTTAAATGGGGCACTTAATTAGCACTTTACTATGCACTAATAATTTTGATTCCAATGATTTTTAATGCATGTCTCTGCTGGGTTCATCTGTATTTTTGTTTTAAAAAAAAGAAGCACTAAATTTTTAAAAGGGGCACTTAATTAGCAACTTACTTATGCACTATAAAAAAATTTGTTCTGCTCACTTTGCTCACTATTTTACCTTATGCATAAAAAATTTTCCAAGTAGTTCTGGCAAACAAATTTTTCAGCTCTCGCACTTTTGCGTGCCCAGAACTCATCATTCCTGTTAATTCTTTGATAGAAGCAGTTTCTCTTAGTCCTAAAAATATAAATTATTGCTTGAGTGTATTATAAACGAGTCAAAGGGTATACAGCTGGCCTAACATGTACAGTATTTTTCCACAACTTTTTAGAAATAATAGTAAAATTACAATATTGACATAAAAGTTTAGATAGAAGTAACAGTTTACATAACAGTTACCGCACGCGACGTTTCTGCACAAGTTTAATCTAACAATCTATGCAAAGGTTTGCTTTTGGGTGCTGATAAAGGGTTGATTTTTATATATCAACTTTAGAAAGCCGAGATTTTCAATTTTTAAAATTAGAGGAGGGTCACTATTTCGTCATCAACTTTGGGGCTTTGAGCACACCTTTTGGGTAATTAATGCAGTCCTTGACAAAATATGACATGCTAGTTTTGTCGAGTGATCGACCCATCTTAATTTTTTAAATTAAAAATCTTGTTGGTTATACTTAAAGTGATATCAAAAAATCAATTAGTTCGTTAGTCTTAAAGGATCATTTCTAGTACAAAATAAAGGCAACTTGCAATTTTGCTGCAAAACTCTTTAAGATTTTTCTTACCATACAACAAATTCACAAAAATGAGTGTCAGTCAGCCTCATCTGCATTTGATTCTGGTAGTATGCATGGTCCTCTTTGATGGTAATTCCTGTTGTATCTTCCTGTAAGCAAGAATTTTTGAAGGAGATTAGTGCAGTGATACTGTCGTCCTTAACACAGTATGGGCATTTGGCTTTCACACTACCAATTGACGATTTGCAGGGTTGCTTTTAAACGCGGCTTTAAAATTGGGTGCTGTTACCCTTCCAGCCCGAAACTCAAACCAAGCATTGGCCTTGCTTTGACTTTCGGTGTTGGACTGAACTATTTTTGCTTGTTCCTCTGTAAAGTCAATATTTAACTTTTTGCCAGTATCCTGTAAGGCAGGTAAGGTTAATTTAGTATAATTCTCATTAAAAAGTGACGACAACAATTTTGGTACACTTTCATCAGGTTTTTTACTAAATTCACCAAACGGCTGCATTAAAGCTACAAACACGTCAGATTTATACAAATTTCCAAAAAACTCTTGTACCTGAATTGTAAGTTCAGGAATTTGAGCAGATTTTTTTTTTATTCGTGCGGTATAAACATGCATACCTAGTCCAGCACGACAGTCACAGTGTGAAGCCAATATCTCTGAGGACGCTGCAACTATAATCCAGGGCGTCAAAGGAGGTTGTGTTACAGATTGTGAATGTAGAACCTAAAAATTTTGAAAGATTTTAAAATCAATTTTGTGTTGTGGGATATCAAACTACAAATGGACTAATTTAGCTAACAGGTTTAAATTTACTTTTAAGAAAACTGCAAAAAGATCTTAACTGATATTTTTTATTATCTTTAATTCTGCTCTCAAAAAATGCTTCTATTATTTTGGGACACTCTGTATATCTTGACATTTTTAAAATTTTTGTGTAAACAAAAGATATAGAAAAGTTTAAACTAGGCGTTGTGTGATCAGCTATTACATGATTAAATTAAGGTAATGAAAAAAAAAGCAAATTTTAGTGAGTGGCGAAAAGGGCTTGCGTAGAGCCTAGTCGCCGGGCCGAGAGCCCCACCATTTTACTACTACTACTCAAAAACCACGCATCACACTATTTTTTTGATTTTGGATAAAAATTTAAATCAAAAGAAACAAGATTCTACTTCTTCAAAATATACATAATTTTGAAAGTAGTATATAGGTGGCTTACCTTTCCCATAATTACAAAGTTGTTATCCATTTTCGTTATTTTTTTACTCTTAATCCATTTACTTGCCATTTGAGCAAATGCATCAAGCCCTTTAAATGCCTTGATTTCCTGATAAGTGTCAGGACTTGTCCTTTGTCCTAAAAAAGACATAATATTAGCTTAAATTTAATTTTCAGTGTGTAATATTTTAAATTAATGTTTGGATGTTTTTAATTTAGGGCTTTGCTGACCTTAAAACTTAACAAACCTTAAGACTAGCCACAGGTACGTGTTTTGACTTGATTTGTTACAAGTATAGTGCTTTATAATACGCACTAAAGTGGCACTTTTTGTCCCAAAGCAAAAAATGTGTAGTCTGAGCAAAGCCTACATTATAATTTGAAATTTTCTAAGCTACGTCTTTTATTATGACTAGATTTATAAAAAAAATTCCAAAATTTTTTACTTTTAAAATTTGGTCATCTGTAATAGTAATGGAGATTTTTTTAACCAGGCAGTGGATGCTAATTTTCTGTACTTTATCTTTTTTTCTGTATTACTCCCCATAAAAATTAATGATTAAATATTTACATTGTTTTAACACATTTAGATTGTATTGTTAGTGGAAAATTTTTAAATTTGCTTTTAAAACTGATACTTCACAAGCAATAGTCAAACCAATTTATTGACACCATATCCCCAGTATAAAACTTTGTTAGATTTGTAATTCTGAATACATCATAACTTGCTATGTTTCTTGTATATATAAAAAAACTTGCTATGTTTCTTAAAAATTACTGGGCCCAAGAGGATGACTGTTTTTTGCTTGGTAGTGATTGTGTTAAAGGATTTAACAAGATTTTACAAGCCAGACTTTTTTTTTAAACTAGTAAAAAAATATTTTTTTTACATCTGTTTTAATAACTGCTTGGAAACTATATAAAACATGATAAAAATTGTAAAATCTCGTAAAGCTTTTTACAAGATTTTATGCAGCATGTTTGATAGGGTGGTGACCTAACCTTCAACGGTTTTCTTTGAAGTTAAGAATATATTTTTTGGGTTAAACCTGATATACATGATAGTTACATTTTTTTCATACAAAAATAACAACAATCAATAAACCTTCCTCAGGTTACCTTTTACTTAAATTACACGTTAAGAGAATAAACACAGTTTTAACTGTTATAATAACTACTTTTTCACGTGGAACTGAATACAATTTGAATACCATTGACTTTTTGGTTTTGATGAAGTGATTTGAATGCGTTTTGAACGTGATTTGAGTTTTAGACATTGCCTGATGCATTTTGAGTGATTTTGAGGTTAGTGCTGGTCAATTTTACTTATTTGTTTGTTGTGTCACAAATCTTATCCGCTCGCAGTCTTTTGCAGCCCCTGCAACTACCTAACCCTTACCAAACCCTGGCTTGCAGACCCCAAGAGTCCCTGGAAGTCTATAAATCTCCTGACAGTCCCCTACAATCACCAAAAATTCAACAAAATTGGCAATCATGTCACATTTTCTGAACTAGTGTTGGTTACCCCCTCGATATATACCTACTTGTTGCAGAAATATTGGAAGTCCTCACAATTTTTTTTTTATTATAGTTTATAATCTTTGGTGCTAACAGAGCTTATTATTCGTGTTATCAGTCAGTTAAATATGATACCCATTTTTATGCAGTTCGATCCTGGTATGATCCCAAAAAAAGCTGTATTGAACTTCAGGGCCAACAAAAAGAAAGTTTGATTTGCCCTGTTTTGATGGAAGGTTTGAAAGTGAATCATTGAAAATGTATTCAGTTCTACATGAAAACATAGTAAATATGTTGTTATATTTTTTTTTTGATATTTGCTATATACCTATAAACCAAGCCACCCTAACAACACACTTTTTTCCCTGAATGCTCCCTGGCATACCCCCATATTCTCCAAAATCTGGGACAAAGGGCTATTACGGGAATATGTTGCAAGTATTTATAAAGGGAAATGCCTTACTTTTATTATTGCACTAGGTTATTACTTAACATTATTTTGTGAACTAAAAGTTTACCTCTTGCAGCGCTGAAAGGACTATAAATAGTTCCTGAATACACTCACTAGTAGCACAAGATCATGTAACTCAAATTGGACCGTTGTTTATAAACTAAGGAGCACAAATACCGTCGAAGAATCTCAATAAAATTTGGAGTAAAAAGTAAAAATTGCGCGAAATTTGTGAAACAAAATGTTTTTAACCTTAAATGTCAAAACAAAAATTTTAGATGTCAAAACAGGTCACAGTTCATTTTTGGTTGGTTGGCCCAAAAAACTTTCGATGTACCACGTGACTATTTTAGGTCAAGTAGGCCATGGACAGCGTCACTGAAACTGGCTAATTTCCAGGATGTGTAAGAGTGGCACCAAATCGCGTAAGGACAGGCTCTAATTTAAGTCGTGTAGCTGCTAAAAAAATTAAACTTACGAATGAAAAAAAAAACAGGCCAGGTTACTTTTTGCCCTTAATTACTCTCTAAAGGAACCAGAGTTTTGGCGAAAGGTAATATTTTCCGTGGAAAAAGTTTTCCAGTCCTGTAGTGACAGAAAACAAATTCGGGTATATCGTCCACCAAGAACGCGCTATGAGGAAAGATATATTGCTGGTAACAACGATTGCGCTGGAAAATTTTCGGTAAATATGTGGGGTTGGATTTCTGCTAGAGGTCATGGTGCTCTATTTCGAATCAATGGAAGGCTCACAGCACAGCTTTACGTGGACATTTTAGAGAACACCATGCTTCCAGCTGTCACAGAACTTTATCAAGACCAGTTTATTTTTCAACAAGACAACTGCCCTGCTCATACAGCCAGAATTTGCCAAACTTGGTTTCAGGAGCAAAATATTGAAGTTCTTCCTTGACCTGCGAAAACCCCAGACGCCAATCCTATGGAAAATATCGGGTTTAATTTCAAAAAAGCTGGAAAGCTTTAATATTGTGCCGGGAAATCAACATCACTTGGTCCAGTTAATAGTCAATGCTTATGAAGAAGTTATTGGTGAAAATGAAAACCTTTTTGAAATTTTGGCTGATTCTCTACCAAGAAGGTTAAACGGTAAAACGGTATAATTGAGGTGAATGGCGCAATGACTAGATATTAAAAATTTGTTTCTATTGTTTTATAATTTTCGTTACAGTTGTTTTTTAATTTTTGTTACAGTTATTTTATGCGTTAGCGTATTATTGTAATATTTTCATATTTTAGTACCAGTCTGTCACAATATATAATCCGTTAGTTAACCATACAATTTAAAAAATACGTATGTTTATCACGTACCACTTTTATGATGCCGATAGTGTACGTGTAATCGACCATTTAAAAGTTGTATCTTCTAATTTTGTCTCAATATTGTCAAGAGAATTTAACGTCTCTTCCGCACAATATGTGTTAAACGAATAAATGCTTAGTTTATCTCAGAGCCTCATTTTCAAGTTTCAGCCTCTTTGAATCTGGGTTTTTCCGTGGAGCAGTATTTGTTTTAGAATATTTTGGTTGTTCGGGAAATATACTAGGAATAGCAGCTAAAATAGATTACAATGCAAATATCATAAACAATTTTTAAACCCTACAATAACTATCTTTATCCTATGGTAACAGTAACGCTTATCAATTTTTTGTATTATTATTATAACTATTTTTGGTAAAACTTAAAAAAAATCGCCGAACAAATTAGGTACATATGCAGACAGTGTATTCAGTTTTTTGTTCGTATTTTGTTCTGGGTTTTTTGCATTTGTCGTTGTGATCTAGGTATGCAGGTATTTGGAAATATAATTTTTTTACCAAAAATACAAAATTGCCACCTATAAAGTGGAGCACCACAATATGGCAACACTGTAAACATTAAGACTTTAAATGGCTTTATTTCAAAATCCGTTAAGTCCTACTTGAAAAATTTTTTTTTTTGGTATTTAAGCTACAACTCTCCCCTTTAAATGGAAAATAACAAAATTGTCATGTCACCTAAAAACAATTGAAATATGTCATCGAAAAAATTCGAAGGACCATTTTTTCGTGATTTTTAGAACGACGCCTAGGGAGCAATGATTGCAATAAATTTTGTTTTTATTCTTTAAACTATTTAAGCAATTATTATAAACAGAAAAAAATGGGGGTGTAGCCTGAGTTCACTTTGACAAGTCATTGACGGCCATTTAAACTCGCCTTGTAAAAACATCATAAACGCCACTGTCTCCCATACTATAAACACTGTTTTTTTTCCTACAAACTTTATTTAAACATTTTTGCTCTAAAGTAAAAAATAAAGCCACAAAATCCAGACTCAGAGAAGGATGGGACACCATGTACATGCGTTATTAATGGTTAATTTAGATGAGAAGACGAAATTAAATATAAAAAACTGAGAGAAGGTAAGATGGATTTCTACAAGGGAAAAAAATAAAAAAACATATCAAGGCGTGGAGGAAGCGGTTTGTCTCACTGTTAGTAACTCTCCTCTGCTACAACAAATAATATTATAAACTTACCCCACTTCAAAATTATTTTTCCTCCCAGTCCATGAGCAGATCTCAGCCAATGTCGTTGCATCAAATTTTTCTCAGGATCCTTGTAACGAAATCTCTTGTATCCTTTCCTCCAATTGATTTTATATAGCTTCCCTAAAATTGAAGTACCATATTAAATTTTAACAACAAATACTTAAATCTATAAATTCAAAACATACAAAAAACAGAGTGACTGACTTTTAATCCCACTGTAAAACAAAGCTCAGATTAGTTTAGCCAATCCATTTTTTCTTTTGGTTGCTTTTTATGGAATCAAGAAACAACATGAACACAATTGAAGACTGCAGAAAAATTATCCTCTAAAGCCTCTATGTCATTCAACGTTTTTAATGGGAATCCAACTGAAAACTTATTTTCTTCCACTATTGGAACCATATTTGTATTGTCCTCTTGTGCTTCCTTTATTTCATCCAGTTCTAATTTTAAGGAGCTTAATGAATTTTGTATTTCAGAGATTTTGTTCATAATGTCATCTTTTCGTACTTGTTTGGTATTATCCAATTTTTTGTGGATATTCTTCATGTCCTTATCTTCAAAAATAAAATAATTTATTTTTTGTACTAAATACAGATAATTGCAAATTTTTATAGACATAAAGCCACAAAATCTAGACTCGGAGAAGGATAGGACACCATGTACATGCGTTATTAATGGTTAATTTAGATGAGAAGACGAAATTAAATATAAAAAACTGAGAGAAGGTAAGATGGATTTCTACAAGGGAAAAAAATAAAAAAACATCAAGGCGTGGAGGAAGCGGTTTGTCTCACTGGTAGTAACTCTCCTCTGCTACAAAAAATAATATTATAAACTTACCGAAAATAACTTTCAAAATTTTCAACCTCCCCACTTCAAAATTATTTTTCCTCCCAGTCCATGAGCAGATCTCAGCCAATGAATTGCATAAAATTTTTCTCAGGATCCTTGTAGCGAAATCTCTTGTATCCTTTCCTCCAATTGATTTTATAGTTTCCCTAAAATTGAAGTGCCATATTAAATTTTAACAACAAATACTTAAATCTATAAATTCAAAAAATACAAAAAACAGTGACTGACTTTTAACCCCACTGTAAAACAAAGTTCAGATTAGTTTAGCCAATCCATTTTTTCTTTTGGTTGCTTTTTATGGAATCGAGAAACAACATGAACACAATTGAAGACTGCAGAAAAGGATAAATAATCCTCTAAATCCTCTATGTCATTCAACATTTTCAATGGAAATCCAACTGAAAACTTATTTTCTTCCACTATTGGAACCATATTTGTATTGTCCTCTTGTGCTTCCTTTATTTCATCCAGTTCTAATTTTAAGGAGCTTAATGAATTTTGTATTTCAGAGATTTTGTTCATAATGGCATCTTTTAGTACTTGTTTGATATTTTTTGTGGATAATCTTCATGTCATGATTAAACTTGGAAAACTCAAACATTTTTCAAAATTGGATTAGTTGTCTGGTGACATTACTTACCACAGATAAATTCAAGCTCAATAGGATAGTCTTTCCATTCGTCAGTTGGAACAAAGTGTTTTGCTATGTAAATACATGCATGTTGGGTATTAGGAGGCCATTTGCAGTATTTTCCATCCTTGCTTACCCATGAATATGGCCATTCAGACACCAATTCTATATCATCATCATCTTTAATTTCATCTAGAAACTTAACAATTGCATAGCTCATTTTGACTAAAATAACAATATTTATTTATACCACCTTATATGAGATAAGGTCAGAAAATAAGCATCAGAAACACCAGCACAGCTTGCTGTTATTTTGTTTTTAGCATAGTATATAATTCGCACACAGTTGAAACTGTGTGTTTTTCAGTGGTTGAAATGAAAATAGTCTAAATTAAATATCTTTGAGAATTTTTTCTCCTCGATATAAAAGTAAAAAAGTATTATTAGTATCAAATTTTAATTATAGCTTTAGAAATTTTCAAATTCAGATTCTAGTTAACCAAAATTGGTTAAGGTTGAGAAAAAAGATATCCGCTATTGGAAACTAATTCTTTTTACCTATTTATGAGAAGCATAGAAAGCAACTCCCTAAGTGACCAACACCGTAGAAATAATGAGAACAAAATACAAACTAAAAATAGAAATATTGTACTGGATATATTAGTGTGACAAAAAATAACCATTTTTGCAAGAAACCTTTTATTGCAGAGATACTTATTTAAACATAATTTCTGGTATGATTAAAGTCCTTTTTTGTAAATAAAAACAAAAATTTACACACAATACTAAAAGAACTTTATTTTTCTTCGTGAAAACAAGTGGACTGTTTAAAAATACAAATATAAAAATACCCTTTATATTAAAAATATATTTATGACTTCGCACAGGCTGAATATTGTAACGTCTTCCTAGAGTTGTTGCGAGTCGGAGATTTTGACGGAGAGTGTCTTCGGCGGCACGACCGCTTACTTCGCCTTCCTGGAATCTTCCCCTTGTTTATTCAAGGGACCGTGTGTTTAAGTGGTACAACACTTTCGTCTATTTTTAAATCTCACCATACCGCCCGCCTTGAAAAACTCCAGTTTTTTAACAACAACAACGTTGGCAAACGGTATGAAGACTTTGTTGTATAGTCACAATTTATCAATTAATTTTACTGTATTGGTAAACAGCAGATATTGTTGAGTGATCTGCGAATTATACCATTAGTGGTTTTAATGTCTACTACACGCACAACTTGGTCGCGACCAGGGTAAAGCCTAATAATTCTACCCAATTTCCAATTTAACGTCGCAACATTTTCGGCCTTGACTAAAACCATCGAGCCGACCTTAACTTGGTTCTTCATGCCCTGCTTCCATTTGTTGCGCGTTTGTAACTCGCACACATATTCTGACTGCCATCTTCGCCAGAAATGTTGCACAGTAGCTTGGATTTTCTGATACTGGTCTAATCGGTTTGGTGGGACATCCAAGACGTGATATTCAGGTAAAGCCATCAGACTGCGTTCAATCATAAAATGCGCTGGTGTAAGTTCTGATAAATCCTCAGGATCGGAGGATAAGGGGGTGTGTGGACGACTATTGAGGATAGCCTCTATCTGGCAGATTACAGTTGAAAATTCCTCATAGGTATACGTAGCTTCCGAAAAAGCCCGTTTTAGGTACAGCTTATACCGGTCTCCCAAATACCGCCAAAACTAGGTGAACGCGCTGGTATAAAATGCCACATAATGCGTTCATTGGCCAAATTTTCAACAATATATTGAGCATTGGTTTCTAAAAATTCGTAAATTTTGGAAATTTCATTATTAGTCCCCAAAAAATTAGAGCCGTTGTCACTGAAAACATTAGCAAGTTTTCCACGCCTACTAACGAACCGTTTGAAAGTAGCCAAAAATGCATCAGTGCTTAAGCTGGTTACAAACTCTAGATGGATACATTTTGTACTCATACATACAAATAAACACAGATAAGCCTTGATGAGTTTAGCTCCTCTCGTTTTACGATCCTTTATATAAAAAGGTCCTCCATAATCTATACCTACATTCAGGAATGGGAAATAAGTCTCTGTTCTATACTGAGGGAGGTCACCCATTAAATATGGCACATGCGTGGGTCTTGCCTTAAAGCAATATATACAATTTTTACAGATTTTCTTGCAAACGTTTCGTCCCGCAATGGGCCAATATTTATCTCTTAAAGAGCTCAGTAGCATTTGGCTACCACAATGTTTTAAACGTAAATGTTCCTGTCTTACAATCAAATCTATCAAAATATGAGATTTAGGTAATAAAATCGGGTGTTTTTTATCAAAATTATATGAGGATTGCCTAAGCCTACCTCCTACTCTAATTAGTTTGTCCTGTAAAAAGGGATTTAAGTTTAAAAGCTTGCCCTTTTTATTTAAAGGTATACTGTTTTCTAAATAATTATATTCATAGGGAAAGCATTCTTTTTGGACTTCAGAAATAAGTAAATTCAATGATTGATTTAGTTCTGTCGGATCCAAAGGATCTCTCTATTTTTTAGCAAAAATAGAAAGCGGCAAATTTTTGATATTTTTTATATTTTTCACAAATCTCAACAAATAGGCCATAATTCTCTGAATTTTTTGAATGCTAGATATTCTCACAAAAAGTTCAGAAAAAATGGATACATAATTAGTACAAATATTGGAAACCGATTTTTGCTCTGGAATTTCCAGATCGTCTGGAATCATATTTTGAATATTCCAAGAGCTGGTTGGCAATAAAAGGAATTCCGGGCCATACCACCAGAGATCACAATTTTTTAAATTTTCTGGGGTAGTCTCTAGATATCAAGTCAGCTGGGTTTTTACTAGATTCTATGTGATACCAAGTTTTAACGTCTGTTAAAGATTGAATCTCGCTTACCCTATTGGCGACGAAAGTTTTCCATCTGGGTACTTCACCTTGAATCCAACCCAACGTAATCGTTGAGTCGGTATAAAAATATTTGCTTGTGAAATTGACATTTAAAGCTTCACACGCCTTTTGAGCAAGGTTTGCACCCAGAGTGCTAGCGCACAGCTCTAAGCGTGGTAAACTAATTTTTTGTTTAACCGGAGCCACCCGTGATTTCGCGCACAATAACTTGCATGATGTTTCACCAGAGGAAAGCTCACATCGTATATATAAACAAGCCTCATAGGCCCTTTCACTGCTATCTGCAAAAGTATGCAATTCGATTGTCACATAGTTTGAAAGACAGACATGTCTGGATATATTAAATTTATTGACAATCGGCAACTGATTTATAAATTCGCACCACTTGTGGTACAGTTCCGTAGGTATCTGTTCGTCCCAGCCAGTTTGCAGTTTCCAAAGATCTTGAATAATCAATTTATCCACAATTATTATGAGTCCAAGCAAACCTAAGGGGTCAAAAATTTGACAGATTTTTGACAAAATAAGTCTCTTGGTTAGTTTATTATTTTCTGAAATATTGTTGATAGCATATTGAATTAAATCGTGATGTGAGTTCCAATATATCCCCTTATTTTGTTCCCCCTCTCCAATTTGCAAAATACTAAATTTTTGATCTTTGTTAACCTCAAACTGCTGCAGAATATCAGAACGGTTGCACAACCACTTGCGCAGCTCAAATTCTGCTGTCGCTAATATCTGAGATACGTCCCTTTGAATTTTAATAAGATCGTCTGCGCTCTCAGCCCCGGTTAGAAGATCGTCCATATAAAAATCCTCGGAAATAACCTTGCTAGATAGCTTTGTTGATTTTGGCTAGCAAGTTCCAGTAGACATCTAACCGCAAGGTAGGGCGCAGATGCAGTTCCAAAAGTAACGGTTTGCAACTCGTAACATTTAATATCTTGAGTAGGTTCTGGTCTCCAGAATATTCTCGGGAATATTATCTAAATTAATTTCCTTCATGTGACCCAGAGTCTCGTATTCCTGAAAAAACTCAGAATATTCCGTTTTTAATTTGTTATCTTTTTCTAATCTATTTTCTAATGCACGAAATCTTTTTAATGCTATCTCTCTCGTGTTGCCTAAATATTTTATGTTCTCTTTAAAAGGCATCTTGACAATAAATCTGCCTGTCTCGTGCCTCCCGTGCAAAGTGTTCTTCACAAAACTTGTCTTTTTCCGAGAGTAAAACGTTTTTCGACTGCACCTCCTCAATTTCCCAAAATTGGACGACTTGATTTTCTAAAGATGACCTTTGATCAATATTTAAATGAGAAACAGAAAACTTTTGACCCCCCAACTTTGAGACAGAATACAAGTTTAAATTTCCAGCAATAATCCAGCCAAATTTGCTGCTTTGCATCACAGGCAAATTTCTGCCAAGTGCCTTTTGCTCAGTTCTTATAATATTCCAGAGAACGCTGGACCCTAGCAACATATCTATATCACCCTGTACATTAAAATTTGGATCCGCTAACTCCATTTCTGAAATATTTAAAATATTTTTATCAAAGGAAACAAGCGGTAACTTGTCTGTTATCTGAGGCAACACGAGACAGCTAATATTCATTTTATAATTATTATAACAAGAGCCAATACATATATTTACTTGATTGCTTATATTTGATAGTGCCAAGCCTACGCCCTTCACAACATGATTCACCTTTACCGTTTTTAAATTTAATTGTTCGGTCAATTTTTTTGATATAAAACAGCTCTGGCTGCCGCTATCCAATAAAGCCCTGCATAAAATAAAATCAACGCCATTCTTTAAATAAATCTTTATAATACAAGTAGATAACAACGTTTGTGATATATGTTTTTCGCCGGCAACTGCACATTCTGTAGAATAGGTCGGGCCGCTTACACACGGTTCCGCACTAAAGCAATCAGTCAAGGCGTTCCGCTTTCGACGGTTTTCTTCGTCACCGGAGAACAGTGAGGGCGAGCTTGAGCCAAGTTGTCTCTGGCCGGCGGACCTTGCAGAGCTAGGGCTGCGCACGCGACGAGAGTCTCCTTGCTGGCTGTACTCATAGGTTAAGGAGCTACAATAGATACGACAGTTACGTGTTAAACGGTTCGGAACTATTTGAAGTTTGGCGAGTTTGCGCAGATATGCACGCGACCAATAACCATACTTTTATATTGATTTTTCTTTTTTAATTTGTAATACGACCACTAGATGACTCACGGTTAAATTCGCGATAACCGTACTATCGATTTTTTGTTAGTTTGTAATATGACCACTAGATGGTGCTCGCTTAAATTTTTGCTTTTTTTTAAGGACCCTGCACAAATTACATTGAAAATGGCTGTCGGCTAAATGTCATAATTTTTTCATATTTTGTAGTACTCGATCAACAAAGCACAAAAATAAAAAAAACGAGATAGGGAGCAGGATTACGTTGACGTGTTTTTAGGCTATATTTTTGGACATGGTACAAGTTTTTTTTTCACAACTTTGTTGATTACCGCCGGTTGGTTGGTGGTACCAAAGGACCCATATAAGAACATTTTTACTTGGATGGAAAGGGTGTTTCATTCAGGACAAATACAGAAACGAATTATTTTATTTTGGCGGTAATCAACAAAGTTGTGAAAAAAAAATTAGAACATGTCCAAAGATATAGCCTTAAAACACGTCAACTTTAAAGCTCCATATCTCAGAAAGCTGCTCCGTATCTCGGTTTTTTATTTTTGTGCTTTGTTTATTGAGTACTACAACATATAAAAAAATTATGACATTTAGCCAATAGCCATTTCGAATGTAATTTGTGTAGGGTTCTTTCTTTGCAAGCAATTTGTGTTTAGTTTTTAAAAATATGCTTTTTTACTAGGCACAAAACAAAATCGTTACTTATGTTGTTAAAATAAAAAAGCATATTTTTAAGAAATAAATACAAATTACCCATAATAATGCACTTGTAGTACAAAACCTCTGGTTGTTTTATTATAAAAGATTATGGCATATTTCAAAACATGTTAGTTTATATTTTTCACAATAAAGAAAATATAACAATATGATCTTGTCTGTGCTTTTTTAAATATTAAATAATTTTCTTTAAAATGTTTATATCTTGTTTTTAGTACATAAAAAACAATAAATGCCACTCTTTTGTATTCCAAACTAAATTTGTGAAACAGAAAAAAATAAGGTAATTATTCAGTATACGGTTTTCTGCCATTTTTGATTTTTTTTTTGAAAAATTCTTTATGGGGGCACCTTCTAGGGTCCCTAGGACCCCAAATCCGCCTGCGCCCGATTTTTTTTTTTTTTTTTTAACGAGAAAAAAGGGTGCCCAGGGGGGGTTGTAAAGTGTTTTTTTAATTGTTTTGGGTTGGTTTGGATTAGGTTGGGTTGGACTGTGTTGGTTTGGTTTGTTTTAGTGAAAAAAAATTAAAAAAAACAAAAAAAATAAAAAAAAAAACCAACCGGCGCAGACGGATTTGGGGTCCTAGGGACCCTAGAAGGTGCCCCCATAAAGAATTTTTCAAAAAAAATCAAAAATGGCAGAAAACCGTATACTGCATAATTACCAAAAATAATTTTAATCCCAAAAAAATTTTACTGTATATGTGGGGCAATTTATGGTAAACCCACACATTAGAAAAAGTCTTGGTGTAAATAATATTAATACCCCTGGTTTGGAATACACAAGTGTCACGTTTTCTAACTTATTATTGATATCCACAAAAATTAGCCATACTAAACTTGATGAAATAAGGAAAGGGTGTTTTAACACATAGGTATAAATAGTTAAATGGAGTCCAAATGCAAGTGTGGGACATCACTCTCTAAGACCTCTGCCTCCAGTCTGCAAAATGTCCTCTGGAGCAAAATATTTATCACACACGTAAAATCTGTTATATATTTCATCAGCACTTAGTTTATTCGCGTTTAACGGCTTCACTATACTTCTGAAAAATTACAGGATTGCCTTTGGGGAAACGATGTCTCCCCGTTTTTTTGTTGGGATCATGGCACGGTCTCCGCAGCTTTGAATACAACACACTCTAACTCTTTGTTTCTCAGCCATTGTAATCGACGGATAAAATCACAATTTTTTGAACAGGAATAATCACAATATCACTTTTTAAAAACCTTGGCAAACCTCAGTTTTCAAAATGGAACTCATAAGTTATGAGTCATAACCGACATTCTGTCACTTTTGTCATAATGTGCCCTCTGACGGACAACCCTAGAAGGGGTAAGAGGAGGAGCTGCAGATTTCTAAAAAGAATATTGCCAACCTAAATATTATTATGTTGGCAGTTCCTTTGCACGCGGAAACATAACCACACTTTTCGCGAAAAATAATTATTGGCGGGAAGGGTGAAGTGACGGATCTATAGTTCCTTAATCTATGGCTGTACTCGACCCAACAACGCTCTCTGTGTTCTCACTCTGCTGCTTCTCTTGTATATGTTGGCGCTCTTCCTCGTTTATTACAAGCGACTCATTCGTACTTACCGCGCTTGTAGACCCCGTATTATTTTGTCGATTTTCAAAATGTAAAATGTTATGATGAGGTGCTTACATTGGGTACATTTTCTAGCACGACAATGCAAAAAACCATGTTGACCCTTAAGACAATTTAAACATAATCTTAATGATTTAAAAGAGCGATTCTTTTGGGTACAGACTTGGCCAAAATCTGGGGGCATTCAGTTATCAGGTGACTTAGTTTACAGTGTGTGCATTTTATCTCAACGTTTTCTGAGCCGCTGGATTGATTATCTGTCGCTGCACACGAATTTGAATAGTTTGATTTTTTAGGCGGCTGCGTCTTTGTCTTGTCGTCATTTTTTGTAAATTCGATTTTTTCGAGCATTTCACAGCGGCTTCTTAGAAAGGTTGAGATATCTGCCCATGTCGGCAGATCGCACTGATATCTGTATGATTCCCAGTCTCTTTTTGTGACACTATCGAACTTGTTTGAAACAATATAAATTAATAAGCGATCCCATTCATGGGTGTTTTCCCCCATGGATTTTAAAGCATGCAAGTGTTTATTAACACTATCTAATAATTGCCGCAATCCTCGGTGGGATTCATTACTGAGTGAAGGATGTTCAAAAATTGTTCTAACGTGGCTATGCACAATTATCTTTTTATTTTCATATCTTTCAAGAATAAGGTCCCAGGCCTTTTTATAATTTTGTTGTGATAGCTCGAGGGAGCTTACCAAGTCTTTCGGTTCTGGGCCCAAAGACTCTCTTAAATGTATGAATTTTTGAACATCGTTCAATGCAGTATTTTTATCTACTAAGGCTAGATTCTTTATAATCTAGCCACTCAGTATATTTTCCCGAGAATGTAGGAATATTAATGGGGCGTAAAGGTATATTTAAATATTGACAATTTTGCAAGGGACTTTGCTGTGTTATAGAGCTACCACTTATTTGTGAACCACCGTGTGTTGGGATTATTGATCGGTGGGAAGTTTGAGACTCTTGGTATATATTAATTACAGATTTGAATTCCCCTATTATGCGGTAATACAAAGTTTCAAATTCATCGCGGTTTTCAGGGTCCTCCTTGTCCTCCAAAACCTCAATCTCCCCCTGAAACTCAATATACTGTTCAAAAAGTGGCTCAATTTTCTCTAGTCTGACTTGCATTTGGGATATGACATTTTCATTTAAGTTATCCCTGTCAACATTATTTTTCAAAAACGTCTCCGCCCGTGTGAGATTACCCTTAACAGACCCCCGTTTTATCTTAAAACTTTTGAGTTCAGCCATAATAGACCAGATAAAAGGTTATAAAAGGGCTCAAAGGAATAAACAGGTATGAACAAGCAATATATCAAATTATTGGAACGGACTTACAGATAGGATTCCTGAGGAGTAAGCGTTCAAATAGCACTATATAGCTCTCCTAGTTTCTTGTAGGCACTTCGTAGAAATCCATAAACCATATTCACGTTCAGTCCGTTCTTCTTTAGGCACTTGTTCGCGATGCTACTTCCAGCATCTTGGCTCGAAAACCAAATTTTATGGTATGATTAAAGTCCTTTTTTGTAAATAAAAACAAAAATTTACACATAATACTAAAAGACCTTTATTTTTCTTCGTGAAAACAAGTGGACTGTTTAAAAATACAAATATAAAAATACTGTCTCTCCCTTTATATTAGAAAATATATTTATGACTTCGCACAGGCTGAATATTGTAACGTCTTCCTAGAGTTGTTGCGAGTCGGAGATTTTGACGGAGTGTCTTCGGCGGCACGACCGCTTGCTTCGCCTTCCTGGAATCTTCCCCTTGTTTATTCAAGGGACCGTGTGTTTAAGTGGCACAACACTTTCGTCTATTTTTAAATCTCACCAATTTCTTTATAAAAAAAGACACCCAAAATTTTATTAATTAGGGGTAGTTCATAGTGTACAGGGTAATCTACTATAAATATCACCCGCACGTTTCTCCGTTATTGTGCACGCTACAAAAAAGTTTGACATACAAAAAGCTACGTAACTTTTTCCGTGCTTTTAGAATATATATGCCATGGTTGTCAAATGTCAACTTCTGACAAAAAGGTTCTTATTTTAAATGAAACACTGTATTTTATTGCTTTTTTAAAAGCTTTTTTTTTATTTAATTTATTATTAACTTCAAATTCTTTATTTTGTACTTAGCCAATTTCTTAGATGTATTTCGTATCGTATATCGAGCTAAGGTCACTCAAAAAAAGAATCTCTACTAATAGAGAGAGAGAATAGGATTCGACAACTCTGGCATAATTATTCTAAAAATAAGCAAAAGGTTATTCAACTTTCGTATACACAAAACTCTTGCACCTACTGCAGTTGTTGACGTTGTGCCACGTTATATTATGTGGAATAATTTAATGAGTTGTAAGCTTCAGAAGTTGCTAAATTAATAGCTGGTTTTTTGCTTACTTTTTAGTAACAGCGGTTGGCACAATAGTCTCAAGTGAGGCCACAGTGCATGCTTTGGTATATTCATGTTATTGTGCTAACCACTATTAAATACATATTATGTATCTACAGTACTATCCATTATATTATGTAGGCACTCCATCCAGAGCATTTATTTTTTACTTTAGAACTTTGAAACAAAAAATAAAAAAATAATTAAGACTGCCTTAAAATTTTAGATCCCACAAAAATTTTGCCTGATGTCAAAAATAAACCTATTTTTCGATTCTTAATACACAAAAAAAAAATCCAAAATTTCATACATTAAATTTTAAGATGTTACCTATCAAATTTTAGTAAAAATAAAGTAATCACATAGAACATTTCAGGTAAAATCAGGGCCTTTATAAACGAACGGGCCACGACCATAAACTTTTGTGAGGTAACACAAAACAATGGCAAATGTTATCTTGTTGACGTCAAAGAAACGAAAAATAGTGTGGCCCATTTGTTTATGTAGACCCTAGTAAAATATTTAAGCTAGTACAGGGATATCTGCAAAGTCCTCTGACATATAAATTAGTTTTAATTACCACTGTCTCTCTAGGTGGATTATACTTTGTTTTGAGTTATTCAAATCTTGAAAAGTGCTATCAGTATTCGCATCCGCATCGCTAATATAGACCAATCAAACAGGTGCACTTTTAAACTCATGGCAAATGCGTGACGGCTCCAGCTGATCAAAATTACAGAATTTTGCCTGTACTGAGATACCATGCGTTAAGAGTCACGCAACGATACGTAGTTTTGCCCATAACGCATCGCTCGTTTAATCAAATAATGTCACTTTGACCAGATGGAGTTGTCGCCATAAATTTGAAAGTGTACCTGCTTGATTGGTAGACATGATAGGGAGCGGATACTTATAGCACTAAAAATGTATTTTAAGTGTCTATTTGTAATTTTTGTTTTGTTATTTACAGCAATTTTTCAAATACTCTAAAAACTAATAATAAAAATTAACCAATTAAAGAAAAAAGGTTGACATGATTGATACTGATGAATATTTTTGGGTAAAATTTTAAAGCAATCTTATTTTATTCGTTGACAATTTTAATGTTACACATAAATACTCTAGATGGGGTGTCCACATAATATGATAGTACTATATATACTATTATACAATACACGCAACCTTATGGGCAAAACAGTTTGGAACAAATCGTGGACCTAATTGTTAAATATCCTGGACCAAATGAGTCGCAGTCTTTTAGTTTAATACAGATTTTTTTTAAACCTTTTTAAAATAAAGTTTGTACTAGGGTCATTCCATGTCAAATCAGGATCTCATCACCTCCGATTTTGATGATTTTTGGTACAGATGTTCTATCCATTAAAAGGATAAAAAATCCCAAAATTGAGAATTTTCTGATTGGCAGTATTTTTTAAATTAATTTTTGAAAGTCAACAAATGTGCCCATTTTGCTCAAACATGTATTAAAGGAAATTGAAATATCTCGAGAACTAGTTATACTAGGAAAGTGATTTATAGCTCATTTAAAAGGTCTTTAAAGTGCCTTTTTGTTGGATGTATTTCTAAACTATTTAGAAAATTGTGAGAAAATAAAAAACATTTTTTTAATTTCCATTTTTTTAAAATAAAACCTACATCACGTGAAACCTCATTCGAAAGGCACTTAAAGACCTTTCAAATGAGCTATAAATAACTTTCCTAGTATAAGTAGTTCTAGAGATATTTTAATTTCCTTTAGTACATATTTGAGCAAAATGGGCACTTTTTTGATCATAAAAATTAATTAAAAAAACTGCCAATCAGAAAATTCTAAAATTTGGGATTTTTCAACCCCTTAATGGGTAGAACATCTGTACCAAAAATTATCAAAACAGACCTTGGTTGATTTGACATGAAATGATCCATTAATTGAAAAGTGCACGACTCATTTGGTCCACGATATTTAAAACAATTTGCTGGTGTAACTATAAATTAAACAATGTTATATATATAATAATATATAAATATTATATTAAGTCATAGTTTGATACTAAGCATGCATGTAGGTATGTATTTAAAAGTGGTGGTTGGCAGTGTATAACAGGGATGAAAGCTGGTTAAAAAAAAATTTTACTGACATATTGACCAACAACCAAAATACAGCCCAACTCTTTTACCATTGCTTCAAAATTCTAGCATATTATTTTTGCTGTTTTAGCTTTCTTTAATATCGGATCTAATAATTCTTTTATTTCAGTAAAAATATACAGGGTTCATACAGTTCTAATCAATTTTTTTCCAGGAATATTCCAGGACTTTTCCAGGAATTAGAGAAAAAATCAACGAGTATTCTTTGCTATAAACAATATTTTTTTTAAAGAATGAATTTAGCGTCCGTATAAAGAAAAATTTTTGAAAAAAGTTTAGTGGCTGTCGGTCCGACATTTTGCTTTTTCATTCATTACTACCAGGCATCCAAGTATTTAATGGATAGTCCAGAAACCTACAGGCATGTTTCATCAGGAATTATCAGGAATCATCAGGGTAAAATAGTACTGTACCTGGCATATGAAAGCATACATAAGCAATCACTCCCAACGAATTTAAACAAAACCTGTACGTTTTTAAACAACAATAATCACGGATTTTTTCGCCAATAAAATTTACAATTTTTAGAATAGGAACTATAAAGTTCATGAACAAAAATATTGTAGGGCAATTTTTTCATTACCACTGTTTTTTGCTAAAATTCTAGGAATTCCAGCACTTGATTTTTTTTTTCTCAAAATTATAGGTTTTAAAGGAATTCCGGGATCTGTATGAACCCTGATATATACTTATCAATTTATCGAAATACTGACCATCACGAAAATACTGACTTTTATTGACATACTGGCTTAGCTGCCATCCCTGGTATAATAAAACATGCACCCCCTGCAGGTTCTTTACGGGCCAATTGTGTCTATGCACCAATAGCAAAATAAAAATTGCAGATAATGAAGATATTCTAGGCTAGAAACTTCAATGTTAAAAATTATTCCACATGAGGATTATCCAATACTCTATAACAAAAAAAAAAGTCATTAAAAATAACTATTTAAATAGATAAAACAAAGATTTTGTCATATTGGCAGAATAACAAAAGAATCTTCATATGGCAAAACCATAAATTTACCAATAATTTCATTAACACAAGCAACAACTTCATTACCATCAAAAGAACCAAGGTGAATCCCTAAAATTCTAGAATCAATTGGGTCCTCAAAAAATGTTCCCTTAGAAACAAAAGCTTTCCCTTTTACACAAACCGTTTCTTTTAAATTATAAATTTGAGAAATTTCAACATAAATGTCATTTTGCAATAAACTTTTGTTAGAGAATAAATTATTACCTATTTTTAATTGAGTATGATCTTTTTTTTCAATTAAATTTGGTTTGAAACATTTTGATGTGTATTTATTTCTTTTTCAGCTAGTCTTTTAGCTAATTGCTGTAATGGTTTGGCTGATCGATTACAGATGTTTTGCTTCAATGAAACATGTACGCCTCAGAGGGAAAAGCACTAAAATTGTCCATACTGTATACATTATGTGTGTGAACATTATATGTAATATACTCTTTACCATAGATTTCAGAGTAAGAAATAATAAAAGATTCCAGCATTTTACGGGCATGTTCATTTAACTTTATACATATTGTTGGAGTAACAAGTATTCTCATAGCACAGGAAAGATATAAAAAATGACAGTAGATATAATCTGGCAGTATATTTTTAAAACCCACTTGCAACTCCTGTATATAAAAGAATCTGTCGAAACTCTGTGGCCTTAAACCTATCTACTTCAAAGAATGTTCAAGGTTGTCGACAAAAATGAGATGTTATGTATCCTCGGTAGGATAAAAATAATTTTGATAGTTTCAAATTCCCTTGTTGGTATTCTAACGTCTTGCCTACACTTGTGCCAAAAATGTAATAACCTTTTAACCACCCCCCAAACACACCAGATGCATATAGTCAAGTGGTACTTGGGACACCAGGCCTATATTTAACCTTTCCAAAAATGAAGTATCAGTGTGATGATATTCATTAGTTTTATTTTTAAACGAGGTATCTGTTCTCAAGCGACTCTGTAGTTCAGGGAAGGTCATTCGGTTACAAATATAAACTCCTTCTTGGATACAGTTTCCACAACCGTGGTATCCAGTGTGACTTTTTATGCATGTAACACATGCTTTTGCTGGAGCATCACATACAAGTACGTTAAATGTTACCATTATATTCATATTTTTCCAAATCAACCGTCTTTTGGAAGACTTAGATATTCTTCAACAAATGATTTCAAAAAATGGTTTACTATTTCCATGGTAAATTCCAATTACAAAAGGTTTGAAATTAAAGTTAGGGAAAGTATCGGAAGTGAACCAACCAAGAATAGGCCAAAACTGGCTCCCAGAACTTTTGCTAATTGGAAGGCCATCAATGCCTATATTTATTTTAATTTGTATGGGAATTTTGGCATTTAGGTATATGAGAATCTAAAGCCCAAGATCTTAAATCACTTAATAAACAATCCTTTTCAACAAAATTGGGATCATTGCTTTGTGAACACAAACAATAATCGATTCAAATAGGAGCCGACTGTTGCTTCCCCACTGCTGAAGGTAGGATCGCCAGACAAGGAGACCTCTAATTATCAAAAACAATTAAACTTATTTTTAACTTACTTTAAACCCGTTGAATTTTTCATAATGGTAGGTTTTTTTTACACCAATTAGTATTAAAAAAGTCATTTGTTTTATTTTTTTCCATTAAAAAATGTGTTTTATATGTATATTTCAGTGCGCAAATGTAATTTTTTAAACTAAACATATAAGAGCTTTTTTATGTAGAAACAAAATACCAATCGAACAGAAAAAGATTTATTGTCCTAGCGTTTATAGTGTGGTAGATAGTGGCGTTTATGATGTTTTTACAAGGAGAGTTTAAAATGGCCGTCAATTACTTGTCAAAGTGAACTCAGGTGGCACCCCCATTTTTTTTTGTTTATAATAATTCCTTGAATAATTTAAAGAATAAAACAACTTTATTGCAATCGTTGTTCCCTAGGGGTCGTTCTAAAAATCACGAAAAAATGGTCCTTCGAGTTTTTTGGATGACATATTTCATTTGTTTTTAGGTGACATATGACAAATTTTCAAGTAGGACCTACAGATTTTGCAATAAAGCCATTTAAAATTTTAATGTTTAAAGTGTTGCCATATTGTAGTGCTCCACTTTATAGGTCGCAATTTTGTATCTTTGGTGTCCCTAAACAAAAAATCTATGATAAATATTTCAAAGTGTTAACCCATTTTTTTGTGCTCACCTGCCTGGCACTTGGACTAATATACTCTACACATAATAAAATAAAAGTAGTTTAAACCATAACAGTAAAGTAACTAGAAAATACATAAAAATAATTATTTAAATTTACTTGTATTCATCTTAAAGTAGGTATGTACTTTTTGATAAGACATGATTAAAACCCAAGTTAAAATCTATTTTTAAAAACATTAGTTGAAGTATATTAAACTTCATCGCTAAAAACTTTTTAGTTCCCAAATTTGTTTCACCCTACCCTGAAAAATAGTAAAGACTTTTTTACTTTTATAAATAACACAATTTTGAGTGTTGCGTGAAGCGCTGAATATAATCATAATTGAACTTCCTAAAAGTTCGTTTAATTATTCAATTATATTCAGCGCTTCATCCTTCTAGTTTACTTAATTTTAAACACTGGTATTGTTCAAAGGTATGACACCAATGTTTTTTATATCACTCAGTGAATAAAATGAAATTTTCTTACAAAATTTGTTTTATTTGTATCAAAACTTTTAACAAAAATATCCTTATAATTATATAACGTTTTACTAAAGTAATTAAGTATTGCTTAAATACGAACAGGTACCATATTATGCAATACTGTCTTCATAGTAATGGTAACATTTCCTATTACATGTATAATCAAAACTTAAATATATATAAACTCTGAGATTATCATAAAATATAAAAAAGGTATATTAATAATAATAACATGTCTTGTAAACGCTTGTAATAAGCACATATGAACATCATATGTCCTAAATTATTTAAAACATAACAAAGAACAATAACACACCTACCACCACTGGCAAGTTGTAGAACCTAAAAAATGTAGCAGACCTCTCTGTCCACCCTGCCATACTTCTAATTTGACTAATTGGTACTCTATTTTTAAATGCTTTCGATGTGCCAGCATGTTTTACCGAGTAGGCTGAAAAAATGTTTGTATCAATGCCTGCATTGGACATTGTCTGTTTTACCCATCTGGACAATGTGGCATTTGAAATTTTCCTGTGAGGCGGCTTGAAGTTCACGAACAATTGCTCCTCACCATTTCTTATGTCCTGGGTCCGATTAATGTATTCATTTAGCAGGTTTACCAAGCATATTTCAGGTTTTTCTGAAAATGTTGAGAATCGTAAACAGGGTTGTTTTTTTTTAGGTTTACTTGTTTTTATTGGGTCACTAACAAAAATAAGGACCTCACCATTACTGTTAAAAACAACATTCTGAACTTTGATTAGACCAATAGTCTGAAATCTACTGCTTGAAGTAAGGGTTATGAGAGTTATTAGTTTTTTGGTTAATAGTTCTAAACTTAAATTTTCATATGGATACCAACTTTCCAAGTGTTTTATTACGATGGCAGGGTCCCAGGTGACATTATACTTTTTTGTTTGTGGTCTTAGAAATGCCTTTAATAAACCTTCGAATATTTAGGTCCTTACCCAACTCTCCTGGGAGAATTAGAGCCAGTGCTGATCGAATACAATTGAAGGTTCCATACTTGAACCCGTCATGATCATATTGGTTTTACAAAAACTGTATTACTTGCATTGGTGTTGCAGTGTACAGTGACACCTTATGCTCTCGACAGTAGTCCCACCACTTCTTGTATGCTGTGTTGTACTGTTTGATGGTTGAGCTGGATACTGAGCCCAGGAAAGTGTTCCAGCTTTCTGGTGGCACATTTTTTTCTTTTAATGCTTGCCTGATAAAAGCACGGCTACCAGAATAGCCCTTTGTGGTGGTTTCGTTCCTAAAAGGCGAAAATAAAACATCAGAACAGTATCCCAAAATCAGGGGCTCCCCAACTTGTTGCTCACAAATAACAGACCACCATGACTGGGTTTGCCATTGTGGTACAATAATCACGCCCTCAACCTTATCAAATTGTATTTTGTTTAATGTTCTCAGAATGAGAGAAAAAGATGGAAAAGCATAAAAATAGAAATTAGACCAGGAAACTGTAAAGGCATCGATTGCAAAGGACTCAGGGTCTTTGTGTCAAGCGATATATTTTTTGCATTAGATCTAGAGGCAAAAAGGTCCACATCAAATCTACCAAATTTCTCTACAATATATTGAAAACTGATATTTGATAATTCCCACTCTGTCCCAACAGAAATGATTCTGGACTCTGGATCAGCAATATTTAGTTTGGAAGGGATATATGATGCAAACAATTATATATCTCTTGCCTCACACTACTGCCAAATGCTTCTTGTCAAAGTATTTAATTTGACATGTTGGATACTTCCCATTTTATTGATGCATGCCACAGCTGTGGAGTTGTCTACCCTAAGTAGGATGTTACAAGACTTAAAATTACAGCAAAAACATTGTAAACCATGGAAAATAGCCTTCAGTTCTAAAAAATTTATATGGATTATAACCATATGCTTTTTCACCATCACAAGTAACTCCCCAACCTGTCATTGAGCTGTCAGTGTACAATTCCTTGTCAAAATGATCTTGTTTGATACTATTTTTGGCAGGCATAATGTGGTCACACCACCAAATAAGGTCACAATCAATATTTTCATGATTTATTATCATGTTGGAATTGTAATTCTGATTGGAATTTTTCAATGCTAAAAACTTTTCCCTTTCAAACTTTTTTAGATAAAGAGGAGCAAACTTAACAGCTGGTGTAGCTGAAACCAATACCCCGACAAATTGAGCAAATTCTTTGATAGTGCATTTTCCCAAAAATTTGATTATTTGTGCCCATTTTAATATTTTTTCCTTACGTTCTACTGACATCTGTTCACTATCAAAGATCATACCAAGGTATTTACACCTTTTGCTTGGTACCAAAGAACTTTTGTCAAAATTAATCAAGAACCCAAGTTTTTGCAAGGTTTCTAGAACAAACTTGAGTGTCTTTTAACTCGTTTTTCCTAGTTAGAATCATGATATCATCAATATATATGACATATAGTATATTTCTTGATCTAAAAAAACTCATGACAGGCCGTAACATTTTTGTAAAAACATATGGCATGGTGGATAATCCAAATGGAGCACTGCAGAACTCATATAAAATGTTGTTAAATTAAAACCTCAAAAATTTCCTGTTTTCTGGATCTACTTTTATCAGAAAATAAGCATCTTTAAGGTCTAATGTTTTCATAAAATAATAATCTTTTTGTATTAGTTTTATCACTGTTCTGTAGTCCTCCATTTTAAAATGGGGAGTTTCAATATACTTGTTGAGTTCTTTTAAATTAAAAATGAACCTAAAGATCCCATTACTTTTTTCCCTTAGAAAAAATGATGAAATTATTTGATCATATCTAGTTTTGCAAGTTGAGATAGCACCACACAAAACCATAGATTTAATTAGTTTTTCAGCCTCTTCCACCAATGAAATTTCTAGGTTAAAATTCATGTAGGCTGACTGTTGTGGTTGCTCAATAAATGGGATTTTATAACTCTTAATCCATTCCAAGATTGGGGTGGGTTGTGGACAAAATTTTTCCCACTCAAAAATGTATCGGCTTAGTCTTCCAGCGTAACTCACCTCTATTTCCTGGAATATTGGTGTTGATAATTCCTCTTCTGATGAAAGGTTCTTGGGCCCTGTCTCGGAGCTTCCCTCCGGTAGCTGTTCCGAGCAGGTCCCCTCAAGTTTTTTGGAGTAGAAACAGGCTTTGTTTTTGTGGAAACTGATGTTTTTGCCCCTGGTGGTTTTAATGTTTTCCCAATGTTTTCGACCTCCTTAATGGCCTTAAGCTTAGTGGAAAAATCTTCAAAAAGGTACACACCTATCCCTGTATCCCTAGCACCGGTCATTGCCACATGGTTGGTTAAATGTGGAATTACTGCCATTCGTCTTTGCATTGATAATTTGTAAAATAAATCAGTCAGGAATTTTCCTGCAAAAGAACCCTCTGCAATTGGGGTGGCAGTTGGATCTGAGTCCTTTGACTTAATCACCTTTTCAAGCATTAGCCCAAGGGCTGTGATAGCTGACCCCAATTGGGTTTGGTAATAACAAAAATATTTGTCCTTATAAGAAATATTCTTTGATATTACTTGGATTATTTCTGGGTTCAGGATTGGTGGTATTTGACAATCCACAGTTCTCTGGGATTGAGTATTGCTTTTGCATGCTTTCTCTTTCCTCTTTCGAGAGACCTTTTTTGAGAATATTTCCCCACCTGATTGCAATATCTTTATGCAGAAAAATGTTTTCCCCCTGGCGTGCTTCTGGGTCTGCCCCCAGACACTCCAGGATTTCCTTATTAAAGATTTTCATCAGGGTCCCTGCAAGTTACAACATCCCCCTCCAAAATGTCCTCTTCCAAAGGTGCAGCTGAGGGCGCAGCAGGTAATTGGTTTGAGACCTCCCCCTCGGTTTTATTTGGTGGGGGTATATGCCTATTGTTCTGTGATCTTTCAGGCCTCACCTTTAACAGTAATTCTTCAATGCGCCTCAAGCGCGAATCAAAATATGGGTCCATTGGACCCATGTTATCACCGTCATAATATGACTCATATGACCTCTCTCGGGCCATTTCATGTCGATGGCTGTGATGGGGTGGTGGGTTGCCAAGTTTTAGCCTAGAGCTGCAACATTTAGACTCATCGCTGCGGTTTAGCCTCGAGCTGCAGCGAGAATCATCATCATCCTGTCTATATGTCCTTGTGTACAGCCTTAAGCTGTCGGAGGATAGAGAGCGTCTCCTCTTGTGCCGCCCTGAAAAAGACGGTGAACGAGACCGGGAACAGTTTCTCTCTCTATGTTTATCGCTTCTGCCCTCCATTTATTATTCTTACTTAAATTTTTCTGAAAAAAATATCGAAATTAAATTTTACCTCGCAAAATCTGCATCCGCCATTGACGCGCAAAAGTCAAAAGATGACGTAAGCCAGCTGACAACGATAATGCGAAGTCAGCCAATAGTGGCTAAAGGTGGGTACACACCAAGAATTTTACTTTCTTTGGAGTATTCTACAAAATTTGCGCCCCATAACGCCAGAGGCATTACTATACCAGTGTTTAAAATTAAGTAAACTAGAAGGATGAAGCGCTGAATATAATTATCAGTTACCTATGTGGCATAAGACAAAATAAAAAAAGCTTACCAGGAATCAGTCGAAGTATTTTTAATGGGACATCAAGAACATCTCCAGTAGTTTCTGAAGTGCAAACCTTAACAAAACAATAGGTATAAAATTTTAATAGATGTAAAGTGATAAAAAATAATTTGGAGCTTGTATAAATCTAGTTGTTGAAGTCTAGGTGTTCGTCTGACCCGCGAAATTTTTAAACCATTACCATAATTTAACTATTCCAAGGACTATCTTAGCATTGTCAGTGTGATTACCTATATGGATTTTCCTCCTGACCTCTGTATGATTTAGTTATGCTGGATTTCTAAGCTTTATAAACTTAAGTGTTCCCCTGAAACATATTTTGTTTTGATTGTAATTTTCTTATTTTACTTATATTTTGAGTTTAATTTTTAAAACATTATAGGTTATAAACTATCTACTTTATTATTTTATATTTAAAAAAACTCACCTTTTTTATGGTTTTTACCCATATGTATTTTCCAAGGCATTTTCAAAGATAACAAGAAAAACTGAAAATCAAGACTCAACCCTAGAATACACGCGCCACAGTTGAAACATAAAAATATTAAAATGGTTCAATAAAAATGAATATAAATAGACATTAAACAAAACTTAACCATCAGTCGGTCTTTAAGCTATAAAACGAATATATTATAGCAAATCTTACCCTGTAATTCTTTGTGATTGCAAAATCCTTCCTTATAGCACCCATTTTTTGTATAAATTCGCATCTGAAGGGAAGCCAAAAACGCAAACCGTCGAACCCCCAGCGTAATTTCCGCGACACTTTGGCATGCAGCACTTCAATGGCATAATGCTTTTAGTAGTTTATTATCTTTTTAAATATTATAAATCACTTTTACCACATCAAAACAAAACTTTCAAAACCAAGCGAGAAGGTTAGCCAAACTTCGACGTCACACTGATGACGTCAAATCGAGTGCAGTGGCTTTTTAGTTGAGTACGGTGTTGCCTGGATAAGGCGTACACCTCATTCCAAATTCTCCGGACCAACTTCAATATGGCGGCTGACAATTAAACACAGAAGCTAAATGGAACTGTCATTGTCAGTTTAAAAAAATTGGTCCGCAGCAATTTGGAATGGAGTGTGTGGTATCTTTGTGCCCGACCACATTTTATTAGTTTTTATTATTTATATTGATTGCATTATTTTAGTATTTTTACTTCTCAATAAATTGTTTCTTTTAAGTAGATGGTTCTCTTTTAATATTATTTCTAGACAAATAAGACGAACGGAGACGGCACATTCATTTATACTTATATCACAGTTTTTATCACATTACAATAGTTATATTTACCAGCCAAGCAACCAAGAGAAAAATAGAGGGATTTTCGGCTTGTGCCTTACTTTTATGAAATTACAAATTTACTGCGCCTGCTCTATCTAGTCTCTATATTATGGTTTGCATTATTGCCAATACTTCACACACCCCCTTAAAAGGTTAAATTGTTTTCTACATTTAAAAATATAAGAAATCCTACCCGGTCCCTGGAGAGTCTAATTAGCTAAATAATACAATAAATTCTTAATTGAAATGTAGCTCACAACTAATTCCCTACTTAGAAATTGAAATTTTCACATTAGAGTAAAATATGTATTTTACCTAACTTGATTTTTTATTTTGGGGGGTTTAAAAAAACTAAAAGGTTCCCGTGATGTAATCCTGGAACTTTCTAGGAAAAGTTGATTTCCTAGGTTTCTTTCGAACTGCCTGTGCATAGGTGGTCAGCACTGGCTGTAGCGTGGACTCCCTTTCACATTACGCCTTGGTTTGTGTCTTGCCTTTGAGGGTAGCAGACTTTGGTGTAAGGCTGCTCTGTGTGGAAGGACTGCTCTGGTTGGATGGACTGCCTTGGTTGGTTAGGCTGCTGGTTTACAGGTGCGACCTATAAATGTCATTATCTATATATATTGGTCTCAACGTGGTTGAGCTGTCATAAAGTTCAAAACCTTGAGAAACAGGGGGATTGTCAAATACACTTGGGTTAACTTTATATGCTCTTTTATGGGCGATACTTTTGGAACAATCAGGGGATGCTACTTGACTTTTGAATACTTGTTTTATTAGGAATTTTACTAGTTCCCCCATGTTCTGTACCCATTTTCAGTAGTTGATTTGCGTGTCTTCTCCATGTTAAATTTTCAACTTTTACTACATATGTGGACTTCCCAATTTGACTCACAATAGTACCTCTGCTCCAGCGTGGATGGTGAATTCTGCGGTAGTCTTTGATCATCAGTTCTTCCCTTTTTGTTGTTTTTCACTGTATTTCCGCTGTTTGATGATTTTTGACTATTTTGAGAAGATGAAACCTTGTCCTCATTGTTCTGCCAAACATGCTTTGACAGAGTGTCATCTTGGTGCTAGAATGCTCAGTGTGCCTATAATCAAACAAAAATCTGTAAGTTAAAGTGTTAATATCAACATTTTTAGACTTTGGATCCTCTAGAACGGACTTTAGTTTATTTTTGAAGGTTTTTAACAAGGTTTTCAGCTTGACCATTACTCATGGGGTGATTGTTACATGTTTAATACCATTTATTTTTAAAAATAGTTCTATATTTTGAGTTGTAAAACTTCGGCCGTTATGAATTACAAATGCTTCTGGTGGGCCTAGCCTAGAGAAGCAGCAGAGTTTTTCCTCAGTTTCAATTGATTTGAGAGTTTTGACTGGATAGACATCAGGATATTTACTGTAAGAGTCTATGATTACTAGAAAATGTTTATTTCTTATTTCCAAATGATCTGCATGCACACACATCCATACTTGAGTTTATGTTTTCCAAGGGGTAAAGGAGTTTTTAGGTAGATTTTGACGGTTTAAGAGGCAAGGTTGGCATGATTTTACCATATTTTCGATGTCTTTGTCTATGTTTGGATACCACATGTAGATTCTTGCCAGTGATTTGATTTTCCTTACTTCAAGGTGTGATTACTTTAGGTAGTACTATTCTGTGTCCCCATAGGATAACGTTGTTCTCTGAAACTAATTCGTGCCTTTTTAAGATAAATGGTTTAAAATTATCGTCTTCACATTTTGACCATTTTTCTGAACTAATATATTCCAAGATTTTGCTTAAAATTGGATCTATTAATGTTTCTTTACATAATAAGTCATTTTCAATGGGCTATTCATTTAAATTAGATGCAACAAAATTAAAATAATTGTCCCTCTATTCAAATTCAGGACTTATAACTTTGACGTTTATAGGAGCTCCTGACAAATAATCAGCTAAGAAATTATGTTTACCTTGAATACGCTTGTGTTCACCAAAAATCTGCATGAGCGGTTTATGGCCTGTTCTTAACTCGAACTTGTTGCCGAACAAGTATTGCTTGAATTTGTGGACTCCATAGTAGATTGCAAGGCTTTTTTTGAACAGTGCTGGCAACGAGGATACATGCTAATATCCGACGAAAGCCGACGGTATCCGAACAGCCAGCCAAGCCATGAAAGGGGAATTACCGCAAGTTTTTGATTCTTTGCTGAATACCGGTTTATCAGTGGCGTAAATGAATGAACTTGTTGCCAAGGGAATGGGAGCTGGTAGAGAGATCATAATATAAATTCATGAATATGCTGAATGAAGCAAGACAGTTTTTATTATTATTAAACGATTATATTTAACTTTACAGTCTGCCTGACTATCAAATTTTGCGATTCGTTTTTGACACACTTCCCGTAAACCGATTTTAATAAAATTTGGCACAGTAGTGTAGTTCGGATGATAATACAATATTATGAAAAAAAAATTGGTGGGTAGGGGGTGGTTAAGGTTTAAAAATAAGGGGCTAAATTCATTGACACACTTCCCGTGAACCGATTTTAGTGAAATTTGGCACAGCAAAGTAGATCCGATGACAATACAATATTATGAAAAAAACCTCGAATAAAACACTCAAATTTTTCAAGCCTTCACCGGTTTTTTAGCGTTCAAAAAAGTACTGCAAAAACATCTTTCCTCTGCTAAAATGAAAAATATTTAATGAGAGAGGGCAGAATTTTAGAGGTAGATGGAGAGATAATTTCGTAAAGTGCAAAAATATTAAGGCAATTGTGTACTAAAAATTTTAGTTGTCATCTGTCATCTTTAGTGGTGTCGTGCATATGATTTTTATTTTGCCATTTTATTATAAATTCTCCTCCCTATGACAGTAGCTATTTGGATTAAAAGTTCCTTTTTTTCCAAAAATTTAGTTTTGGGATACAAGAGTGTCGCATTTAAGCATTGCAAAAATATTTCGGAAAAAATTATTTTATTATATATTATATTAGTTGATGAGCATAAATATAATAAATGCTATAATCTTATTTCTATTATAGGTATTTATTGTATTTAATTTTTTTAAATATGCTTTTTTATTTTAACTTAACAACAATTTGTTTTCAAATTTAAATATTTAGCGGCCACATTACAAAATCTACCATGATGAACCTGGAAATAATTTAGTTAAATACCTGTTCAATTATTTTAAGATGTGCTAAAATACACTTATATACACGTTTTTTTGTAATTTTAAACACTATAAAGAACTTTGATTGAAAGAAATTAATACCACCTTATGACTTACACGATAAACAATTACAATTTTTGTCGTTTTTTGGATAAAAAAAACACTCAAGATGACAGACAGATGACAAAACAGAAATTTTTAGTAAACAATTGCCTTAAATTATTTCCATCTTTCTCTAAAATACTTTTTAATAGCCTGCTGTCTCTCTTCAACAACCTTAAATATTTTTCATTTTAACAGAGAAAAATGGTTTTATTGCAGTACTTTTTTGAAGCTAAAAAAAAAGTGAAAACTTGAGAAAACTGAGTGTTTTATTCTAAAAATCGAAAGTTTGGAAAGAAGGCTATACAATGGGAACAAAATCTTGGCATAAAAATTTCTTAAACAAAAACGTTACCCCTTTAATTATGCTAAAATATCTTAAGCCAAATTTATTTATATTTAATATTTTGTTTATAACTGAAATTTTCTAGGAAATTCCCGAACTGCCCGATGTTTTTTTTTTAAATAGTTCCTACCTACTTAATTATTAATGCGAAAAAACGGTAATTATGCAATATACGGTTTTCTGCCATTTTTGATTTTTTATGAAAAATTCTTTATGGTGGCACCTACTAGAGTCCCTAGGACCCCAAATCCGCCTGCGCCGGTTGTTTTTTTTAATGTTTTTTTTTTATTTTTTTTTCACTAAAACCACCCAATCCAACACAGTCCAACCCAACCCAACCCAAAACAATCAGAAAAACATTACAACCCCCCCCCCCCGGGGCACCCTTTTTTCTCTTAAAAAAAAATCGGGCGCAGGCGGATTTGGGGTCCTAGGGACCCTAGTATAGGTGCCCCCATAAAGAATTTTTCATAAAAAATTAAAAATGGCAGAAAACCGTATACTGCATAATTACCGAGAAAACATTTACCAACAGTTTTTTGTTACTATAAAACAAAAACATGCAAAATAAGGAACACTTACCTGTAAGCGTTAATAAATCACAAGAATAAAACTGTTTTTGTTTCAAAAATCACAAAATCAACAAGATCATCTTTTTTTTTCTAACACTAAAAAAGTACTGATAAGAACAAGAAGAATATTCTCTATGTCGTCATAAAAAGTTAAATTCAATGATATACGGTTCGATTTCCACTAAATCTAAACAATGGCAGTGATATTTCTATTTTCTACACTATCTAGCGCAGGAGGAATGTTAATGCTAAGTTAATAGCGCCACCTATACGAAGTCAAGTGAAACATTGGAGAGTTATTACAGATTGCAAAGGAAAATTGATTATGTCTTCTATGCTTACAGATTTCGCTGCGGCGAAATGCACTGGGTTGATGACATTCGAGTTGTCCAAAAGCGACTATGCGCGCTCTGGGGAGTTATCCATGAACGAAATTTTTGCTAACATTTTAGCCCGTAAGGTTACCTATCTTCTACGCTGTAAACAATTGACTAATAAATTTTTGACAAAGGGCTGAAGCAGGACTAATGCCAAAAGACATCCAATTTATTTTATAGACCTTTTGTTGTGTTTAGCAGCGTCTAATACGAATGGATTATAAGCTTGAGAAAGATCGATTTTAGTAAAACGCTCACATTTATGCATCTTGGAAAAAATGGCGTCAATTGTGGACATCGGAAAAACTACATCCACCACATGTTTGTTTACTTGACGTTAATCTCCACAAATCCTTACTTTTCCATTGCTCTTTAACACTGTCACGATTGGAGTGAAATTATCCCTTCTGCTTCTAATCTTGATAATTCTTCGTCGACTGTCTTCTGATATGCAAATGGTATGTTCCTAGGTTTACAGAACACGGGTCTAGCGTCAGGCTTCAACTGTAAAGAAATTTTATTGAACTTAAAACATCCTAGTTTTTTACTAAAAACAGTATTTTCAAATTTATTAATTTATCTGGTAATTATGCAGTATATGGTTTTCTGCCATTTTTGATTTTTTTTGAAAAATTCTTTATGGGGGCACCTTCTAGGGTCCCTAGGACCCCAAATCCGCCTGCGCCCGATTTTTTTTTTTTTTTTTTTTTAACGAGAAAAAAGGGTGCCCAGGGGGGGTTGTAAAGTGTTTTTTTAATTGTTTTGGGTTGGTTTGGACTAGGTTGGGTTGGACTGTGTTGGTTTGGTTGATTTTAGTGAAAAAAAATTAAAAAAAAACAAAAAAAATCAAAAAAAAAAACCAACCGGCGCAGACGGATTTGGGGTCCTAGGGACCCTAGAAGGTGCCCCCATAAAGAATTTTTCAAAAAAAATCAAAAATGGCAGAAAACCGTATACTGCATAATTACCAATTATCTCACTATGTGGAGAAATTTTAAACTATTGAAAATTTGCATAAAATCACGTCCACCAATGATACCTCCTTCAGAAACAACATAGAATTTGCAACATTTTATTTTGTTGTTATATTCCACTTCACAACCAAAGATAACATTGGTCTGAATAACTGATTCTTATAATTTCTAAGATAGTTTCGTCAAATTTCAATGTATATTTGCTAAAATATTTGTCATGTATTATTTAATGCACTCGCACCAGAGTCGAGCTGAATTAAAAAAAATTTGCAATCTCTATTTACAGAAATTGGTTTAGTTTTTCAGAAATATTGATAGGAAAAAGATCGTCTTCCTCCTCAATTAATAAAGAATTTTCTTCGACATTGTCATTATCGCTTTTCTCATCTATAAAATTAGTGAATTTTTCGTTATGGTTGTTTTTATTTGAACGGCAAGCTATTTGAATGTGTCCCCGTCTTTTACAGGTAGTACAAGTAGCATTTATATACTTACAGGTTCCATAGTGCTTCCTCGCACAGTGCCTACTCAGATATTTATTTACGTTACCCTGATTAATTGCCCATTTTTTAATTAACACCCCCTGTTCTCATATTTGTCGAATATTTTCCGCCATCTTGACATCTTCCACTGTCGAAGTGTTGAGTCTGCGCGTTCGTTCTAGGCTGCCATTTCTTGCTCCCGATGCGCCGTTGCCACGTGTATTCTGGTAATTTATTTTAGAAATGAACCAAAACATTTCCGAATTGACAGTTTACAGCGAGGCGTTTTCCTGATGAGCCTCGTGGAAGGAACGCCTTTCACGCCAAACCGAAATTTTTGAGGTTAAATGTTCACAGATGTCTTTAGAATTTTTCGTTTTCGGTAAAACCGGGTCACATAGATCACGTAAAAGTTCGTAGGTTTCATCCCGAATTTTGGTTATTAACGTAGCAGTTTTTATTTTTTCATCTTCGATGCCGTTCGCGGTAAAAAATTGGTCTAGGCGCGCGATGTAACAATCGT
Organism: Oxystoma pomonae; assembly: GCA_963921995.1. NCBI lineage: Eukaryota > Metazoa > Arthropoda > Insecta > Coleoptera > Brentidae > Oxystoma > Oxystoma pomonae. The sequence goes on from OY998167.1 coordinate 63,737,218, forward strand.
TAAAAGACGTTAATTTAGGAAATTTGTCCAATTATAACCGAGAACTGCGGCATTTTTGTTAATTTTTAAATAAAAAAGAGTCTGAAGTACAGGCGAACAGGAACTACACGGCTTTTTACATGGCAGCACACGCGACAACGATGGGAAGCGGTTTCCTCGTCGCCATTTTCTGGTATCTTTATGACCACATTTTATTAGTTATTATTTATATTGTTTGCATTCTTTTAGTTCTTAGTAAATGGTTTCTTTGAAATAGATTTTTTTCTTTTAATATTATCTCTAGAGAAATAAGACGAACGGAGACGGTACATTGATTCGTATTTATGTCACAGTTTTTATCACATTAAAATAGTTATATTTACCAGCCAAGCAACCAAGAGAAAAAGAGACGGATTTTCGGCTTGTGCCTTACTTTTATGAAATATTACAAATGTACTGCGCTTGCTCTATCTAGCCTCTATATTATGTTTTGCATTGTTGCCAATACCTCACAGAGTGTATATTTAAGCTAATAGGTATATGGTTTATTTTCTTTCCTTCGAAACAGAGTAGCGAGAGGGTACTCCTTTCTATCGAACAAGGGCCCGTGATAGTTATTTCATAGTGACATTTATGTCAAGGGGCAGAGTTGTCATTTTCCAGATCTCTCTCAGACTGACGTAATTAGAAAAATGGGATGATATTAACCTCGCAGACCTACGCATTCCTTATGTAATTATATTGTTCTTATTTGTTACTTAAGTATTATGTTATATTTTTAGATTTTGAAATATTGAAAAAAAAACACAAAGTTTTATTTGTTGTTTTATTGTAAATTTACGTAAAAACACAATAATAATTATATACAACCTTTCAGTCTGTGCCCCTAAAAGGGACCATAAAAAATAACAAAAAATATACCTACAATAAAATGGAAAAAAATGTCCTAAGATGTTTAAGTTTATTTTTAGTTCTATTGAATCAAAACAACACAATTGCGATATATGTCATGTCAATAATTAACTTAGCCAAAAAATATTGTATAATATGACCATTAAATAAGGAGCTAAGTATATACAGGGTCGAACAATAAACGTTAATAGAAGATAGCGGAGGTCAAACTAAAAACATTTAGTTACATTTTATTACTAACAGTCATGTAAGTAATAAAATATCATTTTCGATGTCATAAAAAGTGGAACAAATAGAAATACTGTCCTTTCGTGACTTTCAGTAAAAAAGTTTCATGTAAAGCCTATGTTCCACAATGCAACAACCTGCAGCATCCATACATACTCATTCTATTTTAATGCAACTTTCACTAAATTGCACTGTGGGGTTTGTGTACATACATTTGTTAAAAGTGCTATTTTTAAATCTAAAAAAAAATAACCATTTCTTTTTGCGTAAAACTTAATATCAACGAAAAAAAAATGCATTTAAAGTTTCGACTCGTTTAAATAATTCAAAAGTGAGAAAATACATGACTTTATTTTGCTAACCGTCTTTTCAACGCCTACTATATGACTTTTTTTGCCATTTTTGTTGTTATTTTCATTTGCTTGGGATCGAAGTGCTTTAAAGGCTGGTTCATGGTTAAATTCGTTTTCCTTAACTTTTTCCTTTAACATTAACCTGATCTTTTTCCTTAAGTAAAAATCTGGTTCATGCTAAAATTCCTTTTCCTAACTTTAGTCATTAATGTTGACAATAACGACAGGTGCACTCGCGAGTTTGGCCTTCGTTTACAAATTTTGGGGTTCTTTTTGCCCCCCAAAGGTGGAAACTCTTTCACCAAATCTTTCTGTTATAACTACTAGTTGAAATATTTAAAAAAAAAAGAATCAATTTTGAGGTTAAAAAATCTTCAACAAATATTTTGCCGGCCGCACATGCACAAGACGATTTTTCTGTTTCTTTTTTCGTAAAGTTAAATATGGGTTAATTTTCAAGGCCATTCTTAAGGCTTAAGGAAAAAGATACGAAAAAAGAACAAACATGAACACCCATATCTAAATACATGAGATTTAATAATTGCTACAAACTACAGCAAGTCATAGAAAAAGAAAAGGAATTTAAGCATGAACCAGCCTTAAATTTAGTGTTTTGAGAAGAGTTTATTGAACTTAATTAATTCCAGTTTGTTAGTTCCTATGAATAGGTATAAGTAAAAATATTACCTACGTTTTTAGGGCACTTTTGAACTCATAAAAAAATAAGGTAGTGGCTACGGATCCAACCACCGAATGTTCGGAGATTTTGTTAAAAGTTGCAACCAAAAAAATATATTTTTAATACCTAAAGCTGAGTTTATACAGAAAATAAAATAATTGAATGGATGGATCAAACGAAAAAAAGTTATGCCATTTTGGGTCAATTTGACCCGGCTATTTTCTGCTAAAATATTTTAATTTTTTAGGACCAGGCTGTGTATATTCCTTTAAATGGCTATAATTATTAAGATATATAACTGTGGTTTTTCTGTTGATGCGATAGTTGCTCTGGGGTAAAATTCTTTAACTCCTATTGTATGCGGATTTTTGTTGGTTAGGCTGCTGGGATATGCAAGGCGAGGGGGCTACCCGTTTAGGTTGGCCTATGGTTTTACTGAAGAGAGCGTTTGAGACAGCGATTACTGGCGAAAAGAAGTGAAGGTGGAAGTCATCACTGGAAAAGAAGAGGAAAAGCTATAAAAATAATTTTGCAACATTTTAATTTTCAAATTTCATTAAAAAAAAAATAAGAATTTTAAAAGTTGGCTGTCGACATGTATACACCATAACTCAAACAATGGCTTATCAGTTTCCTTATAGTCTGTAAATTTTTATGAATAGACTGTTTTATAAATTTTATCATAAAATACAAGAGGCGTAAATTTTTGTCAAAAAATTTAGAATGGAAGAACATTAATAAAACAACGACTTACCTGACTCCTGTGACTGGCGTAGCTTCGTTTCCACTTATTATAAAAAGCGGGAAAAGTATTGAAAATATACAACCACTAAAATTAAAAAAAATGTTTACGATAAAAAACTAACAAAACAGTTTGAATTGATTTTTTTTTTAATTTTCAAAATCCAATTTTGAACTCACCCTATTACCCAAGACTCTGGCAGTTGGGTTATGATAGTTAAGGGAAAACCAAACCCTATAAAATAAGGCCAGTTAGCTTCTATAAAAGCCAGTCTTTTGTGCAGTTCCCAGCCCATGTTAAACCTAAAATAGGTCCACAGGTCATTATTAAAAAAAAACATCCACAGGTTGTCAGCTTAGATGTCCTTAGAGCGTACGAGAAAAAAAAATTAAATTATTTACTTTTTTATATTGCTGAATTATTTGAATTGACTCTAAAAGTTAAATAAAAATACATACTATATACTTGAGGGGTTGTATGATCAGTTTTACAATGCGTTGAGAAATTATTTGAAAGGGATTAGGTGGAAATCCATTTGAAAAAACCAATCAGGCAGCAACGGATGTTTTTTTGAAATTTATGATATATTACTTACTTACCAAATTGAAAAGTAGTTCATTACTGCTGAAGCGCCAAGGTTACCTTTAGTAGGCGAGGAAGTAGCTATTTTTCTTTGTGTTGATAGTATTTATTTGTGTATAAATATGATTATAAATAGAATTTTTATTTTGCATTATATAATGAACTCGTTACCTCCCAAGTGCTGTTCATAGGTTTTACGCAACATAAATAACTTACTAAACTTACCATTTATACTCGAAAGCGTATAAAGAATATAGCAAGCAAGTTTGAGCCATGGACAGAGCATATCCAACATAGGTAATTGGAATATAGCTTGTTATAAGAGCTTGTATCAAAAATAAGGTTTGAACTACTATGCTAAAAATTGAGTCCGCCAACAGCTTGCTTATGCTCTGAAAGAATATTGGCTTGCCTCGGCTGTGTCTATAGGCCGAATCTGCGATATCCTTAAATAAAAGTAAAACATATGGTTGAAGAGAGATTCAGATTCGAAAACAGCTCCGGTCGCGCAAAATCACAGTCGACCAGATAAATAGTGATTTTATTATATATTATTGCCAATATTTTATACTTGTCATTCATTCAAGGCCTAAGATAACCCTATCGTATTTTTAATTATTCTAAGAGGGTAAAATACCTCGAAACCCTAAAAATAATAAAAAAGATAAAACTCCCACCCTTAAGGCAAAACCAACGATATGGCCCTTAGTCATTCTTGTGCATTATTTAAAGTATACGCAAAATATGCCTTCGAAAGAGCTCTTAATAACACAAAAATAAATTTTTAAGAGTTTATGAGGTTGAAAAAACAACCTTAAGAAAAAAATACCGAATCTGGACATAAACCGTTTTTGTGCATCAATCAGACTGTACGCAAAATGTGCCTTTAAAAAAAAACTCTTTAAAAAACAGAAAGAATTTTTTTATATAGGGTGGACCACAAAAAAACTGGACTGTTTTGTTTTAACTGCCAATTTTTTATTTATTCTCAGATTTTAACTCAAAAAAGTTTTGGAAAGGTAATGAAATATAAGCCGTTTTGCGCATCAACCAGCCTGTACGCAAAATATGCCTTTTAAATAGCTCTTAAAAACACAAAAATAATTTTTTTTTATATTAGAGTTTAAAGGGTTGAAAGAGAAAGAGAAAGAAAAAAATAGCGAATCTGGATATAAGCTGTTTTTAAGCATTAATCACACCATATACAAAATGTGCCCTTTAAATAGCTCTTTAAAAGACAAAGATAATTTTTTAATATATTAGAGTTTATGGGGTTGAAAAAAGACCCTTAAGAAAAAAAATATCGAATCTGGAAATAAGACGTTTTTGTGCATCAATCAGACTATACGCAAAATAAGTATTTTAAAGAGCTCTTTAAAAAACAAAATTTTTTTTATATATTAGAGTACTGATTGATGCACAAAAACGGCTTATATCCAAATATTTTTATTTCTTACCCCTTAAACCATAATATACAAAAAAAAATTTTTTTGTTTTAAGTGCTATTTAAAAGGCAGATTTTGCGTATAGTCTAATTAATGCACAAAAACGATTTATGCCCAGACTCGGTATTTTTTTTTCTTAAGTCTTTTATCAACCCCATAAACTCATTATATAAAAAATTTATTTTTGTTTTTAAAGAGCTATTTAGGCACATTTTGCGTATAGTCTGAGTGATGCACAAAAACGGCTTATGTCCAGATTCGGTATTTTTTTCTTAAGGGCCTTTTTTTCAACACTATAAACAAATTAATTTTTGTGTTTATAAGAGCTTTTTGGAAGGCATATTTTGCGTACACTTTAAATAATGCACAAGAATGACTAAGGGCCATTTTCGTTGGTTTTGTCTTAAGGGTGGCTATTTCGACCCCATAACCTTTGATATATAATTATAATTTTTTTGGTAATTTTAAAGGCTTGGGGGTATTTTGCTCTCTTAGAATGAATAAATATACGATAGAGTTGTCTTAGGCCTCTCTTTGGATGACAAGTATAAAATATTGGAACTAATATACAGGGTGGATTCTTTAAATGGAACGGTGCTTCTAGCGGCTTTAGGGAAGAGGTTTTACAAAAAGCTAAAAGCGAATATTTAATGATTGTTTTCGGACTCTCCGCCTATCATAAAAAAATTTTTTGGGGCCCACAACTGGAGGCCCCAGGCCTACCAACTATTTTTTTTTCAATAAGAGGGTACCACTTGTGGCACCTTTTTCGAAATCTTGTTAAAAAATAAATTTAACCCACTAGTTTTTTTTACATCTGTAAACTAATGAGTCAAACATTTTTAAAAACCTAATTTTTTTTCAATTGTTTTAGCTTCATAATAAACTACATATTTCTATATTTACTAAGCGGAATAAAGAAAATACCACACAAGGACATTATTGGCGGCTTATTTAGGGGCCCTCACTGAAGGCCCAGGACCTACCAACATTTTTTTCATGAGGAGGTACTACTTGTGGCACTTTTTTGGAAAGCTTGTTAAAACAGAAATTCGATTTAATAAAATTTTTTGACATCCGTCAACCCATGTGTTAATAATTTTTTTAAAATCTATTTTTTGTCGTTAAGGACGGTTGAGTAAAAAAGAAAATCGAGGTGTGCTTTGAATCAATTTCCCTTTTATCTAATACCTAGAAAATTAAAAAAAAAAAGGTAATTAGGCTACGCTCCCAAAAAGGGCGCCAATAATATCTTGGGGCCGTAGTTTCTTTATTCCACTTTTTATTTTGAATTGACAAAAAGTAGGTTTTTTAAATTTTTTAACACATGGGTTGACAGATGTCAAAAAGTTATTTAATCGAATTTCTTTTTTAACTAGCTTTCCAAAAAGATGCCATAAGTGGTACCTCCTCATGAAAAAAAAATATTGGTTGGCCGCGTTGTCCTTGTGCGGTATTTTCTTTATTCCGCTTAGTAAATAGAGAAATATGTAGTTTATTTTGAAGATAAAAAACAATTGACAAAAAATAATTTTCTTAAAATTTTGATACATTGGTTCACTGATGTAAAAAAAAAACTAATGCTTTAAATTTCTTTTTTCACAAGCTTTCCAAAAAGGTGCCACAAGTGGTACCTTCTTATTTAAAAAAGATATGGCAGAAAGGGCCCATGAAGAGGCCTAGTTGCCAGGCCTGCGGACCGCCCCCTTACTACTACTATTTAAAAAAGAAATAGTTGGTGGGCCCTGGGCCTCCAGTTTGGGCCACAAATTTTTTTTTTATCATTGGCGGAAAGTCCGTAAAAAATCATTAACGATTGATTCGCTTTTAGCTTTTTTTAAAACCTCTTTCCTAAAGCCGCTAAAGCACCGTTCCATTTAAAGAATGCACCCTGTATATTAAAATCACGTTATTTTTATCAAAAACTCTTCAAATAGTGTTGGGCGCATCTATTTATCTGGATGATTATGATTTCGCGCGACCTAGGGCCCAATTCTTGAATAACTCGAGTTTCAGTCTTATACGGACCACATTTTAGCAAAAAATTGACGAAAAAAGGGGTAAATATTCTCTTATCCACTTATTAACGCACACACAACATTGAACTCGTACTAAAATTCTGTAATATTAAATTAAATTCGCCGTAAACTTACAATTTTATGTTTGTGATGCGCTTTCTTTCACAAGTTTTGACGTTCGTATGTCATATTCGATCGGATTTGCATCGATTGCTTCTACCCCCTCGATGTAAATTCGAGCGAAAACGACATCTAAGCGTCAAAAACCATCCTATTTTTCCCGCCAAAAATGCAATATTTAAATTTTGGGCCTATTTTAATTAAATATTGTGCACACGAGTTAGAATTTGTGGGCATATTTGGTACCTGAATGAGTAAAAATTTACTCTTTTTTCGACAATTGTTTCAAAATGTGATTCTTATACGACTAAAAGTCAAGTGATTCAAGAATTGGGCCCCAGAGCTGTTTTCGAACCTGATCTGAATCTGTCTTCAACCACATAGTAAAACTGCCATAGAACATAGTTTAGATTTATATGTTCTCTGAAATTACTGGACAGTCGCCCAAAAAAATAAATTTGTAAACAGTAAAAACCCGAAATAGGATGAAAAATGATTTTTAAAATTTTTTACAAGTGATGTATATGAACTTGAAATGATTTAAGGGTATTTCTTGATAAAACGTAAATATTGCGAACCTTTTTTGTTCACAACAAAAATATTTCAAAATAATGTAAACTCATTGCCGAAATGTTGCGAAACTGTAAGATTTATTATCCATGTGCGGTCCAAGCTGGTTTACTCTTATCTTTTTTACAAAAAAAAATGGTGTCTTAATATGATAACGGAGAAAGAAGCACAACAAAATAAAAAAAAAGTTAATATAATATAAACTGATTGCCTAAATGTTGCGAAACTGTAAGATTTATTGTCCATGTGCGGTCCAAGCTGGTTTACTCTTTCTTTTTTTCACCATATCCGCAGCTGTTCTTTTTATATGATAAAAAATTTAATAAATCTATTTTTGAATTTAACGGTTTGATACGGTTCAAAACAGGCATGAGGTGGGCTAGAATCGCAGAAGGATCATGTCGAAGGCTCTCTGACATGGTGCAAAAACATTTCGACACGAGCTCATTGTTTATGGGTGAGAGATAATATACCACAACGGTATGTAGTGTAATTTGTATTTTAGACGCTCCAAAGTCCGCCGATTGAATTTCCTTGGCATACTTACACTGGTAATTCTCAGAAAAATCCATATGAATCAAACATTTATTGCTTCTCATATTTTTTTTATTTGGTCAACAGTCCTGTACTCATAACTTATGTTTCTTATCTGTACTTGAAAAATTCAACATCGACTACTAACAACTAAATATTTTTTTGAACAGCTAACTTCCGGCTTTACCGTTTTTGACATACTTTCTCTTTGCCCTTAATCATTATTTTTTGTCTTTGTGTCTGCCATAATATATGTTCAGTCCTTTCGTCACCAACAAATTCGAGAAATTTAATGTGTAAGATTTTACTTTCTGAACAACTCTTCTCTAGACATCCATCTTCTGATGTTGGTGTCTTCCAACACATATTTCTGCACAATTGATCAGGAAACGACTCGGTAATAATATTGACAGTTTTAAGTTGTGTTACCATTAACTTAATGTTTTCATGTATTTTACATAAGCAGCTTTCATTTCTGTTTTTGGAATTTGCAATTACAATCCAAAAAGGACGCAATCTATAGAAACTCGAATAACTTAGATTTCTAAATCTGGGGTTCACAATTATAAATTTTTTGTGTAGGCTTAACAAGGAATCGTTTAATACCCTTTTTTGTTTTTTTACTTTATGTCTGGTAATAAAATCCTTTATGCACTTCCGGGAATAAATACACTCATTTAATCCCGCTTTTGCGGGAATAAAGTGGGTCATTTATTCCCTAGGGCAATAAAGTAAAATTTATTGACATAGCAACGCATATGTTTCTGCGTTTCGGCATACTGGATGTTATCGTTTGACATAAAGACAGAGCGAAGGTACATGTGGCGGTTTGTCTACAGAGTGCGATTTTTTCAAAATAAATAAAAAAATATAGTTATTTTTTTACTTTTCTGCTATTCTAAAGTGCATAAAATAGTATATAAACCTCAGGAGTAAAGTGATGCTCAATCCCTCAACAAATTATAGCCCTCCCTTTTGCCTCGGGATTAAATGTACCACTTTACTCCCTAGGTTTATAATGTACTATTTTGCCCGGGCACATTCTATTTGTACTGCTTTCATCCAGTTCTAAAAATGCAGTAACAGCTGCTCGAGCCAGCTTTTTCTTGTTATTTTTGTCTTATTTTTAACAATTCTTACAGAAGATAGTTCCTGTAAATAATGGAAAAATTTGTACTTTTTAATTAGGTGCCCAGAAAAATTGGACACAAATTTCCTTTTTTTTATAAATTGATTTTTGTTTCAAATAATGTTCTTTTATTTGTGCATGCATAACTTCTTTTTGCAGAAGTCTTTTTCATACATCGGGTGTGACAGAATATCCTTGAAGCATACTATCTACAATTTCTTCTGGTCCTTCTAATGTACTATTTCTTCTATTTTTAACTCTGTATAACTTTTTCTTTAAAGTATTGTTTTTTTCTCTCAAGATTTTAATAGTGGTCTGAAAATCACTTAGCTTCTTGGTAAGCGTCTTAACTTTTGTTCAGTGGCTTTTTGATTGTTTTGTAAGGAAGCAGAGCTTGAAGCAATATGATTATTTTCTATTTGTTCTTTTTCTCTTTCTGTTTTTGTTTTTAGTACTCAAACCTTTATTTAATACGCAATGTTTTTACTTTATCTTCTAACAATCGTTCGTAGTTTCTAATTTTCCCCTCTTCCTTTCTTCTGTGAAATCTCTCTCTTTCCTTTGCTTTTGCTTCTCCATCTCGTGACGAATCATCTTTTATTCTTTTCCTCCATCGTCTCATAGCCAATTTAGCTTTTTCATTTTCTTTTATTTTTGTCTGTTTCAAATCTTTCTTTTTCCGGCGAGCGTAGGATTTCATCTTGGCATAATTTTGCCTGCAAGGAGAATTCAAAAATAAAAAATAGCTCCAGCGGGCACGTACAGCCATCCACAAAACTTTTTGTTTAATATCTCAAAAACTTCGGATTTAACGGGCTTCAACATTGGCATAGTTTTTTATATAAATAAAATATAATTATGCATTTTAATATGAAAACCGCGTGTTGCTGAGGTGAGGATGTTGATAAGTATATATATTTTTTAATAGGTATCTCAAAAACTAAGGATCTGAGAGATTTCATCATTGATACAGTTTTTGTTGAAAATGCAATTATCCTTCTTACTGTGAAAACCGTATGTGACGGTTCGTGAGTTAATACCTTTACTTTTGAAAGTTTCACCCCCCTTTCTACCCTCATGAACAGCCCCCAACCCCAATCAAAAACTAATCAGCTTATCGCCTTTTGATTAAGGGGCTTTTGAGTAATCGCGGTAGGTCTTTTTTGACCCAAATAACTTATTTCTAGTGGAAATAAAAAACTTTGCCGATCCCAATAGCCTCTATACTAAAGTCCAATTTTTTGATGAGCATTCCGACGTTATTTTTGCATCTCAAAACGTATTTCTTTGTTGTCAACAGTTCGCATGTTAAATAATTGAAACAAATGTATGGATGGCTAAAAATTGATAACGAAGCAGTGAGTTAACGGAGCACTAAAAAACTTAAACTATCCTAATGAAAAGTATTTCTATGTTATTACACCAAAAAAATAGATGTACTAAGTGCGTTGTTTATCTTACCTGTATTGGGATATAACGGAGCAAGAATATGCCACAAAATATGTACCTCCGGATATAGAAGGCGATCTGACGACTAAGGGCCCTGTTATAAGTTTTTTGCTACCGTTGCGCCTCTAGTGACTCGGTCTCGAAGCTTGAATTAGGGTAGCGGCGCCGGCGCCGGGAAATTTGAAATTTTTCAAAATATTGTTGATCCTAATAACTATAAATTTAAGAAATAAACCAAATGCGTCGTATTTAATATATTACATTATTCTTTTACGAAGATATAAATATAAATATCGAAACTATTGTATTTATTATTAAACAATTTATTATGCTGCCCATGTCGGCCTCAATAGCAGGAGTTTCTTTTATGACTTGCGAGTTTTCTTCATTTTCAAAAAATTCGGTATAACTGGTTACCCATCAGCATTTTTGAACGGAATGTCTAAAAAAATATAATTTACAAATAAGCTAAATAAATGCTCCATTAGAGCGTTAATAGATCATCAAAATTGGTGATACCGTAGGCAAACTCGGTTATTTTTCTCCCGTATCCAAAAATAACCGAACCTAAATACGTTACTTACGGAGGCTTAACGGAGCCCGCTCGGTTATTTTTTGCAACCAATCAGATTTATTTCTGAGCAAAAGCTGCAGCTGGTAGGTGATAATTTGTTTTTTGTTTAGTTAGGTTTTTTAATTTTTTTGTGAAAGCGAATCTGCAACAACAGGAATTGTTGTTTTCTTTTCTATTCTACATTCTATATTGACAGTTTGTGTGTGGGCAAAAGAATACGGTTACGGTAATTTTTGTTTGTGGTTTAAAAACTCTTTTTAGCATCTCAACTACGGTAATAAACCTTGCCCGGTACTTACCATTAAAGTCTGTTTCAGAGTCTGCAGTAAAAGCAAGGATGGAATTACATGTCGCATTAGAAGTCTCCGTCCACAGTTCCTTGTATAGTTTTCTGGTTTAAAATGTTGGGTGTGTACTCTAAACCTATAAAGCGTTTCAGATGGCAAACCATTGTCTTTGGCGAGCTTGATCTCTAGGGTGTGGAAAGCGATGAAGCAGAGGATCACTGGGACGATACAACACTTGGGCATAGTTTTCGAATTGTACTTATTACAAAAATCCAAGAAATTACTGTAACAGTTCAAAAAACACAAAAAATTTAAAAAACTTCAATAAAAAGACCTCATGAAAAGAACGAAAAGAATGATGACATTGATGGACATTGATCAAGATAGATGTCATCGGCGTAATTTGTCGCGTGAGCTTCGAGACCGAGTCCTCAGAGGCGCTGTAACTTGTTTTTTGCGATGCCCTTAGTAAGAGTTTTCTCTAAGTCTGTAGGTATATGCTTTGTGGAATATGCGATGCACTAACTCAAAAATTTAAGGAAAATATTTTTTTGAAAACACAGCGAATGACACTTTCAGCACCTTTGCGTTGTTTACAAATATCTATTGTTTTTGAGCACATGTCAAGTTATTTTGAATACAACGCCACCCTTGATTTTTCCGAGTTTCTTTTGCATGTTAGAGTACCGTTAAATTTTAGATTAAAAATTAAATTAAAATTTTAAATTAAAAGGGTATGAAAAAATCAGGTGTAATAATTTCTTCTCTTTCCTTTCATATCTGAGAAGAATATTACCAACACATAAACTATCAAATAATTTTTCTATTGTAAACCTTTATTAAAATTTAAAAATATTGTGTTAAACACAAAAAATATGATTTGGGACAGATAAGGGAGCAGTAAATTCAGGTATATAATATTTTTTAAAGAAACTAAAAGCTCTACAATAGAATATTGATGGCTTCTTTTTATAAAATTTGATTTAGAAAATTATTCAATATAGTTTCGCTCAAATGAGGCTGGGACAAATTTTACGTTTTCTCAAGAAATACCCTTAAACTCTTGACTATATAAAGTACTAAGAAAAAAACGACTTAAATTGCCAGCCACAAAACAAACAACCTTGTAAGTGCCGAAAAGAAATCACATTTAGAGACCTCCAAAAACAAGGGGGATTTGGTTGCGTGCATCATACTATAGTAGTTTTAACAACTAGTGGCTAAAATAGTGCTTTTTTTACAAGCGTTGGTTTAAATAACGAGCGCAGCGAAAACGCAAGTAAAAAAAGGCACAGTTTAGCCGCGAGTTGTTAACACTATTTTTTTTAATACCTTTATCAAAAAATCCAAGAAAAACAGGAAAATACTTTTAAAAATCTCGAATGAAGAGCACTTCTCGCAACACACCATCTTTACACTATAAATCAAGGCAGCTGGTAAATGAAATAACAATCGGTACTCGGTGACGTTCCTTGTTGCGACATTTTAATCTTTAACAGTTTGATATTTTGACGATGTTTTTAAATTATTTTTTCGTAAATACTTGGTGAAAACTGGCGGAAATGCCTTAATTTTTAGGCAAAAATAATTAGATTTTTTCAATATTACTATATTCCGCTATTTCTCTTTAATTTTTGGGTAAAAAACGGACAGAAATCTTTTTTTGCACCCGTGATCAAAAAATTTTTTTTGCATCGGTAACCAAAAAAGCCATGCTTTTGATGAAGGTATAAAAAAAAATTTTTAATTTGTTACCTTATCAAAAACCCAGCAAAAGTGTGTATGCGTCGAGGTCACATAATTTATCAGAAAGCAAAACATAAAAATCGTAAAGTAACATAAAATACAATAGTAGATCCGTACATGTATAATAAAAAACGAAAGTAGAAGTTTTTGAACAAAAACATAAAAGTAAGACTGTACAACCCAGTAAGGGTCGGTTGCGGTTTATCTGTAGAAGAAGAAAAAAGTTAGAAGAGGTTTTGGCCGTTTTGTGTGTTTTTTGAGCCGGCTTAGCAAGGATTCGCTTTATTTTTCTTTGTTTAATTAGGTAGGTAAGGTTTAATACGTAATTACGTAGGGTTGGGTTGTACAAGGACTTATTGATTTAAGAGCTCTTCTTATTGCTTTCTTCAACTATGCAACTGACAATCACGTGACCACAGACCATGGCTTTTTATGGTGTATCATCCTTAGAAATTAAAAAAAACTATAGGGATTTTCGATTTAGAATTGGTCCACATTATTATGACAAACATTTTGACAGCAGTTCTAAATAATGACGTCATTTATAATATTGTGAAGATATATTTGATTTTACCAAAGACGTTTAACTAAATATACCTTTATGGATTTTACTCAAAAAAAGAATACCTATAATTTTGCAAAATTTTAGGGATTATGTTTACAACCAAAGTGCCGAACCATCCTCCCAGGCTGGTTCTTAAATTTCATAACCGGGTTGCAACTGTGACGTTATTGTTTTAAATCGAAACGACCGGTTCAAACAGAAGCAAGACCAATTGTAAATCGAAAATTCTTGATGCCTGTGTTTATACCTGAAACCAAAGCGCATTGATAATCTTGCTAAGTAAGAACAAAGGCACAACCCATGCAGTCCTAAACAATAATAATGACAAGTACTCTATCCAGTTCCACACGACTTTGGTCATAAACGAGTTGATTCCAAACAATATTCCAAATAGTTTGTTAATGGAGGGTAAAAGTCCATACTCGAATAATAATATGCTAAGTAGGAATATGCCTCCATTTAAAATTGCACATTGGACGACTTTTTTTATCACTTTTGATTCTCTAAAAATAAAAATCTGGGCGCTGAAAGAATGGTAATAATAGGGGGCACGAAAAAAATTGACTTTGTTGTTTGACAATTACTTTTACACTAAATCGATATTTTTCACACCCCAATTATTATTATTAATTATCTTCAAACCAATTCTTGCACGAGCATCCTCGCGAGCTTTTGCGGGAACTTTTTGTAAGTTTTTTTGCGAACATATCAGCGAACAGGCTGGTATTGCTTTCTAAAATTTAAATTACAAGCTATAGCTTAAATTGCAACTGAAAAAAGTGTAGATAATTTCGATTTTTCCGGATGCTCGTGAAACCACTATTCTGCTCTTGACATCTAAAACTTACCACCGAACATTAACAAGAGAAGAAGGTTCACAGTCCGTCGGAACTTTGATATTGTGCTTAGAAAAACGCACCGACGATTTCGAGAAATATGCAGCCGTTTGGTGTATATTTCTCAACGACGCACGGTGGTCGGTTTTTGTAAAAACGTGGACATTAAAAAAAAAACTTCCACATTGTAACTTAATCGTACAAAATATGTAGTGTTAATAAAAAACTAAATATTTTGTTTTATGCATTTATTCTTATTTAGCTGATATACAGGATGATCGTGTGAATTTTCACATTTATCCAACAAAATTTTTAAGAGTTAAGGTACATATATATATATATATATATATTGATTAGCTTAATAAAACTTAAAATTTAGAACAATCAAAAATAAATCGTACATTATAGGCTGACTTAATTAAAGTAGGCATTATTTTTGACAGTTCCACACAAAGGTAAATAATTACTACATATTTTTAGGTACTTTCTTGGTTGCTGAAGATATCTAAAATCTACGTTTGGGCTATCCATCCAGAGCTTTTTTGATCGCGGCGCTGTCAAAATAATGTTGACTTAACATAATGTTTGTGTCTACCTTTAATAAAGGACGATATTAACTTTAATTTGTCAACTTTATGGATGGCACAATATAAGCATGTTTATATTACAAAAATTTCAGAAACCTTTCAACCTTCGTGCGGAACTGTCAAAAATAGTGCTAAGTCAGGCTATACCGACTTTATGTACCGATAAGTCTCTAATATATATAAATGTTACAGTATATATATACTAGTATATTTTTATGTAAATAGGGTATATTAAAAACAATGCCAACCAAAACTTGCAAAATTTCAAATGAAACACCCAGTATATTATTGCAAAAAATTCTTAAGGTTCATAAAAAAAGTCGAACTTTTGTATTTACCATATTTGCATATCTATTCAAATTAACTCGCTAGGCGGGGTACAAAGATATACTAAATTCAAATTCAATTTTATTGGTCCAATATTCTTCAATATATCCAATAATCTTCAATATAGGAAACACTGCACCTAATAAAATAGGAAAATTTTGATATACATTAAAAATACTATTTCTATTTCTTAAAAATGCAAATATGCCCAACTTTTTATTTTTATATTATGAAGTATAACACTTGCAGATTATGTTTTTACGAAAAGTGAATCAAGACCTATTCATCAAGAAAAAGCTAACCAAAAAAAAATACTCGTCGAAAATATACTTAGAAAACCCAAGCATAAACTTTTGAATAAAAATAAAAGAATCATTTACTCAAAGTTATATTTAAAAGAAACTTACCTGTAAAATGTTAAAGTACACCCAAAAGTATTTATATCAGACAATCACACAAATAATAAAGAAACTGACTTTATGGAGATAAGAAACTTTACAAACCAATATTTTATAATAAATACAAAATACTGACTTTTGATAACCCGTCTTTTAAATATTTGCATAATGTCAAACTCGTAAACAGTTTATTCTTCGGACAACTATTCGCCTAGTATCTTGACAACAATAAAGGATCAAAAGATATTTTTTTAATTTTTATATTTATGTGTTTTTCTGAAAATTGAACACTGTGCGACAGCCGGTTTATGGATTTCGCCCAGCGGCGACTTCGAGGGACCGAGAAAGAGTAGCATCCGATGTTCGAGTGAGACATTATATGCATATGAAGGGGATGAGCTTAGAGTCACCCTTCTTCTCTTGTTAATGTTCGGTGAACTTACTCATGTATACTAAGCTGTCTCAGTGACGTTGTGTCCCTACTCTCTGTAATTTTCTGCCTGATATTTGATCGACTAGGGCTTCGCTTGCTTAGTTTTCTTTCATTTATTTCTTTATCTAAGTAGAAAATTACTAACATCCCCTTGAAACTATCCAACATACCTCTAGAAATAGCATGACAAATACCCTGGAATAAAGAAAAACCAATGGGAACTATTTTTAGGGCCGGTTTCTCAAGAGCGAATTAGACTTAACTCGAGCAACATAACCTTATAAAAATCTTTAAGAAGCGGGTTAAAATTATCCAAGAGAACCAGGGCTTCAAGGGGGGGGTAAGTCACCTTACCTCAGGGTTAATCTAAAAAAAGAAAAAAAAGGGAAAAAACTGAGATTTATAGCCCGAGTTAATTTAACTCTCTGGTAACCCGCTATTGAGAAACCGATCCTTAAGGATTTAGTGGCTTAATAGATAGTTATTTACCTAATAAGTGCGGAAAGCACTACTTTTCCGCACGCGACGGTAGTTGCACGAACGACGCGGAGCAGAGTTCGAGCGAACCGTCAAGGGTGGAAAAGGCATTTTCCGCAAGAGTTAGGTACAATGTTTTTCCTACGTAGTAGGGCAGATTTTGGGATTTCTCGTAAAAGTTTAATGGCTGGAATTGCCCTTTGAACTGAAGCTCTAGAGGCATTAGCTAATTACAAAAAAAAAATTATGCATACACAGGCGCAGGGGGGAGTTTTAAATTTGTCATTTGTAATGTTTCACTTTATAATTTATTTTTCTAAAAACTACTTAACTCATTTAAATGAAAATATTGTCGATTGGAAGGTAATACTTAACCGCAAAGCATGTAATAAGTTTAGGTCTTCGACATTAGTCCCGGAGGTAACAAAAAAATTACAAAGTTTTGATTTAGAAATAAATACTAAAAATTTAATTTTTAAAATCTAACTTTACTGTAGCTTAACAATTTTAATAAATAAGTTAGAATACAATGAATATAATTTTAATGCGGTACGCGGCTGCTACCGCAAAACATTTACCGCGTTTTTTTTTACAGAGAGGTTTTCTAACGTGTCATCATATACAGCGCAAAAAATTTACCGCGAATGGAGCTACCAGCGAAATAATTTACAGCGCAAGCAAATACATCGCAATGCACTTATCGCGAAATACTTTAAGAGCGCCTGCAATTACCGCGACAAAAAAAACGCGCATATATATTATAGCGCAAGACTTCTACCGCCAAGAAAGTTACGCGCTCATTAAGATACCGCACACCGAAAATTTAAAAAAAAATATATTTTTGCATGCTTTGCAGGCGTGTTATTTAATTTTAAGGCCAGAACTAGAACGTTAGTAAAACTTTTTTTAAACTATTTTGATCCTAAATATTTAAATCCATATTACAACGTTGTCATAAGATGCCGTTGTTAATGATCTAAACAAACAAGGTTGTAGGAAGATAAAGAAAAAAGAGCAATTAGTTTTCTTTCTGATGAAAAATTTGGTTTTTTAAAAATAAAAACTGTTTTTTGTTTATACGAAATTGTTTTATTTTATTTTTTCAAATTATAACACTATGAAAGCTTTGTTATTTTTCTCGTTCTTAAGGACACATAACACTGAATCCTTGAATTTAAAAAAAAAAAACGAGTGGGGTCAAACTTTTTATGTTTTACTTTCTAAATAAAATAGGCAACCAAAAAAATTTAGTAACTTAAAAGAACCTATGTCATAACATCCAAAATTAGAGCTATCGATGCCGTTATTAAAAGTAGTTGAAAGTTGTAGACAGTGCTTGGTTTACAAGTGAAAGGTTTTGGACTTTCATTATCTTTATTTTATTTATTTTTCACAACGTTTCGACTGAAGATATTACATCAGTTGAAACGCTGTGAAAAAGTACAAACAAAGACAATGGAGTTCCGAAAACTTTCACTTGTAAATTAGGTAGGCACTTATCGAAACACAAAAAAAGTAATCTATATTTCTAATTTTTTAACATTTTTTTTTCCAAAACAAAAACATATATAATATTAACTGTTTTATTACCCATTATTTAATACTGAAAAAAAAACTAGCAATAATTTTGATCTTATTAGGACTATCTGCGTGCTCCCAAATAAGAGAAGAAAAGTTGGACAGAACTTTAAGATGTACTAAAAATATAAGTTTTCTGAGAAAAAAACTTGAATAGAGTATATATGTATGTAACACGGTTTCCCAAAAGTTCGAGTCCACCCTAATATCTCCAAAACCAAAAGAGGCAGAGAAGTAAAATTTCACATAATTATATGGTTTAGAAAAAAGGATCTTTTTGGAAGCTAATGATCGTACCCGTCATTAAAGAGGCGGAGCTAGGGTGGCGACGATACTTTTTTTTAATGAGATATTCTGTGTAGTTTGGAAAATTTAATTAGAGCTTTTCTTTCTGTTTCCAAAAACACCTAACATGTTACTTTTTTCTCTAAGGGTTTTTAAATAAATGACAAAATCATCTCCATAAGACCAATAACTTAAACAAGAAAACAGATATTCGGTGGTTCTTTGTCTAAATCATTGCTCTTATTTAAAAGTTTTTCTCATTTTATTTCAAAACCGTTACAGAAAAAGGTAACATGTTAGGTATTTTTGGAAACAGACTAAAAAGCTCTATTCAAATTTTAGAAATTATACATGGTATCCCATTTACAAAAAGTATTTTCTCCGACCTAGCTCCGCCCCCTTAATGAATGGTGGCACAAGATACTCTTTTGTAAACCATCTAATTATGTGAAATTTTACTTCTCTGTCCCTTTTGGTTCTGGAGATATTAGTGTGGACTCAGATTTTTAGGACACCCTGTATAATACACTAACTCTTATATCGTTATAGAACAGATATGCCCTTTTAAATATATATTACAGTAGCTCTGCTGCAAAAAATATTTTTTGCTATTCAGGAACTAAAATGGCACTTTTCGTCCCGGGGACTAAAATAAAATTATTTGTTGAACCAATGCAAATTTTGATGTCATGGAATTTCAGAATAGCATATTATTATGTATGCGTCAAAATTTTTTGTATATTGACATTTATACGTACAAAATCATTTAACATTTTTCTCCAAAATTTTGGTAAAAACAGGAGCCAGAAAAAAAAAACTTTGGTCCACGGTAAAAATCAACCAACGACAACACAACATCCTTAATAAACACTTAAAGTAAATATTTCAACGCATCCGTATCGGTATACGTAACGCGTTTGAAACAAAGTCAAAATACGCTACATTTTTGACTTGCTCATGCCATGTTTCGAACGATGCCTGCTTATTTGATGGGTGTGATGACAGAATCTCGTTGCGTACGGAAGGATGTACGTATCGTTAGGGACCCACGAACGTACGCAACGATTTCAATCAGCAGTCTTGTCATTGCACCCTTCAAAAAAGCGGCATCGTTCGAAACATCGCATAAACAAGTCAAAAATGTAGCGTATTTTGACTTTGTTTCGAACGCGTTACGTATAACGATACGGATGCGTTGAAATATTTACTTTAAGTGTCTATTATTTAAATTTCGTTAAAGTTTACCTACCTCTCTAAAACTCATTTTTTTAAATTTTCATTCATTTCATTCAACCGTACACCTATATACATATAATGTACATTGAACATTTTTTAAATAGTCTTGGATTCTAACCGAGTGAAATAGATACCAAAAATCCATTTTTGAATATTTGTCTGTTTGTGTCTCAGCATCATGTAAAAACCACTGAACTACACTACTGCATTCGTTGGGCTCCTGGGAGATACATATATAGGCTTTATTTCATCAAAATCGTTTCACGGGAACCAAAGTTATGATTATTTAAAGGAAAAAAATGGGAGAACACGTTGGCAACGGGAGGTGGAGAGAGTCGGGGAGGGCTAGAGGATGGCAGAACCAGACAAAAAAAATCAAACATGTTTTTAAGAAATGCGGTATTGTTAAGACAAACAATTTTTTTAATTAAATATGGAAACAGTTCTTTGAAACATTTTTATGCCGTATATAATTACTTTAACAAATGTAAAAATTCAATGTGTTATAGCTGCTTTATTAAAATTGTAAATTTAAGAAAATAATTTTTTGTTGTTGTTACCTCCAGGACTATACTACTAAAAGCAGTTTTGGTCGGTAACACCTTCCATAAGACACTATTTTTTTTTTAATCAGTTTGGTACCTAGTTTGTGCACAATAAATTTCAAAAGAAACCAGTACACATGAAAAAAAACAAAGCGACCCCTTTGCCCCCCCCCCTTGCGCGGGTTTGTAATAAAAAATATCTTTGTAGTAATTTCCCTGAAGTTTCTCCAGCCTACCGCAAAACCAATTTAACATAGGGGATCCACCCAACACAACGCAGAATCCCTATAAATTCGATTTTCTTGGAATTGCACCCTCTAAAACTCACTTATTTTTCATAGAACCGTACATTATTTTATACATCATTCGAAAGCTCTATCCTTAGTGGTTAAGACTCCATAGTCAAAACCAGAATCACCTTTCAAAAATTCATTCAAAATGGAAATAGTTTTAAAATCATTTTTTTCTATTTTTCTAATTTGACGACATATAGCCTCCACATAGTCATGTTGCAGCTACTTTTTATTTTGGCCAACTAATGGGAAGCACAAAAAATATATTTCTAAATAAAAATAGGTTTTTATTTTACCAGGAAAAAATATTTTTAAATGAGAATCAATTAAGTAAAAATAAGGAAAATGTGATGTTCCGAAGACAAAAAATATTTTTTTTAAAATATGAAAACAAATCTATATAACATTTTTATACCATCTTATACGCAGTATATTTTAGGCATAATTAAAAGTTGTCTAGTTGTATTCTAACTTATAAATTAAAATTGTTAGGCTACATCAAACTTAGATTTTAAAAACTCAAATTTTTTGTTGGTTTTTTAAATCAAAATTTTGTGGCTGCCTCCGGGACTATTGCTAAAGCTTTAGACTTGTCACATGTTTTGCGGAAAGTATAACCTTCCAACCGATATTATCCTTAACTAAATTAGTTAAGCAGTTTTTGAAATATAAATTATGAAATATAATACATTACATGTAAAAAATAAATTAAAACTTCCCCCTCCCCGGCCCCCTTGCGCGCGTGCATATATAATAAAAAATATTTTTTTTGTAAACAGCTAAGGGTCCCGAACCTCCTGTTAAAAGGGCTACGGCAAAACTTATTTTACATGGGGCATCTGCCCTACTAACGAGTGTTTTTGTCCATCTTATGTATCAAAAAAAAATGTTTTATAAATGACCTATAAGATAGAATAGTTAAATAAATAATTTAATTTGTCCTAAATATCTTCATATTTAACAATACAAAAACCGCACGATTTTTTTAGTAAAGTGCTTGCATGTGACTTTTTAAGTTTAATGGTTAAAGCTATAAATTTTCTGAATGAATAATAGGACCCATAGATAGTAATTTGATTTAAAGTATATATTGAATTAAAATATTGTCCTTTAAAGTGAAAATCGTGCCAAAAAGTAAAAAATCGTGCATAAAAGTATTCAAAATTAAAGTATTTAAAATTCGTGTTAATTCCTTTATTTATTTTACTGTAAATGCACTATTTTAATGACCCTTTTTTCTGGTTTGCTATTTTTCTCGGATTTTAGGTATGGGAATTTTTACCTAAAAAATGTATTAAATAAAAGAGGACGCACCCACTACATGGAAAATTTTTCATCAGTGAAAGCTCTTGACATTGTGGGCACCTAGCTTTGAACAATAACAAAGTCACGCATTTTTAAAAATTTGGATAGATAAAAGTTTTTGATTTGGCATGATTGTCAGCTACTGCTAATGTAGGACCGAGACGCCATAATAATAATTAAGAATACGTAACATTTTTTAAATAAATGTTATAAATAGTAAACCAGCGTTCGTTTACTTAAACAGTTAATTCGCACATAAAAAATTAACAAAATATTGCACAGCAGAGGCTTCTGGTATCCCCGACAGACCACGTGGTTTTTGAAAAAAATATATATGGACCGATCGGATTAACTCATTTAGCAAGAAAAAAATTAAAAAATTTTACCAGCATTTTGATGAATAGAAATGGTAATTTTTTTTTGCTTCTGATGAATGTTAAAAAAAAATGAGCGAGTGGGGCTCTTGCGGGGTGGATTTGGTGGGAGGAAAGGGAACATCATAGAGTAAAAACTTTAATACAAAAGTTGTACACAGTGCAAAGAAAAATGCGAAAAAATTGTTGGTTTTTTATTTTTCATTCCCGCAAAAATAATTACATTTTCACGAAACTTGGTCAAAATTTACCGCTCTGTGTCCTTAATGCCTAATTTTTTTTTTAGATAAAGATTAAAAATTTTATGAGATATTTATTAATTTTTTCGGTCCAAATCACTTTTTTTTCAATCATAAATTGTACTCAGGAAAATTCTCGTAGTATTTTTTGACGTTTTTTTTGTTTTGACATATACTTTTTGGTGGGATAATAAAAAATTATAGTTACAATTAAAAAACATGATCAGAAATGCAAAAAATAATGGCTTTTGCAACAATTAATTTTTCAGCAATTGTTGATAATTTCTTTCAATTAAAAAAAAATCGACAACATATTACACCATCTATTTGTACTGAAAAAATACAAAGGAGACGGTATTTAATTTACTACGTTTATACGCGCCTAAAACCGGTTTTATATACAACGGTTTTGAATAAAGTCGCTTTCTCTTTCATTAAAATCGTTTTCTAACAGCTGATCGATGTACCGTTAATTCTCCTACCTTACAGTTTCCCAAAAATTAAACTACTCTTATATTAAAAAAACCTTATATTGCATTTTTTTAACGCAAATAAAACAACTAAGGTAACAATTGTTTTCCGGTTTAAAATAAAATTGATTTAGTATTTAAAATTGTTTTAATGTTATGTTTAGGACAAACATTTTCAAATCGTCATTTGTTTTAAGAGTTTTAAGATTACCGTATAAACAAAACACGGGCAATTGAGAGCCACTGCATTCTAGGGCTGCTACCGGATCTAATGCCCGCAACACTAAACAGCAAAAAGCTATACAACAAGATAGGGAGGACCGGACGACAAACAGAATAAGTTTCTCAAGTGAAGATAGCTGCTGGTACACTGACGGATCCAAAATGCCTTCAGGCGTTGGATCCGGAGCTTATTGCAGCCGGGAAAATATCAGGATTATACATAGTCTTGGACGAATGGCTACATATAGATAGATCATAACTGGCGAAACAGATCAATAAAGATACTCTCCGACAGTCAAGCGGCCCTTAAGGTTCTTGATTCCTATAGGTGCTCATCGAGAACCGTTCGGAGCTGCCAGGACACACTGAATACTCTAGGGCGAATAAACACTGTGTGGCTGGTATGGCTTCCGGGACATTCTGGGCATCGGGGAAATGAGACTGCCGACCAGGGGGCTGAGTCTTGAATTTCGTAGGAAAGATCGCACGGGAACGGTCCTCTCCCTGATATCGACCAATAATAAGCTTTGAAACGATCACGAGTTATCCGAAACCTATCCGACCACGACCGAAGCTCACCCGATTGTCGTGTATCGTAGGAACTTTCCTACACTACTTCTTCTCAGTTCCTCTATACTGTCCATAG
Source organism: Oxystoma pomonae (assembly GCA_963921995.1). NCBI lineage: Eukaryota > Metazoa > Arthropoda > Insecta > Coleoptera > Brentidae > Oxystoma > Oxystoma pomonae. The sequence goes on from OY998167.1 coordinate 63,761,381, forward strand.
CAATCAACAAACACTTTTCCAGACCATTGGAAAAAAAACAAGATTTGTCCAGTTTTTAAGGGTGGAGATATTAACAACATATCCAACTATAGGCCTATATCCATTTTGTCCAATTTCTTGAAAGCCTTTGAGGTTTGTGTATATAACAATCTTTTTCATCAGGTCAAAAACTTAATCACTCCTGTACAACACGTTTTTTTTACTAAACGATCAACTATAACTAACTTAACTACCTTCTTTAAGAAAAAGCATACCAAATTGGATTTCATATATATCTCCTATGGTAGGACCCAATTTGTCGAATACAATGGCTTTCAGTCCGTCGAATATAATGCCACCAGTGGAGCTCCCCAGGGTAGTAATCTTGCACTTTTAGTATTTGCAATATTTGTCAGTGATATCACTCAGAATGTCTCTTCGGACTGCGTACTATTTTCAGATGATCTCAAAATTTTTAGAATCATTAATAATTTACAGGACTGTCAGGAACTACAAAAGGACATTGATGCACAATCAGCATGGTGCACCAACAATAAATTACACCTAAATATAAATAAATGCAAAATAATGACCATCTCAAATCTTAAACTTGAACTAAATTTCCCATATCAACTTGAATCTACCAATCTATCCAGTGTAGAATCAAGTAGGGACCTAGGGGTAGTGATTGATAAAAAACTCACATTTAATGAACACATTGATCAAGTTGTACAATCATCTTGAAAAACCCTAGGGTTTTTAATCACATCAACAAAGGAGTTTAAAAACACTGACAGCCTTATTACTCAGTACCATTCCTTAATAAAGTCTAAATTGCAGTGTGCTGCTATGGTGTGGTTCCCTAGTTATCAAATAAATATGGACAGGCTCGAATATGTACAAAGGCAATACTAATATGGGATTTATCCTCCAAGGGGTTTTGACCATACAGTTACTAAAATGCAATCTTATCAAGCCAATTATTTCTATCCAAACTTTGTAATAATCAAGTAGACCCTGCTAATCTTTTGAGTAGTCTTAACTTTTCTGTGCCAGCAGTTAACACACTGTATATTGTGCCTGTTAATATATATTTTAATATCTTGCAACACAACATTGACATAGATTTGTTGAAGGTTCAGTTAAATCATTCAAGAAAAGGATCTTACCAGTAATGACTACCCTATAAATTGTTATTGTTGTTAAAGTTAAAGTTTTTTGTTTGTTTATTTAGTTTTTTTATATTGATTGTATTAGTATAGCTAAATGTTTTTTACATTTTTTCGCTGTTTATTTATTACTTATTACTTTTACCTCATTTTTAAGTTAGTTTTTAGGTTTTATATATTTTTTTTAACTCTTCATTTTGGCTTTTAGACATTCCTTAGTCATACATTTGTGATTTAATTTCTAGCTAATTATTATTTTTTATCATATATTATATCCACAAGCAATATATTTTGTTCCTGTTTACTGTATTTTTTAGCTTTTAAGTGTTGTTGTCAACTTAATTTTTTTCTTTTTTTTCTTTAAGTTTTGTTTACTTACTTGTGCATTAATTGTCTTTTTATTGGGATCTTTCCTGTTAGACAATAAAGAATTGAATTGAACTGAAAAAATATAAAACTAAAATTTAAACTTCATAATAATCAACAAAACATTTTTTTGGATGCAATGCTACTTCACGTTTTCTACATATAAAATTACTTTTTTTGTAGCAAACATTGCAATGGGTCGCATTTTCTTGATAGCATATCAAATGATTTATTAGGTTGGCAGATGGTCGATTCAGTCCCTTTTTTGATGTCTTCTTATAGGCTTCCAGAATTCCTATAGCTACTGATCTTCTAAAGTTCAAATGATCTTTATCTCCACCATAGGATCAGTATATATGCCAAGCATTATGCAGGCTCATGTCTAGTGAATGAATGTTGAGTGGCAAGTAACACTTTTCTCCTCTTATTGACGTTATGTATAAACTGATATTTTAATCGTCTCTATCCACGCCACCGCCAATGTTTTCGTTATATTTTTTTATAACACAAGGTTTAGGTACAAGAATGTTTTTTTTTCTTTTTGCAAAAATTTTTTTTACCCATGATGTGGGAAAATTCTATGTATGGTTTATTTTGTAGTAAAAATCCATACAAAAACTTAGAAACAATATATCTGGACAACTGTAAGACCCACAACATTTAGGTCAATTTAAACATTGTCAGGATTTTCAATATCTCTCGTAATATCTACAACATATAAAAATTTTAAACAACCTCACATGCAATTTCCCTAATACAAAATTTCCCAGGTAGTGGTTGCGTCCTCCTTTGGAAACTAGGTACTTGTAGCTATAGGTATTTAAACTTACTCATCATTATTATTAGTCAGAAGGAAAAACCCTGTGAGCGACCTAAACTTGATTTTTGGAACAATAGAAAAGAAGCTTTGTGTAATACAGACAAATGATTTTTTTGGCTATAGATAAAGATTGAAAATATGAATTAAAATACCAAAAAATAAAACACAATAATTAATAATTGTGCGTTTTGCAGATAAAATAGTCACATACAGTAAAATAACATATCCTATTCTAGCAGTCCCGGTGGGCAAAAGCCATAAATACTAAGAAAGATCCACGTAAATCCACAGACTTTATGTGTTTTTTTCTTAGCACTGGTGATATTCATGGTTATAGCTTAGTAGAGATCATAAAAGGGTTGTAAATATGTGGTTTCATATTTTTTTTTTAAGTCAAAAGTAAAAAAATATACATTTTTTTTCTTTTTAACCTGTTTTAAACCAACAAGTAAGTTTTAAAAATTTGTGAGTTGTGGAGTTTTTCCTTCTGATGGCAGAATTGTTAGGACTCTTTTCATTCTCCATTAACAATAAGGAAAACCAAGAGGAAAACCTTAGAAGGATAATCTGCTTTTAGTGCTACATATTGCAGTAATTTGTAGGTTTTAGTTACACTAGGTATGGCCTACCAAAAATGGTAACATCTAGATGTTTGCTTAATGCCAAAAAATACAACTCTTAGAGTATTTGCCAAAATAGTGTTTAATTCTATGAAAGCATAAATATTTTTTTTTTAATTTAATTGTTAAGATTTTGAGTAAACTAAAACAGACTTCATAAACATAATGTAATAATGTTATGTTGATTTTAGGCCTCCACCAGAACCAAAGCATAGAGCACATAGAGGAGCCTTTTTAATCTATGACTGGATAGGCATTGAATTGCCTTAAGTCTTGAGGGCCAATAAATAACCCCAAAGAGTACATGACCCAGCCGATGTTAAATTGTTTGGGTAATTATGCAGTATGCGGTTTTCTGCCATTTTTGATTTTTTATGAATTTTTTTTTATAGAGGCACCTACTAGGGTCCCTAGGACCCCAAATCCACCAGCGCCGGTTTTTTTTTTAAGAAAAAAAAGGGGGCGGGGGGGGTTGTAATGTGTTTTTTTGATTGTTTTGGGTTGGGTTGGGTGTTTTATTGGGTTGTATAAATAATGCTTGGTTTACCCATCAAATAAGCACAAATTTAAGTGTAATCCTATAGGTCTATCCTCTTTCTTCCTTCAGAAAAGAAAGGGACCACCATATAGATTTACGCTTTGTATTTGTGTTTATTTGATGGGTAAAGCAAGGGTAATTATGCAGTATACGGTTTTCTGCCATTTTTGATTTTCTTTATGGGGGCACCTTCTAGGGTCCCTAGGACCCCAAATCCGTCTGCGCCGGTTGGTTTTTTTTTTATTATTTTTTTTGTTTTTTTTTAATTTTTTTTCACTAAAACAAACCAAACCAACACAGTCCAACCCAACCTAATCCAAACCAACCCAAAACAATTAAAAAAACACTTTACAACCCCCCCTGGGCACCCTTTTTTCTCGTTAAAAAAAAAAAAATCAGGCGCAGGCGGATTTGGGGTCCTAGGGACCCTAGAAGATGCCCCCATAAAGAATTTTTCAAAAAAAATCAAAAACGGCAGAAAACCGTATACTGCATAATTACCAAAGCAAGTATAAATGGGCCTTCAGACATGCATTTTTTTTGTTATTGTTTTGCTTAGTCAATTAAACTAAACTTAAAATTAATACTATAAAATTTGCAGGTCTTACCTTAATGTCCATAATGTTGTATAAACTAAGCTTTAAAATAAAAAAGTAAAACAAGAAAAAACTATGAAAAAACTAAAAATTTTGATAAATCTGCACATTGCGTGCACATTTTGCTTTGTTTTGTCATAAAACAGCTGATTGATGTCATGATAAATATGAGCTAAGTTCGCTCATAACCGCACCTTGTGGGTAGGCAACCCAGAATATAATTTGAATTTCTCAAAAAGTTGAGGCGCGTTTCTGAGAACTTAACAGAGTTACTAATATTCTCTTTTTCTAAATGCATTCGTTCGACCCCGCTGTCTAACTACCTTTTCAAGATTATCCCCTGACAGATATGCGGGGTCGAAGGGTGTAAAGGCGGGTATTTTTTGTGATGGTGAAGTATGCTGGATCTCTCTTAGACGAATGCATTTAGAAAGAGAAAATAATAGTAACTATGTTAAGCTCGCAGAAACGCGCCTTTTGGCGCCCGCTGTTTGGGTGTCTGTGGGTGACTCCAGGGGTGCGTTCAGATTGAACGTCGGGCAACGCCCGGGCGCGCCCTGGCCGTTCAGATTGATTTGGTTAAAATTTACCCGGCTGTTCAGATTTTCGGTAGATTTTTACCGGACGCACCCCACGAAATATGTTGATAAAATTTGTCCCGCATGCGCAGATCAAATACTCATCTACTTCTAACCTTATTTCAGAGACAATATTTTTTGTATTTGTGTTTTTTAAATTTGAAGTCTAGTTTCTGACAATGGAAAGAATCAGTACACATTCCCATAATTTGGAGTTGGACGAGAAAGGCAATTTTGTTCTAGATGGAACAATCAAGAGTGGTGAACTGAGTGAAAAAGTGAATCACCCTCAACGAGTAGTTCTTCATTTATAAACGCATTTACTATTACTTCTTCCATAATTACAATTTTTTTTTAAATCTTAAGAGTGAGGTTATGATAATGCGTCTTGTTCGTAAATATCGGACGAATCGCCGGGCACACTCGGAGTGCACTCTCTATCGGGTAACGCTCTGCGCCGGACTTCACCCGGACTCTTCAATCTGAATGCACCCCTGTAAAAAATGTACAGCCATTTGTACCAACATATTTACTTATTTAGGGGTCACCTAGAATAAGGTGGCCTAGGTTAGAGAAGAATTTCGTTTGTATTTAGAACTCCCCTAAACTACCTTAGGTGATCCCTAAACCTAGGGGCCGGTTTTTGGTCCCCTAGCGCTCCCCTAACCTAAAACTAAACTAGATATAGGTGCCATCTAATGCTAGGTTACCCCTAAATATGTTGGTGCAAATAGCTGGTAATGAAGTTTAAATTCAAAAAAATAACTATCAAACATGCAAGTAAAACTATATGCATTACAATATAGGTACCGGGTGTTTCAGCCAAGGGAAGTACTATGTACGGGACGTGACGCTGGGGCGAACGTCACGTCCTTGGTACGTACACCTATGTACTGGTACGTACCGGGGACGTATATCATAGGTTAAGGTTAATCTATGACGTTTATTTTCCAACGGTTTGTAAACTAACTTGCAGATACAAGAGATATTTTGGGTCTTGTGATTTTTGGAAGTTTGACAGCTAAATTTCTATGTACGCAATTTCTGTACAACTGAGTACGTCCCGGGTACGTTTTTGGGATGTGGCATAGTACGTACTATGTACTGATAGGTACGTACATTTTATGTCCTATGCAGGACCAAAATTGGATCTCAGGTACGTATAGAGTGCACGTACCATAGACTTCTATACTCCTTCAGAGCTTCATTTTTCATTTTTTAACAAAACTGGAGCATATTAATAAGGTATGTACTATATGTTTAATTAATAAAGCGCCTGACGTGATGAGAAAATAAAACGCAGTGTTCCGTCGTTCAGTCGTTAAAGTTTCTGTAATAAACAACTAATTTCATTTCAACTCTCATAACTGCCCTTATACTCAAAATTATGATTGTTTTCCACAAACCAAAACTACACTTTTTTGCACTCGACGCGCGTTTCGCTAACAACGTTAGCATCATCAGGAGACGATAAACAATGAACTAAATTAATCTACGCTCTATCTTATATACAATCCTTTAGTGGGCGGAGATAAGACTAATAATTTGTGATTGATCACGATTTTTAATCCTATCTCCCCTCATCCAAAGAATAAAGTGTACTAAACGGGATGGGTCCTCTATCTTTATTTAAACTATTTCTGGATTTAATGATTTCCATACTTTCATATGCATTGGTACACTTTTTAGAAGTTTTAGGTTATCTAATGTGAATCTATGATTGTTTTCAAAAGCATGCTCGGCCACACTTGACTTTTCTGTTCTTCCGTATTTTAAGTGTGCTAAATGTTCTTTAAAACGTGTTTGAATAGAGCGTCTCGTTTGGCCAACATATTTTTTGTCACAATCCATGCAACTAATTTCGTAAATTCCACTTTTTTCTAGAACTGTAGTTTTATCCTTGGGATTTCCTAGTAAGCTTCTTATTGTGTTACCGGATTGATATACTAATTTAAGACCGGTGTTATTAAATACTTTGTGTAATCCTTTCGTATAATTAGGATTATAAGGAATTGATACAAACTTTGAGTCGCAGGTATCTTTTTGTCTGAAAAAGGTAGAATTCCGAAAGGTCTTTTGAAAAGAATGTCTATTTATCAGCTTATTTATTAAGCCTTCGTCGTAACCGTTTTCGCCAGCTATATTCCTAATCCTATTCTTTTCTGCTTCAAATCTTTCTTTGTTTAAGGGGAAATTTACTATTCTATATGTTAAAAAGTGCAAACTTGTAAGCTTATGTTGTAAGCAATGAAAAGAGTCATTTGGAATATACCTGTTGGTGGCCGTGCCTTTTCTGTATAGGTCAAAGTCCAATTTATTTTTATTTCTTATAACTAAAGTGTCTAGAAATGGCAGTGTACCGTTGTTCTCTGTTTCATAATTATATTATATTATATTATATAATTATAATCCTAATTATATGAAAGGATTATACGAAAGGATTACACAAAGTATTTAATAACACCGGTCTTAAATTAGTATATCAATCCGGTAACACAATAAGAAGCTTACTAGAAAATCCCAAGCATAAAACTACAGTTCTAGAAAAAAGTGGAATTTACGAAATTAGTTGCATGGATTGTGACAAAAAATATGTTGGCCAAACGAGACGCTCTATTCAAACACGTTTTAAAGAACATTTAGCACACTTAAAATACGGAAGAACAGAAAAGTCAAGTGTGGCCGAGCATGCTTTTGAAAACAATCATAGATTCACATTAGATAACCTAAAACTTCTAAAAAGTGTACCAAACAAAAGACTTTTGAATGCATATGAAAGTATGGAAATCATTAAATCCAGAAATAGTTTAAATAAAGATAGAGGACCCATCCCGTTTAGTACACTTTATTCTTTGGTTGAGGGGAGATAGGATTAAAAATCGTGATCAATCACAAATTATTAGTCTTATCTCCGCCCACTAAAGGATTGTATATAAGATAGAGCGTAGATTAATTTAGTTCATTGTTTATCGTCTCCTGATGATGCTAACGTTGTTAGCGAAACGCGCGTCGAGTGCAAAAAAGTGTAGTTTTGGTTTGTGGAAAACAATCATAATTTTGATTTAGTGCAACCAAAGGTTCCAAATTCCCAACATTGCCCTTATACTAGTCACCTGCTTACTATAATTAAAGATACATCAAAACAAAGCACGGACAAATGTGCACGAGATGTGCAGTAGTTCAACTAATTAAAATAAGAGGGCGCTAATAGTTCTAAACCAAAATATATTTTTTTCTACTATAACGTGCGCGATGGAACTTTTTTCAGTACGCATTTTAGATTGGAAAATGTCACTTTTCCGCACGCCGTCCGGAAAAGTAAAAAATAAATTTTAGTTCGATATAACTATCAGTGACCTTACAGATTTATCTTTTTAAAATGTCACTCAACAATTGAAACTACGTAAAATAACAGCAAAGTACTGTGCGGAACATGGAATTCCTGGCCGAAAAATTAAAAGGGAGGTATAATAAGGAATTCACAATAATAAAGGAACAACAAATTCTACCTACAGTTAAAGTATGTCTAGGGAATTTTGAATCACCCGCCATGTATATTTTTCTGTTATTAAAGTTTATTCTTAAATATTGTGTTCCTCAGTAAAAATTGGTTAAAAAGGACTAAAAACAAAGTATCATTTAATAAGGTTTTTGTTAAAATATTTAAATAATTTATTGACAAAATTTTAGTTAAATGTTCGTTTTAAAACAATTTGTACTTTTCCGCACGCTGTGCGGAAAAGTAACTTTGCCATACAGCGTGCGGAAAGGTAAAAAAATGATAAAAAAATCCTAAGTATTGACAAAAAATGTTTCTAATTAAGAATCACAAGTAGGCCAAATTTTTATCCACTAAATACCTACATTACTGGTTTTAGATAGTTTTTTACATAATTTTTTTTCATATGCAGTTAAAATGTACGTTTCTAACCAATTTTTCTTTTCCGCACGACGTGTGCAAAATATCTTTGTCGCCTAGCGTGCGGAAAAGTAAAAAATTGGTATAAACCTTACCATTTTGACTAAAAATGTCTCGAATTAAAAATCACAAATGGAGAAGATTTTTTCTACAACCGAGAGAAATTTTAAAGCGCAAACATGGTATTTATAGTTTTCAATCGGTTGTAGAAAAATGGTAAGAAACCTACGTTTTGACTAAAAATTCCTCTAATTAAGAATCACAAATGGCCAAATTTTTATATTTTTATGTCTTGTCGCTCGACTTGGGACAGTCGGGTGACTTGGGACAAAACTTCGAATTTTTAAAAAACATGCGCTACTGATCCCACCCCTTTGAAACAAGCCTTACAATCTCACGCATGTCGAGTGAAAATGTGAAAAGGTTAGTCGCCCGACTCAGTGCATTCCACTGCATTCTTGGACGGCTGGGCATGCAAAGCTGCTGATGGCAGGCGGATTTATTTTCCGTCAGAGTGTGTAGTTTAATAGGTTAAAAAAATTTCCATACACTGGGGTTATTCAAAAAAAGAAGTTAAGAAAAACTTCAAATCAGTTACTTCAACCGAAAAGAAACCAAAAAACAAAAGATCAAAAGATCTTGGGTGGAAATAACGAAAATTCAAACTTGGATGAGCATCCCACAAGGAACACACAAAGGACCAAAGCGAAAAGAGGAATGATTAAACGATGTTTCGCTCTGGGTAACCAGCGTAAGCTCATCAGTGGTTTCACTGGTCACCCTTCCTAGGAGCATAATAAATAATAATGATGGTGACCAGCCACTGATGAGCTCACGCTGGTTACCCAGAGCGAAACATCGCTTAATCATTTCTCTTTTTGCTTTGGTCCTTTGTGTGTTCCTTGTGGGATGCTCATCCAAGTTTGAATTTTCGTTATTTCCACCCAAGATCTTTTGATCTTTTGTTTTACTGGGGTTATTATTATATTTAAGGGTATATTAGTTTAATGTATCGGTAGGTTGTATAACTGTGGTAACATTAATGTAAAGCAAGGTGAGTTGAGCAATTTTAGATTTTTTTTTTAGGTTTCTGTCCAAAGTCACCGTTTTTTAAAATTTTTTTAAAGGTACGAAGAAAATACAGCTAACCCTCATAATCAGTAAATCGTAAATCTGGTCTGTTTTATTTAAAATTATGTTTTTTCTCCTAGATTTTAAAATATAAAGGAAATAAAAGATCAGAGCTTTGTTTGTAACTTTTTAAGAAAAAGCTCGAAAGCTGGCCAAATATATACCTACTTTTTCAGAAATTGTAGACATTGCTGAAGTGAAAGGGTACCAAATTATTACAAAATTGCAACCCCAATTTGTCAGGCGGGGAAGACATTGCTTTGCGGTTGAAACATATAGTTGTCCCAAGTCGACATTTTTATTTATTTGTTTACTTACTACTTTATTTGTTTACTCCGTCCAAGGAACATTATTAAGTTTTGTTTGTTACCATTAGAATTAAAATGATAAATGAAGCAAAGTTTTTTTTAATTCCTTGTTTTTTCACTTTTTCTGCTATATTTTTGGTGCATGACGAAAATAAGTTTTTACAAACCTTTTTTTTTCGTCCAAAGTCGACTCTGGCGCTTGTGACTTGAGCCGTCTTTGAGATATAAGGGGTGTCCCAAGTCACAGGACCTCGCGGGTAACTTGGAATACCAAGGTTTTTTTTTAAACTGGAAAATAATCAAACACTTCATTTATTGTGTAGCACCAATTATAACTACTGATCAAGACTAAAAATTTCGTACCAAAAATATACCATACAGATGAACAGTTTTTTAGGCAGCTGCTCGCAAAGTTAAAAACTGTCCCAAGTCGAGCGACCAGACGGTAGTTTTTTTTTAAATACAATCTTTTTCTTTTTCATGTGCTACAGCAGTTAAAATCTACGTTTTTAACCATTATTTACTTTTTCGCACGCCGTGCGGCAAAGTTACTTCGCCGCACGGCGTTTCTAGAATTTCTATAATAAAACACTCAAATTTTCCAAGTTTTTAGTGTTTTTAAGCGTTCAAAAAAAGTACTGGCAAAAAACATTTTTTCTCTGTTAAAATGAAAAATATTTAGAGAGGGAGGGCAGAATTTTAGAGATAGATGGAGAGATATTTTAGTGACGTACAAAAATTTTTAAGGTTGTTGAAGAGAGACATCAGGCATAAAAAACTATTTTAGAGAAAAATGAAAATAATTTAAGGCAAATGTTTACTAAAAATTACTGTTATGTCATCTGTCTGTCATCTTGAGTGGTGTCGTGCATATGATTTTTATTTTGTAATTGTTATCCAAAAAACAGCAAAAATTGTAATTTTTCAAAGTGTAAAGTGTGTAAAACATAAGTTGGTATTAATTTCTTTCAATCAAAGTTCTTTACAGTCTTTAAATTTACCAAAAAAGCGTATTTTAGCACAGCTAAAAATAATTTAACAGATATTTAAGAAAATTATTTTAAGAGTCATCATGGCTTTACCATAAAATATCACTTCTATGCATTTTCTGCTGCGAGTGTACAGGGTGTCTCAAATTGGACACTTTTGAGGGGTTTAAGGTACTTCTTCTACTAAGATAGAAAAAATCTGACCACCAATTGCGAGGCTCGATTTTCAAGAGAAGTTCGAAGCCGTTTCAAAAACGGCCCAACCAAACTATCACATATGCTATATTGTTTAAAAATAAAATATGGGGTATTCTATAAGAAAAATACTAACTTTGGCCCTTATCTTGGAAAATAAAGACGGTGGAAAAAATCGGAAAAGGCAGTTAAATTCTTTCTCAAAAAGTGTATAAAAAAGCTCTTTACATCAAAATAAAATTTTAAGTAATAACGAAGTTACAGACCCTTTCCCAAAATGCAGACTTTTTAAAACCCCCCCCGTAGCTTCTTAATGGCTTAATTGCCATATGAAGATACAGTTTTTACCTTTGATCTTCTCTTGAAAATCGAGCCTCGCAAGTGGGGGTCAGTTTTGTTCTCTCTCGCCTGGAAGTACCTTAAACCCCCCTAAAAGTGCCCAATTTGGGACACCCTGTACATAGCATATATAATAATACCAATTTAACAAATATGCTACTTTCACTCAAAATTGGTTAAAAACGTACGTTTTGACCAAAGTTATCGTCCGGAAAAGTAATAGTTGGTTGAAAACGTACTTTTATCTAAAAAGTAATGATTTATTTGTTCCGAAAGTTCTTTTTAAAATAGGTATATTTTTTTAAATAATAAAATATGTTTTAATTGGTTTGTTACATACCTCTTCTTGAAATACATTTTTTTTCCATGCGCAAGTAGAAAAAATATTGTTCCTAACTCTCGTGTAAAGTGTTTTTTCCACACTCCGCTTCGCGTCGCTCGGCCATCTGCAGTCGCATGCAGAAAAGTACCACTTTCCACACTTGTTAGGAAAATAACTATTAAACTGTTTGCCTATTTTTTGCTAATTAAAGGCAGCTACGGAAGCTTGTTTTGGCTATAAAGATGCATTAAATATTAAAAGAACCAAAATATTATTTTTGTTTGCCTATTTTTAACACCGCCCCACACGACGTTGAAGTTATCCTCATATTCATGTTAATTACAGCGGACCAAACAAATTTTGAACTTTTTAAAAAATTGGGTAAAGGCAGCTAAGGCAGCTTATTTTGTCTATAGAGATGCATTAAATATTAAAAAATATATAGAAGAGTTAATAACAAACTTAACTGATTTGGAGTGCAAACCCTTCATTCTATCAAATCCACCACATAGCTGAGCCAGTCTGGCTTTGGGAGCTGGCTATGGGGATCTTTTTAAAAGCATAAAGATAAAAAAATAAACTTTACTGATTTGGAGTACTAGACCTTTACTCTATTAAACCCACCTCAAATCATAAAAATTTAAATATAAAGGTAAGTGCAGGCGATGTATGTCAACAAACTTTATTGATTTGGAGTACTAGTAGACCTTTATTCTAACAAACCCACCACATAGCTTAGTCAGCATAACTAAGAAATACACTAAAATTAATAACGTTACGTAGAGTACAAAAACTAGACATTTGTGCAATGGCCGCTATGATGGACGAGAAAACGACGCCACACCGTTTTTATATTAACTAGGATAAATTTGGCAACCCTCTAACAACGTTTTTTTACTAGAAAATTGTGGGGTTCTCAACGACCGCAACGAACAACGCATCAACAACGCCAAAACGTTGATAATTAACTAGAGTTAATTAATTTATGTTCCTCCAACTTTCTCTTTACCTGAAAATTGTGGCTAAATAATCAATGCGGTTGCGGCCAATTGCAAAATATAACTGTCTGATAACTATATAGAGGGCCCTCCTTAGTCGCAAAACGGTTAGGTTTTCAGTAAACCAAGATATGGGTATTGCCGCCATCCTGTTTCCTTTTTCTGACTTGCGCCGCTACGCCATTTGTGTAAATCGTTAAAAAAAATCTTGTTTTTTTGCTGGATTTTAAAGATTTCTTAGTAGGTTTTATTAATTTTCGTATTCTTTTAGACTGGCTACAATTTAAAGTACGTATAAAAGCATTTTTTAAATTTTCAGTATTTAAATAAAAAAAATTATTTAGCAAAAAAATAACAAGGATTGAAGGCCCGCTTATTTTTAAAGCTAATAAAATATCCATTTTGATGGAAAACTAAGTGCGTTGGTAAATTTAGTGGATGGGAAACTTTAAAAAGCCAAATGTTATAAATTACCTGTAAGTTTGCAGAAAAGATTTGTGGCGTAGAGGGCAAAGGGTGAGGTAATAAATCGGAAAAAAGTTTTTCCTCGACCAGGATTTGAACCTGGGAACCTAGCTACCTATTTTAATAATTAATATATGGTGTTTGGAAATTAGTCCATTTGTGGTTGCAGACATAGAAGTCTTGATTTCAAATCAATTATATTAACAAAAATATTATCCACAGGACACTTCAGCCGTAGTCGCTTCGGACGATGTGGAAACGTTACACGCGACTAGTCGCAGGCAACGTCACCACATCTCAAAAAATCTCTGCCAAATTGGTGCAAAAACGAGTGGCTAGAACGTTTAAACGCCGTTTTCGAGCAACGTTAAGTCGCCTTTGGCAACGTTAAAACGTCGAAAAATTGTTCCTTGTGTTGGCTTTTGGTGCTGAGTTATGGAGGTGATTTTAAAAGCATATAATAATAAAATACTAATATTAATGGGCGATGTAGATCAACAAGCTTTACTGATTTGGAGTATTAAACCCCTACTATATCAAATCAACCACATAGCTGAGTCAGCTTGACTTTGGGAGCTGAGCAATGGGGATCTCTTTAAAATCATAAAAATGTAAATATGAAGATAAGTACTGATGAGTACTAGACTCTTACTCTATCAAACCCACCACATAGCTGAGTCAGCTTGGCTTTGGGAGCTAAGGTATGGGGGTGTTTCTAAAATCATAAAAATGTAAATATGAAGATAAGTGATCGATGTATATAAAAAAAACTTTACTGATTTAGAGTACTAAACCCTTACTCTATCAAAATCACCACATAGCTGAGTCAGCTTGACTTTGAGACCTGAGGTATGGGGATCTCTTTTAAAAAAAAGATAAGTCAGCGATGTATATCCAGAAACTTTACTGATTTGGAATAGTATACTTTTATTCTATAAAGCCCGCCAGATAGCTGAGTCAGCTTGGCGTTGGAAGCTGAGCTATGGGAGTGTTTTCAAAATCATAAAAATGTAAATATGAAGATAAGTGGGCGAAGTATATCGACAAACTTTACTGACTTGGAGAACCAGACCTTTATTCTATCAAACCCACCACATAGCTGAGTCAGCTTGGCTTTGGGACCTGAGCTATGGGGATTTCTTTAAAATAATAAAAATGTAAATATGAAGATAAATTGGCGATCTGTATGAACAAACTTTACTGATTTGGAGTATTATAGACCTTTATTCTGTCAAACACACAACGACACATAGCTGATGCAGCTTGGCTTTGGGAGCTGAACTATTAAAAATCATCAAAATGTAAATGTGAAGATAAGTGGGAAATATATATCAACAAACTTTACCGATTGGGGTACTATTTATTCTATCATTCCCTCTACATAGCTGAGGCAGCTTCGCTTTGGGAGCTGAGCTATGGGAGAGTTTTCAAAATTATAAAAATGTAAATATGAAGATAAAGGGCCGATGCATATCAACAAACTTTACTGACTTGGAGAACCAGACCTTTATTTTATCAATCCCACCACATAGCTTGGCTTTGGGAACTGAGCTATGGTGATCTCTTTAAAATAATAGAAATGTAAATATAAAGATAAATTGGCGATGTATATCAACAAACTTTACTGATTTGGAGTACTAGACCTTTAATTTATCAAACCCATCAGATAGCTGAGTCAGCTTGACTTTGGGAGCTGAGCTATGGGGGCGTTCTTAAAATAATAAAAATGTAGATATGAAGGTGAATGGGCATTGTAACAAGCTTTACTGATTTGGAGTACCAACCCTTCATTCTATTAAATCCTCCATATAGCTGAGTCAGCTTGGCTTTGGGATCTGAGCTATGGGGATCTTTTTAAAATCATAAAAATGTAAATTTGAAGATAAGTAGGCAATGTATATCAACAAACTTTACTGACTTGGAGTACTATACCCTTATCCTATCAAAACCACCGCATTAAATCCACCATATAGCTGAGTCAGCTTGGCTTTCGGAGCTGAGCTATGGCGATATTTTTAATATAATAAAAATTTAAATATGAAGATAAGTGGGAGATGTATATCAACAAACTTTACGGATTTGGGTAACTAGATCTTTATTCTATCAAACCCACCAAATACCTGAGTAAGCTTGGCTTTCAGACCTGAGCTATGGGGGTCTTTTTAAAATCATAAAAATGTAAATATGAAGATAAGTATGCGATGTATATCAACAAACTTTACCGATTTTGAGTACTAGACCTTTATTCTATCAAACCCACACACCCCTCTTTATAATCATAAAAATGTAAATATGAAGATAAATGACGATGTATATCAACAAGCTTTATTGATTTGGACTACTAAACCTTTATTCTATCAAACCCACCACATACTTCAGGTAGCTTGGCTTTGGGAGCTGAGCTATGGGGGTGTTTTTAAAATCATAAAAATGTAAATATGTATCTATCAACAAGCTTTACTGACTTTTAGTACTACCTTATCATAAAAATGTAAATATGAAGATAAATGGCGATGTATATCAACAAGCTTTACTGATTTGGACTACTAGACCTTTATTCTATCAAACCCACCACATACTTCAGTCAGCTTGGCTTTGGGAGCTGAGCTATGGAGGTGTTTTCAAAATCATAAAAATGTATAATTTTTATAATCATAAAAATGTAAATATGAAGACAAATGGTGATGTATATCAACAAGCATTATTGATTTTGACTACTAGACCTTTATTCTATCAAACCCACCACATACTTCAGGCAGCTTGGCTTTGGGAGCTGAGCTATGGGGGTGTTTTCAAAATCATAAAAATGTAAATATGAAGATAAATGGACGATATATATAAAAAAAAACTTTACTGATTTGGAGTACCAGATCTGTGTTCTATCAAACCCACCACATACCTCAGTCAGTTTTTGGCTTTGGAAGCTGAGTTATGGGGGTCTTTTTAAAATCATAAAAATGTAAATATGAAGATAAATGGACGGTGTATTTCAACAAACTTTATACTGATTTGGGGTACTAGGCCTTTATTCTACTAAAACCACCACATACCCGAGTCAGCTTAGCTTTAGAAGCCGAGCTATGACGGTGTTTAATAATAAAAATGCAAATATGAAGATGAATGTGCATTATTTAGTAACAAACTTTACTGGCTTGGAGTAATAACCATTCATTCTATCAAAACCATCTCATTGGGAACTGAGCTATGGGGGTCTTTATAAAATCATAAAAATGTAAATATGAAGATAAGCGGGCGATATATATCAACAAACTTTACTGATTTGGAGTAGTAGACTTTTATTCTGTCAAACCCACTATATAGCTGAGGCAGCTTGGCTTTGGGAGGTGAGATCTGGGGAAGTTTATAAAATCATAAAAATGTAAATATGAAGATAAGTATGCGATGTATATCAACAAACTTTACTGATTTGGAGTACTAGACCTTTATTCTATCAAACCCACCACATAGCTTAGCCAGCTTGGCTTTGGGAGCTATGCTATGCAGGTCTCTTTATTATCATAAAAATGTAAATATGAACATAAGTGGGCGATATATATCAACAAACTTTACTGATTTGGAGTACTAGACCTTTATTCTGTCAAACCCACCACTTAGATGAGTCAGCTTGGCTTTGAGTTTTGGGAGCTGAGCTATGCGGGTCTCTTTATAATCATAAAAATGTATATATAAAGATAAGTAGGCGATATATATGAACAAAATTTACTGATTTGGAGTAGTAGACCTTTATTCTATTAAACACATGCACTACAACACATAGCTGAGCTATGGGGGTCTTTTTAAAATCATAAAAATTCAATGTAAAGCTAAATGGGCGATGTATATAAACAAACTTTACTGATTTGGAGTACTAAACCTTTATTCTATCAAACCCACCACATAACTGAGTCAACTTGTCTTTGGGTTTTATGGGGGTCTATGGGGATCTCTTTAAAATCATATAAATGTAAA
Source organism: Oxystoma pomonae (assembly GCA_963921995.1). Lineage (NCBI taxonomy): Eukaryota > Metazoa > Arthropoda > Insecta > Coleoptera > Brentidae > Oxystoma > Oxystoma pomonae. Next base: position 63,778,682 of record OY998167.1, read on the forward strand.
TGTAAAGATAAATGGACGATGTTTAGTAACATACTTTACTGATTTGAAGTAACAACCTTTCATTCTATCAAACTCACTACATAGCTGAGACAGCTTGATTTGGGAGCTGAGCTATTAAAAATCATAAAATTGTAAATATGAACATAAGTGGGCAATGTATAGTACCAATCCCTCATTTTATTAAGTCCACCACCTAGGTGATTTCAGTTAGTATGGTAGGTGAAATTTTTTTTTTTTAACTGTGTTGGCTGCTTGCAGATATCTACTATCATATAGTATATACAAAACAAGAGTAAAATAAAGTTTTAACGAAAGTTTATTTACACTATTTAGATCAATTTATTCTGGCAAAAAAAGAAGTACATTAAACAACAAGGTTTAAGAACAAATCTTTGTACATAGCGAGACGATCGAGTTGTTGGACTGAGCTTAACATAGAAAAAAATTGGGTTCGGTCTGGCTGACAATTAGTTTGTCTATGGAGCTTAAAGGCGAGGTCCACAAATCATGCAAGGGGCACGCGCATAAGAAAGCGAACACTGCTTTTTAGGAGAAGCGCAAGACGTTCTCATATTCAAAACTAGTAGAACGAACTTGTAAGAACGCTCTTATGGAAAAACGGCCCTCGGGCAATAATATTAGGCTCAGAGTCGTATATCTCGTGACACTTTCACAACGTGTTATTGGGCGAAACCAACTAGTGATACATCTCTTCTCTCAATCGATCGATCCCATCGTACAACTCTCAGAATCAGCACTCTGGGGCCTAATTCTTGAATCTCGAGAGAAGGATTGATCCCTCAAGAGAAGGGATCAATCCCGGAGAATGATCCCATCCCTCGAAAAAATATGCTTTTCCTTGAAACCTTTTCAAAACTTTAGATTGAAAATTATACATTTTAGGCGCATGCTTGCCTGAGAAATGGGACCGACCCCTGGCTTTGGAGTCGGGGAGCGCGAACACCCAATTTTTGATAGAATGGAATGAGCGATCACCGCTCAAGAATACGAAATGCGTTCGACGTGGGATTATTCGACACAAATCTATGTCGTTCTCTGCTCAAGAATTAGGGTCCTGGTAGACTAGAGGAGGCGAGGTCCACAAGTCAAGCAAGTCCGCAGAGAGGTTTTTTTAACCTGCTGTTCACTATGTACTTTTTCTACAAGTTTAATAGATAATTTTATTACAACGGCCTATGAAAGTGGAAAGCAGAAGATAAACAGGCTCAAAAAATTGCTAAACGTTTTACTCACGGCTATGTCAAATTACATCGCAAATTTTGAAAATAAAACTTCATTTCAATGTTAAAAGAAAATTAACACATACCAAAATATTATTTTTTTTATATTTGTAGCTTGTAGAGGGCCTTTTTGAACAGTAGTTAATTTTGGTCAGAGTCGTTTTTAAATCTCGTTGTCCAATATCCATTCCATTTTTTTTAATTTGCGGGGTAATTTGATCTAAGCTTGTTTTTCGTGCGTGCAAAATACCATTTTTAGCGAGAGTTGTATGAAGGAAATTTTCTGTATACAATTAGAAAGATAATAATATACACAAGAATATGTACATTTTTACACAAATTTACACATTTACAGTTTTTCTTTATTTAAAGAATTGTAACATTGATTGGAGGCAGGCTACAAGTGCCAGACAGGTTTGCACAAAAAAATGAGCTAACACTTTGAAATTTTTATCATAGGTAGAGGTAGGTTTAGGGATACCAAAATAATTTCTTTTAAAAGTCCAAACTACTTAGCTAAAAGGCTAACTCGAACATCTGATGTTCATTGTAGGAACACGCGATTTAGTCGTTCTACCTTTCGAATACCTAAAAATAAATCTGCAATGTTTAAAAAAACTTTTTCTTATTGTGCTGCTAAAAGTTATAACCTCTTACCCATTTTTTAAAAAAGTTTATCTTTGGAATCATTCAAACGAAAAGCAAAAAAATACTTGCTTTCTCAATAAACTACCTACCCAAAAAGGTTGCAAATAGCCTTGCATTTCCACTGTTTTTCAAATTATTTTTACATATAGTTAAGTAATCTAATCTATAACTAAATGTTCTTTTTTTTTCTAATTTCTTTGTGTTATAGGGAGTATCTTACTGTTTAGTTTAAAGTTTAATTTAGTTTTTTGTTTTTTTTTCGTGAGGTTAAGTGTAAGAATAGCACCTTATTATTTCATAATAAGGAGGCTAAACTTCGCCTCTTGGTAATGTGTTTTCATACTTTTTTTGTATATGTAGTTGTATGTATTGTATTTTTTTCATTACCAATAAAGACCAGTTAAAAGTTAAAATAATTACCGCCTATAACGTGGAGCATTACAATATGGCAACACTATAAACATCAAAACTTTAAATAGCTTTATTTCCTATTAAGAAAATGTTTTCTTGGTATTTAAGCTAAATTTGGCCCTTTAAATGAAAAAATAACAAAATTGTCATATGTCAGCTAAAAACAATTGAAATATGTCATCCAAAAAACTCGAAGGACCATTTTTTCGTGATTTTTAGAACGACCCCTAGGGAACAACGATTGCAATAAATTTTATTTTTATTCTTTACATTATTTAAGCAGTTATTATTAACAAAAAGAAATGGGGGTGCCACCTGAGTTCACTTTGACAATTAATTGACGGCCATTTTGAACGCCTTGTAAAAACATCATAAACGCCACTCCTATACTATAAATTCCAGGAATAAATATTTTTTTGTTGTTTCTTGTTTAGTTTAAAAAATTACTTTTGGGCACTAAAATACATACACTGTTTTTTAATTTTAAAAAAAACAAATACCTTTTTTCTAAAAACTAATAGGTGTAAAAAAATTCCACCATTATGAAAAAATAAACGGATTTAAAGTGATTTAAAAATAAGTTTAATTGTTTTTGATATGTCACAGGGTTGATCCAAAAATTACCGCAGAAAGGATTTATCATATATATAAGTGCTACAAAATTGAGCTGTATAATTTGTGCTGCGCCTTCGATATTTTTTGCGCAGAAATTGTCTACGGGGGGGTGGCTTGAGTAAATAGTCTCAGAAAACCATTTTATTATTAGTTTTTTAGGAAAGGTATATATTTAGGAGTACCTACACATACAATGGCTCCAGGCTTGAGCTCGGCTCTATTCCAGCAAACAAAAATTGATGGCTCAGTGTTGGCCCGATACTTGTCCCCCGGACTTCACGGCATAGGGCCACAGTTAGATTGCCGGTCCGGCTAGGTTCAGTCCGGGCCGCTGAGAATCCCGGACCGGGCGACAGATGCTTTGCCGGACCGGCCCGTTGATAGCCCCGTGATTGCGGCCCGGAGCTATTTGGCCAGATGTGGACCAATGCTATCATACTATACAACAATGGCCACCTGCTTGCTTCTGAGAGATATATATCAAAACTTTTAAGTAAGACTGAAACACAGACTTAACGTTGTTGCAATTGGCAATAACAGTGCTATTTCTTTGACTAAATCTAAAGTGCACTAAACACTTTGCTTTTCGTTTAGGCGAGGAGGCTCTTAAAATTATTTGAACATTATCGGCCATTACTGGCCCATGCGTTCTTTATCCGGACCGGTAGCTCGTATGTAAAAAAGCGGGAGGCCGGTATAGTTTTGCAGATACAGATGGTTACCCAACGCTAACGGCACTCGGCCGGACATGATCCGGACCATCACTGTTTGCTAGGTACCTACGCTACTGAAAAAGAGAAGGCTATAAAAATATAAATTATGTAATGCATTACAAAACGGCAAACCTGGAATTTTTTTTCAAAACCATCTAAATCAAATTTAAATATTTTTTTTTTGATTAGCCAAGTCGTTCTACCACACGTACCGATTAAAAATAAAGCTGATACTCACGTTTTTGTCTCTGAGAGTACTACCCAGAAACATTCGTCTCGATTAGATAAGTGTTTCCTGTGCAAAAAGGTTTTATCTCTATAAGACTAGAAGAATGTTTAAAAATGAAATGCATTCGTTCGATTTAGTCAAACATCTATGAATGGTTTATTTTTTATTTGGTCTGTTTAGCGCCCCAGGGAGAAGCTTTTTTTATACACCACAAAATTTACAGGAGTTTTTTTGTAGAACTTGACAGGAAAAATATATAGGGTGTTCCATAAAAACCGCAATTTTTCTATTGCCTATTAACTTCTCTACGTTACAACCCCTGAAAAATGTTTATATGCACCACTGCATCGTTTACCTTGGGGTATATTTTTAGTAAGTAGGTTATACTTGTTCAAGGTGACCAACCGTACGGGATTGGCCGGTACTGGTTCAGAATTTTGGGCAACCGTACTGGAACATTTCTGGTTTTTTTTTTTTAATTCTGTGTCACCTTAACAAGTCCTGAAAGATTAAGTTACATTTCTGAGCTTTTTTTTTAATTCTGTGTCACCTTAACGACGCGCTCCGCTCTGGCTGTAAACTTTTGGTTCAGTTCTGACGGCAGGTAGTCTCGCAAGAGGCCTATGGCTGCACTCCGCTTTAAGTGGGAAAGAGAGCGTCTATGCGAACTCCTGAGTCCGAACAGGAAAATTCGAGAACTCAGGCGAGCAGGCGATGCTTGAATATTCTCGGTAGGTTTCATTCTATCTCACGTGTATATAAAAGGAGGATAGAGGTAGAGTGTAATTTTACTGGGACAGCGAAAATTTTAGCTACGGCGACCAAAATAATTTCTCAGTGTATATTCTGGATAAGAATGAACAAAAAATAATATTTCTGAGACATATAAGATCCCTTGGGCGTTAAACAGGCTAAATAAAAAATAAACCATTGATAAATGTTTTACTAAATCGAACGAATGCATTTCATTTTTATAAATTTTTCTGGCCTTAAAGAGATAAAAACTTTTTGCACAGGAAACACTTATCTAATCGAGACAGTTCTTATAGTTGGATGTTAAATGAATTTTTCTGATTAAAATGACCCTCACAATTTTGCCGGTTCTTTTATCGACTAACTGTGTTTTTGCTGTAGTAAATCTGAATATTATGCGCGTCTCGAAAAAGTGAATAGACACAAAAAATAAATTTGAAATTAAATTATGTTGTGCCGTGCGGGCAAGTTAAAAGTGATTATTTGTTGGTTTATTGTGCTTTTTTGTGGTGCGAAGTCTGGCCTTACTACGACCAGTACGTTACTTAATAATTTAGAGCATGGCCACTACCCTTATTTTTTATAAGCGCACTTTTCCATGTAACTTGTTTTTTTTATTCCTTTTATGCTATAATTCTACCTTAATTATCAAAATATAGATAGATATTTTGCAAAAAGCTTCAAGTTACGCAACCGTTTTAACTCTTTGATTAATTTTTACAACTCTCCCCTTTTCAACCCCCGCGCCCCGACCCGAATGCGTTTGTTTGGAGCTTACCCTTCAGACAATGGCGGGACAACCAGGGCAACTGCCCAGGGCGCACAATGGACGGAGTCAAGGATCTAGTAAGATAAAAGTCGAAATTAAAAATTTAAGGTTTTGGACTTTTTTTGATCTAAAACTTGAGTAGAATGTCCCATTTGGTTAACATGTATTACAAAATTACCGTCATAAGGCATTACAAAATCGCATTAACCTAGCTGAGACGCAGCGCAACTAGTTTGTTTTGTGTACTTAAAATTATAAACAAAAACAAGTGGCATAGCAAACGAACATGGAGGTATGTTAGGTTTAAATTAATGCAGAAATTATGTCTTACGTGATACTAAAATAAGTAAACAAAGGTATTTCTGATTTTACTTTAAAATTGCAGCTTACAGTATTCTCTATAACATATTTTTAAATGGTTTGCTTCTTTTTGCAACTTTTTCAGTTTTATAATTTTTTTCATTTAACAAATTAAATTTTCTCATGTTACATTAAAACCCCTGCTCAGTGTTGTGCACTAGGGATGGAGTGTATAATACATAAAATTGTTAGAAAACTTGACGTGACAATAAAGACGCGCATTCGCAATTTTTAATGGGACAATTTGGCCATATATTTTCTGATTTAGAAATTCTTTAGTGGCGTACAATTGGGGTTGTTAAGAGGTCAGAATTTTCTTGAAATAACAAAGAAACACGATGAAGCTGTTAATTTATTTCGCCCTTCGCGACCTACATTATAAACCATTTTTTTTTCATACTCACGTTACAAATCCTCTTCCTCCGATTCACCAAAAATTGTATAGTGTGTCCTTATTTCATTAAAAAGGTTATGAACCGATAAAAAAAAGGTTCGTGTCTCTAGGCACCCTATGTATTAAATTAATTACACTAATTTATTTTAGTTCCCTCAGGTAGAAACAATCAGTGGCGAATCAAATGGGGGTAGTATTTAAAAAAACTCGCATGGTTGTCGGGGTTTAGGTTTTTAATGTTAGTTGATATCTATTAGCTACTAAAAAATTTTATTACCACGATTGCTTTCAAATATCTAAGAAATATTCAAATTCTCTATAATTTATTATAAAGAGCAATAATAGTGGAGTAAATTCGTAAAAAGATACAGCAAGAACGGTATATTTTTTTTTATATTTGGCTTAGTAATACCTAATACCAAAAGCTAAAACTTCAGTCGAGGATCCCCCATTTTCCGGACCCAGAAACCAAGATGCCGCCTGTCAAAGATAGGAAAAAATTGTTTTTTAATAATAGTAAGGAGGTCCCGCCTAATCCAAAAATATAAAAAAAGGTGACATATGTCACTTCAAAACAAAATGGTGGTTATATTTCAAAAATTTAGTTTTTCTCTGATTTTTTTTTACTTTTTAAGTGGTGATCTTTTTTAATGTCTCATATTAAAGCTTCTGATCGGCTTCTTGATCACACAAAAAAAAAAGGTTAAAGTTTATAAGCGGATAAAAAGATGGCGCTCGATATGTCAAAAATATAAGAGACCTTATTAACCTATAGACAAAATGACAAAAAAAATATTTTTATTTACTATTAGCGATGAGTTCGTCTATGCTACAATTTAAAAAAAAATTGATTTAAATTTTGATATTCAAAATGACGGCCAAACTATCAAGAGAAAAAAAGTAATTTTCCACTTCTGTTACGATATTTAGACTAACGCTATGCAATATATCAATTTGTACTAAATCTAGGACGTTTGTCTCAAAAATGTAAAAAAAATGGCACATGTCATTCCCAAGTCAAGATGGCCGCGACTAAAATTAAGAAACGTCATTATTTTTCTGCAAGTTAACCATTTTGCGCAAACCAACTAGGGCGACGCCGTTTATTAGGGACTCATCAGCTAGCTGTACCACAACGACAGACAATTCGCTCGCCCATACCCATACATTTTTATGTGACTATATAAAAGTAGAAGAACTAAAAGCATTAATTCGTCTAGAACTAAACGATCAACCTCTAAAAATTTAGTATGTTTTCATATAGTGTTCAATACGTATATTCTTTCATATATCACGCTCTTTGTCAGAACAGAGAACATGCTCTATGAAAAAAAAAGAAGACAATCTTTTCAATATGCATTGGGTATGTGAAAACATACTAATAATAATTGTTAATGCTGTCAACAATTTAGTAAAAATATTCAATGCTTGCTAGGAGTATAGGTGCGAGCGGTTTGAGCACCATTTATAAAAAATATTTTTGTGAAATAAAAATTATGCAATAATCCGTTGTTATTTTCTTAATAATAAACTATGTTAGATGTACAGAAAAGATTTGTGGCCTAGAGGGCAAAGGGTGAGGGAATAAATCGGAAAAAAAGTTTTTCGGACGAAAGGATTTCCGAATAGCCAGTCAAAATCCGATGTCCTCGGTAGCTCAGTTGGTAGAGCATTAGACTGATGTTCTAGAGGTCCCGGGTTCAAATCCTGATCGAGGAAAATCTTTTTTCCGATTTATTCCCTTACCCTTTGCCCTCTATGCCACAAATATTTTATGTAAATTTATTGCGCTAAAACTTTCACTTCATTATGTTAAATTTATTGGCAGTCAGCGTTCTACCACAGCTATCCTAATTCTCGCCCAAATGATGATCGCAAGTATAACAGGTTTTCATTGATCCTTATTAAAAAACTGCAATCAAGTAGGCCTAGATGGGCCAAAAAATTGTGAACTTCTGTGTTTACATTTTTTTTGCTATAATCTTTTCGAAACCAGTATGTTTTGCAGCCTACTGTCTCATTTAAAGAATACATGTTTATTATTACACCCTGTATACGACTTGAGGAAAATCTTCTTCTGTACCCTCTCCATACAGGCCGATCAACTCCTACCGATTTAGTGTCCTTTAATCCACCTTCACCGCCATTTTCACTCAAAAGTGACAGAAAATCCATTAGTTTTCTGTCAATATGGCGGCGAAGGTCGAGAAAAGGACACTAAAACGGTAGGAGTTGATTGGCCTATGTGGAGAAGGTATTGCCCTAGCTGTACCAGTCAATTTCCATGCTTCTACGCCGTAACATAAAATTCAAAACACATAACAATTATTTTGTCGGCAAGAATAAGTAAGTTATTGTATGTTTAATTGACTTAAATTTTAGAATTAGGTCCTCAACCGATATGGAACTCAACATTCACAGACAAATTACGACGAGATCTTCTGTTGAATTACGACAAATTTGCTCGTCCAACTCAACATGACGTCACCACCAAAGTACAGATGGATCTAGCCGTTAAGCACGTCGAATTGAACGAGTTTAAATCTACTTTAACTGTACATTCTTGGCTTAGAGTTGTAAGTATGAAAAATTGATATTTATCACTTACACTACTACCCAATAAAAAAAAATCACTCCACTATGGACATTGGGAATTTATTTCTCATTCTGTTGTTTACTTTTTTTTTCAATGTCTAAAGTAAAGCAAGGGCCGTGTCAAACGCCCCCGCCGCCCCTGCAAGGCGAGGGGCCGCACTGCATATTGGGGGCCTCTTGGCCGCCTTGCCTTAAAATAGCAAAAAAAAGGAATATAATACATAAAAACAAATATGCACACAAATACCTTTCGGCTCCTTCAAAATTGCATAGGATTTTTTCAAAAACTGTAAAGAATTGGAGAAAATTCTGAAACACATCGATTGTTTTTGTAAGGGGGAGACTTGAAATTTTTATAGCGCGCATCCGCTTTGAGGGGTAGAGTGATACCTTGTTTTGAAGGTCTCCTGAATGTCTTACTATTTACAAAAGCAAAGTCGACGTGTCCCAGGAATTCTCAAAAAATAAAAAAACAATTCTTTTAAAAAAAAATATTTTAGCATTTGTCCATGCAATTGTGAAAGTGAATATCTCAAAAACTAATCGATAGATTTTCAAAATTTTTACACGATTTTCAAGACATTCAGGAGACCTTCCAAACAAGGTAACACTGTCACTCGACCCAAAAATTGTTCCCTTTACAAACAAAATCGATGTGTTTCAGAATATTCTTCAATTCTTAACAGTTTTTGAAAAAATCCAGGTGAACCCTTTGAAATGGCCAAACCTGTATAGAGGGTACATGAGATCCAAACTAATTAATGTTTATGTACTCTTGTTTTCAAAACAAACATATATCATGCGTACATGCATTTTCCCCTATATCTCAAACTTTGACTTTTTGATAGTGTATACTTAAAAACACCACTTGCGTCTATTCTTGAATCCAAATTTTCGATTTCGAGAGAATTACTTTCGATCAATATCGGGCAAAAGTGAGAGAAACCGATTTAAACCGAAGATTTTGACCAATGAGTTGCATAGTAGTGAGAGAATTTGACTCCCTGGGAGCAAATTTTCTCTCGATTCAAGAATAGATGCACGTTCGTTATTACGATGCGACAATATGTCATATTGATAAAATCAAAAATAAAAAGGCCCCTAAATCAAAAAAATGCCTTAATTTAAAACAAATGATTTTCAGCCATTTGCACCAACATATTTAGGGGTAACCTATCATTAGGGCATCTAAATCTAGTTTAGTTTTAGGTTAGAGGAGCGCTGCGGGACCAAAAACGGGCCCCTAGATTTAGGGATTGCTAAGTTAGTTTAGGGGAGTTCTAAATACAAACGAAACTCTTCTATTATTACACGACTACGGAACGCAAAGGAAAGTTTTGAGTTTAGGATATAATTATTTAAAAACACAATTGAACAGAAAATAAAACGTCTGAAACGAAATATGAACGAAAGTAAAACACCCAGAAAATAATGAATATAAAGAAATAATTTTATAGAATCTTAATTTACTCGATCCTTAAAAGGCAGGGGTATAATTTAACGGATTATAATTTTCCCGAACCTTAAAATATCAGAATTACAAAAATACCGAAAATAATTGTCTAGAAACGAAAATCACCCGACCCACAAATTGATAGAAAATAATATGCCCGATCCTTAAATCAGCTATTTTGGCATGCGTGTCAAGTTTAAATCTCTAGAGCGCCGTAGGCCCTGGAATCATTTTTGTAATGTAGGTCCGATGACCATACAATATTATGAAGAAATTTGGGGATAGGGGGACTCTTCCCTGCCGTAAGCCTGGCAACGTCAATTGAATTCGTGGCTATCGGTGCAAATCATTTTCGGCCAGATTGGGATTCTTGAATTTTGTGGTTCGGTTATATTATGTTTGTATCAAATTCGAGACAATTCTTTTCGGACCAATTATTTTATTTTCTTTTAAATTCTGAAAAATTATGTGTCTAACAAATAACATTTTTAAATAGCGAAATACGTGCTTTTAGAGATGGACAGACGAAAAACTAAATTGGGATCCTAAAAACTATGGTGGCTTAGACTCAGTAAACCTAGCAGACCACGAACTTTGGCAGCCTGATATTTTTCTGTACAACAGGTAGCTACATTTATTTTGGAACTTTTGAAACGCTTAAAATTTTGAGAACTTTGACAGCCGTTATGGTAATGTTTAACAACCACTACCACTACCACGTGACAATTTTATCCGAGTTTTTGGAAAAACTGTCACTTGTAAAAAAATTTAGAGATCAGAAAAAACACAAAATTAGCTTAAAAACAAAAGATCTGATGATGATGAGCCCACACTGGTTGCCTAGGGCAAAACATCGTTTAATAATTTCTCTTTTCGCTTTGGTCCTTTGTGTGTTCCTTGTGGAATGCTCATCCAAGTTTGAATTTTGGTTTTTTCCACCCAACATCTTTTGATCTTTTGTTTTTAGATTCTTTTCGGTTGAAGTAACTGATCTGGAGGTTTTTTAACATCTTTTCTTGTTTTTAAGTTTTTATAGGTTGAAACCTGGTAATATTTTATAATTTTTAAAATTAATTGAGCCAAAATTCTCTGAAATTTACCAAAAAAATTGCCACAACTACAACGAAATGGATTCGTAGCTTACGGCAATGGTAATGGTTAATTATCACAACGGAATGACATTGAGTTATTGCGCGAACTCAGTAATTGCCACAACCACTACGAAGTGTCAAATAGGTAAGCGTTCCAAAATGTCCCTAAAGACATGCACAAAAACATGCTCAAACAAAAGCTCGTGCAAAAGATTTTTTGCGTGAACATTGTGAGCTTTTCTTTGAACATTTTGTTCGGGTAAATTTTTGAACAAATTATTGCTATCTGTTTTGGAAACATATTTTCAAAGATGAGAATAAATAAAATTTCACATCAGTGATCAGTGATCTCAATTATTTAAAAAAATGGAACACCAACTTTTATTTTAAATTTTTGTGAAAAAAAGGCGACGGCAAGCGAAACATTATTCTTGGCTATCAGTTTTGTCACATGGATTAGGGTAATTATAATATTTTTTTCTTAGGGTTTTTCCCGGATTTTTTTGCCCGGGGGTTTTTTTGGGATTTTCTTGTGAGTTTTTGTTATTTCCGAGGGTTTTTTCCTAAATTCAAAAAAACAACCCAGGAAAATTTTTCTTTTCCAAAAAATTTGAGTTTTTCAAATATCGGCAAAAAACTCAAAAATTGCACTTTTAAGCGGTAATCCGCGCCTCACGACTATAAGGAGTGGTGGGGAAGGGATTTTTTTTTAAACATATTTTTGTAACTTTACTTTACCCTTAGCTTTGATTGTTTTTTTTTTAATTCCTCACACCAGATTTACCTAGTTAGTTTAAGGCTCCAACGGTTGCTTAAAAAAGCAAAAGGTTCATGAAAATGCTGAAGATAGATATTTACTGTCAATTTAATGTAATAATCAAGATCGATTACTGACACTGAACAAACAATATGCAAAGGAGCAACATTCCGATTCAGAAGTCTAGTCCATAGGTTAAGGAGCTACAATAGATACGACAGTTACGTGTTAAACGGTTCGGAACTATTTGGAGTTTGGCGAGTCTGCGCAGATATGCACGCGACCAATAACCATACTTTTATATTGATTTTTCTTTTTTAATTTGTAATACGACCACTAGATGACTCACGGTTAAATTCACGATAACCGTACTATCGATTTTTTGTTAGTTTGTAATATGACCACTAGATGGTGCTCGCTTAAATTTTCGCTTTTTTTTAAGGACCCTGCACAAATTACATTGAAAATGGTTGTCGGCTAAATGTCATAATTTTTTTATATTTTCTAGTACTCGATCAACAAAGCACAAAAATAAAAAAAAACGAGATAGGGAGCAGTATTACTTTCTGAGATATATAGCTTTAAAGTTGACGTGTTTTTAGGCTATATTTTTGGACATGGTACAAGTTTTTTTTTCACAACTTTGTTGATTACCGCCAGTTGGTTGGTCGTACCAAAGGACCCATATAAGAACATTTTTACTTGGAATGAAAGGGTGTTTCATTCAGGACAAATACTTTTATTTTGGCGGTAATCAACAAAGTTGTGAAAAAAAAATTAGAACATGTCCAAAGATATAGCCTTAAAACACGTCAACTTTAAAGCTCCATATCTCAGAAAGCTGCTCCGTATCTCGGTTTTTTATTTTTGTGCTTTGTTTATTGAGTACTACATATAAAATATTATGACATTTAGCCAATAGCCATTTCCAATGTAATTTATGTAGGGTTATTTCTTTGCAAGCAATTTGTGTTTAGTTTTTAAAAATATGCTTTTTTACTAGACACAAAACAAAATTGTTACTTATGTTAAGTTAAAATAAAAAAGCATATTTTTAAGAAATAAATACAAATTACCCATAATAATGCACTTGTAGTACAAAACCTCTTCTTGTTTTATTATAAAAGATTATGGCATATTTCGAAACATGTTAGTTTATATTTTTCACAATAAAGAAAATATTACAATATGATCTTGTCTGTGCTTTTTTAAATATTAAATAATTTTTTTTTAAATTTTTATATCTTGTTTTTAGTACACAAAAAAAAATAAATGCCACTCTTTTGTATTCCAAACTAAATTTGTGAAACAGAAAAAAATAATTTTAATCTCAAAAAACTTTTACTGTATAACTGGGGCAATTTATGGTAAACCCACACATTAGAAAAAGTCTTGGTGTCGCATTTTCTAACTTATTATTGATATCCACAAAAATTAGCCATACTAAACTTGATGAAATAAGGAAAGGGTGTTTTAACACTATATATAAATAGTTAAATGGAGTCCAAATGCAAGTGTGGGACATCACTCTCTAAGACTTCTGCATCCAGTCTGCAAAATGTCCTCTGGAGCAAAATATTTATCACACACGTAAAATCTGTTATATATTTCATCAGCACTTAGTTTATTCGCGTTTAACGGCTTCACTATACTTATGAAAAATTACAGGATTGCCTTTGGGGAAACGATATTTTTTTATTGGGATCATGGCACGGTCTCCGCAGCTTTGAATACAACACACTCTAACTCTTTGTTTCTCAGCCATTGTAATCGACGGATAAAATCACAATTTTTTGAACAGGAATAATCACAAAATCAATTTTTAAAAACCTTGGCAAACCTCAGTTTTCAAAATGGAACTCATAACCGACATTCTGTCACTTTTGTCATAATGTGCCCTCTGACGGACAACCCTAGAAGGGGTAAGAAGAGGAGCTGCAGATTTCTAGAAAGAATATTGCCAACCTAAATATTATTATGTTGGCAGTTCCTTGCACGCGGAAACATAACCGCACTTTTCGCGAAAAATAATTATTGGCGGGAAGAGTGAAGTGACGGATCTATAGTTCCTTAATCTATGGTCTAGTCTATTACTGCTAAATTATATTTTTTTAGACAAGGGTCGGGATCGAAGGGTTGTAAAAGTGGGTAATAAACGGGTATTATTTAGACCGAACGTGCTTTTGTTCATATATTTGAGATTTAATAAAATGTATATAGGTTTTTTAATTTGACTTAATTATTATTGTATTGTGTTTTAAACAAGTATATTGGCATATCCCCTATAAAAATCAGGTCAATCGAAGTTGCTTATGAGGTAAAATGTGAATTTCGACATCAAATCGTTTTTCCGTCGGAAAGCACTTAATTAAAAATACCTTGTTTTAAAACTTAGTCTTTCTATTTTCAGTTAATTTCAGTGAATTCCCATAAAACTATAAAATTTAAATTTGTAAGAAATTTCTATACCAAAATTTCTTCAAACAAATTTTGCATAACATTCTCTTCAAAATTTCCGTGAGTCTTTTTGTACGAGATTTTGCTCGAACTTTTTTTTGAACATTTTGCTCAAGAGGCTCGTGTAAATGTTTGTCGGCATTTCAACATCAAAGGAAAGTTTGTCTGTGTAAATGCGCCTTAATATCCCGCGCTGTAAATTAGATTTAGAAAATTAATAAAATACAGTTATTTCTCTATGGATGGTGTGTTTGCAAAGGTATGCATTGATGTGCTCTACTTTTGGTTACCGGTCTGAAACAGAACATAGTTTCTAGGGATTGTTAGAAAATTTTTTGTCCGAAGTATTCGATTTTTCGTTCGACGGAACTTAACTTTTTCCCAGAATGGCGGAGAAATTTAGAAAAATTTAAAATCGGCGGAAAAATAAGTTGAGCGGGATATCTTTTCCATATATTTTTGGCACGCCATATTTTGGGCAAAAGCTCCATTTAAAAAAAATAGGAGCCAAATTTAAAAAATTAAAATAGTGAGCCCTAGAGAGGAATAATACAATATAAAAAGAGATAGCTGTAGAGTAGGCACCTCCAGCATGGTTCCTCGTTCCAGTGTGGTATCACCGAACATGTTCGGTGGTGGTATAGAATATACTGGGCTTGTTCCCAGCAGATATCAAAGGTGGCGCGAGGCAGGTCGAGAGGGTTCACTTCTAGTATAGTAGTAGTTAGTACGTCGATGAGTAGTACAGTCAAATATCTAGTGAATGTCTCTCGTAGTAAAGTGGTAGTTAGTAGATCGCGAGTTAACACAGTAAGAAATTAGATAAAATAAAACTTTAATTCATCTGTGTTTTAGTGCTGTTTTGTAGCTTTATTACTGATGACCACCTTCGTTCACGTTAGCAAATGTGTTGCGTTTTATCGAATCTGTGTGTGTATAATTGCTGGCTTCCCAGTTATTTTTTTTTTGCAGTGAGCAGTGAGCAGTGAGCAGTTCAAATTAAGTATTTTTAGGTACATAAGGGATCAAAATATAATGCAAATATCAGAGAGATTTTAAACCACTTATTTGGATACTTTTGAGTTTTGCTTTGCTTATTTTTATTGTTATTCGGTAAAATGCGGAATTTCCAATATGTATTCCAAACAAAGTATGAAATGGAAACATAGTTTACTTCCATACAAGGTATGTTTTTATATTTTTTGTACAAATTTTAAATGTTATTTGACTGTTTGATCAGAAATTATTTTCGATGACAGTTTCTCAAAATAGAGAAGACCACTTTTTTCAGTTAATTATTTTGCATTTTGAGGGGCTTAAAATGTCCCTGTTCTTGCGTTCTGTAGTACAGTATCTACACTTTCTGTGACTCTGCCTAGGCCAAGTTACTCCAAAGGTAACGAAAAGAAAAGAGAGCTCTGTCGGTCTGTGTATCTGTCGGTCTGTCTTGTCCGCACTTATCTGGGGAACTAGTTAAACAATTTTGATGCGGTTTCTTTATGCTGATAGGTTGTCTTTCGAGGAGTGTTCTTAAGCCATATTTCATATAAATCGGCTTATTAGTTTCGGAGATCACACAAATGCCAGAGGTTTTTTAATTATAATTTTACATTTGTGTTCCATCAATTGGGTTGAGTTTCTTCTTTTTCTCCTCTCATTAAGAAATGTGTGATCCTAATACAAATTTGTTCAACAGTGTATGATAGTAATGAAAATGGCATCGGTCGATTCGTTTGTCAAGCTTCGATTTTATCAATCAACGGAGGATCAAGAATTACTTGAAAACTAT
Source organism: Oxystoma pomonae (assembly GCA_963921995.1). NCBI lineage: Eukaryota > Metazoa > Arthropoda > Insecta > Coleoptera > Brentidae > Oxystoma > Oxystoma pomonae. The sequence continues at coordinate 63,794,957 of OY998167.1, forward strand.
TGGATGTTGGATTAAGTACACCTAAAACGTATGACTTCGCTAAAGATGCCCAGCATCTGAAAAGAAAATTCCATAATTTCTGTTTGGAAATATTCTCTCCCGACAGACCCGACAACAAAAAGGAGCATTCTGTAAATTCGGTACACTGTTTCCAGCCAATGTGACCTCCGTTAGAGGTGGTTTGGGTTCGTTTATTATAAGGCCATTCTGTAAATTCAAAGATGTTCATGAATATCACAAAAATCATGGGGATACTCATTTTCATAAGCCCCCACTGGAAGCAGCTAGGTTATTTCTTGCGAATGTACCTGTGGATGTGCAAATTAACAAATACTCTCAGGAAAGTCTTGAAAAAAACAGGAAAATCATAAGATCGATTAGTTCCTGCATTGCTTTTTGCGTATCCCAGCTAGCTAGCTTTAAGAGGGGCAAATTATAATGATAGAATTCTAGCAAACGAAACAGCGAACGTCTCTGGTACTGAATAATAGGTATCCATTTTGATGAGGACACCAATAATATTGAAGAAGTATTCGTCGGATTTGTTGAGCTTAAAGCCTTGGACGCAAAATCGATAGCAACGGCAATAGACGAGTTTCTAAAGCCCACTTCACATGGAGCAATATACCTGTAATTGCCTGCAATTCGGGGTCATTCTAAAATAATGTCACACATTTTTTAGGGTTTTTTTACTCCTCCTTCTTAATGTCATAATTTCTGTTGTGTTGTTTGTTATGTTTCCCTTTCATAACGTAAATAGAGACATTAGGAGGAGGGAATAAAAAAAAACATACAAAATTTTGTGACATTATTTTAGAATGACCCCAAATTGCAGGCAATTGCAAGTTATATTGCTCAAAGTCAAGCGGGCTTAAGAAAAGAGGATCTCTATCGAGATAAATGCGTTGTTCTGGGATTCGACGGTTGTTCCAGGATGTCCGAGAAAGAAGGTGGCGCGCAGGCAATTCTTCGTAAAACATATAAAAAAGCACTATTTTTTCATTGCTTGTCACACAAGCTCAGTCCCTACCCGACAACCGGAATACCGTTGGGACTATCAATGATATAATTACATTTTTTCTAGAATCGGTTCTGAGAAGCTCCATGCAGCAGTTTCCATACCTTCGTTTATTTTTAGCCTTATATTGATAGCCAAATATTCTGGTATTATAGAACCTACAGCAAATGTGCTCCAATCATTATCCTTGGATGTGGTTCAGGCATCTCAGCATATTGATCGCATTTTACAACTAATCAAAAATCAACGTGGAGTTCCCAAAAAAGTTACAGAAGATATTATCAAAGATGCTATTGCTATTGCGGAAAAAATTGGACTGGTGGAAGTTATGAAATCCATACCTCGTACTGTTTAAAGACAACAACATCGCAGCAACCATCCGGCAAAAAGCCCTTCAGAATTCTGGTGGAGATCTATAAAAATTCCTTATTTGGACTCGATTATAAATTCCCTCGAAATAAGATTCTCTGAAGAAAATAGACCATAATTTGCACTGCGCAAATGAAAAACATATATTTGGAAGATCTTGAAGAAGTATGTGAGGAATTCAGAAACTTTTACGGTAATTCGGATATCAAGAAGGAGATAAAAACTGAGTGTTGTGAAAGTTCTTAAGGAAACTGAAGATTTTTTCCTGAGATAAAGAAGGCCTTGAAGATTCTTATTCCTTTACCTTGCATCACTTGTACAGTTGGAAGGTCATTCAGTAGCTTGAAGAGAATATCAAAACCGGGTTGAGAAGCACGATTACTTGCAACAGGTCTTACGAATTTCGGTTTTGAAAAATAATGGTTTGACAAATTCCGGGTTTTGTTAAAAAAGGGCTTTACAAATTTGATTTTGAGTGAGTTTGATAAACAATGGTTCGATTAAAAACGGGTCTTATAAATTTCGAATTTGTTATTGAGTGTGTTTGAAGAAATAAGGTTCGGATAAAAAAATTGGTGTAACAAATTGCAGTTTTTATGGTGAATAGTTCTTACGATGAAAATTTTTATTAAATACGATCTGATAAATTCCTGCTTTGACAAACCATATGCGTTCGTTTGACTGGGTGGCGTGCCCAAAATACGCGGAAAAGATACCTCGCTCGACTTTCCGACTATTTTCAGTTTTTCGGAATTTTGGAAAAAAAATATTTGAACAAAAAAATTTCTTCTAGTCCCTAGAAACTATGTTCCGAGTTTTTCTCGTGTACCATCTGTACTATAGTTTAAAAAGACAGTGTACACAGTGTGTTAATAGAAGTGTGCCGGAATAGTAGTTTTCCTAACAGTGCGCAACGATGCGAAGCGGATATTTTTTTTTTCGAGTACCAAAACTACGTTTTTTTTTTAAGTTTCTATTGAAACCACAAAAAAAGAAGTATCTCTAATTTATTTATTATTATGGGTCTATATTATCGTAATTTTGCTTTAATAAAAGTGTATATGAAAGTCTCGGGGTATTTCTAAATTAGCTTTCTGCGGTCACTCGTATTAGAAAATATTTTTTTTATAACTTCATCATGATTTTAGTAACTGTTTGCGGATAACTAAAGCATGACTTTTTTACACAAAATTAAAGAGAAATAGCGGAAAATAGTAATATTGAAAAAATCTAATTATTCTTGCCTAAAAATTAAGCCATTTCCGCCAGTTTTCACCAAGTATTTACGGAAAAATCATTTAAAAAGATCGTCAAAATATCAAACTGTCAAAGATTAAAATGTCTCAACAATGAACATCACCGAGTAAACAGACAGATCGCTATGGAAACGATTGTTATTTCATTTACCAGCCGTCTCGACTTATAGTGTAAAGATGGTGTGTTGCGAGAAGTGCTCTTTGTTCGAGATTTTTAAAAGTATTTTCCTGTTTTTCTTGGATTTTTTAATAAAGGTATTAAAAAAAATAGTGTTAAAAACGCGTGGCTAAACTATTTTAGCCACTAGTTGTTGAAACTACTATTTAGTTGCACTTGTCTACACCGCACCGCACTTAAAGCTTATCCGAACTCCGCTTCGTGTCGTTTGTCTAACTGTTTTCGCATGCGGAAAAACGCAACTTTGCGCACTGTTACTACTACTATTTATGTTATTTTAGTGTGGTAAGACACTTTATTGTGCCATCTTCAGTCCCCTACAAGACAAAAAACACAAAAAAGTATGTTTTTGTATGAATAATTTTAGTGCAACGAGTCAGCCGATCAGTCATTATAACACGCACTGTAGAGTAGGCCATGACGGTGACGTCTTATGGGTACCGCCTACTCAATTTACAGTACTGTGCGATTTGAATCTCAAGTACTGGCCATTCGACTCCCAAAAGTGCGAGATGCAATTCGGATCTTGGACTTATAATGGAGAACAAATTGACGTTGGAATATACGATAACAGAACGGCACTATTGGTAATTTAGACTAACGCATTTGCAAGATAATACATGCATGTCATAGTACGGTAAGGGGGAATCACTACCTTACAGTGAATAGCCACCACCACAGAACAAAATTATTAAATTTAAACTTGGGGTACGGATCACAATAATTTTGTGTAAACTTTCCCATACAATATTTGATACGCCTTGGAAATTGCAGTTTGACTCAAAATTAGCAATTATATAATGATGATGGCTATCATTGTAGGGAAAATTGAGAGAGGGTTTGGTAGAACATTTTTATTCTTTCTTCAGCGTTACTTTATTTCGTAAGGATTTCGGTAAAGGAACATTTATAACTGGATAATTTGCATAATGGTGAAAGACTAAAAATTAAAGGAACTTTCAATTTAAGGTCCTATTTAAGATTTAAAGATGAGGGTGGCTCCCAAAACAATAAGAGTGTTATGTTTTAAAATCCAATATTTAAATATTAAATTAGCAAAAAGAAGAGTCGCAACATATGTTTCATAGTGTGTGGGCTCCTTTTTCCAAGATACTATGTATTAATAATTGAAAAAAAAATATTTTTTCTACCGATTTTTTTGTTAAAGATCTTATTTATAATTTTTTTTCAGCTGGATTTGTTAATAGAAAATAACGAATGGTCAATAACGAACTCCATAATTCAAAGAGAAATTGAATATTATGGAGGCTATCCTTACCCGAAAATAACTGTTCAGTTATTTTTAGCTAGAATATCGCCGTCTTATAGAGCAATTGTTTTGACACCAGCAATAGGTACGTAATTTTCTTAGATTTGTGCAAATATCAATTCTTGAAAATGAGAAAATTTGTCTGTAAATATCTAAGAGTATTTCCCTCAGAAAATATTGACCAATAAAATCGATAAGACTCGCAGATTTGGATCAATAATAAACGAATTCTAGCGATAATTTGCACTAGTGCATGTTGTTAACGAACTATGATATGATATAACGGCCATGCCCTTGCATTTCCCGAGAAAAGTGCGTACCGATAATAACTCTCCCAATCAAGTCAGCCTGGAAATAATTCAGAGACGAGCAGTCTACCGGGCAAGCGCGTCGATTGCGTCAGTAGTGAAAGCAACTGACAACCATCTGATAGCGAAAATTTAGGTTTATGTTTAATATTTTTGTTTACTTCAGGAAAAGTGTTTCGCCTAATTTCGTATCAATAGATATTTAGATTCCTCTAGATTTAAACATAGACAAAACAAGATTAGAAAACAAAAAGCAGGATCTTTGAGGCTTAATTCAAACTTCTTTCAAAAATAGGGAGCCGTTGTACAGGACTTTAAAATGACAGTATATAACAAATAATATTTACGTTTCTACTAAAACACGACCTGTTAGTTTGCCGTTTTTTGACGTTAAAAGTACATTTTCAAACACTAACTTCGGGAGTACGGGAATAAGGGTTCTTTGCAAATGATCTTAGAATATTTGGTACTAAGGGACCCAGTGATCATTTGTGCCAAATTCCATGATTCTAACGTTATGCATTACGTGATATTTAATGTTGTTTTTTTCAAAAAACTTCAAGAATTGGGGCACTCTACATAAAACTTTTTATTTTTAATTTAAGCTATTATATCGACAAATATTTGTTCTTAACCTGATAGTTCTATCACTTTTTGGATGGCTGTTATTAATATTTTCCTAATTTTTGTTTAACGTCGAGAATTGGGGTCCTAGGCAAGAGACCTCGAATAAGTAACGACAAAAAAAGATTGCGGGGTCAATGACCATTTGTGCCAAATTTCATCGCTCAACCATAATTCCTAAACCTTTATCTATTTTTGTGTTATTTTCGGAAATAGGGGCCCTTTTTAGAAAACTTTATGTTAGCAACATTATCAAAAATTATCTAAAGGTCTACTTATTATGCATGCCAAGTTTTACTGCTTAATTATTATTTTTTCTTAATTAAACTCCTCATCTTCCAGACTAATATGCTATTTTCGTACGAACTTTTGACTAGCATGGGTATAAAAGAACCACTCTAGCATAGCCCCACCCCAATTTTTTTGCATATGAAATATCAGCCCTAAAAGGGAATAAATAGAGCTATAAAAAAATATAGCCGTATTAAAATCTCACAAAGTTTGTAGAAATGCCAGCGAGATATATTGCGTTGTTGGTTTTTGAGGAAAATTTTCACAATTTTGAATTAGTGGATTTTTCAAATTTAACCGTTGCTGAGGACGCTAATGAAAAACCAAACTAGGACAAGATTAAAAGGCATATTTAAACGTTATTGGAAAAATATATATAATATCAAAAATGGCAACATATGTATAGGCAAAAAAAATAAAATCCCTGATGCTGCAGAATTAAAAAAAAGCAATTATTTCGGTATCCTTTGTGCTGAAAAGGCCATGGGTAGCGTAATCTGTACCAGAAAATATTTTAAAAAGCAGCAAAAGAAACGTAAGATATTGGATCAATTTTTAAAGTTAATAAATATAATTTCAGAATTCAAACCTAAAAACCAGAACAAAGGAAAGTAACTTGCAAAGAAGTTGAATAAGCTGAAATTTTAACATTTTCCTAAAACGAGCCGCTACTGTTTTCGAACCACTTAATGTGTTAAATAAACCAATGATTTGGCTTTCTGGAAATGAAAACCGTTCTTAAGTGGGTGGTTCAGTTTCTGAGATATTCACGGAAAACTTGAGCAATGCTTAGATTTTCTCTTTTTCTATTTTTTGTCATGGTGTCATGTCATAAAAGTTTAAATAATCTTATACATTTTTTTAAAATTTTAAAGAAATAAACGGACTATGCAGGGTCGTATGGAATAAATACTATATATTTCAATGGAGTGTATCTTAGATTTTCTCTTTTTCTATTTTTTGTCATGGTGTCATGTCATAAAAGTTTAAATAATCTTATACATTTTTTTAAAATTTTAAAGAAATAAACGGACTATGCAGGGTCGTATGGAATAAATACTATATATTTCAATGGAGTGTATCTTAGACCCATATGATAAAAAATAATTTTATAAAAAAAAATATTTTGTTACCTCAAAATTATAGAACGAGCTGCCACTGGTGCCGTCTTAAACTTTTGGCGAATACCCTAGGCTCATCTGTTACAAAACCATAACCTTTTATGATACCGCAACAGGCAGAAAAGATATTCCGTTTCATGCATATCGATAACAGTATCTATCAATAATTTATTTTATAATAGGTTAGGACTTACCAGTAAATTTCATAGTAAATGTTGAAATTGGTGACCATCTGCCTCGATGCCTGCATCAGCTCTCCTCAACCTATTTTCTCTACCTCTTGGAAAAACTATGGCTCTTCTTTATCTCGTTTTGTTTGAAAAGCATTAATAATTCGATTCTCCAAATGGTTCTGACTTATAATTGGTACCGAATAAACAAAGTCTTTTAGTTCCCTCCAATCATAAAAATCTAGCGGATTTAAATGCGGAGAGCGCGCTGGCCAACGGAATAGCCCATTTCGGCTAATCCACCTATTGAGATATTCGTGATTTAAAAAAATCACCTACCTGTCTTGCGTAATGTGGTCGGGCACTGTCGTGTAATAACCACAGAGTACCGGTTGGTAGGTGATCCGTGTAATAACCACATATTTTCTAATATGTTTAAAGGTACATCCTCTAATAGGTTCAACATTTCTCCATTTAGCCTACCCCTAAAGAAATGGGGCCCAATAAGGTAATCATCAATAATTTCTTCCCACACATTCACAGAAAACTGGACCTGATGGTGATGTTCTCTCACTACAAATGGATTTCGTAGGTAGTAGGTAGGCATAATAATTATGTTATGTTGATTAAACATACCATCTCTGGTAAAAGTGGACTCGTCGCTAAAAAGTATCTTTTTAATCCAATTCGGATCCTCTCTACTTTGTTCTAAGAACCATTCACAATAATTTCGCCTCAAAACATTAGACACTTAAAGTTCATTTTCGGTTTTATCAGCATTCGTGTCCTTATCTCTATCGAGTCGACCTATCGAGCAAGTGTACTTTTAAACTAATGGCGAATGCGTGACAGCTCCAGCTGATGAAAACATCATTTCGTACGCAGGGATGGTCGTAACGTTATACGACTCCCTTATCGTACCTAACAAGGTTTTCGTACATTTGATCAGCTGCAGCTGTCACGCATTTGCCATTTTAAAAGTGCACCTGCTTGATTGGTCGACTCGATGGAGATAAGGATACGAACGCTGATAAAACTGAAAATTAACTTTAAGTATCTATTGTCGCCGGGGTGAGGTCTTTGCACCTTGGTGTAGTTGTATTCTTCATTAATAGTACGTGCGTGTGGAAATTTTGGGGATTATCTTAAACATCGGCAATTACTTGCGGTTTGTTCGGGTTCGTCGAAATTTCCTGTCCTAAAATGTCCAGAGCATGCGCGCTTAAAAAAACACGTTCTGGTTCGACCACAACTGTTCTGAACTGGAAAGTTTTGTGTTCGGGTTACTACCCAAAATTTGTTCAGGACCGGTTCAATACTGTTCTGTACAGTCCCGTGAAGCCGGGCGGAATTAAATGGAACTAGAACTATTTTCTGACATATGCGCAAATTCATTTATGCATGTAAAGTTTGTGCGAAAAAATAATTTGTTCCTTGAAAATATACCCAAATAAATGGGTTTTTACGAAAAATAATAAAAAGCCACAGTTTAATCTTGTATTATTTTATTATCCGCGTGTGTTTTTATAAAGGTTTTGTCGAGGGTTTTGTATGGTGCGACTTAAAGAAGAGGAATCCCTGCCTAACCCAAAAATTCAGCTTTTTCAGTGTAAAATTTCTGTTCTCTCAAAAACTGCAGAATTTCACTTTGGAATAATTAAGCCAAGATTCTACCTCGTTATCAAGTAGTGGTGATGATGAAGCCATTGGCAGATTTTTAAATGCAATGTAAAAAAAATATAAAGCTATGAATTTTGTAGAAACAGCTATGAATGTTGTAGAAGAAACTGTGGACCTATATGATGAGAACCAATTCATGGAAAATTTTCGGTAAAATATTTATTTTATTCTAAAAATAAAGAGATAAACTTAAGACACTCTATTATTATGGCTTGCTATCAATGTACATGCGGCAATTTTATGAAAATGCGTTCGCGTTCGTCCAAAAATTGTAAACTGTTAAGAACAGTCCCGTCGATTGCGTAACTATCACGTGCAGTTGTCAGTGGCGTACTGACGGGGGGGCGTGGGGGCGGTCCGCCCCGGGTTACGGGGGGGCCCCTTGGTATCCCACATGTACACAATTATCCAAAACCGAAAGTTGGTGAGTGCTGTTTGAAGGATTTTATAAGATTCTATGAGTCAACCTGATAGAAAAAAATCGTACTGCATGAGATTTTATTAGATTTTTAAGTTTGTTTAACTAAAGCTTTTCTAAGAGATTAAACGCGGTTTTTTAAGTTTTCTTGGCAGGGATAAGATAAAAGCACCAAGTATATGCATACAGGGGTGGCCGCTTTCTGGAAAACCGTTAAAAGTCAGAACTCATCATCATTCATGCATAAATAGGTAGGTATAAGATACCTAAAATGATAGAAAAAGATATCCGGTATTCTGCTCCAACCACAGATTTTCTTTTTTTTTCTTCTATTTCAAAAAATGATCCAAGTTGTTTATTTTTTGTTTAATAATTTGAAACAGTATGTATAGTCAAAAACTGACAAAATTGTCAGACATAAAAATCTTACACTTACGTATTTTATTACTCGAAGAAAGTTATTGTGCCCAAGGTTGAAACCCTAAAAAATATATTTTCGATTTTATTAGTTTTACAATCCCTTTAATTGTTTAAATCAACCATATTTCCGAATATATTAAATTGATTCTTTGGTAATCAAAATTATTGTTCGTCTTGGAGTTGTTTAGATTTTGTTAAAATTGTTAAATATGTTTCAATTATATTTTTAAATCTCAAACTATTTATTACATTATGCGTTTCAAACGCTACATGTGAGCGCAGTTTTTTGAAATTAAAATTGATTAAAAATTATTTGTGCTCCACAATGAACTTATGAGCCAAGAACGGATAATAAGTTTGGCGATTTTATCCATTGAGATCGATGTGGCCAAAAACATCGAATTTAATGATGTTATGCAAGCGTTTGCAACGGTAAATGGTAGGAAAATAGTATTTTTACAACTAGTGGCTAAAATAGTGCTTTTTTTACAAGCGTTGGTTTAAAAAAGCGAGTAAAAAAAAAGCACAGTTTAGCCGCGAGTTGTTAACACTATTTTTTTTATACCTTCATCAAAAAATCCAAGAAAAACAGGAAAATTCTTTAAAAAATTTCGAACGAAGAGCACTTCTCGCAAGACACCATCTTTACACTATAAATCAAGGCGGCTGGTAAATGAAATAACAATAATTTCCATAGCGATGCGCCTTTTTACTCGGTGACGTTAAAACAAAATTATGATTGTTTTCCACAAACCAAAACTACACTTTTTTGCAGTCGACGCGCGTTTCGCTAACAACGTTAGCATCATCAGGAGACGATAAACAATGAGTGCAAAAAAGTGTAGTTTTGGTTTGTGGAAAACAATCATAATTTTGTTTTAGTGCAACCAAAGGTTCCAAATTCCCAACATAGTCGGTGACGTTAATTGTTGCGACATTTTAATCTTTAACAGTTTGATATTTTGACGATGTTTTTAAATGATTTTTTCGTAAATACTTGATGAAAACTGGCGGAAATGGCTTAACTTTTAGGCAAGAATAATTAGATTTTTTCAATATTACTATTTTCCGCTATTTCTTTTTAATTGTCGGTAACAAACGGACAAAAATCTTTTTTTGCATCGGTAACCAAAAAAGCCATGCTTTAGTTATTTACAAACAGTTACTAAAATCATGTTTTTTGATAAAGGTATAAAAAAAGATTTATTTAAATTAATTTTTTCAGCTTTTTTAGTTGACTTAAATTTCTTTTTTGCAAATAGGTACCTGTAAATATCATATTTTAAAAAATTTTAGGATTTAATATTGTGCTTGTCAAATAAAACTAAGATAAGTATATAGAAAAATGAGAGGGGGGGCCCTATCTGAGGATACCGCCGCGGGCCCCACTTTTCCTCAGTACGCCGCTGGCAGTTGTAAAACGTTCTAGGACAGTTTTAAAATTCGGAACCCGAACAAACCATTGCTCTTCCATAGCCAATGTAGCTTCATCCCGAATACGGCCTCTCTCACCCGCATACGGAAGAAATGATCCACGATCGCGAAACTATCACACATGCCGCGAATCGCAAAGATTCCTTCACTGACGCAAAAACTTCTCAATAATGATTAACCCAATTACCATAGAGTGGGTGAAGCCACGGGCGTAGTTGGTACAGAGGTACTTACCCCGTAACAAAGTTGCCGACCGTCCACCTCATTTAAATTTTATTGCTGTTTGCCAAATATTTTTTTCCCTGCGTGTGTCTCAATTTATTAGGTAGGTTAGCGGCAATTGTATAGTAAAAAGATTAGTCTCTTTCTTTTGGTGAGATTAAATAATTTTGGAATTTCTATCTCTGTTTTTTTCCATAATATTTAATAAGGTAGTTTATACAAACAAGTTGCATGCGGCCTTGTTATTTGTTTCTTTGATAAAGGTATAAAAAAGGAGTTTGAAAGTTGAACTAAATTTTAAAATAGTGGTTTATACTGGTGGCTAAAGTAGTGCTTTTTCGTAACAGCAGAGGTTATTTTAAAAAACGAGCGGTAGTAAAAAATTAATACCTCCATTAAAATGTGGTTCCAAAAGAGGTAAAACTTTCCAAAAACTAAAGTAAACAAATTTTTGACGGCAAATCAAGTAAGTAAATAGTTATTAAGTGCGGAAAGTTATGCTTTGCCGCACGATACGGCAGTTGCACGAACGACGCGGAGTAGAGTACGGGCAATTTTTTCTACAAGCAATGAAATAACCTAGTACCGGGCAGGTACATAAAATTTTTTAAAATGTCATAAGTGTTTTTCCGTACCGAATTCCACATAAATCTTCAGTGACATCATGGCCTTCTAACATGTGGTAGAATGAGCGCGTGTCAACTCACGGTACAATACAAACAAAGACATGCACATCAACGTCACTGAAGATTAAATAGGTACTTAGGTACAACTTTCCATGAAGGATAAAAAAGGACACGTTTTGTGTTTCAAATAATAATGTGAAACTTTCCTAATAATATGAAAGAATAGGTACCTACGTTCATCCAAAATAGGTACCAAACCAATTTAGAAATGATACTTGGTAACACGTACGGTATTGATATCGTGTGCTTGTTTATAGGAACTAATGCCAGTGGCGCAGCACTAAAAAATGGACATTATCAAGAAAAAAGTTTTTTAGGTGATTTTTTAAGGATATAATTTTTTAATATTTTTTCCATAATGTGGACCAGCATACACATTTCTGACATTAATATAAGTATTTATTCCATAACACCATGCCCTGAGGATCTATATTTTTAGAATCTGTGGTCAATCCAATTGGTAAGAGTCCTAACTATAGGGTGGGCCAAAAAATCTTGAACATTTTTAAATTTCCTGTAACTTTTTATCGAATAGCTCGATTTCAAAATTTTTTAACTTTTTTGAAAGACAAAGACTTTTCCGATTCGGTCAAAATTTGACATTTCGCAAAAATTCAAGATGGCGGACCGTTTTGAATATTGCGTAATTTTCACGGAGAAAATCTAAGTCATTGCGAAAAAAAAAGTAACAAAATAAAATCAAGGTACTTCTTCCTCCCATCTCTGCTAGGTATATGGAGGTATAACTTGGTAAAATCAGTTAAGAAGTAAACAAGTTAATGTCATATATATATCCAGTGTTTTCAATAAAAATTGTGGCTTGTAATAAAATTAAAAAAATTTTTGCTGTGGTTTTAAACTACTGATTTTTTAGCTAGAGTGGCATCTATTGGTTATTTGGCCGAGCCTAAGCTGAGTTTACTTCGTTATTAATCATCAAACACTTATATTTTTTATAATTTTTTTTACATACTTATCTTTTAAGTAAAAATAACCATTAGTTAACATATAATAATCTCGGGCTACTTAGATTTTCTAAGCTGATCCCCATGTGTTCTTAAGACAGTACGCAAATCGTTACGCATTTATTATTTACAGGTAACAGGTAATGTTTCTTTGGGGCAAACTTCGATGGGCCTCTGTGATGACTTGACATAGTTCGTTAATCTCACCGTAGCTGCGCCCATTTCTGTAGACTTCTTTTTCTAAATCTGCCCAATGATGGCTGTCTACCAGATTCAAATCCGGGCTGTTAGCAGGCCACTTAATGGGCCTAATAAAATCTGCGACATCTTCCTATATGCAGAAACAGGCAAATTTTAAACAAAGGGGCATTTAGTTTCATATATATATGCAGCAGGGAGGGAACTTTTGTTGCATTAATTTAAATTTTGTTAATTTTTTTTTTCTGGAAAGAGGAGGGGGGGGGTGAAAATTACCCATGTGCCACCCATGTGCACCATCATGTATTTTTGAGAATTGTTAAATTTTGAACCACAACAAAAGCTTTAAGTCTTGTACTTCTGTCTAAAGTTACAGCAAACAACTCCACTCAATATAAAAGCCCGTATTTTTTTATTTCTTAACCAATTTAACTAAGTAATGCCTTAGTATAGAGAGAATACATAAGGCTCTTGTCACAATGACTTAGATTTTCTCCAGTGCCGCACATATTTTGTTTGCAGGCGGGGTGAAAATTTCTTGTTATTTAAAACGGCATTTTTAAGAAATGTTAAATTTTGGACCGGATCGGAAAAGTCTTGTCTTTCCAAAAAGTCAAAACATTTTAAAATCGACCAATTCGATGAAAAGTTATAGCAAATTAAAAAGTGTGCAAGATTTTTTGGCCCACCCTTTATAAAGGAAGACGCTAGTAGGTAAAATTTTGTACCTAACACATGCGAAAGTGTCTTTACCGCCCTTAACGGCTGCCATCGCGTGCGGTAAAGAATCACTTTACGCACTTGTTAGGTAAATAACTATTTACTGATTTTAGTGATTATAATTTTGACTCTCCTCTGCTTTTGGTTGCCGCCGAGTTCTGGAGAAAAACTGATCATAAACGGATGTACCGCATTGGTTATTTGTTTGTTCATGCTGTACTTCACACAAAAGTTACCAGCCATGGGCAATCATACTCCTCTAATAGGTAGGTTTTTATTCCGGTATAGACGCTTTTTGAGCAAACTAACTGCTTCTCGGACCCAGGCCTAAAAAACTTAAATTACCGTTAAGAGTTTGTATAATTAGGGACATTTAGCTATTTTTTAAACGTATCCGTATACTTATACCTAACGCGTCCAAAACAAAGCCAAAAGGCACTACATATTTGACTTATTTATGCCATTTTTCGAACGAGGCTCGATTTTATGGTGAAGGCGATAACTAAGAAGCTGATTTTTCGTTTAAGAGTATAGTCTTCGCTAAAAAAACGGTCCGATGCAGAGGTATTTTTTGCACAAAATTTTTCTATCTTAGCCAAGGAATTTTTTTATAATTTTGGTATCAATTTAAAGATAAAGGATAAATTTAGGTTTGTCTAGTGGTAATTTTTCGATTTTTTTTGTTATTTTTGTACAATATTGGTGTAAATATGACATATTTTGCCCATTTTCAGCACTGTACACACGGAACTAGAAACAAAAAATGAAAAAAATTACACTAGACAACCCTAGATCTAAGCTTCATCTATCAAATAAAACAAAAAAAAAATTGAAAAAACACATTTTTGTCGCTTAAATTTAGGGACAAACTAACCCTTACAAGCGAAATTTATGAATTACAATTCTATGGCAGGGCAGACTCTGTAGGAGAAACAATTTATAGGCCAGTCAAGAGTTGATGTACATGTAAAAAAAATTAGATTCGTGCTGTGAATTATTCGTGCTTTAATTGGATTTTTTTAATCTATTTTATGTGCAAACTAACATTATATACAAAGTGTTTATTTAATTAATAAATAATAAATTATAAATATTATTTATTAATTCTGAGTAATCTTTGAAATAAATAGTTATTACTAAAATTTGTTTAGAAAGATAAAGTCTAGTAATAATATGGTCAGAATGCCACTTTTTCGTTAAATCACAATGTAGGTAAAAAATAATGATCTTATTTTTATAACATGTGGTATGCGTTATAGGTTCGGTGTGTAAACAATGTTTAAAAAAAAACTACGTTCCTGGGAAGTGACTGAGAGGGTTAATATATTTGAAAATTCATAACTTTTCAACCAAAGCTGCTAAGAATATGCAGTTTTCAGATTTCGTTTTCAAACAAAAAACAGGCTGTAACTGTGACACATGTTTTTGCGCGCGCAATCAATATTTGATCAAAGATGGACGGCGTTTATGATCGCGATCAAAATAATGTTCTCTTTTATTATTTGTCGTAAATTTTGTTTATAAAATAGTTAGTTGGTAGAGTTGGATAAATGCGCACAAAAAAATCAGAGGGGTTGGGGAGGGGTAAGGATTTTAAATTTTCGACCAGATTTAAAAAATTATGAAGTTGAAAGCTCCCCGATTTTGTTCAAAATTGGTATATAGCCGTTTTTGGGGCCGAGGATTAAGAATTTTCGATCAGATTTGAAAAACTATAAAGTTGATAGATTCCCGTTGAGTTGGGGGGGGGGGGGGTTTACCATCTAGTATCTTCGATTTCGTTCAAAACTGGTATATAGCGGTTTTTGGGGTCGAGGATTACGTATTTTCGATCAGAATTGAAAAACTATAAAGTTGATAGCCGAGTTGGGGGGGGGGGCATCTACTATCTCCGATTTTGTTTTAAATTGGTATATAGCGGTTTTTGGGGTCGAGGATTACGAATTTTCGATCCGAATTGAAAAACTATAAAGATGATAGCTTCTCGGTGAGTGGGGGGGAGGGGTACCATCTAGATCTTCGATTTCGTTCAAAATTGGTATATAGCGGTTTTTGGGATCGAGGATTACGAATTTTTTATCAGAATTGAAAAACTATAAAGTTGATAGCTTCTCGCTCAGTTGGAGGGGGGGGGGGCATCTAGTATCTCCGATTCTGTTTAAAATTGGTATATAGCGGTTTTTGGGGTCGAGGATTACGAATTTTCGATCAAAATGAAAAACTATAAAGTTGATAGCTTCTCGCTGAGTTGGGGGGGGGGGGTTCCATCTAGATCTTCGATTTCGTTCAAAATTGGTATATAGCGGTTTTTGGGGTAGAAGATTACGAATTTTTAATCAGAATTGAAAAAAAGTTGATAGCTTCTCGCTGAGTTGGGGGGAGCGTACCATCTAGTTACTTCGATTTTGTTTAAAATTGGTATAAAGGGGTTTTTAGAGGCAAAAATTAAGAATTTTTGACCAGATTTAAAAAATTAGGTTGGCAGCTTCTGGAGGGGGGGGGGTATCATCTAGTATCTTCGATTTCGTTCAAAATTGATATTTATCGGTTTTTGGGGTCGAGGATTACGAATTTTTGATCAAAATTGAAAAACTATAAAGTTGATAGCTTCTTGCTGAGTTGGGGGGGGGGGGTATACCATCTAGTATCTTCGATTTTGTTTAAAATTGGTATATTGGTATAGTTGGATCTGAAAATTAAGAATTTTTGAAATAGTTGACAGCCTCTAGATTAGAGGGGGAGGGGGTATCATCTAAGTATCTTAGATTTAACTCAGAATGGGTATATAGCGTTTTTTGGGGTCGAGGATTACGAATTTTCGATCAGATTTGAAAAACTATAAAGTTGATAGCTTCTCTCTGAGTTGGGGGGGGTACCATCTAGTAACTTCGATTTTGTTTAAAATTGGTATAAAGGGATTTTTGGAGGCAAAAATTAAGAATATTTGAGCAGATTTTAGAAATTATTTGACAGCTTCTGGACGGGAGGGTATCATCTAAGTATCTTGGATTTAGTTCAAAATTCGTATAAAGGGTTTTGGGTGTTAAGAATTATGAATGTTGTTTCGCAAATTATGAAATTGATAGTTCCTCGAACACAATGGAGGTACCATCTATAAATATCTCCGATTTTGTTCAAAATTGGTATTAAGGTTGAATTTGAAGTTTTTTAAAGTTATAAATTTGCAAATACTAAATGTGACGTTGTCTCGGCATACGATTTAAACAAATCGATAACTGTCAAAATAGCCTTTCTACGAGCTTAATTTGTTTTTTCTGTGCAACACCCTAAAGTACGGAAAAACACCCCTAAATTCAGAAAATGCTTGATTTTTGCATGTTTTAGAATTTCTAAATACCAATCGTGACGGTGTCACCCCACCAAGATCAAAAATGTTTAAAAAATAAACACCATAAATGAGAATAATATTGGTCAAATTTAAAATCTAAAACTTATTAAGATAAAAAAAAACTATTCTTCAATCAACTATTTTATGCGTTTTTACTTTGACACAAAAAAAATTATATTTTTGTATAAAATGACATTAATCCACAAAATTTCAAATAACATTGAATTTTTGTATTTTAACGCCCGAGAACGAAAAAATTATCCTAGAGCTTTAATAACTTTAAACGCTAGTTATCCCCTCATTCCACAATTTTTTTGTTTGTGACAAAATCAAAATATTTGAATATATAATCACCTACAAGCGTGATACGCGTATTATAGGCTGAGTTGTCAAGGCAATAAACGGATCTTTTAGTCGCCTCATGTTGTCATGTAATTTAGAAAAAGTAAAAGTCGTCTCAAGGCTTTATACAAAAAAAAATAGGGTTTCTAAATGTACGATTTGTTGATTTTATAATTGCAATAACAAAAACGGGATTATGCGTTTTTTAATTTGCAACAAGATGAAAATTCATTCTCGCCTCACCCAGCCACCGCGCGCTCTCGGCAGGCTCTCGGACAGCGTTGATAGAAGACCGAAGCAAAACCGTTGCAGAGCATAGACAAACTACTTAGACAGACCGAACCCAATTTTTTTTCTGTGTTGCAGAGTGGAAAAGCGAGGCGACCGAAATGAGTGCTTCATCCATCTTCGATGGAACATACAAAACAAAGCAAGACGGAATAATGAAATGAATGACATAAAAGAAATAGCACCCTAATATTAAAATTTAAAAAAATGTTATGAAGGGCTTATGAAGGGCTTTTTTTCTTTTACAAAAATTAAACACAAAAAATCTCCCAAAAAATAAATATACTAGTTTTTCCAAAAATGTTGGTGAGACACCGCCTCACTTGCCTCATCTGACGAACCGCCACTGCAGTCGAATCGATAGCTGTCAAAATGGTCTTCTTATAGGCTTAATTTGTTTCTTCTGTGCGAAACCCTAAGGGGCTGTAAAACACCCCCTATCAAAAATTAAATTTGAAATGAATGAAGTTTTTTAAAGTTTTAAAATTTCTAAACACCAATCGTGACGCTGTCACCCCATACGGTATACAGGAATCTATACCAATCGTAACGTTGTCACGTCATACGGTATACACGAATCGGTAACTGTCAAAATTTCACATTTGATGGCTATCGATTTGTGTATACAGTATCCCAGACAGCACAACTCTGTCCCAAGGATGTCCAGTGGAGAGAGTTTCAATATTTTGACTATTGTACCACTATACTAAATTCATTGGTTATCCAGTGGAACGAAATTCTGTCCAAAAGTTATCCATTGACTATCTAAAAAGTATCTCTATGGGTCACTATTGGAAAAAATTGATAATTACAATCTATATCCGTTGGCCTAATTTTCTTAGTACACTGAATATACTTATTTGTTCCAATTGATATGCAGTGGACAGTTTTGTCAAAAGCGGCGATATTTTCAATATATAAGTATATAAGTACCTATATATTTGAACCACTCCAACATCATAAGTCTGATTGTCGATCCTTGCGGATGGAGTTGCTAGCAAAGGATGGGTATTAAAATACTAAAATACCAATTAATGCAAAATAAGGAAAAATACTTACTTAAATGATTCGGCTAGATATGAGAGAAACGTTATTGTTGGTAATGAATAAGAAAAAACATGATCCATTGGATATCCAAAACAGCTCAGATAAATAACTATATTTTTTAATATGCCAACTAGGCCAAGCCCAATTGACATAGATTTTTTGATGTCCGCCGGACAGAGTTTATTTTTTGTTCGATGGACCAAGAAAAATCGTTATCTATTGGATATCCAAAATCTAACTGAAAAAAGCCGTTCTTTAAATCCTTTGGACTCAGTTTTTTTGTCATCCACTGTATCAGGAAAAACCTTTGTCCAATGGATGTCCATAAATGGTCCATGGACAATGCGGGCGGATTTGGACAAAAAATGGCTGTCCGATGGACAATTTGTGCTCTCTGGGATGGAGTGACAAGGAAATTTTCAAACTATAAAAAACTTGCAAAATTCAAGCTTTTTCTGGATTTAGGGTTGTTTTTCCGTACAGAAAAGAAAATTATGCTTGTTAAAAGGCCATTTTGACAGCTATCGATTTGTGAATAACATATGGCGTGACAACTTCATCTAAATACCAATTTTGAACAAGACCGAAGATACTTATAGATGATGTGTTCGAGGAGCTGTCAACTTCATAACTTTTGAAATCTGTTCTAAAATTTTTAATTCTCCGCCCTCAAAACCCCAACATAGCAATTTTAAAAGAAATCTGAGATGCTTAGATGGAACCTCCTCACCACTCGGTGAACTGTTAACTTTATAATTTGCGAAAGTTGAGAAAATTCGTAACTTTCGGCTCAGAAACTCTATATACCAATTTTGAACAAAATCTATTGTACTTAGATTCCCCCCCCCCCCCGGAGAACTGTTAACTTTATAATTTGTGAAATCTGAACCAACATTCGTAATTCTTGACCCCCCAAACCATTTTATACCAATGTTGAACTAAATCCAAGATACTTAGATGATACGCTCCCCTCCAGAAGCTGTCAACTTAATTTTTGAAATCTGGTTAAATCAGCCTATCTCCTGTGCTAAAGAATTATCGTGTATCAAATTTAGAAATCGGTTTACCGGCTTTTGAGTTATTGTGTCCCAGACAGTCAGGCGCCATTACAAAATTGGTAATTATTTAGTATATGAAAAATTTGGGAACCTAACTTTAACCAACTCAAACCAACCCAAAACAACTAAAAAATCACAATCCAACCGTTCCTGGCAGCCTTTTTTGCATAAAAAAATCAGTCGTCGAGGGATTTGATGTGTTAACGAGTCACTAGTAAGTGCCTCTACAAAGAATTTTTCAAAAAATACTGAAAATGCTGTAGAAAATTGTACACTACACTCCTTGAGTGAGAGAATGTAATAAAATTTCACTTTCATTGGAATTCAAGTTTATATAACTACCACAAAATTTTATATTTATTTCTCTTTTGGACAAAAATAACTTATTTTTAGTGGAAATAAAAAAATGCCCACCCCAATACGCTCGATGCTGGTACGGATTGAAAAAAATGCTATTTCCTGCTATATGTATGCATGTATGTTTGCAACCAAAATAAAAATATTGTAAAGGCGAAATTAAGAAGTCAAAAAATATTGTACTTTTTTTCGGGTGGAAGAAAGTCTAAGTTTACGACTTTTTCCAGCAACATTTTCAGAAAACAAAACACTTGTTCATACCTAGACACCAAAAAAAAATTGTCTCTCGAACCATAATATAAAATAAGTAATAATCTGCCTGTTTGTTCTCGGATCAGGGCCATTCCGTAAGCTTATTTCTTTTCTTTACACACAGGAAATCACTATGCATCTCACTCAACGGAGTAACCGATCTCTCATTGGACGAGCACACACAAGACCCAGCGCGCGAAAGTTGCGAGATTCTCATCTCGATGCTGCATAAAAACATAATTATTTGTTTTATAAATTTTTACCCTAAAAAAATTGCCTAATTTGAGGGCATGTGGTGTATATAGTATAGTAGTATTTAAAACATAGAAAAAATAAGTTATGATTGAAAGTGATTATTTGACTGACCTATAATCACCTGCAGACGAGGAGAGTATCTACGCACACACAAATTTTAGCTGTGGGAGGCCTCTGCGTGCCCCGCGACTGGTGACGTCACGTTCGCCCCAAGGCCTCGGTAAAGACTATACTCTTAAACAAGAAAATTATCAGTAGCGGAGCATTTTTTGGGACCCCTTGAAGTCATTGATGTTGAAATTAATTTAACAAGCGCCTGACGAGATTAGAAAATAAAACGCAAAGTGTTACGTTGAAGATTCTGTCAATAACTGATTTATTTCAAAGTTACATTTCTTTACATTGAAACATAAGTGCCCTCATAATAGTCACCTTACTAACTAAAGATTACTTCAAAACAAAGCACTGACACAGTGTGCACAAGATGTACAGTAATTCAACTAAGCAAAATAAAAGGGCGCTAATAGTTCTAAACGAAAATATTATTTTTAAACTGTTTGGCTATTTTTAACAATTGATTTGATGAAAGAGAAATAATAACGACTTAAACATAGTCAAACAGTCAAAATAGTTTAAAAAAAAACAAAAATATTTGATAGGAAAAATATATATTCGACTTTTATAACATAAAAAAATTATGACGTCATAAAATTTAGCCCCTCACAGATAATTTTTTCAGGATCGTTTAGTGAAAATATTTAAAATCAAGTGTCCGAAAAAAAAATTGCCGGACTCCCGTAATTTAAGGTTGAGTTTGAAGGGACCCCCAAAGAAAAACGCTCCGACGCCGACAATTTTCTTACGCAAATAGTTGTCCGGTTGGACATAAATAACCTCAACGGTGAGATGATCATAATTTTTATAAAGCCTGGATCCAAGTATAAAAATTCGTGTATTACACTTCATTCCAAATTCTCCGGACCAATTTCAATATGGCGGCTGACAATTAAACACAGAAGCCAAATGGAACTGTCATTGTCAGTGTCTTCAGCAATTTGGAATTGAGCGTATTTATAAGTCTGAGGAGTAGAGGAAGTAAAAATATCAATTTCGAAGTGTATTTTTATATTCTTTTAGTTTTATTCTACAGCAGCTGTCTATACATAGTAACGTTCTCAATGATTGGATCAGTCATTGTGATAGCTATATCTAGGAACAAACATAGCCAAACTTTGCCGTGGGTAATAAAGCAACCCCTCACTGGAAGATTTGGGAAATATTTGGGACTAACACCCTATATGCCGCATCAGGTAAAAGCATATAACTATGAGATAATATACACTTACATTTGTATTCTTAACTCCATCGAGTCAGCTGATTAAATACACGAAAACCTTGTGGGAGTCGTAACATTATGACCGTCCCTGCATACGAAACGATTTTTTGACTTATTTGATCAGCTGGAGCTGTCACACATTCGCCATTAGTCTAAAAGTACACCTGCTCAATAGGTCGACTCGATAGAGATAAGGATACGAATGCCGATAAACCCGAAAATTAACTTTTTTTTCAAACGACCGGACAATAGCCACTTTCCGTACTATTTTTCATACGGAAAATTTTACATTACAAGGCATGTTCTTCACTCTACAGAAAGGACCTTTTTGTTCAATTTTCCGGTCCCTTGATCCTTTTCCGGTTCCATTTTTGGCCAAGTTGGCTATGACTTCTTGTTGACAGCTTTTAGCTTGTTTTTTTGGGCAGTTTTGACACTTCTAAAAAAGCTGTTTTAAATTTGTTTCAAAAGTTTTGTTTACAAAAATGTACTCAGATCTAGAAAATGAGTTGAATCCGGAGGAAATAATAAAAGTTGCTTCAAGAGTCACATACACCGAAAAATCGACCACACATTTTTAAGTAAGAGTATACTATAAATATAGGTAAATAAAGAACAAACCTAGAAATCTGCCTTTTATGAGCTGTTTTATCATTATTTTGCTTGATAAGTTGGCCATGGTCGTCAGTCATCACTGATTTAGCTGTGTGAAGCTAATTTTTCTTATGTTTTATACAATTTTGCACAAGTTAAAAATACAAAAATCATTTCTAACCACAAAACTTTACTTGTTTTTCTTAGTTTTCATCTTAAAAACTACCGGCCTTAGCGGCAATGGCTATCTAGCCAACAAGAAGCAGAAAATATCAGGGGACTGTTCATAAATTACGCAACACGGCTAGGCGTCGACGAAAGTGATAGATACTAAAATGATTTTTCTGATCGTTTGAAAAAAAAAGTACGTACGATACACGACCGAAAAGTGTCTTTACAGGTCTCCGCAGGTTTACAGGAATCGCCTGCGGCTCGCCAAGTAAATTTCCTGCGTCGACCTGTAAAGACCAATTTTCCGGTCTAGTGACGTAAATACCTATTAAGGGTCTAACATACTGGCACTGCCCTTGTATTTTATGAAAAAAAGCCGTACCGATAATAACTCTCCCAATCAAGTTATCTTGGAAGAAATGCATAGGTAAAAACTCTTCTGGGCGCGAGTAGACTGCGTCAGGCATGCCCAGCAGATTCTTCCGTCTTTGGCCTTGCCCACTGCCAACTATGATGTTTCAATTATTTGGGCCATTATATAGTATATTTTCACATAATACTAAATACGTATTAAAAAAATTGTCTTCTTTTTCTTTCATAGAGCATGTTGTCTGCCTCCCGACAAAGAGCGTGATATATATGAAAGAACAAGATGCTTAATTTTCGATACGTATGGAACTCGATGTGCAAACATACTAATAATATCTCATATTATATGAGTAAAAGCAATTACAATTATTTGGAGTAAAGTGATACTTTTTCGCACGCTGCGCTGTGGGGGTCGTACAAACGACACAAACTAGTAGTTTTTTTTACCTTCATCAAAAACATGATTTTAGTAACTGCCCTCAAATAACCAAACCATAGCTTTTTTTGGTGACAGATGCAAAAAAAACTTGGGCATCGGTTTTTTACTCAAATTGGAAAAACATAATTATTCCTACCTAAAAAGCGAGCCTTTCCCTCAAGTTTTTGTCGAAGTTTTCACAAAAAAATCATTTCGAATGGTACGGTCATGATCGTAATTTAAGACCTAAAATATTTTGGCGTTTTTAAGCTATACTTTAGCCACAAATGTTCTCTTTCGAAAATGTCGCTCACTTTTTTTAAGTTATCACTGTTTTTTTAGCGTGTAAAAAAAGTACTGCCCCAAAATACTTTTTTTTTGATACCTTCATTAAAAACATGATTTTACTAACTGTCTACAGATAACTAAAGCATGGCTTTTTTGGGTACTGATGCAAAAAAACTTTTTTTTTGATCACGGGTGCGTCCGTTTTTTACCCAAAGTTAAAGAGAAACAGCGGAAAATAGTAATATTGAAAAAATCTAATTATTCTTTCCTAAGAATTAAGCCATTTCCGCCAGGTTTCACCAAGTATTAAGTAAGTAAAAGGACAACGCTATGGAAACGATTGTTATTTCATTTACCAGCCGCCTTGATTTATAGTGTAAACATGGTATTTAAAAAAATAGTGTTAACAACTAGCGGCTAAACTGTTCTTTTTTTTACTCGCGTTTCGTTGCGCTCGATATTTAAGCCAACGCTTATAAAAAAAAGCACTATTTTAGCCACTAGTTGTTAAAACTACCATTTCTTTGTATGGAAAATATTTAAGGATGAAGAGAGAAAACAGTATTAAAAAAAGCATTTTAGAGAAACATGAAGATAATTTAACGCCATTTTTTGATAAAAACTTTGAATTTTTTCTCTGTCATTTTGAGTGGTGTCGTGCAATTGATTTTTACTTTACGATTTTTATTCAAAAAAGGTAGAAATTGTGTGTAAGACATAACTTAGTATTAATTTCTTTTACCCAAAGTTCTTTACAGTCTTTAAAATTACCAAAAAAACCTGTCCTACTCTAAAGTAACTTAGCAGATCCAAAAATATTTTAACAGGTATTTAATGGTAGGGCCAGTACCCTCTCCAGATAGGCCGATCAACTCATACCGATTTAGTGTCCTTTTATCCACCTTCGCCGCCATTTTCACTCAAAAGTGACAGATAATCCATTAGTTTTCTGTCAAAATGGCGGCGAAGGTGGATAAAAGGACACTAAAACGATAAGAGCTGATCGGCCTATGTGGAGAGGGTAATGGTAGGGCCATCATAAAGCCTAAAATATATACCTCTTAAAATATTTCTAAATGTTCTAAAATACAAGATTAAAAAAATGAAAAAAACATACAAAAGACTAGAACAAAAAAGCATTTAAATCGCCACCAGTACTCAGTTTTCAAATTCATGGTTTGACATTAATTTTATGCCATATAATAATAAAAATGATTTTCTGGCACCCTTGAACAATAAAAACATGTTTTGCCTCGGTAACCATAAAAGCCATGGTTTTGTTACTGTTCAATTTCACAGCTGCGATATAATTTTTTCCAGTCGTCGGTAGCTATTCACAGGATAAACAATGCTGCAGAACTAAAAGATCATCACGTGACAGATTTTGACGACACCATGAGTGTGGGTAAGGCTAGAATATCATTAGTATGAAATCATTGCCACAAAGTGCTTCAACTTAGGAAACTCAAAGTCATAGAGTCTTAAAATACAAATTTATTGAAAATTTGGTAGGTTACACGTGTTTCGCCTACATAGGCACTTCAGACCTGGTATATAAAAGTTCATGGTTGAAATTAATATTTAAGGAACATTACCAAAGTTAAAAATAAAAAACATCTAAACAAACAAGAGACTCGTTCTACATTTTTTTTTAAATGTTTTTTATTTTTTAACTTTTGTAATGTTCTTTAAATGTTAATTTCAACTGTGACATTTTATATACCAGGTCTGAAGATGCCTAGGTAGGCGAAACATGTGTAATCTACCAAATTTTGAATAAATTATTTGTATTTTGAGACTTTATGACTTTGAGTTTCCCAAGTTGAAGTATTCGAAATTCAAGTCTCTTTGAGAAAATGGACGACCCTTTTCAATTTCAATTGCCACAAAGGTCGCGATTCTTTAAAAACCGTCAGAAAATCTCGCCATCCAACTTTACACTAATAGCTTTTCTGTCAGGAGTACTTTGCTAATATTTCTTAAAATTTAGTTTCTTAACACTTTTTCAGTAAATAAAAAATATGTCAATTTTAATTTTTGTGGACAGTTTTTCTGAAAAACACTTTCTTTTATTTAAAAATGTATTTTATTAAGTAGTGTAAGGGCATATGTCGATAATTTCTATCCCGTGGGATTTTGAATGAAGGAGTTTTTCGACTATGTGGGATTGATAGCTTTTTAGTCACACAATCAACTGTTTTGTTCGCATCCGTGTAGAAGAAGTTGATATGACGTCATCTTTCAAGATGGCGGCCAAAAATCATAAAAGATACGACTTTCACAACCGGTGCACGATTATACTCATTTCCATATAATTCAAGAACGGGGATTCCAAAAAATTCACTTTCAAGGCCATCCGGCCTTAAATGACCTTGAAAATCGCAAAAAAACAAGATCTGCCATTTTCTCTTGAAAAAATCTTAATAATTCGAGGTTTTGTCAGTCCAACTTCAAATGTACCTCAAACTATTAGGCATATATGCCAAATTCGATCCTTGGAGTTTGAAGCAGTTTGAAGCTTCATGATTTTGAAAAATACCCCAGTAAAATTAACACATTGCAAAAATAACATACTAAAGGGCACTATTCATCAACTAGTAAAGCGAAAAGGACCAAATTCGGTAAGACAAAAAATTTGGTTTAGCCATGACGCGTTTCAAATGGCGGCTGATATATAAATAACCACATTTTATTTTATCCAATTTTCGTAAAAAAAAACAAGGTGGCAATCAATTCTTGTTGAATTCTCGCCGCTTACTACGAAAACAAGTTTAGTTGATGCATGACGTTGATTGACTTTGGTGTTTTCATGTACAAGTAAAAAGCAGCTTTTTGTGATTTTTTTTCCCAATTTATCACTACGTAAAAATTTTAAACACCGGAGATGAAATTAACATCTTAGCCATAAACAAACACTTCATTTTAAACCTCCCTACCATTTTTTATATTAAAAATGACGTATATGCTTGTCGTTTTTATAAGTTCCGGAACTTCTACAGGAAAGCGGTGGCACATGAATGTGTGACTAAATAGCTGTTAAATCCTCATCCTTGAATTATATTGTGAATGTTAATAAACAAGTGTAGTCATGCCCTACTGGCATAATTAGAATTTTTTATACTTTTTCGACCGCCATTTTGGAAAATGGCATATGAAACCACTGGTCGAGTATATGATAGTATATATCTACTTCTGCTACCTCTCTTATAGGTTATTTAAACGACTTTGTTGCCTAGACAAGTGAGTAGAACATAAAATTTCCAGTTCCGAAACTTAATAAAAACGACAGGCATATAGATCATTTTTATCGGGTATAGAATAAACATCTCGGAGGCCATATCAAAAAAAAATGGTAGGAAGGTTGAAAACGAAGTGTTTATTTATGGCTAAGATATTAATTTTATCTCCGGCACTTAAAGTTTTTGCGAAGTGGTAAATTGGCAAAAACATCACAAAAAGCTGGTTTTTCACTTGTACATGTTATTTTCAAGGTCAATCAAGGTCAATCAAGGTCATGCATAAACTAAATTTTTTTTCATAGTAAGCGGCGATAAGTTTTTTGCTTTTTTACGAAATTGGATAAAATAAAATGTGGTCATATCAGCCGCCATATTGAAACGCGTCATAGCTGAACCAAATTTTTTTAAAGAATATTGTTGGACTTGACCTTCTTATCTTTCTTACCAAATTTGGTTCTCTTTAAGATATTTTTGGAAAAATTTCCTTAACTTAGTGGCGAAAAACCCAAAAAAAGTAGTTTCGACATTATGAATCCGCCACAATCGTATAGATTTTATTTAGTATGTTATGTTTAGGTCATGAAGCTTCAATCTGACAAAACCTCGAATTAGAAGATTTTTTAAAGAGAAAATAGCAAAAATCTTGTTTTTTGCGATTTTCAAGGTCATTTAAGGTCATATGACCTTGAAAGTAAATGTAAATTATATGGAATCGAGTATAATCATGCCCCGGTTGCAAAAGTTGAAAAAGTTTTTTTATGATTTTTGGCCGCCATCTTGAAAGATGACGTCATATCAACCCTTTCTACATGGATGCGAACAAAACACCCGATAACACTCGATTGTGTGACTAAAGAGCTATCACAAAACTCCTGCATTCAAAATCCCACGGACTTACACATGCCGCTTCACTAAAGCTTATTTTTGTGTGTAAACAAACCTTTAAAACTTTTAACATAGAAAACCATAGATAGCCCTGGAATATGTCGCTGTCACTGTTCAGAAAAGTCACAAAAATTCTGTCTTTCCTTTTACATGGTGAGAAATTTCGACACTTTCTGACGTTTACTGATACGCGTAGTAACAATTTAGCTCCGCCGTAAAACTAGTCTTACGGAATATCTTTAAAATATTAAATTTACAAAATGTTATTAAAAAAATGACGCAGTTTTTAGGTTAGGATAAATATTAAGGACGCTGTGTTTTTATTTTAAATATGGCAATAAGTAAAAATCGCCACTTTCCAGAATTGCGACCGGAGAGACTTTTCTGTTGTTTCTGAAGAATCGCGAGCATTAAGCCAATATCACGGGAAAAAAGAACGAAAACCACAAACCTTATAACCAAAAAAATAGACTGATGATGTTGCTTTAAGAAATGACTGCTTCATGTATTTGACAGTTTGGTGCCAGAAGCAGTTGGCAATGCACCAAAATCCCTATAACTACCAACTGAGAAGCACAAATAACACTAGACGCGGCTAATTGTAAAAAAGGCTCTGGCATAATAAATTTGCAATTTTTTTAACGATAATCTTAAATAATAGCCCCCCCCCCTTCCCTTAAAATATGAATTTTTAAATGGGTAAAGTACATTTTATCTTTAGGAAAAAAAGTTCCCCTTCTTTAAGTATCTACACCAGTTTATGAATGACCCCTTAAAAAAAATCACCCTGTCTGTTCGGTACTCTTTATTTATGCAGGCAAATAAAAATAATAATTCAAATAAAAGTTGAGCTTATGGGAAATAGTGTAGGCGTTTATACAGCAGAAATAAAAATAGGAAGATGGGCAACTTTTATTATCTGAAAAAACTTTGCGCATAACCTCACTCATTTTTTGGTTTGGTTTAGGCAGATACCTATTATTTAAGAAAACAGTATGATTGAGTTTAGTTTAATTATTTCAATTATTGAAGCTGTGTGCTGATTGGTTCAGTTATTTTTATTTTCTAGAAGGTGTATGTGTATGGGTCAAGGGATTTGGTTAATAAAACGTCCTTTTTTTGGAATTCCAACATTTCGCAAAATTTATTTTTATATATTGAAATGCCGACGTTTGGCAAAATTTATTTTTATATAAATTTTGTGAAACATTGGCACTTCAAAAAAAGGACATTTCATTAACAAGATCCCTCAACCCATAAACATACAGCTACAAGAAAATTAAAAATAGGATCGTTAAAAAATTTTGCCAAGTTATTTTCATTCAGCTGTATAAACCAAAATTATTTATTTTTATTTTAATTTTTGTTACTTTAATTTTTATTTGCTTGTATAAACCCAGCCTTAAATTTTATTTGTAGAAAATAATTATTTACAAAATACCATCAAAAAAGTTACAATACAAAAAATACTTAAAAGTAACTTATTTACAAACAGAAACTACTTATTTTTAATTAAAGATAATATATAAAACATGCTGTTTAAACAATACAAGTTTTGTTAAAACTTTTCGGACCTTTTCTCCAGATATACTTTCACTAATTTTATTTGCAGAGCTATGACTCCTCAAAGTGCTGTATGTTTTAATGATTGCTTCAACTAAAAGCTGGTCAAAACAGAGTCTTTGGTATTTAATAACAGTCTTAGAGTCTCTTCAAATGCTCAGTAACCACTTTCTACTAATAGCAGCATCTGGTGGAAACCTATTGAAAGAAATAGAAAAACAATAATTAGACTTTTTCATTATTACGATACTTAATAATACTGCCATCAGCTGATGAGCGATTCAACATGGTTGCCTTAGGAAAAATAAACCCTTTTTCATAAGGCATACTGCTAATACAGGGTGTCCTAATTAACATGGGACACTATTGCTATCTCAGTAATTATAGAACTATAAGGTTAAATTTATTAAGATTAAATAAGTTTTTAAGCTCATAGTTTTAAGTATTGCAATTTTTTGACAAATCTCTTTTAAGGAATTTATGTTTCTTTCTTTCTCCTGTCAACAATGTTGATTCCCCACACTGGTGAGCTGTAACCACCTCATGGGCCTTTCAGAATACAGGCAATGATCGCAGAAGTATTAAAGAAAATTGGCAAAAATAGGAATTATTTACCCTTACCTGTGATAGGAAAACGTATTTCCACTCGCAGAATTGCTGTTGTTGCAGCCGACAACAAAGCACTTCATGATGCAAAAGGGCACAGAAAAAGTATATTAAAAACACAACACGTTAAGCAAAAACTTCTTCATCTTCTTCTCGGTTACTATGGATTCGCGTCTTTACAGACGTCTATCCAAAGCAAAATCTTCGAAAACCAAGAAACGAAAATAAAGAAAATGGCGAATCTACTAACGTCAAGACCGTCAAACGCAGTGCTACCAACCAAAAACGTGGATAAAGAGAAAATAAGTTGTCACGTCATGACATTGTTTACACTGCCCCTTTGAAATCTAGTTAATTCGATCAGTTTTCTAAATAAATTTTTTTAAATACTCAAGAAACCGTGGTTTTATATTTTTTCTTAAATTTCGTCAAGCAGTGCTTGTTATATATTCATCAAATACTAAAATATTGAGTTTGCAACCATAACAAATTTTACTCAAGTCGGTTTACTCTGGTTCCAATAACACCAAACTGTCACTTCCATGAGGCAGTCATTTATTGGGAGAAAACCCATAAGCATTAGCAGTCTATTTTTTTGGTTATAAGGTTTGTGACGAAAACCAATTTCTCTCAAAACTTAGAAAAGCACAATTGTGGTGTTTCAAAATTCAGTATCAAGATTTTCAAGGCAGATCAAAATAAGGAAAACCTTATAAATATCCGCAAACGCTTTGTTACCGATCTACAGAACGTTAAAGTTTCAAGATTATTAAGGTCTTTTCTTTATAGATCTTGCAGTTGTTGAGATATTTAGATCAAATTTAAAACATAGGTTACGTTTAACCTCTTTTTCGCCTCATAAACCTTTTTGTGGCGCGCCACTGGATGATTCTAAAAAACAAAACAAAAAATTAAAATCATTTTTTGTAATTCGCTAGAATAAATTTTGAGACACATCACAAACTTTGACGCCGATATTTTCTGACTAACCTGCTTTTCTGGGAAACGATCGTTCGTTATAAAAAAAAATGACTAATCTGCAATTTCCCCTGACACTTCATATTACGTTTTCCATTAACCTTATTAGGGACTTACATTATAGGCTGACTTTAATAAAGTCAGCACTTTACCCATCTATTATGAGACGGCTCTCTTCTTGGTTGCCGGGGCTCTCCGAATCCTACGTTGGGGCAGAGCTTTCTTGTGCGCGGTGCTTTCAAAATAATAGGGACTTCTCGGTACAAGTCCTGATAAATTCAGAACTTTCAAAAATACAGTTCTGCACGAAGGTAAACAACTACTATTGTCATGGTTTTATGCTCAAGATGACGGTCTGCCAATAAGTTCATCGCTTTCGCCAGTGGTGACCAATATTTACATGGAGTAGTTTGAATCACACGCGGTATCAACCGCGGCTGAGATGCTGTTGATACTTTTATTGTCTCGACCAGGAATGATCAACAACTTTCAGAATTTCTTCACCATTTAAATAACATAAGACCCACCATTAAATTTACAACGAAGTTGTAACAAAATTGTCAAATTCCTTCTCTTGATGTACTTGTTAAACGAGTAGAAAGGGACATCAAAACAAAAGTCTATCGTAAACCCACTCACACAGGACAATGTTTAAATCAAGGTGCAAATCAGTTTGCCTCAACCAAACTAGGCATAAGAACTTTGTATAACAGAGCTGTTATAATCGAAATAAGAAACATTAAGAATGATCTGCAGCAGAATGGTTACAACCTTACACTTATAACGGACACTATTTCTAAATTTCAGCAAACAGAAAGAGATTACAAGACCAAAACTTGGCAAATGCATTTCTGAAGGTGCATTTAGACTTTGGTAGTGTAGTCGTCGTTGCATGGCAGCTGTAATGAATTTTTTTCCATAGATAATGCAGAACAGGATATTCTACAGATAAATAGTTAACAATACTTTTTGCTACACACTTTTTAATATAATTTACCTTGTTTAATATTTTAAACAAATATTGGTGATAATAGACGCTCCTGCAAAATTTTTGAATGTTAAAAGATCCACCTTACATATTTCTTTTGTATTAACCGAGAAAGTTCCGTTTTTTCTTAATATAAGTTCAAAAATGCTTTAGTTTTAAAATTAGGGTTGATTGGGTACCAAAGATGGACAAAATAAAACTTGGGGAAGAAAAAACTATTTATTTGTAAAATATCGTGTTCTGCATTATCTATGGAAAAAATTCACTACAGCTGCAATGCAACGACGACTACACTACCACAGTCTAACTGCACCTTTACAATTCGATACATTAAAGGAGTGTTAGATAAACTTTTGAATCTAATAACACAATTCGAATCCTTCTTGGTAAAATAAAACCGGAGAACAAACAAAATAAGGAATGCATTTACCAAGTTCCTTGTGAGTGTGGTGAATCATACATAGGCGAAACAAAAAGACCACTATCTGTTAGGCTTAAGGAACATCAGGTGAATACCCAAAGAGATGCACAATGAAATCAGGAATCGCTGAACATGCATGGTCAAAACAACACCGAATGAAGTGGACAGAAGCAAAGGTTTCTCACAAGGAGTCACACTGAAAGAAACGAAAATTCCTTGAAGCGGCCTTTATTGGGCAGAATCAGGGTATTTTCAGTAAACCAAGTGTTGAAATTCCAAGCCAACTTCTTAAACTTCACGGTTGAGTGATTTGCCATAGTATATAAGCCTTAGGAATAGATTGTAGTTTGCACCTGAAGACGATCAGAGATTGTAGACATTGTACTGATCGAAACTTCGTGTATAAATAAAAATATAGACAATGGAAGTCCGAAACAGAGTTCATTTCATACTATTGTCATCTAGACATGCTCATATTGTTCCAGCTACAAAGTGAACTAAAGTTAACTGTCAAAAATAGAGCCAAATTTAATTTAAGTCAGGCTATGCCATTTTATATACCGATAAGTTCCTAATGTCGACTTAATTAATGTTTGTCTGACCTTTAATAAAGGACGGCTTTAACTTTAATTATGTCAACTCTATGGGTGGCACAATATGAGTATGTCTACATGACATGTTTCGATGAAAATGTATAGTATAGTATAGTATATTTATTTATCTTTTTGCTACAATTTGTAGATAAGAATGTCAAACTTAAGCTAGAAATGTATAATAATCTTAAATTAGAGCACAAATAAAATAAATGTATAGGAGAAACCTTTTAAACTTCGTACGGAAATGTCGTGTGCCGACTTTATTAATGTCAGGCTATGCCGACTTTATATACCGATAAGTCTCTGATTTGTTTTAAAAGTTGGATTGTTTCGGATTTTTTACTTTCGGGATCTGGAAGTTGCTTGATTTTTTCTTTAAATTAACTTGAAATCTACAATTTGGCGTCTGACAAATTCTCGCGTAAATTGCGATCTGTAGGTAATTTAATTAGTTTTTTTTTATTCAAATAGGCGACGAACACGGTATAGTAGGCAGATCACACATGCAAATCAACCTTAAACCTTCCGTCCAAGATGACTGGATTCTCTTAGCAGCGGCCATAGATAGGATATCGTTTATATTTTATTCTCTTCTTTTTATTATTCTCTCTATTGTTTATAGTGTTTAGACCCGTGTAGTATTATTTTAACAGGATATAGTAGGGGATTAAACAAGGCTTTAAGCACAACAATTTTCTAAAATTTGCTTAGGTATCTACAGTAAGTGTGTGAGATTAATTTAAAACCTTAAAAAATAATTACATTTTGCAGTGGCGCACCAAGGGTGAAGGTTTTGGGGTTAATCCCCCCCCTCCCCGAGAAGCCTGGTTATGGTCAAATTTTGACTTAAAATTAAGTTTTTTTAAATTATTTATCCTTAACCCCCCCCCCCCCCCCGAAGTTAATTCCTGGATGTGCCGGTGCATTTTGCACACTAACTTTATAAACAATGCTCATTGTAACATGTCGTTTTTCTTCTAGGAAAACCTGTATAGTATTTTTAGTATTTACAACCCAACCAAATTATATAATAATTATTTGGTTATGATGTTTTTCTTCTAGTTTTGTTTAGAAGTCTTCTTTAAAAAAATAAATAATTTCTAATAAACTTTTTATAAGGTTTCTATTTGTCATTATTCACTAGGTACTCACTAAACATATTTTTAATATAGACAAGAAATTTTTACAAGTGAATTGAAAAAAGTCACCAATATATTTTTTAATTAAAATTATATCTACAAAAATATAGAAGTGGGAATACCCAAAAATAAGCGTTGAATAGGATTTAAATAATATTATTATGTTCAAGGTGTATTTGAAAGATAAAGTTAATTAAAAAAGAAATTATGTAGATTTCTATCATAGTTCCAGTTTTTTTTCTAAATCACCTGGTAAACAAACATATGACATATAATATATATTTGGAATCTCAGGAAGAAAATATCTATCATTAAAAATAAAAATACCTACAAGGTGTTCCATTAAAAAATAGCGGGCGATTTACATAAACACTGAAATTGTAATAGAAATTTCATGAGTAATTCACTTTTATATACATAAACGTCTGAATCAACAAATTTTTCTCCTTGTTGAAAGGAAAAATCATTAATTTTTTTTTTTAATGGTAATGACAATGAAGACTAAAATTTAGTTCATTTTGGTTGAGTTGGGTTAGTTTTTTGCCACTGAAAACACGGTAACTTTTTCTGGTCGGCTACCGAATTTACTTAGATATGCCAAAATCGCTACTAAACATTGAAAAAACTTTGTTTTAAGAAACGGACATTTATTTCGTAATTTGGTACCTACTCTTGGATGCTTAAAAACAAAAAAGTTCAAAGCAATCTATTTTTGGGAAATATGGACTTGAATTAATAGCAATTTTTGGATTTTGGATAGGATCGAGTGGAATCCACCTTCAATAAAGTTTTCCGATTTTATGTTTAACTAAAAGGTGGTCCTCGCGGGTCGAACCCACCAGGTGAATAAGGCCAATAAGTAGATGGGCTAAATAACCCTTGTTGCTGACTGACCGTGGTTGGTGAAGGTAAAAGCGCCGGAATCCTTGGATTCCCCGTGTGACTGGTAGGATAGAGAGCCGCTCCTAAATCGCTCTGGTGCGGTTGGTATTTGTAAGACGTTACCATGTCAGTCTGACCTAGAAAAATATTATTGTCTGAAATAATTACTCTGACAACATATTTTTGGAATATGTCAAAGTATAAAAATGTTTTATCAAAAATCCTACAAAAACGTTTCCCAGGAAAAAGAAATGCAAAACACCTGAGATTAAAGGTGCAGTTTTCGTATTATGGCTTGTCTCAAAAATCGAGCTCAGGATATATTTACTACTTAATGGCTATCTTTTCTGGAAGTACTCAAAATCCCAGCGAATTTAGCACCACGGTCAACTTTCCCCCCCCCCTAGATATGGTTTCTGAAAAATTTTTAGGTCATAATTTTGCACACATTTTGCACACCATAAATTAAATTTTGGTACACCTTCCTACCAGTAACTGTGGTCATTTTTCTATAGGGGGGGCTAACTTGATAGTAGCCCCCTCCCATATAAGGTTTTTTGAAAATTTTGGTATCATTAGAGAGGTGCAATATTGCACATCTATTTTAAAATTTTGCACGATTTTGCACATCTATTTTGAAATTTTGCACAACCCATGGGCCCGCAATAGGGTTCTCGAGTAACGAGGCTAGCCC
This sequence comes from Oxystoma pomonae, assembly GCA_963921995.1. NCBI lineage: Eukaryota > Metazoa > Arthropoda > Insecta > Coleoptera > Brentidae > Oxystoma > Oxystoma pomonae. Next base: position 63,830,420 of record OY998167.1, read on the forward strand.
CCTCCCAGATGCTTTTTGTTGAAAATTTTGTTATCATTCGAAAGGTCCCTATTGCGGGTTCCCATGGGGGTGCAAAATTTCAAAATAGGTGTGCAAAATTGTGCAAAATTGGACCTTTCGAACGATACCAAAATTTTCAAAAAACCTCACTACGCTACCACTACCACACAGTCACTCGTAGAAAGGTGTGCAAAATTTAATTTATGATGTGCAAAATTGTGCAAAATATGTGCACAATTATGGCCTAAAAATTTTTCAGAAACTATATCTAGGGGGGGGGGGCAAAGTTGACGCACCCGAATTTAGCCTATCTTGTACAATTCTACACACCTACAATTTTACACAGGAGGGTTCTTTTAAGACGAAACAGAGCGAAACAGGGTATTATAAAACATTAATTTTTGTAAGGCCTTTCAGATGCCTGTACAATCGCGTACTGACTGATCATTTAAAAAATAGCTCGTTTGGTTTTCTAAATATTGACTTCAAATAGTGAGTTCTGATTGTATAGACTCCGTGAAGCATAAGTATTTTGTCGGATTTTTGATCTAAAATTTAAAATTATAAAAATCAAAGATGGCGGATATTTTTTAAAAATAGCTATTTTTGACCCACCTGCAATTTTTTTATGTGCGCCACTGTTCAAGAAATAACTTTTGCGTATAGGGCTTTAACTTTCCCGAGTGTACCGATGTATTACTTGTTAATATCGGGTAAGAAATAAGAAAGTTATTAACTTTTCAAATCAGTGCGTTGGTAAACCACGCCTACAAAAAACATTTTTGCTTGGCTTTGCTTTTGGATAATTTTTTAATTTTAATAACGCCGACCTAAAAATCCAAGGCTCTAAAATTTTGCAGTTTTATGTGAATTTTGAGATTTTCAAAAACTCTAACTTTTATTAATTTTTATTTTTTATCCTGGCTGAATTTGGTTCACCAATCGCACTCATTTGAAGAATTCTAACATTCTAATTTTTTACCCGATGTCAACAAGCGATACATCGAGTCTCTAAGCAAGGTTTATAATTATGGTTCCCAATCATTAAGAAATAAAACAATATTTGCTTAAGACAGGCTGAAACATTTTTTACTAAATAATAAAATAATGTATTAGTTTGACTGCGCCGATTTTTAATCGGTAAAGTGTTTTTTTTTTAATAAAAACGACCTTTTTCTAGATAGCTCTTAAGCAGGATTTGCAAAATATTTATTTTTTATTAAAGTGGAGAAAAAAGTTATTAATTTTTTTCTTCTCTAAAGGCGCATTTACACAGAAAAACTTTCCTTTGATGTGGAAATGCCGACAAACATTTACACGAGCCTCTTGAGCAAAATGCTCAAAGAAATTTTCGAGCAAAATATCGTACAAAAAAACACACGTAAATTTTGGAGAGAATGTTGAGCAAAATTTGTTTGAAGAATTGGGGGTATAAAAATTTCTTTACAAATTCTAAATATATATTGTTATCGGAATTCATTGAACTTAACTGAAAATAGAAAAACAAAGTTTTGAAATAAGGTATTTTTAATCAAGTGCTTTCCGACGGAAAAACGATTTGATGCCGAAATTCACATTTTTCCTCATAAGCAACTTCGATTTATTTGATTTTTATAGGGGATATGCCAGTATACTTGTAACTTTTTTGGGGTTGTAAAAAAAACGAGAATAAAAAAAATAATAATTGGCATTTATTTATTGTTGTTGCCTGTAAAATATAATGATAAAAATTTACGTTTAAAAGAATGCCCCTTTATTTTACTTCCTAGTTTAGTCTTTTACAATAATAATTAAGTCAAATTAAAAAACCTATATACATTTTATTAAATCTCAAATATATGAACAAAAGTACGTTCAGTTTAAATAATACCCGTTTATTACCCACTTTTACAACCCTACGAACCCGACCCTTGTCTAAAAAATATAATTTAGCAGTAATTTAGTAGACTGTGTCGCCGATCTATCATCCCGCGTTTTGGATTTCGCAGGTAGTAGGCCGGCCACCCTTTTGAATCGCAATGTTGCCCTTTGCATATTGTTGGTTCAGTGTCAGGAATCGACCTTGATTATTACATTAAATTGACAATAAATATCTATATCTTCAGCATTTTCATGAACCTTTTGCTTTTTTAAGCAACCCTTGGGACCTTAAACTAAATCTGGTGTGAGGAATTAAAAAACAACAATAAAAGCTAAAGGTAAAGTAAAGCTGCAAAAATATGTTTAAAAAAGTCCCCCTCCCCACCACTCTTCATAGTCGTGAGGAGCGGATTACCGCTTAAAAGTGCAATTTTTGAGTTTTTTGTCGATTTTTGAAAAACTCAAAATTTTTTTGGAAAAGAAAAATTTTCCTGGGTTTTTTTTTTACTTTAGGAAAAAAACTCTTGGAAATAAAAAAAACTCGCAAGAAAATCCAAAAAAAAAATCCCGGGCAAAAAAATTCGGGAAAAACCCTAAGAAAAAAATATTATAATTAACCCTGAAAACTGATAGTAGAGCCAATAATAATGTTTCGCTTGCCGTCAGATTTTTTTCACAAAAATTTTAAATAAAAGTTGGTGTTCAATTTTTTTAAAGAATTGAGATCACTGATCACTGATGTGAAATTTTATTTATTCTCATCTCTAAAAATATGTTTCCAAAATAGATAGGAATAATTTGCTCAAAAATTTACCCCAACAAAATGTTCAAAGAAAAGGTCACAAAAATGTTCACGCAAAAGATTTTAGATCTTTTGCACGAGCTTTTATTTGAGCATGTTCGTCTGTGTAATTGCGCCTTAACAGTGGTATTCCTTGTTTGTTTTTTATTTAAGTTTTCTTTAATTAGTAACTTTTGTTTAAAAATTTTATTTTTTAATTTTTGTCGCTTGAGATTTAATTCAGCTTTATATTGTAGAATTATTGTTTTTTTTTGTATTTGCTATTCTATTTTACATTATTACGTACACTCGGGAAAGATATCTACACGCAAAAGTTAAGATTTTCACCAGTGGCGTACGTAAAACAAATTTGTAAATGGGGAGTCAAAAATCTCTAGTTTTTTTTAAATTTAAATCTTGAAGTATCGGCTAAGGTTTACATATTATCAAAGGTGAACTTTACAAAAAAAAAAGCACTTAAGTCTTCATTTTCGTGCAAATTTTGCGTGTAAAGAAAAAACGAACAAATAAAAAAAATAATTAAGGTTGATTCGACTTACCCTGTGCTTGGGCCTGGCATGCTGCCATAAGACCGTGAAAGTCAAATTTATAAGCATACCTCTTGCCGTGGACCTTGGACATGATGTTTTTGTCGTAATAGTACCTGAAAAAAACGCTTAGTTTATTTTGGTGAGCTCAATGTAAAAAAATATATACTCCCTACCTCAAGGAAGCAAGGGACAACCAATCCGTACCTTAGAAAACAGAATATGCTGAAATAATATACCTTTTGACAAAACGGTTGCAGCCCAATAATCCCAGAGTTAAATTACAAACAGTAATTTGCAGCCGCATTCTGGCCACAGCCCAGAAAACAAAAAGTGTCGGGCAAGTAGAGGCCCAGTACTTATGAGCCGGCTTCGTCGCCGATGGCCCATTACCGCCACTCGGACCGAAGCCGTGCCGCTCAGGTTCACTCCGGCCACATAACGCCGTGGACCGAGGTCCAGACACACTAGCTTTGAGCCAGTATTGTAGCCGAGCCGGTCAAATGAAGGTCCTGTTTTTTTTTATACCAGTTAGTATTGGACAAACAATTGAAATTCTTTGTACCAAGTGTTTTGTTATGTCCATAATTGTCCATGGTCAATTGAAAAACAAATGGCTATATCCAATGCCAGATTCAAAATTGCTTTTGACAGAAAAAAAGAAGTCGAAAAGTTAAATAAAAATTAGAAGGGCAGAAGTGAAACTTTGGCCCGTCAAAGACCCAAACTTTGGTAGTCCAGATCGGTTTTGGCAATGACAGGCCACCAAAGGCCCCAATTTTCTAAGTGCAGGCTGGGAAATTGTATAAAAAATGGCAACGGGCCAGCGCTGTTTGGACGGTTAAAATCCGATCCAGACGGATAGCCAGCAGTTAGGGCAACGGTCCGGACTTTTCCCGGACTATTTCTGTTTGCTGGGAGCATAATTAGAGCATAGAAATTAGGGGAGAACTCCTATATGTATAAATTAGAGCGAAGGCCAGCGTAGGGGATAATCTTCCCCCCGCCCAGACGGAAATTCCCACGTGGAGGGGGCTGAACAAAGACCCAGCAAACACGAATTAAAAAAATAGTACGTTTTAAGTACTGGCTTTCCAAGCTGCCAATAACGACAAAGTACTAAGTAGGAAGTACATAGTTAGTATTAATTTGGAACAACTAGTGGCGGTTCCACCATAGGAGCACATGAGCACGTGCACTCCCACACAGAATAAGGAAGTAATAATAAAATGTCTGATTTTATATTATTCTTTGTAATGTTTCTGAAACTCTCTAATTATCGGCGCTGATTATTATGGCACCGCGTCAAAATTAGATCAGTATTTAAAATTTAACACAGCCAGATCCGTCGTCCGTCTTTTCCACGCAGCACCTGCTACCAGCTGTTCGATCTGGCCGTCGAATGAAATGAACAGTCGCACATGCGATGAACGAGGTGGAGCTTCAGGATATTTGGGGCCTAATTCTTGAATTTCAATAGAATGCACCATCCCTCAAGAGAAGGGATCAATCCCGGGGAACGATCCCATCCCCCCAAAAAAAAATGATTTTTCTTGGAACCTCTTCTTAATTTTAGATGTAAAAAGATAGAATTTACGCGCATGCATGTCTGAGAAATGGGATCGATCCCCGGCTTTGGAGTCGGTGAGCGCGAACACCCAATTTTTGATAGAATAAAATGAGCGATCCCCGCTTAAGAATAAGAATTGCGTTCGATGTGGGACCATTCGACACAAAGCAATGTCGTTCCCTGCTCAAGAATTCAGGCCCTGTATGTTTTCAGTGGGCGAGTAGCGAGGGATATCGCAAATTTCAATAGAGAAAGGCGCACACATTTGGTGTGCTCTAGTCCGCTTGCTTTGCCTTGTTACGTGATGCATTCGCGCGTTAGTGAGTTTATAAGGGCTTTTATTTATGCTTTTTCTGTTGTATTATTTTAACAATTATTATAATGAACATTTTCACGGTAGAGTACTTGAAAAATAATTTTAGCTCTTTGAGTATGGAGCAAAAAATTGAAATAAAAAATGCCGGTAGACCTAAACCCGAAATTGACTTGGCGCAAACCACTAAGGGCAAATCTAGGGACTTCAACAGAAAGTTTAAAATGGACATGACTTTTAGTCGTGCAATTTACAAAAAAAAATCACTGTTAATTTTTCAAATTTGTGAACCTCCTCTTCATAGATCATGAGCCGCCACTGGGAACAACGGCCAGCTTCAGGCCAGCAGGTATATTATTATTACAAAAAAAATCTGTACTTTTACTTTAATTAATATTTTCTTAATACTTTTTAATAATGCTAAAAACATAACGTATAAGTACTAACCAGAATGTAGTTTCAGAAAAAAAAAATAAAACTAAAACAACATAATCTTACACCCTAATAGCACAATACATGCCAGGGGCATCTCCAGAATGACCTATTTGGAATGTTTGGAATCATCCCAAGGATATATCCTAACCTAAATGTCCCACAGAAGTCCCACTGCACAGTTTAAAAACTTGTCGCTGTCTATATCAATATATATAATAATAAGGTCTTCTATAGAGAAAAAATATTGAAACTAGCGCCATCTAATCTACAAACTAACTATTTTCTAACAAGATGCAATTGTTGTGTACTACTTTTGCTGATTTTCATTTATGTTGTACATGTTTGCAACTACTAATATTATGCTTGATTTTTCGCATTTTTTTTGTGCTTACATATTTTTTCATGATTTATTTTTACATGTAAAGGTTTTCTTGCTTAGGCTAAAATAATTTTAAATTACTTACAATTTTTGAAAAGGAAAGTAGAATTTCTTGCTTTATTGGAAACAAAGTACAATAAACGTGAGTAACGCGCGCCGCAATATGTAACAATTACTGACCAACCAATGAGTAAACGATAATCGGAAGTCTCTCTCTTTTGCAATGAAAAAAAAATGTTTTTCTTGTTTTTCCAGTGGCAGAAAAGTGTTTATCCTCCTGTGATTTATTGCAAAACAAATTGAAAATTAATTGTGGAAACCCGGTGAAAAGTCAGAAAAAGAAGAAAAAAATTGGAAATGTGTTTTGTTAAGAAAAGAAAAAAAAGGTTGCTTGAAAGCGTTGGGACTAAACAGTCCAAAAACTTAATTGATTTTTTTTTGGAAATGCAAGGAAATAACGTGCGATATCCTATTTCTTTCTATATTTAAATCTGGTTAGAATAGGAAAGTAGGTATCTCATCGACGTACTAACTCATCGATGAAGTATCTCATCGACGTACTAACTAGTTGGTATTTTTTTTTATTGTAAAAAACAAATATTTATTTTAGTTTAGTAACAATGGTAACTCAACATACTATTAGATATATAATATTGTTATTTTTTTTATTTACCGCATTTTTATTGTTAACATTATCTGTAACAAAGGCAAGTCTTGAGAGGTAAATAATTTAAAAGTCCCTTTTCCTCGCTTTTTCATTGGCAAATTCTTTTATTAGAGTGGTTAAGTCCATTTCGTAAACAACTTTCGTTTCAATTAAAAATAAAGCTAAGCTGCTTAATCTACTTTGACTCATTTGTGATCTTAAGTAATCTTTAAATAGTTTTAATTTACTAAACGTCCTCTGAAGAATTGCCACTGTTACGGGCAATGTTAAAAACAATAAAAATTCGGTAAATATTTGAACAAACTTACTTTCTAGAACTACGAATTGTTTAATAATTAGCTCAAAAGCTAAGCTAGTCGACATATTATTATTTAGATGTTTTTTTGCAAGTGGTAAAAGATGAATCTATTCAATTACTATAGAAGGCTCTATAATTAGAATATTTGTTATAAAAGCGTTTACACTTTTGTAGAAGAATTGTTTCAGTAGAACTTGTAATGGTTCTGGGATCACAAAATCAAAATAATCGCATGCCGTCATCATACCTCTGAATCGATTCTCAATTTGACCTGTAACCCTGATCAATTCAAGCTTGAATTACAAATAGAGTATCTATACTGAAGGGATATGCGCGGGCTATAATAGGTTTTGTGTTAAAGCTCACCTTTATAAAACAAATATACTTAGAAAAAATCTTAATTGACTAAGAAAACAGTTATTTAAAAGATAATTGGGTGCATATTTAGGTATTAAAAAGGAATAAAAAAAGGGGTAAATATAAACATGAAATGAAAAACCAGCAAAAATTTAAAAGAAAACGGTTGTTGTTAAAGAGTTCTTAACCATGTATAACAAATCAAGGATATTTCTAAACCAACTGGTTAGCTTCCCTTAGCGCTTACTTCGCTTATTGATGTAGTACATATTTAGTGTAAACGTTTTTACCCCCTTTAGTCACTTCGTTAATTTTTTTAATTCGCCTCTTTCCAAGCTGCATAGCTTTAATATAAAATTATTAAGGCCTTTCTAACCAACTATTAAGCTAACCCTGCCAAAAAAACCACTTCAAAACTCTTAAAAACTGATCAAGTCTTGATGATATTTTAAGAGATTTGACCTGGCAAAAATGTATGCCATATGAAAACTGACAAATTCTTATGATGTTTCATGATGTTACACCAGACACAATTTTCAAATAATTTCTGACTATTGAAAACTCACAAGATTTCATTTTTTCATAAGGTTTAGCAAGCAAGATTTTGATGAGATTTTACAAGATTTCACAAGTCTAAACATTTTTAAAAGATTTTACAAGATCTCATGAGAAATAGGATAAAGGGTTGTGAAGATTTGACAAGTATTAAAGTGTAGAATATATATATAACCATATTTGACAAACAAGATGCGAATTTAAAAGATTTTATCAGTACCTATAAACATAAATTATTAAAAATAATATATAATCAAAATTTAACTATCAAGATATTTTAAGAGATTTCGTAAGTTTATATCAGACACAGGAGATATCATGAGATTTGGTAAGCAGAATTTTGATGAGATTTTAAAATTACAAATGAAGGGATGTTTTTAAAAGATTTTACAAGATTTCATTTTGGATATCTGTATGAAATAAAAAGTGGTTGTCCTAAAAAGTGTCAACAGTTTGGTCCATAAGGTTGTCCAACTTTTCTATATATTAAACAATGATAAGATATAAATGTATGTTCCACAGGCTTACCAATCACTTTTAATATGGAGTCGTTTAAAATCTGAAGGCTGGGTCTTTTTATAACTGCTCAAAACTGCTGAGAACATGAGAAATCTCATGAAATATTATTAACGTTATTTTATATTTCCATTAAAATCTGCTCGAAACTGCTGAAAACATGTAAACTTGTCAAAACCATTGAAACCTCTTATCAACTTGTTCCTCTTAAAATCTGCTGAAAACTGCTAAAAACATGTGGATTTTCTCATGTAATCTTGTGAAATCTGATGGAGGGTGGTGTTTTTAAAAATTGCTGAAAACATGTGTATTCTCATAAAACCTTGTGAAATCTTATTAACTTTGATTTAACTTTTGGTTAAAATCTGCTCAAAACTTAACAAAACCAGTGGAAGCAGAGGCTTTAAAATACTTGTGAAATCTTATCAACTCTTAACAAAAATTGTTTTAAAAACTTTTTAAAACTCCTAAAAATTTATGATGTTTGACTAGTTTTGAATCTTTTTCCAACATTGAAAGTTCATGAGATTTCACTCACAGAACTCGTGAACTTTCAATAGTTCTTTTTTACGAGTTTTGACGCGGTATTTTTGGCAGGGAATTTTTACCTACCTTAGCGCCCTACTCAGCTTATCATAGTTCATATTCGGTTTCGACTTCCTCTCCCCCCACTTCCTAGCCACTTCGTCGGGATCTGTCAGCTTGAACTCTCCATTCGCTCCTTCCCAAGCTATGCAGCTAGAATTTGACGAATCCCCAAGCAGCTCGAGTAAGAATTGCCATAGTTGGATTTGGCCGCTGCCTTGCGCCACCAATCGCTGCGTGGCCGCATTCAGAAGCTGATAGGGGTCTGTCGGGGTGGCTGGTGAAGCTAGAAAGGGAAAACGACGATAAGTGTCACATTCAAGTAATAGACAAAGAGAATAGATGTGTTGGAGGTTGGCTAGATGTTTAAAAATATCCCAATGATTTTGGCAAGAAAGGCATGTTCAAAACATGAAAATGAGCAAGGGTCATAAGACAAGCTAAAACATAAATAATAAAAATAAAATACGCTTGTTGGAGACAAAGATAAAACGTTTGGGAGATGCTGACCATGAAAAAAACAATAAAGACAAAACTATACATCATTAAGTAAAAAACAAAGAGAAACGCTGTGCCAAGGACTTCGACTTTGTTTAAAAAGTTTAAATGTTTGATGAAGACGCAAAATTTAAATCTAATATTCTTCTTGTAAATTCAAAGAAATATTTTCGTTCTGCTTCAAGGTACGGTAATGGGACCTAATTTTTTACCTGTCGAAGATCGGCTAAAATTAGTTAAATATCACTATTATACCTATCATATAATTTATAACTCATATTGCCAGACGTACGTACTTACCGTTTTTTAAGTAAAAAAAATCCTATTTTTATAAAAACCATGACAGTATTTATTTTTTGTGTAGTTTTGAGTTTATACCCTTTAGGTTTCTCAAAATTTTTAAAATATTTCCCAATTTGAGAAAAAAAAAACAACTCTGCTTTTGGTACCTTTTTCTTCTTGCAATAGAACTATCATGAAAGCACCAATTTTTCTATATTCGCACAAGTTAAATAATTTTATAAAAGAAGTGGCAAATGTGCAACCTTTTTTGCCATATAGATATATAGTTCTGAGTTGACTTTTTGTACTGGTTTAATATTTAGTTTTAACTAAAATCATCAAAAGTGACTAGCATAGTCTCCCTCTGAGGTATAAATGGATGAATGAATGAACCTTGCTGGGTTCGTTACATGTCTTGAAAGCCTGTCTCTTTCGCCAAAGAATAGATTTTTCTGGGCTGCAACCTTCTTACATCGCCTGGGGCCAGCAGATAGTTCTCAAAATGCGACTGTCTTGACCTTATTGGATTTTCGAAAACATACGAAATTATTCGCACGCGACTACTTCCGTCTCTTCCTATACCGTATAGAATAGGAGGCAAAAGATATGCCGATATGCTGATTCATGGTAGTGCGTGAAAGAATAACTGGTTTTTCATGCGAAACAACACGAATACCCTCCACCCACTCGTGCAATATTGAGTTAAACCAGTCGAATTTGAACGCGGTGAACACATACCGGCTTATCTTTCGCCTCTCATTTCACACGGTATAGAAAGAAACTGACGTAAAAATGGCCGATTATTTATTATACGTATGCGGATATTCTCGTATAGTTTCGAAAATCAGACAGCTGGACACTCCAACAGGACATGCAAGGAGGATTCTTCGTCCTCCATGCAGTCGCTCTGAGGTATACATTTATTTAAAACAAAATGTTATATTAATACATTACATACATTAAAAGGCACGGATGCAAATATTTTAATGGGTGATCGAAAACCAAACTAAAAAAATAAATAGTATAGTTTTTACAACTAGTGGCTCTAATAGTGCTTTTTTTTAAAAAGCGTGGTTTTAAAAAACGAGTGCAGCGGGTGAAAAAAGCACAGTTTAGCAGCAAGTTGTAACCACTATCTTTTTTAATACCATTATCAAAAATTCAAAAAACGGAAAAAACATACAAAAAACTAGAGCCAAAAACGAAAAATAAATACTTCGCCACCGGATGATCCGTTTTAAAATTTCGCACCTCATCCTTCGGTTGGCCATTTTGTTTTTTGATATTATTTGCCTACAGAAAACAAGGATATAATTTTTTTGCACCTCTGAATAAGAAAAAAATGTTTTGAATCGGTAACCAAAAAAAAGCCATGTTTTTCTTATTTTCGCACAGTTAGTAAAATCCGAGGAAATCGTGTTTTCGACGAGGTTATAATAAAAGTTTCTGATATGGGAGTCTTACTCCTTTGTTTTCAAGATATTTGATTTTTAGTGTTCTGAAATTGGGGAAAAAATCCAAAAATTAAAAAAAACTGAGGGCGTCAAATGAGTTCTTACGCTCCGAGTCACTTTTTTTAATCTTAGTCACTTTTTTTAATCCGACAGGTTAAAAAGAAAGACTGAAAAACATTTGCAATTGGTAAAAAGTAGTTTTTACAACTAGTGGCTAAGATAAAGTTTTTTTTACAAGCGTTGGTTTAAATTTCGAGCGCAGCGAGTCATTTAAAAACGCCACTTAAAAAAGGGCATGCGGTTTAGCCGGGGAGTTGTAAAAAAACGTCACAACGTCCTCCGATAGCTTATTCCCATTTTTCATATAACTATAAGATACTAAACCAGACAGCACACATTGTCCATCGGACAGTCATTTTCTGTCCAAAACCGTCCGCATTGTCCATGGATCATTTTTGGACATATTGGGTCTGCATCGCGTTTTCTTTGTTATGTTCGGTATAGAAATAAAAACGAATATCATAACCACTTTAACAGGCATATTCATTTTTCATTCATAAAGCATCCCTGGCATAGCGTAATATAAGGGGTTATTCGGAGTGATTTAAGGATAGCAGGGTAGTTATAATGCCGATTACCAAAGCCTAGGGCGTTTGATTTTGGCAACTTCAAAATCTGGTTTTTGTTCTATGGAAATTGAGGTTATGTTTTGTCTAAATAAAAATGGAATGGACTGTGAAGGGTTTACAAAAACTACAATACACAAAACGTACTTTAGGCAAACGGAAAATGACCCAAACATATATCATACAAATCGAAAAACAAGCAAACAGTCGTTTGAGCAAATCGTATTTTTAACAATCTGTACAATTAACAAAACGGAAATCAGCCAAAATTGAAATAAGCACAACATACAAATCGAAAATCGCACAAACCGTACATCGTACAAATTGGTTTGTTGCACGGTTATTCTCTGCCTGTCAGCTTGGCTCAGAATAAGAAAGATACTATATAGGCGTAAACCTGTTTTTTCATTATAGGAAATTATCCGGTCTCTGTTAAGCTGCAGCCTGATAAAACCTCGAGTAAAACTAGACATCTGGAGAGTAAACAGGTTGTTTGGAATTTGCAAGGTTCTAATAACGTGCTATAAAAAACAACCAATTATTTCTATTGTCTTTCTTGCTCTGAACCCAGCTGTCAGGCAGAGCATAACCGGAATAACCAACCAATTTGTACGATGTACCGTTTTTATGATTTTTGATTTGTATGTTGTGCATTTGTGCAAATTTCGATTTGGGCGATTTCCGTTTTGGTTAATTTCCGTTTTGTTAGTTTTACGGATTGTTCAAAATCCGATTTGTGCAAAGGACTGTTTGCTAATTTTTCGATTTTCGATTTGTATGTTGCCCGATTTGATAATTGTCCATTTGTTCAAAATACGATTTGTGCTTTGTACTTTTGCAAAAAATAGGTGGAGTCTACTAAAATCGTATGTTTGATGAGGGTATAAAAATAGACATTTTTATTGATTCAATTTCTAGAATTTGAAAAAATATATTTATGCTATTATGCATGTTCATTCATGTGCAATAACAATTTAAAAACCTGCCAGGAGATGAATGATCATTTTTCCAAAAAATCTAATACTTAGCTGCAGAAATACGCATATTTTTGTCCTTCAAAAACAAGTTTTGCAAGAACTATCATATATAGGTACATACTTTAATAATTTATATACACACTAAGTATAATAGACACTTAAAGTTGGCAAGCTATTTTTGATTCTTGCTGTTTACATATCTCTGATTCGTTTGTGTGTGTGTGTGTCATCATCATAGGCAATCACCCGATACCGAGTATGATTTTCCTCTATTCTGTATCGTCGCTATCTGTTGTGCTGTTTGATGGCTATGTAAGCCAATTCTCGAGCCGCACACTCTTCCACTGTCCTGGCACACCCAGTCTCTGGCAACAGCCGGGTGTTGTTGGTCATTTTTCTACGAACATTCTCTCTTTTCCGTCTCTAGTCTACGTCGTTGCCCTATCGTTTGCCGTGGTCTCGAAGTTGTTTATATCGATGCAACACCGTTCTCAACTAAAAAGCCAGTTAACTCCTACCGCCTCAGTGCCCTTTAGCCTACTGTGGCTGCCATTTTTATAACGAAATTGACAAGTAAAACATGGACTTTCTGTCAGTTTGGTTTCAATATGGCACCGATCATAGGCCAAACGATGTGACCCTTCATAATATTGCCTTAGAGAATGTCCTTGTACCTTTTTTGTTGACGTCCTTGATTTCTCTTTCCCTCCTGGGAGACGTGTTTCGGGAATGCGGATAACGTGACCAGTCCAACGAAGCTGGTGCTTGAAGATAAGGATTTCTATACTATACTTACAACGTACACTTCCGGCCACATAAAATGCGTACGCTGATTTTATATAGTGTATTGTGGGCCTCGCAACTCAGTAATTTTAGGTATTTCAAATTGACAAAAAATGTCACCGTCACGTTTTGTTGTTGTCAAACGCTTATATTAAAAAATGTTCTAACTAAACGAATTCGAAAAAGCCCAAATTTTGGCAAAATTAGATGGTTTTTGGTCAGTTCGAAGAGTAGCGGCCCATTATGGACGAAACAAGGCTACAACTGTAAGAATAAGAAGAAAGTACCAAGAAGAAGAAACTGTAAAGCATAGTAAAGTGTGGCCAGTCTCCTTATTTTTGTGTTTACAATGTCAAAAGATCTAACCTGTAATTCGAAAACGTCAAAGTCAGTTGCAATAAGCAACGCAATTAGCAAAACTTAAATTCAACAGACCTGCAGCTAACTTCTGCGGTACGCATTTTATGTGGCCGGAAGTGTACGACGTAACCAAACCAATTCTTGTTCAGTGCTTGATGCACAGTTTTACTTAATGCCTCTGAATTCTATTTCCTTCCTTGTCGAAAAAAGTGAGAGGGCAATAGAATGGAAAATAAAAGAAGTGAAACTGTGGGCATTTATGAAAACCCACAGATAACAAATTGGATAGGATACGCTAGCTGCGTACGAATACTGCAAGGGTGGTCGTAGAGAAAGACCTAGTCGTTTTGGTACGACGTGTCCGTTCTGAGCATGCGCACTGATATACGATAATGATTAAGCACTCGAATCTCTATTTGTGCAACTCTAAATTATATCTGAGTCTATTTCTTTTTATGTCTACTGAACGGATTTTGAAGGAAGTTTGACTACTGAATTTTTTGATCACTGGGCAGGACATGGCTTTATCTCACCAAAATCGGTTTAGAACTTTAGGGAAACCAAAGTTATGGCTATTTAAAGTAAAAATCCGGGAAGAAACAGCGGGCAAAGCGGGTAATCGATTGGAAGGAACGGTTTGAGGTGCAGAAGGTGAGGGTAAAGAGGGAGGGATGTTAGGCGGAAAGGAAGAGGAAAAGCTACAATTATAAACACGCGAAGTAAGTCGCGAGCAATTTAGCTAGTGGTTTAATAAATTTAAATAATTGTAAATAGTTACCTAACACATATTTCAGATTTTATGTTTTGCTGTCACTGTATTTCTGTATTTAAATAGTTGTTTAGATGCCAAGGGACCTAAGGGAGGAAAGTGCCATTTTCCCCCCTGCGGATTATTTGATGCCCGACGATTTTTTCTACTACCTTTATTTAATAATAATAATAAATGGCTCCTGGGAAGGACACGAAAAGATATTGGACTACTGACAGGGATACTGACCGGCCACAACCGACTCAGTAAGCATTTGACTCGCATCGGGATCGGGAATGGCTCTATCTGCCGTGTCTGAGGGAGGGCGGAGGAGACATCCCGGCACCTCGTTGCGGAGTGCGATGCATACCTAAGGATGAGGCATCAGGTACTCGGACAACCGAACCTGGATGCAGAGGACCTCTCAAGTGGGCCAAAATACTGGACTTCGTGAAGAGACCAGAAAGGCCCGGAGAGCCCACTACCGTACAAGCGGTACAGGTGGTGGATTAGGGGGCTGGGCTGGGGTAAGGTAAAAAGGGACCGATTGGGCCTACTTGCCAGGTCTTGGAGCGCCCCCTAGTTACTACACTACTACTAATAATAATAATAATAATTGCCGTTAAGCTAAAAAAAACTTTGCAATACAACAAATCTTATCAAATGATGATCAGTACATCTGCAAATGTTATTTTTTAACGAGGTGTAGTACAAAAATGTCTAAACACTTAATATTAAACTTAAAAATTAATATTAGTCAAATTTCAAATTGTCATACCATTATAAATCATATTTCCAGGGGCAAACTTGTGATGCACAGGGTGTTGTCGAACCGAAGTGGCCAACCTTCTATGTGCCACCAACAACTCCTCGGGCAGACAACCTGCGGGCAGCCTCCACATGGCTGCCATATCACTTACTTAACATAATTTTGGCTATTAATAACTGTCACTTATGCTAATCTACTTAAGTTTACATCACGCATCAAAAAAAAATTTGTCTTTTTTTAATACTTTTTGTTAGATTTTATTGAATTAAATTAAATTTAGACCGTGCTTATTAGTTCATTTTATTGCAACTTTGACTTTATTGAGACTTCTTTGATATTTTTTATTTTCATTTTTTCTCCGTTCTTTATTATTAACTTGTTTTTTTTCTTTTGCTGATATCTATACCGTTGAAAAGACAAACTTCAAGTGCGGTCCATCGGCGTCCCGACGTTGAGCGTCGGATTTTATCACGCGTACAGAATAAGGAGAGGTAAGAATGTTTTTCAACTCTAAAAGGGCGAATTTTTCCTTGCAAAGCGGGTGCATAGGATAAGGAAAGGGATGTGCTAAGGCGCTTCTAAATTAGCACTAAAATATTCCAAGCACGTGCTAAGAATAGTTTACGTTCCGCCCCAATGACATGCTATGGCAGGTCCACAAAATGTTCTTATACCTAGTTAAATGCGAGGTAGATAGTAGGCAGTGCCATCAATATCTTGATTGAGCATTTTTTAAATGCTGATCATCGCACATTCATTAAGTTATACCAAGTAAGTTCTTTGCATGTGCTATCTAATGTGTCGGGTGGGCTTCCAGGATATACTGTGTCCGCAAAATAGATATCTCTGAAATTTCCAAGAATGTCCAGAAAGGACATGTCTGAGATGTCAAATGAGGTAATTCTTAGAATATTCAAATACAGAAATCTAGAGAATATCCCTAAAAATTAATTTTAGGACTATATGGATGTCAGAAGAGAATAATCTTGCAAAGATGTATCACCATCATCTTCATATACTTCTTAGTAATAATTATAAGTATTTAAATAAACATTAATATTAAAATAAAATGTCATACTTTTTGATGAATTTACAGTGAAATTTTCGTGGATTGCGTTGATTAGTGTTGAGCAGGATGGTTCCACATCCAGAAAACTGGGTTGACGGTTTAGTGTATGATGGTGGTATAAATGTTTCTCGTGTGACTTATTTTCAACATAACACACAAGTACCATAAATAACCACCAAACCAACATAAGAAGTAAACCGTCAACCAGTTCTTTGGATTTGAAACCATCCTGCTCAAAATTAATCAACAGGTGTTAGATAAAAAAACTAAATATTACAGACAGCTTCTAAATTTTTCTTTTTCTATGGAAAAGTTACCCTCATGCCTCACTGCAGGGGTGACGGGGTGATTACCTATAAATGCCTTCTGATAAGGATGGTAATTGCTATGTAAATGTTTTGATTAGCGATCAGTCGAATATAATTAATTTTGGCGGGGGTGTTATTGAAAAAGTAAACAAGGTCAAATTTGCAAAGTTTATACTAAAATGAAGCCATCTTTCTTGCAAGTAATCATGATAATATATATACAGGGTTCCTAAGCAAATCCTTAGGGGACCAAGCAGCCGTGTATAAGACGCAGACAAACGGAAAAGCACATTAGGCAGAAAAGGATGGGCATGGGGCGATGTTATCACTACATCTTACACGTAGTAAATCCATTCCAGGTTGTTGTTTTCTAATGTTTTCCATTTTCATACCTTTAGGACTGGAATAAAAATTGTTTTTGCTCGACTTTAATACCAAACTGATGAAAGATATCGTAAAAAAAATATTTTTCGGCTTTTCATTTTCGCGTTCAAAGCGTTCAAAGCGTTCATACACGGCCGAAGAAATCGACTGAGATATTTCCGTAGAAACTTTATCAAGCAAATAGGACGGGTTGACGCCTTCGAACGTCCAACCCGGGTTTTGCACTTTGATTCGAAATCAAAAAGGAGAAACAGTCAGATGTGGGGCCGTGCACAAATTACGTAACGGTGATTTTATCAATTTTTGACCCTCTCCCTATGTAATGTTTTGTAACGGTTTGGCACGCCACTCCCCTAATATTACGTAACGATTTCAAGACCACTACCCCCCCCCCCCAAAGAAAAAAACTTTTCACTTATTTTCATTCCAAATTTTCTTAGTTTCACACAAATGCAAACGCTGTCGAAAACCCCCCTCCCCCCTACGTAACGTTTTGTAACCCCCCTCCCCCCATGACCATTACGTAATTTGTGCACGGCCCCTGTAGTCCCAGTGGAGGAGGGCGAGAAAATTGATATCTTTTTCTTAAAAATTATACTCTTTAGACCTATTTCTTTGCGTTCCCGAAATTACGTAATTTTTGAAAAAAAATTGTAAGCGGCGCCATTTTTATTTCGTGCTTTGTTTTTCTAACATTTTTGCGTTCGGCTAATTTAATTGAAAAATTTTTGTCTGCGGCGCCCTTTATCTTCTCACTCGAAACCAAGATCCCCCGTTTTAGGAAAACTGATCCCGTCTCTGTTTCTAAATTTTTTCGAATAAAAGTAGAGTATGACCATGGGGGAAATAATTTTTTTCTACGGTATGACGAAAATTTCGAGAAAGTTGAAGAAAAAAATAAAAAAAGTGGCAGAGCTTAAGTTTTTCGTAAAAAAAACGTTTTTTGTAAAGAAACAGAGCAAAATAAATCTTTTCACCCCTTTTTGGGTGCAAATATTGGCAGCCCCTTATTTTTCGCTTTTACCCTCCCGCTAGTTTTGAAGAATTGGTTCGCTACATGTTTCGAAACCATGTCATAAAACACCTCGAAAATATCAAATGTAGTGTAGGGCCAGCTTTATTTAAATTCAATAATATCGCAAGCAAAAAGCTCTGCAGGAAAAACAGCGTCATTTATTGATTTCTTTGGCTGCTAGTGCTAGCTGCATGGTTTGGCCGTTTCCGGATAGATGTCACTAGTAGAACAGAATGGAAAGAAATTTAATTAAAAGCGAAGATATTTCTTTCTAATGTTAACAACCTCACGAGTTTATCGCTCAGTATCGTAAATAATGGACCCTGCCGCCTCCTTTAAGCAAGAAAAAGCTGTGGTTTGGACCTGAAAACATCTAATTTTTAATTAGATTAGATGTTCAAATCTCATGGTGTGGCCGCCATCTAGCGGAATTTGCAGACATCTTGTCAACGGTTATTATGGCAACTATGATGTATGCTCACAATGAAAGAGTGGCGACAATTTTTTCTCATGAAAGCAGTGCGGAGATTCTAACAAACTGGCACTATTGCTCAATATACCTGTTTCTTTTGTGCGCGCAGAACTTTCTAGGCCATTTCTGTTTGATTTATTGAAATCCTATCCATAAGGAAAATCTTAGGAACCCTGTATATAATATATAAGAGTCCCTATAAAAAAGACGAAACGTAATTTGACCGAAAATAAAACAAACTAAAATAATTGGTGCAAAACGTAAAAATATCGAAAATAAAACAATTTTGAGTGTAAAGTAAATAAAAAGCGAGGCTTCGCCGTTGCCAAACCGTTCGAAAAATCCTTTCTAGTTGTTTTTTTCAATCATGAACTGGGATTTGTGTTTTTTACGTTGACATATGCCGATAACTAAGGAACATCTTAACATAGATCTTTAAAACTAATCCAACCAAATCAATTCAGTTAACAGACTCGCGATTCCAAATTGTAGATCGACCAATTTTCTTTCGACAAAATTACATTTCGACTTTTTTACTTTCGGACACATTATGGGCATTTTGGGTCTCTATAAAAAAGCCGAAACGCAATTTGACCGAATTAATTTGGACGAAACGTTATTTAAATAATAATAATAATAATAATAATAATAATAATAATAATAATAATAATAATAATAATAATAATAATAATAATAATAATAATAATAATAATAATAATAATAATAATAATAATAATAATAATAATAATAATAATAATAATAATAATAATAATAATAATAATAATAATAATAATAATAATAATAATAATAATAATAATAATAATAAAACGATAAGACAAAAATGTATTGGGACAAAACTATACAATCTGATGTGACTCTCGAACACAATAGACCGGATATTACCCTGATAGACAAACAGAACAACATAGTGTACTTAATAGATGTAGCAATCACAAACAATAATAACTTAGAAGCAAAACACAATGAAAAAATTAATAAATACTTACCGCTTAAACGTGAAATTAAGCACATGTGGAATACGGACAACGTTAAGATTATGCCCGTTGTTCTGTCTGCTCTAGGAATCATACCTAAGAAATTAAAATGTATATTAAGAGAGTTAGAATTAAACGAAAATACTTACCAAGCACTGCAAAAATCAGTACTACTCGATGCAGCACATATTGCACGTCATGTCCTCGAAAAGTAAAAATCATGTAGGTCGCTGCCTTGAAATTTTTTTTTCCGGTAGCGGCTGAAACAACAGGGAAACCTTGAAGACAAAAAAAAAAAAAAAAAAAAAAAAAAAAAAAAAAAAAAAAAAAAAAAAAAAATAATAATAATAATAATAATAATAATAATAATAATAATAATAATAATAATAATAATAATAATAATAATAATAATAATAATAATAATAATAATAATAATAATAATAATAATAATAATAATAATAATAATAATAATAATAATAATAATAATAATAATAATAATAATAATAATAATAATAATAATAATAATAATAATAATAATAATAATAATTTAAGCGAAACGTAAAACGATCGGAACGTAAAATAGTCGAACCGCAATATAAACGAATCGTAAAATGACCGAACCTCAATATTTCACACGATCAAACCAACCCAATCCAGCCGAACCAACCCAACACGTAAATCAAATCCACGTGAATACCTGCTGCAATGACCCTTGGTAACATTGCGTTCGCAGACTCACGATTTTAGCGCGGCGCAAGCGCATTATAAATTAGAACTTCGACTTTTTTACGTTTTTGACGTAGTTATATTCGTGTTTCTTATTTTCGTTTACATTTCAGGTTTTCTACAGTTCGACGAAGTTATTATCGATCTTTTTATATTTGACGATTCCATCAATTTCTGGTTCGACCAATTTTCTTTCGACAAGATTACGTTTTGATTTTTGTACTTTCGGTCGCATTATGGTGCCCTAGTGTGTACCTCTGAATCTGACAATTTTTTTTACCAAAGCCTACTCATGACGAAACTATTTAATTGAGAGCCCTGAACATCGTTCAACAGACAGAAATTTAATTTAATTTAAAAAAATACATTGTATAAAATACTGTATACGTATATGATAAATCTAAGCGTGATCTTCATCAAAACACCTCATAAATCAGTGCTTAACCCCGAATAAGTGACCGAATACAATAAAACGGCATAAACACAAAGACTTCCTTCTCGTCACGGGGCAAAAAGGAAAGCCGCACTGTCATTTTGGTAAATCCACGACAACAACGTTCACGGGGCAAATTTGACTTTCAGATGGGCACCCTTGGCTTGCCGGAGAAGTCCTATAAATAATAAAAGGTCGTGGCTCTCTCAGTATACAGATACGTACAAGGTTTCGGTTTTGTAACGTAATAAATTGAATATTGGATTGGATAAAATTCAATTTAAATCAAAATCTGTATAGCCTAGATCAAAAGCTTTAAAGAATATTTGGCTTAAACTTGTCATCAGCATTCAAACCATCGATCTGATTCAAACCGTGAAAATAATGGCATATTTTCTATAATTTTTTCAAACATTTCGCCTGCGGCGCCTTTATCAATAAATCTATATCTAATTGGAACAATATCCCATCCCTTCTCGGCAGCTGAGCCAACTAACTTTGTAAAAAAATATATCACAAAAAACGTGAAAGTGATTAAAATTTTCTGTTTCTTAAGCATTTTTTGTTTAAAACATTTAAAACGCGTGAAAATGGAATATAGTTTTCGCCTGCGGAGCATTTGAGACATGATTTTCGTGAAAAAATCTAGAACTATTGAATATAAGCGAGTAAGTATTTTGCTGCAGGCCATATGATAGGACCATTTGCTAATAGGGATATTTTGGAACGCTTATTTGACACTTCGTAGTGTATTCCGTTGTGGTTAATTACCGTAGCTTACGGCATACGAATCCATTTCGTTGTGGTTGTGGTTTTTTTTTCTGGTTAATTTTAGAGAATTTTGGCGCAATTAATTTTAAAAATAATAAAATATTACCAGGTTCCCACATACTTATTTTGTTAAATTAAGCCAAATTTTTAATTTTTTATATCTACTATGTCGTTGGTTGCGTCCAGCCTGACGCGCAAGGTCGCAAACAAAACCTCACTGATTCTTGATTTGTGTATTTAATTTTCAGTCAATTTTTACGTTTTTTTTCCAGTTTTGGAATCAAAGAAACTTTAAAATAAACCGGTATTGTTTTAGAAAGAATAACTGCATACCAGAATGCAATTCAAATTACAAAAGTGCCCAGAAAAAGGGTGGGTCGTATGTAACGACCTTTTCCTATCCAATTGATCCTTCCCTTTTCTATTAAGCTAGTAAAATTTCACATATTACCTGCCTATTGCTAGGAGGCCCTTCATACATAGTGTTATGAGAGGTAGGAAACTCGACTTTCCTATCTTTTTGTTAATAAAATTTTACGATTATCTACTAGGAGCCGTGCACAAATTACGTAACGATCATAGGGGGGAGGGAGGGGGTAGCCAAAGCGTTACAAAACGTTACATAGGTGAGAGGAGGGGTTTGCGACAGCGTTGGAATGAAAATAAGAAAAAAGTTTTTTTTGGGGAGCGGTGGTCTTGAAACCGTTACATAATATTATGGGGGGGGGGTTTACCAAACCGTTAGAAAACGTGATATGGGGGAGGGGAGGTCAAAAATTGGTAAAATCACCCTTCCGTAATTTGTACACGTCCCCAGTGCCTATTGCTAATAATTTTTATTATTTATTTATTATAGGAAAAGGAGTAGAAAATGGAAACTAGAATGCCTGTAAAAGAGAAAACATGAGAATGCATAATGGAGAGATCTTGGGAGAGATAGAGAGCTATGAATATGGAAAATAATACCTCGGCACATGTTATTAACGATACAAGGTAAACACAGTTAACAAAACTAGCATATTCACGAAAACAAATATATGCATTTTGCAGCCCATATTTTTAACTTACAAATGCCCCTAGCTTCAAATTAATGTAAAAATTAAAATTTTGTAAGTAGCCCCTTTTTAGGGGGCAATTTTGGGTTTAGCTTATAAGGTTTGAACATAAATGTTCTATTTTGATATTAAATTTGCAATCTTCGTAAAATTTACCTTTAATAGAAATCTGTTTCATAAGGTTACGTAACTTTTAAAAGCCCATATCTCCGAAACTAAAAGGGGTACCCCTATGAAGTTTGGTATCATTTTAC
This sequence comes from Oxystoma pomonae, assembly GCA_963921995.1. Taxonomy (NCBI): domain Eukaryota; kingdom Metazoa; phylum Arthropoda; class Insecta; order Coleoptera; family Brentidae; genus Oxystoma; species Oxystoma pomonae. The sequence goes on from OY998167.1 coordinate 63,853,263, forward strand.
CGTATTTTTTTTGGGAAAATCCACAGCTATTAACTTTTTGGGATCACACGCTACCATTGCCAATAAAAGCGATAGAATGACCTAAAATTCGTATATATTGGAGAATTTATTGATTTAATTCCCTTGAGGTAGTCAATTTTATGTTTTTAGGATGGCAGTAGGCGGAGATGAAGAAGTTTGAACTGGAGAAAGAGAGGTAAACGAAAAAGGCATCAGAATAATAGAAAGGTATATCTCTCCAATACTGTTCCAGTTGAAGTATCCGGAAGTGTGCATTCCTTTTTTTAAAATAAATTATTACCATACCTCCAAATACTACCTAGGAGATAACAATGGTCAATGGTCATCTTGGTTTATGACACACATTGAAAACGATTACTGGATTAAGTTGGTTGCCTATATAATATTGTAGAATATACAGGGTGGGGACTTTAACTCGAACAAATTTGCTACAGCTTCAGGGTGAATGCGGATAAAACGTAAAACACGTCGATTGAGATTTTTTGTGGGCTTAACGGTCATACTAAAGAAAATATTGTTTTACCCCTTTTAGAGGGCGAAACCCGATCCCACTTGTGGCACCTTGTTGGAAAGCTCTTTTAAGCAGAAAATTGTGCAATTTTTGTTTTATTTTAACTTGATAGGTAATTGATATTTCAAAAAACGCATTTTTGAAAAGAAAAATGAAACAAAAAATATAGTGAATTATTTTCAAAATTTATATAATTTTCAACCATAAATAGGCAACTACCCAACTTCCTAGAGCTAGAAAAATCTATTGGTGAAATCTCTGAACCCAATCATCATTAAAATTTCAATTTTTAATGTTTCGGTTATTTTCCGGCATTTTTGACGTAAATAAAGAATATTTGAAAAATATTTCGGCAAAAATAATTGATTCCATTCTGCCACACAAATGAAAAAAAAAATATTTTTTTTTTGTAAATATTTCAATTTTCATTCAGAAAAATCCATTTTGGACAATAAAGAGTGCAAAATTTCAATAAAGCAGTTCATACACATTTTGTCCAAATTAATGAAAATAACTAAAAATTGCAAATTCATTCTGTTTAAAAGTTGCGGAATTTTGTGATATCAAAAAGTTTTTTGAAGCTAAAAGATAGAAGAAGAAGAAGATTAGAATGAAATAAAACATGGGCAGCCAATTTTCGTTTAAAAGGAGCTTTCCAGCAAGGTGTCACAAGTACTATCATCCTATTTAAAAAAATTGAGTGGGGTTGGGTTTCGCCCTCTAAAAGGGGTAAAAAATATTCATTTTACTGTGACTGGAAAATTTGCCTTTATATTTTATTATTTTTATTATATTTTTTTCCAAATCTTAATTTATACTTGCAGATTTTATGTTTCTATTTATTCTTTATATTTGAAATTAATAATTTATTTCTTAGTAGTAGTCAGCGTTAGGATTTGGTCAAAATGCTCATGAAAGGATAAAAAAATGGAAATAAATTAAAAAACTTCCACGCCCAAGCCTCATAGAGGCTTCAGTGAGTTTCCCTATTTATTTATATTTTTTAAAATAATCAAAAATAATAATCTAATTTGAGATTGAAAATTAATAGATATATATTATTATTATTATTTTATGAAATAGTCAAACAAACAACCATAAAGTCGAGGAGAGGAGATCCTAGGAAATCTCTAAGTGATTATTTTTTGGATTTGTAAAGTAGGTACCTACTTATGTGTGAATCTAATTAAAGAAAATAAACTCATTTTCAGAAGAATACCGAATTTTATTGGAAGAATTCAGTAGAAGGTTCACTCTATGTCAGTATCAAGTAAAACAAATAGGTATACACAGTGACAATCCTGTTTAACTAAGATGTCTTGTTGGAGTATGTAACTCAGATATTCTACTTATTTCAACAAGTTTACATTTTTAATAAAAATCCCAGTTTAAATTAACAGTAATTTTCAGAGATGGTGGTGATGAAAACAGTAAATCATGACATTGCAAAGTTTGTCTACTTTTTTCTGTATCATTTGAGGTGATGTGAAGGTGTTTTTGTGGGTGGAGGGAGAGCCATAATCACTTCGTAGTATTTGACCCTTAACTTGTCAATGTTGCTTGTTTCAGTGAACTAATTAACTCCTGAACATCATACACCATCTCTTCATCTGTGAATTTCATGTTGGATTCTAATGTTGTTCCTACTGGTTTAGCTTCCAACATGCCAAACTTTGAGAGAATGTTTTTGACATATTGTTTTAAGAGCTGCAGTTTGTTTCTTTTATATATTTTTATTAAAAAACAGAAAATATTGAATCGTCGACCAACAACTTTTGACGTTATTTATTATATGTCACATTGAAAGTTAAGGTAGGTTAAAAATCAATATTATGACAATTTACATCCACTTATAATTCGGTTACTAAATTACCAAAAACCAACACACTCCCTTAAACGAATTATAAAAACTTATGTACTTTAAAATCAAAAACTTAAACCCAGACCTAAAGCACAACTTTTATGTTTGGGAATAGGCAACGATTTTGTACAAACATCTGCTATCATATTCACACCTGGCATATAAGAAAGTTTAATTTTTCTACTTGATACAAGTTCTCTTATGTAATGAAATCGAATATCAATATGCTTTGTGCGATTATGGTAGACAGGATTATAGGCTAATTTTTTAGCAGATTGATTATCATTGTATAACACTAAATCCTTGTTACACACTGATTTTAACAACTCATTATCATACACTAACTCACTAAACAATGCTTTTAAATATACAGCTTCCTTTGCAGCTTCACTTATCGCCATATATTCTGCTTCTGTAGAAGATAAAGCAGTGCTTAATTGTTTTCTACATCCCCAGGAAATTGCTGCACTTGCAAATTTGAATACAAATCCGGTAAATGATTTTCTATCAGGAGCACTATTTCCCTAATCAGCATCTACAAAACCTTCTAACTTTAGGTCTTCACCTTTGTAAACTAGGCAAGCATCCATCGTACCTTTAAGGTATCGCAGCAGCAGTTAAATTGACTCAAGTAGGGCGTGTTCCTACTGCTAGGTATATCAGTGAACCAATTAACTCCTGATATGGAACATCATACACCATCTCTTCATCTGTGAATTTCATGTTAGATTCTAATGTTGTTCCTACTGGTTTAGCTTCCAACATGCCAAACTTTGAGAGAATGTTTTTGACATATTGTTTCTAAGTTTTAGGGTCTTCTCTTTTCTGTCTCTTTCTACTTTAAATCCCAAAGCATAATTTACAGCTCCAAGATCTTTTATTTTAAAGTTCTTTATTAGTTCTGTCTTAAGGCCTTTAACCATGCTTGCATTATTGTGAAAAATGAAAAAATCATCTACATACAATGCTATAAAAATAACACTGTCTTTTTCTGCCTTGACAAAAATACATGGTTCTTTTTCACACTGTCTGTAGCCAAGTTTTATAAGTATCTCCTTAATCTTGAAGTTCCACATTCTTGATGACTGTTTAAGTCCATAAATAGCTTTCTTTAAAAGACAAACTTTGTTTTCTTCACCTTCTTTTATAAATCCTTCTGGTTGATACATCAAGATCTGTTCGTTTAGGTGTCCATATAAGAAAGCTGTCTCAATGTCAATGTGATCTATTTTAAGATTTAAGGCGAACAACATCCTTATTGAGCCATGACGTATGACTGGAGAATATGTCTCATAATAATCAACACCTTCTCGTTGAGTATAGCCTTTTGCTACTAATCTTGCTCGATGTCGTACTATCTCACCTTCACTGTTCTTCTTTTCTTTATACACCCATTTGTTTCGTACTATGTTTTTAGCATCTTTTGGTTTGTCTACTAATATCCTACTAATACCAAGACTTTATTTCTTTAGATATAGCCTCTTACCAATTTTCTTTATTTGGACATGATATCGCTTCTTTAAAAGTCACTGTTTCTGTTATATTAGACATTTCCAGAGTTTGATATGTTACATAATCTGGAAATTATTTTTGACGCCTTTCTCTTTGTGGATAGAGTCTGGGTAATTCTGGAAAATCATCAGCTTCTTCATAATCATTAAAGCCATCACTCCCTTCATCTTGATTTTCTACTAGTATTTCTTCCAGATTATCATCCTCTTCCGCATCATTGATCTGATTTTCCTCCATAATCACTGTAACCTCTTCTTCATTTTGTTTAGATTCTTCAGTTTTATCTTCATTTTTAAGAGATTTACAGTCTTTTTCATAATTTTCTGTGCTTTTCTTACAGTTTTCAATGAAAATAACATCTCTGGATGTTACTAATTTCTTTGTCTTGATCTCTCTGTCTCTTTGATCTCAAAATTGACATATTCTGTACCATTGTCTGATCTAATTATTTTCACTTTAGCTTCACACTCATTTTCGACTTTGTTGATAAAGTCAAATATGCAATTTTTGACTTCATCTTTTGATTTAATAAAGTAAGCAAATACCATCCTACTGTGGTCATCAATGAGAGTTAGCATATATTTTTTACCTCCCTATGATTCACTAGGCATGGGCCCACGTACATCAGTGTGTATTAAATCTAGTTTATTTTCAGATAGCTTTTTATTTTTATCTGATGGGAATGGCTTTCTTGCTTGCTTACCTTTAATGCATGGCACACAGGGCAGTATTTCTTGTTCTTTTTCTTTGTAGGTCACTCCTGTTGCCATACCATTTTTAAGAATCCTCATACTGACTCTGTTGAGGTTTCCCAACCTCCTATGCCATAAGTATTGATCGGACTCTTGTTTTGTAGACACCAAAACCAAATTTTTGTCTGTTTTTTCTGGTGTTTCATTGACCAAATCTAATTTATAAACACCACCAACCTCAGATACAGTAACAAGTGTCTTTCCAAGGTCTGGCACATGAAGCACATTGGATATCTTTAATGAACTGCCATCACTTATTTTAATTGGGATGTCGCCAGCACCATTTATTTTTAGCTTTTCTTTGTTTGCTACCATTACTTCAAGTCCTTTTTCTTTCTTGCAAAAATTATTCATGTTCTCATCTTGCGCACTTATATGATTAGTAGCGCCTGAATCTATGTACCAGCTGTGTTGATCAAAACCTTTGGTTACTCCAAGAGCAGTCAATAAAGCTTTATCCTTATTTTTATCAGCTGTCTGCTGATTTTGACTGTTTTCTCCAGGCTTGTTACTAGGACAGTTGTATTTAACGTGCCCTGTCTTTTTGCACCGGAAACACCAAGGTTTTTTTTCTTTTTGTCATACTGCTTTTTCGAGAACATAGCACTTTCATGGCTGTTTGTGTACCTTTTGTCTTGCAGGAGCTTCGTTTTGACCAGGTCACTTGAAATTTTAGCACCTGAATGCTCCAATACCATGACTGCTCAGAAATGTTCATGATTTCGTTAACGTAAGCCTCCATGCTGCTAAAATTCTCTAGCTTGACTGAAAACAGACTTCGCATTAATGTGACTCTGCGATTAAGCCCCTTGTCTTCATAAGCCAACTCAAGAGCCTCCCAAGCTTCTTTGGCCGTTTCTGCCTTCATGACATAAGACAACTTGTGTCTATCATCAGGTTGATTTTACTCAAGGCCTTTTCATCATTACGTGTTTTACCTGCCTGGTCAGTGTTGTCACCTTTTGGGTAACCAATAACAGCACACCAAAGATTATCATGTCTCAACAAATTTTTCATTTGAAACTTCCAGGTCGTATAATTTTCTCGCCCTTTCAACTTGGCTAAGCCACCGATTAACACCGACGAATCTTCTTTGGACATTTTGTTTAAAGTCTGTGCTGTCTTTACACTATAAACCCGGCTTTAAAATCACGAAAAAAGTGCATAAAAAAAGTCTGATGCAACCGTCACTAAAAATACTCGAACCCCGATTTATTTGATTATCGCGAACTCTGGGCCCATAACCTATTGTTAAAAGAGCTGCAGTTTGTTTCTTTTATATATTTTTATTAAAAAACAGAAAATATTGATACGTCGACCAACAACTTTTGACGTTATTTATTATATGTCACATTGAAAGTTAAAGGCTCAGTTAAGTTTGCCCCCCCCAGATCGATTTTCTCAAAAATTTTTATGCCAAAATTTTGCACACATTTTGCACAATTTTGCACACCAAAAATCAAATTTTGCACACCTTCCTACGAGAAACTACAGCCCATTTTCTGTGGGGGGGGGGGGAGGCAAACTTGACGTTGCCCCCCCCAGTCAATATTTTTCAAAAATTATGATGTCATTTGAAAGGTCTTATTTTGCACAATTTTGCACACCCATTTTAAAATTTTGCACACCTCCCTGTAACCCACACGAGGGTTCTGAAAATATCAAGTTTGCCCCCCCCAGTCAATATTTTTCAAAAAGTTTGGTGTCGTTAGAAAGGTCTTATTTTGCACAATTTTGCACACCCATTTTAAAATTTTGCACACCTCCCTGTAACCCACACGAGGGTTCTGAAAATATCAAGTTTGCCCCCCCCAGTCAATATTTTTCAAAAAGTTTGGTGTCGTTAGAAAGGTCTTATTTTGCACAATTTTGCACACCCATTTTAAAATTTTGCACACCCCCCTGTAACCCACACGAGGGTTCTGAAAATATCAAGTTTGCCTCCCCCCAGTCAACATTTTCAAAAAATTTTGGTGTCGTTAGAAAGGTCTTATTTTGCACAATTTTGCACACCCATTTTAAAATTTTGCACACCTCCCCGTAAACCACACGAGAGTTCTGAAAATATCAAGTTTGCCCCCCCCCCAGTCAATATTTTTCAAAAAATTTGGTGTCGTTAGAAAGGTCTTATTTTGCACAATTTTGCACACCCATTTTAAAATTTTGCACACCTCCCTGTAACCCACACGAGGGTTTTGAAAATATCAAGTTTGCTCCCCCCAGTCAATATTTTTCAAAAAGTTTGGTGTCGTTAGAAAGGTCTTATTTTGCACAATTTTGCACACCCATTTTAAAATTTTGCACACCCCCCTGTAACCCACACGAGGGTTCTGAAAATATCAAGTTTGCCCCCCCCCCAGTCAACATTTTAAAAAAAATTTGGTGTCGTTAGAAAGGGGTTATTCTGCACAATTTTGCACACCCATTTTAAAATTTTGCACACCTCCCCGTAACCCACACGAGGGTTCTGAAAATATCAAGTTTGCCCCCCCCAGTCAATATTTTTCAAAAAATTTGGTGTCGTTAGAAAGGTCTTATTTTGCACAATTTTGCACACCCATTTTAAAATTTTGCACACCTCCCTGTAACCCACACGAGGGTTTTGAAAATATCAAGTTTGCTCCCCCTAGTCAATATTTTTCAAAAAGTTTGGTGTCGTTAGAAAGGTCTTATTTTGCACCACTTTGCACACCCATTTTAAAATTTTGCACACCTCCCTGTAACCTACTCGAGGGTTCTGAAAATATCAAGTTTTCCCCCCAGTCAATATTTTTTAAAAATTTTGGAGTCATTAGAAAGGTCTAATTTTGCATCATTTTGCACACCCATTTTAAAATTTTGCACACCTCCCTCTAACCCATACGAAGATTCTGAAAATATGAAGTTTGCCCCCCCCCACCGTCGATATTTTTCAAAAAATTTTGTGTCATTCGAAAAGTCTATTTTGCGCAATTTTGCACACCCTTGTAGCCCACAAAAGCGTTCTCAAAAAAGTTTGCCCCCCTCCCAGTTAATATTTTTCAAAAAATTTATGTCATTCGAGAAGCGTAATTTTGCACAACTATTTTTAAATTTTGCACACTTCCCATGCCGTTTTCTTTTTGTGGCGTTTACGGTTAAACTTGGTCCTAAAATTTCCCAGAAGTATAAGCAAACGAAGGAGACCTCGATTGTGTAATATCTTTGAATATTTTTAAAATTTACAGATAATTGTTTATGTTTACATTTGTACATAATCAAAAGTTTTTAATTTTTATGAATTTCCGGATTATACTTAAATTTTCATATCAAAAATGAACAGAAAAAATCGATGTAGACAGCGCATCCTGTCATGTTCGATGCCTTGAGAATCGGAACCAGCCTATTTTGGCGGTTCAGAATGGTTGCGGTTCTCAAGGTATGGATCTTCACAGGATGTGCTATCTACGTTCATTTGTTAGATGATGTCATAGCATGTGAAAAATTAAGTATAATCCGGAAATTCATAAAAATTAAAAACTTTTGATTATAGACACATATATGTAAGCATAAGCAATTATATGTAAATTTAAACAATATTCGAAGATATTACACAATCGAGGTCTCCTTATTTTGCTTATACTTCTGGGAAATTTTAGGACCAAGGTTAACCGTAACCGCTACAAAAAGAAAACAGCTCCAGAAACTAGTAGGTAGGTATATGCACCTATATCTGAATTCGGGACAGATATCCGCGGGAGGCGGGAGGTTGTACGTGCCGTAAAGAGGAATGCGTGCGTACCTACACCTACCACGCGCGAAGGCCTTTTATGTAATATATTGAAATGTCGCTTAGCAATGCCTAGTTTTATTTGTGTTCATGATTCAGAATGACTTCGGGTGAAATTTCCGAAGTTTGCAACGTGTATTTTAAATGGTGGCGTTCCATTTCGGCAGGAAAGTCAATGTGAACGCCTCTATTTAAAATACATAACATTACGTAACGCCTGGTTCTCACCTATGCGTGCCCACCCTGACTCTAAAAATGCATCACGTGATCAGCCATGCATTTGCCGATTTTTTAAAAGTGTCGCGTGATGCGTTTTTAATGTCAGGGTGAGCACGCATAGGTGGCAACTAGGCGTAACGCTTATAGGGGTTATGTAGGGGTGAGCGGGGTTTCGCGGTTCCGTTACGTAACGCAATTTTTAAATTATTATTGTGAAATAAAACAACTTTTTGGATTTTTCGAGTGAAAAAGAAAAAAAAGAGGGGGTCTCTGGCAGCAAAACGTTTTGTTATTTTAGACTGGAGTAGTCCCAAACGTTACAAAGCGTTATATAGGGGGTCGCGGGTTGGGGTCAAAATTGGACAAAATAAGTGTTACGTAATAAGTGCACTACCTCTCAGTTTACGCAATTACTTTGTGGTTATCGGTAAATATAACCTAACGTTCTTACTTACTTTTTACTTTTTTTAGTCGATGATACGTACCTCATCAATCAATTTTCCAAAAATATTACGAAAAAAATAAAATAACGATAACCATAAAGTAATTCCTCCGGAAATTCCGAACTCTGTTATGGAACTGCGCAGTCGCAGAAGTAACAATAATAATAAGGAAAGAGACAAAAACACTGACCAATTAAACAAAGACCTTAAGTGTGAATGGAACTTTAACTTTCTACCTATTGGTGTCATCCCATTTGCAGCAGGCGTTGTTTCCGTCTTTGGGTTGAGAATTAAGTCAAATTTACATGACATATATTTTGAATTCGATTTGATTTTTTTTTCGATCTATAAAAGGAATAATAATTTTTTTCTTATTTGCCATTTTAAGTGCATAAAATACAAAAACAAAATGTCTATGTTCATGTGTAGAAATAAATAAACGACTTCTTCTAATTATAATTATTGACGGACGGAATTTTTTGATGTAAACCTAGTTAATGACACACCAAGACGCCAAACGCGTTGTGTGAACTGCAAAATCAAGGCGGGCGTCATCACCGTAGCCGCTGTCCGCAAATAGCAAGGTGTGATCCCACCATTATCCAGATGAAAATTTTCGGACGCACCCATGAAATCGGAGGCGCGTTCGACCTCGGGTGAAACTTGCCCCAAAATGGGTAAGTGCAGCCCTCTAGAAATTTGATAAGCCTTTGGTATTCTTGACATGTAAAAGAGAAAGATAGAAATGCGGCGTTATAGGCGTTCTTAGTCATTTTCGGTAAGAGCTTCATAGAAAGTGACAGTTTCCTCGTCCTTCACTCCCCCAAATGGACCTACCTAAATTTTTGGGTGTTCTGCACCAAATTTTGACGTTTCTTGGACCTTGGTCATCTTGTCTTTACACTTTGCAGTGTGTATTTGTGGAAGAAATGAATTTAATGGACGAGAAGCACGAAAACGTCTGGGCGTGAAAAAAATTCTGTTTTTTTTTATAAGTTAACTATACAGGTTAGAAAAGTGTAGGTTGTATAAAAACAAGCTTACGGAACCGTGGAGTGAATTAGGTCGTACTCCTATTAACTCCACGGTCCCGTAAGTATAATATATATATATATATATATATATATAATAAATAATAATAAAAGAAAACAAAGCGTCGTTTTTTTTTAAAGAAAGTGTTTATTTTATCTATCAACGAAGTTTACTATTAGAAGTGCAACAACACGCAAATACGATTTACTTACTTTCGACTAACTTGCGTGACAAAGACTTTTATGGAACTTAAAATTAACGTTTTTATTTTATTAGACACATAAAGCCAATTATCAAAGTTAACACTATCCTAAGACGTATCTCTGTCGAGTGGACCAATCAACCATGTACAGTTTTAAATATATGGGGAATGCGAGACAGCTCCAGCTGATCAAAGTACCCCTGGATACCCATTCTTCAGTTTCTAGACAAACTTTCGTGTAGGAACAATCACATTTCAACCATTAGGCAAGCCCCAATGCGGTTACGAAACGTTCGATAAGCTGAAAAGCTCCACGGCGCCCAAGCAGGAGAACCCGCTCTCTTCCTCATAACCAGCAGATGTAAGTTGTAGGAGAGTTCTCTTGATATGCGGTAGCCCGGTAATGTCCGGCGGTGCTCGACTGATATCGGATGGCTAGTGCAAGCAGTCAAACTATCCTATTGGTCCAAATCACTAATGTAAGCATTCCTATAGGAGTGTTCTCTCGAAACTGAAGAATAGGTACCCTGTCCTGCAATACGTGTCAGGATAACACGTAAGAAGACGTGACGTTACGTATTTTTCACCCAAGACGTTGCTCTATCAACAAAAACGTGTCGTTTCGATCAGCTGGAGATGTCATGCATTCGCCATAAATTTAAAAGTGTACTTGGTTAATTGGCCGACAAGACAGAGATACGTCTTAAGATTTTTTTAGGGATGAGGTATTTTGGGGGTAGTTCCGAAAGGAGAAATGGAGGAAAGTTCAAAAACAATAGGGCTCCGCGCGTCAATACACGTAATCGTTGTGTAAAATTTCGTTATGATCGGTGCAGGAGTTTTTGAGTTACAGTGGCGCATATCGAGGCGACGGACAGACAGACAGACAACAAATCAGTAAAGAATTGGGTTTCATCCTGTGAAAATCCATACCTTGAGAACCGCAACCATTCTGAACCGGCAAAATAGGCTGGTTCCGATTCTCAAGGCATCGAACATGACAGGATGCGCTGTCTACATCTATTTTTTCTGTTCATTTTTGATATGAAAATTTAAGTATAATCCGGAAATTCATAAAAATTAAAAACTTTTGATTATAGAAAAATGTAAACATAAACAATTATCTGTAAATTTAAACAATATTCAAAGATATTACACAATCGAGGTCTTCTTCGTTTGCTTATACTTCTGGGAAATTTTAGGACCAAGTTTAACCGTAAACGCCACAAAAAGAAAACGGCATGGGAAGTGTGCAAAATTTAAAAATAGTTGTGCAAAATTAGGCTTCTCGAATGACATAAATTTTTTGAAAAATATTAACTGGGGGGGGGGGGCAAACTTTTTTGAGAACGCTCTTGTGGGGTACTGAAGGGTGTGCAAAATTGCGCAAAATAGACTTTTCGAATGACACAAAATTTTTTGAAAAATATCGACGGTGGGGGCGGCAAACTTGATATTTTCAGAATCTTCGTGTGGGTTAGAGGGAGGTGTGCAAAATTTTAAAATGGGTGTGCAAAATTGTGCAAAATAAGACCTTTCTAACGACACCAAACTTTTTGAAAAATATTGACTGGGGGGGGGCAAACTTGATATTTTCAGAACCCTCGTGTGGGTTACAGGGAGGTGTGCAAAATTTTAAAATGGGTGTGCAAAATTTTGCAAAATAAGACCTTTCAAATGACATCATAATTTTTGAAAAATATTGACTGGGGGGGGGGCAACGTCAAGTTTGCCCCCCCCCCCACAGAAAATGGGCTGTAGTTTCTCGTAGGAAGGTGTGCAAAATTTGATTTGTGGTGTGCAAAATTGTGCAAAATGTGTGCAAAATTTTGGCATAAAAATTTTTGAGGAAATCGATCTGGGGGGGGGGCAAACTTATAATTCGGTTACTAAATTACCAAAAACCAACATTATCGTATAGCGTATTTCCGTCACACTTTTTTGAAAACTGTGATGAATCCCGTGATCCTCTGAGACAAAGGATCGAAAAACGCGATTTGATAACGACGTTCAAACAAACAACACTAACAAGTTAAGGGTCACATTATGCAGAGGAATTGTCGGTCTTCCTCCTCCCATAAATACACCTCCATAGTACCTCAAATAATACAAAAAAGAGCAAGAGAACTTTGTGATGTCACTGAAATCACTGTTTCCATCTCTAGTAATTTTTGTTAAGTTCATCATCTTAATGTTAATTTAATATGAGATTTGTATTAAAAATGTAAACTTGTTGAAACGCCAACAAGACGTCTGGGACCTGGTGGTAAACCAATATTTGAACTACCCTTCTCGCTATACGACAAAATATAATCAGATGTCGTATATGGCGACTAAAATAGTATTTAGCGACTCAACAAGACAGGAATGATTAATTTAAGTACATCTATCCATCACTGATCGCATCACAAAAAAAAACACTACTTGTCTCCTGCATTTTTTCGATAAATCAATTTTTAAGAAAAATAAAATAAGTTGAGACCCTGTATTAGTATCGATTAACAGTTGTTTTTCTGATGGTTACGGCCTGTTGTTTTTTTTTTGTCGGCCTTGGTAGTGGTCGTTGTTAAACATTACCACAGTGGCTGTCAAAGTTGTCAAAATTTTGAGTTACAAAATTTCCCTAACATTGTATTAACGTATCCACTGGGTAAGCGTCTAGTATCTAAATAACCAGTAAAAACTGCATCTGAATATTCTTCCAGATGGACTTTCTCTTCTTTAGGTTATGCCAAAACATTTTTTGTACCTTGAAGATATCTTACGATTCTTTTAACTACTATTAATGGATCTGTCCAGGATTTGACAGAAATCTACTAACTTGGCTTACTGCAAATATGATGTCTGGCCTAGTAACTGAAGACAAAAACATAAGAGATCCCAAATTATGAATAAATTATTTTATTAGGATAGAAAAAGTAGCTCTAAATCGACCGATATTTTCCTGAATTTTTCGTGGGAAAACCATTCTAGAATGGTTATTAGAGAGTTAATAGGCCACTAATTTATCATTACCTTATTTGCTTACCGTATTACCGTAATTGAGATGCTAAAAAGAGGTTTTAAACCACAAACGCAAATTACCGTAACCGTATTCTTTTGCCCACATAGAAACTGCCAATGTAAATAGAATAGAAAAGAAAACACGAATTCCTGTTTCTGTAAATTCACTTTCACAAAAAAGTTAAAAAGCTAACTAAACAAAAAAACGAATTATCACCTACCAGCTGAAGCTTTGGCACAGAAATAAATTTGGTTCGTTGCAAGAAATAACCGAGCCGAGCGGGTCTCGTTAAGCCTCCGTAAGTAACGTATTTTAGTTCGGTTATTTTTGAATACGGTACGGTTTTGGTACCGATTTCGCCTACGGTTTCCTCAATTTTGATGGTCTATTAACGCTCTCAGTATTTTGGTTAGATAATATAATTTAAAAGTTATGCTTTTTTAACAAAAAGAAAAAATAAACAACAATAATAAACCACAAAAAATATAGCATGCGTATTGATGTTGACCTTGAACTCAAACCCAATGGAAACCCTGTCATAAGTCACTGGCTAATATTCATTTATAATCTGCTATGTATACTTATTAGCTTAATTATACGCCTTACCTTAACCCGAAACTTTAATTCTGCTAAAGCTAGAAAGTTCAAATAAACACTACATTTTGTAGCCCGACGAAAGGTTTTTAAAATTTTCCTATAGGGTGTGGTTGGGTTGGTTTGGGAAAAATATATTACATAGTACATTTGGCCTATATATTTATATAATATCTCGGAAACGGTAACAGCTACAAAATGTTTAGAGCCAAAACTGTGCTATGCAACAAACATCGGAGCTAGGTATCGAGGGGAGAAGGTCCAGAGATTGGTAGCTTTTTGTTTTGGAAAGCTGCAGTTAAACATCAACGGGATTAAGTTTCTTCCTCAGTGGCACCCATTTATTATAATACCAGTTTGAGCCACATTAACCGGTCGATCTGGAAACTCGAAAACAAAACGCCCAATGACTTTGTCCGCACTGTCACTTTTCATATAGTTTTTAATAATACACTGCTCAACCAAATGTAATTTTTTAAATAAAACAAAGATAAACATAAAAATATGTAAATAAAACCATCCAAAACACTAAAAATCTTTTAATATAAGGCTACCACGTTATTTTTAATCAGTTTTGCAACTGCCATGCTTGGTGCGCTCGTTCCACTTGAAAATACCTATAAAATGGTACCAGACTCAACCTCCTCAAATCTCTAGAAACACCAAAAAATACCCCAGAAAGCCAAAACTAATAATACGTATTTTATTTGCTATGTCTATAGCTCCCAAGCCAGGAACTGTCCGAAAACAATTTTTGGTATGCTTGTTCCCCTTAAAAATACCTATAAAACGGTGCCACACTTAACCTTCTGACATCCTTACAAAGACCAAAAACTACCCCAAAATGAAACTGCCCAACTGCCAAAAAACAATTTTTGATGCGGTTGCTCTCCTTGAAAATACCTATAAAATGGTCCTCACATTCCCAGAAATGTTAAAAACTACCCCAAAATGCTAAAACTAATATACCGGGTGGGCCATAAAAAACCGGACAAAATATTTTCCGTTATAACTTTTAAACCATACCACAATGCAACAAACTGTTCGTTGCAGAGAATTGACCAAGAATTTGATTAGAAATATCGTTTTCCACCATCTTAAAATCTAAGATGGCGGATAGAAACAAACTTTACCCTTCAAAGAACCTAGTTTATTCTTATGTTATAGAAATTTTTTGGATTTTTTTTATAAAGTCGCAAAAAAGCTTTGTTTCTGCCACGCAGAACAAGGTACGAATTATTAAAATCGGTTAAGTGTTTCCCAAAAAAAATAAAAAAATTTCAACCAGTGTTTTACGGATTATGCGATTGCCGTCTCAATTCTTTCTGCATACATTTTCTCATAAATTCATTATTGTTAAACCGATTTTGATGAAATAAAAAGCCTCATGGCGAAAATCGATTGTTATATTAAAATATGGTTCGTTGCTATTAAAATTTGTCGCCATTTTGATATCCAAGATGACGGACAAAATTAAACTTGTCCCTTTAAAGAGGCTCATTTATTTATATGTTCTGTAAACTTTTAAATATAAATTTGTACAAAAGTTCTGCTTTCGTCACGCACAACGAGGCGGTATAAAATATAACGGTATAAATCATCAAAATCGGTTTGGTGGTTCACCAAAAATTATTTTTTTTCCATCACTGTTTTCCAAATTATACGATTGCCTTCTCAAATTGATACTCAGCCAATTTCAATAAAATAAAAAGCATCATGGCGAAGATCAAAAACTCTTAAAAGATGACTATCGAAATTTGTCGCCATTCTGAAACCCAAGATGGCGGACACAATTAAATTTATCTCTTCAAAGAAGCTTTCTCAGAACATAAAAAGAAACGATTCTTATGGAGATCTTGGATTTTAAGCGGCATTTTTCTTTCGTGATTTTTGTGAGCGATCGGTTGTTACCATGATGCTTTATATTTCATAAAAATCGGTTTATAATAATGATTTTATAAAGAAATCAATGCAGAGATGCAAGAGACCACTTATAACTTACTTAGGCGATTTTCGTTATGCATGGTGCAGGACGTGGCAAACATAAAAAATGAAGTACTCGTCGTAGTAATATTATTTTAATGTGTTTGTTTATGTTTTTTTTAAAAGTTTTAACAAGAATTTTACGGTACCTCTACAAAAATAATGCCACTTTACCCAAGGATGACGTCTATTGGCAATAAAATCGACACATGAAACGGCCGTCTTGAATAGAACTGAAGAAGCAAATAAATTTTGCGAAACGTTGGCATTTCAAAAAAAGGACGTTTCATTAACAAGATCCCTCAACCCATAAACCTAGACCTTCAAAAAAAAAATACAAAATTAATAAAAATTCAAAAAACGGTAAAAAATTACTCAAAAAAAATAGCGGCTTTTTTTAAATGGTGGCAAATTTCAATGCCAAACTTTAAAGAGAAATCGATTCTTACCATGATGTTTTTTATTTTATCAAAATCAGTTCAGTAATAATGAGTTTATGAGGAAACAATGGTTAAAACAAAAATTAATTTTTTGAGAACCTCTAGACCGATTTTAATGATTCGTTCGGGCATTTTTAGGTTCTAGAAACCTAATAAAAGAGCTTTTTTGAAGAGATAAATTTAATTGTGTCCGCCATATTGGGTTTCAAAATGGCGACAAATTTCGATAGTGACCTTTAAAGAGTTTTTGATCTTCGCCATGATGCTTTTTATTTTATTGAAATCGGTTGAGTATCAATTTGAGAAGGCAATCGTATAATCTGGAAAACAGTGATGGAAACAAAAATTAATTTTTGGAGAACCACCTAACCGATATTGATGATTTATACCTCGTTGTGCGTGGTGAAAGCAAAACTTGTGTACAAACTAAAAAAAATATTTAAAAGTTTACAGAACATATAAATAAACAAGCCTTTTTAAAAGGACAAGTTTGATTTTGTCCGTCATCTTGGATTTCCAGATGGCGACAAATTTCAGTAGTTACAGAACAGTCGATTTTCGCCATGACGCTTTTTATTTCATCAAAATCGGTTTAGCAATAATGAATTTATGAGAAAATGTATGCAGACACAATTGAGACGGCAATCGCATAATCCGTAAAACACTGATTGAAATTGTTTTATTTTTTTCGTGAACCACTGAACCGATTTTAATGATTCGCACCTCGTTCTGCGTGGCAGAAACAAAACTTTTTTACGACTTCATCAAAAAATTCAAAATATTTCCGTAACATAAAAATGAACGAGGCTCTTTGAAGGGTAAAGTTTGTTTCTGTCCGCCATTTTAGATTTTAAGATGGCGAAAAAAAATATTCCCTGCAAAGAACAGTTTGTTGCGTTAAAATCGGTGGTTTGGTTTAGAAGTTATAACGGAAAACATTTTGTCCGGTTTTTTATGGCCCACCCGGTATAATATGTATTTTATTTGCTATGTCTATAGCTCCCAAACCAGGAACTGTCAACAAATTATATTATTTTTGGTGCGCTTGTTTTTCCTGAAGATACCTTTAAAATGGTATATACCACATCCAACCTCCTCACCTCTCTATAGAAATGTCAAAAACTAACCCAAAATTTATAACTAATAAATAAAATATATTTTATCTGCTATGTCTAGCTCCCAAACCAGAAACTGCCCAAAAACAATTTTTGGCGCGCTTGTTCTCCTTAAAGATACGTATAAAATGGTACCACACCCAACCTCCTCACATCCCCAGAAATGCCAAAAACTACCCTAAATGCTAAAACTAATGTATAATACTTATTTTATTCTAAACTTTTGGTGTAGTTTTTGGCATTTCTAGAGACGTCAGAAGCTTGGGTGTAAAATGGGTATTTATAAAAAAAATTACATTTTCGCTTTGGTTGAGCAGTGTATTCACAATTGAAGTATTTCGGCTTGGAAATCTGCTATCTCATATCTGACATCTTTACTTCTTCACACGGGTGTGAAGATTGACAGTGCATGAGCCAAAGAATCTGTCATCCATAACCTCTTAAATTAATCAAAGTCACTGTCAGTAAACAATAACACGTTCAATATCACCTCAAACACCTCAAAATTAAAAAATGCCATCAGACGGCCGTTTATTCACCCAATCCTTGGTGTTCACAATCGTAAAGTACATTCTTATTGCCGTTTTTCTGTTATCAAATCTCCTGATGATTGCCGTAGGAGTAATCTTAATAGTAAACGGATCAAGCGCCTTGAAAGAAGTGTCCAGATTTAGCGAGATAACTGCAGTCCTATTGATTATTTATGGAAGTTTGTTTATCATTTTGGGAATAGTATTTAGCGTTTTAATGAACAAATGCCATCCGAACTTGTGGATCGACGTTTTTTTGTTAGTTTTAACGATTATTTTTTTGCAACAAATGGTAAGTTTAGCTTTTTTTCTTTTTTGTTTATCTTAAATTAATTTAAGAAATAAACAAACAAAATTTAAAGTATCTCACAGTTTGAATTTGCGTTGAGAACTGTTTTTAAAAATTAGATACAACAACTGGTGTCGCAAGCCAAACAATTGAGAATATTCTGGGCAGCCATACTGGTCCGCGTACAAGTGTTGTCAACCTCCTCTAAACAAATTTAAATAAATATTTACTAGGTTGGCAGTACAAAAATTCCCAAAAAGTTACCATTTTCTTATTGAAGATTGGCAACAAATGTCAACTTTTTGGGCATTTTATCACTTAGTGAAATTTGTAGAGAAGGTTGACAATACAATACTGTCAACTAAACATTAGACCTTTTTTTCCATGCATTTTTTTACTATTTTTTGTTTGTTTTTCTTTTTTTGAGTTTTTATATGTTTATCCAAAATTAATTGAACGTACAGCCGGTTCATAAATAATATATTACATAACAAGTGTAGAAACAGACAAATTTCTCACACGAGTGAATATTTTTTTTCTCACGAGTTATGTGCGCTACTTTTTCTACGAACACTCAAGATTTACGAAGTCGGTTGACCGCACATGTGTAGGGAAAAGCATTTGGGTACCTAGGAAAAAATTGAATACAGCATTCATATTGTGGCTGCCACATACTAAAGTAAAACCAAGACTGATCTTGACATGTTGTATTGATTTTTTTGTGAACCGGCACGCAGCTGTATGTACCTAACCGCTTTAGGTGATTGGTTCAAGAATCCTAACCCTCACATCAATAAGGAATCATCAGGTATCAATCATAAAGAGATACCTCAAGACACTATACGAGGAAGCCAGAAAAAAAGAAAAATTTAAAGAAAGAGTCGAGGGTATTCACAAGACCTATCAATGTTGTGGTCACAGTGGCCCAAAAGACGTAGAGGTAAATATTGGTCTCTAGCCAATAATCAGTGGTATCGGTATCCGCATCCGTATCCGTATCGATGGATTAGACTTTTAAATTTGCTTCTCAGCGTAGTTATACATCTGTTAATGTTCACATTTTTAATTTTTGTTATTATTGATTGTATGATTATTAATTTACTTTTCTATTTGTTTAAATATCAGATTAGATTGTTGTAATTAGGGATCTAAGATCTAACTTTTTTTTGACATTTTTGGCAATAAAGAATAACTAACAAACTAACTAACTAAATAACTAGGTGATCAAAATAATGGCACATTACCCGAACCTCTTCTGCCATGAATTTTTCCTTCTCTTAAGAAATTTAAGACTTCATATTTCAAATTTCTTAAAATATTACCGAAATGAAATATTCAATTTTACGTCCTTTGATGGCCAATAAAACTTCAAGATCCTTATCTAATTTAAATCGAACATCCACGATACGTACCATGTCTATTCTAGATAGAGACATCTCGAATGCCGCATTTTTCTTGCATATAATAACTTATAGGTTGCCAGTTCTCACTGAACTGGCAACCTATAAGTTATTTGTAAGAATTGACGCGTTCGACTTGTTGGCCATTTACTTCTAGTATGCCTGTTATATTTTTTTCCTTGGCTATAATCATTCATTTTGTTTTTCCAACATTCAAGTTAAACCCAAATTGCGAACTTTTGAAAGCCCATTTCTTCGTGATTTTTAAAACGACCCCTATGGAACAACGACTGCAGTAAATTTTATTTTGAGTTCACTTTGACAAGTAATTGGCGGCCATTTTAAACTCGCCTTCTAAAAAAATCTCCTCTTACTATAAACGGTAGGACAAAAAATATTTTTTGTTCGATTGGTATTTTCTTTCTACATAAAAAATCTCTTTTACGTTTAGTTTAAAAAATTACGTTTGTGCAGTGAAATATATAAAAAAACACATTTTTTAATGTTAAAAAAATTAAATAAATTATTTTTTTGTTAAACCAATGAATGTAAAAAAATATATGATCATGAGAAAAGCAGTTTTTAAGGTAAATTTAAAAGAATAAAGTTTTTTTTATATCTTTGAGACAATTTAGTGCTATAATTTGTAACAAAAACAAGTTTAGCTTCTATCCCTCTAGTAGATGATTTGCGGACAACTGGTCGTAAATTTAAAGTCATAAGCAGTCTCCACTACCGTCGCAAACCATTTCGTCGCAGATCCACTTCGTCGCAAACAATTGGGTCGCGGATCCTCTCCGTCGCATAGGACATTACGACGTGCACACTGGCGTCGCAGATAATTTCGTCGCAAATGAACAACGTCGCAAATATATTCCGTCACATACAAAAAAATAGCGTATTAAATTATCAGAAGCTTACGGGACCAGTGGAGAATTTGGGGTGATGGGTGAAGAAATATAAAAAAAGATAAAACTAAAAAGTCACAACAATTACGTCATTAGGTCATGTTGTCGCATAATTATAAGAAATTTTGGAATTGTTGAAAGTTTCTTCAAATAAATTTCCAAATTATCGTAATGCAGTGCTTTTATTAGATAATAAAGCAATATTTTGTCATTTTAATTAGTATTTCAATATGAAAATAACAAATTATGTACTGAAATAAAGAAAAATCAAATAATAAGAAATTAATGAAGAAGTAAGTATCTCTAAAGATTATAAAAAATGCGACGCTGTGTCATACACCATGAAAAATTTATCTTATTAACACGTTTTAAATTTACACACACAATACTCATGAGTACGTCGCAATGTCCAATGCGACGGACTGTATTCGCGACATTGTGGATTTGCGATGAAATTGCTTGCGACGCTAATGGGCACGTCGCAATGTCCTATGCGATGGAGAGCGACGCAAATGTCGATGTGCGACGTTTTGGCTCTGCGACGAAAGTGTCTGCGATGGTAGTGGGGACGTCGCAACTATTTGCGACTTTAAATTTACGACCAGTTGTCCTCAAACCCTAGTAGATACTTCTTTCAAAAACATTTTTAGATGCTTGAATATAATAATATTGAATTAAAAATAGTACATCTGCTCCGTTTTGGTCACAGGTCAATCTCTGTGCACACATAACTTCATTTCTCTTTTATTTTATCAATTTTAAGAGTTCATACCACAAAGTAAATACCTTTAGGTTATTTCCTTTGTGGTTCATACATATTTGTCATTTCTTAAAGTGTGGGCAAAATATTCAAGTTTATGTTTTTTTCTTCGAGATCCTTAATTATTCTGAGCAGAATATCAACGTTACGTACTTTGTCCAAACAAGATATCTTGATAATTACTACGATAACACCACATCTCAAATGCCTCTAACTTCTTGCACATGGCATCAGTCAGTGTCCATGCTTCTACGCCGTAATATAAGATGCTAAACATATAACAATGAAGCACATGAGTTCGAAGAGTTGTATTGAGATCGTTACTACCTAAAACTGATTTCATTTTGAAAAAAAATATAAGATACTAGAGTCTGTTCAATTTTTTCACTTCTTGCATTTTGTCCTAGTTTTCATTGAGCTGTCGACCTATGTATTTGTATACGAATCGACACGTTCGACCTCTAGGCGATTTACTTCTAATACGCCTCTTATATTTTTATCATTTTTTTTGCCAACATTCAAGTTAAGCCCAAATTGCGGGCTTTTTACTACAACTTGCAGACCCTCCAGCGGCAGCGTGTCCGCAATTATGACAGTGTCGTCAGCATATCTTAGGTTGTTGATTTTGTTGCCATTTATAGTCAGATGCTCCTCGCTGTTGTGAAGTTCATTCTCTATTATAGATACACTTAATATATCGTGTTCCGTTGTAGAAAAATTTGTCGTTTTTATTTGACGGTCTCAAAAAGTTTTCTAACTTTTCCAAATTTAATTTTTTCAAAATTCCAAATTTCATTCAAATGATTTTGCTTTCTTAATTGTAATATACTCCGACTTCGAAAGTAGCTACCGGGTTGTAATTTTTATTTTGTAACTTTTTTAAAGCACTATGCTTGCAGTTTCAGAACTGACTCAATATTGATTCAATAAATTTAAATAATAGTTTAATTGCGTTTATCAACCCATTTTGCGAGATCCGGTTTACATTCCTGATGTGATGGGGCCTAGTAACACCCCCGTCCGTAAGGCAACACATTCTCTTATCAAATCAACGAAGATGATGTTTTTCGACTTTAATTATACACGTAAATAATTTATGCATTAGATATTTTTATATTTTCATTTTCTATACAGTTATTCTTCTTATTTTAGGTATTTCTGGTGATTGTCGAAGTTAGGAATATTTCTGGGTAGAACTCTCGGAAATAAAAACGTAAGTTTAAGATTTTTTAATCGGTGAGGTAGAACGACTTGGCTCATCCAAAAAAATATTTAAATTTGGTTTACATGGTTTTGAAAAAAATTCCAGGGTTGCCGTTTTGTAATGCATTACACCCTTTATATTTTTTAGCATTGCCTTTTTCAGTGGCATAGGTAGGGCGGAGCACAAGCCCCCCCCCCAGAGCCATTGAATATGTAGGTATTCCTAAAGATTTAACTTTCCAAAAAAAAAATAATAAAATGTTTATCTGAGACTATGTATTTACTCAGGCCACCCCCCCTAGACAATTTCTGCACAAGTCACTGTATTCTTAAGATTACCTATAATACTTGTGCTAAAAATATCGAAGGCTCAGCACAAATTATACCTCTTCTCTTATCTGATGAATCCTTTCTGCCAATTTGGTAATTCTTGGGTCATATCTTGGAAACCCCCTGACTTATCAAAATCAATTAAACTGATTTTTAAATCACTTTAAACCCGTAAATTTTTTCATGATGGTGGGATTTTTTTACACCAATTAGTTTTTTTTTCAAAAAGTCATGTCTTTTAGTTTTTTTACATTAAAAAAAATGTGTTGATTTTTTATGTAGAAAGAAAATACCAATCAAACAAAAAAATATTTATTGTCCTAGCGTTTATTTTTAAATCAGTGTGATGGGTGAGCTTGGTGACACACATTTTTTCAAAGCGGGGAATAAGGCTTGACACTGCCACTCTCATTTCTTGCTCCACATTGATCTTTGAACGATATTTGCTCTTTATCACTTATGCGCTACACCTGAAAATGTAGCTTCGCATAAATAAGATGTTGCAAGGGGGATTAGAATCCTCAAAGCTTTTAAACTTCTAGTGAAGTGAATTCTGGTGGAGATTGTGCTTGGAAAGGATCTTGAATCCATGCAAAATTTTCGACATTTTCTTGTGTAAAGTATTTTGCAGACCATTCCGAGAGTTCGGAAAGGTTTTGGGTGAAAAGAGACAGCAAGTCTTGAGAGATAACGAGCTCATTAGAAGCT
The DNA here is from genome assembly GCA_963921995.1 of Oxystoma pomonae. NCBI lineage: Eukaryota > Metazoa > Arthropoda > Insecta > Coleoptera > Brentidae > Oxystoma > Oxystoma pomonae. The sequence continues at coordinate 63,876,828 of OY998167.1, forward strand.
AACAATTTATGCAATTCTGGAAAACAATCTTGACCGCCATCTTCATTAATTTTTCTTATTCCAGTTTTTTCCTAAATGCTGCAATTTTCTCTGATAGTTTGAAGATATGCATGTTATTGCCTTGGAGAGACAGATTTAAAGCATTCAGTTTGTCAAATATATCGCACAAATATGCCAGTTTTAGCAAAAAGTCGGGATCCTTAAAGTTTCTGGAGCTTGCATGACCTCCCTCTTTCAGGAAAAAGTGGATTTCTTGATGTAGCTCAAATGTACGGGATAAGACGTTTCCACGTGAAAGCCATCGTGCACTGGAGTAATATAGCAGCGCAGTGTGTTCAGCTCCCATGTCCATACAAAGAATTTTGAATAGTCTGGTTTTTAGCGGCCTAGTTTTTATATAGTTAACTACGTCTATGATACATTCCATAACCAAATTCAATTCACAGCCCAACGACTTCGATGCAAGTGCTTCCCTATGAATGATGCTTTACTGCGAACAATCCACCATAACGGCCAGACATGGATCGAGCGCCATCAGTACAAACTCCAATACACTTCTCCCAATATAAATTATTCTCTGTTATAAACTTGTCAAGAATTTGAAACAAGTCTTGAGCCTTTCCGCTTTCATCGATATTTTTGCAAAAAAGAAGGTCTTCAACAATAATATTATCATCCAGGAAGCGTACGTAACCAATAAGGAGTGCATCTTTATTACTGTCAGTAGCCTCATCAATTTGCAAACCAAATTCCTTGCCTTTCATTTTCTCTATCAATTGATCATTAAGATCCTCAGCTATATGATGGATTCTTCGAATAATAGTGTTGTTAGATATACGTAACTTTGAAATTAGTTTTCCCGCCGATTCTCCTATCATAATGTTAACCATGTCGACAGCAGCCGGTAAAAAAACTTCTTCTGCGATGGTGTGAGGTTTCTTGCACTTGTACCTTGTTGCCACTCTGTATGCCACTTTGAAAGAAAACAGCAGTGCATTGCTAGGTACTGAAGTTTCTTGAGTAAACACGTTATTTTGTTTTTGTACATTCTGCAACTTTCTTGTGAAAAATTCGCGTAACTTTCCAACCATCGTAGGATGAATGGTTTCGAGATGTCGTTTTGGCTTACTTGGGAGCATATTTTCGACCGCTAGAATTTTCAAACAGAGCACACACTGCGGTCTTTCCTCATGATTTACTTCTACTGAAGTAAACCCAAAGTTTAAATAGCTATCATCGTATTTGCGATGTTTCCTTCTTTTTACTCCTCCGTCACTTGTCGATGCGTGATCACTCTGTCTCGATCTATCAATTTTCTTATTTAGTAAAAATCTTTCCATCTTGTGACTAACTTTTTACGAAAAAACGAAGCAACCGATCCGATATTGGAACGTTTATGTGTCCTGAGTTCGTAAATCACAACACTTTGTATCACTACTAAAACTCTCTATTACTACTTCTATTTATCATAACAGTTCAACCGCTTACAATTCCTCTTACGGTAAACTAACCTAGCAAAGCGGTCTACGGCGACTTAAATACTGTCAAAGAGCGCCCGCGAAAATTCTCGTCGAGCGACGCGCAGGTCGAATACGGGCTTCTAGAAATTCTAGAAACTTGCTCTGCTCTCTCGGGCTGGAGGCTCGATTAATAGCGGATGCGGCGCCGGCGTTGCCAAACGTAACTCAAATTCTACCTTATCAGGAGCGCCTGGCGGCGCCCCTGGTTTCTTCTCGCGGCGCACACTTTGGGAACCACAGGTATAGGAGGTAGTGTCGTTTGTGATGCTTTTACAAGGCGAGTTTGAAATGACCGTCAATTATTTGTCATAGTGAACTCAAGTGGCACCCCCAATTTTTTTGTTTAATATAAATGCTTAAATAATTTATAGAATAAAAATAAAATGTAATGAATTGCAATCGTTGTTCCATATGGGTCGTTTTAAAAATCTCGAAAAAATGGTCCTTCCAGGTTTTTTCATTACAAATTTCGATTGTTTTTGGGTTACATATGACAACTTTTTTATTTTTCGTTTAAAGGAAGTAGATTTAGATTAATTACAAAGAAAAAATGTTTCAAATAGGATTTATGGATTTTGAAATAAAGCCATTTAAAGTTTTAATGTTTACAGTGTTGCCATATGGTAATGCTCCACGTTATAGGTGGCAATTATTTATTTTTTGGTATCCCTAAACCTACCTCTATCTATGATAAAAATTTCAAAGTTTTTTTTGCTCACCTGCCTGGTTTTTTAAGCAAGGCCCGCTTTTATGGCGAATGCGATGACAGCAAAGCTGACTGCACTCGTTTCGGGTACAGCAAGGTGCTTAACAATTGCCGTCAGCTATTCTGTTGTATTAAGAAGTATGTCAATTAGGCATTTTAGGTCACGTGATTTTGACGTTGTGTTGACGTCTGTGGTGAGCACACAAACCATTTTTTCATAAGCCGATATGTTAACAAAAATGCAAATTTTACAAAAACGATAACCGAAGTGGTTTTAACAAATTTTTATTAAAAAAAACTTTTAAAGAGCAAGCTTTTATTAAATGCACTTAAAAGTAGAAAATATTTTTTTATCTTTCTTATACCGTAATAAAGGGGTACCTGAGAATACCATATTATTGTACTTTCACCGGAACTATAAACGCATACCAAATTTGAACACAATCGGATGTGAATAAGTCAGTTAAAATTGGTGATCGAAAATCGTCCATCTTGAATCCGCCATATTGAATTTTCAAAATCTGATCAAAAATTCGTATTCCGTATCCCTAAAAGCCCCGGTATACCAATTGTGGTTGAAATCGGACAAACTTAGGTGTTTTTCCCCCTCCAATCCTCTCGTAGGGGGGAGGGGTGCCTAATTATAACATATTATTGTATTAGCACCGGAACTATAAACGCATGCCAATTTTGAAGGCAATCGGATGTGTATAAGTTAGTTAAAATTGGTTAGCAAAAGATGACCCAAAATCGTCCATCTTGAATCCGCCATCCATCCACCCCCTTCGAGTAGAAGGTGTCAATTTCATCACACTATATTCTTGTATTGTCACCGCAACTATATAAGCATACCAAATTTGAAGCCGATCGGATGTCGGAAAGTTGGTCAAAATTAAGTTGCAAGATTCGATTCCACCCGAACAAACATATCTACATAGTTATTACATATATACATACATTGCAAGTTAAATAAAAGCTTGTAAAAAGTTACTGCTTTAAGGATTGATCCTTACGATCATTGCAATTTTTGCAAAACATTCAAAAATAACCTGGAAAAAAATTGTCAAATAAGGCCATGTCCGCTTTTCCAATCTCTTACGCTCTTATAACACTGTACTAAATAGCGCCTTATCTCTCTGGACTTTTTAATAAGGGATCAGACTGATTTGAAAGAGATGACATTATCTACAGTAGTATAAGTGCGTAACACAGGCGTATTATTTAACAGTGATTTGCCAGCTTAATTTTGAATATTTGGCAAAAATCGAATTTTTTCCATATACTTAATATAATAATAATAATATAGTTAATTCCATATCCAATACTTAAAACAGTGATTTTTTAAAACTACGTCGGTTGTCGTTTCTGTAAAATTTAACTTTTTAGCTATGTTGGGAATTTGGAACCTTTGGTTGCACTAAAACAAAATTATGATTGTTTTCCACAAACCAAAACTACACTTTTTTGCACTCGACGCGCGTTTCGCCAACAACGTTAGCATCATCAGGAGACGATAAACAATGAACTAAATTAATCTACGCTCTATCTTATATACAATCCTTTAGTGGGCGGAGATAATACTAATAATTTGTGATTGATCACGATTTTTAATCCTATCTCCCCTCAACCAAAGAATAAAGTGTACTAAACGGGATGGGTCCTCTATCTTTATTTAAACTATTTCTGGATTTAATGATTTCCATACATTCATATGCATTCAAAAGTCTTTTGTTTGGTACACTTTATAGAAGTTTTAGGTTATCTAATGTGAATCTATGATTGTTTTCAAAAGCATGCTCGGCCACACTTGACTTTTCTGTTCTTCCGTATTTTAAGTGTGCTAAGTGTTCTTTAAAACGTGTTTGAATAGAGCGTCTCGTTTGGCCAACATATTTTTTGTCACAATCCATGCAACTAATTTCGTAAATTCCACTTTTTTCTAGAACTGTAGTTTTATCCTTGGGATTTCCTAGTAAGCTTCTTATTGTGTTACCGGATTGATATACTAATTTAAGACCAGTGTTATTAAATACTTTTTGTAATCCTTTCGTATAATTAATGTTATAAGGAATTGATACAAATTTTGAGTCGCAGGTATCTTTTTGTCTGAAAAAAGTGGAATTCCAAAAGGTCTTTTGTCTATTTATCAGCTTATTTATTAAGCCTTCGTCGTAACCGTTTTCGCCAGCTATATTCCTAATCCTATTCTTTTCTGCTTTAAATCTTTCTTTGTTTAGGGGGAAATTTACTAATCTATATGTTAAAAAGTGCAAACTTGCAAGCTTATGTTGTAAGCAATGAAAAGAGTCATTTGGAATATACCTGTTGGTGGCCGTTCCTTTTCTGTATAGGTCAAAGTCCAATTTATTTTTATTTCTTATAACTAAAGTGTCTAGAAAAGGCAGTGTACCGTTGTTCTCTGTTTCATAAGTAAATTTAATTGTGGGAAATTTGTTATTTATTTTTTCCATAAAATTTTCAACACTAGTTACTTTAGTGTTGAATACTGCAAACACATCGTCTACATACCTGAACCATACTCTGGGGAAATACTCAAATTCTTTACTTATATCTGATTCAAATTTGCTCATAAATAGGTTTGCGATAAAAGGTGATAAACTATTACCCATTGTGGTTCCTTCTAATTGCTGGTAGTAGTTATTTTTATATTGAAAGTAATTTTGATTCATGCAGAGTTTTGTTAAAGATAGGTATTCTAAAGTCTGTTTGTCTTCTAGATTGTTTTTTCTTAGTAGTTCCTCCAGGTATTGTAAGGTATTGGGGATCGGCACACTAGGGAACAACGAACTAACTTCAAACGAGATTAAAATTTCACCTTCTTGGAGTGAAATATCTTTAACTTTGTTGATAAATTCAAGGGAATTTTGAACAGAAAAACCTTTTTCCTTTATAGGTAAATTTTCAAACTCGTTTGCTAGCCATTTCGAAATGTTGTAAGTAGGTAATCCTACAGCAGAAACTATAGGTCTAACCGATTTTCCAGGCTTGTGGATTTTCGGAAGACAATACAGTTTCGGCATAGTGGGATTGCTTACTTGTAGTTTATATTTAATATTGTCAGTAATAATATTGTTACATTTTTTAATTGTGTTTTTTACTTCGTTAATCATTTTTGGTAAGGGGTTCTTTGGGACGTTTTTCTTCGTACAAAAATTATTAGTCTTATCTCCGCCCACTAAAGGATTGTATATAAGATAGAGCGTAGATTAATTTAGTTCATTGTTTATCGTCTCCTGATGATGCTAACGTTGTTGGCGAAACGCGCGTCGAGTGCAAAAAAGTGTAGTTTTGGTTTGTGGAAAACAATCATAATTTTGTTTTAATTTTGATTTAACTTTTTGTTAACATGGCGGCTTATAGGAAAATGGTTTGTATGCCCACCAGACAATACCAATGACCACATCATAAAATGCCTAATAACTGAATAAATCACTGCAACATGCGTCCGCCATACTAAAACTCAAATCTTCATAATGACAAATGGCAGGTCACGTATGTTTTGCTGAAATCAGTTGTTTTGTTATTATCACGTGACCCAAAAATAATTTACTGTACTAAGAAATAGGGTTGCCAACTTTTAATTTTGATTTATCTGGACATTTGTTCTAAATTATCAGGACATTTGATGCAAAATCGGGACATTTTCCAAAACGCTAAGAAAAGAAATAAAACAATAAATATAGATGGTTTTTTAATTTTAATTTACAAGCTAGCTAAGAAATTTCAATCGAAACAAAACAAAGTAATAGTATATTACATAACAAGAAAAGAAAGTGACAAATTTCACACGAGTGTGAATATTGTGAAAGAGGCGTTAGCCGAGTAAAACAACACGTGAGTGTGAGAAAGTTACTTTTTATCGAGTTGTTGTACGGTACTTTTCTTACGAACACTGTTGAATTGCACTAATTTTTGTAAAAATTGGTCTTTAATTTCGCACAAATCAAATAAAACTTCTTTTCCGCACATGTGCGCAAAAATTTCTGCACGCGGGTGAAATTCAACGTTTTCTAAGAATGCAAATCGTGTGAAATCCATAGGAAAAAAATACTACACAAAAACCTGTGGCCCGGATGGTTTACCAGTAATATTAAAAAAAAACGGTAAATTTTTCTTGTCCAGTATTTTGGCTAAAATTTTTAATAGATCATTTTCTACAGAAGATTTTCCAACAGCTTGGAAGCTAAGTTATGTTACCCCAATATTCAAAAGCGGAGATAAGTCAAACATTAAAAACTACAGAGGTATTTCATTGCACCATATTTTAAAAACATAATTATAAACCAACAACACGAGTTTTCAAAAGGTAAATCATCAATTAGTAATCTCTTGATATATGAAGAAACTTTGTTGGAAGCCTTGGAGAGTGGATATCAGGTCGATGTCATCTATACCGATTTCTCCAAGGCTTTCGACAGGGTCGTTTGGTTTCGGATTTTTAAGTTATAACGTCCACTGTTATTTAAAGCATTTATAAATGATATATCTTCCGCTATATAACAATTTATCCCTGAATGTTGACAAATGTAAAACTGTATATATTTATAGAATATTAAACCATATAGATTTTACTTATCAGTTGGATAACTCCAATTTGGAGAAACCTTGCATATCATGCGTGACTTGTGTGTCTTTTTTGATAGAAAACTCAATTTTGTTCAAAACCTAGATATTATTGCAAATAAAGCTATGAAATTGTTAGGATTTTTGTTTAGAACATTGAAAGACGTAAACAACATTTTTACATTGATAAATGCTTACTTTGCAATTGTAAGGTCAATTCTAGAATATGGTTGTACTATTTGGTCTCCATATTATGAGATTCATAAAGATCGTTTGGAAAAAATACAAAGAAAGTTCTTGCGCTTTATATGCTATAAATTACACATACCTATTGAGTCAATTGATTATGACCAGCTAATGAGTCTGTTGAACTTAACGAATCTAGACAATCGTAGAAAGTACTATGATCTTGTCACTCTGTTGAAAATACTAAATAATGAAATTGACTCTGTAGAGTTACCATCAATATTTAAGTTTCATGTGCCATCACGGAACACAAGAAATCATAAATTATTTGCCACTTAACATCATCGCACTAACTATGGTTTTAACTTCCCGATCAACAGACTCAGTAGGCTCGGTAATGAACTGATTGAACAAACTGATGTCGATTTTTTTAACAATACATTGCCAATATCCAAATATTTCAAACGCGGTTAAGAAAAAAGAAAGGATTTATAGTTAACCATTGGCCAATAGATATGGGATTCTGATTTTAATTTGAAACTTTTAGTACCGATTTCGCTGAAAACTTTTCATCGGGACATTTTACGGAGGACATTTTGCTCCAAATCGGGACAGTCCCGACAAATCGGGACGGGTTGGCAACCCTACTAAGAAAAGACATACCCATCACTAAAAATTGTAAAATATGGCGTCAGTTATTAAGAACACACATGCCCTTGTGTCAGTTTGGTAGAAACATTGTAGCAGTGATTTTTCGCTTCTGACAGCATAGGGCTCGTCTCCTACAGAGTTTTTACCTACGTGCTGCATCCGTATCTCTGTCGAGTGGAAATTATAAATTTGAAAGTGTACTTAGTAATTTGGTCGACTCGATAGGGATACGGATACCGATACACCAGTGACAGCTTTTGGATCTAAAAACTTTAGAAACTGTAAAAACCTTTCTGGATTACTTAATTATAATTATTAGCAGGTTAGACTAAATGTTATTATGTTCTTAGGTTAAAATCGCCAATCACACCATCTACAAAAGCTGCTGCGTAAAACTGATCGATAATAAATGCACCTTGAGTCATGCCTACCAAAAAGGATGTTGGGAGGACATTGTCAAAATTCACACGGCTATGTTTTACAATAGCGCCAGTTTGGCAATATCTTTTGCAGTGATAATAGGGCTGGTGCTACTGTTAGCGTTTTATTTTAAAATTACTTACACGCATCGACCTGATTATTACGTAGACTGATAAAATTATTAAATATTCACCTAAAAGTTAACACCTATTTCTTTTCACCGTTTAGAATAAAAATAAAAGTAATATCTATACATATAATAAATCTTAGAAAGACCATTTGTGTAAATAGAATATATATTTTTTTATTCTTGGCGGGAGCTTCTAACCAAACGATATAGATTATATAAATCCAGGTTTTAGAATTTTTGTCTGTTTGTCTGTCAGTTTGTTTCAGCATCACGCAAAAACTACTGGACCGATTTTGATGAGACTTTCACTGCTGCATTCCTAGGATTCCTAATACATTTTATCAAAATCGGTTTACAGGAACACGAGAAAAACCGCCGGCAAAGCGGGTATTCGAATGGACGGAAGGGTTAAAGAGGTTGAAGGTTGAGTGGGAGGGGAAATCTATAATTCTAAACGCGCGAACAAAATCGTAAGTATGTATGCAAAAGCGGGAATTAAAAAGAGAATATTTTTATATATAAACTGGGCGCACTATGAAACGCATATTTTATATTTAGGAGAGTATTTTAAACCTCTGTAACTTTTTTAGGTTTTATTATTTTTAAACGGGGTTTTTGGTATGGTACAGCTGATATTTTTTTCTAAAAAAAGGTTAAAATCAAAGTTTGCCATTTCGTATTTTATTCGGTAGGTATACAAGGTGTGACAAAAAGTACTGTTTTTTCTTTGTCAAAGTTTAAAGTTAAGGAAAATTTTAAAAAAATAGGGCAAAATTTAAAATTATCAAATTGGTTATCAAATATATATATAATTCTCACATTTTTTATTTTTTCTTTTGTTTTGAAGATATGATTTTTTTTCACAATTTATGCGTATTTTACATTCTTTTGCCTCGTGGATTTGACCGGATTTGGCAAATAATTTTAAATATGCATTTTCGCAATCTCTGGTAGGCCTATTAAAAATAAAACGTACCCAAAGTTATTTTCAAAATGAATTTTGATTACCAGTGGCATCCAAGTTGTAGATTGTAACAGATGTTTACAAAAAATACTTTATATGTTTCACATCAATTTTCTCCCTATTAATTAAAAAAATATATTTTTTTTTCAGTTATTAGTAACTATTGACCATTTTTACCAAAGCGGTTTTTTATTTTTTTAAATGTTAGAGAAAGCAGGTTCAGTTTATATTTTTTTAAATTATTATGTAAATTTTTTTTTATACCAAGCACATCAGGGGCGTGCATAATTTTTTATTTTAAAAAGTTTTTATTTAAAAATATTATGTTAGTTCTGTGTGATCCTAAAGTGAATTAGGGAAGCCAATCAAATTTTGGTATCATTCGAAACGTCCAATTGTGCACACCTATTTTGAAATTTTGCACACCCTATGGGTACCCGCAATAGGGTACGAGACTGATACCCCCCATTTTTCAAGATAGGTGTGCAAAATTGTGCAAAATTAGACCTTTCGAATGAAACCACAATTTTCAAAAAATATCATCGGGGGGGGGGGGCAGCCTCGCTACTCGAGAACCCTTTTGTGGGTTCCCATGAGGTCTGCAAAATTGGACCTTTCGAATGATACCAAAATTTTCAAATAATATCTGGGGGGCCAGCCTCGTTACTCGAGAACCCTATTGCGGATTCTCATGGGGTGTGCAAAATTTCAAAATAGTTGTGCAAAATTAGACCTTTCGAATGGTACCAAAATTTTCAAAAAATATTATCTGTGGGGGGAGACAGCATTGTTACTCATAAAACCTATTGCGGGTTCCCATAAAGGGTGTGGAAAATTTCAAAATAGGTGTGCAAAATTGGACCTTTCGAATGATACTAAAATTTTCTAAAAATATCTGGGAGGCCAGCCTCACTCGAGAACCCTATTACGGGTTTCCAAGGGGTGTGAAAAATTTCAAAATAGGAGGGCAAAATTTCAAAATAGGTGTGCAAAATTTTGCAAAATTGGACCTTTCGAATGATACCAAAATTTTCAAAAAACCAATCGCACGGGTGCGATAACAGAACTGCTGATTGAAATCATTGCGTACGTTCGTGGGTCCCTAACCTTACGTACATCCCTCCGTACGCACCGTTCGAAACATCGCATGAACAAGTTAAAAATGTAGTGTATTTTGGCTTTATTTCGAACGCGTTAGGTATATCGATACCGATGCGTCGAAATATTTACTTTAATTCACCACCGGATTTGACATACAAAAACAGGATTTTTGAAAGAATTTTGAGAAAATTCTAGAACATTTTATAACGCTCTATTCGGAAACTACTAGAGATAGAGACTAAACTCTTACCAGATTTTACATACAAAAAAGGATTTTTGGCGGATTTTCCATAAAATTATAGAACATTCTACGAGAACCAGAGAAGAGAAATCGGACTTGATAACCGGACCTAAAAAATTGTGTATGAGTTAACTATCAGACAACAGGCAGAAAAAATGACCAAAATGAAGCAAGAATGAGAGAAAAAAAGAGCAGAAGCGGCTACTACCAAGAACAGGAAAAGTTAAAAAACAGGCTCAATATTCACCTGGTGACGATTGCAGATACATAAGCATTTGAAACGTTGTGAAAAAGTAAAAATAAAAACAATGGAAGTTCGAAACTCTAGTTTACTCTCAGGCTCAATAACAGATTCGCTAGCAGGGCAAGAAAATAAAAGACAACAATAACACGTGCAACTAGAAAAGTTATTAGAATATGAATGGCCTGAAAATAAAATTAGGCACCAAGTTTCAAGAAGTGGAAGCAAAAATTCAGGACGTAGATACCAAACTTCTGGACGTAGATACAAAAATTCAGGACTCAGATACAATTATTCAGGATGAGGTTACGAAAATTAAAGTTCGCAAAACAGAATTTTACACGAAATTTGAAGAAGTTAATGGAAGGGTAACAGCTTTAGTTATATCTCTGCGTGGCTCTGCTCTAGAACTATTATAGATGATTTCTGCCACACAGCATGGGACTTAACATCTTTAACAGCTGCATTGAAACGAAGTTTTTGAGATTGACATTAGAGGTCTCGCGAGAAATCAATTGTCAGCGCAACATTTTGCCCAGGGATTTAGAGATCTTGAGATCCAAAAGTTGCTAGGTGTAGTCAACCTTACCAGCAGCAGCGAGGCGCTTATAAGGGCTTAGAGATTGAGGCAGCCTGCAATACTTCAAGGCCAAAGATAAGGGTTACTATCCACGATAAAGAAAAGCCAAATGGAAATCAAATAAAAACCAACAAATAGAGAACAACGAGAACAAGTGGGAGAGACGAATAGAAAAAATTATCGAGCTATTAGAAAAAAGACTGCCGCGAGTGGTACTGGTAAACGACGTCCGCAAAGATGTTTTAAGGTGCAGTTAGACTGTGGTAGTGTAGTCGCCGTTGCATTGTAGCTGTAGTGAATTGTTTTCCATAGATAATGCAGAACAGGATATTTTACAGATAAATAGTTAACATATATTTGGTGGTAGACTTTTTAATCTAATTTACCTTGTTTAATGTTTTAAACAAATATTGGTGATAACAGACCCTCCTGCAAAATTTTTGAACATGTTAAAAGATCCACCTTACATATTTCTTTTGTTTTAGCCAAGAAAGTTCCGTTTTTTCTTAATATAAGTTCAAAAATGCTTTACTTTTAAAATTAGGGTTGATTGGGTACCAAAGATGGACAAAATAAAACTTGGGGAGGAAGAAAATGTGGTAATTTTGTATTTGCATACATACATAGAATCAATAGTGTGTTCAGTGATATAAGCGATAAATTAACAAGGTACTATAGTAGTTCTATCTGATCCGCTGATTAATCATTCTGGTTTATTATGATTGCCAAGAAATTAGGGCCTTTTTTCTAAGTGACAAAATGCGCTTACTTTTAGCATTACTTCGCTTGCATGGACAAATTATATTAAATAGTTTACCTTTTTAATCTTATATATTGCTTTAGTAATAACCTTTAAAAAAGTTATAGTACCGTATTATCAGCGGTGCACGGTGGTTGTAGTAAAAAAACTCACACAGAGACAGGTAGATATTTTCGGGCGCGCATGAAAGAGATGGCATGAAGACACCAACTTGCAGAGAGTCGATATTTTCAATTAATGAACAAAGTCTTATATTTACTTATGTTCCTATCCCCTGACCAACCGAAGTTAATAATTAATAAAGGTACCTACCAATACACAGTGGCGCTATAGTACCACTCACCCCTTTTTTTACGTCAAACTAGTAATTTTCTAAAATTGTTTATAAAACTCTTTAAAAGTAACTTTTTTAAAGAACATTTTCCCTCTCAAATATTACTTTTATTACCCACTAGCAATGTATTTATACAATGCCACTAGACATATTACTACATATATTTAGCAGGAGGGTCTATTACCATCAATATTTGTTTAAAGCATTTAGAAAGTAAATTATATTAAAAAATGTGTACACAAAAATATTGTTAACTATTTATCTATTAAAATAATCCGTTCTGCATTATCTATGGAAAACAATTAACTACAGCTACAACGCAACTACGACGATACTACCACAGTCTAAATGCACCTTTAAATGTGGACGCACTGGACATACTAAAATCGAGTGTCGTGACCATATGACGAAGAGATCAGGAAAACTACAACTAGTCAACGTGGCGGGCGGATGTTGGCTAACGACAAAATCTACTATATCAGAAGTCTAGGACATACTGCTGACAGTCTTTACATCAAGGGATTCATAAATGAAAGACGAATGACGTCGATACAAGTGCCGCAATATCCTTGCTTAAATCTGACGCGTAAAACGTTATAAAATCCGACCTACGCAACGAGAAATTAGGCTTGGAACTGTGACTGGCGAATTGACTAACATTCTGGGGGAAACAGAAGTTGAGATACAACTAGTTTCAGATATAGAAGATGAATTGCCTACCAATATTAATTACACCTTCTAAAATAAGATGAAAATCTAGTCAACAACAACCTACAAGCTCTTGGTCATTTCCTGTTATTTTGGTCACTAAAAAGGATGGAAGTACCAGATTCTGTGTTGATTATAAGAAACTTAATGACAAAACTTAATGACGTGGACTGCTATCCATTAACCAGAATCGACGACACTTTGACCAATCAGTTAACCGGTAAAGACTCAGTTCTTCAACCAACGGTCACAATAGATCCCAATGTACTAAGCAGTTTCTATTCGTCAGTTTCCAGGGCCGGCGCTAGATTCTTAACCGCCTGGCGCAAGACAGAAAAATTGCCTTCTCCCCCATATGAGTCATGACTTTTTATTGAAAATCATGTACCTAGGTATTTTTTATATTTTTGTTTTATAACAAAATACTTAAGACAAAAATGAGTACATATATATGTATATACAGATATCTTTTATTGTCTAACTTTGTAAATTTATTTTTAAAATTCTGAAAAATCCAACCTATCCACATTTTTAACATCTTAACTAAAAGTACATATACAAAAATTATAACTTTTTACGCGCTTTTTTCTGTGCAAATCCCTCAATGAATTCTTCCATGTTAATAGCATCAGCTATTTGATACTCTATCGATATTAACGATAATGCGCTGAGTCGCTCTTGCGACATACTTGACCTTAAAAAGTTCTCAATTATTTTGAGTTTTGAGAAACTCCGTTCCCCTGTTGCGACCGAAACAGGTAATGTTAATAAAATTCTTAGAGCAATGTAGATATTTGGAAAATTGTGTGTTTTTAGGGCAATTAAAATTCTCCATGGTATTCGTCATTAAAACAGTAAGGGCTAGAATTTCGTCCCTAAGTTCTAAACCATCTATGTCGTGTTTATCGCCATCTTTTAGGTAAATATGTAAGTCCAAACAATGTTTTGTGATCTTCTGTTGATCCCAATTTGACAGAGTTGTTAGGTCGTATAAGAAAGCAAAATAATCCGAATGGATTTTCAATAAATGGAATCTTTCCTCAATAGCCTCATGAATTTTATCGAGGAAAACAAAGAAAACTTCTATTTTAAACTTTTTTGTTGGGTCCAAAATCGGCTCATCGACTAATTCATATGAGAACTGCCTTATTTTTTTTCTTGGTCGAGCTCTAGCATCGTCCAAGAAAACGGCATCTCAAGTTCCTCCGCCATCTCGGCAGCATCAACCAAAACCTTTTGAAAATAATCGTCAGTTCTGATTTTTACAAAATGATCATCGATGGCTTTAAGTGCTTTTGTTGACTCAATTATATCGAGCTTTTCATTTTGCAGTAATTTGCTGGTTGCATTTATATTATTTAAAATTTCATACCACAAAACTATGCACACTAGAAACTTTAAAATTTTTAGTGCTATACCATTGGCCTTGTTTTTAATTATCAAATGAATCTCTTTCGGTTACCGAGACTAGAGCATCGTAAATATCGGCAATTCGATACCTTAAAACTTTGAGAGAATCGATACGGCATTCCCACCGTGTTTCACTAAGTGGCTTAAGTGTGAGACCCTTCAAATTTTCTTTGAAAATAGCACATCTTTGCATCGAGGCGGCAAAAAAAATGTATACAGGGTTCCTAAGATTTTCCTTAGGGATAGGATTTCAATAAATCAAACAGAAATGGCATAGAAAGTTCTGCGCGCACAAAAGAAACAGGTATATTGAGCAATGGTGCCAGTTTGTTATTATCTCCGGACTGCTTTCATGAGAAAAAATTGTCGCCACTCTTTCATTGTGAGCACAAATCATAGTTGCAATAATAACCGTTGACAAGATGTCTGCAAATTCCGCTAGATGGCGGCCACACCATGAGATGATCGAGGAAAAACTGGGATTCACAGGCATTGCATTTTTATTTCCTTTCGAGTCGCTTCAGTTTCGTAAATTTTATGTTTTTAAAATGCCGTATACTCGAGAAGAAAAGATTTTTATTATTAAAAACTACATAAAAAGTGACAGTGCGGACGAGGTCATTGGGCTTTTTGGTTTTGCGTTTCCAGATCGACCGGTTCCTGTGGCTCAAACTGTCTACAACATTTATCATCGTTTTGAAAGGTACGGGTGCATAAATGGTTGTAGAAAGTGTTACCACGACGGCGAAATACCAGAGCATCCCGTTCTTCCACACAGGGTGGAACGAGACGAAATGGTATGCGCTTACGTTGAGGCACATGAACCATGTTCGACAAAACCGATTGCGGAGGAACTGGATATTCCCAACAGTACTTGCCAATACAAGTCGTTTAAGATTGGGAAGTCGCAGGAATTGCAACCAGGTGATTATTTTCGCCGGTTAGAATATTGTGAGGTTATGAGGGATAAATGTGACAGGAACGAAAATTTCCTATCAAAAGTTTTGTTTAGTGACGAGAAGACATTTGAACTTCATAGTTCTCACAATCCACAAAATAGCCGCTATTGGTCCCGCGAAAATAAACATCTGCACGCAAGTGTTAGAACGCAACATCCTCAAAAATTAAATGTTTGGAGCGGTATTGTCGGGGATCACATTATTGGACCCTTTTTCATTGAAGGGAATTTGAATAGCCAAAAATATGTTGAACTTCTCCAACACCAGGTTTTACTACGGTTGAGGGAACTCAACATAAATTTGGATGAATTGTGGTTTCAGCAAGATGGCTGTTCATTCCACAATTCACGTCAGGATACAAATTACCTTCGTCAGGTATTTGGTGATAGAATTATTTCCACGTATCGAAATATCCGATGGCCTCCTCGATCACCAAATCTTGCGCCAAATGACTTTTTCCTATGGGGTTGTTGGCACGACAAAATTTTCCAACACCCTCACTTACGGCCTACGACTACACAGGAGTTGAGGGCGAAAATTTTGGAGGCGGGCAACTCTATCACCCCTGAAATGTTGGCTGCTACGCGCCAAGAGTTTTACAATAGATTGGGATATTGTGAGGCTCAAGAAGGGGACAGATTTGAACATCTAATCTAATTAAAAATTAGATGTTTTCAGGTCCAAACCACAGCTTTTTCTTGCTTAAAGGAGGCGGCAGGGTCCATTATTTACGATACTGAGCGATAAACTCGTGAGGTTGTTAACATTAGAAAGAAATATCTTCGCTTTTAATTAAATTTCTTTCCATTCTGTTCTACTAGTGACATCTATCCGGAAACGGCCAAACCATGCAGCTAGCACTAGCAGTCAAAGAAATCAATAAACGGCGCTGTTTTTCCTGCAGAGCTTTTTGCTTGCGATATTATTGATTTTAAATAAAGCTAGCCCTACACTACATTTGATATTTTCGAGGTGTTTTATGACATGATTTTGAAACATGTAGCGACCCAATTCTTCAAAACTAGCGGGAGGGTAAAAGCGAAAAATAAGGGGCTGCCAATATTTGTAACACCCAAAAAGGGGTGAAAAGATTTATTTTGCTCTTTTTCTTTACAAAAAACGTTTTTTTTACGAAAGACTTGAGCTCTGTCACTTTTTTTTATTTTTTTCTTCAACTTTCTCGAAATTTTCGTCATACCGTAGAAAAAAATTATTTTCCCAATGGTCATACTCTACTTTTATTCGAAAAAATTTAGAAACAGAGACGGGATCAGTTTTCCTAAAACAAGGGATCTTGGTTTCGAGTGAGAAGATAAAGGACGCCGCAGGCAAAAATTTTTCAATTAATTTAGCCAAACGCAAAAATGTTAGAAAAACAAAGCACGAAATAAAAATGGCGCCGCTGACAATTTTTTTTCAAAAATTACGTAATTTCGGGAACGCAAAGAAATAGGTCTAAAGAGTATAATTTTTAAGAAAAAAATATCAATTTTCTCGCCCTCCTCCACTGGGACTACAGGGGCCGTGCACAAATTACGTAATGGTCATAGGGGGGGGGGGGGGTTACAAAACGTTACGTAGGGGGGAGGGGGGTTTTCGACAGCGTTTGCATTTGTGTGAAACTAAGAAAATTTGGAATGAAAATAAGTGAAAAGTTTTTTTTTTTTTGAGGGGGGGGTAGTGGTCTTGAAATCGTTACGTAATATTAGGGGAGTGGCGTGCCTCACCGTTACAAAACATTACATAGGGAGGGGGTCAAAAATTGGTAAAATCACCGTTACGTAATTTGTGCACGGCCCCACATCTGACTGTTCCTCCTTTTTGATTTCGAATCAAAGTGCAAAACCCGGGTTGGACGTTCGAAGGCGTCAACCCGTCCTATTTGCTTGATAAAGTTTCTACGGAAATATCTCAGTCGATTTCTCCGGCCGTGTATGAACGCTTTAGGTTAGGCATTTGCATATATCTATTTATTTACGCTATCTTTTATCAGTTTGGTATTAAAGTCGAACAAAAACAATTTTTATTCCAGTCCTAAAGGTATGAAAATGGAAAACATTAGAAAACAACAACCTGGAATGGATTTACTACGTGTAAGATGTAGTAACAACATCGTCCCATGCCCATCCTTTTCTGCCTAATGTGCTTTTCCGTTTGTCTGCGTCTTATACACGGCTGCTTGGCCCCCTAAGGAATCAAATGCAGATTTGACTGAATCGTTTACTACTAGGTTGAGACTATGAGCAGCACATGGTACAAACATGGCTCTGCTGTTAATATCAAGGATTCTTTTCTGAACACCAACGTTCTTACTTCTCACGTTTGCTCCATTGTCATAGCTCTGACCCATTAGATTGTCGATATCCAATCCCAAAGCTTTAATCTTTTCTACAATTATCTCAGTTAAGCTAAATCCTGTAGTATCGTTGACTGAAGTAAACTCCATGAAACTCTCTTCGACTTCAATATCATTTGTATCGACGTATCTCAATATGATTGTCATTTGTTCTTTTTTCTGTTTATCGGGGGTACAGTCCAAAACTATTGCAAAATATTTGGAATCTTTCTTCCAGATAAAACCTTCTTTTCCTCCTCCTTTTTTAACTGTTTTCTTCTGTATTCTGCTCCAGAAAGTCTTTTACATTTTCGACTATTTGCATTCATTTTTTTTCGAGAAAATAATAGCAATTAAATGCTTCTAAACAAAAGAAGACACATGCAAAAGCTTGCATAATTATCTACTCACCTGCATTAAAGTATTACGTGGCATCTTTCTCTTTGTACACTTTCGCAGAACAGACAGCGCGCCAATACATTAATGTAAATTAATAAGAGGAAAGACATTTATTTATCTTTGATGTAAAATCAATGGTGAAAAAAAATGTTCAGATAGTTAAAGTTTTTGCAAAGAATTAAATTTGTTTGCAAACAAATTGAATGCGGCCTCCGGCCGCACCCCAAATTTGTCCGACTGACGCGGGTGCGCCTCCGCGCCACCCCTCACGCCGGCCCTGCTCTTTCATATTTGTCAGATATTAAAATAAATAACACTTTTATACTAAAAACTAAAAATTTATTTGAACTTGACGAGATATTAGGAACTCAATAAATCCAGTGGTCATGATAATATCTCATCAAATTTACTTCAAAACTTACCTGACCCTTCTCTGTATGTCTTGGCTGAGTGTAATAATGCCAGACTGCCATAAAAAAATCCCCTTTAAAAAGGAGATGTTTTATCTCATGTATATTTACTGTGTCAATACTAAGTTCTAAAAAAACTTAATACGTTGGAGAACTAGTTACGACCTTGACCGCATACATGACTTGCCTGAATTGGCAAGACAAAACTTGACCGTTGATTTAACTAAATTTTTAAACAAAAATCTCGAAATTGAATGTAATGCAAACGACTAGGACTATCTATGTCGCATAGGAACAAGTTCAGATAAAAAACCTAAATTAATTTTGATTCATTTTTGTGAAGAATACAGTTTTTCAATGTGTGTAATGTATTTGAGGACCTTACGAAATGGAGCTTTTAGCTTTTATTCAAAGCTAAAGAAAAATACAGCTACAAAAGAGTGTGCTCTTCCAACAATAACCGAAGCTCTTATATCATGTGCGAAAGATATATGAAAACTTAATGAACGGGCTAAGCCACATTTTGAGAATACACCAAAGATAAGAAAATACTGAATTAAGGCCGATTCTCACTTACGCGTCACCGAGCGAGGCGGCGCGTCATTTTATATGGCTATCCCTTTTAGAGGGATGATATAAAATAACGCGAACATACAAAATGACGCACCGCCTTGCTCGGTGACGCGTAAGTGAGAATCGGCCTTTACTGTTTTTCCTATTGATTAATTTTGGTTTAGGTATAGATAATTTAAGTATAAAATAGATGTTAATAAGTAGTTTTCAATTAACAAAACTTTTTTGTGAAAAGAATATTATTGTAATTAACGTATTTTTTTTCTTTCGTGATATTAACAAGGGCGTGCTTAATGATGCAAATAAAATACCACAAAATATTTTTTATCTAAGACCTGAAAAGCAGGCGTCCCTTCGCGACTTAGTACATATGAGAAAGGGCTCCGTTTCCTCGGAAATTTTTGTAAAATAAAGGAGTCTCGAAGAATCAGATTAAAAAAAACACCTCTCTGTTATTAAATTTAATAACAGATTTAAATTCGTTTTTAAGTTAAACAAGACGTGAACACGGTCACAAAAAATGTTCTAAGTAGAAAGAGTAGAGGGTTGCAGATTGAAAGACTACGTTGTTTTATTTTTTTTATTCTTTTAAAAAAGTATAATTTTGTTTTAAATTTATTTCAACAAGATATTTCGTGAGAACGCGAGACCGCTACGATAAATTGCCTCGTAGAGTCAGGACTTTAGCGTAACTGGTTATGGGAGGCTCAGACTTTTCGCAGCTTTATTAAAAGAGCAACGTCAATCGGTAGTAAAAGTTTGTGGATAAATGGACATTTAAATTAATTTAGCGTATTCTAATTTTAAACTTAATCACTGTTTTACGTCCTTTGAAGACAATATTTATCGTTAAATTTTACGGTATCTTACTTCTGAATCTTTAATTTTGGGTGACATCGGCACCAGCGTATCGGTTTCTCAAGTTTATTATCTCTTTCGTTCTCATTTACTAGCCTTTCAATACACGCTATTTCGGCACCCTAGACAAGAATTGTCGAAAGGTATACACTTTGCCGTTTTGCATTAAAAAGAACTTTGGTATTGGGTTGTTCTGTATCTTGGTAGGGCAAAATTTAACTTATTGTGCATTCGGGGACGACATCGTTTCAGTCGGGACAAAAGATATTTGGGTTGGTTATTCTTAAGAATTTACATTAACGTAAGAACTTGGATTCGGTACCGTTTTTCAAGAGCAATACATTTACTGTGTGTGAGGCATTCCCTGATGTGACCAAATTTGTTAAGATTAAAACGGAAACGAATGCAAAAATTTTGGATTTTTTTCAAGATTTTTTAATCTTGCTTTAAGAATGATGGCCAACAAGCGGAGCTACAATAGTTAAGTCTACTTAGAATAAGGGAATCACAACGTTTTAATTTAATGTCTTTAGAAAAAATATATTTATTTTTTAGTAAAATTTTCGATAGTTTTTCAAAAATTTTCGCCCTATTGGGTCGAAAGTTACATTAATTTTGGAACTTTTGCTTTTACAAAGTTTTTACCTCACGCCTCCCCCTTTTGGAAAAGCTGCGACCGCCACTACTTTATTTAAGTATAAAAGTCTTAGTTTTAGTAACTTTTTTGTAAAAAATATTTGACATGAGTTTAATATATCATATTACAGCGGTGTTTTTTTTTCCAAAAACAATAACATTGGTTTTTTCTTCGTTTAAGATCAAGTTGTGCGCTTTTGAAAATAATGCGATGCTGTTAAGGTCGGTATGAATTTTTTGTGCAGCAATTATTAAATAATAATAAAATTGTTTATCATCAGCAAATTGGTGATTGGAGCAATGTTTTAAAGAGGTGTTAACATCAGCTGTGTAAACTGAAACGGGATACGAACAAAGCTGTTATTAAATTTAATAACAGAGAGGTGTTTTTTTTTAAATCTGATTCTTCTAGACTCCTTTATTTTACAAAAATTTCCGAGGAAACGGAGCCCCTTCTCAGATGTACTGAGTTGTGAAGGGACGCCTGCTTTTCAGGTCTTAGATAAAAAATATTTTGTGGTATTTTATTTGCATCATTTCAGTGACAAATAAATAAAAATAATTTTAAGATCTTCTGAGTGATTAATTGAGAAAAATTACGTCTACGATCTCCTTCACGCGCGCGTTTTTGAATAAAACAGACACATGGGTTAACAGTCTGGAGTTGTGGTAGTACAAAATCCAGGTAAATTTTAAGAAAAAATATTGGGTTGCTTCCCCCCAGACCAAAAACGAGACGTTACTGCAGCCCATCCCAAATGAGTTGCAGCTATTCACATGGTCAGCTAGAATAATTCAGACATGTGTATTATGGCAGCCCGAAATTGCCAACCCACGCTCTGGGTAAACCCTGTTTTCTCAGTGTAGGTTTAGTTTTATAGTCAGCTAGCTTATTTATTAAGTTTGCTGAAGTGGTTATGTGAAAGAGGAACTGTCTTTAACATCGCCACTCCCCTTTATATTTATAAAACTTTTGTAACCAATTATTTCTAAATAAAGACATTATCAAATCAAATCAAATCATATCAAATAGACAAACCAAGTAATTATCGCTTAATATCGCTACATTCCACCATTATCCAAGTTTGTTAGTCAAGAAAAGGATGTTAAAGTACTTTTTAAAACCTAACATCATAAGTGATAATCAATTTGGATTCCAATCTTCCAAGGGCACGGAACCGGAACGACCTTTTTTGCGACTTCTCCAAAGCATTTGATTGCGTTAATCATAAAATAATGCTTAAAATATTAGGGTTTTTCACTTAAAGCCTTAGTTTTTGAGATATTAGCAAAAGTAAGATTTTGCACTCTTTTATCTTTCCATATTTCATAAAGTATCTACTCAACGCGCAGCTAGAGACTCAACGGTTTGTAGAAGGTCTTCCGAACATATTGGTACAAAAAAATAGCTTTAATGGCGAATAGGTCGCCTTTCCACAATACCACAGGAGTTACACCAGCCAATGTGTTATTTTGCAAATAAATGAGATTACCGTGTGACATTAGATTAGGTTCCCTTGAAGGGCAAAGCCAAGTAGAAGAATATTTTAATGAGCTTCGAGAAAAGCAATTCGATATTCACGAGTTGGTCAGAGAAAAAATTGAAATGACTAGTGATCACATGAAGGCGAGGTATTATTTGAAGGCAAATCCTGCAGGATTCCATAAAGATGTTAAAGTCTGGATACATAACCAAGAAGGGCAGGTCGCCAAATTTAATACCATCCTGGAAAGGACCAAATACCATTATCAAGGTAATAACGATGTAGTTTACAGGATCCAAAGAAGTCCTAAAGCGAAGATGATTCTAGTACACCTGGACGGGCTTAAACCGTTTCAAAGAGGGCAGTGTTAGGAGTTATACATTCAATTAGGTACTAGGCTATTTAATTTTCTATTGTTCCAAGTTATTTATTTATTTAGGTACGACTTTCTTTCATATTAAGTGTTAAGTGTATATTCTTTGTTTTAGTCGAAGTTACATACATGAGCGTGGGCGAGGCCTTGCGAAAGGAGTGAATTTAGTCGCGAATTATCTAGACGCGAACATTCTCGAAAAGAATAGCGTCTCGGATAAGTCTTAATTTAGTTAGCGAGTAATAAGGATCTTAGGAAAGTTAAAACTTGTTTTAAAAAGGAGTTACAATAAAGTTGGTTATTTTTGGAGCCCACTACTAGTTTATTTAACGAGAGGATTTTTTGAGAATTAAGTTTTCTCTAACGGCTTCTCAATAAAATATTAAAACTATTTCTATTAGACCAACAAAAAAAAATAATGAAGGGAAAATTTAGCGCCCTAATAAATTTACAGAAAATATTTGTGGCATAGAGGGCAAAGGGTGAGGGAATAAATCGAAAGTTTTTCCTGTACCAGGATTTGAACCCGGGACCTCTAGAATACCAGTCTAATGCTCAGTTGGTAGCTGAGCTACCGAGGAACCCGGGTTTTAACTGGCTATTCGGAAATCCTTTCGTCCGATTCATTTGTTAGTAGTGGAGAGATCTTTGAAGCCTACTGCGGCTTTAAAAACTTAGACGTGTTATAAAGACAAGGAGGTACACATTCACGATTATTATAGTTGTACGAAATTTCTATTTATTTATCAACCAATGATATACGACATATAGCGTTTTATTGGAGGTGTCAGATGGCGAATTTCTAACTAATAATTTCAGCCAAACATATTTACGAAATGAAGGGAAAATTTAGCGCCCTAATAAATTTACAGAAAAAATTTGTGGCGTAGAGGGCAAAGGGTGAGGAAATAAATCGGAAAAAAGTTTTCCCTCGACCAGGATTTGAACCCGGGACCTCTAGAATACCAGTCTAATGCTCTACCAACTGAGCTACCGAGGAACCGGGGTTTTAACTGACTATTCGGAAATCCTTTCGTCCGATTCATTTGTTATTAGTGGGAGATCATTGAAGCCTACGGCGGCCCTAAAAACCTAGACGTGTTATAAAGACAAGGAGGTACACATTCACGATTATTAGCCGGTTCCTCGGTAGCTTAGTTGGTAGAGCAAATCCTGGTCGAGCAACTTTTTTCCAATTTATTCCCTCACCCTTTGCCCTCTACGCCACAAATCTTTTCTGTAAAAAAATAATATTCGGTAATTTTTATCTAACCTTTGATTTATTTATATAATTATTAATTAATTTATAATCAAACGTATAACCTAATGTTCTTATTGAGAAGTTTTTCATTTTATTTAAAAACCGTTAGAGAAAAAATTAGGTAGTTTTGGAAACAGGAGGAAAAGCTCCGTTCAAATCTGCCAAATATACAGAGTATCCCATAGACTTTAACCCATTTAAAAAAAAAGTAACGTCGCTCCAGCTCTGCTCCTTAGTGATTGGCGGCACGACCCGCATCCAAAACGATACCTACTTTTTTGTATTTTACTTCTGGAAAATCCTCCAACCTGGTATATTATTATTAACATTTTCTAAAAAAATAAAAAATGGCAATTTTAGAATAATTTTCTCCAAATTTTTGCCAGTGGCGTATTTAAGACATAATTATGGAAACATATCTAGAATTATTAAAAAGTATTTTGTGTACACGCTAACCTAACCGAGCACATACTAAAGCGACTCCCCTTTGAAATCGGCTGTATCCGCCCCTGCTAAATTCAAATGTTTATTAAAAAACTAAATAAACGCTCAACTAGATCATATTGTGCCCCCTTCTCTCCAAATTATTTTTCTGGGTGCGCCACTGGTACAATTATTAATTAAAGGTTTTATTATAAAATTAACCATCATATTTCTTGAATTAGGTACCTATGTAGGTACTCTTTTTTCTCTAGAAAATTATGGTCACACTAGATAGACTGTGCTTCGGAATATGTTTTTTATGACCTAGCTATAACAAAATATTTTTCATTAAAGTCACTCTTACAGGTTAAATTTATGCAGATCCAGAACTTTATACACGGCACCAAAATGACACTCTTGGCGCCTTAATTATTGAGCAATAAATTACTTAGCCCGACATCCGAAGTAAAAAGTCCATATCAAAGTATTGTCGCTTATGGCAGCGGTCGGAAATCTACAAAAAGTAAAATTAGCGCTTTTGGAATACTAGCTCTTTTATTGTTTTGGTTTTTATTGACAGCGTACTGATGAGTACATGCTTTCACCTACAAAAACTCTAAAACAGCCTCGAATTTAACATGTACTGCAATTAGTTTTTAGAATACTTCGTTAAAACACTCCTAATATCCCGTTGACCTGCCATTGGCGCAGCATTTGCATCCAGGGGCCGGATGATCCCTGCCTCCAAGCCGGGGCTTATCCCTAATCCCAGCTTACTCTCGTCTTCCAGGACTCATTATGCAGCGCCGCAGGACGTCCGTGATATTGTTTTCTTGATTACCCGCCCTCGTCATGTCACCCCCTTCTCCCAGTATTGATAGCACTATGATAAAAACAATTCTACTAATGTAACAGTATTTTTTTTAAAATAAGATTTACTCCAAAACTTTCCTCGGTCAAGAAATTACAGACTTCCAGGGTCCAGCCAGACTTTTTCGAGGTGTAGCCAGGCTTTTTTAAAGTGTATCCAGACTTTTCCAGGATGTATCCAGACTTTGTTACTTTATATTCAGACTGTTCCAGGGTGTATCCAGACTTTTTTGTATTTAGACTTTTCCAGGAAGTATACAGCCTTTTTCCTGGATCTATCTAGACTTTTCCGTGGTGTATCCAGACTTTATACAGGGTGGAGACTTTAAATGCAATATTGGCCGTAGCGAGTTAAAAAATTGTTTTTTAGAAAAATTCAAAAATACTAAGATTTTTAGCAGCTAAAATTTTCGGCAAAAAATTTTTGTGAACGGACCTCAGAAAGGGGTCTATTCACATACAACTTTTTTTTTGTCAAATGAGAAGATCCTGCTTGCTTAAATGGAACATTGCCTCTAGCGGATTAGAAATTTGTTTTTAGAAAAATCCAAAAACACATTAACTAATATTTTTAGCAATAAAAATTTTCAGACTGAAATTTTTGTAAACCTACCCTCAGAAAGGGGTCTATTCAAATACAACTTTTTTTTTCAAAGGAAAAAGCAAATTTCCAACCCTCTAGGGATAATGTTTCATTTAGAGCCTTACACAATTATTTTTTGAGGACTTTTGACACATGGATTGACAAATGTTCAAAAAAGGTACACGAGCGTTTTTCTTTTTGTATAAGCTTTCCAACAAGGAGCCACAAGCGGGGCCTTCTCATTAAAAAAAAAGTTGTATGTGAATAGCTCCCTTTCTGAGGGTTCGTTCACAAAAATTTTATGCCGAAAATTTTGATTGCTAAAAATATTAATTGACGTGTTTTTGGATTTTTCTAAAAAACCAAAACAATAATTTTTTGAGGATTTTGACATATGAATTCACAAATGTCAAAATAAATTATACAAGCATTTTTCTTTTTCCATAATCTTTTCAACAAGGTGCCACAAGCGGGGTATTCTCATTTGAAAAAAAAAGTTGTTGTTCTGAGGGTCCGTTCACAAAAATTTTTTGCCGAAAATTGTAGCTGCTAAAAATCTTAGTTCACGTGTTTTTAGATTTTTTTGAAAAAACAATTTTTTAACCCGCTACGGCCAATATTCTATTTAAAGTCTCCACCCTGTATATATGTATATATGTTGTCAAAAGTTTTAGTGCCAATAAACTAAGATTTTTGTTCATCTAACACGCAAAAACGGCTGAAACAATTTGGAAGAAATTAGGTACGAAAATAGGGCACACAAAAAATTGAATTTTTCTCGATTTGATATTTGATTTGATTGATTTTGATTTGATATTTTGAACTTCCATTGTCTATATTTTTATACACGACGTTTCGATCAGTACAATCTCCGATCGTCTTCAGGTGCTTGTTATTCTCAAAAATGTTGACACCATTATACTAAGAATTTTATTACAAGGCAAGAAAAAAAATGGAGGATGCGCGTCAACACAAGTAGGTAATCATTGTGTAAAATTTGGTTATGATTGGTGCAGGGGTTTTTAAGTTACAGTGGCTACAAAGTGAGCGACGGACAGACAGCCAGACACACCAACGGTGCTTATCTGGATTTGGAACCAGCAAATCCGTGGAGATTCATCAAAATCTCTCGAAGTGCGATTTTTAGACGACATATGGAGAGATTTTTGTAGCGTTTTTTCTGAGGCACTTTAGGACTAAAAGTGTATGTATAGGGTGGTCTAAATTCGAGGGGATTATGGGTTTTTAGGTATTTCAAAGGGAGATAGCAAAAAAAATAATACACATCTCACCGAATATTAGTATGTCAACCCATTAGCTACAAAGGCTTTTTGAAAAAATATTGCTTTTCTATAGATTATTTAAAATAAAATATATTTGTTAAACTAAATTTTATTTCTAACGTTTTGTTTTTAAGATATAACACTAAGTTTGTATTTTTCTTATGGAATGACCATAAAGGTATAGTTGAATATCTCTGGGAATAACCTATTTTCTACTCTATTTTTGAAATCAGTCTAAAATTTCCCTCAAAAAAATATTTTTGTTATGATTTTTTTTGTCTATTTTTATTACATTTTATCGTCGTTTTTCGTAAAAAGTATGCTATAAAATAAATAAGAAAATAATAAAAAAATAAAAAATTAAAAAAAATAAAAATAAGGTACCAACCTTACCTAGATAAGTATTAAATAGTACATTATAGGGATTAAAAGACGCTTTATTCCCGAGGTTTATATACTATTTTATGCAGTTTAGGACAAGATTATTGTTAAAATCACGTTATTTCTGCGCCAAATGGTTCGTCGACTACAACAAAGGGTGCTAAGAATGAAATCTTGGCCAAGAGCAAGAGCTGTTTGGCTTGACTTGCGATAAATTTTATGCCGATTTCAACAAAGTAAAAAATTGGTCGTTCCATAAGAAAAATATCTCCCTTGAATATTCAAAACTCCACAATCCTCTCGAATTTGGACCACCCTGTACCCAAATTATTTCAAAAAATTATTTGGCAAAGCCTTTTTCAGTATGAGAGTTCTCTTTCTTTTCTTCGAAGTAGTTTTTGGTAGAGCAAAACTCGGGCGGCACATAAATTTATTTCACCAACAAGAATCAAAATATTTTTGATTAATACTCTCCTCTGATTTACCGTATAATAATTCAATTATGGCACTCCCCTCCCCCAAGATGTAACTGACTTTCAGTTTACGCCATGAAACTCCGCGGTCATTAATTTTCAGGTATTATCTTTTTTGAGTTGCGGTTGTGAAGTTTTAGGCCAGTCAAAGGTAAAATAAGAATCGTTAAGAAATTTATAAGTAGTTTTAAACCCAGTTCCCGTCTATGCTTTTCTCGTGCGTGGGCACGACCTCTGGGTGCGCTCTATTAGTTTAACACATACATCTATTAGCTTAAATATATGCCCTTCCAATACTTTTAGCATGCACGAAGTTGTAAGCAAGATGTCCCTCCACGGTCTCTAGAATAAACACGGTCTAGTAATTTTTTTGCTCCGCCCACCTGATGACGTGTGACATTTGAGGTTATATTATTTTTGCATAAATTTTTGTAATAAAAATTGTATTTGTTCATCATTTTTTTTTTCTTCTGGCCCTAATTAAATACCATGTGGTATTACTTACATTATTTTCGTCATAGGTAGCTGCATTTATGAGTTTTCTTAGTGAAAAGGCTCATCATTAAATAATTAAAAAAGCCAAAAAAACAAGGCACCTTATAGTTTTAAATTTGCAATCATATTTATTGCATATAGTATGCACAACAAGTCTTTCCTTCTAAATAACAAAATAATCACTCTCCCAAAAATGCCTGAAGCCGTATTCTTGAACGTCTGGGAAGGGAACTGCTCCCGGGAACGGGATTTCAAAGTCACATTTACTCCCGTGTCGTTCTTGAAAGCCCGGGAATGCGTAAATGGGAATTTGTAAAAAATGAATTATTTTACTCTTTTATGTCACCCACCGTTAATTTTTCAGTTCTTTTTATCCTTCTTTTGCAAAAATAAATGTAATAAATTAGTTTAATTGAAGTAAAAAGGTATGCGGGAATTGGCGTTCTCCTGCCTAAGAGGTGGAGAACGCGGACTCCTGGGAGTATTCCCATTTACTTTCACGTTTTCAAGAATACGCAGTTTGCCTTTTTCTACTCACGTTCTCCTCCCGGAGATTCAAGAATAAGCGTCCTGGCAAAAATCAAGTACAAAATAAAATAGTTTCCAAAACAGGAAAAATAACAACTATATAACCTAACTTCTGAACTACGAACACAAACTAACTCCAACTCATCCGAATGAGCTTAATTTATATTTGGTGAAAGATCAACGCAGGCCAAAAATAAATTATATTTACTTGTAGACAAAAAGTTATTGTATAAGATACAAGCAAAAAATAGGTCTTGCATCAATCATTTAAACAAAAAAAAAAGAAAAATCCGAAAAGTTAATTTAATTTATCAAGCCTTTTAAATGGCGGACAAAAATCAGCTGCTATCTTTGTGTCATCGGGTCGAAGAGTGGGGCAAAATTACTAGACCGTATCTATTCTAGGGACCGTGATGTCCCTCTACTAACTTTCTCTCTTATTTATCTTCCTTTCTCTCTCTGTTATCTCGTTTGTTTTAGTAACGAAGGCACGAAAACAGCCAATCATTTTTGTTTGACATAAAGAATTCGGCATTTGTCATTTGTTTGTTTATCCTAAAAAATAAATGTGTCCGACTAATGAAGAAACATAATCTCATTGATGTTCAACTGCAGATTTCCAAAACAAAAAGAGCTACTAACCTCGTCCCTTTTTCAGTGTCTGATGTTCTCCATAAACACAGCATGTCTTTTTTATATAGCGGGATCTTTTAACTTACTTTTTTCTAATTTTGAACAGCAAAAAAAACGCGCGGTATAAATGCAAACTCTGTATCAAAACAACTAAACAACAAAAATAGCGTCGCCGCGATTGAAGACGTATGACGTGGCCGCGAAGCCGGTCGAAAACCGTCGGATCGATAAATTTTCGCGCTTGTGCAATAAAGATCGGAGCTAAAACAATGTAGTACTGGAGCCATTGAGGCATACTTTTTTAATTTCCATGGTGGAGTAACGGCATTTTGTGCAAAGGATGTCTATGACGTCATCAAAGATGGACGTCATTTTAACCACAAATTAATGGTGTTGAAATGGGTTTTTGGCAATAACTCCGTATTTGTATATTCTAAAGACAAAAAACTTGGCACAGCTTTATTAGATACATTGGAGACAAAGTATGTGAAGTTTCAAAATAATGCGTCTCATTTTGTTAAATACAAGAAATATTTTCAAAAAATTTTTGGAACATATTATTTTTAAACCTTTCTGACTGACAGCCGCTTTGACATATGTCAACATTATTTACTTTTTTGCGTTAACATTTCTTCAAAATTTAAGAATTTTGAAGAAATTGGAGTGTGAGATATTATGCAAAGAGTACCTATAGCGTCATTTAATTTTACGGATCAGAAAATCTTGTGTGATTTTATTTATGAATCGTTTTATTTCATTATCTACTCGCCGAAATGACCAACTGCCACAAGATTCGCTACAGTTTTACTAGAGACACCAGACGATACTTCTTTATAAGTTTTGTTACAAATTTCTTGTTTTTTTTAGTACCAGTGGCGTACAAATATACTAGTTTTTATTAATAAATTCATTTTACATATTTTAACATATGTCAATACAACTAATATTTTTGCATTGGAAATAAGTTTCAATTCAAAAAAGTTTTTTGCTGAAGTGAAAAAATATTCATTTTGTTAAATCGAGGGTCCCCCAAACTTAAAAATATGTTTTTTATTATTTTTTCACTACCCTTTATTTAAAAATATTTCTGACTGACGTAGTTTTAACAGATGTCTGCACGAATAGTCTTTTTAGATTCAAATATTATTCAACTTTAAAAATTTGTATGGTTAAGCCACAAATTATTCGTACCAGCGACGTAGAAATTTATGGAAAGATTAGATACCAATCCTTTTTTAAATATCCCTGGAGGGCAGCGGTTTTGACATATGTTATCCAGATTGATACTCTTGAATTAAGATTACTTCCAAATGAAATAATTATTATGCTGGAGCGGCAATATAATAACAGTGTTATTGCCAGTGGCGTTAGAATTTACAGTTATATTATTTCATTTTTAGTATACCTCCTTTGCACAAAATATTCCTGATCGAACTATTTTTGACAGATGTTTGCACGGTTGGTATTTTTACATTCAGAGTGTAGATTTTAAAAAAATATGGTGGAGTGGCAAGGTCATATCACTAACAGTACCAGAGGCATAGAAATTGGTACAAATATTTTTTAAGACATTCTAATTTCAAAAATATCGGACTTAACGGACGGTAAGATATAAGTATTGCGATATGCCGGTGGCATCAGAACCAGATATATTGTTTATTTTATTATTACTTTTCATTAAAACTAATCGTGTTCGACGTATTTTTGACAGAAGTCTGCACAATGTGTATTTTTGTACTCGGATAGAACCCAAAATTTAGGATTTATATAGTTGGTTAACAAAATATAAATATTGTTACTACCAGTGCCGTAGTAATTACAGAAACATATTTTAAATTTTATTTACCTTACAATATATTTTTAAAAATCGCTAACCGACAGCGATTGTAACAAGTGAAAACCAGATTTAAATGTTCGAAAAGATATCAATACTGTCAATACCAGTGGCGTCGTCAGAATATAGAATTATATTTTTAATTTTAGCAGTATATTTTAAATTAAAATATTCCTGGTCCCTATCTGCCTGATCGGGCATTTTTGCACTCAGATAGTTGATGGTGGGATAGTAAGGTGTTACCAGTTACATCGTAGTTATTCATGTAAATATTCTGTCCAACTTTATTTGCCTACTTAACAAACTCTAAAGTAGCATTTACACGGGCGAATATCATTTTGATCTTCGAAATGCCGACAAACATTCTCGCGAATTATTTATTTAAAGATTCGCGCAAAAGGTTCGGCTCAAAAGATTCGGGGTTCAGGTAAAAAGGTTCGTGGTGTTCGGACAAAATTTTCTGAAAGAAATATTTGGAATAAAATAAAAATTAGAAAAATTATTTACCGTAAATCACTGAACTGAATTGTAATATAAAAATTAAATTTTAAAACCTTTCCGACGGAAAAACGATTTGACGCACTTGAGATTGCTTTATTTCATTTTGTGGGGTTTTGGTGGTGGGGTTTGGTGATGGGGTTTGATTATAAAACCTAAACACTTAATTAAGGAAAACCAAAAAAGTGTAAAGCATAGCAACAATTAGGTACAAACTTATTTAACAAATATCTACCAACCTCACAACCTACCACCCAGCAAATAATAATTTTTAGCTTTCCGTCGGCCTGTACTATTTAAAAGAAAAAAAAATAAAATATTTTTGTTGTTACAATTTAATTTCAAGGCTTGAGGAGAATTGTGTGAGACCAAAAATATTATCTATGTCCACTTTCAAAAATAAATTTCCAAAAAATCTTGCGAAAATTTGCCGGAATGTTCGTGGCAAATGTTCGCTGCAAATTTTCGAGTATTCGGGCAAACGTTCGTCGAAAAAGGTTCGCCAGATTTGGCCCGAATTTTTGGACAAACCTATTCGCTCTGCGTAAATGCGCCTTAAGTAGAAATAAATCTGTGGTCAAGCGAACATTTTGCTTTTAAAGCGGAGAATACCTTTTACTGTATAGTAACATAAGGTTTACATTAAAACGCTGAGCATACCGTAACATAATTTCTACATTATTTTTGACAACAATTTGGATAGCCTATATTATCGCCTAATTTTATTCTTATGAGCTTAAATGAATAATCAAAACTTGTTTAAGTTACTGAAGTGGTTTGTCCCCTTTTCGTTGGCGGTTGTTAGAGAGTGTTTTAAGTTCCCCAGCGTCTCAAAGAATATATTGACATTTATCCGACCACCCTATCGCCTACTCTCAAACTCAAATTCTGTACGTCCCAGCCAGGACGGAAGAGATCCCCTATCCTCATTCGGATCAGATACCACTGACCATCTCAATGAATTTAAAAAAAAAAACAAATAACAAAAAAACTTTATTGACGCTTTATCATAAGTATCAGATTTCAGAACCTATCACTGAATTATACTCAGTAAAAGGTTCTAAACTTTTACAGTGGAGTCATCACCGACAAGAGCTAGTTTTTAAACTGATACTGATACTTTATTAACCCGAATTACTTACTTACTGGCTGGTACACCTAGTGTGAACTGACTTTCATATTTACAATATTTACAGTTAACCATTATTGACATTATTGTTCACCCTAGACCTATCACTAACTTAAGCTAACTGATGATGCGCTAAAAAACTTAAACTTTAAAGTCTTTACTTTAAGTACATCACTCCATAGAAATGTTTTAGTCCTTTCGGCGAAACACAGGTAGGCATAAACCAAAGAAACCAAATAAGTTCTCTTATTTTCTCCAAGATATTTCTATATCGGTACTCTCATCGCAAAATCACAAGGTTTGAAACTAGGGTAGGCATACTAAACTTGAATTAAAAATAATTTTAACAGAATGTTGAGATTCGTCAAATTACTAGACTAGCGTTTTCACAAGGGAGCTAAACGGAATGTCTTCGGGAAAAAACTCATTAGGAAATATCTTAAATTATTGTCAATCAGGTAAAAAGTTAGGAAATGACCACTACTCTAAAAGCTTATGAATTTGTCAATCAGATTTTATTTAAAAGTTTGGCGATCAAAAAAATACCAAAAATTTAGACAAACATTTTATTTGAGCAAATTTGGCATCAGATTTTGTATCGACCATTTCAACTTAATTTTTGTAACCAATACGTTTATGAAAAAACTTAGTCGACATTTCAAATATCTAATAGTTATTGGTGTCACAAAAGTGAACATAAAGTGTTACTGAAAAAGGTGTCCGACCCTGTGAGTTCATTTGGAAAATACACAAGAAAAAAACATTTTAGAACACTCGCGGTTTTTAAATGTTAATTAATTACTGAAACGATTCTTGAAACTTGATTGAAAACTTCTTGGACGGGACGGTCTTTCGGAGGGGGGACTTGTTGTCTTTCTTTCTGAAGGTATAAATTCAAAAAAGACGATACCACACACACCACATTACTTTTAGTTATTTATTTATCATCGCAATCACTAAGCACTACAGACAAACAGACAAAAATTGTATTTTTGGTATCTGTATTGTTTGCTCAGAATTTTCCAGGTCAATATCAATATGGTGGCTCACATTTAAATAATGAAGTTAAATGGAAATGTCACTGTCAGTGTCAAAAAATTGGTCCGAAATGGAAATGTCACTGTCAGTGTCAAAAAATTGGTCTAGATAAATTTCAAATGGAGTATAGATTATATTTAAAAAATTATAGTCTGGCGCCACCGGTTTTAACAGTATTAATATCTTGCCAGTCCATGGCACCTTAAAAAATCTTATGTTTTAAAGTAATGTCAATAAACAAATGTCAATCTGATTGGTGCTTGGTACAATCGCTGTCGGTCAGCGATTTAAAAAAATATATTGTAAGGTAAATAAAATTTAAAATATGTTTCTTTAATTACTACGCCACTTGTAGTAATAATATTTATACCTTGTTACTCGACTTTTAAAATTTTAAAATCTAAGTTCCAACCGAGTACAAAAATGACCATCGTGCAGACTTCTGTCAAAAATACGTCGATTAGGATTAATTTTTAATAGAGTGTAATGACTAAATTTATAAAATATAACTGTTTCTGATTCCACCGGCATATAACAATACTTGTATCTTACTACTCCAATTTTTAGAGTAAAAAGTAATTTGAATACAAAAATGGCCTTTTGGATGACATATGTCATAACCGCTGCCAGTCCGATATTTTTGAAATTAGAATGCCTTAAAAAATATTCATATCAATTTCTACGCCTCTGGTACTGTTAGTGATATGACCTTGCCACTCCACCATATTTTTTTTAAATCTAGGAAAACTCTGAATGTAAAAATACCAACCCTGCAAACATCTGTCAAAAATAGTTCGATCAGGAATATTTTGTGCAAAGGAGGTATACTAAAAATGAAATAATATAACTGTAAATTCACTATGTTGGGAAGTTGGAACCTTTGGTTGCACTAAAACAAAATTATGATTGTTTTCCACAAACCAAAACTACACTTTTTTGCACTCGACGAGCGTTTCGCTAACAACGTTAGCATCATCAGGAGACGATAAACAATGAACTAAATTAATCTACGCTCTATCTTATATACAATCCTTTAGTGGGCGGAGATAAGACCAATAAATTGTGATTGATCACGATTTTTAATCCTATCTCCCCTCAACCAAAGAATAAAGTGTACTAAATGGGATGGGTCCTCTATCTTTATTTAAACTATTTCTGGATTTAATGATTTCCATACTTTCATATGCATTCAAAAGTCTTTTGTTTGGTACACTTTTTAGAAGTTTTAGGTTATCTAATGTGAATCTATGATTGTTTTCAAAAGCATGCTCGGCCACACTTGACTTTTCTGTTCTTCCGTTTTTGTGTAAATTCACTGTTATTATATTGCCGCTCCAGAATATTAATTATTTCATTTGAAAGTAATCTTAATTCAAGAGTATCAATCTGAATGACATATGTAAGGACCGCTGTCATCCAATATTTAAAAAAGGATAGGTACATGAAGTTACACAAATCTTTCCATAAATTTCTACGCCGCAGGTACGAACAATTTGTGACTGAACCACACAAATTTTTAAATTTGGATAATATTTGAATCTAAAAAGACTAATCGTGCAGACATCTGTTAAAACTACGTCAGTCAGGGAAGACATAGGCTGCAGGACTAATGTCTTTTGTTTTGATATTGCCATAGCTGGATAGTTTATACACGTTGCTTACAAGTTTCGCCTGGGTGAGGCGCATATTTAAGCTAATAAGTATATGGTTTAACACATTTGGTACTTCCTTACTTTTTTGTCAAGATTTTGGGGCCAGCTGCGCCATAAGCGGTCGCTTACCTGCTTACCCGGATAAGTGGCCCCTGCGTAACACGTGATTGTTTTATAATCATCCCTATTATTAACTATAAAATGTTTGAATTGGGTTGAATGTATAGGAAACATTATTCAATGAAATCCAAGGTTTCTACCAACCCAGAAAAAACTGGAAAATCAGGATGTAAATGTATATTTATTTCCTTTGAGGCATATAAGAATAGCATTGGATAATGTCAACTAAAGTGCAAATTACAAACAATTAATTACTAACGAACAATAAGAAAAGGTCATAGTTTTTTTTTCCTTAAATATAGAAGTATACAATAATTTTTTTTGACTGTATCTGGCTGACGCTGAGGATATGAGTTTAAGCCAGAAATGAGATTGGGTTACTCTCTTCGCAAAATCAGGAGAGAACGATTCAAATAAACTTGAAAACTGTTTAAAAATACGTTTTTTAGTCGCGTGTGAAAACATCTAGAAATAGTGCTTTTTACAAGCGTTGGTTTAAATAACGAGCGCAGTGAGGTATTTAAAAACGCGAGTAAAAAAACACAGTTTAGACGCGAGTTGTTAATATTATTTTTTTTTAATACCTTTATCAAAAAATTTAAAAAAATCAGGAAAATACTTTTAAAAATCTCGAACGAAGAGCTCCTCTCGCAACACACCATCTTTACACTATAAATCAAGGCGGCTAGTAAATGAAAAAACAATGGTTTCCATAGCGATGTGCCTTTTTACTCGGTTACGTTTATTGTCGCGACATTTTAATCTTTGACAGTTTGATAATTTGACTATGTTTTTAAATGATTTTTTCGTAAATACTTGGAGAAAACTTGCGGAAATGGCTTAATTTTTAGGCAAGAATAATTATACTTTTTCTTTATACTTTTTTCTTTAACTTGGGTAAAAAATGGCAGAATTTGTTTTTTGCACCGTGATAAAAAAATTATTTTTTTTGCATCGGTAACCAAAAAAGCCATGCTTTAGTTATCTGCAGACAGTTACTGAAATCATGTTTTAAATGAAGTTGTCCAACACCAACACGTTGCGGAAAAAATCTCAACTAAAATAATTCTCCTAGTCTCCAGGTCGCACCCGGTATGTATTCTTGTGGTACAACGATGTATTTTGTAAAGTTCGTTTTTTTTCTATCGATTAGTCATAGTAAAAAGCCCGACTGGTGGATGGACTGTGTCTGAAATCAGTCAGTGGTAGAACTGGTGGAGGAGGCCAAAAATCCAACAGTTTTCTGTTGGTAAAACTTTATATTTAACTCCACTATGGACACTGGGAATTTATTTCTCATTCTGTTATCTAATGTTTTGCCGAACATTTGTCCATGACTTGTAGATTTCATCGTTCATATTATTCGACTATAAAAACTTATGTGTGGCGTTTAATGGTGTTGACTGATCTTTGGGGAGGGTGACCAGTGGAACCACTGATGAGCCCACGCTGGTTGCCCAGGGCGAAACCCAGGGGCATAAAAAAATTGGATGAGTCCTTCTCAACTAGATCTTTGTAGTCGTCCGACATTTTGTTATTTAGGAAGTTGCTACATGCATTTTTGAAGACAGCCCATGGCCTTTTCTCTTTTCTCAAAAGTGTAGTTTACAATTTTCGTCCGTATTTGAGGCCAAACGAACATTTTTAATGAGAGAATTTCCGACTCAAACAGTTTTATGTGTAGGTGAGGTAAATAAACTTTCTGCTGATCTACTAAAGGTTCATTAAGGACGTTTTTCTGGCCGGGCACAATGTTTTCACGTAATGGCCAATCTTTATCAGTCCTGTCAGCAGTGCAACAACTTTGAGATCGGCACAGATATTCCACTTATGATCTTCGTATTTTATGCTTTGGAGTAATATGCGCGTGTTCTAGTATGTTTCTTTCATATTTACAGCATGACCAACGAGAAATGATGGGGTTTGTTTCATTGAATAACAAAACTGCCTTTAGACTTGTGTTAGAAGAGTCAATAAACAGTCGCTACTCGGTAGGTACATAAGAAAGGCCAAGTTCATTCATTTAACCTGAAATATCATAATAGTGACATGACTGTCTATTTCGAAACGTGGAAATTTTCGCTGTCCCTCAGTCATTTGATGACTATGGGGTAGTTTGAAATCTGCAGTTACATGGGGCTTAATGAGTATCTCCATTATTTAAAGAGGAGGGTGAGACTAAATAGGGCCTTTATGGAGGATTTTGAAAAAAAAAACAAAATTCAACAAATATTATTTACTGTTATACCTAAGCACGGTGGGGAGTAAGGGATAGTGATGCGAATATAACGTAGCCTTTATATCTGCTCCCCTCCTCGACAGGGAGCACGTCTAAAACAGACGAGGCTCTGGTGACCGAACATGGTCGGTATAACCCTATGGGGAAGTTGAACTAACCACTAGGAACTTCTCCATTAAGGACATGTACAAACTCATACATAGGGGATAAATCTAATGTCTAAACTAGAATCAAACGGTGCACAATAAGTTAATAATGGCTGCAGTGCAGTGACTCTTGCCAGCCATCAGGCTGGTCGGAACCACAATCGGAGAGTTTTAGTCGGTAAGAATCGAACACTACCCGGGCTATACTGACAGAGGAATGAGACTCTTTCGGGGGAGAGGATTGGACAGTTGGACCGGGAGTCTTATGCAAGATTTTTCCCGATACCCTTGAAAAAAAAACCTAATCACGGTCTGTAAGTTTAATGTTTTTTTTTGTGTTAAAAGTACGCTTTTGTTAATTAACTCTGGAAATAGGGATTATTCGTCAAAATGCATTTAGGACATTTGGTACTAAGGAGCCCAGTGAACATTTGTATCACATTTGATGACTCTATCATTTGATTTCTTCTGTATAACTTCGAGAATTGGGGTGGTGAGGTGTTGAAATTTTACTGAGACCTTAATGAACATATTTTCCAAATTTTCACGCTCCTCCATAATTTCTTAAAATTTTGCGAATTTTGTGTTTTACTTTCGGGAATAGGGGTCCTCTGCAGCGGACTTCATGGTGGAGAGTCTAGTCTAAGTATCCGTGCCAAGTTTCATTGCTTAATCATTTTTTGCAAGGTTGACTTGATTTTTTCCCTTTGACGATATTGTTCTTGCGTTATATTATACCTAGTCTTTTTATTTTTAACTTAATTTTTTTTACCAGGTATTGCAGTAACTAAACAAAACAAACTGGACTATTTAAGCATTTCAACAAAGTTTCGCGAAGTTTTAGAGTTTCGGAAGCTTGGCGCTGTCGAGGAAGGAAACCTTAGTACGTAGGAAGGAAGAGGGAATAAAAGGGCGAAGGGGATGGTAACGGGTTATATATTGCCCTTATATCGGCGAAGCGCCTCATTGAATTTCAAGTGGGATTTGAACCTGCCAACGATGCTGACTTTTATATCTGCCCGACGCGACGTGATGCCAAAGGTAAAAGCTCGGATGTTAAATAAATGGAAATTGTTTATCTATATTACGTAAAGGGTGGCGACCAAAAAAAATGTATATACAAAAAGTTGAAGCAACTTTAAATAAGTACTTATAAAATAATATAGTTTTTATTTTCATTTAAAGTTTCAAGTTAACGCCTACAAGTAGCTCACTATAAAAGTTGTAGAAGCTGATGAATTAAAAAATGTAGTTTTTATATGAAAATATATATTATTTTATTTTCTACTTTTTAGTGTATTTTTTAGTCAGTTTCATTTTATTTTTGTTTTTAAATCGCTTTCCCAGCGTACCGTTTTGGTTTTTTAACCTAAAAAAAAAACAAAAGATCAAAAGATCAAAAGATCTTGGGTGGAAATAACGAAAATTCAAACTTGGATGAGTATCCCACAAGGAACACACAAAATATCAAAACTACATTTTTTTTTTTCGGTTGAAGTAACTGATTTGGAGGTTTTTTTAACTTCTTTACTTTTTATATGTTATAATTTTTTTTAGTTTTGCCGTAAAAGTGGTGAAGTTAGTGGAGGAACAATGTTTTTTTTTATAAAACTAGACCAAGACGGATCTTTCCTAAATAAATTTAAAAAATTGGTGCTAGAAACCACGGATAGTCCACCATACAAACAATTATTTTATGTTTAAAGGAAATGAAAAAATCTCGAAAACTGTAGCTTTGAAAGATTTGAATTACGAAAACCAAAGTCTGAAAACCGCATATCAATAGCTGCTTCACTTCTAAAGTTATGATTTTTTTTATATATTTTAACGTTTTTTCAAATAATTCGCTAACTAAACTAAGACTTTATAACAAAATTTGTAATCCATATGCATGGAAACTTATATCTGAAAACCGTATATCGCTACTTGCTTTTGTTCCAAAGTTAAAAATTTTTTAAATATTATATCTCCTTTTTTTCAACCCCCACCACTCTAGCCAAAAGTTAATCAGTCCATGCTCAGCCGATAGACGATTTTTGTACCAAATTTCGTTAAAATCGATTAAGGCATTCTTGAGTTATCGTGTATACAGACAGACAACAGACCGACAGACAAGTTTTTTTTTCATCGATTAAGGTGTTTTGGAACCTAGTAACTCATTTTTGATAAAATTAAGAAACGTCAAAATTTCACGACTTTAATAGTCCCCTATACCATATTGGTATGGTGAACTAAAAATAGTTAAGCAGGTTGGGAGTTAATATTTTTTTCTCAGTTTTGTAGTGAAAGTGTTGGGGAAAATATGTATTTTTAATAGAACGGGATCAGATTCGACCTTTCCTAAATTAGATAAAAAAAAGAACGATAAAAATTGCTTCAGCCGCTTGGACGTCGGGTTGGGTTTGGGGAAAGTATGTTTTTTACCTCGCGGGACATTCCTGAATCGCTTCAAACTTATACCCTCGTCTTTTTTTAAGTTGGTTAAAAATAACACAATCAAAGAAAAAATTTTAAAAAAAATCACTTATAAAAATAGTTATATCAGTTAAGGAATTCCCTCGGAAGTTTTTCTATTTTTTTTCCAACCAATTCCCTATTTCGTATTTTCGTAAGAAGCTATTTTCAATTCTTTTCAATTGCGTAAACTTAGAAGTAACGTTTTTCCCCTTACTTCTCTTAAATCGTTTAGGGGTAAAACTGGCTATCATCATTATTGTAACAGATTTTCGGGAAGATTACCTAGATTTGAGAGTCCCACAGGGGAGATATTTCTAGAAAGGTTCACAGAGATTTGTCTTCGGGCTATTCATTATATGGATTAGATATAGAATATAACTCAATTATCACTATTGTATTGTTAAATCCTTATTCTGTTAACATAAAAAAAACTTGCTACTTTCAACAGAAAAAGACTTGCATAAATAGACGATTTGACCCGTATTGTTGTGTAGAAGTAACCCCCAAGCATAACTCCCAACCGTTTTAAATTATTTTCATAATTCTTTTTTTATTTGATTCAGGAGAGCTATAATTAATTTAGTCCCGTGGTATTTTCATTCTCAGATTTTTTAAAACTATTGTTGATTACATTTAAAACTGCAAAACAACAAAGACATTCAACTAAAATAGACCCATCAAGTCATTCATAAATCACTTTGAAACGCGATCAGTCGTTAGAATTAGGGAAAACCATTTTATCTTCCACTGGCCACGCTGGCCCAGGCAATACCACGTCACGTTTACCGGTGACCAGAAGCGGCTCGAATGTAAAAAGGTTTCGTCTTTATTTTCAGACTTGTCAAATATTTGTGGAAATATCTCTAATTTTTTTATACTTAATAATTGATAACGAGGTATGGAGACTTAGAGATTATATTTGTCATTGTGAAAATATTTTTGTTTGTTCACGCACGCTAGGACAGTTTTTTATGCACGCCGTGCTTAGTTATTTTACGCACGGCGTGTGGGAAGTTAAACTTTCCACATTAAAATTGGTATGTAAAAGTAAACTTTTTTACACGCATTTGCGAAGTTGTTTTTTTACCTATTTAATGTCAAGTGACCTGCAAATTTTATTAAAAAATTAGCATAGGTAAAAGTATTTTTTTATCACGGCGTAAATTTTTAGTCTAATTGGAGGTTTTAGATGCATTTATAAACTAGATTAAATTAAAAATGGAAACAAAATTATGTTTTCGTTTTAATTTCAAAAATACAAAATATATATAACCTTAGGAAGAAGCTTTTAATGCAAGTAGGAAACTGTTGTACTAAAAACGCGTCAAAAGTGCCTTTTTCGTCCTTAAAAGTATCACTTTCCGCACTGTTTAGGCAAATTAGCAAAAAACCAATGTGGAAAAAATAAGCAAATTCTATTAAAAATAGTGGTATTTTGAAAAAGGAAGATACCTAAATTATAGGTATTATATGATAGTTTTTCATTGTGTAAAAATAAATGGAATTTATACACTCTACCATAATATTTACATTTTTAATAAATACAAAAAAAATCTTGTGTGGAGTATCTACCTATGTAAATATTATAAATAAAAAGTTGTAACAAACATACATTCTTTCTCCTGAGTCTGATATATTGTTTTAAAACTTTACATTTATACCGGGAACGCTTGTACTATTTATAAACAAATCTCGGCAGAAAAAATGAGCTGACTACAGATAGTATTAAAATCTCATACTACTCATATAGGATATTTAAAAATCTCGCAGATGGAGTTGGTTCATTATACCAAATAAAATTAAATTAATTATAAGTGCTTATCATATTGTTTTTACCAGAAAATATTCCAAAAAAAAATTATTTCTTTCCTATATTTATTAATTACATTTTGTATTTATT
This sequence comes from Oxystoma pomonae, assembly GCA_963921995.1. Classification (NCBI taxonomy): domain Eukaryota; kingdom Metazoa; phylum Arthropoda; class Insecta; order Coleoptera; family Brentidae; genus Oxystoma; species Oxystoma pomonae. The sequence goes on from OY998167.1 coordinate 63,919,334, forward strand.
GCAACACTAGTTGTACGCCTATGGCAAGATGGCGTCGGAAAAACATATGATAACTAACCTGTGAAATGTTTGGTTTTCTCCTGCAATATCCAGTTTTCGTCACACCACGCACTTTGTCATATCACTTTTGCTACAAACACTTAAAAATCTCCAATAATCTGTAAAATATACCAAAACCTCGATTATGCTAAAGCTACAACGCCGACGAGATATTATGAAGCGAGCAGCGTACAAACGGTTATATGGCTGACCCGCCACAAATGCTTGGTTGTCACATTATTGTAGGTTTTATTCCCGATATATATTGGGAAATAATAGTACATTATAAACCTAGGGACTAAAGTGGCACATTTAATCCCACGGTGGAAAATTCGCTAAGGAATTAAACGACACTTTAGTCCCGAGGTTTATATACTATTTTATGCACTTTAGGAAAAGATCTTTGTTAAGATTACGTTATTTCTACGCCAAATGGTTCGTCAACTACAAAAAAGGGTGCTAAGAATGAAATCTTGGCCAAGAGCAAGTAATGTTTTGGCTTGACTTGCCATAAATTTAATTATAATTTTCCAGGGATTAGTTTTTTTTAATCCCTGAGGGATTAAATTTACTTCTAATCCCTGATCTGAGGGATTAAATTTATTTTTAATCCCTCAGGGATTAAATTTTCGTTGAATCCCTTAGGGATTAAAAGTGTCACTTTAGTCTCTAAAAAGAAGGATTAAAAGCACCTATTTAATCCCTTAAGTGCATAAAAATAATTATTCTTTCGGCCAAAATATCAGCCATTTTATCTGATCGAAAAAATGAGGTATATGTTAAGTACCATAACATGTACCTGCACAATGCAACAATGCAATTATATAATATACCTAAATTTCTTTATATATTTGAATAAAAATAAGGTGTTTCTCCATGTACAAACCGAGGAATTTGCATAATTGCAGGTAAATGATAAAAGTTATAAAAATAATGTTTGTAAAAACATTACGTGTAGAGATACAACTTTCAGCGCAATCTGGCATCGTCGCCAAATTGTTTACCTTATGTCTGATTGCAACTGTGGTAAACATAATGTCTCTATTTAAGTTATACCTTTATGCAAAACAACCACTAGATTCGATCAACGTTGCTGTTCGAGCATTTCCTCATCTTGACTTTACTAGGTCTGTTCTCTGTGGGATGGTATAAAGTGCATTTAGAGTATTTAATTTTTAATTTTTAGTTACTCAAAATTAAGTAAAACATAATCTTTGTTGGTTAATCAAGCAACCTTTTGGTATCTCCTACTCATTTACACAATGCGTCTATCGCATTAACTAGACTATTATTAGACACTTATCGAGTTGATCTATCGAACAGGTGTACTTTTAAACTAATAACGAATGCGTGAAAGCTCCAGCTGATAAAATGCATCAAAAGATCGTTTCGTATGCAGAGACGGTCGTAACGTTACAACTCCCTTATCGAAACTAACGAGGTTTTCGTGTATTTTATTAGCTGGAGCTGTCACGCATTCGCCATGATTTCAAAAGTGCACCTGCTTGATTGTACGACTCGATAGAGATAAGGATACGAATCCCGATAAAACTAAAAAATTAACTTTAAGTGTCTGATATCAAATATATAATAAAATAATTATTGTTTGTCTAATTGTATGAATACACGAAAAAATACGTTTGGTAATTTATGATTCTCTTTTTCGCAAGCAAATATCTCTACAAATATGGACAACCAAGTCATTAGAGTTAAAGCCAAAAGAGGAATCAGCAAAAAGAATGTCATCCTATATTCCTATAGTCAGGTTGCCCTAAAAGAAATATGTGCACATAAGATCAAGTCTAAACTTTTCAAAGACTGCATAAGGAGTCCATCCTCAAAATGAAAGTTGAGAGAGACCAAACCTGGACCTGCAAGATATATAGAGGAGTCAGTATCTCGCTGATTGGATTAGACAAGGTCGCCAAGTATGTGCGGACTGCTAAAATCATATAACTATGAGATAATATAATCGATAATAGACACTTAAAGTAAATATTTCAACGCATAGGTATCGGTATACTTAATCCGTTCAAAATAAAGCCAAAAGACACTACATTTTTCACTTGCTTACGGCATATTTCGAACGCCGCCTGCTTTTATGGTGAATTCGATGGGAGAACAGACTCCACTCGTTGCGTACGTTGGTAGGTCCGTAACATTATGTAAAAATACGTACATCCCTCCGTACGCAACGAATGGATTCAGCTATTCTCTCATAAAAAAGAGTTAAAAAACCTCCGGATCAGTTACTTCAACCGAAAAGAATCTAAAAACAAAAGATTACAAATTCTTGGGTGGAAAAAAAAAACTTGGATGAGGAACACATAAAGGGCCAAAGTAAAAAGAGAAATCATCGAATGATGTTTCGCCTTGGACAACCAGCGTAGGCTCATCAGTGGTTCCACTGGTCACCCTCCCTTTTTAGATAACTCTCCCAATCAAGTTGGCCTGGAAAAACCCATAGACGAGGAGTGTAATGGGCAGGCGCGTCGTTCGTGTCAGTAGTGAAAGCAACTGACATGCAACCATCTGAGAGCGAAAATTTAGGTTTATTTTTAATATTTTTGTTTACTTTTGGAACATTTATTAAAAGAGTGGAAACTAACGTAAAAAAAATTAAAAAGTGTTGCCTAGTGTTTCTCGAAATTTCGTATCAATAGAAAATTGGATTCCTCTAGATTTAAACATGGACAAAACAAGATTAGAAAACAAAAACCAGGATCTTTGAGGTTTAATTGGTAAGTATATTTAACTTTTGCATAAAAGTTGGGCCTACTACGTGCTCTGGACTTTGTAAGTGACACATTTTGTGGGTTAAGGGTCAATTAATGCGTAGTTTATTTTAGGAAAGGAGGTCTAAGATGCAAAAAGAGGCCATGTGCTTTGCATATTTATTTAAATAATGCACGCAATCACAGAAAACACCGCCACAAAATTTTCAAACAGAAAAATACCACAATAACATAAAAAGAGACATAAACAAAATTGCAAAACCACACCTCGTCAAAAATGTAAAATTTTCGACAATGCCGAGTTTTCTTACGAAGTGGGCTCGGCACTTGGGCGCCATGTCCCCGTCTTATGGATTTACCTTGTGGATTGAAACCTTCGAGTAAGGTTAAACTTGCGGTTGGAAATTTTGTATCCATATAATATAACAAATAAATTGAATTAAATAAAATGAAAGTTTTCGGACAGATGATGTCGAGGTCACTGTCGCTTAAATTAATACCTTGTCATTAAATTATCGTAAGGTTATTGCATGTGCATGGTGGCCGAAACAGCGCCAAAACCAACCGCGATTTTGAATTTTCTTTGTTTTTCAAAGTTATTTTCGTTACACATTTTGCGACACTTGGGCCATTATAGTATCTAAACGTCTTTGAGTATGAAACCTTCGAGTAAGGTTAAACTTGCGGTTGGAAATTTTGTATCCATATAATATAACAAATAAATTGAATTAAATAAAATGAAAGTTTTCGGACAGATGATGTCGAGGTCACTCTCGCTTAAATTAATACCTTGTCATTAAATTATCGTAAGGTTATTGCATGTGCATGGTGGCCGAAACAGCGCCAAAATCAACCGCGATTTTGAATTTTCTTTGTTTTTCAAAGGGTTTTTCGTTACACATTTTGCGACACTTGGGCCATTATAGTATCTAAACGTCTTTGAGTATCTCATAGTTATATGGGTAAAATAAACCTGTAAAGCTTTCGTTCAAATTAAATATAAGACGATTTCGCCAAGCTTTGATACATGGTTTGGTCTGTCAAATGCTGACCAACCGATTTCGGATACAAAAATGATGACGTCACCGTGACTCTGGTATCCTTTTTGGTATGTCAAATTGCACACCGTGGAATGTAGCACGGTTATGTCGTTTGGTACAGTGCTACAGTATTTTTCACCCGAAGTTTATCCACATTGATTGACGTGAACTGTCAACGAGAATTTTCAGTCTGACGTTAATTTTTTTAAAGTAACACTCGTGGCATATCGGACAAAGCGTTTTTGTTTCTCACTTCATTACGACCAGGCCTCCAATGTCTAATGGAGAATCCAGACACCTGCAGATCTGTTTCATCCTTATTAGGAATCATCAGGGAGTCATAGGATTATACCTGGCAGTTGAAGCTACACAGTGACCATGCACACCTCTCGAATTTAAAACAAAAAGTTTGTAATCCTTGGGGACATAGTAACTGTGTGCGCCACCTGTCGAATAAAACGAGAAACAAAAACATCAAAATTGAAAAGTGCAGGACACCGTAAATACAAAAATCCTGTACCTTTCAGCAGGTTATAAAGTAGAAACCTGTAAAAGTATAAGGTCACTGTAACATGACTCTTAAAAAGAGGTAACGTTCGCAGCAGCACCGCCCTCAATTGGAGCTTCATACTACGTGGCCCTAATTTTTTCACCCTACATTCCTGGCCATATGGACAGGGCATCATTCAGAAAATTTTCGATTTTGTATAGTTTAAATTTTTTCATGAGTATTAATTATAATAGAGGGTTTTTGAACCATTTTTTTGTTATTGTTATCGTAAGACAGTTGATCACAGTTTACTAGATATGGCCAGGGCCGCATAGAAGAAAAAATAAATGAAGCTCAGACATGGTTTGGGGCACAGACATGGTGGACGCACGCGTTAGACATATAGCAAGAGTGGCAAGAGCGATAGAAATCTGTTTCGTCACAATTTCCTGTAATATTACGAACTAATTTGTTATTTCAAATCTAAAAACTACATATTCGTAGCAGCCTTACTTGTTATGAATTTACATCAACACCCTCACCAAGCTTAAATTTATAAAACCACAGCTTTAGATCAAAACGTATGAATTTTCACATATAGCAACCCACTTAACCACCTCCCAAATCATTTTTTTCTCAAAATTAGAAAGTTCCCAGCAAACACATCTGTTACACTAACATAGTAATATGTAAATCTAAAGTAAAAAAAATTGCATAAAAAAAGTTTTTATACAATTTACGTAATATTTACATAAATGCCGAAATCGCCCATAATCTCTTTTTCGTCTAAATTATCCCTATATACGTTATTGAAGTAAATAATGCCCTTGCTTTCAAAATCTCTTTAATCTTAATTCGGTGAAAACGTATCTTAATACTTAATTTTCCCGATAAAATCCGGTGAGCAATCCAGAATTCGGAATCATGCCGGAATCCCCCCGTAACGCTTAAATCGGTTTTGCCGGAAAACGAACGGAATTGAAAATAGTCTTACATTTACCGAAAGAATGGAAAAGTAAACACTGTTTAAATGAGGGTCAGTATAAAGAGGGACACCCCTTTTTATCCGACTACGCGACGTAACAAAGGGTTATGAGTTTGGTTTCTTGAATGTATGTATGCATGCATGCATGCATGTTCCACCATAACTAAAAAACTACTTATCCGATTCTTATAATTGATACGTAATTGAGTTCGTATTGTAAAAAAATCCTATATGACCACCACTACTAAGAATCTCCGTTTTTTATGATTGATACGTCATTTTACTCGTATAGATTCTGCGGGCAATATAGGCTAAATATTTTTTAAAAAAATTTAATATGGCGGCCGTGACAGGTCAAAATGGGTTAAAATTAGTTTTGTTTTGTTCAACCACACCTAAAAAACTACTTACCCGATGTTTACGATTGATAGTTCACTTTGCTCGTATTGACGCTGCGGGTGACATGGCTTGCAGTTTTTTTTAAAATTGAATGTCAACAAAAAAAAAAATCTTTCTTTTTTTTTACCCCAATTAAAAAGCTATATGGTATGGGGGACTATTAAAATCGTGAAATTTTGACATTTCTTAATTTTATCAAAAATGAGTTACTAAGGTTCCTAAACACCTTAACCTACGAAAAAAACAAAGTTGTCTGTCTGTATACATGATAACTCAAGAACGCCTTAATCGATTTTAACGAAATTTGGTACAAAAATCCTCTATCGGCTGATAACTTTTGGGTAATGTGGTGGGGGGTTGAAGGGGGAAAAAGGGGGATAAAATCATTTAAAAAATTGTAACTTTGGAACGAAAGCAAGCAGAGATATACGGTTTTCAGATTTAAGTTTAAGCAATATGGACTATAAATTTTGTTATAAAGTCCAAATTCGTGGGAGCTTTAGTTTCCGAGTTATTTGAAAAACCGTTAAAATATATAAAAATATCATAACTTTAGAAGTAAAGCAGCTATTCATATGCGGTTTTCAGATTTTGATTTTCGTAAATATTACCCAAAAAATTTTGTTATAAGGTTCAAACCTTTCAAAGCTACAGTTTTCGAGATATTTTCATTTCCTTTCAACATAAAATAATTGATTTTATGGTGAACTATTCGCGCTGTCTAGCAAGGTTAATAATTAATTTGTCCAAAATTCAACATGGCGGCTGTGACAGCTAGGGTTATTCCGATACTAGTAACTACCGAGTAGGTATCGATACTTTTGTTTCGATACCAAGTACTTTTGGTATCGATACTTTCTAAGCGATATCTACTCGGTATCGAAATCTGTCGGCCTCAGCTTTCTGTCTCCCTCGCGTTTTTGGCATAGACCATTGTCTTCCTTGGGCAGTGTTCTTTATCATAGAAAAAAAGTTGGGTTCGGTCTGGCTGGCAGAGCGATCGGTTCGCATTCCATTTCGCAAATTTTCAACCGGGTTATTGCAGCTCTTTCTACATACAAATACACATCAGAGCGGATGGTCATTGCAGTCTTTAAGTGGCCTATATAAATACGCCCTAAAATATTTAATTGTCGTCGCAACATCAGTTCCAAGCGAGTGCTTATTTTCGAAAGCTGAGTAAGTATTATTTTTGGGCAATTTGGAGGCGAAAGAATTTTTTCTTTAGTTTTTACTTTAAGAATAAATTATTAAATAATTTACAAAAATATGTCTGACTTTTTATTAATGTGTTTACTTTGTTTCGTAACAAACAAAAAATAAACTAAATATGAACATGTAGGTTCCTAGGTTTAATCTATTAAAAAAATCGGTAATTTTAGAAAGTATTGATATGAGTAAGTATCGATACTTCAAAGGTACTCATATGAGTAGTATCGAAAAATGTTTGCGATTATATTTATATAAATAGGTATTGATACTTTAGGGGTATCGGATCATCCTTAGTGACAGCTGAAATACTTAAAAATATTTGAAACAAAAAAAAACAAGAGTTTTTTGTACTTCAGTGCAAAATGAACTTCGCGCGACCGAAATTCTCTGTCATTGTGGTACACCCACGGATCACCAAACAACCAAACCTAGCTAATGAGTCCCTAATAAGGACGAAACGGCGTCATCCTAGGTTCCACCTCCTGTGTGAGCAATTAAAAATAAGGAAGTTCATTTTGCACTGAACTACAAAAAACTCTTGTTTTTTCGTTAGATTTATACAGTGCCACAGCCATCTTCCGTTAGTTTTTCAAAATATTAAGCAGTTTAATGTACTCATATCCAGCACTGTCCTACTTTATCTTACCCTGTCCCAGCTTAGCCTATCCTGTCCCACCGTGTTTCAACTTGCCTCACAGTTCCCAGAATGGGTCCCACGTCGCCCCAAAAGTGTCCCACGTGTCCGAAAGATATCCCGCGTGGTTCCAAATGTGTCCCACGTGGTCCCAAATATGTCCCGCGTTGTCCAAAAAGTGTCCAATATTTTCTCAAAGGTATCCCACCTTGTCCTTACACTGTCCTACCTTATCTCAATGCGTAATTAACCGATTGTAAGGTGAAAAAATAAGCGATATTGTAAAAAGAAATGCAAAATTGCAATAGAAGAAGACTGCGATTACGTTTCTTGTAAAAGCGGCCGATCACTCCGGTCACTTATTTAAAACCGGCGCTATACGATCTCTCTCAAACGTTAAAAGCTTGACAGTTCGTCGCATCGTGGGGCCGACGTTCGAACCTACGAGCTACGAATGTCGAGCGTCCAACGTTCGCATTGGGTCATGGTCTGTATTCTTGACCCGAATCAAAGGAATCGCTACAACGTTCAAAGGAAAACATTCGCTGATTTGATGCACGGGTACACGACTCGTCCAAACCAGTGGCGCTACACGATACAGTGTAGTGTTTTATTTTTGTGGACAGTACAGAAAGTTAAAAACATAACGCAACTAATATTAATTTACGTTACAAGGTCGGGAAATGCTCTTTTAAAGTACAAATCTAGATGTTTACTGACAAGGCGACGAAGGAGCCGAGTCCGGAATTTCTAGACGAGTACTTTAATGACATTTCACGGCCGTGTATCGTACAACGTTTTATTTCATACTGTAAGTGGCAAAACCATTATTTTATTCTTATTTTTTTCAGTTACTTTACCGGACTAGGGATGTGATGTGTCATTTCCCGGACTGAAACCGATAAAGTAATGAAGTATATATTATAGTATGAAATAAAAACTATTACCACTGCCGCTGCAATAGCAACGCGTGTTCCCCTCCATGGTTAACGGACACAAACGCTTGTACCACACTTTAAAATAGATCTGTGCTTCAAGCATTCGTAACACCCACCGTGTAGCAGATACATTTGACGAACCAACTGTCGAACTTTTTGATTTCACATGTTCGGTCTAACGTTAGAACCAATGTTCGACGAGTCGTGAAAGCACTTGAATTGAAGATGTTGTTTAAGCTCGAAAGAAGGTCTTATTGGTTCGTCATTTTTTTTGCGGTGTCTTTTCTAAGCGACGTCGACGTGCAACTATGCTTATTTAGAACGCAATTTTAAAAATATGTTATATAAACAAAAATCTTGATTTTTATTTTTTAAGACAATTTTTTGTGAGCTTACTATAGTTACTTTACTGGGTCGAAGGGTGTACAGGCGGGCCTGACAGAACATGTTGTAGTATGCTGGATGTCTCTCAGCCGAATGCATTTAGAAAAAGAGAACAATAGTAACTATAGTAAGCTCACAAAAATTTTTCTTTAATGTAACGCAACGTAGTCGAGGTTTTTTTAATTTTATTTATTTGATAGTTTCATCATAAGGAAAAAAACATTAGAGGAATACTAGATGTAAAAGGCTAACAAACAAGTCGAACGATAAGAACTGGCACCGAGACTAAAATAACATGGAAGAAGTTCGTGCAAGAATTGAACAGACCAGATAATCTTTTACCAAAATGAAATCAGTGTTGTGTAGTCCATTCTCCGAGTTCGTGCGCTTCGTTGTTGTTTAGCAGTTCATATTGCGGCGTAAAGGCTTGAATATGTTGGAAATACTTTAAGGAACCACAATTATGAATTCGCAAATTAAATTGGAACTTAGACACTCGATGGTATTAGTACTAAGACACTTTTCAGAAAGGCAGTAGATAAGGTGCCAAACTCGCTGATGATAGCCAACGTTCGAAGAGAACATAGCAATTAAAGAAGGAACAGTTTCATTACACGAATAGATCATTGAATTGTAGCGTCATTCTAGTCTGGGACACGATAACAGAAAAGCCCCTAAATCGATTTTTATCAAAAATTCTGCACAAAATACATTGGGAATGGCTTTCAGCTAAATATTATAATTCTTTGATATGTATCACACTGGATCACATTGCCATAAAAATGAAAAAAACGAGATAGGGAGAAGGATTTTTAGGCAATAAATTAGAACAGGTTCGAAGGTTTTTACTACAGCCGAAATAAGATAATTTGTAGCTCTTTATGTCGGATACCAAACACTCTCTCTACATATACCAAAACATATTTAAAAGGGTTCTTTGAGTCAACAAAAAATACAGTTATAAGGTATTAAAATGAAAGAAATTTAGTCTATTTTTTAAGAAAACGGCAGTTTTGATTTCTCTTCAAACAAACGGCTGAAATTTTAATTAAAATAGTGTCTAAAACAAAAAACTTTTTAGTTTTAGGGATACCATTCGTGGTGGTAAAATAGTAAAATATTCTTAATAATTACAAAATATTAGTCAAAAATTATTCAATATACCTTAGAGGCCGCTTAGAAATAATTTTTATAAATAAACGTTAATTTAAAACTGGTACCAATGGTACCTATATTTAACCAATGCAAGTGATCCCTGTGACATATGCTTTTAGGCTAATTTGAAATAATTTTTATAGTTAAATATTAATTAAAAATTTGGTGCCTATATTTTGGTAGAACTGGTATCGATGGTACCTACCTACCTATATTTAACTAATCAAAGTTTAATGCAGTAAATGTTCCCATATGCGACACAGCCGCGCCCTCAAATTAGCCTAAAAGCATATATCACACGGGCCACTTTTTATTGGTTAAATATAGGTGCCACTGTTACAAAAACAATTTTGAATTAACGTTTATTTATAAAAATTGTTTCTGTATAGCTTCCTCGAAGGTATTTTGAATAATTTTTTTTTAAGTCACTAATATTTCATAAATACTAACCACTTTTGAGACCTAAAACCAAAAAGTTTTTTGTTTTTGGTTTAAAGATAATCAATATTCAGCCGTTTGTTTTAAGAAAAATCAAAATTGTTGTGGTAGGTACCAAAGAACCCTCTTAAATATTTTTTTATATATGTAGAGAGTGTATCCAACAAAGAGAAAAATATTATTTTATTTCTACTATAACTTACAAATAGTACATTATAAACCTAGGAACTAAAGTGGTAATTTAAATCCCGAGACAAAAGTTTATAACCCGACCAACGAGAAGGCTATAATTTGTCGAGGGATTTAAAAACACTTTAGTCCTGAGGTGTATATACTAATTTATGCACTTAAGGATAGGTAAAACTAGAGGCCCTGTATACGATTTTTGACAGTTATTGGGCAGAGATAAGCAACTGGATTTGACAGTTGTTAGGGAAATGTTTGAAATTGTGTGTTGACAATGATAGTTGGTAACCCCTGACAATAAATATTTTTGTCACTGTTAGATTTTTGATTAGGAAAGGTCAGGTTTAAAAATGGAATTTTGCTGTATCAGAAACTGTAAAAATACATGCCTCAACGAACTTGTATTGTTACTTTGTGTGTGTGAAAAGTGAAAAGAAAACATGCATTTACCAAGCTGGAAAATTAATAAAAATAGCCGAATTTGCGAGGTAATTGAGCTACAAGCAGTAGGTACAAACATATGCATTTAGCATGTAGTTCGTTAATAAATAACACATCATGTTTTCATGTTTAATTGTAAGAAAAAGAGTAAAAAAAAATATAGATCATACGAGTCTTTATGTTTGACGTATTATTTACATTTTTAATATCTACCGTGTGTATTCACTGTTTGTTTTTTATTTTTTTTTGTCAAAGCTTGACATATTTTACTGACCAAAAAAAAAAACAATCTTTCAAAAACTGTCTGGGGAAGTTATAAAAAGAGACAACAAAACATCAGTCCGTTTCATAAAATCCGTTTTACATGCAAATATGAAAAAAACTAGAAAGAGAGGGCAATATGAGGTGCCCACCTCTGGTAAAACAACAACTGTCAAATGTATAGAGGGCCTCTAGGTAAAACGTTAAAGAAAAAATAAAAATTAAATGCCACTAAACGGTAGGTACTCTATTTCTAAAACGTCATCGAAGGGGCTGATTGTTACCATATCAACGATCTCATTATTGTACTATGATGATCCAGATCATAATTTTCACCGTCAACTGAAAATCTTGGTGTGTTGTGACAAGTAACTAAGTAAAACAAAAGCCACTCGATAAATAGGGATATTTTGGAATGCTTATTTGACACTTCGTGGTGGTTTTGGTAATTACTGCGTCTGCGCAATAGCTAAACGTCATTCCGTAGTGGTAATTAACCACTACCACTGCCGTAAGCTACGAATCCATTTCGTTGTGGTTGTGGTTATTTTTCTGGTTAGTTTTAGATAATTTTGGCGTAATTAATTTTTAAAATAATAAAATATTATCAGGTTCCAATATATAAAACAGTTATTTTGTAAAATTAAGCCAAATGTTTTATTTTTTCTCATCTCTAAATTTTTTTACAAGTGACAGTTTTTAATGTGTTCCAAAAACTCTGGTAAAATCGATGAGTGGTAGTGGTAGTGGTTGTCAAACACTACCACAGCGTCTTTCAAAGTTGTCAATATTTTAAGCGTTCCAAAATATCCCTAATATTAGTAAAACACGCTACATCGACTGAAAGACTTTCATCGCGATGGAACAAATTGAAAAGGCAGCTCAGTAAATTTTAAATTTCTAGGGATTTAAACCATTTTTTTCCCCGGAAATAGGGATTTAAAGTACCGTTTAAATCCCTAAAGTACATAAAATATACCTTTATGTACTTTAGTGATTAAATAGGTACGTTTAATTCCTCTTTCAGGGAATAAAATGGCACTTTTAATCCTTAAAGGATGACAAAAAATTAATACCAAGGGATTAAAAGTAAATTCAATTCCTTAATCAAGTCAAACAGCACTTGCTCTTGACCAAGATTTTATTCTTAGCACCCATTCTTGTAGTCGACGAACCATTTGGCGTAGAAATAAGTGCATAAAATATTACATAAACCTCGGGACTAAAGCGTCTTTTAATCCCTTAGCGCATTGTAGCCCTCCCTACGCAACGGTCGGGATACAAACCTTTCGCCGCGGAATTAAAAATAGCACTTTAGTCCCTAGGTTTATAATGTACTATTTTTTATGATGTTTGTGTAAAATTTACTTTTTGAAGAGGGTTTCAAAACCAAACAACCTTGTATATTTTTTTCCCAAATCGTTCATTTATTTACTTTCAATATCTCGCCCTTTTTCAAGAAAGGCCATAGAGGCGGGGAGGGGGGGGGGTTACATAAATTCACGTGGACAACATGTCAACGGATCACTATCATCAAACATATACAAAGAAAATACATTTTTAATTTATTGCCCAAAACCACGCCATTTTTTAAGCTCTATATCTCAGAAACTAATCGTACTCCCTGTCTCGTTTTTTTTTAATTTTCATGGTCAGGTGGTCCAGTACTTTTTTCTTTTTTATTTCAAGCAAAGAAAAATACAAAGAGAGGCTGTTCCCATGCCTTGTTAAATTAAATAATAAGAAAACTTAAAGTATAAACACCTTAATAAAAAAATAAAATACTAAGAAAAAATATTCTACCATTTACTAAAAATATTAAATTACTAAAATACAGTAATTAATCAATATTTTTAATTCCATTTTTAAGTTGTTACCAAAGAATTGAACCGATCATAAGATTTGTACGAATGCAATGCGAAAAGCAATGGTTACTAATACCATTTAGTAACCATTCCTATTAGCTTATTCGAAAAAAAAATAAAAAAGTGTGCTCCGAGCCACTTTCAGTTCAGCCAATTCTGATGTTTATTTGACTCCAAAAAGTATTGATATCACATAACCCGTTTTGAACGTCAAAAAAAAAGAATCTCTACTCTTAAACACTTAACTGGATCATATTGTTCGCCCCCCAATATTTTTCTGGGTGTGCCGCTGCTAATATAATTAATTATATTAATTTTGTTTCTTTGAAACAGATAAAGACCATAAAATAGTAGTTTTCACAACTAGTGGCTAAAATAGCGCTTTGTTTACAAGCGTTGGTGTAAATAACGAGCGCAGCGAGGTATTTAAAAACGTGAGTAAAAAAAGCAGAGTTTAGCCGCGAGTTGTGAACACCCTTTTTTTTTAAATATATTTATCAGAAAAAGCAAGAAAAACAGGAAAATACTTTTAAAATACTCGAACGAAGAGCACTTCTCGCAACACACCATCTTTACACTATAAATCAAGGCGGCTAGTAAATCAAATAACAGTGGTTTCCATAGCGATATGCCTTTTTATTCGGTGATGTTCATTGTTGCAACATTTTAATCTTTGACAGTTTGATATTTTGACGATGTTTTTATGTTATAATATGAATTATTATATTTTTTCAATATTACTATTTTCCGCTACTTCTCTTTAATTTCGGGTAAAAAACGGACAGAAATCTTTTTTTGCACCCGTGATCAAAAAAAAGTTTTTTTGCATCGGTAACCAAAAAAGCCATGATTTACTTATCTGCAGACAGTTACTAAAAACACGTTTTTGATGAAGGTATAAAAAAAGACTTTTAGGAGAAAAACTCTGGTTCCTACTTGGCCGGACAGTAAGCTGTTTTATACTTTTATTAATACGTTTTTAGTAGCTAAGAAATTTGGTATACTTATGTAGTAGTTTGGTGACGATACAATATCATAAAACTGCTGGGGGTCGTTGAGCGAGTGACAAGGGTTGACATATTTGTGTTCGAAACCACTTCTTTAAGTGACTTTATTACAGAAAAAGATATTGGATAGTATGCGTGAAAGAAGGTAGAAATATTAATATCAAGTATATTAAAGTAGTGTTTGAACGTTCTCAATCGGAGGCGGAGTCAACCAAAAAATGGTTTCAGTTTTCAGGTTTGAATTTCACTAAGTACTTTCTGATCTTAGAGGTAAAAATAACGTTAATGGGGGGCGTTAAACCACTTAAATTTCAAAAATATATCGTTAGATATAATATTACATGCAAAGTCAAAACCCCAAGAGTATAATACTCACATTTTGACTCCTCTCCCTCACTTTTTCCAAAAGGCTTACATTCCACATTCAAGGGGCTACTGGCTCTTCCAGTTACACTGTGTCTCAGAAATGCGATATGTTTGGCCAAAATAGTACCTGCAAATAAATAAAAAAATTTAGAACATTTTATTTTATCGCTTATTTCGTTAAAAAAATTATCAGTTCCAAAAACGCCAAGTCACACTACTGTAGAATGCCCATAAAGAAAAAGATAATTTGTTGATTCTCACTGTGTTTTTTTTTAAGAAAAACTGGTTTTTATATAACCCAAACATCGATTTAATTTATATTATACTGCGCAAAAATGATGTAGTTAAAAAACAAAATAATTTTTCTTTCACAAAGTTACCACACCACAAAAATTGAAGGTTTCAAACCTGACTAAGCCCGGTTGTTCAATAGCGGTTTAAACTCGGTTTGGAGTTTAAACTTGGGTTAAATTTTTGGATAAGTTGTTCCAACGTGAGTGAGTCTTAAACCGAGTTTGGAGGCAGTCTTACACCCAATTTTCCCAAACGCCCAAATTCGTAGATTTAAAACAAGTTTTAACTACAAAAATCATGTTTTATAGAAAAATAAAGTGTAGAAATCAATCGTTAATGCTTTATTACAGAGAAAAGGTCATATTTTGTCTAAATTTGTGAGCTTTATATATTTTTTTTATACCTTTATCAAAAACATGATTTTAGTAACTATCTGTAGATAACTATAAAACATGACTTTTTTGGTTACCGATGCAAAAAAACTTTTTTTTTTGATTACGGGTGCAATAAAAGATTTCTGTCCGTTTTTTACCCAAAGTTAAAGAGAAACAGCGGAAAATAGTAGTATTGAAAAAATCTAATTATTCTTGCCTAAGAATTAAGCCATTTCCTCCAGTTTTCACCAAGTATTTACGAAAAAATCATTTAAAAATATCGTCAAGATATCAAATTGTCATAGATTAAAATGTCGCAACAATGAACGTCATCGAGTAAAAAGACACATCGCTATGAAAACGATTGTTATTTCATTTACTAGCCGCCTTGATTTATAGTGTAAAGATGGTGTGTTGCGAGAAGTTCTCTTCGTTCGAGATTTTTAAAAGTATTTTCTTGTTTTTCTCAGATTTTTTGATAAAGGTATTAAAAAAAATAGTTTAGTTGAGGTAGTTTGTTCAAAGAGGCCTTAAGAAAACACAGAAATCTTTATGGTCTCTATGCCGACGTTTCGGTCCTTTATTGGTCCATCCTCAGAGCATGAAACTTTTAGATTTCTTCTGTTCAAAATATTTGTAGGTAGGATTTAAATGATGTAAGAAACATATTTAGATTTCTTGGTATTTTGTCAATATTAATAAAAATAATGTTGTTAAGTAAAATTTGAATGTCACTTATAACGAACGCAATTGACGAACTGGGATTCTTCTTTATAAGTGACATTTAAATGTTACTTAACAAAACATTATTTTTATTAATATTGACAAAATACCAAGAAATCTAAATATATTTCTTACATCATTTGAATCCTACTTACAAATATTTTGGACAGAAGAAATCTAAAACTTTCATGCCCGGAGGATGGAACAATAAAGGATCGAAACGTAGGCACAGAGACCATAAAGATTTCTGTGTTTTCTTGAGACCTCTTCCAACAAACTAACTCAACTAAATTTAAATTGGGTCACAAAATATCACACTAAAAAAAAATAGTTATAAAAACTCGCGGCTAAACTGCGCTTTTTTTTACTCGCGTTTTTCCAAACCAACGCTTGTAAAAAAATCACTATTTTAGTCACTAGTTGTTAAAACTACAATTTTAACAGCTGATTTTTTCTTGCGTTTGTTTGGTTGTGAAAACAAATAATTTTTTTGTTGATATCTTTTTTTAAATTTTCTTATTTTGTGTTTAATGTCGAAGCATCTCGAAAAATTGCGACAATTCGATTTTTTTTTGCTCGAAATTGATCCTGCCTCTTTGCACTATAGTATAATTTTAAACCTTTTCGCCAGATGAATTAAAATCGTTTCCACTTTTTGGGAAAACGTCCTAACAACACGAAAAAATACTCACTCGAAATTTCATAAAATTCTTGTAACCTTGCGGAGTAACCTGATTGTGGTTTAAACTTGGTTTGAAGCAAACTTGGTTTACATTTAAATTGAACAACCGCTTACTGAAAATAAACTTGGTTTGGAGAAAAACTAAGTTTAAATTAAAATAAGTTTAAACCGCTACTGAGCAACCGAACCTAAGCCTAGATATCAATTCTCTTTTTAAGGCAGTAAAATGTTTGCTCAAATATGTTAATCTTTTTCAAACAACAGTAAAGTTAAACCGCAGTCAGTTGGCAATTTCCAGGCCTGCCAACTAAAAAGCATATTGACACATATTCCACAGAACACTAGTGTCATATATTCCGCGTGGTTTAGTGACAGCCAAAACCATATTAAAATAGTAAAAAAAATTAAAAGCAACCGCAGGCAAGCATTATGAGAATTTTCAGAACACCATAAACAGACTTACCCGCTCGGGAATCAGTGATTTCTGTAAACTCTACCCTACTTAAATTACACAGATCGCGTCCACATGAAGGAAATTTTTCCGGATCCGGTTTTGGATCTAAAGAAAACTTTTTCATGCTCCATCGGAGCCAAGATTCAATGTGATTCTTAGTCCATTCTAGGGGATCTGAAAAAAATTACTAAAATTAGTAAAAATTATATAAAGCGGCATTTTTTAACAGGTGCGGCAAGTTTTTTTTCTACCTTTATGCAGGTTTTGCTTTATCACGGGTGAAAATTTTTTTACCCAAATTTGAAGAAAAATAGAGCAAAATGGTAGTAATTAATTTTTTACAATGTGTCATTTCCTCCAGTTTCCTCCAAGTAGGTATTTACAAAAAATCATTTCAGAAAATCGACAAATTAAAAAGATTATTAAATTAAAGGGATTATACAAAGTCATTGATGTGTCAAAAATGGTAAGCTGTCAGTGGTTGTTTTATTCCAGTTTTTTGTATTTTCCTGTTTTTATGAAGTTATACAAAAAAATACTGTTTAGAACTCGCTGCTAACTGAGTTTTTTCTCGAGCTCATAAAAAAGTATCTTTTTAGCCGCTAGTTGTAAAAACTACTATATTATTATATGTTTACATTTCGTTTTTTTTTTCAAAAGTCTGTTCAATAAATTATTTTTTGGCTCACTGTGAACTGCCCTCAATGATTTGTAGTAAAATCTACCCGCTCAAAGGTTATCAATAAATAAAATCTCGGCTTTGAGATGCATTGAAAAAGATTAAAGAAAATTAAGTGGCCGACCTTACGTCCACTATTTGGTGTTCCCGGAATACCATAGGCTCACCCATGGTGGTAAAAATTTAATTCAAGATTTCTTGAGAAAGCCCTTAGGCGGTATTTCGATAGCTCGCGCATAACCAGTGCGTTAGTCACCACTTCTTTTGCGGGTATACCTGTTTAAATTACTTTACGTTTTATAACATTTTTGATTCACAATTTACATCCGCTTTCGGTGATCTAAAACACTAAATTCATAAATAGCTTAGAAATTCCAAAAAGGGGCCGCTTTTGGAGGTTTTTAAGGTGTAATCAAAACCTGAAGTCTACCAAATCAACCTAGAATGATTAATTAATCGGCCATTCCAGGCGAAACTTCGTTTTTATCGAAAATTTAAATTTTTTCAGGGCATATATAGGGCCTGCAAAACGTCCCAATTTACTGCTCGGAGACAGATTTTTAAATAATTGGCTATGAAAAAAATAACAATTAGTTTAGGGTTTTCTTTTATATAGGGCGGACCACATGAAACTGAGTTAACAAATTATATTTATTATCTTAGTGGGTGGTGCAAGTTGCTAAAATATCGCAAATTTCAAAAATTATCTTGAGGAGTTCTTGTATTTTATTTATTTTATTTTTATTTTGTTCCGTCCGCAACTCAACTCTGTATCGATACACAGTAAAGGATTAAAACAAATGTTGTTGTGAATCATATACCATATACTAAAACCTCCGGAAAAAAAACTCCGGATAAAAAATCTCCTGGAAAAAACCCTCGGAAAGAAAGCCCCTGGAAAAAAAACCCAAGAAAAAATTATTATAATTAACCCAAACCCAACACAACTTAAGCTAACCCCACCCAACCCGATCCAAAATAATTTAGATTTTCAATTTTTTAATATGTAATAATCAATTTTTCCTGTTTTTTTTTTTTGGTTTTGTTATCCAGGGTTTTTTTTCGTCTTTTTTTCCATTTACCAATGGTATTAATTAAGTGTTCATACGTACTCATATAGGTTAGAGTATTTTTGTATCAACTATTTTAGTAAGGGCGCTTAACACTTTGGAATTGATTGATTATTTTCAAAGTTGCATGGACTAATGGAAAAAATAAATATTTTTTTCAACAGACCGGAAAGTTCGCACTTCCCCCCCCCCCTGCTAACTCTTGAGCGGATTGAGGTATCAACTTCAAATAAAAATCATATTTAATCATAACGCTTTTGCTAGTTTTTGATGTTTTTTTATAAAAGTCATATTGACTTAAGACTATAAGGTCCCTAACTACTTTAAAATTCTAAATGTAAAGGGGGGACAGGTGATATCTTGTTTAAAAGTTATTTGAATTCCCTGTTTAAAATTTTAATTTTTTAAAAGTCGAAAATACTCATAACTCTAAGTGTTAAACCGAATTAAAAAAAATGAAATTAAATTTGAAATAAGGAATTAAAATAAGATTTAAACAAGGTATCACTCGACCCCCCTTTCTATTTAAAATTTTACTTAGTGACCTTTTAGTCAGTCAAAATGACGCTTATGAAAAATATGTCAAAAAATTGCAAAATTTGAAGTCGATACCCCAATCTACTTAAAAGTTAGCAGGGGGGACTTTTTACGTACACCTCTGTATATTTTTACCCGGAAACATTCTTTCAGGGTGTTCTCAAAAAGAAACTTTTTTTTATTTTACAAACCCGAGTTAAAATCTAGAAAAAAAATTACAACGAGCTATTGTGAGTGCAGTTTGATTTGGTGCCAAAAAAATGTAAAGAGCGATACCAATCAATGTAATTTTCATTGGTTTGGGGTAAGTTTCGTCCGTATTTTAAAAGTAAAAGTAAAAGCAACAACTATAATAGAGACCTTTTGCACCTATAATTTTGATGTCTTTTTATTGCTTATTTCGGGCATGCGCAGTTACGAATTAATAACGGAATCCCTTACTAACCGATAAAGTTTGACGTTACCTGCGGAAGAATACCGTATCCCTTATAATTGACATGGTTGCCGACAGTAAAACGTTAAGTAGAAAAACAATATTCTTTTTAATTGTAAAGATAAGTGTCAATTTTTGTTTAATCATTTTCTTTGGCTAGAATTTCATAAGAAATGTAAAACATTGATTTGCACTGGCAACTATGACAAATTATGCCGATCTGTTTATCATAACCTCTCTTTTCTCTGGTGTGTTTTTCAGTTTTTGAAGATTAATAATAATTAAAATTCACCGTAAAAAACACAAGAATAAGATACTCTAAATTAAAAATATTTTTGGACAAATTCTTTTTGTAAATCTCTTTAATTAGTCTAGTTTCTATCCCGTGGGATTTTGAATGAAGGAGTTTTGTGACTATGTGGGATTGATAGCTCTTTAGCCACACAATCAAGTGTTACCGAGTGTTTTGTTCGCATCCGTGTAGAAGAAGTTGATATGACGTCATCTTTTAAGATGGCGGCCAAAAATCCATATAACTCGAGAACGGGGATTCCAAAAAATTAACGTTCAAGGTCATCCGACCTTAAATGACCTTGGAAATCGCAAAAAACAAGATTTTTTTCATTTTCTCTTAAAAAATTCCAACTTTAAGTGTACCTCAAACTATTAGGCATATACGTCAAATTCGATAGAGTTTAATGCAGTTTGAAGTTTCATTACCTTGAAAAATACCCCAGTAAAATTAACACATTGCAAAAATAACATACTAAAGGGCGCTATTCATCAACTATTAAAGCGATGCAGACCAAATATGGTAGGACAGAAAAGAAGGGCAAGTCCAACAATATTGTTTAAAAAAAATTGGTTCAGCTATGACGCGTTTCAATATGGCGGCTGATATATTAAAATGGCGACCTATAACCATATTTTATTTTATCCAATTCCGTAAAAAAGCAAAAATGACAAGGTGGCCATCAATTCTTGTTGAATTGTCGCCGCTTACTATGAAAAAAAAGTTTAGTTGATGCATGACCTTGATTGACTTTGAAAATACCATTTACAAGTAAAAAATCAGCTTTTTGTGATTTTTTTTTCCAACTTTCCACTTTTTGTTGATATGGCGTCCCAGATGTTTATGCTATACCCCGGTAAAAATGACCTATATGCCTGCCGATTTTATTAAGTTTCGGAACTTCTACAGGGATGCGGTGGCATATGAAATAGCTATTAAATCCTCATCCTTCAATTTTATTATGAATGTTAATAAACAAGTGTAGTCATGCCCTACTGGAATAATTAGAATTTTTATGCTTTTTCGAGCGCCATTTTGGAAAATGGCATCTAAAACCACTGGTAATATTGTGCTAACTCTTCTATAAGTTATTTAAATGAGTTTGTTGGCTAGACAAGTGAGTAGAAAATAAAATTAATAAAAACGGTAAGCGTATAGGTCATTTTTACCGGGGTATAGCATAAACATCTGGGACGCCATATCAAAAAAAATGTTAGGGAGGTTTAAAATGGCACTTAAAGTTTTTGCGTAGTGGTAAATTGGAGAAAACATCACAAAAAGCTGGTTTTTCATTTGTACATGTTATTTTCAAGGTCAATCAAGGTCATACATCAACTAAATTTTTTTTTCGTAGTAAGCGGCGATAAGTCAGCAACAATGTATGGCCACCTTGTCGTTTTTGCTTTTTTACGAAATTGGATAAAATAAAATGTGGTTACAGGTCGTCATTTTTTTAACAATATTGTTCGACTTTTTTATCTTTCTTACCAAATTTGGCCCTCTTCGCTTTAATAGTTGATGAATAGCGCCCTTTAGTATGTTATTTTTGTAATATGTTATTTTAATGGGGTATTTTTCAAGGTCATAAAGCTTCAAACTGGATCAAACTCTAAGGATCGAATTTGGTATACATGCCTAATAGTTTAAGGTAGATTTGAAGTTGGACTTTCAAAACCTCGCATTATTAAGATTTTTTGAAGAGAAAATGGCAAAATTCTTGTTTTTTGTTATCATCCGACCTTACATGACCTTAAAAGTAATTTTTTTTGGAATCCTCGTTCTCGAGTTATATGTAATCGAGTATAATCATAATCATCGGTTGCGAAAGTTCTATTTTTTATGATTTTTGGCCGAAATCTTGAAAGATGACGTCATATAAACCCCTTCTATACGGATACGCCGGTAACACTCGATTATGTGACTAAACAGCTATCAATCCCACATAGTCACAAAACTCCTTCATTCAAAATCCCATGGACTTACACATGCCCCTTCACTAAATAATAAATACCGTACAAAGTCGGACATAAACAAATCAAAAAACTAAAAATGCTGTCTTAAAAATAACGTGACTTTAGCTACGTCACAACGCGTTATTAAGCGATAATGTCACCTAATGGGGATTTTTTATAAGAGGTACAAAAGGTCTCTAATATCTTTTATTTTTAAAAACAAAAAACATGATTTTGCCATTCAGATGACAAATTTTAGGTTGTACTGTTTAGTATTTGCAACAAAAAAAATATAAAAATAATTATTTTTTCTTTCGAATGGTATTTTTAACTGACTTCCAGATGTTTGTTCTAGTATAACTTCCAAAGCGCTTTTTAAGCGATTTTCATAATTTATTTTTTATTCGATTCAGAAGACTACAACAACGGCCTTGGGCCACTTTTCCGGGCCCATTGCACCGGAGAAGGGTTTTATTTCTAGCATAACTTTTATAAGGCTTAATCGATTTTTTTAATTCTTTTTATATTCGATTCAGGAGGCCTTAACATTAATCTTTTTTGTTCCCCACCACTTTCACAACAATTTAAAAAAATCTTTGTAAAAACCTGAAAGTCGTGACCTTAAACGCATAATATGAAAAGACATGACAAGACGAAGTCGAAGTTGCATGCTGCCTTTAATTTGGATACTTAGGCTGCTTCTCCGGCCCATTGTAATATGAAGGGTGTATTTTTGTGCCGCATAACTTTGAAACAACTCCACCACTTTCACGACAATACAAAAAAATCAATCATTGGAAAAGACCAAAGGTCGTCACTTTTCTCTAATACGCATTACATCAAGATAAGGCGGAGTGGGCTTTGTGTGTTATTCCTCAAAACCATTCCGAATAAGAAAATACTTTCTCATTTATGTATGAAAAAAGGCTAAAGTGTTACGAAACTTATCCGTGTTCGAAAAAATTTAGACAAGATAATTCGAGGATTTTCTGCAGTTTATGCGGGTCTAATTTTTCAATCGAATATGGAGCTATTAGTGAAATTCAAGCGCATATAAAATCCGATAAGCATAAGACTGTTGCTACTGCTGTTGCTGGTACAATTAGTGCTTATGGTAAACTACTTCAAATCTAGTACGTTGGATGAAAAAACAAGAAAAATATTAGCTGCGGAGGGCGACTGGGATGCATATACAGCATAATCATAGCTTCAGATCGGTGGATTGTGAGTCAAAATTAATTCAATCGATGTTCGAACCTAGATACGCAAGCGCACGGACAAAATCGGAACCGATAATTAAAGGCGTTTTTGAACCTATGTTTATGAAGCAACTCGAGGAGATTTTAGAAAAAGTATGTTTTGCTACCGTTTGTGTTGATGCGTCAAACCATAAAAATACAAAACTTGTACCAATTCTCATTAGATATTTTCTACCTACCAATGCAATGGCATCTAACTAAAAATTTTGGAGTTGAAAGATTTACTGGCGAAACCTCAGACCAAGTCAGGGAATATTAGATTACGTAACGTTTTGTCTCAACACAATATTAGTAAAAACATAGTTGCATTATGCGCTGATAATACTAATTCAAATTTTGGTGGTGTTAGCCGGTTAGGGCAGAATAATGTGTAGACCAAAGTAAAACAGGGACTTAATAATAAAAATATTATTGGAGTTGGTTGCAGCCTGTGACATTTTACCCATGTATGTAGAAACATTTTTATTAAAGGTCTTTTATTTTTTTAATACCTACACTGTTAGAATTGAAAAATTAAAAGAATTCTGCACATTCGCAGAAATTGAATTTAAAATTCTTTTTTTTATACCTTCATCAAAAACATGGTTTTAGTAACTGTATGCAGATAACTAAAGCATGGCTTTTATGATTATTGATGAAAAAAAACTTTTTTTTTAATCAAGGGTGAGAAAAAAGATTTCCGTTCCTTTTTTTACCCAAAATTAAAGAGATATAGCAAAAAATAGTAATAGTGAAAATATCTAATTATTCTTGCCTAAAAATTAAGCCATTTCCGCCAGTTTTCACCAAGTGTTTACGAAAAAATCATTTAAAAACATCGTCAAAATATCAAACTGTCAAAGATTAAAATGTCGCAATGATGAACCTCACCGAGTAAATGGAAACCATTGTTATTTCATTTACCAGCCGCCTTGATTTATAGTGTAAAGATGGTGTGTCGCGAGAAGTGCTCTTCGTTCTAAATTGAGAGGAGAACTTTATTCCTCTCATTTTAAGAAACATGCTTCAGACAGAGGACAATTACAAAAAAAGTGTATTGGAAGAACGATAACTGAGTTTTATCAAACAGCCGAGGAATAACTTGTACAATGGGATGCACCATCTTCTCAAATATTGAATATTTTTAAATGGGTATTACTTCAAAGCGTACCACAATTCTCAGAAATTCAACTCTCGATAGAAACTCTATTATTATTTGGAACAGAAATACCTCTTCGACCAAATAACTTTGATAAAGGCATATGTAACTAACGAAAAGCTAGAAGATTGGCAAAATAATAGTACTAATGTTGGTGCTCGATGGCTTGAGTTTTTAATAATTTAACAAAAAACCAACTGCCCTCTAAAAACAAATATTTGCTAGTTTAATTTGCGCTTTGCCTTCCGGATACCAATGCAAAGGAAGAAAGAGTGTTTTCAATTATAAATAACTTTTGGAGTAGTGAAAAAACTTAGCTTCATGTTAATACCTTGAAATCAGCAATGATTACGAATTTGACTTGTTTATAGTTTTATAAAGTTTTAATAAAAAATTATGTTGCTTTAAAAGCAATAAGTAGTCAAAATAAATATTCTTTTAAACAATAAAGTGTCTATAAAAAAATTATTTATTTAAAATATGAAAAAAGTTTTTTTATTTAGGTCGACCGGGGTGGGGGTAGTGTACTGGATTTCTCTCTCTTGAAGTTGGTCACCTTGCCTTAATCCTAACTAAGTACAACTCGTCCCAATTAATTCCATATGACAAAGATAGCTATACTTAATAAACAAGTCAAACAAAGCCAGCCATTGTTGTTTAAAGGTGGTAGACAATGTTGAACTTGAGAATAAGTTAGAGTTTCGAACTTCCATTGACTTTTTTTTACAACGTTGCTTACGTATTTGCAATCGTCATCAGGTGAACACTAACTAAAACTAAGACTACCTAATACTAGTGTGTGTTCAGTGAACCATAAAAAAATTTGTGTTCAGTGAACCATGCACTTTTCACTTGGTGGGCTCCGCCATTTCGCAGTTGAAATCTGTTACCTCTGAAAAGTATGGGTTTCCAAATATCCTTGATGGTGACGCTTTGTTGAGAAAATACATTCTGGTTCCTCTGTATAAATGCTGTTTCTTTGAACTTTCGCATGAATAGATTTTTCTCCTTGGCGACGATCTTTGCCTCTTTCCATTCCATATGATGTTGATTGTCCCAGCAATGTTAAGCTATTTTTGATCCAGTTGTGTCCCCTTGTCGAGTTTTGCGTTTGTGTTATGTAAGGCGAACTTCCATGAGTCGGCCGGTTTCTCTAATGTAGATATCCCCACACTCGCATGCCACGGAATGCCTGAACGGTGTATAGGGTTCATAAAAATGGAGAGAAAAACCAATTATACTTTTTGAATAAGGACCCTTCCCTGACTAAATAACCGTGTTCATTAAAATCGTAGCTGATATTTTATCAAATTTGTGAGTATTTATGCAGTTTTACCCTTAGCAAAAAAAAAGTTATGTTTCGATTTGTCTGAAATATTTTGATCTTACTGAGGGGGTAACAGGTATAAAATATTGTAGCAGGAACAACCTTATATATGGAAAGGGTAAGCCAAAAATAACGTTTAAAATGGGGATTTTCCTTGTTTTGCAAAGAAATTTTAATTTATTTGACTTAAATATACCACATTAAGGACAAACTTCTAAAAGTTCCATGTAAAAACAACCACGATATTCTATATATGTATAAAGTATTAACTATTCGGCATGTGACACCTTATAATAATTTTACAAGTTTAAAATGCTATTAACTACCTATTTAACTTTTAATATTTTCAAAACAACTACAATCCTGTGCAAAAAAAAATACAATTTTTTTTAAGAAAGATCCACGACAGCCTTTTTTAAATTTTTACCATAATTGCAATTTGCAATAGAATTTATCTTATATCTATTCTAATATTTGGTAATCTCATGGTGGACGGCCTTACCTGCCTGCTCGGACCAAAGTCCTAGACCATCTCCATCTAAAAATTTAACGCTTTGCTCTAGATGATCTAAAATTACATGTATCCTTAAAGTCTTTGTCATTTCAGTTGCCTTGAAAGCTTTTAACTCCCCAATCTGTTTTTTTAATAAAATGACATCTACGTTTTCTTCAAAAAATTTGCAATTTTTTTTTTGCAAAGGATTGTAGTTGTTTTGAAAATATTAAAAGTTATATAGTAAAATTTACTGTTAAAGCTTTAAGTATATCGTGGTTGTTTTTTCATGGCTTTTAAAAGGTAGTATATTTAGTCAAATACATTAAAACTTCTTTGTAAAAGGAAAATCCCCATTTTAAACTTATTTTTGGCTCACCCTTTCCATATATAAGGTTATGCCTACTGCAAAATTTTATTCCTGTTACCCCCTCTGTAAGATAAAAATGTTTGACATAAATCGAAACATATCTTTTTTTTTGTTAAAGATAAAACTAAAGGTGTACTATAAATACTTATAAAACCCACAAATTTGATACAATGTCGAGAAGAGGATCAGCTACGATTTTAGTGAACACGGTTATTTAGTCAGGGAGTGGTCCTTATTTAAAAAGTACAATTAGTTTTTCTCTCCATTTTTATGTAACCTACACTCCGTTCAGGCATACCATGCATGGTACCTGGTAGATGCAGTTCTTCACGACACCGAGAATTAAACTGATATTAAACTTTTTTTCGGTCCAAAAAGTGAGCGCAAGACCAAGTGGTCGCGAAAGTAAGTTGTTTAAATATACCTAGAGCTAAGTGTAAAAACCAAAAAATATTAGATTGGGTTAGTTAAGAAAAAAAATGTTTATGTTTTTTTATCAAGAAATTTTTTTTTCGTAGTTTTTTTCCGGGGTTTTTCTCCAGGGCGTATATATAAGTTGATAAGTTTGGGTTGAGTTGGGTTGGGTTTGGGTTGGTTAGATAATATTTTTTTGGATATTTTTTTTTGTTTTTTTTTCCGGGTTTCTTTTACAGGGAGTATATGTAGACGTTTATTAGTTTGGGTTGGTTTAAGCTAAATTGGGTTGGGTTTGGGTTAGTTAAATAAAAAGTTTTTTCCAAAGATTTTTCAGTTTTTTTTTCAAGGGGGTATATGTATAAGTTAATATGCAGTTTTGAAATTTAATTATAATGAAAAAATACTTTTACGCCCGCAGTTGCTCGTGCGCCCACTTGTCCTGAACTGGGTTACTTTTTTCCAAAGAACAAAAACTACGTGTTAATTATTTTTTTGAGTAGTTTATAGTTTATATTGTTATTGAAAAATATTTAAGACCTCCTAAGGTTTATTCAAGTTGGTGGGCCTTTCACAGAATTGGACTGTCTTTTTAATCGACAAAATTTATGTTAAGGGTTTACCAAGGTGTCAGTTTTCGGAAGCTTTAGTGCATAAATTCACAATCATATAAGTCGCCCAATAAATTATTGTCCTTTTCAATCGCTTTATTTGTCGGCAGCAGCTTCTTAAGCTGATAACACATCCAGACAAAAAAATAAGAAACGAAAGTAAACGGATATCTGAAAGAGGTGTCAAATTAGGACCTCCAAAGAGGCTTGGTTTTTTGGATATGCGAAAAAAAGAAGGGTGTTTTAAGTTTGACACCTATATCTGTGTGTCTGTGCGCATGTAGCTCTCGAACCAGTGAACCGATTTCGATGCGGTTTTATTTTTCTGCTGGGAACCTATCCTTCAAGGAGTGTTCTTAGAATTCATTCAAGTAACACTCCCTCAAAGAAACTCAATTTGGATTTTGTAAAAATTATGTACTAATTTAGTCCCCTTTTAATAGTAGTTTTAACAACTAGTGGCTAAAATAGTGCTTTTTTTTACAAGCTTTGGTTTAAATAACGAGCGCAGCGAGGTATTTAAAAACGCGAGTAAAAAAAAGCACAGTTTAGCCGCAAGTTGTTAACACTATTTTTTTTAATACCTTTATCAAAAAATCCAAGAAAAACAGGAAAATTCTTTAAAAAACTCGAACGAAGGGCACTTCTTGCAACACACCATCTTTACACTATAAATTAAAGGCGGCTGGTAAATAAAATAACAGTGGTTTCCATAGCGATGTGCCTTGATACTCGGTGACGTTCATTGTTGCGACATTTTAATCTTTGACAGTTTGATATTTTGACGAGGTTTTTAAATGTTTTTTTTGTAAATACTTGGTGAAAACTGGCGAAAATGGCTTAATTTTTACGCAAGAATAATTAGATTTTTTAAATATTACTATATGCCGCTATTTCTCTTTAATTTTGGGTAAAAAACGGACAGAAATATTTTTTTGCACACGTGATCAAAAAAAAAAACAAAAATTTTTGCATCGGTAACCAAAAAAGCCATGCTTTAGTTATCTGCAGACAGTAACAAAATGATGCTTTTGATAAAGGTATAAAAAAAAGTTTTGTACTTAATGAATACCGGAGTTATTCGCACTTAAAAGATGTGGGTGTGGCTTGGCGCTAAGCTGCACCCCCCATGCTTAGGAGATAGATTTATTGAAATGAAACTAATTATGTACTCTTAAAGAAGGGTACTCTTAGTTTACAAAAACCATCGGTTTCTAAGATTTTTGTTTGTTTGTATTGGGGTGTGTAGCTTGATATCATATTTTGTCCCTGAAAAATAATTAAAAAGAAAGGGATACACCCCCCCTCTGCTTAGGAAAGGGATTATGTACTAATTTCATCACCTTCTAGAAAATTGCCTACTCTCAAGATAACTTTTTTTTTGTTTTTATGGGGTGTGTAGCTTGATATAAAAAAAAATCAAGTTATCTTGAGAGTAGGCAATTTTTTAGAATGGGACGAAATAAGTACATAATTAGTAGCAAATTATGGCATAGTTACTTTTTTTTCAAATCTCTTTCCTAGGCAGAGGGGGTGTGCCTTGATATCAAGCTATACACCCCATAACAAACAAAAATCTTAGGAACCGATGGGTTATGTAAACTAAAAGTACCCTTCTTTAATAGTACATAATTAGTAAAAAATTATGACATATCATCTTTCATTAAATCTATCTCCTAAGCATGGAGGGTGGTGCAGCTTAGCGCCAAGCCACACCCCCCCACTTTTTTAAAGTGCGAATAACTCCGTTATTCATTAAGGAAAAAATTAGTACATAATTAGTACATAATTTTTACAATATCCAAATTGAGTCTCGTTGAGGGGGGGGGGTGTAGCTTGACTAAGCCTGTTCTTAGTTATGTTTAATAAAAATAATAAAAATAGACTAAGTTGTTCCAGAGATAATACGCTTTCTACGTGCAAATGTCAAGGAATTATATAAACAGGGTGATTCAAAATTCCCTAGAAAGATTTGAACAGTGGTTAGATATGATTAAATTAAGAAAAGTTACGTGATTATTTTGTTTAAATTTCATATTTTTTTTCTCTGAATTTAGGAGTTCATTTTTTATATTTTTTTTGACAAATGCCTTTAAAATAATTTACCAAGCAAGTCTACGTGTGACTGACAATGACAAGTATTAGGGATTTTGTCAAGCATTTTGAAGTTGTCAAAGTTTTGTTTTCAAAAATTGATGTTTCTACCACGTAGTAAAGGCTGCTTCTCAGAAAACATTAACAATTTTTAAATGCAAATATCTCTGAAACGAAAGTTTACAAAAATATATTTTACTAATTCTTGTTCAGAACAATAAATTCTACCTACAGTTAAAGTCTTTCTAGGGAATTTTGAATCACCCTGTATAATATAATCGGGTGTAACTTCTGAACCGTTTATCAGATTATGATGAAATTTGGTGTGTGTTATGATGTAGATTAGGAACAATTTTTTGTTCGCTTTCGTCAGGTAGAAAAAATCGCTTCAGGGGCGGAACAAATCAGGGTAATTTTGGGAAAAATTCACATTTTTATTGGAGGTTTTACAAACTTTACTTGTTTAAAGCTTTAAGATACTCTATTTAAAAAACGGTGCGGGTTTTTGACATAAAAAATTGTAATTTAATTTTCTTCCTATCCAGAAAATATTTGAAGGGTTGCAAGAAATAACAATATTAAACCATAACAAGAAAATTTTGGTGGTATTTAATTCCTGAGACATTTAAACGGAGGGATAACATCTTATCATAGGTAAACAAATTACTGTAATGGATTACTCGGTTTTAATTATTTTTTAAGTGTCCGATAAAATTGTTTTAAAATAAATATCGACAAAAGCAACCAAAACAATAATAATAGGGAAATTTTGGAACATTTATTTGACACTTTGTACTGATTGTGGTAATTACTACGCCTGCGTAATAGCTAAACGTCATGTCGTTGTGGGAATTAACCACTACCGCTGCCGTAAGCTACCAATCCATTTCGTTGTGGTTATTTTTTTGGTTAATTTTAGAGAGTTTTGGCACAATTAATTTGAAAAATAATAAAATATTACCAGGTTCCAACATATAACTTACTTATTTTGTAAAATAAAGCCGAATTTTGTGTTTTTTCTCATCTCTAAATTTTTTTTAGAAGCGACAATTTTTAATGTGTTCCAAAAACTCTGGTAAAATCGGCGCGTGGTAGTCGTAGTGGTTGTTAAACACCACCATAACGGCTGTCAAAGTTGTCAAAATTTAAAGCGGTCCGAAATTTCCCTAATAAATATTAGAGACTTGGAAAAAAACCAACAAAAACAATTTTAATTTCCGAAAGTTAAGAGTTTTTATATGAGTTTATTTTTTATGTGATCCTACATAAGTGAATTTTTTTGAAGTAGCTCCACAACGAGTTTCAAAAACGACTCTATGCACACTTCGCACACCACTGAGACAGTTGAGTAAATGAGTCGAAGGCAAAGTCCATAATTTGAGGAAACGTTGAAAAGGTTTTCTAATAACAAGTTGTTTTTAAGAAAAGTAGATTTCTTTCCCGTGAAAAATAAATAAAAAGAAAGGTGTATAAGCTGGCATCGGACGCACAAGTTTTTTTTATTTGCTCACGTTTTTGTTGGATAGTACCAAACAAAAATTAGCGTACAAAACCTCATTTTCTGAGGCATTCGTATAAAAAGTAATTTTATTATTTATTATTTATTTGAGTACTAAAACTAATAAAATGTACGTAGCATCCTTTGCATGTTACGTTATGAGCTTATTACAACACTAGTGCGGTAATGGAACTCATTATATAACGCAAACAGGCCAAAATTAGAGACTTATTGTGCAGGTAGTAGATAAATAAATTTAAATCAATATTAAGAATACCTTATTCAGCCACGCTTTTCATAATATAAATGAATTTTGTGACTGTGATAATTTTTAATCTTCGTATTAAAAAAAATAAACTCAATTTTATTTGTTTTTTGTCATTGTTTTTGTTTAGGTACTTATTTTAATATTTTACTTTTAAATAACATTCTTTTTGTAAACTGACAATTTCTACACTGTATTTTTGCGGTCTTTAGAAAATAAAGTTTGTGTTGTACTGTACACCTCATTCTAAATTCTACGGACCAATTTCAATATGGCGGCTGTCATTGTCAGTGTACATATATTAACGAGTTTCAAAATAGAGGACAGAAATCAGCCTCCGCCACCCAATACCCAGTTACTGCCATAACCAACCTTCCACATTCTTTTTGCTTTCTACAAAAATTGTGTTATTTTTATATTACAAAATTAAATTAAAAATATTCCAAAAGTTGAAATATTTATACTGACCTTTTCTCTGAAAGAAATATTTTTAAATACCCAAATGGTGCTACAATAGTTTGGAAACTAGAGCATAAATATCCCCTTCAAATTGCTACCAACCAATAAAACTTTCCCCGACTTCCTCTTATCACTTTTGAATTTCCTGACTTTTCCCAAACTGACCGAACCCAAATGTGATTTTTGGCAAATATTTTTATAAAAAAGAGAAATTTAAAGTGCAAAAAATAGTACAAAAATATATACCACATGGCTAAAGCAGTGACTTAGCCAGGAGGGATTTTGGGGGTTAACCCCCCCTCCAGGATGTCCCCCACTTTTTTGACCCTTGACTCCGGTTTGTGACATGTGTTGGTGTGATGTCTTAAATTTTAAAAATTTTGCCTGAGGTGCTATGACGTCTCATTAATTGTTACAACTTTAGTTTAATTCTAACGAATTTTTATCACCAGCATTCAAAGCATGTAATAAATGACATTCTTAGTATAATTTTTCTTAAAATTTTTATCTGCGGTGCATTTTTGATTTGGCAACAAATCTATATACACTACCGCAACCCACCCCTTCTTGGCATCTAACCCAATTTACTTTTTCAAAAATATTTTACAAAAAACCTAAGAGTTCAAAATTTTTAAAGAATTTTTGTTTTTTTTTTGTCAAAATTTTCGCCTGCAGTGCTATACTAATATTAAATTTTGTTTAATTTTAAGCATTTTTGCTGTCAACAACATTTGAAACGCGTAAAAAATAGGATTTTATTGTAATATTTCAACATTTTTGCCTGTGGTGCATTTAAGGGCTAATATTTAAAAAAATTTGCAAATGAGACTAAACGGGCTTTTAAAAATAACTATTTTTGTTTCGTATACACTAACACACATCAAACCGTCCCTCTTCCCTCCCTTCAGTTCAAGAGCTGAAGCAATAGGAACCTACCTAATTTTTAAAAATTTGCCATAGGTAGGTAGTCGCTTTTTATTAAATGATGAAACTCTCCGCCACAGTCGATTACTGGCTACGCCACTGGCTAAAGCTACAAATTTTCTATCTCGAAATAAAATATGCTACTTTTGTTCCTAGGTATAATGTACTACATTGTATAACCTAAATTATTTAACCCACCAATTATGACTTACCAGACGGTACTAAAATCATCTCATCGCCAACTTCTTTAATAACATTTTCGTCATCTACAATAACAACTTCTTTTGAAAAACCAGCCAAGTTTTCCATAGTTTCATCTTGCTTACAAGGACGTACTACATTTGTTAAATCTGTTAAACTTTCCGTCGGGCTACAAGAGTGACTTTCGTCTAGTTCATTTTCTGCACAAGGAGAAGCGATCGTTAAACTTTTTTGAGTTCCACAAAGGATAAAGTCTAGAGTTTCTTCGGAAAGAGTTAAGTTTTGTGGAGAAAAGGACCCTGTGGTTTTCCTATAAAATTTTTGTATTTGATCTACATCAGGCTCTAGTAATTCTTCTGATAGAGTTTCAATAACCGTGAAGCTCTCTTCACTTATGTTTGTTTGTAAGGACTTTTCGTATCGAGGTGGTTGTTTAAAAAAATCTGAATGATTTCCCAAATAACAAAGTTCGTTCACATTACTTTGTGATGCATTTCTTGAACTTTTCTGCCCTAAATTATTAGCATCTTCGTATGTGGACAGTTTTGATGCAAAACTGAATGGCGGTGATGTTTCCTGACTTACCCTTATCTCGGGCACTACCTCACATTCATCGCTATAATTTCTTTGTAAAGAAAGTTCACACCGTTCTGTTTCTGACAACAATTCGAAAAAAAGATTTCTACTGATAGTCCCTATATTTTCTACATTGCTGGATAAAGTACCCGTTATTTCACATTCAAAAAACTGATTTGAAGACCCTGAATGGGTTTCTGACTTCGAGTAGTCATAATTTGAACAACTAGGAGTATTGTTAATTTGTACTTTTTGTTCATACAGGCTGCTCTGTTTTTTATCACTGGATTTTCTTAAATTATCACATTTTATCTCACAGTCCAAGTTTTCTTGATTTTCACCTTTTTCTTCGCCAATTCCCTGATTTTTCGAAGCATTATAACTTCGACTTTTTGTGAAAAATGAAACATCACTTGAGTCACTAAAAAACAATGTTTCGTCCATAATGCCATATCTTTCACTGAATTCGAGAATCGGGCTTGATGGAACCAAAGTGTCAAAAACATTTGCTTCTAAATAACGTTTATCATCGTCTTTATATGACAGGTTTTTGTTAAACTTAGAAATTTGAGATCGGCCCCGAAAACTTTTAACTATTTTGTTTGAGCACTTTTCTCGTATTCCACAAACTGTTTTTGACCGGCTTCGTTTCCCGCCGAAATTTTTATTGAGCAAAAGTTTGAGTAACTGAGAATTGCTCAAGTTTTTAAAGGTTGTATTGTCGTTCGCGTTCTCTTTAAAACTAATTGAATTTTGAAAGTTTGTGTTGAGTATAGAAGTTGACTCACTAAATAATTTCTCGATCATTTTTGTAGACTGTTTGCTGGCGTCTTGGGACTGAATCACCCGTGCTTAGGCCGGCTAAGTTCCGAGAAGTTTTCGAATGTTGTGCGGTAATTTTAGTGGGAAAGGTTAGGAAAAGTACTGCTTCTGAAAAAATAGTGGGAGGCATGATAATCACGAGTTAAAAAAAAAAAATACTTCCCTCTCTCGAAGTAATTGCATCTTAATTGAATTATATGTTAAAGAAATGAACAAAACGAAAAATAAAATTTCTGTTGATATTTAATTTTTATTTTAAAAAGTGTCCTGGAGATTTTTTACATACAGGGTGTACCAACGAAAACGAAGCGTTTTCGAGTATTTAGAGTATGCTTTCGAGAAAACCTCGAAAACGTCCATTTGTCATTTAAGGGGAGCACTATTTGGCTATATTGGAAATGCCACCTTTATAAAACTGCTACATTTAAAAAAAAATCTAGCGATTAGTTTTCGCGATATTCACTTTCACCTTAAGCTTAAATTGTGTTTATGGGTCATTTTTCTCCTACGAGGAGAAAAATGGGTGGGGGGTTTGGAGATTTCTCAAAAAATAAAATAAAATTTTGTAAAAAACAGATGTTTGCATTTAATTGGTCCATGCACCTTCGAAAGTGAATAACTCAAAAACTAATTTGAAAGACCTTCATAATACATAAGTAATCACCGAGGGGTGGCTCGGTAATGCACTTTGGTGAATACGACCGATGGCATTGCGTGGCAATTTGAAGCATTATTTCGAGGCATTTCAGGGGTATTTAAAGGCAAACTCTGGTAAAAAATGCCTTTTGGTTTACACAAAATGACGACCGAGCCACCCCTTGGTTATCACTTAACCCACTTTCCTTATCTGCATTGTGGTAGTGAAACTCACCCATCGAAAGGGATGCTTTCTGCATAAATTCTAATATAGACAAAAAGTGTATCCCTTAAATAAAAAATTGACATGTTTAAGGAAATCGTACTCTAAATACTCAAAATCGTCTGCGTTTCGTTGGTATACTCTGTATATGAATCCCTTAAAAATCCAACCACACCAGTTATCGCGTGTACACTGCACAGTTTAATTATTGATTTGGGTATTTTGGGATCCAAAGAATCTTATGAATAAGATTTTAGCACTTCTTTTTACTGCCCTCGTTTAGGGAAGTAATATATAAACCCAGCAAACACAAATCGTCGGCATTGAATCGGACCAATGTCTACAACGTCGGCAGTGTATCGGCATCGGCGGCCCGATGTTGGTCAGATTGCGATTTTCAGTTTTAGGGCCGACGATGATCCGATTGGAACTTTGTTTCATCGGTCGAAAATCGGCAACTAACGATGGCCCGATTTACTATAGTCGACTTTATGCCGAATCCCACTTTATTTGGGCGGATGGTCGGTACAAGGGTTAAACCATATCGGATCTTAATATCGTACGGTGACGGTATGCCGATGTCAGCAAAAAGTCAAATATACCATTGGTCCGACGACGGGCCACTCTAACGCTGCATCGGCAAACATAAATTAGGCCTACGTCGCAAAGCGGACAAAAAATACTGCTAGTCCGATGTCGTAAATCGACGTCGTGCCGATGACGACAAATTCGGCAATCGACATCGGACCGACGAAGGCCCGAGGGAACCATGTTTGTTGGGTAATATTCACGTAGGTACCTATTTGGTGGTTCAGACTCCATTCCAGATAAGCACGTTTCCAGACGTGCCGTCCTTCTGCCTGTCGCTCACTTTGTAGCCACTGTAACTCAAAACCCCTGCACCAATCATCAACGAAATTTTACATAACGATTATTTCTGTTGACGTGCACACCTCTATTCTTTCTAAGCTTTTCCCCATTACACCCTTTGAAGCTACTCCCAAAATATTTCATCCCCCCAAAGCTTATACAAACGTATGGTGGTAAACTTTGGCGGCAATTCAATTCTGTGTGCCATATAATTGAAGTCATTAAGCTAAATATCAAATAAAAAGTACCCTATGTTAAGATCCAGGTTACACCCTATTTTTTACCAAATTTGATCCAAATTGGTTCAGTTGTTTTTGCGTGATTAATGGACAAAAATCTTACTTTGGGCACTAAAATGTTTGCCAACCAATATACAGGGTGGATTTTTTAAACGGAACGCTGCTTCTCGCGGGTTCGAATTTGGTTTTACAAAAAAATCCAAAAAGACGTCAACTGATGAGATTTTTAATTTTCTTTAATCGTGCTATCTTGGATTTTTTTATGTAATGTTGTTTACGAAGTATGGTAAAAAAATAAATTTTTTTAATTAGGACACCCCGTATAGTTTGACATTTTTTAATTCTAAAAAAAATTATCTTTTTGACAATACCTCACACTAATACTCTATCTCTTATGGTTTCTATGATGGAGGCATTTAAACTTGCATGTAATTGTTGTCTATGCCCTGTTTTACGGGGGATATTTGAATGAATATCGTTGACGTGTTTTTGGATTTTTTTATTCAACCAAATTCTAACCCGCTAGAAGCACCGTTTCATTTAAAGAATCCACGCTGTATATATATTTATAGCAAATATAAAACCAGATACACCGTGGAAGTCTGGATACACCCCGGAAAAGTTTGGATAAACCCTCAGGAAAAGTCTGGATCCCTCCTCGAAGTCTGAATACACGCTCAAAAAGCCTAGATACACCCGGGAAAAAAGCCTGGATACACCCTGGAAAAGTCCGAATACACCCTGGAAAAGTTTGGATACAGCCCGGAAGTCTGGATCGAGGGGTGGCTCGGTACTCATTTTGGGTACACCCAAAGGCATTTTTTAACAGATTTTTCTGTTAAAAATTCCTCAGAATGCCAAAAATTGCCTTAAAATGCATAGGATGCCTCTAAATGCCCCCGAAATGCCTCGAAATAATGCTAATTACTCATATATTGGTTCTTCAGGGATTATACAAGGTATGTACCGAAAACCAGTGGCGCATCCAGGAATTGACTTTGGGGGTAATAACCCCAATCAGCCCCCCCCCTGGTGTACCACTGCGAAAGCTATTAAAACTGGCTAAAGCATTGCTTTAACACAGTGAGGTCGGGATGGGTTGTACGGGGTAATCCATTATAAATGCTAACCTTTTACAAAACGTTAATAACTTTCATGTCAAAATTGTCAAATGTCATCGCATGTCACATTTTGACATGGCAACTTTCTTATTATATTTTTATATTAATATATTCTCATATTATTATATTTTATTTTGAAATTCCATTACCTTTGCTAATTTAAAAAATGTTTCTGCTAAAGTAAATCCTTTCAGAGATTTTCTAAAATTAACCAGAAAAATAACCACAACCACAACGAAATGGACTCGTAGCTTAAGGCAGTGGTAGTGGTTAACTACCACAATGGAATGACGTTTAGCTATTGCGCAGACGCAGTAATTACCACAACAACTACGAAGTGTCAAATAAGCGTTCCAAAATATCCCTAACCATACGGATAACAGCTGTCAATTGTAAGAGTTTTTGGAATGTAAAATAAGAACCTCCTTCCGTGCGGCAAGCCGATACGCTACCTACTGCGCTACGGAGACCGGCAATGAACATATGAAACATAACCTAACTTTTGTGAGGTCAGTGCGTGGTGTGAACTTGTGAATTTTTTCTTTTTATTTAGTATATAATATTCGTCCTTACGAAAAGAAAAACATGAATTAACCAACCATTTTTTAGTCTGTGATAGATAACCACAAAAATCTTTATTCCTATTTGGCTTAAATAAAGTCCGCCGTTATCCTTATTTATTTAGCCTCCCCTCTTTTTCCCTAGTGCGCACTGCATAGTCGCACAAATAACGATAAACACAAAAAATGTTATTTTAAGTGGTCCAAAATATCCCTATATTAGTTTTTTTTTAATAATCCAGTATAAATAAATCATAGTCAAAAAAGGGGAACCTAGAGTATAGCGACACAGTAAGATCTTGCAAATAAAAAAAATGTTGCATACCTAAGTATAATTAGAATTTTTCTTCGAAATTGAATGATTAAGTAATTATTTCATGTGTTTGAAACATGTAGGCTATGGTGCCTACTTTTTAATTTAACACTTCTCTCTGGGAGGAAGTGAATCAGGTTCTAAGAATATACTAAATTCCGGTATTAACAGATCAGTTTTACATTTTTTTATTGGTTTATAGCATCGATGTTAGTTAGTACGTTGATGGTTTATAGCCAGTGGGATATTCATATTTTAATCAAATTAGGCATTTTATGTAAAGTGATTTTTGACAAGCCGTTATATTGTCTGAGGGGCACATAAACTGTGCCTGCCATTATAAACGGTGTTCTTTAAATTCAGGAAAGTACAATATATCATCGTTTAGTTCTCTGGCTAGATGGTCAAAAAGAGTAAAAGGGACTAAATGTTCTATCTTTTAAAATTAGAGGACGAAATTCCATTTCAATAATATAATGTTATATAGTGGACTATTTTTTGTCTTTGTTTTAAATGGGTTCAATATACGTTTAAAGCGGCAGAAAATACCAATTAAACGTACAAGGGTGGTCCAAATTCGAGGGGATTGGGGTTTTGGGTAATTCTAAGGAGGGATATAGCGAAAAACTAATATCATATTCTGGGCGCGATTTTTAAGAAATTAAAAATGATGAAAACCGCTTGTCTGTATGTCAAAACGTTTTTGAGCTACGAGCGCTTTTTGAAAAATATGCGTTTTAGAATTTGACCTCTACTTTTTGATTAATGAAGATTTCTTTTTTGTCGTAAATTTCTTTTATTTTATAGATAATATAAAGCAGAATTTATTTATCAAACCAGATTTTATCTGTAACGGAATTACCTATTTTAACTCGATTTTTGAAATTAGCACAAAATTTTCTTTAAAATGTATGGCACCTGATATTTTTTTTTTATTTTTTTTTTATTGCCATCCCACTTTTTTCGATAAAGAGAGAAATAGAAGTAGCGGCTATTAGTGAAACTGTGGATCCGTTAGACTTCCCTCCTTAAATTTAAGCTGATAGAATTAGATGGGATACGTTAAAAAAAACTTGGGGCGTTCCCCTAACTGGTTTTGGTATACGCCCCTAAACCATTAAAAAATCACTAAAACTTGGTTAGACAATTTATGGCTTCGTTGGCACATCCTTATTCTTGAGTGTGGTTTTTTTAAAAATTCTGAATTCTAAGAATTAACGCAATTTATGTACAAGACCCAAAGAAAAGTTATTTCAAAAATATAAATCTACGGACTTAACATAGAAAAAATATGACAAAAATTAAAATTTGATAGTTGCATCTAGACTGAGATGGAGTTAAAAAAAAACTTAAGGCGTTTCTGTAAATGGTTTTAGAATTAGCAACAAAGTTACAAAAAAAGCAGTTAAAAAACCTCCAAATCAGTGACTTCGACCGAAAAGAACCTAAAAAACAAAAGATCAAAAGATCTTGGGTGAAAATAACGAAAATTCAAACTTGGATAAGTATCCCATAAGGAACACACAAAAGACCAAAGCGAAAAGAGAAATGATTAAACGATGTTTCGCCCTGGGTAACCAGCGTGGGCTCATCAGTGGTTGCACTGGTCACCCTCTACCATACATCATTAAACACCATCATACACTTTGATTTCCAACTTTGAATCACTCACAAATAGGCATCGTTCCGCACTGGCACTTATCCAAGTTACCTGATACGGATTCGTCCCGGCGTGCCAATATTTCCAGTAGGATTATGCTCCCAAGGCAAATAATACAAAAAAAGAAGTTAAAAAACCTTCAAATCAGTTACTTCAAGCGAAAAGAACCCAAAAAACAAAAGATCAAAAGATCTTGGGTGGAAATAACGAAAATTCAAACTTGGATGAGCATTCCAGAAGGAACACACAAAAGATCAAAGCGAAAAGAGAAATGATTAAACGATGTTTCGCCCTGGGTAACCAGCGTGGGCTCATCAGTGGTTTCACTGGTCACCCTCTACCATACATCATTAAACGCCATCATACACTTTGATTTCCAACTTTGAATCACTCACAAATAGGCATCGTTCCGCACTGGCACTTATCCAAGTTACCTGATACGGATTCGTCCCGGCGTGCCAATATTTCCAGTAGGATTATGCTCCCAAGGCAAATAAAACAAAAAAAGAAGTTAAAACACCTCCAAATCAGTGACTTCGACCGAAAAGAACCTAAAAAACAAAAGATCAAAAGATCTTGGGTGAAAATAACGAAAATTCAAACTTGGATAAGTATCCCATAAGGAACACACAAAAGACCAAAGCGAAAAGAGAAATGATTAAACGATGTTTCGCCCTGGGTAACCAGCGTGGGCTCATCAGTGGTTGCACTGGTCACCCTCTACCATACATCATTAAACACCATCATACACTTTGATTTCCAACTTTGAATCACTCACAAATAGGCATCGTTCCGCACTGGCACTTATCCAAGTTACCTGATACGGAATCGTCCCAGCGTGCCAATATTTCCAGTAGGATTATGCTCCGAAGGCAAATAAAACAAAAAAAGAAGTTAAAAAACCTCCAAATCAGTGACTTCGACCGAAAAGAACCTAAAAAACAAAAGATCAAAAGATCTTGGGTGAAAATAACGAAAATTCAAACTTGGATAAGTATCCCATAAGGAACACACAAAAGACCAAAGCGAAAAGAGAAATGATTAAACGATGTTTCGCCCTGGGTAACCAGCGTGGGCTCATCAGTGGTTGCACTGGTCACCCTCTACCATACATCATTAAACACCATCATACCATTGAATCACTTACAAATAGGCATCGTTCCGCACTGGCAGCTATTCAAGTTACCTGATACGGATTCGTCCCAACGTGCCAATATTTCCAGTAGGATTATGCTCCTAAGGCAAATAAAACAAAAAAAGAAGTTAAAAAACCTCCAAATCAGTTACTTCAATCGAAAAGAAACTAAAAAACAAAAGATCAAAAGATCTTGAGTGGAAATAACGAAAATTCAAACTTGGATGAGCATCCCACAAGGAACACACAAAAGACCAAAGCGAAATGATTAAAGGATTTTTCGCCCTGGGTATGCCTAAGGAGCATAATCCTACTGGAAATATTGGACGCCGGGACGAATCCATATCAGGTAACTTGGATAAGTGCCAGTGCGGAACGATGCCTATTTGTGAGTGATTCGAAGTTGGAAATTAAAGTGTATGATGGTGTTTAATGATGTATGGTAGAGGGTGACCAGTGAAACCATTGATGAGCCCACGCTGGTTACTCAGGGCGAAACATCGTTTAATCATTTCTCTTTGGTCTTTTGTGTGTTCCTGCTCATCCAAGTTTGAATTTTCGTTATTTCCACCCAAGATCTTTTGATTTTTTGTTTTTTAGTTTCTTTTCAGTTGAAGTAACTGATTTGGAGGTTTTTTAACTTCTTTTTCGTTTTATTTGCCTTACTAGCATAATCCTACTGGAAATATTGGCACGTCGGGACGAATCCGTATCAGGTAACTTGGATAAGTGCCAGTGCGGAACGATCCCTATTTGTGAGTGATTCAAAGTTGGAAATCAAAGTGTATGATGGTGTTTAATGATGTATGATAGAGGGTGACCAGTGAAACCACTGATGAGCCCACGCTGGTTACCCAGGGCAAAACATCGTTTAATCATTTCTCTTTTCGCTTTGGTCTTTTGTGTGTTCCTTGTGGGATGCTTATCCAAGTTTGAATTTTCGTTATTTCCACCCAGGATGATCTTTTTTTTTTAGCAACAAAGTTTTTAGTGACATTTCCCTTTTTACTTCCCTCGCTAAGGGAAGTAATGTAATCATCTAAAAATCGCATTTCGAGATTTAAAGTTCCGAATAGTGATAAGCACGAATCCAGACGTCGTCGCGTCGCTCTGTCTGTCGGTCGGTCTGTCTGTCGCCTACTTTGTAGCCACTCTAACTAAAAAATCCCTTCACTAATCATAACAAAATTTGACATAGTGATTACTTGTGTTTTGACGCGCAGACCTCTATTGTTTTTGAGCATTCTCCTATTAGACACTTCGGAGCTACCCCCAAAAAACTTCATCCCTAAAAAAAAAATTTTTTTTTCTTACCCTGTGATATCTGTTTGGAA
The DNA here is from genome assembly GCA_963921995.1 of Oxystoma pomonae. Classification (NCBI taxonomy): domain Eukaryota; kingdom Metazoa; phylum Arthropoda; class Insecta; order Coleoptera; family Brentidae; genus Oxystoma; species Oxystoma pomonae. The sequence continues at coordinate 63,961,941 of OY998167.1, forward strand.
AGCTTATAAAAATCGTAGTTGAATTGGCACCAAAATTTTTGACTACATATATATATATATATCACATAAAAAATGCAAAAAAACTTTTGAAAAATTCAATTCAACGAAATGTTAAATAAAAGACAGCTTAAGTTAAGACCGCCAGGTCACACCCTATTATGCCATCAAATTTCATACAAATCGTTTTAGCCTTTTTTGCGTGATTATGGGACAAATATCTTGTATATACGAGTATATATATACAGGGTGGATTCTTTAAACGGAAAGGTGCTTCTAACGGGTTAGAATTTGGTTATAAAAAAATCCAAAAACACGCCAACTGAGATTTTTAATTTTCTTTAATCGTGCAATCTTGGATTTTTTTATGTCGTTTTGTTTACGAGGTATGGCAAAAAAATATATTTTTTTAAATAGGACCCCCTGTAGTTTGACATTTTTGAATTCTAAAAAAAATTATCTTTTTGACAATACCACACACTAATACTCTATCTCTTATGGTTTCCAAGATAGAGGCATTTAAACTTGCATGGAATTGTTGTCTGTGCCCTGTTTCACGGTGGAAATTTGAATGAATATTGAAGTTTAATACAGATTTAGATAAAAAAATATCTTGAATATCGTAAAAGATAGATCCTGTGTATTGTGGCATTGCTGAAGAGAGAATTGTTTGCAGATTGCAAAAATTGCAAAATATATAGGGTGTCCTATTTAAAAAAATATATTTTTTGCCATACCTCGTAAACTAAATGACATAGACAAAATCCAAGATCGCACGATTAAAGGAAATTAAAAATCTCAGTTGACGTGTTTTTGTTTTTTTTTTAGAAACAATAAAGTCTGAATCTATATATATATATATATATATATATATATATATATATATATATATAGCACATATAAAATGTATTGGAAAAGTCCGTCTACTCGAAAGAAATTCTGGATACACCCTGGAAAAGTCTGGATAAACCCCGTAAAGGTCTGGATACACCCTGGAATGTCTGGATACACCCTGGAAAGTATGGATACATCCAGGAAATGTCTGGATACACCCTAGAAAAGTCTGGAAAGACTCTGAAAAAGTCTGGATATACTCTGGAAATGTCTGAAAGTCTGGATACACTCTGAAGTAGTCTGGAAAGTCCCTGGAAAAATCTGGATATACTCTGGGAAAGTCCGGAAAAGTCTGGATACACTCTGGAAAGACCCGGGAAAAGTCTGGAGACACTCTGGAAGTCTGGATACACTCTGGAAAAGTCTGGATACACTGTGAAAATGTCCGAGTACACCATGGAAAACTCTGAATACACCCCCGAACAGTGTGATATATCCTGGAAAAGTCTGACCAACCCAATCTAACCCACATGTATATGAGTAGTGGTTTTTTGCATATGTTCTTCTGAGCGAGGGAAGTTTTAAACCTTTATTCGATTTATTTTGAATGATTGAAAATCATTTTTATATAAGCATCCTTCTATGTAAAGCATCATATTTTTTAATGCCAACATTTTAAGCTGGCGCCAAAAATTTTCCATTGCAAAATATCTTGTGAAACAAAAACAGAATATATTTTGGCTTGTTATTATGCGTGGATTTTTTTAATAAGACAACCGCAAAATAATGGGGCTTCGCGTTCTAAAGTGGGTTTTCCGGGAATCCCTTTTAGTAATTTTAAATACGCGTTTTGCACAAAAATAGAATGTATTTGTCATTTGCTTACAAAAATAACAGAACTGGCTAAATAGATAAATGCATAAAAGGCAAGAAAGCTTTCTCTAAATCTCACATTTTTGGCCAAAACTTTGCTTTTTATAAATAACAAATTTTGGACTTGCTTTCCTGCGTGACCACATGCAAGAACAATATGTCAATAAAAAAATTATTTTGTGAATTTACATAAAAAATTGAATTTTAGTCATTCTTTTAAGTCAAGGACAAAATTAGCCTGCTTCACTGAAACATGTGCTTTAAAGGGTACAAATAATGTTATTTACAACTAATAGAATATAATTAATATTATTTTGGAGAAGATATCATTTTTAAAAATTCAGTCGTTATTTATTATTAAAAATAAATCAATTTCCAAAGTTTAAAGTCCATTAAAGAAACAACAAGAGTACTAACCACAAATTATTGTCATTTTTAATAAAATAATAAAAATATGTGGCGGTTTTAATGAATATAAATTTATATACAGGGTGTCCCAAACTTTCGAGTCCAAACCCAAGAGACAAAGAGGTAAAATTTTACATAATTAAATGGTTTACAAAAAAGTATTTTTTTTGGATGCTAATCATCGCACCCGTCATTAAGGGGGCGGAGCTAGGGCGGCGACGATACTTTTTTTAAATAAGATACCCTGTATATTTTGGAAAATTTGAATAGAGCTTTTCCTCCTGTTTCCAAAAACACTTAATATGTTACTTTTTCTCAAAAAGTTTTTAAATAAAATGGGAAAATCATCTCCATAAGACCAATGAGTTAAACAAGACAACAGATATTCGTTGATTCTTTATCTAAACCATTGCTCTTATTTAAAAGTTTTTTCATTTTATTTAAAAACAGACAAAGGTAACATATTAGGTATTTTTCGAAACACAATAAAAAGGGGGTCCCATAAAATAAAGAAAAGTAAAATGCAGGAATCGTTATTTATAAAAATAAACTTCAAAAAATCGTATTTTGTAGAAATTGAACTTTGGAGAAATATACATCAAAAGGCGCATTTACACAGACAAACTTTCCTTTGATGTTGAAATGCCGACAAACATTTGCACGAGCCTCTTGAGCAAAATGTTCAAAGAAAAGTTCGAGCAAAATCTCGTACAAAAAGACTCACGGAAATTTTGGAGAGAATTTTAAGCAAAATTTGTTTGAAGAAATGTTGGTAATAAAAATTTCTTAAAAATTTAAATTTTATAGTTTTATGGGAATTCATTAAACTTAACTGAAAATAGAAAGACTAAGTTTTAAAACAAGGTATTTTTAATTAAGTGCTTTCCGACGGAAAAACGATTTGATGTCGAAATTCACGTTTTACCTCATAAGCAACTTCGATTGATCTGATTTTTATAGGGGATATGCCAGTATACTTGTAACTTTTTTAAGGGGTTGTAAAAAAAACGAGAATCATAAAAAATAATAACTGGCACTTATTTATTGCTGTTGCCTGTAAAATGTAATGATACAAATTTACGTTTAAAAGAATAGCTCTTTATTTGACTTCCTAGTTTAAAACACAATACAATAATAATTAAGTCAAATGAAAAACCTATATACATTTTATTAAATCTCAAATATATGAACAAAAGCACGTTCGGTCTAAATAATACCCGTTTATTACCCACTTTTACAATCCTACGATCCCGACCCTTGTCTAAAAAATATAATTTAGCAGTAATAGACTAGACTTTTGAATCGGAATGTTGTCCCTTTGCATATTATTGTTTGTTCAGTGTCAGTAATCGACCTTGATTATTACATTAAATTGACAGTAAATATCTATCTTCAGCATTTTCATGAACCTTTTGCTTTTTTAAGAAACCCTTGGGGCCTTAAACTAACTAGGTAAATCTGGTGTTAGTAATTAAAAAAAAAACAATCAAAGCTAAGGGTAAAGTACAGTTACAAAAATATGTTAAAAAAAATCCCCTCCCCACCACTCCTCATAGTCGTAAGGCGCGGATTACCGCTTAAAAGTGCAATTTTTGAGTTTTTTGCCGATATTTTTTGGAAAGGAAGAAAAATTATCCTGGGTTGTTTCTCGAATTTAGGAAAAAAAACCCTTGAAAATAAAAAAAAACTCGCAAGAAAATCCCAAAAAAACCCCCGGGCAAAAAAATCCGGGAAAAACACTAAGAAAAAAATATTATAAGTAACCCTAATCCATGTGACAAAACTGATAGCCAAGAATAATGTTTCGCTTGCCGTCGGCTTTTTTTCACAAAAATTTAAAATAAAATTTGGTGTTCCATTTTTTTAAAGAATTGAGATCACTGATCACTGATGTGAAATTTTATTTATTCTCATCTTTAAAAATATGTTTCCGAAACAGATAGCAATAATTTGCTCAAAATGTTCAAAGAAAAGCTCACAAAAATGTTCACGCAAAAAATTTGAGATCTTTTGCACGAGCTTTTGTTTGAACATGTTCGTCTGTGTAATTGCGCCTAAAGAAATCGCAAAACAAAGAAACCGTAAAACGCCGAACGTTTGCATGCGAGCTTAGAATAATAAAGGGCGTAGAAGATATTTTTTAATGCTAAATTTAAAGGAGTGGTGAGTTGGTTTGGGTTGGGTTTTTAAGTGTTTTGGATTGATCTGGATTGGGTTGGTTTAAGTTTAGTTGGGACAAGTGGGGTTGGTTTAGAAAAAAAATAACTTGATCTACGCCCCTTCTTATTTTAAGGGCACATACAAACATCAAGTTTTAAGATGTAGTTCGATTTCTACAAAGCGCAGTTTCTCTATTGTTCATTTCTATGCAATACGTTTCTCTAATGTATTTTTTCTACAAGCTATAGGGACTCATGAAAAGCTCTATTCACATTTTTAAAAATATACAGGGTATATCATTTAAAAAAATTGGTGCTAGAAAGCACGGATAGTACACCCTACAATCAATTATTTTATGTTAAAAGGAAATTAAAATATCTCGAAAACTGTAGCTTTGAAAGATTTGAACCTTATAACGACATTTCTGGGTAATATTTACGAAAACCAAAATCTGAAAACCGCATATCAATAGCTGCTTTACTTCTAAAGTTTGTAACAAAATTTATAGTCCATATTTATGGAAACTTAAATCTGAAAACCGTATATCGCTACTTGCTTTTGTTCCAAAGTTAAAAAATGTTTAATATTTTATCCTCCTTTTCCACCCTTCAACGCCCACCACCATATCCAAGTTAATAAGTTCATGGTCAGCCGATAGAGGAGTTTTGCTTTTGTACCAAATTTGGTTAAAATCTTTCACATGACCTCTTTTCTTTTTCGCGACCGATGTTTTCGAAAGCGAATTTTGAAAATCTACGGCACCGTTTCAACCGCAACGTCACCGTTTCGAACCATCGCCACTGATCTCTTCTCGTTTTTTGTAATTTTTCGGAAACGGATGTCCTAGATCCACAAGTAATCCACAGATAATCTTAGCCTATTTTCAGTATTGCTAAGAATTGACAAGTACCGCCATATTGAACCGTGTTCGAAACGGCGGCCGAGGTGCTTTTGAAATCCTTTGAAATGGTTTGAACCGTGACGTCACCGTTTCGTCGCCAAAATAACATTTTACGCATGTTTTCAAAATCATCGGTCGCGAAAAGTCGTCTTTAGTAACTCATTTTTGATAAAATTAAGAAAAGTCAAAATTGCACGATTTTAATAGTCCTCCATACCATATGGGTATAGTGGACAAAAAGTATTGTCTCCGCCGTAGCTCCGCCCCTTAATGAATGGCAGCACAATTAACATCCAGAAAGATACTTTTTTGTAAACCATCTAATTATGTTAAATTTTACTTTTCTGTCTGTTGGTTCTGGAGATATTAGGGTGGACTCGGATTTTTAGGACACCCTGTATAATATTAATGAATACAAAGATGCTAAGGTAAAAAATATGAAATCGAGTATGAAATAATGACAAGATTATTCAAAAATAATTTAAAAAATAAACGTTTTTATTTATGAAACAAAAAGTATATATAATCAATAGAAAGCTAAAATAAAATATTATAACATTTCATAATAAAATAAAGACTGATAAATACTTTCATTTTAGAAAATTGGAATTTTAAGTTTAGAGAAATAATAACATAGGCACGATAGTGTTTTTATAGTCAACCAAAGTTTTGAAAAAAAATTATGGTTTTATAATTTTTCCTCTAAATGTTAGTGAGGTTATTTTTCTCTCAATACTACTGAGGACGGATATATACTCGATCCCTGATAGTACCTATTATTTCAACATGAAATAATAAGTAAAAATAAAAGGTCAATGATTTTTTCCACATTTTTGTCACATGTTTCTATGCCAAAGCAACTACATGTAAAAAATATAGCTCGACAACAACTTAGAGCTCTATTGCAAATTCAGGCACTTGTTTAGATTTCACAATATGATACTGGCCCACTATTTTTGAAACATCAACATGTCGGTTTTAGAAAATATTATTTGTAATTTAATTCATTTTTGACAAAGTTCAAGCATTTTGTAAAAGCGATATGCCTATTTTTTAACAGTTTATTTGTACAAAAATAAACAAATATCGACAAGAAATATATTCAAAAGATTATGCTAAATTTTCATACTTGTGAGAATCTTCTAAAGAAATAAATTAAAATACTGTATTTTAGAGCTCGATAGGTACATGTGCATGAGAAAATTTTCTATTTTTCTTTCTATTATAATTAACAACAATCAGTTATCATGATACGTTTTGATTTTATCATAGTCAATTGGGGTAGGATCTCTAGGTTTTCTTGAATACCTAAAAAATAAAAACATGTTACCCTTTAATTAATAGAAATAATATAGTTATTTATTCGTACAGAAAACCTCTCATTGAATTCCCTGACCTGATTTTTCCTAAACATTTATAAAAAATTCTAGTTATTTTTTATATCATTGTTTTTTCCAGATGTCGTTCCAGGGGCCCAATTCTTGAATTACTCGAGTTTCAGTCGTATCCGGACCACATTTTAGCAAAAAATTGACGAAAAAAGGGGTAAATTTTCTCTTATCCACTTATTAACGCACACACAACATTGAACTCGTACTGAAATTCTGTAACATTAAATTAAATTCGCCGTAAAATTACAATTTTTCTTTTGTGATGCCCTTTTTTCGCAAGTTTTGAGGTTCGTATGTCATATTTTCTCGGATTTGCATCGATTGCTTCTACCCACTCGATGTAAATTCGAGCAAAAACGACATCTAAGGATAAAAAACCGTCCTATTTTTCCCACCAAAATGCAATATTTAAATTTGGGGCCTACTTTAATTAAATATTGGGCATTGAATTTGTGGGCATATTTTATATCTGAACTAGTAAAAATTGACTCTTTTGGACAATTTTTTGCTAAAATGTGATTCGTATACGATTAAAAGTCGAGTGATTCAAGAATTGGACCCCAAGAAGGCGATTCAAGTGGCGGCTATTTTTATAGCGACTCTGTACCGATTTTTCGACTTAGTTTACACTTGGGGTTATAAAGCAAACTCTAACCACTTTTTTGGGATTCTCGTCTACTGTTCATATATTTTAATTAATTATTTGTTATCTTCAAATAAAAGTATGTTATCAAAATATAAAAAAGTAGGGTAAGGAGGTAAAGGGTATGCAACCAACTATACCTTTCGGCCATTTCAAGCGGTCGGACGGGACAAAAAAGTAACTCATTACTAGTAAAACCAGCTGTGACTTCTATATGATTAAAATTATGACTATATTTTCTAATAAATAATTTCCTAAAACCATAGGTTATGCAATAAAATAGTTTAAAACAATAAGTTGTAACCAGAGCTTATAGTGCGAACCTTTAAACTTTGGGTTGGACGGGACAAGAAAAACCAAAACTTAATTTTAGTAAATTCTTACTTTTATATATTTAAATTTTTTAGAAAAATGTTTTATTATGGTTTTTCCAAAGTAAACTAAAGACATTGGAATTAAAGGAGAAGGCATTTTGTTAACATTTATGTTGAAAATTATTGTGAACCATGAACCAGTAAAGCTTTTCTTTTGGGTTGGACGGGACAAAAAATACAATAATTGAAAAAATATTATTTGCTTTACATACAAAGAAAAAGTGTTTTTATGATTAGGAGTTATTTCAAGATTTTTAACAAAAACCAGTAGATTGTGAAAGCGTTTTTCTTTTTTTTAATAAAATTACATTTGCTTAAAATGGTCCCTTGGTGTGCAATGCTGGTTTTTGAGTTTGGTTTTTAATAGCATTAATAAAACTTTAATATTTTTAATTTCTTCTAAAAATTTTTCTCGCACTCTATCGAAAAATAATCGACACGTATTTTTTTTCCAAAATAATATTATATCATGATTTTTTCAACTTTCGAAGTTTATAAAATTGAACATTTTTCAATCACTGATAACTCTTAAACTATTTGATGTATATGTATGAACTCACCAACAAAATGTTTCAAATATTTTTTTTTCTTATTTAATTCATGTATTCTGCAATTGTTATAAACAAATTAAATGTTTTTTTAACTTCAATTTTGTTTTCTTTTTAAATATGTAGAATCATGCTGGGAAGATTGTGTAAAAATTTCAGAGTGGACCTCGAAATCCTTTACGAGATATTTCAATTATACGAGGACTATCATATTGCGTCTACTCTAAAGTCGTTTCGCTCCGCGCAGCGCGCGGCTGAAATACCCAGGCTAATCCTCCTTGGATTTTTACCATATAATTAACTATGGGTATGAGATACTATAACGGCCCCGCCCTTGCATTTTTTGAGAAAAAAGCCGCAGCGATAATAACTCTCCTGATCAAGTTAGCCTGGAAAAAATGCAGAGCCAAAAACTCCTCTGGGTTCGAGCAGGCTGCGGCAAGCATGCGCAGTAGATTTTTTCGCCTTTGGCCTTGCCCAGGGCCACCCCTGATTTTTTGGAACCAGAGGATAAGATGTGCAATCCTTGCAGGATAAAGATTGGGAAAATGAATGCCAGTGATATTCGTGAGTACATGTTCAGTGTCGGTCGCTATTGCTTTTCGTTCATTATTTTCACACGTTCATTATTGCTATGTTTTCATGGATATTGAATTCGTTTTCAATATGTTTTGAAAACTTTTTTTTCATGAGTTTTCATGACAGGTTTTCAAATCGATTTTGAATCGATTTGAAAACGGTTTTCAAATTTTGATATTTGGCAGCTGACATATGTCATAGTTTTATTTTATTCAAAAGATGATGTTGGCCCTTGCCACACATTTTTTTAAAATTTTAATTACTACTCTGTTTGCAAGTGGAAGTGAAGAAAGAAATGCTGGACGGGCATATGTGCATAGCACATACACTTTCGAGCCAAATATTTTTTTATTTTCAATAATTAATTTTTTTAAAGTGTTTAAAAAAACAAATCTTTAGTTATTTAAGTAAGGTTATGTTATTAATCTTCTTTTTTCTATACACTCCCCCAAATTTTAGAATGCCGGTTCCACAGTTTCACTTCTATTTCACTCTCTCTCTCTCTCTCTCTCTCTCTCAAAAAGAGTGAGAGCAAGCAAATTTGGCGGCTGTTTGGTAATCCGACGCAATACACATGTGTAAACTCAATCCCCGTTTTCATGGAAAATCGGTATTTCGATCTGAATACGATCTTGATCCAACCCTAAAAATTTTCAGGGTCGGATCTAGATTGAAATCGATTTGAATACTAGAAAAACAGGCGTTTTCATGGATGGTATCGGATTGAAATCGTTTTCAGAACGAACTCAATTCCCATGAAAACGTAGCATATATTGCGTCTAGAGGCGTTTTCTCGCTTTTAAATTGTTTAAAAATTTTTTAGTTTGACACATTCATTTTCTCGCGTTGCAGCGGTGACGTCATATTTAAACTGGTTAAAAATATTTCGAAACGGAATCCATTCCCGTTTCAAAACCGACGCGTGCGCAGAAGTTACTTCAAAATTTTACCTTTTTAAAATTTGTTTTTTTTTTCCAAAGACTGTTTATACTTTTTTAGATTAGAATGGGAACTCAAAAATTACTTGGTGTTTCGCCATACGAAAATTGTAAACTCAAAGTGATAACTTTCTGCCCGGATTTTAAGATAGTGAGTTTTTTGAAATCAGAGCCAAAACGCGCACTCAAACGAAAATCATGTTCATCAAAATAAATGCGTACGATTTGCAAAAATAACTATGACAAAATTTTTTTAACGAACATACACAGCATGACTTCTGTAAATTTCGTTAATATGTGTGCGGATTAGTAAATAGCCATAAATAACATTAAGAAGATGATTAATGCATCAATTATTTTTAAAAAAACCAGTGTGAAGCCCAGATTGCAAAGATATTATGGAATAATCCAGTCATTACGTATCTCTGAACTGAGTCCAGGCGCGCGCTGCTTGGAGCGAAACGTAGGCCTATTATAATTGAAATATCTCGTAAAGTATTTCGAGATCCACTTTGAAATTTTGACAGAATCTTCCCAACATGATTCTAAGTATTTACAAAGAAAAAAAAAACAAAAAAAAATGGTCCAAGTTAAAAAACATTCAATTTGTTTATAACAATTGCAGAATACAACAGTTAAGCAAAAAAAATATTTCAAAAATTTTTCCGGCGAGCTCATACAGAAACGCAACTTTTATTATTCGACAATTTTTTTCATACATCGAATAGTACGAGTTATCAGTGATTGAAAAATGTTGAATTTCCTAACTTTAAAAGTTCAAAAAATCATAACTTGAAAAAAAATATATTATTTTGAAAAAAAATACGTGTCGACAAACAAAAATGACAGAAGTCAGTGAGGGACCCTATTAATATAACAACTCATCCTAGCATCCACACAAGATGTGATGTAGCTAGGGTTAGAGGCCCTGTATACGATTTTTGACAGTTATTGTTTTACCAGAGGTGAGCAAGATTTGACAGTTGTTAGGGAAATGTTTAAAAACAAATTGTTTGTTGGCAATGATAGTTGGTAACCCCTGACAATAAATAATTTTGTCACTGTCACATTTTTGATTATAAACGTCCGGTTTAAAAATGGAATTTTGCTGTATCAAAAACTGTAAAAACACGTGCCTCGACGAATTTGTATTGTTCCGTTGTCCAACGGAGAAAGAAACTCAAGAAAAGTGGAAAGAAAACATGCATTTACCAAGGTGGAAAATTAATAAAAATAGCCTAATTGGCGAGGTAATTGAGATTTAAGCAGTAGGTACAAACATAGGCATTTAGCATGTACTTTGTTAATAAATAACACATTATGTTTCCGTGTTTTATTGTAACAAAAAGAGAAACAAAAATATAGATCAATAGGAGTCTTTATATTTTACCTATTATTTACATTTTTAATATCTCCGCGTGTATATTTACTGTTTTTTTTTTGTCAAAACTCAAAAAAAATCAATCTTTCAAAAACTGTCTGGGGAAATTATAAAAAGAGACAATAAAACATCAGTCCATTTCATAAAATCGCTTTTACATGCAATTATAAAAAAAAACTAGAAAGAGAGAACAATATGAGTTGCCCACCTCTGGTAAAACAATAACTGCCAAATGTATAGAGGGTCTCTAGCTAGGGTGAGTTGTTATATTAATAAGGTCACTGCATCAGACGATATTTGCTGACTTCTGTATTTTTTGTTTAAAATTTAGTCAAATGTGCCTTTTAAAAGTGAAAAATCAAAATAGGTAGAATATTTAAACCATGGAAACTTATCTTCTCTTTTATTTATAGTATTTTCTAATATTCTTACTTCTCTCGCTTTTCACAAAACACAACTTTGTTTCTTTACCGTGTTCTTCACTAATAATTTAACCGTAGAATTGCAAAAATACACAAATATAATACAAAAAAACTAATCGCGAAAATACAATACGTTTGACGTTTCAAAAAAATTGTCGTTTCTGAATGCAGTGACTCTATAAAAACCAGCATTACGCACTTAGGTATAGTCGGTTGCATACTCTTTACCTCCTTTTTTGGTAAATATATTACGATAAATCAAAATATTATAGTATTCTACTAATATTATGCCGCACTAAGCAGTAAAAAAGCCTTGAAAAAGGTAACGATTTCTTTCTAAAAATACCGATTCTCAAAAAGAACGCTCTGACAGTCGGAATGAATGGATGCATAAAGTTACTTTTATATTTTGATAATAAATTTTTATTTGAAGATAACATAATTCTGAAAATTTTAGCTTTCGTAGTTCCTAATAATAAATGTTTGTAGTGGTTTTATACAAAATAATATTATTACAAAGTTTGTATATGATTTATTGCAATTTCAATTTTCAACACAATCATATTATGCCAAACATAATAAACACAGTTATACACAATATATTAGCTACTAGCTAAAAATTATGTTATTGTGTTTGTGAAATGTTCTTCATTCAAGCAAATGTCATTTTAACATCTCCTATAGCACAGAGGACCTAGGTAATCTGTGGTTATGGGGCCGTTTTTTTTATTTGAAATAGAAAGTTTAAGTAGGTACTTATAAATAAGATAAAGCATTGTAATTTTTGTTACCGGGATCCATGACTTACTAACCTACAATAATATAAGTAAGTAATACATCTAAAAGCCACTAACACCCTGGGAATTAACTACTTCTAGAGCCAAGTAAAAACTAAAAAATCATTAAAATTATTTCAAAGTCGTAGAATTACTGAAAATAAGGAAAAATTTTAAAAAATATGCAAAGCATTTTTGTTTTAGAGTATAATTATACTATATAATTATTATCAACGGCAATCAATTTTAGTTGAATCAGATCAGAAGTTAAAATATGAACAAAATGAAGAACAACTTAACCTATATACATGTATTTATTATTTCGCATAATATGGTTTGATATTCATTGAACAACATAACAGAGGCCAATATACCATTCTTCACACTTATTCCGTCGCCGTCTAAGTTCGCCGTTGGAGATGACTTAAATGTTGTTATTTTTCCTGGTCATTAGCAGAAATTTACTTAAACTGACTTCTTCGGTACACAATAAAAAGATTCAAATATCAATTCGAACGTCGAGCGCTGATGGCGCAGCGCGGCGGCAGTATAAATCAACCTTAATGTTCTGATAAGAGATAGCAATTCGATATTCTTACAAACCTGAGCACATGTGAATCAACTTTTATTGTTGTTTACAAGTTTGTTTAAGGACTTTACCTACCTTTATTTTATCGTCTTTATAAAAAAAAAACCCAAAAGAAATTTACAAAAATTAACTACTTCATCAAAAGTATTTTGAAATTAAAAAAAAAACGTGTTAGTTGATGTATGAATTTTTTATTTTCTGTGTACCTACCAGCATGTACCGCCACTGACTGATTTCACTTGCTCCCCCTTTGTTTAAAAAACATTGGACGATTTCTTGCAAAATATCACTTTAAATGCACTGATATTTTCTCCTACTGGTAAAAAAACACACTAAAAGACGTTTTTTGACAAAATGTGGTTTTAAAAAGACTTCCAAGCTGCTTAAATTTAAAAATAAATAACACGAAAAAGCTTTATGTCAATAAAAATATCATCGGACCGTCTTCGCTTTGCCGGACTTTCACGACCACAAGCGGTTCACACAGAATTCTATGTCCCTATCGTTCTAACGTCGTTTAAAAGGAGAAATAAATCGATAAATCTCACCTTTGTTTTGGTTTGATTTTATTTGTAAATAAACAGTGGTTATTACTTGTCAAGGATTTTTCGTTGGATCAGATATCTTGTCTCTTTTTAATCTAAGCTAAAATCCGAAAAAAGTAGCTAGTTTGTTTACAACCTCAAGTGTAAACTCGGTCGAAAAATCGGTACAGGGTCGTTTTGAAAGTCAAGTCACTATAAAAATAGCAGCCACTTGAATCGCCCTCCAGGTTTTCCCTGAATTTGGCATGGGATAACAAATTTCCTGATTTTTTCCGCTGTTTCAGTTCCGTGCGAACCCAGTTACCAGTCAGAGTCAGTTTATTAAAAAAAAAAAATCAAGAACATGTAAAAAGGCCATTTTTAAATCAATTCATTATCAAAAATCTAATTTAACCAAAGGGACAAGAACAAAGCAAGGATGGATTATATCAATTACTACTCTAGGTCAACCTAAGATGATTTAAACGACTAGCAAAACTTCTAAACTAACCAATGAAAATAAAACTGTGACAATACTACTTTTTAACCCCCATGGATACCTTAAAAGAAAAGTTAAAAATATTATACCTAAAGCCAAATTCGTCCGCCATTTGGCCTATGGTGTCTAATGCGTGATCCAGTTGCTCTTTGGTGTGTCCAGCTGATAAGCAAAATCTAAGTCTACCTTCGTAAAGCGGAGTGGCTGGATATCCCACGCCTACTGTCGCCACTTTATGTTTAATAAGATTCCTTATTGTGGAGCTGAAAGAAGAACAGTTTTTATACCTGAAGAGCGCACAAAGAGGGGAAAAAAGTTTTTTTTATACTTTTATCAAAAACACATAACTAAATAAGCAAATAACTAAACCTATCTACTATGTAAAGCGAACTCCGCAAGGCGTTCTTACAGAAATGCGTAAAAATAGCATTGGCAGTTACCCGGCCAAGTTTAAAAACAACCCGACGCCACTGGTATCACATTTTTCAAATATTTTAAAGCAACGCTTTAACCAATTTTAATAGTTTTTCGTACATACCTTGTACGATCTTTAAAGAACCCATATTTGAGCACGTTCAAAAAATTGTGAAAACGATGAAACTTTTTATTGACGGTGGCTACAACTATAAATTTGGGGTCATTTTATTGCTACTAAATTGTCCGACAGAAAAATGTATTATCCTTGCAAACTTAGGGCCCAGTTACTCAAGTTTTAATGCATAATACCCAATGCACAATTTTGTCTTCTCTCTCTACTTTTTGAAGGGAAATAGACAGAAATAGAAATAAAAAATGAAGCATTAGGCATTAAGCAGTAAAACTTGAGTAATTGTTCCCTTAAACGTTCATGTAATTGTTAATTTTTATAAGGTTACTTTAAAAACTATTTACAGTTCAGGCACTGATCTGACGTTTTGTTTTACAGTTTTAACATGCAAAGATGTCACAAAATTCAGTAGCAATAAAATCACCCCAAATTTATAGTTTGTAGCCCCCCCCCAACAATAGTTATTAGTCTGGTGCTGAGCACTACTTGCTGAACTATGGGTTTGCCAGGGATCTTATAATGTATGTACCAAAAACTTTTTTCCCCCCTTTACCCCACACCATATTTTATTTAGAACCTTGACGGTTTCTTAAAACAGAGGTCTCCTAAACATATTTGCCCAAAAAAACAGCTGTCACAAATTAATTCCGTAATTATTTCCTGTACTACAATAATAAAATTGCAATCATAAAACGCTTAGGCCGCGAAAACTATGACGTTGTATATTAAATTAATTATAGCGTTTTCGATTATTACATTTTTAGATTGATCTCTGCCAGGGAGTGTGTTAAAAGTCGAAAACGATGTTGCCCCAAAAATTACCTTTACTATGATTTTTTAATTTATTAAAAACGGTAACATTTTAATAAATGGCAAGCAGTGACTCCCCCTCACCCTCTGATCAAGTAGAGAACGAATTAAGTTAAGTGCAATAAATTTGACTTTTCTACTAATTTTTCTAAAAAAAGAACAACTCCAAAGTAAACTTATGAAAATGTTTTCATTTAACTCTCTACTTCGTCTGCATTCATGAAGTAACCAAGATCGATCCGTTTAAAATAAGGAGTAAAAATCAAAAGCGTTAATCCGGGGGTTAGCGAACATCCAAATCTTTTTAGGATCGATCCGACTATTACTTACACAATTTTTGAGTACCAATAAACCAGCATTGGTACCACTGGAGAATCGTCGTTCCCGTGTATTATAATGCCCATTTGTTCCAGTCTCATTCTAAAATAGCGAGTGTTCCTTGCCAGCGTATCTAATCGTTTTTGGCCCTCATCAGTGCCATCCCTTTTCATCAAAATTTTCAAAACTGTGGAAATTTGGGCGGCTAGGCCGGGCGACATCGCCCACGCGTGATTTGAGCCGGAGCTTTCTTCTCGAAGGTAAGTTATTAGTTCCTAAAATTAGGACGTCTTATATTACCGTGGGCTGCCCAACAAATTGTCAATGTCAGCCTTTAATAAGCTGATGGGTATTTAAAAATGGTGGGTGTACGGTAAAAAAAGCAATTTTCCGTAATAAAAATCAAAATTTTAGCAGTCACTATTTTATAGAGTAATCCTCTCTAAATCAGGGAAAAATAAGTATTTAACCAAAATGTTAGCAATAAACTCAAAATTCACCGTTTAAAGAGGCAATGTCTGAGCTCTCTCGCACTTGCGTACAATAGATAGGCATTGTCTCTTTAACTTCAGCCTGAAGATGGGGCCAGATCCGCTTAAAGAGAAACAGTCACGCCTTCTGATTGAAAGAGATGACGTTATCTACAACGACAGGGTCCGAAACAGATAGGTAGAGGGACAAATTTTTAAATTATTTTTAAAAGAACTTCAAAAAAAGTAGTCATTCTTCCCTGATTCATGAAGGATTACTGTATCTGATCAGAAATTTCTTGTAACTCGTTTATTTTGAATCTAGGCAAAAGTCTGACTTAAGTTAGCATTACGTCTTATGGAAAAACGATTTGTTTACCATACACCGGCCATATTGGATCGATTCTCAGTAGTACTTGGTTTAAAATTTAGACTACTACATCTCAGTGGCTTTCACTAAAGCTTCAACTGGCATAAGTTGATGACAAAGTATCAAGCCTAAATCAAGTTTTGTAGTCTGCAGAATTTTTTAGTTTCATGTGTCGTATGTTTAAATTGCGATCGTTAAAATCTCAGTAGATACCTGGGCACAATAGGTCAATAGAGAGCTAACCAGCAGTTTTGAATACATACATACAAACATACTATACCTGATTCCAAAGTCTCCGGACCAATTTGAAAATGGCGGCTGACAGTTAAACACAGAAGCTAAATGGAATTGTCATTGTCAGTGTCAAAAAATTGGTCCGCAGCAATTTGGAATGGAGTGTAGGTAGGCAGATTACGTGCAAGAATCTCTCTCATAAGGGTGCTAACCACCAATGATTAAACATTGTACACTTATTGCACATTACCTTTGATCCAGCAATGTAACCCCCGGCACTGCCGAAGCTTTTAGTGAAGGTACCCATGAGTACATCGATATCTTTAGGATCGCAGTCAAAATAGTCCAAAACACCTTTGCCGTGTTTGCCCATTGCACCTAAAACCGACAAAAATTAGCTTAAAATAAAAGAATACTCACAACAAATTTGTTTATTTGCAAACAGTAAGAAAATAGGATTTCTTGCAACTAGCGGAAAAAAGTGCAGTAGTACACTCGGCTCTGTCTAACAAACGGTCTCGCTTGTGGGCAAAGTCGTTTTTAAACCTTATTGTTGTCCAGTATACTAATAGGTCTTTTTTTTATAGTGACATTTACATGGAATTTAATACCTAATCAGTAGAGTAACTAAGAGTAACCTCCTGTTTAACGTTAAACGCCGGTTAAATGGCGAATTTTTTGTGCACCATTTTTTAAGTTTAAGCGGTCTTAACCGACGTTTAACTTAAATGCCTAACTTTGACTATGTAATTTGGAGTATGAACAAAAAATGACGTTAGGTGTTATTTATTGTTATCGTTTGAAAGATGGTAAATAAGTAGTCTATTTGTTTGGAAACATTTATTTAGGGAGCGCAAAATGGAGTGAAAGAATCACTTTTAGTAAATTTGGATATTTTTTGAATGTAGATATACAGGTTGATTCAAAATTTCCTAGAAAGATTTGAAGAGTGCTTAGATATCATTAATCTAAGGAAAGTTACGTGATTATTTTGTTTAAATTTAATATTTTTTCTTCTCTGAATTTAGGACTAGAATTTTCGTATTTTTTTTGGGAATCGCCTTTAAAATAATTTACCAAGTAAGTCTACGTGTGCTGCACAAAGCATATACCTAGGTACATATTTTGTGGTGTGCTGACAATGACATGTTTTAGGGCATTTGTCAACCATTTTGAAGTTGTCAGTTTGGTTTTCAAAAATTGATGTTTCTACCACGTAGTAATGGAGTAATGGGTGCTTCTCAGGAAATATTAACATTCATTCAACAATGTCATATGCCACTATTGCTTGGGGAAACTCAGTACATACTAAAAGAATATTTGGCCTCCAGAGTAAAGCCATCAGAACAATTTCAGGACTCAAATATCGTGAGGACTGCACATTCTAGAGAAGAAAAAAAAACATCTGGCAGTTCATTACAAACCGAGAAATTCAGAACTATGACACCAGAAAAAGGAACCACTTTGGACCAAACTTTACCAGGCTAAGAAGGTGTCAGGGTGGCGCCTGGTACTAGTCTGTTAACTTTTTCAACACGCTTCCAGAAGATTTAAAAAAAAAAAATTTAAAGAAACCATAAAAACATGCTACTTTACAGAGCAATATATAATACAAATGAATTCTAGTCATTGTTAAAACAGTCATGACCTTTCAATATGTTCAATGTTTGTTATTTTAGTAATCCGTTTTTTATTGTAATATTTTAGTAAGATTTTTATCAATGGTAAGTTCTAATGTTTCTATATGGGTCCTTTGGTACCACCAGAAAAGTCACTGATTTTTAAGTTTAAAAAAAGAAAGAAAACGACTGTTTTTTTTACAAAATGACAATTTTGATTTTCTTTAAAACGAACGGCTAGGTTTTAAAGATTTTTACATATGTTATTAAAAATAATGCCACTAAGCTAAAAAAAAATATTTTTAGCTTGCGTGGTACCATAAATTTCGAAAATGGTAGGCACCTTTAATGTTTTTTAATATTTTTGAAATATTGGAGAAATAAGAAAAGTGATTTTAAATAACTTATAGGTAGGTTATACAAACTTTATGGACAAATCTACCAATTAGTACCCATTGGTACCTGTATTTGCCAATCGTGAGATTTTAAGGCTAACTTGGGGTCGCCGATAACGAAAACATTTTTTCGGTTATCATTACTGTTTTTCTAGGAGAATACGGTAGTGTTTTTCCTATTTAAGTGCGAAAAGTGATTTTTACGCATGCATTTTTGTGCAAACAGTTAAAGTTAAAACTCTTAAGATATGTTGAATATGGCGGCTTTGTATTTTTAAAAAAATCAAGGTAGGCTTAAACCTTGCCAACGTCAAACTTTTGCTTAAGAAACGGCGCCATTTGCTGCCAGATAATTTTACGCATTATATTGGGAAAATACCGTTACCGATAAACCCAAGTTAGCTTAAAAGCAAATACCACACGAGGCGCCATTTGATTGATCAAATATAGGTACCAATGAATACCTATCGGTACCAATATATTCGTATCAAGCTTTTGAATTAAATTTGTCCAGAAAAAGTTTGTATAACCTACCCATAAGTTATTTTAAATCACTTCTTATTTCACCAATATTTGAAAAATATTAAAAAGCATTAAAGGTACCTACCATTTTTGCAATAAATAGTACCACTTAAGCTAAAAATGTTTTTTTAGCTTAGTGATATTATTTTTATTAGCATATGTAAAAACTAATAAAATCTGGCCGTTTGCTTTAAAGAAAAGGAAAATTGTAATTTTTAAAAAAACGGTTGTCTTTCATTCAGGACAAATAGAGAAACGAATTATTTTATTTTGGTGGTAATCAACAAAGTTGTGTCACGTTAACTTTAAAACTCCAAATCTCAGAAAGTAATCCTGCTCGCTATTTCCAATGTAATTTGTGCAGGGTTCTCTAAACAGTCTTTAATAAATTTTTTATGTTGATTTTTCACGAGTGTAAATGCTTTTTTAGTATGCTAGCACAACAAAATCTTGAATCTAACAATTTTTAAATGCAAAATCTCTGAATCGAAAGAGTTTACAAACATTTATTTTACTAATTCTTATTCAGAACAACAAATTCTACTTACAGTTAGTCTTTCTAGGGAATTTTGAATCACCCTGTATGTGCATTTGGAGCAAATCAATTCTTCATTAAGGATTCGTTTAACATTTCAAATTATTTAAAAAATATCTAAAGGCAGATTTAGATCAATTATTTTTTTATCTAAGGCAATAACGCATCTTTCAACTCAAAATAGAGAGATCACTTTGTTTTGAACTATCAAATTTTTAAAACTAAGAACACAGCTTCGGTTTTAGATAATGTTTCCCCAAAACAATATAGAGATGGAGACCAGTTTTAAAAATCTCACGCTTTCGTTTGACTTCATTTTTTTTCTTTTTTTTTGTAGCATCTAACTTTTAACATTACGTTGATTGGTAGGGCTGCATTGAATTCTCTACATTTTATTCCAGTCTTCATATATTGCCTATATGAATATATATGAAGATTGGCAGTGCAATACCAAATCTGGTTCATTTTTGTTGGTGCAACGGCCGCAAAATTAAACTCAGGTGAAAAAAAAAAACAGAGTTTACCTAACCGACCGCAAAAAGCAACGTTTTAGATAATCCAACTATAGCTTTTTAAAACCAAACTTTTTCGAATACGATCAATACCAGAAAAGGAAATATGCCTTTACTAACCAATACTATGGGCTTCATCTAAATATAGATATGCTTTGTACTTCTTCTTGAGCGCTATAATTTCGGGTAACCGACATATGCTCCCCTCCATACTGTACACCCCTTCTACGAAAATGACAATCTTTTTCCATGGCTTGTGCTCTCCATTAGGTTGCTCAGGTTGGCCATAGTAAATCGCTTCTCTGAGGATTTCTTCAAGGTGTTTAACATCTGTAAAAAGTTATTACTTTGAAAATTTTAAATATCAGGGTTGCCAAAAGATTCCCTAGATAATATTCCCGACTTTTTCCCGAATTATTTTAAAAAAAATCATGATGTCATAGCGCTTCAGGGAATTTTTTGCAGTTTCAATTCTAGATTTGTTCTCAAAATCCTGTTATAATTATCCTTAAAATTAAACTAAAATTGTAACAATCAATGATGCTATAGTGCCGCAAACAAAAATTTTTGTAGAACCTACCTATAAGATGTCTTACAAGTTTTTCATATTATTTTTAAAAATTTGGGTTAAGAGACCCTGAGTTGGTGTGGGATCTAGTCTCAGTTCTATAAGGTTCTGGAGTTACAATTTTTTTTTAAAGTTTAATCCCCCCTCCTACCCTCTTGCCAGCAGCTAGCGACACAACGACGATATTAAGATAGATAATTGCATTTTAAAACAAAAAAAAAATATTTTTTTTTTTTGGTTGAAAACGCAATTATCTATCTTAATGTGAAATCCTCGTATCGCTAACTGCTACGGTTCGTGAGTTACAATTTTTAAAAGTTTTATCCCCCTCCTACCCTCTTGCCAACCCCCCACCACCACCAAAAACTAATCAGCTCACCGCCTGCGGCCAGAGAATTTTTGTGTCAAATTTGATAAGAATCGGTTTGGCGGTTTTTGAGTAATCGTGTTGCAGACAGACAGACACCATGACAAAATTTTGTATTTAGGTCTTTTTGATCCAAATAACTCATTTTTAGTGGAAATATTTTTTGTTTTTTTTTTTTGACGATCCATACTATGTATGGATGGCTAAAAATGGGGCATTTTTATTTTGAAGTTTTAAAACACGATAAAATTAAGCATAAAACATTTACAGGGCGTATTTAATTACTTTAGATTGGTTGAGATCGAAATATTAATTTTTGGCTCATTATGCCTACCTCGAAAAAAAAATTATTTTAAGGTGACAGAAATTTGACGTATGAGGTACCGTTGCACGCAGAATGTTTCTAGGAATCCAAAAGTCATTCAAATCAATCTATCTGTGAGCAGGCTATATTGTATGAAGATTGACTGTGGTACAAGCTTACGACTAAGGTTAGCGCGCAGCAAGTTACGCGTTCACCCCATGCGCTGTAAGTTCTCCTTATTCGTTTACCTTCCACAAACAGGATTGGCGTTTAAACTCATGCGTGTTACTTGTTTTTTTGTTTTATGTGTTCCAGATATGTGTCAGATTTGAGAGACATAATCAAAAAAAATCTGTTCGAATAATTATACCATTTTCTACATTAGTGATATCATTAATAGTTAATTACATACCAAGGGAGGAAATGCACTTTACTCCAGAGGCATGTATCTGATTTTATCTACTACCTAATAATAGATGCACTAACAAAATAATACTTCCGGCCGATCTTTTTAAATCCCGCTTTTCGGCAAGGACCACTACGCGGTACGGTGAGGTAAAATATTGTTATTTGATAACAATTAAAAAACACCATGCAAACATTAAATGAAAAAACACAATCTGGTAGGCTTGTTGCTAGGAGGCTAATGGTTATTATTTGAAACAGAAGAGCGTTCTTTATTCGTCTGTGTTAGTTCGTCGATCTCTAAAAAATGGAATTTTCTGAAGAAAACCAAGATATGGAAGAAAAAGCAAAGCTTACCATTCTGGATTTGCTACCCCAAAAAGAGAAAGGTATGAAAAGGAATATGGCCTGTTTCAGAAATGGATGGGGAAAATAATGTGAAAAAACTTTCTGAAAGTTCCGTTCTTCTGTACTTCTCCATGCTGGCAGAAAGACTGAAGCCGTCATCATTATGGAGTAAATACAGCATGCTGCGGTCCTGCATTAGCTTGAAGGAAAATGTATCTAATTGTCTTTTTGAAGCGCCAATCTCATGGTTTTCATTAAAAGAAAGCCTCTACTTCCACAAGGGACGAAATCAACGCATTCATGAGCCAGGCTTCGGATGAATATTTCTTGCACATGAAGGTAAGCTAGACTAGTTTTTATTTTCGTAAAATGTTGGGCTATAAAATTGCATATTATAGTTATCGGGAAACTAACTCAATGTTTTATTATTTTTAGGTGACGGGGATGTAAAGCTGTCACTTTACCTCCCTCCGGGAGATGAAATATGTAAAACTCCTTAGGTAGACAAAGTGGCATTTTCGCCCCTCATATGCGGGTCGAAAATCTCATTTTCTGACAAGGTAGTGGATAAAAAATTTTAAACTAATATCTCTGAAGGGGGAGATATAGAGGCACCAGACATCAATAAGGTTCAGCTGATACCCGACAAAAATTTGAAAAAAAAATTTGGTAAAAATAAAAATACAAACGTGGCAAATATAATGACAATCTGAAATGTCAAAGAAATCCATCAAATAAATTTGTTGATAAGTAAACTTAAAAGTCTCAATTTTTCCAACACAGCGAATATTCTCCTGAAAAATACCCTGAGGATGATGTTTATACCGAAATTGGCAAAAATTTCAAAATTTCCACAGAAGATAAATATGCCGCTTCTACATCAAAAAATGAAAGAATTAAATAAAAAGAACAAGAAACTGTAACTGAAACGTAATGTGCAATATATTAAAAATACTTATAATTCTAAATTAATCTTTGTTGGATTCTGTATATGTTTACATTGGTATTGCTTAAGTTGTTTTAAATTAATAAGAAAGGCAACAACTTAAATAAAGAAACAAAACCGTCCATGGGTATGCAACTCCGATCGAACGAGAAAACTGTCAGATAACGATCCTAATCTAGATACACCTAACAACTTAAGGAAAAATCATCATGGACCTAACTACAAAAAATCAAGAATTATTTTAAAAAATTGACATACTAGAAAACGAATAATTTTAAAAGAGAAAATCGATGAGCTATTAATAATCATAAAAGAACATACCATTTTTAATACGTCAACAACAAAAAGGAATTACTCAGAAGTAGTGCAAAATATAAGCAAAAAAGAAAATACAGCAAGCATAACTGTGAAATTAAAGGCCACAAAGACGTAAACACCACCAAAACAGAACTTTCACG
Organism: Oxystoma pomonae; assembly: GCA_963921995.1. Classification (NCBI taxonomy): domain Eukaryota; kingdom Metazoa; phylum Arthropoda; class Insecta; order Coleoptera; family Brentidae; genus Oxystoma; species Oxystoma pomonae. Next base: position 63,985,506 of record OY998167.1, read on the forward strand.
AAAAATAAACTCAATTTAAGTAAGATCTCGTATAACATTATAACATTTTCCAATAAACAAACCGCACAAATTACGAATAAAAACACTTCAAAACAGATTGCAGAAGACTTACACAAACTAGCACAGGAGGTTGAAAAACTACGGAATCCCCTGCACGAATTAAGAAAACCAATTCTAGGGTTCATTGGATTAAGAGAAGAATACGAAAACTCTGAAGAACTTCTATAGGAATTAAAAAAATTAAACCAAGACATTTTAAACGAAGACGACAAATTAGAAATAGTGAAAGCCAAAAATATGTATAAAGACGATTGTAAATTTATTATATACGTGGCTATTTCAAGCATAAATTATAGAAAATTGGTAAACAAAGCCATATCAATAGGATGGGGTAACTTCAAAGTACTAGTAATTTTTTATTTAGATGAATGTTATTTATATATCTACTACTATTTATGCGGTCGCTAGGGTTATAGATCAACTGACAAACAATCTATTTTGTTAATGCTGAAGAGAACAATGCAAGAATGAAACACCCATATGTATAAACATTCAATTTGTTCAAAAAAAAAACTTGACCCCACATACAAGATGTCCAAAACATGATGGAAGAAATGAAAATGAATGTCCAGTAAAAGAGGAGAAAATTAGTATTCTAAGGGAAAGAATAAATTATGATATAAAAAAGAAAACTTACTTAATTTAACTTAAAAACACAAGTACAAAGGTACAAGAAACAAAATTATTTACTTGGTAAAAAGCCTGTTAGTATGCGTAACCGACGGAACAGCAAAAAGAAGCATACAATCATTCATTATTTATTTAAATGCCAAAAAAATAGTTTATCAAAAAACAAAAAAGTTAAGAATTTAGTCCGTTAGTTTTTTTTAAACTTCAAAAAAGTGTAACTTTTATGAAGGTCCCAGGGTTGTTTGCAACTATGCTGAGGAATACTTGTGCAAAATATTATAGGACTGCGCCCCCCTTGATGGCCCCACGGACCCATTTTCTATATTTTTAATACGTTAATAATTAAATACAATTTTAACAGGTTGATTATTGTGACACTAGTGGCGTTTGTTTGAAAGTTTGAGACAATGATGACAGTGACAATGATGTAGTTTGCACCTGAAGACGATCAGAGATTGTACTGATCGAAACGTCGTGTATAAATAAAATATAGACAATGGAAGTCCGAAACACAGAGTTAATTACTAGTGGCGTTATTCTTTTCATTTTAAAAAAATCGGGTAGCATATTGGGTAACCCAAAATAACTTAAAAACATCTTTAAACTTTGGTCTTTCTAAAAATGTAAAAGTTTTAAAAATCAGATTAAAACTAAAAGCACAAGATGAGTTTAAATTAGTATTAGTTGTGAAAATTTGCTTTTTTTAGTTTTTTTCTCTAAATCCCTTGTTTACAATTTTTGCTATATGACTTTTAGTATAGCCTTTCAGCACATCTGGTCTGGTTTATGGAATTTACCCCCCCCCCCCCCCCCGTCGTTCTCGCCGTTACGTAATAAAATAAATTTTACAGTTATACCTCCCCCTATCCACCACACTGGGTTTTTGGCACGTGACAGTTTTACGATTAATTACATTATAATGGATTACTATTGAGATACAAGTAAGTTATTACACCTGCCCCTACTCTCTCTGATTTTTTTTACATTTTGCAATTCAGATGTACTTAAGTAAAGGACATATTTACCAGTCGCACACCGAAAAACTTTGCAGGATGCACCCTATAGTTGTGGTAACCAACTGTTATACTGAGCCAGGGTAATACCAAGTGTTTAAGTGAAATAATTAAAATGAAAGTTATAATAGTATATTTATAATGTTGTTGTAAAAAATAACAATTACAATTTACTATTAATTTTGCTATTGCTTTTTTTTAATACTTTTATGAAAAAATTAAAGAAATTATTCAAAATCTTGATGAACTAAAAAAGTAAAACAGATTCATTCAGCTGTCACTTCTTGGAATAAAAGGAAAATGTTTAAAATGGCTTTACAGTTATCTAGAAAATAGGATTCAAATAACCAAAATAAAGGAGACAATAAGTGACATAAAACCAAAATTATAATTATCTGACGTACTACAAGGTTGTGTATTATATCCCTTAATATTTGTAATTTACTTAGACATTCTATTTTTTGGGAACTTTATTGAAACAATTACTGCTTTTGTAGATGATATATTTTTTTTTGTATACATCTACAGACTAGCAAACAAATAAAATCAATATGGAAAATTACCTTAACCTCCTTAAAACTTGTGTCAGGTAATAAAGCAAACAAATAAAATATTTGGGTATAATTTTTGATAAAAATCTAAAGAACATTTACATAATTAACAAATTAAAATCCACTTTCCTTATTAAACATTTAGTATCACAAACCCTGAAACGAACCTTTTATTTTTCAATGGTACAATCTCTTTTGGGCTATGGGAATATAACTTTGGTTGGTATTTACAAGGAAAATTTATATGTAACTTGAAATTTTGTTGGATGGGATCAAATAAACAGAAACCAGGGTTCCTTCCAATGTCGACGTTTCGACTCGTTTATTAAATTTTAAATTAATAAAATTTATATGATATAAAAATCATACAAAAATCATTTTTAAGATGTATAGAAGGACGTTAAAATAGAGAACATACAAGTGAATTTTAAAAAAAAACATAAAATTTAAAAAATTTCAGAAGTGTACTGTACAAATATATCAAAATTTGTAAAAAAACATGAAAATGAAATCAATTTGTCAACACATAACAACAAAAACTATTTATTTAGTTTACTCATTAAAAGCCTTACCATATAAAGTATTTAGAAAGAAAATAAAGGATATTTATTCTAAATAATACTATTGACGACACATTGGGAAGACCATGTATTAAACTAAGCCAAGATAATTTAAAAAAAAAGGTCAAAAGTCCATTCATAAAGAAATTAACTTAATTCAAAAAGTGACTCTATTCGGAATTGATTTCCTAAATTGTTTAAAAAATACATTTTATTTTCAAACAATAATAACTTTACCCAATTATAATTATAACTTTCTAAAATTTTAAATTTATTAAAATTTCCGACTTAATTGTTATTGTTTATCAGTTTATATATTTTTTGATTTTATCTAATTTTATAAAAGTTTTTATTTTTTTCGATGTATTTTTTTTGAAAAGGGCACAAGATTTACTTTTTTGCTTTTCAAACAAAAAAACCTGTTTTTATAGAATAGAAAATGTATTATGTTTTACCATCTCAATGGTTCGGGCAACCCCCGCAATGGTCACGCCAAACCATTTTAACCATAAACGGGTAGTTATGGTAAATTGGTTTGTGAGAGTTGTGACGACCCCAAGCAGCATTTTGACATTATCTTACGTCGCGCGTACGTTGCCCTTGAGAAACGCGACGTCGGCTAACGACGTCGTTTCGACTGCCTGACGAACATAATTCGCACCTACATGGGTAACATAGATTCGGGTCGCCTCGACTATACCAATTGCCAACGTTATTTTACGTTTAATTTCCCTCGCCTAAAATTAGTTCCTAAACAAGAATGTTTGGTTTTGTTTCGACTACCTCAAATATATACATTTTTTGTAAAAGAATAAAAATGGATGCGTTTTTTTAAGGCGGATTCTGATGTCTAGTTACATGAATAATATATAATTCTTTTATTTACTTTTAAAGCACCTTGCACATTAAAAATTTTTAAACGAAAAGCCGTTTATTGATAAATGTGATTAGGATACTTCAAAAAAAAACCGGCCGCCGTGCAAATTTGAAAGATCTAAGAAAATAAAATATTTAAAAAAAAAATGGTTAGAAATCTCGTTAGAAATATATTTTTTAAATAATATTGTTAGTTTTGTTGTAAAAATGATCTAACATTCCTCCAAAACCTTATTTTACTAAGTATACTACAGGGCACTCTTTAATTTTAGACTAAATCTAAAAAGCAAAAAATAATTTACAATGGCCGACAGACGCCAACATGTTCAAAATGGCGAATTATTGTGTCCGACTTAATCTGAACTAACATTATATAAGTCGGACCGGGTCTCCAAGTTAAGTCGTCAAGCATGACTTAAGTTACGAAACCCGTCGGTTCGCAAACGTATTACGACGTATTAAAACCGTACGTCCGCCATGCATGATGTACCAATTTAATGTTGCAATCGGCCTGCGTACGTATTAGGATCGCACGTCTTGCACGAAGTATGTAATATTAACCTAATCTACGTATCAGAATCTGAAGTTGTTTTTAGTAGGTCAATTACACCCTGTGTCGCAGAGCACTTGGAACTAGCAACAAGCAGATCCTGGATCCAAAAACTCCAAGAAAAAAAAAAATTAAAACTTGGGTTAAAATTTTAAAAAAAGTTAAGTTAGAACCAGAGAAATAAAAATAGTTGTTTAAGTTAGATCCAACGCCCGAAGTTGGACGTGTTCGTTTGGGACGTCGGTTGACGTAGACCAGTTACAGGTTTTAAATTTCAACGGCAGGCAGACGTCGCGATCCGGCACGTTTAATTTCCTACGTACTAAAGACGTCGGCTTTGCAGTAAAATCGTATGTCGGCATATCGTTTGGTTGTGTAACGGATAACTAAAAACGTCGCTTTTATCTCAAAAGCAACGTTGGGCACAAACGTCCTTGATCACAACCTTAATTCTACCCGAAATTGATTTTTGCTGCTAAATTTTGTGATTTGAACGTCAAAAAAAAATGTACGTAGGTACACGAGTAAGAAGCGGGCAAGCTAAAATGTTACAACAAATAACACCTACCATTGTGCCTCATAACTTTGGTAGTCGCTTGGTTCAGTTTGATACCCCAAATAAGACTGGCGTGATTTTTTTCGTCGCTTATCACCAAGCAGCCGGGCTCGATGAGTGTGGGGATATTTAGCGAATTGGTTGCGTATCCCATGCCAAATGTTATCGTGTCTTCTACGCCTAAAACCGAAAAGATGCTATAATGATATAAACAGAGTGGAATAATGTAGCTAGCGTCTTAGAATTTTGATTTTAATGGAGAGGGTACAAATAACATGGACATAGAACATGTGGAATGTTTTGGTACTCACGTATATTATAGAGGTTCTCATGCGCCATGTTTAAATTGGAAAAATCTTCCGATGGGCTGCTGGAGCTCTACCATTTCCATAAAAGGTTTGGAATTTGACAATGTTTTGTTAAATTAAGCCATCTACCGGGGTCTAGGGGTTATTGTAGTTTAAAATCTACTATTTATCTTCAGGTTATTATGAAAGAGCAAGATGAGTTCATGGTATGATGCACCATTTTTTGCTGACATGTGCCTTTTTCCACGCTCAATACGAAAGAAATGGACAGTGAGGGGGAAGGGGGTCAAATCTCATTAAAAATATTTCTATTGGTTTTTTTAACACCAGCTTTTATCTATAATATATATATATATATATATATATATGTATATTTTGTAATTTAAAATATTGACAGATAATTAATTGTCTTAAATCATAAGAATTAAAACAATAAGTGGTGTGCGAACCCTGGTAAAGTTAAATGATCCTTCACAGGACCTCCAAAATGGCCCTTTAGGGTGGTGCTTGGTCACATTTCTGAGGTAAAAAATGCTCATTTGAGCAAAAAGTGATGCGGATTACCTATCCATCATATTTTATACCCCGTACTATAATTAAGATGTTACCTAAGAACTCGGCCATAAGCTGCTCAATTTCCTCATGTAAGGCACATGTTCCATACTGCCGTCTTGTAGACCCAGTACTTATACCGTACTCGTAAATAGATTTGATAGCTGCCTCCGCACAAGCTCCACTAGATTCGGCGAAGCCTAAGTAGTTGTATGATGCAAGGTTTATGCATTTGGTTTTACTACCTGTAAATCTTAAAAATTGCATGTGGTAGCGCTCAAACTCTTTTAATTATAGCGTTTTCTATTGAGAAAATAGTGCGCCACCAGGACAAAACTGCCTCAGTTTTTCTGTTCCACTGAGTTTTTTTCAGTTTTGGTCTTCCATTGAAGAACTGATACGTTCAGTTTTGAACTGAATGCAGCTTTTTCCACATCAGGTTTATGGGCTCGTAGCGGACTTTGTGCAGTTTTTGACAATTTAAAATGTTGTTATAATTTCGGTACTTAAACCCGATAATTAAAGTTTTACTGGATTCTATAATGTTGATTCCAAATTCCCCGGACTAATTTTCAATATGGCGGCTAACATTTACACACAGAAACTAAATGGAACTGAGAATAACATTGTCAAAAACTTGGTCCATTGAATTTTGGAATGAAGTTAGCGCAATGGTAAAATGATAAATAGATGTTTATTTGCATTATTGCCAAATTCAATTCCCTTGAAACTGCACTAGCGCCACTTTTTGACAACTCTAAACCGATGCGGTGTCAGTGGACAACGAGTGGCGCACTTAATTTACCAATGAAAAACGCTATTAAAAAAAAATATATATTAAGGTTTTGATCTTTCCCAGAATGGCACTGTAGAAGCGTGCGGTTAATTTTTATTTTTCGCATTCGTTTTCGCTTTTTAATCATTCACAGGTTTACTGTAGCACTTCAAACATAGGTACTTATGGAACCTTGTCTTTTTAATAAGACTGCACAGATGAGACACTGGCTCCTTCATATATCTTGCCGGTCCATGTTTGGTCTCTCCAGGCCTTGAATTTCTAAGCGTCCTTCTGGAAAAACCTGTCGCGTGTTGCGGCTCCGTTTTAGCGTTTGATGAATTATTTTGCCTGTCATTGCCTCGGTGTATGTAGAGGCACTCTATACATTAGACAGTTGTTTTTTTACCAGAAGTGGCCAACTCATATTGCCTTCTCTTTCTAGTTTTTTTCATATTTACATGTAAAACCGATTTTATGAAATGGACTGATGTTTTGTTTTCTCTTTTTATAATTTCCCCAGACAGTTTTTGAATGATGATGACTTTTTTGGTTGGTAAAATATGTCAAGATTTGACAAAAAAAAGTAAGGCTCATGGGCGATTTAAAAATTTTAATAGTAGGTAAAATAGAAAAAATATTATTGATCCATCTTTTTATTCCTCTTTTTCTTCAAATAATAACAATAACTAATTTTACTTACCTCGCAAATTCGACTATTTTTGTTAATTTTCCAGTTTGACATCTCTTTGCATTTTTGTTGCGTTTCTTTTTCCATTGAACAATGAAACAATACAAGGTTGTAGGCGCCAGTACTTTTATAGTTTCTTATACCGCAATATTAGATTTAAACCGCATTTAAATAACCAAATTTAAAATTTGACGTACCTACATTTATTAATCAAAAATGTGACATTGACAAAATTATTTATTTCCAACGAACGGTTGCTAGCACACACAAAAACTATCAACATTTCCCTAAAAACTGCCAAATCGAGTTGCTTACCTCTGGTAAAACAATAACTGCAAAAATTCTATACAGGGCGTCTACGTGTATGTATCCACCAGTTATGGGACCGCATGTTAAGCTATCAAGACTAAAGGTGTGTGCTAGACACACTTATTCAAAATCGAATTAAGAATCAACAAAATCAAGCAAATTCCGCCATTCTTTATTCGATTTTGAATAAGTGTACAAAATTTCATGCCTCTGTAGCACACTCCATTTGGACTCCATCGCTGAACTCGTTTTTAAACCATTTTTGACCTATCATTTTCAAAGCCTTGTCAATGTTTGTCACCTGTGTTTGTCATTATGTGCCGCAGGATGACATCTGTTAACTTCAATTTCGTACAGTATTTGTTGAACAGAGGCTTCCCTCCTAACTGCTGTTTTAAAGACTAGTCCCGCTACCCCGCGTCCGGTTACGTGATCAAAGCCCGCAGTAAGGTTCGTATACGAACATAGCCCAACTTACACCATTTTGCGAATTTACCGGCTTCTTTGTTGCGTTGGCGGTCTTCATGACCAGGGACTCACGCGATGCTGAGTTTGTTATTCTAGTCTATCTCTTCCAGAGCATTTATGCAGATTTTTTCGTTAACTTTTACAAAATGTCAGAGAAACTAACCTAGGTTTTGGCTTCTCATCATATCACTTTGGCTACATCTGCGTGGGGTAGTGGTGGTTAGCACACACAGTGGACAGCCAAACCATGCACTGTGGCCTCAGAGGGCCTATTCTGACCAGAAATCTGGTGAATTGAGATTTTGCAGATCACAGTTGAAACTTGATTTAGGCTTGATACTTCGCCTTTCTTTGGTTACTTACTCGAATGTCCATCCGCTATCTCGCGTGATCCTGTCCTTTAAGACCACTTCACTGCCCGGAACGCTGCATATAGGGTAGTTCCAACAATCTCTTATACGTCTATAAACGTATCTTGAATAAAAGGCAGCAAATCTAAAAATTAAAATATAATGATTAATAAACATATTATTATACATGACGTGAACCTTAAGCAACATTTAATTTAAAGTAGTTACTTTTCCGATCCCTTATTTTTAACTTGTAGTTGGCCATTTTACAGATAGAGTACAGCAATGCAAATAATCAATATTTCATTTTGGCAATCTGATGCAACAAATCTAGGCCAGGTTTATATTATTAGCAAGCAATAGAAGGTTTTCATTGATCAGGTTATGCTTGTTAGATTTTAAACAAAAAAGAAAATTGTAGTTGTTTGGTTGGCTCAGTGCACTTTATGAACAATGGGATTGAAAGAGGGTTTGTACTGAGTGCAATTTTTTATTATAAATAGCTTAGCACGCTTTCGGCCTTGGGCCATCATCAGAACTAATTGTCAATTTTGTTAGATTCCAATACATAAATAGGCACGGTGAATGCCAAAGCTTTTGTTTGCATTATATTCTTGAAGTTGTGTTTGCTTATATACTACTACTAAATCTTTTAATTTTTAAACATATTTTGGCATTAATTGTAATTAATTATTAAACAAGAAAATCGTCTATTTGTTTGTTTAAGGAACATGAAATAACAATTAATTAATACTAGCGGTTGACCTGCGCCGTATTTTCAAATAATAAGTAACCTATATTTCAATCTAGGTCACACCCTATCTTCTTAACAAATTTCCTCTTAATCAGTTGAGCTGATTTTGCGTAATTGAGGAACAAACACAAACACATATAGGGTGTTCCAAAAGTTCGAGTCCACCCTAATATCTCCAAAACCAAAAGAGGTAGGGAAGTAAAATTTCACATAATTGGATGGTTTATAAAACAGTATCTTTTTGGATGCTAATCACCGCGTCCGTCATTAAGGAGCCGGAGCTAGGGCGGCAACTACAGCGAGCTTTTCCTTCTGTTTCCAAAAAGACCTAATATCACAAAAAAACAAAATTATGATTGTTTTCCACAAAACCAAAACTACACTTTTTTGCACTCGACGCGCGTTTCGCTAACAACGTTAGCATCATCAGGAGACGATAAACAATGAACTAAATTAATCTACGCTCTATCTTATATACAATCCTTTAGTGGGCGGAGATAAGACTAATAATTTGTGATTGATCACGATTTTTAATCCTATCTCCCCTCAACCAAAGAATAAAGTGCACTAAACGGGATGGGTCCTCTATCTTCATTTAAACTATTTCTGGATTTAATGATTTCCATACTTTCATATGCATTCAAAAGTCTTTTGTTTGGTACACTTTTTAGAAGTTTTAGGTTATCTAATGTGAATCTATGATTGTTTTCAAAAGCATGCTCGGCCACACTTGACTTTTCTGTTCTTCTGTATTTTAAGTGTGCTAAGTGTTCTTTAAAACGTGTTTGAATAGAGCGTCTCGTTTGGCCAACATATTTTTTGTCACAATCCATGCAACTAATTTCGTAAATTCCACTTTTTTCTAGAACTGTAGTTTTATCCTTGGGATTTCCTAGCAAGCTTCTTATTGTGTTACCGGATTGATATACTAATTTAAGACCGGTGTTATTAAATACTTGTGTGTGTAATGCTTTCGTATAATTAGGATTATAAGGAATTGATACAAATTTTGAGTCGCAGGTATCTTTTTGTCTGAAAAAAGTAGAATTCCGAAAGGTCTTTTTAAGCCTTCGTCGTAACCGTTTTCGCCAGCTATATTCCTAATCCTATTCTTTTCTGCTTCCAATCTTTCTTTGTTTAAGGGGAAATTTACTAATCTATATGTTAAAAAGTGCAAACTTGCAAGCTTATGTTGTAAGCAATGAAAAGAGTCATTTGGAATATACCTGTTGGTGGCCGTGCCTTTTCTGTATAGGTCAAAGTCCAATTTATTTTTATTTCTTATAACTAAAGTGTCTAGAAATGGCAGTGTACCGTTGTTCTCTGTTTCAAAAGTAAATTTAATAGTGGGAAATTTGTTATTTATTTTTTCCATAAAATTTTCAACACTAGTTACTTTAGTGTTGAATACTGCAAACACATCGTCTACATACCTGAACCATACTTTGGGGAAATACTCAAATTCTTTACTTATATCTGATTCAAATTTGCTCATAAATAGGTTTGCGATAAAAGGTGATAAACTATTACCCATTGTGGTTCCTTCTAATTGCTGGTAGTAGTTATTTTTATATTGAAAGTAATTTTGATTCATGCAGAGTTTTGTTAAAGATAGGTATTCTAAAGTCTGTTTGTCTTCTAGATTGTTTTTTCTTAGTAGTTCCTGCAGGTATTGTAAGGTATTGGGGATCGGCACACTAGGGAACAACGAACTAACATCACAATTGATTGTGACAAAAAATATGTTGGCCAAACGAGACGCTCTATTCAAACACGTTTTAAAGAACACTTAGCACACTTAAAATACGGAAGAACAGAAAAGTCAAGTGTGGCCGAGCATGCTTTTGAAAACAATCATAGATTCACATTAGATAACCTAAAACTTCTAAAAAGTGTACCAAACAAAAGACTTTTGAATGCATATGAAAGTATGGAAATCATTAAATCCAGAAATAGTTTAAATAAAGATAGAGGACCCATCCCGTTTAGTACACTTTATTCTTTGGTTGAGGGGAGATAGGATTAAAAATCGTGATCAATCACAAATTATTAGTCTTATCTCCGCCCACTAAAGGATTGTATATAAGATAGAGTGTAGATTAATTTAGTTCATTGTTTATCGTCTCCTGATGATGCTAACGTTGTTAGCGAAACGCGCGTCGAGTGCAAAAAATTGTAGTTTTGGTTTTGTGGAAAACAATCATAATTTTATTTTAATGCAAACAAAGGTTCCAAATTCCCAACATAAGACCTAATATGTTACTTTTTACTCTAACAGTTTTTAAATAAAATGGGAAAATGATCTCCATAAACAAGAAAACAGATATTCGGTGATTCATTTTCTAAATCATTGTTCTTATTTAAAAACTTTCGTCATTTTATTTAAAAACCGTTAGAGAAAAAGGTAATATATTAGGTATTTTTGGAAACAGAATGAAAAGCACTATTCAAATTTTAGAAAATATACAGGGTGTCTCATTTAAAAAAAGTATTGTCTCCTCCCTAGCTCCGCCCCTTAATGAATGACGGAACAATTAGCATCCAAAAAGATACTCTTTTGTAAACCATCTAATTATGTGAAATTTTACTTCTCTGTCTCTTTTGGTTCTGGAGATATTAGGGTGGACTCGAATTTTTAGGACACCCTGTATATTATTAAACACAAACAAACTTTGGCAGTGTAACTGATGATCTAAAGAAATGCAAATTTAATATAAAACTCACAGGCGCCCTCTCCAAGGTTGTGCAATAGGAGTGACATAATAAAAATTACAAGGGGTCAAGGTCAATAATCCTCTTTTTTGGGATCGTATTGAAATCCACCTATTGTTACAAATATAACTGCATGCATTACCTTATACTACCTATTGCCCGCTACGTCGTTCGCGTTTTTAAAATTGTAGCTTTTCCCCTCTCCCTCCGCGTCACGCCCCACCCCTTTCAGTGGAATACCCGCTTTGCCCGATGTTTTTATCGGTTTTTTTACTTTAAATAGTAATAACTTTTGTTTCCATAAAACGATTTTGATGAAATAAAGCCTTTGACCAGGAATACGAAGAATCCAGTAGTGAAAATCCTATCAAAATCCCTTTAGTCGTTTTTGCATGATACGAACTAACGCATTTAATTCGCTTCGTGAAAATAGAAAAAAACGTAGTAATAATTAATATATAAGAGTCCACGCTATTCCTGATTACCTGTCACAAATAGGGGCATATCCAGATCTCCCCTTTTCCTTAACTTGTTTGGGAGGACACAAAAGTTGACTTAGGTACCCAATTAGCATTAAAATGTAAAAGCTGAGCTGTACCAGGGTGAGAGTGAGCATTGTTGGAGGCTCAAAAGATTCTTTGAACGCTGATTTTTTTATTTCTTCTGTAGATGGTGCTAATTCGGTGTTTGATTTCAAGTAACCCTTAAAAACAAACAATAAGTTAACATATTTATCGTTTACCTAATTTTAGCGTGTGATTACGAAAAACCTCGTGTAAAAAAGCGTTTTATAGACCAAGTATTCAATGATATCCTGACCAGAAAAGTTTGTAGTAAATGCGGTTGGCAGCCATGCAACTCCCAAACCTTGCATGTTGGCCATCTTGATGGGGTCGTTGCGCCCGCGTATCTACTGAGTTTGACCTAGATAAATAACATCCAAATGCAAAACTTAAGCGCCAAGTTATTTCACATACTCCCTTATTAGTAAACAACCACGAAAGACGTGTGTAGGATATTTTTTATTTAAAATTTGTAATTAAAATTTATAACAAATAAAGTAAAAAATTAAAACTATTAAAGATGTTTATAAAAGTAATAAAAAAGTTTAAATGCTGCAGGCATAATTTGTAGATATTTTGTTTATAAAAAAGTACAGTATTTACAACTTATTTACCAAACAAAGTAAAACTAGTTCGTTTTTAGTACACTATGTTAAACCAACATCTTTATCTAGAAATCGGAATTAACCTATCGAAAGCAAAAATCCAACATTGGCATAAAATTTAAAAAAATGGTAAGCTATTCCCTGCCAAAAAAAACGCATAAAACCTCATAAAAACACACCTGAATTTTATCAGTTTTTATAAGGTCGATGAGCTTTTGTGAGGCAAAATATTAGTATTATAAAAGTTTGTAAGAATTTATGAGGTATGTCTTTGATTTAGGCAAGAATTTATGTGGTTTCATATGTGTGTTTTTTATCTGATCCTATAATCAGTCAGGCTTATAAATGTTTATAAAATGTCATAAGTGCAGACATTTTTTTTAACATATTTTATGGTTTTATAAAAGCACGATTTTTTAAGAGATTTTATACTCAAACCGACACATCAACTTTTATGGGTTTCTATAATTACATACTTTTTCTTTTATGATGTATTATGGGATTATATAAACCGATTTTTTTAATAGTTTTCTGACAGATTTTATAGACAAACCAACTTATAACATTTTATGGGTTTCTTTGATTACACCCTTATTTTTTTAGAATGTTTTAAGAGTTTGTAAAAAAATGTTTTTTCATGAGATTTTGGGATATTTTATGATCACCAACTCATAGAATTTGACAGATTTCTATGAACATTTATAATTTTCTAGGAGTTGGTAAAAACAATTGTCTTTAAATAGATTTTATAGTCAGACAAACTTAAAACATTTTATAGATTTTTATGGGTCCACCCTGCCAAAAAAAAAACCTCATTAAATCTCATAAAAAGCACAGCTGATTTTTATCAGTTTTTTCGACCAACTGAAAACTAATTAAAAAAAGCTATACTTACTTACCTCTACAAAAAAATATTTTTTGACTCATGATCCCATCTAATCAAAAATTCATAATCCCCCTCCTTAAAAACCCTCGTATGCCAATTTTGATTGAAATCGAACAAACTAAATCTTTTTCCCCCTCCACTTCCCTCGTTAGAGGGAGGTGGGTACCTGAGAATACCATAAAATTATTGTATTTTCACCGGAACTATAAATGCATGTCAAATTTGAAAGCAATCGGATGTGTATAAGTTAGTTAAAATTGGTTAGCAAAAGAAGAAATTCTTTATCTCCATCCCCGAGAGCTCCGACACACCTAATTTCAACGAAATCGGGCGTACTTCAACTGTACCCACCTCCACCACCTTCGAGTAGGGGAGAGCTTGTGTGGTCACCGCAACTATATAAGCATGCCAAATTTGAAGCCGATCAGATGTCAGGAAGTTGGTCAAAATTAAGTTGCAAGATTCCACCCGAAGAAACATATCTTGTTCATTACATAGATAGATACATTGCAAGTTAAATAAAAGCTTGTAAAAAAAATAATTTTTGGTTCCTGGCGATAAATAAATACTTATATGAGAACAATTTTCTATTAGATATGTAGATATTGTGAACGTACAAGAAGTTTTATTGTATTATAGAGGGTTAGCTTGTCGTGGTTTATAGTTTAGGTTAGGTTATAATTTAGTTTGACTGTATATTAATCTCTTACTATTACTACTATTACAACTGCTAAAATTGAAAATTTTTAATTTTTGAATGTTACAGGTATTTCTTATAAAATCTTATAAACGTTTATGAGGAATTGTCATATTAAAAATCATAAAATATTGTAAACTTTTATAAGCCAACTGGCTGATAAAATATGATGAACTCCTATGCGGGAATTGTGTTTCACTTTCACTAGTCAAAAGTTTATATGAACATAGATTATAAATACTTATTATGTTTTATCTGTTATTTGCTATGATCTTTTATTAGGTTTTTTTGGCAAGGTTATAAACATTATTATCTAGGAAGATAAATTACAAAAAAGAATTAGAAAAATTATAAAAAGCTACGAAATATCACCATTCTTGTGGTTACCTTTTTGCCATATCTTTTATGAGGTTTTTTTGGCAGGGTTATAAACATTATTATCTAGGAAGATAAATTACAAAAAAGAATTAGAAAAATTATAAAAAGCTACGAAATATCACCATTCTTGTGTTTACCTTTTTGCCATAATAGTTATTTTTACATACCAAGGAAGAAAGTGTCACTTTTTTCCCCCTCGGTTTGTTTGAGGAGGAGGGGGGGCTCCAGGAGGGCATTAAACAACCAAGGAGCCAAATGCACTTTACTCCAGAGGAATATATCTGATTTCATTTACTACCTAATAATACCTATACTAATAAATATTATAGGACCAATTTAATTGGCAGCAAGGATCCATATGCGCAGTAGCCGGCGCAGGTATCTCAAAAGGGAGGGGGGGCATGTTGTCAAAATTTTGAGAAAAAGTTCTAAAATTAATGTAACTTTTGGCATTATCCAAAATTTTAATGTTTTAATGAAAAACCGCCAATTTTTTAAATAAATTCTCAAAAAAAGGAGAGCCGATCGCCCCTACCGCCCCCCCCCCTGCGACTGATATGCAGTACAAGGAGGTAAGAGTAACGAAAACTTTCGGAGGGAGGTAAGCTATATAAAACTCCCTAAAAAGATAAAATGGCATTTTCGCCTCTCATATGCGGGTCGAAATAGTTATTTACCTAACAAGTGCGGAAAGTGATACTTTTCCGCACGCGACGGCAGTTGCACGAACGACGCGGAGCGGGGTTTGGGCAAGGCGTCAAGGGCGGAAAAGACACTTTTCACACGTGTCAGGTACAAAATTTTTCCTACTTGCGTAAAATAGTTATTTAAATTTTAATGTAAATAATTTTAAAAAAAATTCGTGCGAAAAAAAAATAAATTCCGCACGCCGTGCGCGAAAGACATAGGGTAAATTCATTCCAAATGCAACTTCTTGCACGCAAATGCGTGCGATTCATTCCAAATGCAACTTCTCGCACGCAAATGCGTGCGTAAGTGCACTTTTACTCACACTAGTAGGAAAATGTCATTTTCTGAAAAGGTAGTAGATAAAATATCAAATTAATAACCAAGCCTATTAAAAAAAAAGCCTATTTATGTGTCCGCTTGATTTTAACACAACACCAAATTTTCATGCATTTCAAACCAACAAAATCAAAAATCCTGGACCAAACTGTAAAAACAAATCCTGACTCTTTTTGGATAAGATTGGTTAAAAGATTATAACTAACTTCAAAAAAATGCATTTTTTGGTTTTTTAATCTCAAGTGACATATTTTAGTATTTTGTTTTTGCTAACTTTAAAGGATTTGAAAATACAAGTAACGCATTTTTAGCACTTAAATTATTTTAGTTTTTAAGTAAAAACCCCTGACTTTTTTGTCTACCCCGACTTTCCCCAACTTCCCTGACTTTTACTGCCTGGTAAGCGTTCTGAAATATTTCATACACTTACATTTTTGTGTGAGAGGGCTTCACGGAGGTCTACGTCTTTTTCGTCATTCTAAAAAAAAAAACACATTTAAATGTATTTGTGCATGACCAAATCTTGCTGTTATCACATAAGAAAATGGAACATTAACTAGACCATTTTTAAAAAATAAGGCATGATTTGCAAATGCGATAAGGAATAAATAATTTCTAAAAATTAATTTAACCTTGCTTGAAGGTTTCTAAATAGTTTTTCTTACTAAACTTAAAGAGAAAATATATCACTTGAAAATTACAGAACAATTCCCAGACTAACCTCTTTTGCTGTCTTTCCCTAAAATGTGAACTGACGTATATAAATAGGATTTTTAAGAGTGAAATATTTAATGTCAAGTAAAATTCCCTAGTTCATTTTAGTTGCTCCCTTCCTGGACTACCCTGGCAAGAGAAAATATGAATGGAAATTTTTTATTGCATAATTAACTGTATCCAGGAATATATCCATCCCTGCTGTATCCAAACTAATTATCTTTAAATTTGACTTGTCTGTCTTTCCCATAAGTAAGTTTATTTTTTATCGCTTTTCAAAACTAAAAATTAACATTTTTTATGAAAAATACCCATAAAATTTTCTATGCTTTCAAGCATTTATATTTTGTAGAGGGCATACTAATTAAAAATATTCAAAATATCCCTTAGCACCCCCTCCTTCCAAAAGGAGGCCTACATAAATTTTGCGAATGGAAAACGACACAGCCCAAATTATAAACATGCATATTTAAACAAATGTACTTATATTTATATTACTATTAAAAATAAGCTGTGAAAAGTGAACTAAGATTTCAGTTCTTGAATAATATCCCCTATAATAAATTGGTGTCTACCTAGTAACACAATAGACAAGAAAACGTTCTCCCTATATAAAGATTAAAGAGGTTAATCTAACAAAAATCTAGTTGGACAATCTGACGATGGATTAATCTTATCCTTAACTTAATCTAGTATAAGGTATCTGAGAACAACATGAATCACTTACCAAAATTTTATTTCGGTTCACGAAAACATGATTATCATCATTTTTCTTGTTAAAATCCTAAAACATAGTCAAAATAGATTTATATAAACGCCCAAACACGTTTCTAAAATATTAATTCAATATGCCTATTGTTACTTACATTAAATCCATTTTGCAGTGTTGCTTTGGCTTTAGCAAACCCATTCACGGGACAATAATTGTCTCCGGACCCGCCGACATCCATCCTCACGCTAACCTCAAAATCTAGACTGCTGCAAAATTTTAAAATGCTGCAGAACGAAACCTATTTAGTCGCGCGCACGCGTACCTTTAACCACTATGTGGTTGTGGAATTCTACTATTATATTGGTCCCGCTTTAGTCGTCTGACAAACACAAGAGTTCTAGGCAATAAAATTCAAATTACTTCATTAAATTCCAAGCTATAGAAAAATCGCATTGTGTTGCTTAAAATTGACGGCTAAAAATAAAAATATGACATCGACAAGGTGTCAAAATATTACCACGAGGATTTTTAAATGACTTATTGTAGATAACGGGTGACACGTTTTTCGATTATAGCCATCTTAGGTCAATGGCGGAGGAGCTGGAATATCTGTGAAGTTACGCTGAAATATTAAAAACCACAGAAGTGGTGACTTCCAATTTATGCTTGGTTAGTGTTCATTTTACATCCATGCTCTTTTTTTCCTAGTCATAATAAAGGACATACATACAAAAATTGACACTAAACTTCAATTGAATTTAAATCAAGGATTAGACTAAATATACTATTATGTCACAAAAGGAAATGCTATTTTTATTATAATTGAATTTTGTACCAATAATTAA
This sequence comes from Oxystoma pomonae, assembly GCA_963921995.1. NCBI lineage: Eukaryota > Metazoa > Arthropoda > Insecta > Coleoptera > Brentidae > Oxystoma > Oxystoma pomonae. The sequence continues at coordinate 64,003,647 of OY998167.1, forward strand.
TTAAGTCTAGGCGAGCTTCTTTCTTACAAATGAGGAAATTTTAGCAATAATTCCAAGAATATGTCAAACGCAGGTTCAATCGGTTTGTTTAATTTATTTCAAATAAAAACTCACTAGGGTAGTGTCAAGTTTATATAATATCCACAAACAACCCCGCTTCTCAATTATTTAACTTTTAAAAGTCCTTTCTTCTTTGGCCAACATAAGCAAAAAAATAAGATTGGTATAAAAAACAAGTTTTAAGAGGCTGAGATTTGACAGTTGCGTTTGTCTTACATGCGGCATTTATTTTTATTTCTGTCGTCCAAACTTATGGTGTGTTGTGAATTTTTTTAAATTATTCAACAAGAAGACATGTATAACATTTCAAAGAAATTTTGTAACCTCTGTTGTGCACTATTTAGTTTATTACTAAATCGCAGAGGCTGCATTTTGGTACAAATAGGAAAAATACAAAAAACGCTTCTTGTTTCTGTAACCTACGTTGTGCGAATTCACAATACTCCTAACTATAATTTAACCATTTGACCTAGTTTTATTATTAATTGCCAAATTCAGTTAAATGATGAGCTTTGGTGCCTATATTTAAATTTACTTATAAGAAAACTGGACAACACGTAACCTCCATTGGCATGAAATGGCTGCAAAAGAGAAAAACTTTGGATTGGATATACTAACTGATTTCGGAACTAGCCCATCAACCAGTGGGGCTTTACACTATGACAAATCCTTTGTTATCCCGCCTGTTACAAATTAACTTAGCTAAAAACATTTACTACACTAAAACCGGTTTTATATAAGGACGTTTTTAAATAAAATCGCTTTCTCCTAGGAAGAAAATAAATAAAACAACTAAGTTAACCATGGATTTTTAGATAAAGCCATGGAACAGTGCTCTAAAGAGTTTTTAAAGTGTTTAGGACGACCCTAAAATGGGTTTTAAAGCTATAAACCCCTTTTTTAAATCGATTTAGTACTTAAAACGGGTTTACTGTTGTTTATTCGGCAAAATTTTTAAATTGTCCTTATATAAAAGCGGTTTAAGAGGTACGTATGAACAAAGTAATTGAATGAAGTAGTTGACCATTCAAAACTTTTATTAGGAAACTTACCAAACTCTCAACGAAGTTCTGAGGAACGAATTTATAACTACGTTCCCACTAATACCTTGTATTGCTAGGGATTTTAATCCATATCTTCCAGTTCCATCAGTGCATAACTATTTCCTGCAAAAAATGCAAATGCATAGTAGTTTTTAAAAACCGATTAAAAAAAAATACAAAAAAGCGTTACGATTTCATTCAGATTTTTATTTCCAAAGATACTACGCCACTGAACCGGCATGTGATTCATTGTTCTCCCACCCACTGTATCGGAAATCTAGCGTACGGTGTATCCGAGGGGAGCGCAGACAACAAAGTGCGAAGACTTTTCGTCTGACAGAAGTCAAGTGCTTAGACTTTTAGCAGTGTTTATACCTGCCAATTTTTTAAGTTTCCATTTTAATAAAAGTTTAAAAAAGTGTAGATTTAAATAAAATTTTCTAGTGTCATACATTATGGATAATCACGAAAATCCTTTGCCGGAAGCCCACCAAGGTATGAAAAGAGAAGGTGATTCTTTGGACGATTTCGAACATTTGGGCCACGATAGTAGCCCTTTAAAAGATTTACAGCCAGAAACACATGATCTTTTGGGGTTAGGCTCAACACGCCACGATACGCATGAACACCGCAAAATCGATAGCGAATTAGTGGGCCAATTTGCCAGTGCAGGTAACAGTCTCCTAGATCAACCTTTACTACAACCTCAACAGATGGATTCAAACCTTCTGGACGATTTTCCGGACCGCAAAGAAGCCGACCAAAAATTGGACCAGTTCCTTAACGATATGGCAGCGCCTTTCAAAACACAGGAGCTACCCAAACAGGACCTAGGAGGTATAACTTCGTTTTTAGATAATGAAAGGGAATTTCTTGAACAAGTTCAATCCAAAACCAACTTCGAAAAAGGAAGCACTGAACTCCTAGATAGATATACCGATAGTGAGCCAGAAAGTGATGATTTCAAAGTGAAATTTGACGAAATTCCTAAAAGTAAACTACCTGAATCAGATCCCTTCAAAGATATCCCACCGCAGCCAGATTTCCCAGCACCAACTCCTTCAACTCCTGTTAAGGAAGTATCAAAGCCTGAACCACCAAATTCCGAACCTGCGAAAATTGAAGCCCCCAAAGTTGAATCACCCAAGGTGGAGCCTCCCAAGCCTGTAGAGAAAAAGGTTGAAGAGCCTAAAAAGACTGAGAGTAAGCCAGCTGAGAAATTAAGTGAAAATAAACCAGTAAAAAAGATTGAAGCAGAGGCCTTGTTCTGCAAAATGGGACTGGGTAAGTACAATGAAAAAATTATGCTAGGTATATATTAAATCTGCCCTAGATGACGAGAGCAGAAATTTTCAGAGGAGTTAGTGGGGTAAAAGCAAACCAAGCTAGATGAATATTTTTTTCTTATTTAGTTTAAATCTCAAAGTTAGCAAAATTCAAAATATGTATCTATCTATCAATCAATAAAAATGGGAAATACTAAAATAGGTACATGAGACTTGATTATGTATACCCTGCTGAAATTTTCCCCTCAAATCTCATCCAGAATGGAGAAGATTTTATCATGTTTTTATAAGTTCTATAAGATTCAATGAGAAGGCCAATATTTTTTTCTATAATATTTTGTAATCTTCTAGAAGCAGAGAAGATTATATAGGAAATATATAATATTTCATCAGCTTGTAGTTTTAGAATAATTTATAAGATTGGATAAGACTAGTTACTTTTATGAGAATCAGGGATGTTTTATAAGACAGAAGTCTAGGACATTTTATCAGTTTGTATAAGGGTGTCGGCTTGGAGAAGATTTTATGAACACACAAATACACATTTTTAAAGGAGATTTGATGGGAATGTGGTATTGAGGATGTTTGTGGAGATAAGATTCTATCAGTAGCATGATTTTAGAAGATCCGAGGAATGATTTTGGAGAAGAGTTTCTATGGGTTCTTGTGGGGTCGGATTCTAGAATATTTAATAAGATTCTATCAATATCGAAGATCCTATGAGGAATGATTTTGAAGAAGTTTTTATTGGTTCTCGTGGCATCGGTTTCTAGGATATTTGATGAGATTCTATCAGTATCGCGATGCTACGAGTTCCTTTAAGCAAATATTTTGGAGAAGTTTTTATGGGTTCTTGTGGAATCGATTTTTAGGATATTTGATAATGTTCTATCAGTATCGTGATTTTAGAAGATGCTATGAGGAATAATTTTGGAGAAGATTTTATGGGTGTTGTGGGATCAGTTTCTAGGATATTTGATAAGATTCTATCAGAGATCTTCTAAAATCACCATAATGATAAAAGCTCCTCAAATCTTCTAGAAACCAATCCCATAATAATTCATATAATCTACTCCAAAATCATAGACCCATAGACCTAATAAAATCTTCTAGGACCTCATCGAAATCTGTTCCCAAACCGACCCAAAACCCGATAAAATCTCCTCGCCCATAGGATCTTCTAATATCACCATAATGATAAAATCTTCTAAAAATCAATCCCATAACAACCCATATAATCTCCTCCAAAATCATAGACCAATAGACATAATAAAATATCCTAGGATCTCTTCGAAATCTGTTCCAAAACCGACCCAAAACCCGATAAAATCTCCTCGCCCATAAAATCTTCTAAAATCACCATAACGTTAAAACCTCCTCAAATCTTCTAGAAACCATTCCCATAACAACTTATATAATCTTCTCCAAAATCATAGACCCATAGACCTAATAAAATATCCTAGGATCTTATCGAAATCTGTTTCAAAACCGACCCAAATCCCGATAAAAAATCATACAAGAATTCTGTCATTTTTTTAATGAGATTCGATTCCAAAACTTCAGCAGGGTATTGACATAATATGGAGCTTAGGTATGAAATAAAATAAACCTATGTGAGATTAGTAAATCTTAGCTATAACAAAGGCTGCAAATAAAACAATAAATGTACCTACAAGTACTATATTACAAACTAATTCAGTATTGAAGTAAAACAAGCATCTTATAATCACGTTTATAAATGCTTAAATGACTCATAAAATGCATTTTAAAGATTTTTTTTCGAAAATTTATTTACTGTATTGCATAGCAAACTATTGCTGTGCTTATTTATATTTTTTTTCAACTGTAACCTCAAAAACGCCAACGCCTTAAATTTACTGATAAAATTTCGGCACATTAATATCCCAAGGCCGTTAAGGCACTTTGGAATTATTAAAGACTGGTATAAATATATTTTTTATAAAATTAGCATCATATATTTCTACACTCCTTTAAAGTTCATGGTAACAGGTTAGCAAGGAAACCTTATTTGAAATATGACTCATTAGCATTCCATCATCCACAATAAATTTATAATTTAAATATTAAATAAAAAAGTATAATTGAACAGTGCAATCTACGTTACGTTTACCGTTTCTTAATATTTTTTTTAACAGTAAGTATACAAATTTGCCTAGATTTCGTCCTGAAATTCTACTTAAAATAAAATAAAAAACAATTGTACTAACTTTACTTTCAGGATGGTTAAATTATTTATTAGATCGGTAAGTTCTGTTAGTGTACAGTGACTCATATTTAATTGTTGCTGCCTTTTTCAAGAACCTCAAACAAGGCTACAATAAAACGACCCCCAAAATGAAACAAAAGAATTCTTTCAAGTTCAAGTCCAAGATTAGGCCTACAAAAACAAGACTGTCCAAATTCTTAATAACGGTATCAAATATTTATGTATAGTTGTTAGGCTTTGTAAAAATAAAAATCTAAAAATAACAATTTAAAATAAATTAAGGAAGATAAGTCGTATGCAGTGGAGTAGATTAAGGTAGGTATGGATTTAATATTTATTTGTATATTTTGTAAATATCTACTAATTTTAGTAAGCTCGGTGAGGGGGTTATTTTTATCTAAACTAAAAGGTTAAAAAATTTTAAATTAAAAGAAATTATCTTTTTTGCGTTTTAACGATGACCTTGATTTTCTAAAACTGTTTGCAGGTTATTCACAAAATAAATATACTCATGTTCTAAATATAAACTCGAATTACACCAGCTATATTCTTCAATGTTTTTACAGATATTAACAATATTTTTCCTCAATAAAATATTTCGTTTGCTCTTATTTTTTCGCCTTTTTAATGAAGGGAAAGGGTTAGCCAAAGGTAACCTTAAAGATTACGCGGATATTCGACATTGGTTCTATAATTTTGCCTTCTTCTTCCTTAAGTGTTGGATATCATCAGCGCGATCTGCAGCCTATCCACTGCTTCTCTGAAAAGTGTCGTAGTACTAACCCTATACCATTGATTTTTAAGCCATAATATATGTCTGCGACCTCTTCTGCCCATGTTTTCTTTTTGCTAATAATTTTAAAAGTTCGGCATCCCTTGAAATGTGGCCAGAATATTCAAGTTTACGATTTTTGATGGTGAATAAAGCTTTCAAGATCTTTATCTATTCTGAGCAGAACATACACATTATGTACTATGTCCATCCAAGATATCCTGAGCATTCATCACACCACTTTCTTCACGCCGTAATAAAAACAGTTGACTTAAACAGATAAACCGCACATAAAAAATTAACAAAATTTTGCACAGCGGTGGCCTCTAGTATCCCCAACAGACCATTCGCGTGGTTTTTCAAAAAAAAAATATATATATATATATATATATATATATCTTGTTTTTATTTAGGTTTTTAAAATAATCGTTAATTACCGTGAATTAAACATTTTTAGGATACGTAAAATTCACCGTAGAAAATTTGATACAAATTTGATTAACAGTTTTTTAGATTAAGTAATTGGAAGAAGCGCATTTTTTATTCAAATTCACCCTTAAAACATAATAATAATGCAACACTGTCAGGTAATATGCCTCTAATGTTTTGCTCCTTGACTATGACCACATACCCTGTATGCATAACATATTTTCATGTTTTTCTTCAATCTCTCTAGCAGTGACCATTTATTTTATTTTTCAACGCCCGACGACTAACGCTATTTAACACTGTTGACATTTGAAAGTCATATATGGTTAAGGGCTGCCGTGAAACGCCGCAAACGTACGGATGGTTAACATAAGAATTTTGACGTATGTAGGTCATGCGTATTTGTGTTTTGGCGAGTTTTCATTATATTCAGCGCTCATTTCCGACAGAGCGGCGTGGCGCTCAGTATACCCATTCTTTTATGAATAATAATTAAAAACGCATTAAAAAATAATAAATTTGAGTAGTTTTTATTCTCTACTTTCTCAGAACCTAATTACGAAGGTATAAATTTTGGCTTGGAATAGTAATCCACAGTAAACTAATTTGATTTTGAAAATTAAAAACTAACTAATAAAATATCCCAAACGTCAAATAACCGGACCGCCAACGTAAAACCTGTACTCAAAAGGTTATTTTGAATGATATAGTGTTAAACTATCATAGTGTCGTCATCATCTTAGGTTGTTGATCTTTGGTTTTATTTTTAGATTCTTGAACGATAATTTGCCCTTATTTCTGACGGAACATTATTACCCCTGCCACTGTCATTAATTTTGCTCTAGACATCAGTTTGCCCTTTGCACTATACTGTGCTGTATGGAAAACTACATCCTCTATCAGCACTTGAATCGATATCTACGCGCTTGCCCAGACTTAGCCTTGCACCTTCATCGAGCGCAGTGTAATTATTTGTCATCATACATACATTATTACCGTATAAACCCGGAAAGCAATAAACATTTTGTTGTGCTTTAGGTTTCATAAAGTGGTTTCAAGTGTTCGACAGCGTTTAAAATCAGTATATTTTTTGTTTGTATCCTATCTGTCAGCTGTCAACGGCGCACGTACATCCCTTATCGATTGTTTCCGTCTAAAAAGTAGGGTGTAATGGCGAGTGAGGTAAAAAGGGTGGCGAACGAAGTGGTGGATGACGTTCTAAACGGACTTAACACAGAGTTCACCAAAACGAGTTGCCCTTTTAACGCAAAAAGTGGAAATTTAAACAAGAGCAAGGAGAGAACTTTATTCTGCGTCATGTTCACTCCAAGTAGGTATATTTTTTCCACATTAAAATCTAAATTCTGCATTTCATCATCGCATCACGTTATTAGTTGTTGTATCGCTACTTATAAGTTAAGATTTCAGTCAGCAAACACGTGATATCTTGAACGATACGCTCCAATCATTATCTACAGGTACATTATGATCACTAGAGCGTTAAGGTAATTTTATGTCATCAAATTAAACTTACAGGTGTAAAGCTATTACATATTTTTTTTATACCTTCATCAAAAACATGATTTTAGTAACTGTCTGCAGATAACTAAAGCATGACTTTTTTGGTTACCGATGCAAAAAAACTTTTTTCTTGCCTAAAAATTAAGCCATTTCCGCCAGTTTTCCCAAGTATTTACGAAAAAATCATTTGAAAACATCGCCAAAACATCAAACTGTCAAATATTAAAATGTCCCAACAATGAACGTCACCGAGTAAAAAGGCAAATCGCTATGGAAACCATTGTTATTTCATTTACCAGCCGCCGCCAGAGAAGTGCTCTTCCTTCGAGATTTTTAAAAGTATTTTCCTATTTTTCTTGGATTTTTTGATAAAGGTATTAAAAAAAATAGTGTTTACAACTCGCGGCTAAACGCTGCGTTCGTTATTTAAACCAAGGCTTGTAAAAACAAGCACTATTTTAGCCACTAGTTGTGAAAAGTACTATTTTCCAACTAATAATTTCATATCATATAAGTGTGCCATGTTTTATAAAAGCTTTAGAAATTAGTTGTTCGGTGAATAATAACATTAACAGATTTGAAGGGATTTTTTACACCAATTGTTAGTTAAGGTGGTATGTTTTAGATAGACTTTGGGGGCGAATAAATCGATCGGTGATTACTAATGTATTATTTCATTCTACATTGCGGAAAGAAATGATTGAAGGGGTTCAGTAAAATCAATGAAAGTCGAGCAAAAAATTAAATTTATCTTCGTGAAAGATCATTGTTTAATATATATTAGGCATGATTATATATGAATATATTTTAGTTCAATTGCTTCAAAAAATTATTTATTTATTATACAAATATATTTTTTTATACCTTCATCAAAAACTTGATTTTAGTAACTGTCTGCAGATAACTAAAGCATGGATTTTTTGGTTACCGATGCAAAAAAACTTCTTTTTTTTTTATTATGGGTGCAAAAAAAGATTTCTTTCTTGCCTAAAAATTAAGCCATTTCCGCCAGTTTTCACCAAGTATCGTCAAAATATCAAACTTTTAAAAATTAAAATGTCGCAACAATAAACATCAAGGAGTAAAAAGACACATCGCTATGATGTATAGTGCTCTTTGTTTGAGATTTTTAATAGTAGTTTTCACAACTAGTGGCTAAAATAGTGCTTTTTTTACAAGCGTTGGTTTACATAACCAACGCAGCGAGTTATTTAAAAACGCGAGTAAAAAAGCACAGTTTAGCCGCGAGTGGTTAACACTAATTTTTTGAATACCTTTTTCAAAAAATCCAAGAAAAACAGGAAAATACTTTTAAAAATCTCAAACGAAAAGCAGTTCTGGCAACACAAAATCTTTACACTATAAATCAAGGTGGCAGTTTGATATTTTGACAATGTTTTTAAAAGATTTTTTCGTACATACTTGGTGAAAACTGGCGAAAATGGCTTAATTTTTAGGCAAGAATATTTTCAGTATTACTATTTTCCGTTATTTCTCTTTAATTTTGGGTAAAAAACGAACCGAAATCTTTTTTGGCACCCGTGATCAAAAAAAGTTTTTTTGCATCGGTAACCAAAAAAGCCATGCTTTAGTTATCTGCAGACAGTTACTAAAAATCATGGTTTTGATGAAGGTATAAAAAAAAAGTAGTTTTCACAACTAGTAGGTAAAATAGTGATTTTTTTTTACAAGCGTTGGTTTAAACAAAAAGTGCAGCGAGGTATTTAAAAACGCGAGTAAATAAAAGCACAGTTTAGCCGCGAGTTGTGAACACAATTTTTTTTAATACCTTTATCAAAAAATTAAAGAAAAACGCTTAGACTTAGGAAAGGATTGAATCACTTTTTCTGGGCAGGAATTGTGGTTCACTCAGTATCTATACAATATATAAATGCCCCAAAACAAAGATAGTTTGTGCATGTCGCTGTTTAAATTTATTATAACAAATATATCATTTATATTATTTACACTATATTGTACTGCGCAATACTGAAGACCCGAGTTCAATGTCCCCAACGCTGCATTTCTAGCATTATCCCTGCATTCCCAACGATGCCGGTGTAAGGGTAAAATTTATAAATTCCATTTCATTGGGATTATATTAAAATTTAATTTTTTGAATTTTGTCATTTTCAAGTCTTCTACAAAGATCCCCTTTTCTCTAAGAATAAACTCAAAAGTCTAGTTCATGAGGAAAAGAATATTTGTAGCCAATCTGGTAGCTCTATCGCTTTTTGAAGGGTTGCTATTCATATTAGGGTTTTTTCAGTGTTTTTTATTTGATGTCAAGAGTTGAGACCCTTCGCGAGGGGACCTTGAGTAAGTATCACAGATGTGAAAATGTTGCTAGGATTTTAATGAACATTTGTTCTAAATTTTATTTCTCCACCATAATGTCTTAAAATCTCACGCATCTTATGTGTTGTTTTCATGAATAGGGGTCCTCTGCAGGGGACTTGGACAGGTGGCTACACATCTAAAAAATTACCTAAGGGTCCACTTAGTATGTGTGCCAAGTTTCATTGGTTATTATTTTTTGCAAGGTTGGATCCCTTTATCCCTATCTTTATGACAAATATTATTTTATGTGACAAAATTGCTGCTTGGTAAAGAAAGTCAAGAAAATTAAAGACATTTCAAAAGTCAAATATTTGCAAATAAAAGCTTTTTTTTATACTTTCATCAAAAACATTATTTTAGTAACTGTCTGCAGATAACTAAAGCATGGCTTTTTTGGTTACCGATGCAAAAAAAAACTTTTTTTTTTGATCACGGGTGCAAAAAAAGATTTCGGTCCGTTTTTTACCCAAAGTTAAAAAGAAATAGTGGAAAATAGTAATATTGAAAAAATCTAATTATTCTTGCCTAAAAATTAAGCCATTTGCCCCAGTTTTCACCAAGTATTTACGAAAAAATCATTTAAAAACATCGTCAAAATATCAAACTGTCAAATATTAAAATGTCGCAACAATGAACGTCACCTAGTAAAAAGGCACGTCGCTATAGAAACAATTGTTATTTCATTTACCAGCCGCCTTGATTTATAGTGTAAAGTTGGTGTGTTGCGAGAAGTGCTCTTCGTTGGAGATTTTTAAAAGTATTTTCCTGTTTTTCTTGGATTTTTTTGATAAAGGTACTAAAAAAATAGTTTTAACAACTCGCGGCTAAACTGTGCTTTTTTTACTCGCATTTTTAAATACCTTGCTGCGCTCGTTATTTAAACCAACGCTTGTGACAAAAAGCACTATTTTAGCCACTACTATTACTACTCCTCTTTTCCATTAAAATATGTGTATACACCTTACGAATATTTTTTAACTTTAAAGCATGCTATCTAAAAACATAAACTTGTTAAGGTGTATGTGTGCAAAGTTAAATATTTACAAATTTCTATTTTAAACTTTAAAAGCTCTTTAAGTAATGTTAAGGCTGCTTAGGCTCTTGGCTCTTGTTTAAAATTTTCTGTTCATAAATGATTAGATTTAGTGCTGTTACACTACAGCTAGGTCTAACAGTATAGGCAATGTAAAAAAGTTAATAAGACGATTTTATTTTAAAAGAAATATATAAATCGATAATAGTTGCACAAATGGTAAATAGGTACAGTGGGATGGTGATTGTTTTACAAATTTAAAACTAAAAGTATTAGGGATTTCTTTCCATATTTGAAATCATTTCTGCAAAATGTGACATTCATTGTTTATAGGAAAATAAAAGTATTATTTAAATGGTTCTGTAACATGCGACCTTCATTATTTACAGAGTACTTATGCAAATATTATTTGGAACACCCAGTATATTTTGCCATTTTTCTCTTGAGAAATATAAGTTACAGCCATCCCCCCCTCCACACGTACTATGGATTGGGAGTCAAAAGTTAATATGCATTCACAAGCAAGTATCTCAAAAATTAATAAGGACCTGATTTATGTACAAGATATAATTATAAAACATTTTTATAGCCGATCACCCTGTACATATGCGCCAAATAAGATGTTATATTCAATTAGTTGCTTATTGGCTAGCCAATTTTTCTAATAAAAGAGTTTCTTTGAGGTTTGCATGCTAGTAAACACTTATAAATATGTATTTTTTGGGCAATGACGTGATTTTCTTGTATGAAGTATCTTTATAGTTTATTATCTTGGAAAATTGATTAAAACAGAAAAAAGTTGTTTGTTGTAAATGCTTAATACATTATTTCTACCTTAAATTTTAATAATTTATTGCACATCACACTAATCTTATTTCTTTAACTAACCCAACCTAACTTTAACTAATATTTTCTTTTTTAGACGCTTGGTTTAATCCAGAACGTTTGAATCCAAAAGGTAAGTCTTTTTTTTGTAGCTTAACATTTTATAAGTATATGACGTCTGCCGCACCTTGAGAATCAGGAATATTTATACATATAATAAACCTCTAGAAATGCCATTTCTGTACATTGAATATATTTTTTTTAATTTTTGGTGTCAGATTTTAACCAAAACATATATACACCAAAAATCCAATTTTTAGAATTTTTGTCTGTCTGTCTGTCTGTTTGTTACAGCATCATGCAAAAACTACTGAACGTATTTTGATGGGAATTTCACTACTGGGTTCCTTGGAGTCCTGGGCATCAAAATCGATTCACGGTAACAAAAATCGACCGGGTAAAATCACAGGCGAAGCTGCGGGGTCTTCAGCTAGTCGCCTTGAACTTTTGAACGCGGGTTTTGAGTTAGTTTTGAAGGTTAATTTTATTATCATCCTTGGTGAGTAGGTACTCCTTTCTCGCACTTTGAAAAATACCCGCGCAGATGAGAAGAATCCACTAGAAATAAGTATTGCTTGTAAAATACAAACCTACACCAAAAGAAGACAATATTGTACATTGCTATTGTGTTCAAGGATTCTGGCGTACCCTCTGGGATGAACTTTTTAATTTTCGGACCGAGGTGTATGACGTGATTACTTTATAGACGTGCCCTGTAGAAACAGAAGCAGATAATAAATACCTTCTAGGCATTGCTTTACTGTTTGTTTTTGTCGCACGTCGCCAAGCATAAAGGTCAAATCTTAATTTAACTTAGTTATTTGAGGTTTTGTTACAAAACTTTACAAAGAAATTGCATACTTCTCCTCTCTTCAAACGTTGCCTATCATTAGCGCGATCTGCACCCTGTCCACTGTTTATTGAAAAAGCCATAATATTCGTCTAAGACCTCTTCTGCCTTCAATGTTTCCTTCTATTATTAATTTTAAGAGTTCATATTTGTCATTTCTCACAATATGGTCAAAATATGTTTACCTTTTTTGGTAATTTCAGATGCTAAAAACAAAAACGAAGCACACGAATTCGGAGGGTGATACTAAGATCCAATTTGATTCGTGTCTGCAATTATGACAGTGTCGTCAGCATATCTTAGGTTGTTGATTTCTGCCTTTTATAGTCAGACCCTCTTTGCAGTTGTGAAGTGCACCGTCTATTTGATTATTTAGTAGATGTTACCAAATAACTAAGACAATATGCAACATTGGCGCACACTTCTTCTTATTCGGACCTCTTTGGAGAGTTGGCAACTTTTATTTGAGCGGTCTATGCGGTTTTCGTGTTGAACTCAAGCAAAAGCTTTCTTATAATCTCTAAATAAGAGGATATCGGATCGATTATGAAAACTTCAACAAAATGTTTTCTAAATAAAATCTATATGTTTGTGGCAGATTCATAATGTCGAAACTACTTTTTTTGGGTTTTTCGCCACTAAGTTAAGGAAATTTTTTCAAAAATATTTAAAACCCACTGCGTAAATTCCTAAAGAAAAAAATTTGTTCATTTGTCAGTGGTTTTTAAATAAGATAAAAAATTTGCCTACACACACGCAAATCCTAACTAGAATCTAAGTACTTATGTGACGTTTCGGCAGAAATTCTACTGCCGTTATCAAAGAATTTTATCCTTTTCAAAAACTTTTTTAGATTATTTTTTAAAATATCTGTCTGTTGTCATACAACTGACTGACTTTGACTGATATATATTTCAAATATTAACTTGACAGTTTGGTGCGTCGATAGTAGCCAACAAGGTATTGGGTGAATTTAGTAAAATTTAAAATCAAAATTATATTTGTTTGAATGTTTTCGATTTTAGATTACATTATAAAAATACAAAATTTTTATTTTAAGATATCAATTATAAAAATTATCTTTTGAATAACTTTAAGAAAAAATACATTAAAACACCAAAGAACATCAATGCTATTTTTTAAATTTATTAAAAAAAAATCTTTTTGAAAATCTTGTTTTAAAATTGGAAGCCAAACTGTATTTATATCAACTGATATGCTAGCTATGCATTCATCTTCATTAAGATAGATGCAAGCTGCTTCTTTGATTTTTCGTTTAATTTTGTCTGGTTCTTTTTGTAATATACAGGTTTCCCCCCACATTACTCTATGATCATTTTCAAAAGAATGTTGGCAAATTTTAGACTTCTCCCAGTCTCCCCTTCTGAGGTACCCCTTGTGGTCATTTATTCTAATTTCAAGAGGCCTTGAAGTTTCTCCAATATAAAATTTACCACACTCGCAAGGAATTTTATAAACGATATTTTTTGAGTTTTGCTCAGCATTTAATGGTTTTGTTTTGGTTAGAATTGATCTAAGAGTATTTGATTTTTTGAAAATTGTTCTAATATTATAATTATTAGCGATTCGTTTAATTTTTTCCGAAATACCTGGTATAAAAGGAATTATTAAATTTTTTGGTTGTACATTATTATGTCTACGTTCGCGTTGTCTTGGAAATTCGATTTGTCTAAAAGAATTTTCGATGAAGTTATTTGGATACGAATTTTTAATTAAGACCTCTTTTATTATTTGTTTTTCTTGTAAAAATGTGTTATTGTTCGAACAAATAATTTTAGTTCTATCGTATAGACTTTTTATTACTGCTTTTTTAACCGATATCTATTTGTATGTGTTGGTTTTCTATAAACTGAGGTTTGTAATGTATTTTTTTTGTTTATTAAAACATCTAAAAATGAAATTTCGTTATCGTTTTCTACTTCTAAAGTAAATTTTATTTTTGGTTTTTTACCGTTTATAAAATTAAGAAAATCATTAAGTTTATTTAAATCGTGTGGCCAAATACTAAAAATATCATCTATATAGCGAAACCAAATGACCGGTTTAAAATTAAATTCCTCTAAAATTTTATTTTCAAAATCTTCCATAAAAATATTACTCATTAGAGGAGAAAGTGGAGAGCCCATTGCCATCCCAAAATCCTGTTGAAAAAAATCACTTTCCCACTGAAAATATGTGGTTTTATTGACGCTCAGTGTAGTTCTTTCGCCTAAATTTTGATCATTTTCTAATCGATGTCTTACTATAGAAAGGCTTTTATCTACAGGTACATTTGTGAAAAGGCTCACCACATCAAAACTCACCATCAAGTGATCGGATCGGATAATTTTTCTAAAAAGTGTTGAGAATTTTTTATAAATGAATTTGTATTTCCTACTAAGGGATTTAAAATTTTAAGTAAATATTTTGCGAGTTTATGACATGGAGAATTAATGCTACTAACTATTGGTCTAAAAGGAATATTTGGTTTATGAATTTTGGGCAAGCCGTAAAAATGGGGAGGTTTACTATAATGTGGGGTTAGCTCTTTTATGTTTATATAAAGTTGAATAAATTTTTCTTTCAATTGTTTTTGTTGGGTCTTTGTTTAATTTTGAATATGAGCCTTCATTTAATAATGCTTCAATTTTTTCATTATAAGTGTTTTTATCAATAATTACAGTGGCATTGCCTTTATCTGCCGGTAAAATTTTAATTGAGTTGTCATTAAAGGTTTTTGTAAAATAAGTTTAGATCGAATTCTAAATTCGTTTGCAATCTCTTGAGGTAAGGTTCGTGTGGCTTGCTCAATACCTGTGACAAAATCCAATCTATTAAAATTTTTTTGAAGGAAGGGAAAAATTTAAACCTTTTGATAGAATTGATTTTTCTGGAAAAGTTAAAATTTTGTTTGATATATTGCGAGTGTGGTAAATTTTATATTGGAGAAACTTCAAGGCCTCTTGAAGTTAGAATAAATGACCATAAGGGGTACCTCAGAAGGGGAGACTGGGAGAAGTCTAAAATTTGCCAACATTCTTTGAAAATGATCATAGAGTAATGTGGGGAGAAACCAGTATATTACAAAAAGAACCAGACAAAATTAAACGAAAAATCAAAGAAGCAGCTTGCATCTGTCTTAATGATGATGAATGCATAGCTAGCATATCAGTTGATATAAATACAGTTTGGCGTCCAATTTTAAAACAAGATTTTCAAAAAGGTTTTTTTAAAATAAATTTAAAAAATAGCATTGATTTTCTTTGGTTTTCTAATGTATTTTTTCTTAAAGTTAGTCAAAAGATAATTTTTATAATTGATATCTTAAAATAAAAATTTTGTATTTTTATAATGTAATCTAAAATCGAAAACACTCAAACAAATATAATTTTGATTTTAAATTTTACTAAATTCACCCAATACCTTGTTGGCTATTATCGACGCACCAAACTGTCAAGTTAATATTTGAAATATATATCAGTCAAAGTCAGTCATTTGTATGACAACAGACAGATATTTTAAAAAAGAATCTAAAAAAGTTTTTGAAAAGGATAAAATTATTTGATAACGGCAGTAGAATTTCTGCCGAAACGTCAGATAAGTACTTAGATTCTAGTTAGGATTTGCGCGTGTGTAGGCAAATTTTTGATCTTATTTAAAAACCACTGACAAACGAACAAATTTTTTTCTTTAGGAATTTACGCAGTGGGTTTTAACATATTTTTGAAAAAATTTCCTTAACTTAGTAGCGAAAAACCCAAAAAAAGTAGTTTCGACAAAATGTTTTCTATTTAACCAATTTTATTAAAACCAACTGCAATTTATTGGCAAGATATGCCAATATGACCATTTAAAGGTTCATGATAGCTCGCAAACTATAAAACAAACCTTTTAAATTTTGTCCGTCATCTTTAATTTTAAAAAGATCCGATAAAATTTTTTTCTAGATTGAAATTGTCCAGGATTGCACGTATTTTATTTTATCCAAATTGGTTAGGCAAGTAAAAAATTATTCACAAAACATTTTGTCAGATTTTGTGGCTCACCTAGTATAAACAAATCCTAAAACAAGAACCCAGTATTCTTTTCTCTGTCTAGAGTTATTCCCCTACTTGCTGCTACTTTTTAAAAGTAAATTTACAAATAATTACACCTATCTTCTTTCTGTTTTAACCAAATTAAAGTCATAGTTGATAAGGCTGACAATTTTTTATGATAAAATAAAAATGGAGCAGTAGTACTAAAACGAGTTGCGTAATTTTTTCTGTGCACTTTGAACCTCAGGTTATTATTATGAAGTACCGTAAATAATTTCTAAGTTTTTTGTATATTTTTAGAAACTATTGATGCTACCGCCCCATTTTTTTTTAAATAAAATTTTAAGTGTATAGACATGTTTAATCAAAATGATTGAACAATAATATAAAAATAAGGGAAATAAACGTCATTATCTATAAACTTCTAGATAAAAATACTTTTTTAAAATTAAAAACAAAATTTGGATAACACATTAGGATTTCTAAAGCATATACTGCTAATGAACTTTGAGTTTAAAGGCCTGTTTACTCAACTTTCAATGCATATAATCGGTGATTGATAAACTTAATGGACAGTGCTTAAAATTAATTCTTTATTTTTAAAGTTAAATATGTAAACTTAATTTTGAACTTTGTGCATTGAATTTACCTGACCCTTTTTTTACCGTTTTTGCTTTTTTTAGGCACAGTTGGGCTTGTGGTTAGACATTGTATAAAAAAGTAGAGGCACTCCAAATATTTCTTTTTTTTTATTCATTAAAAATAAAACCCAACCAACCAGAACATAGTTCCCTGTCTAAGACTATGTACAGGGTGTCCCATTTTCGATGGGATTCAATGGGTAACTTCGTTGTTATTGAATATATGCGGTTTGCGCATTACTGTCTTAGTTTTTCGAACGTTAAAAAATTGTATTATCAGATTTATTCTGTCCCTCGTAGGTCCTTAATGGAGCAGTTCCTAGTGTTGATTCTAGTTTAAACCATACCATTAAATTTATCCCCTGTACGAGTTTGTACAGGTCCTTAATGGAGCAGTTCCTAGTGGTTATTGTGTCTAGTTCAACTTCCCTATAGGGGTGTACCATCCATATTTGGTCGCCAGAGCCTCGTCTGTTTTAGACAAGGAGCACCACGAGAAGGTGCGGTTGGCATTTGGATATGAGAGACTAGATGCATTCGCATCATACCGATCGAAAACCTCTGATCCCACGCCTAGTGGGTGTAAGCACGGTCTCCAACTGTTCCGAGCAAATATGATTTATTCTGTCCCTCGTAGTTTTTGAGCTACAGTCCTTAATGGAGCAGTTCCTAGTGTTGATTCTAGTTTAAACCTCACCATTAAATTTATTCCCTGTACGAGTTTGTACAGGTCCTTAATGGAGCAGTTCCTAGTGGTTATTGTGTCTAGTTCAACTTCCCTATAGGTATTTGGTCGCCAGAGCCTCGTCTGTTTTAGACAAGGAGCACCACGAGAAGGTGTGGTTGGCATTTGGATATGAGAGACTAGATGCATTCGCATCAAACCGATCGAAAACCTCTGATCCCACGCCTAGTGGGTGTAAGCACGGTCTCCAACTGTTCCGAGCAAATATGAAGGTTACATTATATTCGCATCACTATCCCTTACTCCCCTGATATGTCCCTTAATTTAGGAGATAATTGAGTTCTGTAAAAACATGTCTGCAGCAACCTTTTTAGAAAAACACAAATGGTCTCAAATGTATTACTTCATATTTTAGTCTACTATATAGTAGACCTGAACAACCAAGATATATTATATGAACATACCGGGTGAACCGAAAAAAAGCGGACAAATTGTTTTTTGCTGTATCTTTACCAATTTCAATAAAAAAAACTGTAGTGATAAGACAAATAAGCTTTTTGAAAAAAAAACATTCGCTTTGCAGCATATTTAAATCCAAGATGGCGGAGAAAATCAAATGCGCACCTTTTTTCAAACTTTTTTTTAATTTAGGTATAAGGCCCTGTTCTCACTATGCAACTTTTCCATGCGTCAAATTTTTGAATAACAGGTTAAAAGAAGGCACAAGCAGATTGTGTCTTTTTTTAACCTTATCAGAAAATTTGATGCATGGAAAAGTTGCATATAGTGAGAACAGGGCTTAAGTGTTACTTTTCGACATACAAAACAAAGAATTTATAAAAAAAATGGCAACATATAACAAAAAGAGGTTTAAAAAAGGCAGGCAAGTAAATTTTTTTTTCCTAAAGGTTTATTTGTCTTATCAATACAGTTTTTTTTATTGAAATTAGTATAAAGTTATAGAAAAAACAATTTGTCGGATTTTTTTCGGTTCACTCGGTATGTTCATATAATATATCTTGGTTGTCCAGGTCTACTATATAGTAGTTAAATATAAATGGTCTAAAAAAATTAAAATAAAATGGAATTGGGATCGAAACTTCAAAATAAAAAAAGATATTTTATTATTTAACAAACTTAAAAGGAAATGACGAAATATGAAGTAAAATATTTTGGTCTGTATTTAACTTTTTGATCCTGATGATGACATCTACGAAACGAAACGTCGGAATAAAATTTCGAAAAGATCATTGTGTTTTTCTAAAAAGGTTGCCATAGAGATGTTTTTACAAAACTCAATTATCTCTTAAATTAAGGGAGATATCACCAATTGGTAATTCCGAAAAAAGTTGATACACTTTATATTGAAAGTGAATTCTATTGTTTAAAAGTTTAAGTATGTGGGTTATTTTGGCTTTTTTACACATGACCAAAAAAAAATAAAAATTGTACTTTGTTCTACAAAATAAATGTTTTACTCGCTGGTTACTAATTATATATTAATATATTTTTTTAAATAACGCAAAAATTTAATAAACATTTTTTTAGTAGTAAGAAGTATGTATTCGCCCAATTAGTGATGCTGCAAATATAGAACAAAAGTGTATCGGAATTCGTTGTGGGAATGTTGCCAGATTTCAAAGAGACCATGGTTTTTACAAGGGACATAACAAAAATTTCGATTTTATTTAAAACTTTAAATTCAGGTGTGTGTGTTTATCCAACACCTTCTCAACTAAGAAGGTGTTGCTTTATAATATGCATTCTTATAGAACCTTTTTACTTGTTACTTCCCAAAGTTTTGTTCCCCGCACACTTAAAAAATAAGACTAAGTTCCATGTTCTCCTTTCGTTTTATAATGCACCACCATACATTATCAAAAAATTTGTAGTTGTTTGTCCTCAGGCTGATCGTGTCAGTTCCTTGGCCAGTTAAATATTTTGTTTGTAGTCTTGTCGTTGTGAGAGCTTTCCTTATTCTAGCACTACCTAGAACTAAAATGGATTTTAGTATTAAAAATATTTCTTCAATTTTAAAGCCGTTTGTCACTTGACCCTTTCTCATCATTGCTTCTCTGGGCTTTCAGGTATATACTTTCAGGGTGAATAGGTACCAACTGCATAATGGCTCTCTATTTTCAAATGATTTTCTAACAAATACAACATTGTAACCATTTGTTTAATTTTGAATCATTCCTGATTATTAATTTGACTTTGGCACATAAAATTTTTCAGGTGGTGAAGAAAACTTAAAATTTTAAAATTCGAAGTTATAGGCAATCATAAAAGTTATTGACAATAAAGTAGTCCATTTTTTTATGGAAGACTATACTTACATACTTAAAAATCAATTTCTGAACCTTCTTGAGTTTTATGTTTTAACATAAAGAGTATATACAAATACAGTATCAAGATTTTAAAGGCGTATTTTTCGGGTCAAAATAATTTTTTTTCCTATTTCAGTAAGTGTCCGCAAACGTTTTATTACCGATATACAGACCGTTAAAATTTTAATTAAATCTTGTTATATACAAAAAATAATTTGAATTTTTTTTTTTGATAACGGTCGCAGACAACGAAAAAAATTATAGGAGACAAAAAAGAAGAAAGAAGGAACAAGACAAATAATTTATTTCGTACTTCAGAACCAACAGCGGAGCTCCACAATAAAGTTTATGGGGCTAAAAAGGGCTTGAACCCTGAAAAAATATCTCCTTGTAGGTTCTTAGAATCACTTGACATGCTGCATGATGTAAGTCCTAAAACATAACTTATGTTTTAAATTTGACCTAAATATCTCAAAAAATTAAAAAGCTAAAAATTTAATGCTCGGCAGATCGGTAATGAAGCTTTAATTGCGGACCCAAAAATAACGCCTTTAAAATCTTAATACTAAATTTTGATTAATATTTTCATATTGTCCTCGTATCATAACAGACGTGTTGCCATCTCGCATCCCAGATTCACGGGAATATCCCGGCCTTTCAACAATCCGACGCTCTTCTATACATAATAAAGAGCGTGCCTATCCAGGCCGTCACAAAAAAAAATGATCATGGATCGCATCTTTAACGCCTTGGATCGAAAGAATCGTAAGTGGTTTTAAGTTTAGTTGAGTGAGACCCCCAAAATCCTCTAGAGTGAGACGCAGAGTGACGTTTGACGGTTTTCTTGAGTGTGGGTGGGCGCAAATTCAGTCATCAATCGATTAGTATCGATCGGACTGCCTCAACGCGTTTCGACAAGTACTGATCAATCAAGTGTTGTAGTTTTATTTGATTAGTGAGAATAAGAAACTTTAAGGAGCGGACTATCAAAAAAAAAGTTAGTTTGAGTAATTTTGAGGTTTGATTATCTAACCAATTAGCTAAAAATGGCTGGCTAAAAATAAAACTAACCAATCACCTCAAACGTAAGCGCCCATTTACTCAAGTTTTAATTCATAATGCTTAATTTTTTATTTCTATTTCTGTCTATTTCCCTTCAAAAAGTAAAGAGGGAAGACACAATTATGAAGAGTTAATTGGTTGCTTAATAATAACTAATTAATCATTTTTTTAGAAAGATTTTATGTTCTTCATCCGAAAAAAGAGGGGTGTTCTAAGTTTGATTCCTATGCCTGTGTCTATGTGTGTGTTTGGGTGCCTGTGCGCATATGGCTCTCGAACCAGTGAACCCGATTTCGATAATAGTAGTTTATTTTATTAGGAGGCAAAGTAGAACTTTGTCTGCGAGGCAGCACATAGACAGCAGAGCTGAAAGCGAGGCTGGCTAGATGGCGAGCAAGACAATTTTTTGCCTCCAAATAGAATACGCTATTTTTTTTCAAACCAAATAGTGTTCAGACATTCCTTTATTATTTATATAAGATTTTGTAGAAGCTATGAGTAACATGTCATTTATAATGTGTTTCGGGAACTTACACAGAATGCTTTGGAAATTTCCACAGATTGCTTTATTTTTTATTTTTTTGATTTTCTAAATCTAAATTACTTGAACAGACAGAACAGTTTTTAAAAGAAAGCACATTTTTAGAAAGTTAATAGCAAAATTTAAGTAATTTTAAAATGCACGAGTGCAATAATTCTACATATGACTATGAATTTCCTTCGAAAACGACAAATTTTGCAAAAAAATTTTGACGATTTTTTTCGTGATTTTATATGAAACTCTAAAAAAAGGGTAGCCGTGTATTTTGCTGCTACTTAAGTAAACAATCAAGTCGGCAGGCATTCACTATTCCTAAAAAATTACAATCAAGAATGCCATAAAATTTACTTTAGATCTCTGCATAGATACCTATATCTAGAGGCCCTCTATACATTTGACAGTTATTGTTTTATCAGAGGTGGGCAACTCATATTGCCCTCTCTTTCTAGTTTTTTTCATATTTGCATTTAAAAGCGATTTTATGAAATGCACTGATGTTTTGTTGTCTCTTTTTATAATTTCCCCAGAAAGTTTTTGAAAGATTGATTTTTTTTTGGTTAGTAAAATATGTCAAGTTTTGACAAAAAAAAACAAAAACAAACACTGAATATACACGCGGTAGATATTGAAAATGTAAATAATAGGTGAAATATAAAGACTCCTATTGATCTATATTTTTGTTACTCTTTTTCTTACAATAAAATATGGAAACATAATGTGTTATTTATTAACGAAGTACATGCTAAATGCGTACATTTGCACCTACTGCTTGTAGCTCACTTACCTCGCAAATAGGGCTGTTTTTATTAATTTTCCAGCTTGGTAAATACATGTTTTCTTTTCACTTTTCGTCGAGGCACGTATTTTTACAGTTTTTGATACAGCAAAATTCCATTTTTAAACCTGACGTTTATTAATCAAAAATCTGACAGTGACAAAGTTATTTATTGTCAGGGGTTACCAACTATCATTGCCAACACACAATTTCAAACATTTCCCTAGCAACTGTCAAATCCAGTTGCTCACCTCTGGTAAAACAATAACTGTCAAAAATCATATACAGGGCCTCTACCTATATCTAGTTTCAAACATGTCTCCCACACCTACTGTAATGTTTAAATTAAAATCGTTTGCTATTTGAAGCTGTAATTTGGTTGGGCACATTAATATTAACATCATAGAAAAAGTAATAGCTACGCGAGAGCGACTGTTCAATCAAGTTGGCAAAAACGTTATACTTGGGGAACATTGTTTGTCGGCGACACGAGCACAGCCAGTGGTGTTAAAGCAATGCATTCGCGAAAGGTTTTAGCTCTATACAAACCTTAATCAACTTTGTACTGTTCTATGCAGCTAAAAAACTTTTTAGCTTACAAAAAGTTTTTTGGACCTTTTAAAAATCTTAAATAGAGGAGATAACTATGTTGAGGAATATTATCAAATATTAAAGGTAACAACATTTTATATGTTATTTTCTTTTATTAATTGGGAAAAAATCTCAGTATAAAAGTCTTACAGATTTTATAAATGTTTTAACCTATATCTCTTTTTTTGTTGTATTTTAACCTATTATCTTCTTGCTTAACTCTGTATAAATCATCACAACATTTTGTTCAGGGATTTGGTTCGCAAAAATCTGAACTCCAATTTTCGGCACTCTTCAAATAGTCCGATACACTCTAGCTGTAATGGTAGTGATCCAGCCTGATTTGAATGGCATTTTAGAATTTACAAAAAGTTGTTAATCCACTATAGCTAATTCCATTAACTCGCGCCATTTCCAACCAAAACTGATTAAAATAACTCACTTTTTAAAATCTAAAAACAAACCGCTTGCCAGGCTTGACAGACTTTGACAAGCGGTGGCAAAAACCGGCAGGTACTAAATTAAAATTGTGTGAAATATATTTCGACATTGAAAAATGTTCTATCTTTCTTTCATGATCATATAGGAAGAGATGGACGGGGCAAGGTACGTGTTTACTTAATACAAGGATTACTTTCACTATCCGCCGCAATGCGCTATGCGCTACAGGAACGTAGTTCCTGCGCGGCCCTATTTTTTTGTTAGTCTCCGTAAGTTATGACATTGTCTCTGTGTAGCTCTCGAACCAGTGAACCCGATTTCGATAATAGTAGTTTATTTTATTAGGAGGCAAAGTAGAGCTTTGTCTGCGAGGCAGCACATAGGCTAGATGGCGAGCAAGACAAAGTGTTTTGCCTCTAAATAGAATACGCTATTTTTATTTTCAAACGAAAAAGTGTTCAGGCATTCCTTTATAATTTATATAAGATTTTGTGGAAGCTATGAGTAACATGTCATATATAGATATAATGTGTTGCACATGTGGAACTTACACATAATGCTTTGGTAATATCCACAGATTGCTTTATTTTTTTTTCTAAATCTAAATTACTTGAACAAACAGAACACTATACCATCAGTTTTTAAAAGAAAGCACATTTTTAGAAAGTTAAAAGACAAATTTAAGTAATTTTAAAATGCACGAGTGCAATAATTCGATTTTTTTCGTGATTTTAAATAAAACTCTAAAAACCAAGGGTAGCCGTTTATTTTGCTGCTACTTGAGTAAACAATCAAGTTGGCAGGCATTCACTATTCCTAAAAAATTACAATCAAGAATGCCATAAAATTTACTTTAGATCTCTGGAGAGGTGAGCAACTCATATTGCCCTCTCTTTCTAGTTTTTTTCATATTTGCATGTAAAAGCGATTTTTTTTTAAATAATTTTTTATAATTTCCCCAGACAGTTTTTGAAAGTCTGATTTTTTTTGGCTAGTAAAATATGTCAAGTTTTGACAAAAAAAACAAAAATAAATACTGAATATACAAGCGGTAGATATTGAAAATATAAATAATAGGTGAAATATAAAGACTCCTATTGATCTATATTTTTGTTACTCTTTTTCTTACAATAAAACACGGAAACATAATACGTTATTTATTAATGAAGTACACTTGATTTAAAAAAAAAACGCATACATGCAGTCACAAAATTTACCTTTCTAAAAGTGTATAATATATACGGAATACCAGCTAAAATGCCTAAAAACTTCAAAAGTACGACAATTTGTCATATTGTTTAAAAAAGGTCTCTAAAACTGAAAATATTTTTTTACTTAAATTAAAGGCAACCTTATTTTTATATTAAATTTTGCATAATACTAAAAAATCAGCAAAAATAATGTTTTAGTAAAGTCTTTATTGAACAATATCAAATTATCACTCGAGTAACGGACAAAGGCTGTTCTATAAAGAGGTCGGTAACCCATTTTGGAGTTGATAAAATAACAATAATACGATGGAAACAGCGCTGGATTGAAAACAATTCGACGAATAGGAAACTTGGATTAGGACAAAAACAATGGTAAACTTAATACTAATTATTTTAACTTAAAAAAGAACTAAAATAAATAATTTAGTATTTAATAGGATCACCATTTTTCTCTATTACAAGCTGCAAACGTCTGGGCATTGAAAAGGTTAAATTTTGAAAATACTGGTGGTCTTGTGAGAACTGATCCAATGCGCGATAAATAGCATCACTTAACTCTTTTAGCATTTCGTGGTCTCTAATTCCTCTGGTATATTATTTTAACGATTCGACCTCATATATTTTCCATTAGGTTAAGGTCAGGGCTGTTGGCTGGCCAAGGAAGTGTTTCTATATATTATTCTGAAACCATTGGCGAACAACATTTGCCGTGTGTACTGGACAGTTGTCCTGCTGATAAACGAAGTCATTATTTTCATGTAAAGCCTGTACAGATGGCAGCATAACGTTTTCAAGGATTTCAATATATCGTTCACTATTGAATCTTTCTTCGATTCTCCAAAAAAAAACCAAACCTCTAGCACTAAACCAGCCCCACATGTTTACAGAAAAATGTCCAGCTTTTTTAATTTGGTTTGTATATTCGGGTTCAAATCTACAATTTGGTGGACGATAAACTAAAATTCTCATGCTGCTTGAAGATGATTGAAAAAATTGACTGTTGAAAAAGTTGGTAATTATGCAGTATACGGTTTTCTGCCATTTTTGATTTTTTTTGAAAAATTCTTTATGGGGGCACCTTCTAGGGTCCCTAGGACCCCAAATCCGTCTGCGCCGTTTGTTTTTTTTTTTTTGATTTTTTTTGTTTTTTTTTTAATTTTTTCTCACTAAAACAAACCAAACCAACACAGTCCAACCCAACCTAATCCAAACCAACCCAAAACAATTAAAAAAACACTTTACAACCCTCCCTGGGCAACCTTTTTTCTCGTTAAAAAAAAAAAAAATCGGGCGCAGGCGGATTTGGGGTCCTAGGGACCCTAGAAGGTGCCCCCATAAAGAATTTAAAAAAAAAAATCAAAAATGGCAGAAAACCGTATACTGCATAATTACCAAAAAGTTCATTCATCATTGACATCATGTTTTGTTTTTATTTTTAAATGTCGAATTTCTAGTTTTATATGTGTTTTATTAACAATTAATTAACCTCCCTATATTGTGACTGTGCTGAGGGATTGTGAAAAATTGATGATTTTTTTTTTGTAACTTTTTTTTTGTTATTGTTTACGAATTCCATCGAAAAATTTTGACGGCGAAAAAGTAGGGTTAGAACATTTGACGTTTATTACTGAAGATAGCAGCTGGGATTGCGTTCGAAAACGGCACACCATGGAGCGCTCTGGATATTAGAGAGTTTTGGCAAGGCAAACTTTAGGTGTTTTCCGAATTGAGTAGGCTAGCCCTAATTTTGCTCAAAATAAAATAAATTTACTTTTAATTTACAAAATAAAGACTGAACTCTAGGGATTTTTCCCTTTCTTTTTATTACTTTGGATTTTATTTAATATGTTACTGTGTGCTATTGTAATTTTATAAACTTTATTTTAATGTGCATGTACATTTGCGTCTTTTTATCAAACATTTTAAGAGCGTGTGAAAACCTCTAAGAACCTTTTAGTTCAGATTTTAAACGAAACAATAAAAATGTCTTTGAAGTGTAGCCTTTGCAGTTGTTACTGTGTACTTAAGCGAAGAATAAAAGGCGAAATTTTTAGATTTCAGTGCGATCTTTGCAAGAGGGCCTTTTGCAAAAATTGCACCAATATGTCGACTACAGAGACTGATTGTCTAGTATTGGGTCAGAGAAAATTAGATTATTTTTGCCCAGAATGCAAAAAGAAGTGCACTGATTACAAGAATGGCACAAATCTGGAAAAGTCTTACAAAAGTTTGCAATTGGAACTAAGCAACAAGGAGCACGAAATTGAGGATTTTCAAATGCAAAATGATTCGCTGCAAATTAAAGTTGATAGCGCAAATGCCAAAATTACTGAGTTAGAAAGGTATATACTAAGACTAAAAAAAGGCTCGCAGTGTTTTGAAGATTTAGCAATTGACGCGGAAAATAAACTCGAAAAATAGATGGATTTTCAGGTTAAGATAGTTGAAAGCTTAAACCTCGAGATAAAACAACTTAAAGAACAGACTCAACACAAAGACAACAATATTGTGAATATAACTAGTCAATTAAATGCGATCCAAAAAGAACTTTTGGCAGCCCAAGAACTTAATAACCGTACTAACCTGTGGTTGAAAACTATTGAGCAAGAAAGTGTGTTATTGGCAGAAGAATTAAAAGCTTGTAGGATTAAAAACGTAGATTTAGAAGAAGATTGAAAAAGTAAGCAAGATTGTATCTGCGAATTTAAACATGAAATAGAAAACTTAAAAAAACAAATAGAGAATAGTACTAATGATATTTCAATTTTCGAAGAATTAAGACGTAATCAGAATGACTATAACTTTCAAACTAGTAATGAAACACAGGAGAAAGTTGTTGATACTGATGTTGGAGTGGCACTGGATTTGAATAAGTCACTGTCAGATCAAAAGAAGATCCTTATTCTCTCTGATGATACAGGACGACAAATTTATAAATTTTGAGTCAAGCAAAAATCACTTCAAAAATATAAAATTGAATTGATTATTAAACCTGGGGCACTTTTTCACAATATCATTGAATTTATGCCTGAGTTACTAATGCTACAGGCTGGGATAAAATTTCAGTTCGTGTCTTTGAGGCGCTCCCAGATTCTGTGCTTAATGTTTTGGTTGGAGCCATAAACAAATCCTTTAATACTGGCAAATTCCCAACTTGTCTAAAAAAGGCCTTAATAATACCACTATTTAAAGGGGGGGATCATAACCTTCCTTCCAATTTTCGGCCAATTGCTTTGCTTCCCACTTTATCCAAAATAATTGAAAAATTGGTCCAAATAAGACTTGTAAACTTTTTAAATGAAAATAACCTTTTGAGCAGTTCACAATTTGGATTTAAAGCATCCAAGAGCACAAATGATGCCATGTTTAATTTTCTGGAGCACTTTTACCTTAAACTTAACTCTGATGATAAGACTTCGGCAGTGTTCTGTGATTTATCAAAGGCGTTTGATTGTGTGAATCATAGAATACTGCTGGAGAAGTTGGAGAACTATGGAGTACGGGGAGTGGCTCTTGAGTGGTTTCGAACTTATTTATCAGAGCGTTTTCAAGCTGTATTAATAAACAGTGAGCAGTCTACTTCGGAACCAGTTAATGAAGGAGTACCTCAGGGTTCCATACTTGGTCCTCTGCTGTTCCTAATTTTTGTTAACGATATCTCACACCTGCCAATTAAAGGGAAACTTACTAGCTTTGCAGATGATAACACCTTCTTGTGGCATGACAATGATTTAGAGAGGCTTGCAGCAACAGTTTAAAATGACTTATCTCTAATTAAAGAGTGGTGTGATGCAAATTTGTTATCATTTAATGCCTGGAAACTAATATTTTGAACTTTAAATGTAATGTCCAAAATATTCATTTAGATAATGAAAATGTCAGCAATCCAGATGCAAACAAATTTCTTGGCCTTGTTATTGATGAAAACTTAAAGTTCAATGAACATAAAATAAAACTTAAAAGCAAAATTGCATCTAGCTGTTACGCAATAAAAGTTATAACAGATAACCTTGGTTTTGAAGCTGCGAAAAATGTTTATTTTTCTTTGGTTCAATCTCACCTTTCGTATGACATTTGCTTCTGGGGATCTTGTTCTGATTTTTTGTTTAGATCAGTTTTTATCTTACAAAAGAGAGCCCTCAGAAATTTGTGTGGTGTCAGAAGAAGATATTCTTGTAGATCTTTATATGTAGATAATAAAATATTAACTCTATGTTCAATATTTATTTTGGAGACTGATTGTTTAGTTTTTAAAAAGTATAAAGAGGAATTACATAGAAAGCATAGCTATAGTGTGCGCCGGCAATTTTTATTACCATTGCCAATTCCCCGATCTACATTAATTAAAAACTCATGTTCAATATTTATTTTGGAGACTGTTTGTTTAGTTTTTAAAAAGTATAAAGAGGAATTACATAGAAAGCATAGCTATAGTGTGCGCCGGCAATTTTTATTACCATTGCCAATTCCCCGATCTACATTAATTAAAAACTCATTTGTTTACAATGGTAAAAAACTTTTTAATCATTTGCCGCTAAATTAAATTGTTATAAACATTTTAGAAGCCACACTAAAGATATTTTAATCTCCAAAGCATTCTATACTTTGGAAGAATTTTTTAATGATAGAATGAATGATTAACTAACTAAGGGTAAAAATTGATGTATTTTAGATCAAGCTTGATAAATATGTATATATTATATGATTACTGCTTTTTACTTTTAGATTTATTTTTATTTATTTTTTTTCTTGTAAAATGACTATTCTTAAATTATCCTAGACTTTAAGTAAGGCTTTGTCAATGTTTATTTAATATGCACGACAATAAAGCTACTTTTGAATTGAATTGAATTGAAAAATTTTTTCGTCAGTGAAAACCACCCTCTCCCAGAAGTCATTGTCACGAAGAACGTTGTGCAGTACAAAAATCACTCTGGCCTGTTTTTGTTCTTCTGTTAGAAAAAGCTTCTTTGCAGCCACTCAATAAGAGACTTATGATTTCGTTACTCTTCTATTTACTGTTGCTAAAGAACCCGGAAATAATGTTACATTAGCTGCTTCAACCGACGTTGAAAAAGGATTTTGTCTTGAGATGGTCAATAAGTCTCTCATCTTGCACTTCAGAACTTACTTTTGGTTGGATCCATCTTTCCTATCCGTAGAATTATTTTCAATCCAGCGCTTTTTCCATCGCATTATCGTCATTTTATCAACTCCAAAATGGGTGGCCGCTCTTCTTATAGACCAGCCGTCTTCTATAACTCGAGTGATAATATGAAATTTTGTAAATGTTGATATCTGTGGCATTTTTAAGGATGTCACACTGAATTTTAAGCTGTCAGGCATACTAAGCTGGTGGTGCCTTATAATAGTATACACTAATGGAAAGCTAAATTTTGTGGCATAGAAAAAAATGCATGTATGAGTTTTTTTTGAAATCAAGTGTACATGCTAAATGCGTATGTTTGTACCTACTACTACTTTTCACTTTTCCCGAGTTTCTTTGGACAAAGGAACATTACAAATTCGTCGAGTCTCGTATTTTTACAGTTTTTGATACAGCAAAATTCCATTTTTAAACCTGACGTTTCTTAATGAAAAATCTGACAGTGACAAAGTTATTTATTGTCAGGGGTTACCAACCAACACCGTTCTCAACTAAAAAGCCAGTTAACTCATTTTCGTTTTAGTATCCTTTAGCCTATGATCGGCGCCATATTGACACCAAACTGACAGAAAATCCATGTTTTACTTGCCAATTTGGTTATAAAAATGGCAGCCACAATAGGCTTAAGGGCACTGAAGCGGTAGGAGTTAACAGACTTTTTAGTTGAGTACGGTGTTGTACCAACTATCATTGCCAACACACAATTTCAAACATTTCCCTAGCAACTGTCAAATCCAGTTGCTCACCTATGGTCAACACCTGCTTAACTAAAAAGCCAGTTAAGTCTTTTTCGATTTAGTATCGTTTAGCCTACCATAGCGGCCATATTGACACCCAACTGACAGAAAATCCATGTTTTACCTGTCAATTTGGTTATAAAAATGGCGGCAATCTTTGACTAAAGGGCACTGAAGATGGCTTTTTAGTTGAGAACGGTGTTGCTCTGGTAAAACAATAACTTTCAAAAATCGTATACAGGGCCTCTACCTATATCTAGTTTCAAACATGTCTCCAACACCTACCGTAATGTTTAAAATAAAATCGTTTGTTATTTGAAGACGTAATTTTGTTGGGCACATTAATATTAACATAATAACTTACGGTCGCTAAATGGCTGAGCGAGTAGCGGCAGGCTAAGTACTTTGCCTGCCACCGAAAAGTCCATATGTTGGCAATGGAGCACTTTACCGTTTTGTGTTGAACAACACAAAGTGGCCAACAACGGCTGTTTAAAAAAATAGTTATTTTCCTACTAGCTTGCGTAAAAGTGCAGTTTTACCACTTTTACGCACGCTTTTTGTTACCGATTTTTGAAGTCTAATTCGACTTTTTAGAAATATTTTTCAACCCAAATGTAAAGAAAATGCAAAAAAATTGCTATTTTAATACTTAAAAATTAAAATATAATGTTTTCTAGACGGATTTTACGCAAGTCGGAAAAATTTTGTACCTGAAACGTGCGAAATGTGTTTTTTCCGCCCTTGACGGCTTGCCCGAACTCCGCTCCGCGTCGTTCGAAAAAGTATCCCTTTCCGCACTTGTTAGGCAAAAAACTATTACCTAAAGTGATGCTTTACCGCACGCGACGGAAGTTGACCAAACGAAGCAAAGCGAGTTCGGTCAAGTCGGCAAGGGCGGTAAAGACACTTTACGCATGTGTTAGGTACAAGATTTTACCCAATAGCTTAATTATTTTAAAATAAAGAGCGATTTATGTGCTAACTTGGTCCTTCTTTCGAAAAATAAGTACTCTTCTCGTTGTGGCGAAAAATGGAAAAATGTAATTTGACTGGTAATTTCACACAAATTCGAGATAATAAGCATAAAATGATTAATAACCAACCCAATCCAACATAACCAACCCAACCCGTCCCAGCATAACCAACCCATCCCAACATAACCAACCCAACCCAACATAACCAAGCCAGGGTTTTCGTATTTTTATTGAACTCCTAAATTGAAGTTATTAATCAGTTTATGCTTATTATCTCGAATTTTTGTGAAATTTCCATTTTTCGCCACAACAATTTTCGAAAGATGGACCAAATTAGCACTTAAATTGCTCTTTATTTTAAAATAATTAAAATTTGGCTTATCTGACGGGGTACCTGTGGGACCGCTAGGTTTATGATAAGCTAGAGGTCCCTACTTATTTTTTTTCGAAAATACCAAAAAAAATGTTTTTTCAAAGTTTTGATTTATTATTCGGGGAGCACTTAAATAACACCTAATTTGGAGTAAAATTAAATTTTTCTAAAATAATTATGGATGGGACCGCTAGCTTAACGTTAACCTAGCGGTCTTACCGCTTCTTTAATTTTCTGCTAAAACTAGAAAAGCACTTCATTTTTAGTTTGGGGACTAAATTAGCACCTAATTCTGGCACTATCGTTTTTTGATTTTATTGAGGTGGGACCGCCTAGTTTATATAGGTTTTTTTTAGCTGAGTTCGACAAAAATAGTCTAAGTAGTTCCAGAGATAATACGCTTTCTACACACATATGTCAAGGAATTTAAGATATGATGACAAATATAATCGGATATAACTTCTGAACCGCTCATCCGATTATGTTGAAATTTGGTGTATAGATGTAGATTAGGCACAAATTTATTTTAGTTCTGTCAAGCATCAAAATATTTGATTAGTTTCCCAGTATTTATACATTTGAAGTTTTTGTTATAGGTTATTTTTCCTCTCATTATTTCCATCACCGATATCTGGATGAGATTATAGATTAGAAAGAATTTTGAGGTGTTGCTCGGGTAGTTTTATGTCAAAATTCAGCAATACAGCTATAGATATTTGTAAGCAGAAGAAAATTAACTATTTTAGGATAATATATTATTATAAAAATTGACTAGAGAGATTGGAAGAGAGTTAATGGTCAAGTCAATGACAAACCATTTTATTATCTCATATTACGACCCACACCTTTTACCTTTACCCCGACCATGAAAGAGTAAATCCGAGCAGAGGTAAAATTTCAAAATACCTGCTTTGCATGAAATTGCTTCTATCTCTTACTATTTAAACATGCGAAAAAGAAATAAACAAGGTGCTTAAATTGTAAAGTGAGAATATTCAATACACAATACACTAAGGATGTCAGCCTAACATTTTCAGTCGATAGAAATTTATTTGCGACACTGGTTAAATAACATCTATAATTAATAAACGTGATTAGAAATCATGGTTGTGATTTTTGTTAAATGTAGTATGAGTTAAGGTACTGAACTATCAAATAAAATAGGTCACTTTAACGGTTTAAAAGTACAATGACCGAAATGACCGAAAAAAATATGACAATATTGAAGTAGGTATTTAGCAAAACCTACGATCCTTGTAGGGGTTTGCATTGTTGCCACAGTACATTCCGCAGCTCCATATGTGCATAACTCGACCGGTATATCTTAGGTCAATAGATGACTATTCTTAGAGGGTTACATATCAGAAAATTTCTTAACGGTCCTCAGACATCCAGCAAACGAACAAACATAGCAGTTTAGCATTTACCTAGATAAAATAAATTGCAAAAATTACAGAGCACAAGTTGCCACGAGGCAGTTTTTACACGCTGGAACCCGATCTGCGCCAGCTGTCTTATACGTAGTCAAATTTAAATAAAACACAACGTAAGATAAGACAACGCTAATCTACTCTTTTGTCTCTGTCTGCCTTACACTAAAAAACCACTAGCAGGCGAAACACGTCGGCAATTTCTTGTGCGATGCAAGACGTTTTTTTGGTTGTCCCTTGAGGTTTTCTCTCTTTTCTGTTAGTCCGCGGTACTGGTCGGGACTCACTGGCCGTATGTTCTTAATACAGTACTGAACTAAATAAAGGTTTGACTTAAAAGATGGGTCGCAGAGACAATCCTCGCAGAAATCAGCATTATTCTGATGTGGAATTGCCAGAAAGAGGACCGGGTATGTTATTTTTGTTTCGTTTATGTGTATTTTTTTAATTTTGCCTACAACATATGGCATACATGTGGATATATAAAAATTCTTATAGGTTGTAATTGTAATTCTTATAGGTAACTCTTTTGTGACTTAGGTAACTTAGGTTAACTATTGCTTATAACGAGTCTTCATAAATAAAATTATTAAGATTAAAATGGTAGCATAACTATTATTAGAGGTTTTTTTTTAAGTGTCCTATACACATGGACAACACGTGTGTTTGGAAGAAGGGCCAGTGTTTCATAGACTTTTATATGTTTTATTATTTTCTTTTAATTTTACGAATCTGAATTTAAAAAAATGCTTTGAAATTATTATATTGCTAATAATAACTAATCAAATGTTCATGAATAAGTAGGAAACTTAATGAATTTTAAATTAATTAATTGCTGAATTTAACATGATCGAATAAAAAAAAATTATAATGCTTATATGTGTGTGTAATTAAACTTGATACTGCATGCCACTTTGAAATAAGATATTGCAAAAGAAAAATTTTATCATTTCATCATAAATTTACTATTAAAATAATCAGACAGAAAAATTGTATGTAACCAGCTAAAAATACATACATAAAAAGATAACACAAGACACCAAAAAAAATGTTTTCAGGGCACTGGTTTGGGTAGGTATGGTATTCCAAATGGTTTATGTTTGGGGGGATTTTGGGCGTGCCGAGGTCGAGGTGTTAAAAAAAATAAAGAAGAAATTACAACTCAATTGGACTTTGTATTACTGTAATTTACTATTACATTTTTGGCAAAATGTAGGTTACATTTAGATTGTAAAAAAATGAGGGGCCCAGTGCCCACAAAATTTATTTAAATTAAAATTATATTCTATCCCACAATTTAAAAAAAAAAGAAAGTTAATTCAAGTCTGGAAGAAAAGAATACACGGGTTCAATCCTTACTCCGGCATAAATAATTTTTTTTTAAAACTTATAATTATTTTGTGGTTATGTCCTTGACCTAACTTAAAAATGTTCATTTGTTTTTGTTTGTAAAATGTAGAACGAGTCTTTTTTGTTTAAATATTTTTTATTTTTACTTTTTTACACTTTTGTAATGTTCTTTAAATGTTAATCTCTACCGTGACGTTTCATATACCAGGTAATTACTATTTTCTTTTTTTTTAAATTTTGACGGTTCTTGCAATTATAATTAGCTTACTAGTATATCGTAATTTGTAGATCTGAAGATGCCTATGTAGGCGAAACACGTGTCACCTACCAAATTTTGAATAAAAAATTTTGTATTTTGAGACTTTATGACTTTGAGTTTCCCAAGTTGAAGCATTTTCAAATCAGTCAAATTCAGAAATTAAAGCTAAAATTAATGTTTTCATAAAAATACAAGAATTGTTGGAAGGAAGAGTTTAATGTTTAAGTTTTATCTGATTTGTATGCTTATTCCATAAAAAAAAATTAATAAAGAAATATTTATTGTTACCTAATTAGCTGCTCAACTGACACCAGAAACCAGGACGTAATTGATTAGATATAAATCCGCAACAGTTTTTTTTAATTAATTTGCTTACTAACCTCAAATTTTACTTTTAGTGGAAGGCCTAATCTACTGGCGGGACCCCAAGAAGTCTGGACCAGTCTTTGGCGGTGTCCTTCTCGTTCTGCTAGCCCTGACTTACTTTTCCCTTATCAGCGTGGTGGCATACTTGTCCCTGATTGCTTTGACTGGTACCATCACCTTCAGAATCTACAAAAATATCATACAAGCGGTTCAGAAGACTGGCGAAGGACATCCTTTCAAGTAAGCATGAATATTTGTAAATTTTTCTTAAAGAATTAAGGTATCGAAAATTTATTTGAAAATATGTAGTAGTAAATCAAAGAATCCCGCACGAAATACATTGAAAAATTATTTCGGTGAAATTTGACGAAATTTTAGTATGTTAGAGTGCGTTATGAGATCAGAAAAATGTGTAAATAAAAATTGATTTCTGTGACTAGTTCTAGAAATAAGTTTAAAAAAACGTGGTTTCGGGGTATATTGGGTACGCTCAAAAAGGCATTTCCTGACCAAAATAAAATAAGTGATCGACGAATGTGGGTTACCGAGGAACCACGCATGGACTTCCTTATTATTTTGTTGGTAAAACGTTAACAGGTTGCATACAGGAGCTGTTCAAAAAAAATAATTTTTTGATACATATTTATTTTCCTCTATACAAGAATTAAAGAATTATTTTTGAGCAAACATTAATGTTTTAGTATTTTCTAGATAAACTGAACAAGTTTTTCTTCCCAGTAACAGTTACTTTGTCTTACATGGTTTTTTTTTCAATTTTTTTACTATAAAACTTGACAAAAATTGTTTCCTACTACGAAATAATTATTTTGCAACTTAAAAATCCAAATATTATTTTGCATTAAGTTAAAGTGATAAGTGAATAAACTTTAAATAAAATAAATTTTATTTTATTTTTTTATTATTAATTTTTATAAAAAAGTAGTAAATATTTAATTTCTTTAAAACTGATCGAGGGATTTTCATAAGTAAGTTTAGAGTACCCTGAGAAAACTTTAAAAAAATCATCATCCTAGATGCAAAACATAAAGTGATAAAAAAATTGCACCCTGTATTAGATAAAAGTATGGTAAAGGCGTACGCAAAATTAAATGAAAATCCCTCGATGAGTTTTAAAGAAATTAAATATTTACTACTTTTTTATAAAAATTAATGATATAGAACTTTTTGCATGTACCTCGTAGCTAGGAAAAAAATAATAAAATTAAATCTATTTTATTTAAAGTTTATTTACTTATCACTTTAACTGAATGCAAAATAATATTTAGATTTTTAAGTTGCAAAATAATTATTTCGTAGTAGGAAACAATTTTTGTCAAGTGTTTATAGTAAAAAAATTGAAATAAACATGTAAGACAAAGTAACTGTTACTGGGAAGAAAAACTTGTTCAGTTTATCTAGAAAATACTAAAACATTAATGTTTGCTCAAAAATAATTTTTTTATTTTTGTATAGGGTAAGTCCATTTCAAATCAACGAATGGTTTGGACCTTGTCACCTTCGATTTTTATAATTTTTGGTCAAATTTTTTCTTAAGTGAAAAGAAGTAAATCTGCGAATTTTTAGATTTTTTAGATATCTAGTTTATGAGTTACTAATTTTCAAAAATGTAAAATATGGTCTTTTTTAGCCCTGGCTCGATATCTTTAAATCCTTGTTATTCATGAAGTCTTGGGCATATAGAGGTAAAAGTTGATGTGTAATATTATACATCCACAAGCTTAATTTCGGTATGCCTAGTGACTTTCTTATTGTAAAAAAAATTAAAGGGTCTAATCACAAAATTTATTTTGTAGACAGTTTAGAAACGTATTTTTTATTTTGTTAAATTTTTTTATATTTGATTCTTAAACAATTTATTTACATGTAGCCCAAGTTTCATCATGGGATGATAGTGGGTTCCTATTTAAAAATAATTTTTTGTAAAATGTTGTTGATCAAAATTCTTTTATTTTATCTCAAATAAAACTGTTTAACAATTTCCTTACTTTAATATTCTTACTATCAATATTCTGATTTGCGGACATAACGCCAACCAAAACCGCGCCACAAACCCTCATAAATAAGGGTTTAAACGACCTTACCAGGAGTTTTGTTCTGGCACGGTTTTGGATGGCGCGGTTTTCGGTGGCGCAGTTTTTGCGCCGTGGTGTGAGAAAACTGAGAAAAGACGCCACGAAGAAACGTCATGTTTAAACAACTTTTGTTTTTTACAGAATATCAAAGCCTATTTAGTACGTTATTAAAATAATGGATTACTTTGCAATTATTTTTGTGAGAAAATTTGAGTATAACTTAACATTTTACATTTTATCTTTATTTAAATATCAAATGTGGTGAAACTACCTGTCAGTGTTTTTACAATATACAGGGTACACAAATGATATGCCTTATAATACATATCTACAACTTTTGATATTTCTTTGATTGTTGGGAATTTGGAACCTTTGGTTGCACTAAAACAAAATTATGATTGTTTTCCACAAACCAAAACTACACTTTTTGCACTCGACGCGCGTTTCGCTAACAACGTTAGCATCATCAGGAGACGATAAACAATGAACTAAATTAATCTACGCTCTATCTTATATACAATCCTTTAGTGGGCGGAGATAAGACCAATAAATTGTGATTGATCACGATTTTTAATCCTACCTCCCCTCAACCAAAGAATAAAGTGTACTAAACGGGATAGGTCCTCTATCTTTATTTAAACTATTTCTGGATTTAATGATTTCCATACTTTCATATGCATTCAAAAGTCTTTTGTTTGGTACACTTTTTAGAAGTTTTAGGTTATCTAATGTGAATCTATGATTGTTTTCAAAAGCATGCTCGGCCACACTTGACTTTTCTGTTCTTCCGTATTTTAAGTGTGCTAAGTGTTCTTTAAAACGTGTTTGAATAGAGCGTCTCGTTTGGCCAACATATTTTTTGTCACAATCCATGCAACTAATTTCGTAAATTCCACTTTTTTCTAGAACTGTAGTTTTATCCTTGGGATTTCTTAGTAAGCTTCTTATTGTGTTACCGGATTGATATACTAATTTAAGACCGGTGTTATTAAATACTTTCTGTAATCCTTTCGTATAATTAGGATTATACGGAATTGATACAAATTTTGAGTCGCAGGTATCTTTTTGTCTGAAAAAGGTAGAATTCCGAAAGGTCTTTTGAAAAGAATGTCTATTTATCAGATTATTTATTAAGCCTTCGTCGTAACCGTTTTCGCCAGCTATATTCCTAATCCTATTCTTTTCTGCTTCAAATCTTTCTTTGTTTAAGGGGAAATTTACTAATCCATATGTTAAAAAGTGGACTTTGACCTATACAGAAAAGGCACGGCCACCAACAGGTATATTCCAAATGACTCTTTTCATTGCTTACAACATAAGCTTGCAAGTTTGCACTTTTTAACATATAGATTAGTAAATTTCCCCTTAAACAAAGAAAGATTTGAAGCAGAAAAGAATAGGATTAGGAATATAGCTGGCGAAAACGGTTACGACGAAGGCTTAATAAATAAGCTGATAAATAGACATTCTTTTCAAAAGACCTTTCGGAATTCTACCTTTTTCAGAAAAAAAGATACCTGCGACTCAAAATTTGTATCAATTCCGTATAATCCTAATTATACGAAAGGATTACAGAAAGTATTTAATAACACCGGTCTTAAATTAGTATATCAATCCGGTAACACAATAAGAAGCTTACTAGGAAATCCCAAGGATAAAACTACAGTTCTAGAAAAAAGTGGAATTTACGAAAT
The DNA here is from genome assembly GCA_963921995.1 of Oxystoma pomonae. NCBI lineage: Eukaryota > Metazoa > Arthropoda > Insecta > Coleoptera > Brentidae > Oxystoma > Oxystoma pomonae. The sequence continues at coordinate 64,042,850 of OY998167.1, forward strand.
TAGTTGCATGGATTGTGATAAAAAATATGTTGGCCAAACGAGACGCTCTATTCAAACACGTTTTAAAGAACACTTAGCACACTTAAAATACGGAAGAACAGAAAAGTCAAGTGTGGCCGAGCATGCTTTTGAAAACAATCATAGATTCACATTAGATAACCTAAAACTTCTAAAAAGTGTACCAAACAAAAGACTTTTGAATGCATATGAAAGTATGGAAATCATTAAATCCAGAAATAGTTTAAATAAAGATAGAGGACCTATCCCGTTTAGTACACTTTATTCTTTGGTTGAGGGGAGGTAGGATTAAAAATCGTGATCAATCACAATTTATTGGTCTTATCTCCGCCCACTAAAGGATTGTATATAAGATAGAGCGTAGATTAATTTAGTTCATTGTTTATCGTCTCCTGATGATGCTAACGTTGTTAGCGAAACGCGCGTCGAGTGCAAAAAAGTGTAGTTTTGGTTTGTGGAAAACAATCATAATTTTATTTCTTTGATTGTAAGAATAAAAATATCGAACATTATATATTATATTATGCATCAAGATATAAATATATTTTTTAAAATAGGATCCCACCGTCATCCCATGGTAAAATTTACCATACATATAAATGGATAGTCTAAGAACAAAACTTATAAAAATTTAGAAAAACAAAAAATACGTTTTTGATATTGCATAAAAAATATAATTTGTGTATAGACCCCTTGAATTGTTTATAATAAAATGAGGTTATTCCGTCTTTAACCTTTGGCTTGTGGATTACCCTCTGCACACAGCAAGTTTTAGCTATTTATCTGAAAGGGTTTAAAAGTTAGAAGACTTTGAAAAAGACCGTGCAGTGTAAAAATGTTGAAAATTAATAATTTGATAACTAAGTATCCAAAAAATTTGAAAATTTTTATTTTTACTTATAATTTTGCAAAGAATAACTAGACAGAAAATTACAATCATCAAAAAACTCAAGGTCCAAAAATATTTTTAAATTAGTTGAATTGATGTGGACTTACCCTATAGAGGAAAATAAAAATGTGTCAAAAAGTGATTTTTTGACTAGCCCCTGTATACAACCTGTTAACGTTTTGTCAACAAAATAATAAGGAAGTTCATGTGTGGTTCCTCGGTAACCCATATTCGTCGATTAATTATTTTATTTCGGTCAGGAAATGCCTTTTTGAGCGTACCCAATATACCCTGAAACGACATTTTTTTTAAAACTTTGGCCGTCTATATCTCTGGAACTAGTCATTGAAATCAATTTTTATTTGCCCATTTTTCTGATCTCATAACGCACTATAACATACTAAAATTTCGTCAAATTTCACCGAAATAATTTTTCAATGTATTTCGTGCGGGGTTCTTTGTGTACCAGAAGTGAAAAGCATCTAAGGGCTGATCCAGATAGCGACTTTGTATAACAGATGTTGAGAAATTAAGCGATTCTAAATACAATTAAGACAGATGGGGATAGGGAGATAAAACTGCGTTTTTTAAAACTATATACTTAATTTAATAGGAAAACAACAATGACAGTTCCATTTAGTTTCTAGGTTTAAATGTCAGCTGTTATATGGAAATTGGTCAAGAGAATTTGGAATGTACTGTTCAGCATATTTAAGAGAATTACCAAAATTTAGACTTGAAACTCCTTATTTTTATTATTGTTTTGGCCTGTTTTTCTTAAACCTTTTGTAATATTGCAGTAATAGAGCATTGTATAATATTATTAAACAATGCTGCAATGGTAGCTATGCGGATTGATGCCACTCTGGCACCCTTGGGGAACTCCAGATATTTAAGATGGCAGCCATTTTTATTTTATTAAAAAAAATAAAACAAAATATAGGCATGCGATAAATCATTCCAGGGGTCCTGAATCGATTTATGTGATTATAAAAATAATCACATGAAAAATGGACTATATAAATTTACGTGGTTGACTAATTTAAGTTTTTTTCCTGATTTTAATTGGAAAAGAAGTACATTTAATGAATCTGATTGATGAGGCTTTAGCTCCCCTGTAAAATTTTAAAAGAAGCTAGATGAAGAACAAAATTAAATTAACTTTGGGGTTTTTGGATCCACTGAATTCATTTCTTGTATTAAAACATTTTTTGAGGGTAATATAAGGATCCTGGGGTAAAATTTTGGGGGCAAAAAATATATTAAATAGCAAAAAAAACGTGTGATACATGGGGGTTTTTGGGTTCACTGAATTTAGTTTCGGGTTCACTGAATTTTAGTTTTGTATCGGTAACCAAAAAAGCCATGCTTTAGTTATCTGCAGACAGTTACTCAAATCATGTTTTTGATGAAGGTATAAAAAAAACATTTTTTTAAGTATCACAAATATTATTAGAAGTTTTTGAGGTACTATAGCTTCATTATTTTTGTCTTTCATCACACTCTCTTTATGGCTTTGCTGCTCATTTGTTGTCATATTGTTAACCAGCTCTTTTAGTTTTTGCATTTTTGAAAAAGTTGAACTATATTTTTTGTTTGGATCCTTCAAAGTGGGTTTTTACTGGACAGTTCCAATGGCTTATTTTTATCACGCAGGACACCCAAAAACTGATTTTGATTTTTTCTACTGGCTTAAGTCACTTTACCCAATCAGGTGGAGATACATACTAAAATTAGTGTTTCTATTTGATATTTTTTAAATTCTTCCACTAGCAGACAAAAACCACACAAATTACAGAACAAAAAACAGATTTGTGCAGCAAAGTTCTAACCCCCATTTGCACCGAATATATTTCATCTGTCCTTTACTAAAACTCTCTTTAACAACAAATGCAGAAAAGACAAAAACTCTAGCAATCCTTTCTCTCGTTTGTTAATGGAAGTTTTAGTTAATGGACACATAAAAATGTCAGTGAATGGGGGTAAGAGCCGGTGCAATACAACAGATACGCTGACACGTTTTTTTTATCGTCATTGGTGCGGACAAAAATATGAATGTAGCTCAGACAAACGTAGTGACTTTTTTTGCACTATGCTGCATGGTTGCAAAAGAATTTCGGTAAGAATTATCTGTGCACGTCCAATTTTATTTATTTCTAAAATAATCATGAACAGTTGCACACTATGGGTATCTTATTATTCCTTGACTTTCAGGTAATTTTTAGGTTTTTACTGACTTTTCCCTAACAGCATACAAATTCCCTGACTTACCCAGGTTTTCGCTGACCACTTTGAACCCTGATTGAGTTTATCGAGTCCTATAGAAATTTACTCGGAAATTTCACTTGTTTTGAACACTAATGACAAAAACCGGATTATAAGTAATGATGCTGTTCAGGAATTATGTGCAATATACTATGGTATAACTTCAAAGCAAGTCTTGAACAAAATTAAGAGCTTGAGGTCATACTTTCATAAAGAACATACAAAAGTTACTAAGAAAAGTGGAAGCGCAACCTCCAAAAGATACAAAAGCAGTTGGCCAAAACATCCATGTTGAATGTGCAAGATGCACCGATATCAATTTTAGTGTAAATAATATGTTGCACGATATAAAAAAGTACGGTTTTGGGCGCTACATTGCATGCGCTGCTGCATGAAATGCCGTGTGCACTTACGCATGAGAAAAGATACCATCTAAAGCTAGCTTTATGAATATCTTGAAGATGCTCTCATTTCTAAGAAACGAATTTAGAAAGTTTATGTTATGGATTTTATCCTTGAAACAATAAATATAATTGAATTAAATTGAACTAGGACTCTTGTACTACCCTTAAAATACTTTAAAATGTAATTAGAAGACTTAAACACATCCAAATATGTATTTTTATATTATTATTATTTCCAAAAATAATAGGAACCCAAAACTAACTGTAGGAGTCCCAAAAATCTCCAAATTAATATATCACATATCTTTACACCAATATTTTTTTTGTTTTTTGTTACCATTAAAGGTGCCCCTGCTAAATAATATTGTTTACACCCATTTACACAGAATTTTTTCAATCACATAAATGGATTCAAGGAACTCAAAAACATGCCTATATTTTGAATCTTGAATATCTGTAGTTCCCCAAGAGTGCCAGAGTGACATCAATCGGATTAATAAGACCCCCTTAGCTACCAAAATCATTCAAAAAACCTTTGTTATCAAACACTTCTTTCAAAATTTAAGATTCTTTCAGACTGAAATCATGTTTCAGTATGACCTTAAATAGATTTCTTGCATTTTCAATATTGTTTTAAAAGAAATAAGGTTTTTAAGAAATAAAAAGTAATATATAGGCTTGCCAAGAGCTTTTGAACTAAATAAATCCTGGCCAATATCCAACTGAAAGGCAGATGTACTAGTCAGATAGCCTTATTATTATTTCCAAATTTAAATAATCTATCTAGGCCAGCTAGTTCAATAAATCCAATATAAAATCTTATTTTTTGACTTTAATATAATATTACTGACTCTTACAATTTTTCAGTTGTTAAAAAACATAAGAAAAACACAATCACAAGTCTATGCCATGAGGACACCGTGGCGGTCGCAGCTTATTTTTTGAAGGGTGGAGGGGGGGGAGTGGTTAAGTAGATGTTGGGCTAGTATGTACAAAAAAAATTCCAGATTATTAGGCGAAAATATTAAGAAAAATATATGTGCTGTTAATAAAAATAACTTAAAATTGTAGAAATCAATGTTCTTATAGTGCTCCAGACAAAAATTTTTGCAATTTAAGTAGAAAATTCTTGAAAAATTTTGATCTCCTTTTGAGTCAATGTGGGGGGGGGGGGAGTGGTTAAGTAGATGTTGGGCTAGTATGTACAAAAAAAATTCCAGATCATTAGGCGAAAATATTAAGAAAATTATATGTGCTGTTAATAAAAATAACTTAAAATTGTAGAAATCAATGTTCTTATAGTGCTCCAGACAAAAATTTTTGCAATTGAAGTAGAAAATTCTTCAAAAATTTTGATCTCCTTTTGATTCAATCTGTTTTTATTTTGAAACGATAACAACACTATAAAAACATCTTGGACTTTTTAAAATAGAAATATATTTGTCTGAGCATGTGCCCTAAATTTTTAACATTCACTTAGTTTATACATGCCCGTTAAAACGTTTAAGAAATGTGCATTAGCGTTTAGTCGGAAATATACCTATTTGTAATGACATCATTTTTGTTTATATTTGTTTAATATATTTCAACAGCGATGCCAACACAAATTGGGTGTCTGATCATTGTTCGTTTTTTTCTGTTAAGGGGGGTTTACCCAACTTTTCATATTGATAATTCATAACTTTAATTCATAGTATATAAGCACAATTTTAGTGTTAATACATAATTTATCATCACCTGTTTATCCAAGTTTATGGATAAATTTTGAAAGTTAACATACCAAATTGAGAAAAATAAAGAACAAAAAAAATGTTTTTTCTTTAACTAACCTCAACAGATTAGGTATTCTTCTTTCTTGCTAAATTTCTGTTTTCTAATATCAACTAACCAAAATGTTTTCTTTGCTTTTTTCATATTGATAGTGCATAAAGTTAAAATTAACCAACTTTTAAATTATGCACTGTGCTTATGACATGTGAATTATAACTATGGAAACTTGGGTAAACTTATATTAAGAATAATGTATTTAACATTATGACTATGAATAAAATTGTGCTTAGGTTATAGATTATCAATATGAAAATTTGGGTAAACACGCCTTTAGTATCAATTAATAACATAAATTTGTCAGTTTGTTGTCAAAATAAATATTGGTCGTCAATATGATGTCATTACAAATGGGTATTTTCTACTATATATAGATGCTTGTAAACACTCAAACCGGTTTTACGGAAAGTTCTGATTTTCTACCCTTAAACTTACATTTAACATAAGCTTGGTTTATCCATCAAATAAGCAAAAATTTAAGCGTAATTCTATATGGCGGTCTCTTTCTTTTCTGAAGGAAAAAAAAAGGATAGACTTATAGAATTACGCTTAGTTTGCTTATTTGATGGGTAAACCAAGCAATACATTACATAATAACATGGTCAAAAATGGTGCATGCTACAACAAATGCACTTGTATATATAGTGGTAAACGGTAAACTACATCGAAATATATGCTTACGCGGGAGGGCGTTAAAGTACTAAAATTAGGGATATTGTATGGGTTTTATATTGTTTAATGTTACTTGTCAAATATATTTTTAACGGTTGTCGAATAATGTCATTTTATAAAATTGCCGGTCGCGGTAGCGCAGTGGGCAGCGTATCTGCCTGCCGCACGGAAGGTCCTGGGTTCGAATCCCGGCTAGGTGCATGGATATTTTGTGTTTAGAAGTTGTCTTTAACTTTGCAAAAACTTCGCTAACACTGGGCATTGATCTTGTAATTTATGGAAAGTCCCAATATAAAAAAAAATGAAATTTTATAAAATTATATATTAATCTTTTTTTTAATCTCAAAATATTGTATGCATCTCGGTCATAAAGTGTGTCTAACGCCCTCAGCGTTTTTTTTCACGCCGCGGGCGTTAAAGGGTTCCTTTAAGACCTAGATACATAAATAACTATTGTTCACCTCCTACCGGATTGTTTCACCTTTCACCACTTAAAAAACTGTTGAGTTTTCATTCTGCAGTTCTATGTGATTCAAATCAGTAAAATTAAAATCTAATTCGCAATATATAATCCTCATTATTTTTTAAAACCTTGGTAAATAAAATGAAACACTTAAAACATGTTTCTTTTATTTTTCAGGGATCTTCTGGAATGGGACCTCTCTCTCTCCCAAGAAAAAGTCAAAGAAATTGCCGAAGTGATTGTCGCTCACACCAACGCTGGAGTCAATGAGCTTCGTCGGTTATTCCTTGTTGAAGACCTTGTTGATTCTATTAAATTCGGGATCTTGTTGTGGACGCTGACCTATTTGGGAGCTTGGTTCAATGGAATGACCCTTATTATTCTTGGTAAGCAATTGGTTTTCTTCTAACAAACGTTAATTTGGTTTTCAGTCATGGCAAAATGTTTTTTTTTTTAAGTACTTCTAGCACCATTGCATTGGATAGTATAATACCTAATAAAAAAACGAAAATATTAGTTGAAAAAAATTAGAAAAATTTATTTTTTGACTTTTTAAATAACAAATATCATATCGCCCAAAGATCTTAACTTCTATGGCATGTTCCTAGAGGATAATAATCGTTTTTTTATCTCTAATTTTATATAATATGCAATTCAATAACAGCATATTCTCACTTAATCGTAATTTACGCTACAAGGCCGGGAAATGGTCTATTAAAGTACAAATCTAGATGTTTACAGACGAGGCGACGAATGAGTCGAGTCCGAAATTTCTAGACAAGTTCTTTGATGACATTTTACGGTCTTGTATCGGACAACGTTTTATTTCATACTGGTTTATATTTTATTTAATTAATAAAATATATATATATTAGATGTCAGTATTCAATTCAAAATAATCTTAAAAACTTAGCTACAATAATACAAGTTGTTGATCTAGCCATCTTTAAATCAGTTGTTAACAGTAATAAAATAATATCAATAAAAAATGTTCAGAATTAACCCTGTGGTGTTAGTTAAAATACTAAATTTCAGTTCCAGTCCGGTAAAGTTACTTTTTGCTCAACAGACCGGAAAGTATTCTCTTTTCGGTCGTATTTTTAGCCCGGACAGTTTTTCTTTACATGAAGTTCTCAAAAAGGACCTTCTTTTATTTTCCCAGGCAATAATTAATGTTCCGGTCCCATTTTCAGTCAATTTGGCAATGACTTGTATTCAGTCAAGTTGAGATGCTTTTAAATTTTGCTATTTCTGACAGTTTTATTTACCAAAATAAACTTCTAGTCCTCTTATATCTAGTTTTTTCAATTTTAAAATCATTATCTTTTGATTTACTGTATCAAGACAACATTTATTCACAACCTACAACTTGTGTATTTTCAATTGACTTTCACATATGATAAAAAAACATGTTTAAATGGGTTCTCCGAGGTTTTTTTAAAAGTTTTGAAACTTATATTAGAAAATTGGATTTTTGCATAAATCTAAACTCTCAACAGCGCTTCATCGTTTAGTTACTAATGGCCTAGATGGGAGGATAAACCCTAAAACAGACGCGTGTAAAACTTTCAATGTGCTGCTCTAATATTTTTTTTTTCGTTTTTTGCTTCTCCTGTAAAATTACACTTTTGCACATGTCCATAACTTGGAAAGTCAGGGAATTTGAAAATGGTCAGGGAACGCCAGGGAATTCTCCACAATGAGAGTAATTTAAGTAAACTATGAAAATATATCTTATTTTTATGTTTGCTTCCTACTTATTCAGAAGCAAAGTGTTCAAAAAGCAAGCAAAATATTTGTAATTTTTAGTTTACTATTTTATCAAAAACTTACCAAGCTTTTTCAACTGTTCAACTTTGTTCTTTAAAGATGTTGAATAAACACACATTATTTTGTAAACAATGGTTTAGACGCGAAGGTTTATCCACATTCCTCTTTTTTAATAAATACACACCTAATATGAGTTAAGTGAAAGTTTGAGTAAAATCACTTGAATTTTATAGTAAAATCACTTGAATTTTATAGTAAAATCAACATTCTAAAAAAGTTGTTTCCTTTTTTGAGAATGCTAAAAATACCAGTCAGAGAAGGTCAGAGAAAAGTCAGGGAATTTTTTCTCAAAAAACCTGTGGACACCCTGACATAGGGAGGTTTTACTGATTCCATAAAACATAAATGAAATAACACCCTGTATTGTTAGGAAGAAGTAGGAAAGAACAGCTCGATTTAAACAAAAAGTATTTGTTACTTCTTGGTGCTTCATATAAATTTAATTTACTAATAGAAACTTAAAAGTTTGTATAATTTAAAAAATGTTATTATATTTATTTGAATAAAATTGAATAATTTAATTTAAACAATTAATAAAAAAAATGTTTTCATTTCAGCATGGGTTGCTCTATTTACCCTTCCTAAGGTTTATGAAACCAACAAAATACAAATTGATGCCAATCTCGAAATTGTAAGGACTAAGTTAGCTGACATTACCTCAAAGTAAGTTTTAAAATTCAAAAAGTAATGGAAAACCAAACTGTTATGTGCAGGGGGAATATACATGTTATGGGCTTGGTTTCTGAAAAATTACGATTTTTGACATCACCATAAAATTTCTTTTAAAATGATGTATCGCACATGATATTTTATTACCTATTTTTAGCACAAAGCACAAAATAATGATTAAGAAAATAAAAAAATTTAAAGGAAATTTTATGATTTTAAAAATCGAGTGAAAAATTTGTTAATAATAAAAATACCAACTTAATGTTACATCTCAAAAGGTAAGTGTTACAAATCAGTTTAAGAATTAAAGAAATTTTCAATAACAAAAAAGTTATAGACAAAATTAATTATGAAAAAAATTTGCTCTTTTATTATATAAGTATTTTTCTTAATTAGGCTGCATTCAGTGCTACTGGCTTCTCACAGAGCCTAGCAGCGCATCACTAATTAAAAAAAAAGCGAACAATATTTCTTGCGGTACAAAATTAGCTCAAATCTCGACTCAAATTAGTTATATAGGTTCGAATTAAGAAATTGAAAGTAGCGCTGCTAAATTATTGGACATAGAATATACATGCACCACCTTCAATAGGACTATTTGTCTAGGTACCACTCCTAATTTGATAAAAATTGAACAAAAAATCCATACTAATAAAGAATATGAATATCTGGAAAATAATTTAATATTTTTTGACGTGTGGGCCTCAGCTCCACTATTTTATATTTTTTATATATAAATCTAACCCAAGCACTTTTTCAGGGTAAGAGCAGCAATTCCTATAGGCAAGAAATCAGAGGAGAAAAAAGAATAAATTGTGGAATTTATGATCCAAACTTACTCTAGGATATTTAAACAAACAAAAAACTGTCATTAAGATGTCCATTTTTTATATTATTAATTTATAATTATATTTTTTTTAAAATTTTGACATTTTTTCCTATGTTTCAGTCTTTCTATTTTGCTTTATAAAAGTAAACATTTTCAATAGTAATAATAAAAATACTAGGGCCTTGTGTTATGATGGTTAACAGAATATCATTGTTTAACCTATAGAGAAGTTACACTACTTTATGTACAAAAAAAAATGACACTTTTTGGGCCAAATTGTGGTCCATATCATTAAATATCTTTGACAAAATGAGTCGAACACTTTTCATTTCATACAGACGTTATGTTAAAACCTATCCAAAATAAAATCTGTATGAATATAGGTTGGCCGACTTTCCTATATATTAGACAATGATAATATTTATATCCCTTTGACTGAAAAAAATCATCTTATTTAAATGTTTATTTGATATTTTTACTTGTTTTTGTATATAGCAGCGTTTTTCTTTTTTTTGTTATTTAAGTGAAAGTTTTAATTGTAGAGCAATGCAAGCACAGCTTAAAACTGTGTATATTTATTAAATATAAGGTATATTTATGAGTAAAAATATAAATTCTATGGTTTTTAGTTTGTTTTATTCCACTATTTTCATTAAAGATACTTAAATATATTATTAAACTAGCAAAAAGCGTCTGGTTAGAATATATAAATATTTTAGTATCTTTTAATCTAAAGCTTTGCTCTTTTTGTGCCAATACTTCAATTTTTAAAAATCTTTTTGTGATCTGCATGATATTTATAGTAACAAACTCTGTTTAGAATGTCAAAAAGCATTAAAAATGTAAGGTGTAAAAAACTATTGGTTTCTTTTTAATTTTTTTGTATAGAAGTGATATTTTGTTTTTGGGTCAGCAGCTAATGTGCAATTTTCTAACATTCACAGAGTGGCTCTTAGCACAATTTTAAAATATTGAACTAAGAAGTAAAGGCCTGTTTATTTTATTTACATGGCTTAATAATATATTTTTTTTTAATGTCATTTTATAGTAACATCATTTTCTAATATTGTAAAACATTTACTTGTTGTTATTGATAAAATTTGATATGATAATGTTCATGAAAATTTAAGTAATAATATATAAATTTATTTATATAGATTGTTGCAAACTTTTGATAGCTTTGTATTTATTTTTAAATTATATTGTTTAAATATCTGCTTTCAATTTTGTTTTTCATTTATTGACCTGTCAGCTTCCTCATTATATGCTTAGTTTTCCTATCTACTTTTTTTTAAAACTACCTAATATAATATTAAAAATTCCAAATAAAATATCCAAAACAACTAGGCATTTATTAGTTTTCATTTTAGGGCAGAATGAATTTTACAGCGAGAGACAGACATACAGAATTAGCACTAAATTTATGAGAATTAGGTAAATCTTCCGTTAATAATATATTTGTAATTACTTGCCCTTGCAGTTTGCCTTGTCCCTCTGTCTATGTTTGCCATTTGAGATTACGATTTTTTTAAAATTTTTCTGTTTGTCATTACCAGAAACACATCCAAAAATGTCATAAGTATTAGGTAATAAAGCCAATTTAATTTGTTGGGGTCACAAACCTAGGGTTGTGGTTGGGAAACACCTCTAGGAAGAACAGAAAAGATTTAAGTCATTATGAATGGTGAGAGTGCAGCCTGCATTGGTAAGGTATAAACAATTAAGGGCTGGCTTGGTAATGCACTTTGGTGTACATGCCGATGGCAATTTAAGGAAATTTAAAGCAATATTTAGAGGCAAAATCTGGTAAAAATGCCTTTTGGTGTACACAAAATGATGACCGAGCCACCTCTCAGATATAAATGAAACTCTAAAACCTTACTAATGAGTTGGGTAAACCTGCCATTACAAGAAATAGAAAAAGCAGCCTAAAAAGGTCAAAAGGAAAATTAAAACGCTTGCAAATTCTGGTCATCACAACAAAGGCAAAATTGAGGGAAAAATAGGTATAAATTACAATTTCTAAAAAACTGAATAGTCATGAGACTAAAGAGCCGACAGTAATTATTTATTGTGGTTTTCATATTTTCATTTTTTTTTAGGTTGGGTTGAAAATTAACCTAACCTAACCTAGACAGACTCAAACCAACTTATTAAAAGCCAAAATAACCCAAAAAACACACTTCAAACTAAATTTAAGTATCGTTCATTTAAGGCATAGTCGTAGTTTTAGTTCTAAATTTAGTCATAATGCTATCTCTGTCACTGTTTTTTTTCTTAACGAGACAGTGATAGAGATAGCATTATGACTAAAATTAGAACTAAAACTATGACTATGCCTTGTATGAACGATACTTAACCCAACCTAACCTAAACAGACTCAAACCAACTAAATTAACCCAACCTAACATAAACAGACTCAAACCAACTTATTCAAAGCCAAAACCCAAAAAAACACTACATTCCCTACATCTTTTGGTAATTATGCAGTATACGGTTTTCTGCCATTTTTGATTTTTTTTGAAAAATTCTTTATGGGGGCACCTTCTAGGGTCCCTAGGACCCCGAATCCGCCTGCGCCCGATTTTTTTTTTTTTTTTTAACGAGAAAAAAGGGTGCCCAGGGGGGGTTGTAAAGTGTTTTTTTAATTATTTTGGGTTGGTTTGGATTAGGTTGGGTTGGACTGTGCTGGTTTGGTTTGTTTTAGTGACAAAAAATAAAAAAAAAATCAAAAAAAAAAAACCAACCGGCGCAGACGGATTTGGGGTCCTAGGGACCCTAGAAGGTGCCCCCATAAAGAATTTTTCAAAAAAAAACAAAAATGGCAGAAAACCGTATACTGCATAATTACCCATCTTTTTTGGAAATAAAAAAATGGAGGCACCTTCTAGGGCCCCTAAATCCTTGTCTGGCATTTTTTTTAATGCAAAAAAAAAGGTTTAGCGGAGGTTAAACTTTTAAAGTGTTTTTTTTTTGGGGTTGGTTTAAATCTGTTTCAGTTGGGTTGGGTTCATTTAGTTAAAAATATACTAAATTATTACTGGCAGCCCTTAGCTTTAGCCTCACAACTACTATGATTTAGACACTCCCTTTAGCTAAAGCTACAGACCCTTCTTCGCAGCTATAAAGTGCATTTTCTATTATTTTATAACTGTATCAATACATCCCATTCGCTAACATTTTTCCTTGTTCGGACTTCTTCAGACCACCCAGTAAAGGCTGCCAATTTTTAGATCTCGATCATCTAGACCAAACACTTCTTTAAGAGATTCTATGTGCTTTTAGTATTGGACTGGATCAACAGCTTCCTCATTATCTGGTCTTGTTATGTTTTCGGTAGCTGCAAATTAGTACTAAAAAAAATTACGTATGTAATCCTCCAAGATGAGGTGTTCGTGTTATATGCTCTGTTAAATGATTTTGTGATTTGAACTTTTAAAACTCGATTTGCTATACTCTTGTGGTTTTTATTCCTGCTCTTTATCTGAGAGCCTATTAATATTCCCAAATGGCTCATGAAAACCTGATTTATAGGCGATTCTGTAAAAAGGTATATCCCTCACTGATGTTGCCATTAACATTAAAAAGTTATTTATAAAAATTATAGATTCAGACCGAATGTCGTAACTTTAGCCACGGCCTAAAAGAATTTTCATAAAGTTCATTTTTTTTTAATTATCTGCGGCCCAAAAAGTTTAAACTTAAACATAATGCTCAATGCACATTTTGTCTTCTCTCTCTACTTTTTGAAGAGAAATAGACAGAAATAGAAATAAAAAAATAAGCAGCCACTAATGTATTAAAACTTGAGAGGCCCTAAAAAACTTACTGTAAAATTCAAAAAATCCATTGAAAAAAAGAAAAAAAAACTGAAGAACCAAAACTGTATTTTTCTTTTGGAAGAAACTTTCTGCTGCGCTTTTAAATCCTACATCATTAATTGTGAGGAACCTATCTTCGTCTGAGAATTATTATTAGCTCTTTATCTTCTTACTTGTGCTAAAAAGAGAAACCAACATCCCAACCGGTAGTGATTGCTCCAACTGACTAAAAACTTGTTTTAACCAGTAGGAAATGATCACGTGATACAGAATTTTTGGCTTTTTTCTTAGCCACGTTTTAGAATCTTTTCAAGCAAAGAATAAAAGAAACTGTCACAGTTGAAAAACAGCTGTTTGCAAAGTGATTTTTCTTGTAAATTTTTAAATTAGTGCAAAAATGGAAGTGATGGAGCTGATAAAGACACCCAAGGTATTTACCAAGGGCAACCTTATTGGTAATTATGCAGTATACGGTTTTCTGCCATTTTGATTTTTTTTGAAAAATTCTTTCTGGGGGCACCTTCTAGAGTCCCTAGGACCCCAAATCCGCCTGCGCCCGATTTTTTTTTTTTTATTACGAGAAAAAAGGGTGCTCAGGGGGGGGGGTTGTAACGTGTTTTTTTTTATTGTTTTAGGTTGGTTTGGGGTAAATATGCAGTATACGGTTTTCTACCATTTTTGATTTTTTTTGAAAAATTCTTTATGGGGGCACCTTCTAGGGTCCCAAGGACCCCAAATCCGCCTGCGCCCGATTTTTTTTTTTTAACGAGAAAAAAGGGTGCCCAGGGGGGGGTTGTAAAGTGGTTTTTTAATTGTTTTGGGTTGGTTTGGATTAGGTTGGGTTGGACTGTGTTGGTTTGGTTTGTTTTAGTGAAAAAAAATTTAAAAAAAACAAAAAAAATTAAAAAAAAAACCAACCGGCGCAGACGGATTTGGGGTCCTAGGGACCCTAGAAGGTGCCTCCATAAAGAAATCAAATTAAAAAAAATCAAAAATGGCAGAAAACAGTATACTGCATACTTACCACCTTATTTTCCGTTAACCTTGGCGTTTTTCTGCAAAAGTAGGCAATAGGTGGTAAAGGAGAAAAATATTGACAACTTTGCTCATAAATCCCTACATTTTATGCCCCCTGATATAAAGGCAGGTTTATCTAATGAATAATAAACATGGAATTACCCCTCCATATTCAATGCATGTTTGGTTGTGTGGACAACACGGGATGGAGCTATTCAGGGCAAAGTTTGCCTTTAACAGAAAGACAGTCTCGGACAGAGTAATAGTTTTGCCCTTTTGCTCGGACTAGCTCTTGTCACTCTTACGGGTCATTCCATATCAAATCAACCAAAAAATCACAAAAATTTTACGCGACCAATTCCAATTTTGATGATTTTTGGTATATATTTTCTTCTTACCATAAAAGTTGAAAATGCAAATTTTTAGATTTTTTTGATTCGTAGTTTTTTTTTTTTTAATTTTTCAAAATAAAAAAGTCAGCATTTTGACCTTAACAAGAATGTACAAAACTAGCAATATCTCGAGAACCACTTACACTAGGAAAGTAATAAATGGCTCATTTTAAAGTCATTTTGAAGCTCTTTTTTATGAAATATCACAACATAATTTTAACAAAAAAAAAAATTGAAAATAAAAAATTGAAAAAAAAAATTGAAAAATTCAAAAAGGCCATTTTTAATTTTTTTGAAAAAAATATATAATTTTGGTCAAAGTGTTACTTAATTATCCACAAAATTTTATGATGGAGAAATGATGGGTTCAATGTCAAAAAAAATATCAAAAATATTAAGTACATTAAAAATCATGCATTTAAAAAAATAAACATATTTTAGGAGCACCAATAGTGCACTGGATATTAAAATAAATAAATTTGTTGGATGGATACAGGTTTTAAAAAATACCCAGAGGCTTTATCTACAAATTATTTTATTTTAAACTCGCAAAAGAAATAAACAAACTTTTCTACTTCATTGATAAAAATTAGACAGAAAACACTAAGACTAACTATATACCTTAAATTTATTTTTTTAACTTTCTTTTAAGAATTTCTGATGAATCTGACATTTCTTTTTTGCTGACATTGTAAGTTCTGCCAGTAGCAGTGTTGGGTTCAACTTTTTTTATAAGACTTTCTGGTTTAATAATTAAAATATCTTGAGGGGTTGTGTAAAAAAATGATGAGGCAGGTCCTCGTGGATGAAGAAAGCTTACTTTCAGTTCTCCGCTCTCATTATTTTTCCCCAAGACACAAGCCAGCCACCAAGCACTGTCATATTCTACAGTGACAAACCCTGACTCGATATTTTGCAAAATAATGCTTCCACCTTTAAAAAGATTATGTGTTTCGACCTCTAAGCATGTAGAAAACTGTTTTGCCAAAAACGTGCTTTCTCTAAGAGGAATTACAGCATGAATTTTTTGTGTCCCCGGTATTGTTAAGACTTCCGCAAATCTTTTATTCAAAATTATTTCATGATTTGTATAATCTGCTTCTGTACAATATTTAAAATCAATGCCAGATATGTTTTCTTCACACCAAGTAAACAATTGTAGAGGTGTCATTATTTGATTGTCATCGGGCCTCTGCAAACTGGCTTTGGCAGCAAGTCTTTTAACAGTTCCTCCCAAGCCATCGCAGGCACTTTTGCCATGCGAGGTGGCAAAATAATGCCACTCTGCTTCAACACCAAAATCTTTTTTATGCAGGCATATATTCAGAAAATTCTTTTTGTTTTTGTACTGCGCAGCACATCCATCCGAAAAATAAAAAATTTTGTTAAGTCCTGGTATTTTGATTTTTAAATCAGGCATTAATTTTTTTAAAAATAAATGAAATGCAATTGTATTATGTGTCAAGCTTTCCGAAATAAACACATAATTCAGGTTGTGCAGTTTACCATCACTTAGAAAATAAATGGCAAAAGGGTGGAGGGTTGCCTGGCTGTTATTCCAATGATAAGACTGGACTTCATCTTGCATAACAAAGGAATAATTTTCCGCAAAGTCGCAAGTGATCAAAGACTCTCCAGGTTTAAGGTTAATTTTTATTTCATTGTATCTATCTTTTTGCATTTTTGCAATAAAAGAATGTGATTTAAGTTTTACAAGATCATCAGTAAATTCCTGGACAAAATCATCACTTTTCTTAACAACGGTTTCCATAGTACACCTATCTACTGAGACCCACTTTTTAAATGAGACCTCATCAATTAATTCTTCCTCAAATTTTTCTATTAACGTATTTTTAAACTGTTCTACTCCAGGACATTGCTTGCATCTATTGCTTAAAAAACAGTCCACTGAAGGTGGATTACACATTAGTTTATAAAGGCAATCATGATAAGATATTGCAAGAGGCCTGTTATTTTCATCATATAGCTTATTTAATTTGGAGCCATTGAGCATTAGTTTTATATTTTGATGTATAGTACATACACATACAGTATGAGTCCCACTTTTTCCTGCCAGTATACAGTTTTTGGGTCGCAGTTCACAAAATTTTGAAAACCCAATTTTTTCATTGGGGTACTCAGTTTTAAACAATGCATAAATTTCTTTTAAATTAGCTAAGACTAATTTTTTTTGTACATATTCTTTTTCAGCTCCATATTTTCTGATAACAACATAATCTTTTTTACCTGGCATGGTCCTGCTAATGTCATCCCTTTGGTAAAAATCTACCACTATTTGGGCCACTCTATCACTAAGGGTCTTTCCCGGTTTGGGGTTAGGAGAACATAATATGCCATTGTCCTTAACTAACTGTTTTACAGCTCTGGCCAAATATTGAGAAACTCCAAATTCTTCTTCAATCTTCTTTCTACTCCAACTTTGAGGTAAACATGATAAAACTAGTATTTTCTCACTCCTCTTTTCGGTTTTTAAAAATTTGTCATTTAACTGCTTAATCATTTCACTTTCGTCACTCTGGCATTCCTTTACTAGCGTTGAATCTGATTCCTTTGTAAATGCTTTCGCAATTGTATGCTGTACAATATCAATTTTTTCTTTGTATACATTTTTTCTTTTAATCGGCGACACACCAAGAAGCTCCAATGACTTGTTTAAAAGAGTAAATGATTCAGCAGGATCTTGAAAATCTGGATCATTTTCTGGAACTTGACTGGGTCTAAAAAAATTTAAAAAGTTAGTTTTTTATAAGAACTTAAAAAGGGGGTAACAGCTGACCCAAAATGTGTACATAATGCCAAGAAATTTGTACATAATGTCTGTATTCTCAAAATGCCATGCAAAATAATGCCATGCAAAATAATGCCATGAGATTTTTCCACTCCGTACTTGACGCAATTGGTTTAGTTTATTAATTTTATATTAAAAAATACTATTTGTTACTTACCCTGCCTCATCTTCTTCAGATGCCTTAAACTCCTTTGAAAGCTTTAGTCTACAACCATCACAGATTTTCATTCCCATTTTGACATTTTTGTAACTGCACATCCACTTGGTCACATTTCTTAATTTCCCAAAATGCTTGATTTTTAACTCTAGTGGATCACAGCACTTTACTTTATATTTAGTCCATCCACTTGCCTCACCCATAGTTGAAACTTTTAAAATTACACAGAGATGACTTCTGATAAACCTTCAGTCGAACTATTATGTATCGATTATTTGGAGCTGTATCAGGAAGATACTTGCCAAAAATTTAAAATCAATTTATGCAGGAATTTTCATGTCAGCAAATCCCCACAATGTACCTAAACAGACCAATAAAATGAAGGAGGTGTGTCCTTAATGTTAAACAGGAATAAACAGGCAGTATTTCACAAAAGTATTGGCAGGTTTATACAGGCATATTTTTCTAAGAATTGGAACATCCAATAGTACGTCTCCGGTGGAAAAGAGGTTTTGTAAGTAAATATTACAATGGGGGGCAATGTTAATCTGATTACTGATACAGAATGAAACGTAGGATATAATTTTTTATTAAATAAAATATTGTTAAATATTTTTATAATATCGCTTTAAACCCCATTATATTCTTCTAATTACCAAAATGCATTGTCTATTTATAGGCGATTTTTCATGCATGTGACATTTTTAATAAATTTTTTCACATTGAACCCATGATTTGTCCATCTCAAAATTTTGTGAATAGTTTAATAACACTTTAAAGAAAATAATATAATTTTTTGAAAAAAATTAAATATGGCCTTTTTGAAATTTTTCAAAAAAAAAATCAAAAATTTTTTTTTTTATTTTTTTTTTCAATATATGTTATGCAATATTCTCATATGAAAGGTCTTTATAAGAGCTTTAAAATGAACCTTCACCTACTTTTCTATTATAAGTGGTTCTTTGGATATTCCTAATTTTGTGCGCACATGTTAAGGACAAATAAGTGACTTTTTCGATTTTCAAAAATTAATTCAAAATAAACAACTGATCAAAAAAGTCTGAAATTTTGGATTTTCCAGTTTTTTGGTAGGAAAAACATGTATACTAAAAATCATCAACATCGGAGATGGTGTGGTAAAATACCCTGGTTGACTTGATATGGACTGACCCTTACTCAATATTCTGCCTATAAGCTCCATCTCATTCTGCAGTCAAGAATAGCGCTTAGGGGCCATTCCATGGTTCCATAAATAAAATAAAATAATTAAATCTAAACAATCAGGCTTTAGACAAAAACAAAACTGTGAAACTGCCTTACAGACAGTTATTTCTGAATGGATAGAGAAATTAGATAAAGGTGAACATGTGGTAGCAGTATTTGTTGATCTCTGTAGAGCGTTTGAAACAATAAATAAAAGTAAACTTTTAAAAAAACTAAAAAAAATAGGTATAGGTGGTAAAGTGTATACATTTTTAAAAAATTACCAATACCTGGTACCAATATTGTTTGTACCTACTATATATTAATGATATGGTAAAAATTATTTGCTGATGATACTCTATTTTTTATTAATGGAACAGATTTACAGAGATCAGTAGAACTTATAAATCAGGATTTAAAAAACTTATTTAACTGGCTAAATATCAGCACAGTGAAAATTAATGTAGACAAAACAAAGGGCATGCTAGTAGGTAAAAAATCAGATAAAATAAGTTTTAATGAAAATGGATTTAAATTAGCATTTGATGAAAGTAAAATTGAACTTTTGCAATAAAATATTTTGGGATTATAATATATAATAAGTTGAAATTTAGAGAACATGTAGATCATTTATGTAAAAAAATTGGGAAAAAGTTAGGAGTCTCAAGAAGAATTAATAGATTTGTGTCTAGGAAAACTGCCAAGTTGGTTTTTAACAACATTATTTTGCCTCATTTCACATACTGTGCCACAATAATGATATAATTTTGTAACAAAGATTTAAACAGAGTACAAAAACTTCAAAATATAGGAGTGATAGTATTATTAAAAGGTAATAGGTATTCAAAAATTAACTCTATGCTTAAAGAATTAGAATGGATGAATGTATGTTTATTGAGTATAATGTAATGGTATTTATTTATAAGATCTCTAGAAATATTTCCTTGGATTTAGAGAATAGATTAAAATTAGTATCAGACACTCATGAATATTATACAAGAGTGATCAACAATTTTTACTTAGAAAATATAAATCGGCAAACTAGCTTCAATTCCTTATTCTACAAAGGCATTCGATTGTATAATAATTTACCAATAGAGATTAGGAACATTAATAATTTAAATAAATTTAAAAAAATTGTAAAACTCTATCTCACAGAAAGTACAAATTTATGAAACCAAAGGTAGGCTAGGCAGGTGGTAAGTTGCAATCACTTTGTTTGTTATTCTTACAAATTATTGTAAAATGTTTATATGTAAGAATAATTTTTTGTAGCAAAATTGCTAATAAAAAAGTTTAAAATATTTGAATTAAATTAAAAAGTTTATTCTTGTGTAAAAACTTTATCAAAAATATATACACTTGTTCTTCTCCTCATTTTTTGCTTTTTAATTTTTGACCCAAGTGAAATATTCTTAGGCCCTCGCTTAACTGTAAGGAAAAAAAAAGACAGACATACAGAATTAGCACCAAATTTAGGCTTATCAATGAGTAAATGGGGTCTTATCCAGACTTCTTATTTAAACTGAAAATGACATGAAATCTGGACAGATTGCAGCTAGCTAAAAAGAGTACTAGAAAACTATAAAGTTGTAAACTACAGAGTCTAACTCAGTAAGATCCAAAAATGATAGTAATCTTAGAATTAGTTGCTTTTAAGTGTTTATTTCTTTACAAATTATACATTCAGCCATCTCTTTGAAAAATAGAAATGAATAGAAAAGCTCACTGAAGCCTCTATGAGGTTTGTGCATGCCAGTGTTTTAATTAATTTCCAGTTTTTTAACACTTATGACCATTTTATGAAAAGAGTTTAACATGGATTACTACTAAGGCTAATAAGCTTTAAATACATCCATTGTGTTTTGCAAGAATAAGGGCTATCTGAAGTTCTTTCAAAACTTGAATTTTTTTCTAGACAGTTTAGTGTAAATAATAGCAGGTTGTATCTTTATTTTATTATATTTTTAGAGTTAATATTCTACTTCCATAGTATTTAAACTGGAGGAATATTTATTTATCAAGCCAAGTCACTTTGGGAAGAAATGGAAATGCCAGGTTGCACATTCCAAAAAAAATATCAATAATTGTCTTGATTTTACTTTAGTATTTGACACCAAAAATATCTTGACAAATATCAATTTTGTTCCACCAAAATCCCTTTAAAATTGCATAGGAAACCCTTAAGGAAAATACAAAATCTCCAGAAAAAAAGCAAAATCGCGCAAAATCCTATGAATTCACACAAGAAAATTTTGCAGCATTGCGCAAAATCATTTGTTAAATGCTGGGTGGCCACTTGTTTTAAAATCTTATGAATTCATAAAATTTCAATATTGTCATAAAATATGCTCAAAATATCATAAAATTTCGAGATAAAATTCATAAAATCTGCACAAAAATCTGAGTACTTTAAGTTAAGTGTAAGCAAACTTGCATATTCCACACATACATTTTCTCATGTGATAGTTAGACAAAACCTTATACAAACCCCACGTCAAATTTTCAATGTCAACTGGTAAATTAGCGCAGGAATATATAGGCAACTCATGATTCAAAGGACACAACAAGAGTTTTGCCTTGCTTTTTAATATTAACCAATAGATATGCTCTTTTTTACTGCACCAAAAAGTTGTGTTCGTACTTGTGTTGTGAGAAACTAAACCCTATTATATCCTTGCAAAAGGTTTTGTTTTATTTAATAAACCAAATTTAATCTTGGAGACTGCAATATCACTGTCCAACAAAATTTTTTTTCCTTCAACTTATGAGTTAATTCCTACCAATTTTGGGTTGCGAAAAACTAATATGACAAAGAAAATTTTTTATTAGCTCTAGTTTCTGTGATAAAAAACAATGAGTTTTTCATTTAATAAGGATTATGAGGTAACGAAAAATATTAATTATGTATGCTAACAATATTAAAAGGTGTATTTTTAATGACAGTCACACACTATAAATGACAAAAGAACACTCACCGGTGGTTGAATAAATGAAGAATTAATTGGGGGCTTTATGAGATCGCTGTCTTTTGGCTTTCCTCTTGTAAGTAATTTCTGGAGCATCCCTATACATAAACCAGCAGTAATCCGCGAGCATTGCTTCATTCCAGCGGCCCTGATATCTCCATTCCATGAGAGAAATATCCTGTTGGAATCTTTCCCCATGCTCGTCACTGACAGATCCACAACTGGGTGGGAAAAAATCAAGATGGGAGTGGAGAAAATGTATTTTTAGTGACATATTACATCCGAGTTGATGGTATTTTTCTAGAAGTACTTTTACCAATTGAGTGTAATTTTCCTCCCTTCTGTTCCCTAAAAATCCATGCATAACTCCCTTAAGAGCTTCCCAAGCTTCCTTTTCTTTTCCTTTCAGAACTAAGTTGAAAGCAGGATCCTTTACGAGTTCACGTATTTGTGGCCCAACAAAGATGCCTTCCTTGACTTTTGCATCACTTAGTTTGGGAAATTTTTCTCTCAAATATTTAAAAGCCTGACCATCTTGGTTTAAGCCTTTGACAAAATTCTTCATTAAACCTTATTTCTTATCTCTACTATCCCACATACATAAAAAGCAACAGTATTTAGAGTTCCCTAATTGCATTCCTAATAGTATAGCAATGACTTTTAGGTCGCCACAGATTTTCCACTTATGTTCAGCATATTTGATTGAGTTGAGGAGGGTTGCCATATTTGCATAAGTCTCCTTCATATAAACTGCGTGACCAACAGGAACAGAAGGAAGACTATTGCCAAATTTAAACTAGGCTTGGAAGAGTCTATGAATAGCCTCCATTCAGTTGGATTATGCTCCATTTTCAAAGTTTTCATCAGACCATTAATATCACAGCAAAAAACAAGATTATTCTCCTTCTTAAAAAAAGGTAACAGATTCCGCTGACGCTGTCTGTACTTAGACCTGACATCTGGTTGAAGAAGATTCCATTGCTGTAACCTTGATCCTAGAAGTTCTGAATTCTCCTGTGACAAGTCAAGATCTCGAATGAGATCATTTAACTCAGACTGGCTGATCATCTTTTTCTTTAAAATCAGGGTCGTGTGGCATTGAAGGCATGTTTAATTCCTCATCTTCCACATTGTCTTCACTCTCTACTTTCAATTCATAATTTTGAGGTGGAGTAGGAATTGGTAAACTGTCTGAATGTGGTATAGGTCGAATAGCAGATGGGAGATTCGGATATTGAACTGTTCCTCTTTTTTTCATTGACAATCCTGCATTGATAGGCGGAGCAAAAATAGCAGTCATCTATGTGATTTGTAGGCTCCCGCCCAACCATGGGCACCCCAAAAGTCATCGATCGTTTTTTATTTTTAAGTCATTCTCGTTATAAAACTGAACACGAGTTGCAACATATATGTGGAGCCCATGACTTATCCTGGTCTCCTACCTTCATTCCAAAATAATGTTGGTAAGCAGTCTTTACAAGAGGCGTCAAATTGCGTTTCTGTGAGGAAAACGTTATTTCTCCACAAATATAACAAAAATTGTTAACTGAATTTACACATTTACGAGGCATGTTAATACAATAAGTTTTACTTTAAAAACACTCCAAAACAACAATTTTTGCACTAAGCAAAACAGAAATATTGTCTGTAAACACTATATTCAGTTTGCGATGATATATTGTGTCTCCATGTATCTAGTTTTATAACAATACCATACACACTACATTAACTGTGCGTTCGATTAGAAATATGAAACTGAACTGTAAGGTATCGGTCGCCCTGAATAAAAAGACGCGCAAATACGCAATTATTTCGGAAAGGAGGGAGTCCCCGCTTATATATATCGAGAATAGTAGGGCTGTATTGCAAATATCGATAGCTAAATTAAAACTATCGATAGTTCTGTAGTTTTATCTCTATCGATATCATCGATAGTCAATTTTGATGGTGGCTTACCACTATTTCTAACTCCCTACCCTATCCAGTTCTCTGCCCTTTCTATTATTTTCTCTTTCGATGCTTTTAGAGGATATAAAATGTAAAATATCACCTTATCTCCAAAACTAGAGCTAATCTCTATATTTTATGGTGATTTTTGAATTCAGTGGATGAACATACTTAAGAATTTTCATTGTTGGACAGTGTATTCTTGGCTACTTGAGGAAATGAACGACTTTTTTGCTTGCTGTAAACTTTGTAAGAAATTATTCAGAATGGATGGAATTGGGCAAGTTAAATCCCACATATATCGATGCAGCTTCCAAAAAACACATGAAACTGAGAAAACACTTTTAAAATGAAAAAATAAGGTGAATTTATCATTTCACACAATTCCCGATACCTACTTGGAATTCAATTTTTAAAATATATTTATCATTTTAATATCAATTTACATCGACTTCCTGGATGGTTGGTAAGAGTTATCATTTTCCGCACGCACCGGCGTTTACCTGAATGACGCGACAGTGGAGTTCGGGAAGCCGTAAATTGGAAAAGACGCTTTCGCACGCGTTAGGTACAACATGTTTCCTACAAGGGTAAGTAAAATTTAAAAAAAATTGCGTGCGTGAAAAGTCTTTTTGCAATTTATTTTTCATGCACGCTGTGCAGAAAAGTGATGCTTTCCGCATGCTCATAGGAAAATATTTAAAAACTGTCTTTATAAAATATAAAGTATATTGGTAAACTTCATGTTAAATATATTCTTAACTACAAGGCATTTAATTTTTTTTTCTTAAAATATACCTGAATTATCAGTCCCCTAGTGTCTCCATTGGCAATATCAATGATCAATAATTATTATTTTTGTGTGAAAAAAAACTTCGTCTTTCCCGTCATCATCATATTCTGTCTCGCTAGTTAAAGTTCTATTTTACTTTAGAATAAAATAATTTTGTCTCATGTTAAACTTGCTAAATTCTATGCAGCTTTTTTTGAGATATCATCAGAAGGGTCGGAAATTTTGTGTAGACAAGGAAATTCTCAATCACATTATTCAGATTAAATGTGTTTTGGCTTTTTATATAGTAGAGGAAGATGGGAGCAAAGTTTATCCATATTAAAACAAGTCCAGTCGTTCTTGAGTTAAGTTAATTCCAATATTCCAAACTTTAACAGTGTGTATAGCAGCAGAGGCAAAAGAGGTGGTGGTTGTGTCATTCTAATAAGAAATTACATTAAGTTTAATGTAATAAAAAAATTTATCAAAGGCAATATCACGTTTTTAAATATTTACTTAATCAGTCTAGAACTACAAGTTATGGCAATCTATAATCCAAGTGAACTGATCCATGCAGCTACACCCCGCATTCGAAAAACCAACATTTTTTTAATATAGGAATTACGGGCTAAGTATCTACCGCAAAAGATAATTTTGGGCTCATCTCCTTATCTGATTTTTTAAAAGTTTAAAATGTGGGATGCAGCTGCATGTGCAGCCTCACCCCGCACGCATTAATAATAGCAGTACCGAAACAAAAAGTATGTCAGAATTACGGGCTAATCATCTGCGGCAAAAATTTGGGCTCATACCCTTATCCCATTTTTACAAGCTTTTATTGAATTTCACCATGTTTTTTATAGGTTGTTGATAAGTCAAATCTTGTTAGTCAATTTTTACTAACTCCGATCAACTTGAAATGTGGTATGCGTTGAGTTCCGATGATAATACAATTTAAAAAAAAACTACATTAGTGAAAGGTTACCGAGGGGGTAAGGAGGGGATTTACTTATTTAAAAATCAAAACTTCTGCGGATATAATTGGTTTGGATGCATTCCCTAACACACAAAAAATTAGGTAAGGGCATAAACCCAAATTTTTTGTTGCAGCAGATGATTAGCCCGTAATTAGCTCGTAATTCTGAAATTATATTTTCTTTGGGTACCGCTATTATTATTGGATGCGGGGTGGGACTGCACATGCAGCTGCACCCCGCATTTTAAACTTTAAAAAAATCAGATAAGGACATGAGCCTATTTTTTGCCGCAGATGATTAGCCCGTAATTAGCCCGTAATTAGGAGATACTTTTTTAGGGTACCGCTATTATTAAGGGATGCGGGGTGGGAACTTTTAAAAAATCAGATAAGGAGATGAGTATAATTTTTTTTTTGCGGTGGATAATTAGTCCGTAATTAGCCCGTAATTCCTGCATTAACAAATTTTTGATTTTTCGAATGCGGGGTGTAGCTGCATGGGCCTCAAGTGAACAGCGAGAAGATGTTGAAAATACCTTGGAACTTCTAGATCAGGAGATGCAACAAACTGGTAAAAATAACACATTCTTACTAGGAGACTTAATTCTTGATATATTAAAATCAAACAATAATATACAAAACTATCAAAATATTTGCAAGTCAAACAGGTTTTTCTTTGAAAACACATCAGTACCTACAAGAAACAACAAAACTTTAATTGACCATATAATGAAACAAAAAGTAAAACACAAGATTTTGAAAAAAGCTCTGTAAATATTGAAAATATTAAGTTTCAACTGAATGAGTTGAATAATAATATAAAAATCATTAATGTTGAAGAGGGCTATAAAGCCTTGGTAAAGTGTTTCCAAGAAAACACTACATATTTAACAGTAACAATCAAAAAGTCCAAAAATGAGCCATAGTTTAATAATAATATTTTATCTACATTCAAGTACCGAGATTTTTTCTTTTTGAAGAAAACACAGTTTCCGAACAATAATTATTTTCAAACAAAATACAAGGAAACAGAAAAACTAGTCAAATCAGAAATTAAACTAGCTAAAATCAATACTACTCAAGCCAGTTTGGAAAAGCATTTGGAAATCCAAGAAAAACCTGGGCCATTATTAATAAAATAATAAGTAATAAAGAAAAATCAACTAAAGATGCCATTTCCGCAATCACACACAACAGAGTCACCACAGACGACCCTAAAAAAATAAGCGAACATCTCAACAATTTATTTTAAATAAATGTTGGTAAAAACTTAGCGTCAAAGTTGAAGTATCAGGAGATAGACTTATCCTTTGAAAAATATGAACAAGACAGCATGTACCTTGGGCAAGCCAAGCAAGATGAACTGCTAAAACTTATTTGTGACCTTGATACAAAAAAGTCGATGGGTTGTGATAAAATGCAAGCCAAAACAATAAAGCAGTGTAAAAATGAAGTGGCACCAGTGTTAACAGAGATCATAAACAAATCACGAGAAAGTGGCGATGTACCTTCAATGATGAAGCATGCCAGAGTTACTCCTTTGTTTAAGGAAGGTGATAAAACTATGTGCGGCAATTACCGGTCAGTGTCTATCTTACCTATATTTTCAGAGATAATAGAAAAAATTGCAAATGACAGCTTACTAAGCCATTTAAATAAAATAAATTTCCTATATAAACGTCAATACTGGGACTGCAGCAATAGACTTAGTAACAAAATTACAACAAAACATTGATAATCAAAAAAAATATGCCATAGTATCGCTCGATTTACGAAAGGTATTCGACACTGTTGACCATAAAATTCTGCTGTTTAAATTGAAAATAATAGGAATTAGAGGTTAACGGAGTAACAAGCTCAGATCAAATAATAGTTGGTGGTGTACCCCAAGGTACAATTTTGGGTCCCACACTTTTTTTAATTTATGTGAACTCACTATAAAGCATAAGGGGAAAAATAAAACTCAAAGCGGATGATCAAATCATAGTATATTCAGGTAATTCACTAGAAGTTCCAAAAGAAGACATAAAGTATGACTTAAAGCTAATCTCAACGTGGCTCTTGAGCCATAAGCTCACTTTAAATATTGACAAATCTTGTTTTATGTTCATCACTAAACAAAATATTCAAAATGCAGACTCAATAACTTTTGGCAATTATGAACTAAAATACTCCCCTGAAATAAAATGCTTAGGTCTATACTTAGATACTACCCTATCATTGAATACCCATATTAATAAACTTGGTATCTGCCAAAGTTTCTTTTAAGAACGGTAACTTTTAAATTTTGAGTGTAGAAAAGTTATACTCTTTACAAATTTGTAAACAAATCCATGAAATTTTAAACAAAACAAATTTTCCAATTTATCTTTTAATTTTTGTAATGAACTGCACTCATAAAACACTCGCAACAGTCCAAAGTTATATCTCTCAAATGTGTCAACAAATAGTTTTAAAAAATCAATCAAAAAATGGTGTTAATTTTAAAAACCAATTAAAAAATTTTTTTGTATGTAATGTCAAAAATTATTGTATATTGGTTTTGTAATTAATGATAATAAAGTTATCGACCAAATTAAATTACTTCTACTGTAAATTTTATTTATTAAGAGGGACCTATTTAGAATTGTTTTGTAACAATTCTCTTGGTTCAATAAAGATCTATTAAACTTAAACTTAAGTTAAGAAACGAAAAAATAATAACACCATAAATTAACTATAGTCTGTCGGCATGGGCGCCAACGGTTTATCAGAATGTGCAATATTTGAAGACTGCCTATACCGTGTCATGATTTTTTGGCACAAAATATGTTGTTTTTGGCATTATACTTACCAAAAGATCTATATATTGCCCACGGGATAGTATATTGGTCCATTTATATATATATATATATATATATGTTTTCACGGAATTTAGATTTTTTTTGAAAACATAAAAAGCACATAATTTAAAAAAATTTAACTAATATTTTAAAGTTGGCAAGCCAAAACTAAAAAAAAAGTAACTAAATAAAAAAGTTATTTTTTAAAAAAATGTTTGTTTTCTATTTTCATAGAGCTAGAGCACATAAAAAGCTCATAATTCTGGAATAATTAAAATTTGGATTTTGTAAGGGGCCTGCTCCAAATTGTTTGATAAAAATTGGTAAAATCAAATGGTCATACTGGCCTATAATTTTCATGGACCGTTTTCCCTGACCTTCGCCCGATAAACAAATGAAACTTGCAAGTAACATATAATCCTAAATTTACATTTTTTTGACATGTCAATTGACTTTCTGTCTTCTAACCCATATGTCATACTTTAAGATCTTTAAAAAAATATAATTTTTAAAAAATCTAAGGTTGCCCCGAGGACCAAAAATTGTTAAGTTCTCTCTCACCCCTTTAATCAGCACTCACCAATATAGTTCTACATTAGGAAATATTAAGTGGTAACAAATATGAAAACTATTTGTAGGAGCTTTTGTTCAAAAGTTATACATTTTTCAAAGATCCTCCAAACCACCCCCCTTAACCAGGTTTCTTCCCTCTAAAAATAAAAAATATTTTCAACTCAAAGATGAAATTCCAAAGTAATGAATTTTCATAAATTATAAATATCAACCCCTTCTTAATCCCTTAACACCACCCCCCCCACAACATAGTTTTTCATCTGAAATTAGAAAATATTTAGAGCAACTTGGATCTGAAAAATGTATGTATGTCTGTTTATTTTGTAGTAGAAATGATTCTAAAACTATCGGTGTAATCGATTTTTTGATATTTCTTTAAATAACCGAGATTTTTAATTCCAAAAATTAAATCGGGTCACTATTTCATCGTCATACCCTTAAGCTGGGTTCATACAGAAATAAAATAACATAAGATAACATAAGTTAAAAATAACATAAGATAGCATAAAATAAAAAAAAAATTGGTGTTCACACAGAGAAATAACATAAAATAAGAGATCAGTTCCAGCCAATCAAAACGCGAATTTTTGCGCATGCGATTTTGAATTTTACTATCACTTTATTGTCTCCTGTCATTCGTTCGTCGCGATGACGTCATGGTCATGCGCGGAACGCGATTTCAGATAAAATAAAATAAGAAGATAAAAGTTTGCCATCTTTGTGTTAGGTTATGTTATCTTATTTTTCTGTCTGTATGAACGCCATCAAGCAGTCCCATAAGGTGAAGTCTTATTTTTTATTTTATTTTTTATTTTCTCTTGTCGTATGTTATCTTATGTTATTTTTATTTCTGTATGAACCCAGCTTTAGGCCTAACTATCTGTTTATCTTTTTTAATCTATCATACATTTTGTCTTCGAACTATCACATATAGACATTACAATGACATATTGTATTTGTTAACTTATGTATTACTCAAAAGATTTGATAGAGCTCCAAAATTTTTGTAGGCCACTGTATTATTTGATCATAAAATAGCCTTCCTGATCATGTGTCCTTTGTGATCTAAAGGTGTTCATCAGTGAGCGAGATATCGTAAAATCGACATCTTCAGGTCGTAGGTCAGTATGACCATTGGATTTTGCTAATTTTTATCAAACCACTTCGAGAAAATCAGCTGGATGTTAATACATTTTCGTAACCTCGTAATTTTAACAAAAATAATCTTACGAATGAAGTGGAAAGCAAAAGAGTGTTCATAAATTTTCAATACATCAAAAATTAAAATGTTCCGTGGTTTCCATAATGAAACCCAGTTTCAAGAGTTACCACGGATAAAATCTTGTAGGTTTCAGTCGGGTATGAATAATTTAAGAAAGCCCCGTGCTGTCTCGTGGACTATAATTAATTAAAATGCTTACGAGTAGAGATTCTTTTTGTCTGTCAGGGACCTTACCTCAGGAAATGTCGAAATGACTTTTTTTATACCTTCATCAAAAACGTGATTTTAGTAACTGTCTGCAGATAACTTAAGCATGGCTTTTTTAGTTACCGATGCAAAAAAACTTTTTTTGATCACGGGTGCAAAAAAAGATTTCTGTCCGTTTTTTACCCAAAATTAAAGAGAAATGGCGAAAAATAGTAATATAGAAAAAATTTAATTATTCTTGCCTAAGAATTAAGCCATTTCCACCAGTTTGCACCAAGTATTTACGAAAAAATCATTTATGAAAATCGGCAAAATATTAAACTGTCAAAGATTAAAATGTCGCCACAATAAACGTCACCGAGTAAACAGGCACATCGCTATGGAAACCATATTGTTATTTCATTTACCAACCGCTTTGATTTATAGTGTAAAGATGGTGTCTTGCGAGAAGTGCTCTTCGTTCGAGATTTTTAAAAGCATTTTCCTGTTTTTCTTAGATTTTTTGATAAAGGTATTAAAAAAAATAGTGTTCACAACTTGCGGCTAAACTGTGCTTTTTTTTACTCGTGTTTTTAAATACCTCACTGTGCTCGTTATTTAAACCAACGCTTATAAAAAAGCACTATTTTAGCCACTAGTTATGAAAACTACTATTTGGATTCAAATAAACATCAGAATTGGCTGAACTTTGAATAGAAGGAACATTTTGTAAAAACTAAGACACGACTCGGAGCACTTTTTTGATTTTTTTTTTCCGAATAAACTAATATTTCTTTCTAAGGCCACTAATTCGAAATATTCTTCTTCTTCAAGTGCCCCCCACCCTAAAAAAAAGTATAAAGTGAATCCATATAACTATGAGATCTCATATATCTCATAGTTATATGAGTGAATCAAATGGCAAAAATCGTGTTCCTGTTTATTTGCGGCAAAAAAATAAATAGCAAAAGTTATACCATCGGATTGAGAAAAAAATACTCGTTTTTTTTTAAACGTTGTATTTGAAAAAACAATTATATTTTGCATTATTAATTAGTGAAAATATGAAATAATGTTCAAAAATAAAATGTGAGTATAAAATTTTTTGTTGTATTATAAACTGATACAGCAGCATCGTCGAGAACTTCGTTATCTTTTAACAGTAAAATAAGTTTTTTGTGGTTTAAAGTTTTTAAGTATATTTTTTAATTCACAATGTTCAGAAGAAGTGATGGCCAATAAATTATTTCCCTGTGATAGTTGCAAAAAATCGTTCTGTCCGGACAAGGAATGTGGCTATTTGGGACCAACAAAAGTATCTGTAATTCGATTAAAAGGAAAGAGAAAGTTAATTTTTTTATGAAAGCATGTAATACAGGGTTCTGGAAAGTTCCTGAAATTATGGACGAAATTGATTGATTAAAAATGATAGTTAGTGAAATAAAACAAAAATTAAATAATCATTCACAAACAAAGCAAGCTGCACCTTCGCAAGAACTAAACAATAACGTAAATCAAATGGAGCAGTCTGAGTCTTTAACAAAAGAAATGATGGAACGTAAAAGAAGACAAAATAATGTTATTGTGACAAATATTAAAGAATCTCAAAAGACTACAGCTGAAGAGCGAAAGTTAGACGATCTAACACAGATAAAAAAATATTTTGAAAAATTTGATATCAATTTAACAGGGATTAAAGTATATCGTATTGGTCAAGTCTAATTAGGGTATCTTTTCTAAACCGCCAAGATGCTATTAAAGTATTAAATAATCGAGACAAAAATAAAGCCCCAGGCATTAAAATTTTTGGAGATCAAACAAAATCACAGCAGGAATATTATAATAAAATAAAAGAAAAGCTTACGGCTCTTAACGATTATAGCAAAACAATAACGTATATTAACAATATACCAACAATTGTTGAGCAAACTGAAAAAAAAAACTAGTGTAGGTACCTAATATACAGTTAAATACTGACATTTTATACGTAAATGTTCAAAGTTTTATGGCGCATAGGTTTGCTGTATGGACCAAATCTGTTGTTACAATCCAGCTGTATTGATTTTTGAATTCAGTCGAACTGTTGATATTGAGGAAAATGAATTATTATTACCAAACTCCGATACGGTGAGATGCGACTTCACGTCGCGCCATACTGGAGGACTTTTGATGTACGTGCGTAAAGATATTCAGTATACTGTGTATAAAACTTTTATATTGGACGTAACCAATCATGATATGAATTATTGGATAAAAATAGTCAAGATAAAATTTGGTAAGCTGCCTTACCTAGTTGGTGGACTTTATCACTCCCCTTGGTCAAGCAATGCAACATTTATAAACAATTTAGAGGACATACTAGAAGAAATATTTGCAAAAAACTTTAAAAGTGTTATAATTGGTGATTTTAATTTGGATTATTTGAGTA
Source organism: Oxystoma pomonae (assembly GCA_963921995.1). NCBI lineage: Eukaryota > Metazoa > Arthropoda > Insecta > Coleoptera > Brentidae > Oxystoma > Oxystoma pomonae. Next base: position 64,076,010 of record OY998167.1, read on the forward strand.
ACGAGTTTTATGTCGATAACATAAAAAATATTTTTAGTATTTTGGGAGTGCAGCAGAATGTAAAGGAGTACACAAGAGTTACGTTGGAAAAATCATGTTTGTTAAATTTTGCCATTTACAATTTTGATATTGTGACAAAAGTTCACGACATACCTAAATTATCAGATCATAGCATAATTTCAATAAATTTTAAGAATGTTTGTGAGGTAAAATTAAACGCTAGGCAAAAAACATACCAAAATTTAAATGAAAACAAGTTTGTTAAAATAAACTCGGGACTTCTTTCCTGGTTTTTTTTTCTGCTGGACTCCGTTAATGTTGATGATGTGTGTGATTACACTGTTTCAAATTGTGAAAATGTTGTTAATAGAATTGCTCCAATTAAATATTTTAGGGAAAGACCAAATAACTTGCCGTGGTATGATATTTAATTGAAACTAAAGGGCGACAGAATGGACTTTGCTTATAAAATTTTTAAAGATAACCAAAATTAAAGATAAATGGCGAAAAATAGTAATATAGAAAAATCTAATTATTCTTGCTTAAGAATTAAGCCATTTCCACCAGTTTGCACCAAGTATTTACGAAAAAATCATTTAAGAAAATCGGCAAAATATTAAACTGTCAAAGATTAAAATGTCGCCACAATAAACGTCACCGAGTAAAAAGGCACATCGCTATGGAAACCATATTGTTATTTCATTTACCAGCCGCTTTGATTTATAGTGTAAAGATGGTGTCTTCCTGTTTTTCTTGGATTTTTTGATAAAGGTATTAAAAAAAATAGTGTTCACAACTTGCGGCTAAACTGTGCTTTTTTTTACTCGCGTTTTTAAATACCTCACTGCGCTCGTTATTTAAATCAACGCTTATAAAAAAAGCACTATTTTAGCCACTAGTTGTGAAAACTACTATTTGGATCCAAATAAACATCAGAATTGGCTGAACTTTGAATAGAAGGAACATTTTGTAAAAACTAAGACACGACTCGGAGCACTTTTTTGATTTTTTTCCGAATAAACTAATATTTCTTTCTAAGGCCACAAATTCGAAATATTCTTCTTCTTCAAGTGCCCCCCACCCTAAAAAAAGTATAAAGTGAATCCATATAACTATGAGATCTCATATATCTCATAGTTTATGAGTGAATCAAATGGCAAAAATCGTGTTCCTGTATATTTGCGGCAAAAAAATAAAAAATAAATAGCAAAAGTTATACTATCGGATTGAGAAAAAAATACTCGTTTTTGTATTTGAAAAAACGATTATATTTTGCGTTAGCAATTAGTGAAAATATGAAATAATGTTCAAAAATAAAATGTGAGTATAAAATTTTTTATTGTATTATAAACTGATACAGCAGCATCGTCGAGAACGTCGTTATCTTTTAACAGTAAAATAAGTTTTTTGTGGTTTAAAATTTTTAACTATATATTTTAATTCACAATGTTCAGAAGAAGTGATGGCCAATAAATTACTTCCCTGTGATAGTTGCAAAAAATCGTTCTGTCCGGACAAGGAATGTGGCTATTTGGGACCAACAAAAGTATCTGTAATTCGATGAAAAGGAAAGAGAAAGTTAATTTTTTTATGTAAAGCATGTAATACAGGGTTCTGGAAAGGTCCTGAAATTATGGACGAAATTGATTGATTGAAAATGATAGTTAGTGAAATAAAACAGGCATTAAATAATCATTCACAAACAAAGCAAGCTGCACCTTCGCAAGAATTAAACAATAACGTAAATCAAATAGAGCAATCTGAGTCTTTAACAAAAGAAATGATGGGACATAAAAGAAGAGAAAATAATGTTACAGCTGAAAAGCGAAAGTTAGACGATCTAACACAGATCAAAAAATATTTTGAAAAATTTGATATCAATTTAACAGGGATTAAAGTATATCGTATTGATCAAGTCTAATTAGGGTATCTTTTCTAAACCGCCAAGATGCTATTAAAGTATTAAAGAATCGAGACAAAAATAAAGCCCCAGGCATTAAAATTTTTGGAGATCAAACAAAGTCACAGCAGGAATTTTATAATAAAATAAAAGAAAAGCTTACGGCTCTTAACGATTATAGCAAAACAATAACGTATATTAACAATATACCAACAATTGTCAAGCAAACTGAAAAAAAAAACTAGTGTAGGTACCTAATATACAGTTAAATACTGACATTTTATAAGTAAATGTTCAAAGTTTTATGGCGCATAGGTTTGCTGTATGGACCAAATCTGTTGTTACAATCCAGCTGTATTGATTTTTGAAATCAGGCGAACTGTTGATATTGAGGAAAATGAATTATTATTACCAAACTCCGATACGGTGAGATGCGACTTCACGTCGCGCCATACTGGAGCAGTTTTGATGTACGTGCGTAAAGATATTCAGTATACTGTGTATAAAACTTTTATATTGGACGTAACCAATCATGATATGAATTATTGGATAAAAATACTCAAGATAAAAATTGGTAAGCTGTCTTACCTAGTTGGTGGACTTTATCACTCCCCTTGGTCAAGCAATGCAACATTTATAAACAATTTAGAGAACATACTAGAAGAAATATTTGCAAAAAACTTTAAAAGTGTTATAATTGGTGATTTTAATTTGGATTATTTGAGTAACGAGTTTTATGTCGAGAAAATAAAAAATATTTTTAGTATTTTGGGAGTGCAGCAGAATGCAAAGAAGTACACAAGAGTTACGTTGGGAAAATCAAGTTTGTTAGATTTTGCCATTTCCAATTTTGATATTGTGACAAAAGTTCACGACATACCTAAATTATCAGATCATAGCATAATTTCAATAAATTTTAAGAATGTTTGTGAGATAAAATTAAACGCTAGGCAAAAAACATACCAAAATCTAAATGAAAACAAGTTTGTTAAAATAAACTCGGGACTTCTTTCCTGTTTTTTTTTTCTGCTGGACTCACACAAATTGTGAAAATGTTGTGAATAGAATTGCTCCAATTAAATATTTTAGGGAAAGACCAAATAACTTGCCGTGGTATGATATTCAATTGAAACTAAAGGGTGACAGAAGGGACTTTGCTTATAAAATTTTTAAAGATAACCAAAATGAAGAAAAGTGGAACAAATTTAAAATTCTAAGAAATGAATATGTGAATATGTTGAAGGATTAGCAAAAACAATTTTCTTTTGAGAAAGTAGATCTTTGTAAAAATAATCCTTCTTTAATGTGGAAAACACTTAAATGACTTGTAAATATAAAGTCAAAGGAAAATAGTAGTGCATCGACTTTGAAGCACGAAATTAGAAACGGAGGCTGAGTTAATTGATAAAAATTTTAATAACTATTTTGTAAACAGTGTAAAAGAATCGTCAATAGTATAGGATTCGTTCCTTTTGAAAGCTCCCTACGAGTAAATAGCAGATTTACAGACCGATTGAGTACAGAGAACTTAGGAAAGCTATCAGTAATCTTGACAACAAAAACAACAATGAAGTAATAAATATTAAATTTGTGAAAAATACGTTTCAATCAATTGTTCATATGTTATTACATTTTATTAACATATCTTTACAATATGGTAGGTTTTCTAAGGATCTGAAGGTCAGCACAGCTGTTCCTATTCAGAAGGTGGCAGGTTCGCTTAAATCATCCGAGTTCGTCCTCTCAACACTTTACCATGTATTGAAAATTTTTTGTATATGAACAACTTTTTTCCATTTATCTTCAAATAACCTTCCTGTTTCAAACCAGTCGGGTTTCAGACCCAAACACTCGAGTGAGTCATCGCTGCAGTTAACAGTTACAAAATGGAAACAATCATTGGATGGTGGAAAATACGTTTTGGCTGTTTGTCTCGACCTCCGTCGGGCATTTGAAACGATTGATCGACGAATTCTTGTGGAGAAGCTACATTGCTTAGGAATTGGTACCACTGTATTGCGTTTTTTTAAAGGGATGTTGACTGATCGTGGACAAAAAAGCAGGGTTGGGGAGAGCGTATCGCCGGTGGAGACTACTGAGTTTGGAGTGCCCCAGGGTAGCCGTTGCCGTTGCTTTTTCTTTGTTATATAAATGATATGATAAGTAGCTGTTTAGATTGCGATCTTGTGAATCTTTTTGCTGACGATGCGCTCTTGTCAGTCTCTGGGGATAGCATGGGAGAGGTTGTTGATAGGATGAACAATATACTTGCTTCGGTTTTTCAATACTTGTATGCTAATAAACTGAAACTTAATGTTTCTAAAACCAAGACCGTGATAATAACCACACCTTTCAAACACAGAAGCTTAATTTTTGATCAAGTAAATTTAACTATGGCAGGTGATAAAATTGAATTTGTTTCTGAATTTAAGTGTTTTGCTTTTATGTTGGACAGCAAGTTGAATTTTAACGCTCACTTTCAATATATGTGTAAACAAATTAGGAAAAAATTGTATTTCTTTTCCAGAGTGGCAATGAACTTATGTACATATTTTAAAATAACTGTCTTTAATAGCATTTTTTTTAGTTCTTAATAATAGACTGCCCTCTCATTAAACACCGCTGCTTGCCTAAATCGCAGCTGATCCTTCTTGAAATATTTTAACATTGTTTTTTTATGTTTTCAGTTTTTCATGCATTTCAAGCAGCAAATCAACTAAAAGTCGGTTTAAAGATAAAAATATAATCAACAAATTAAACAAGAATATGCAAATATATTTTATACCTTATAAGTTTTGAGAAAAGTGACGTTTATTTGATTTCTAATACGTAACTTAAAAAAAAAACTCTGTAATAATCTTGTTGAAAACTGGGCCACTGCTCTTTTTTAATTTTTCATATTATATATTATACAGGCCATCTTGTAAATATATCCGACTTTTAAATTATTGCGATGTTGAATGGTTTACATGTCCATGTCCATACAGCTATATTACCTTACCATATAGCGAAAATTATAATAAAAATTTACGATCGTATGGAGATATTACACAGCATTATGAAAAATTTAATTTAATTTTGGAAAAATAATCGAAATGTTTAGCACAAGAAATAAAGACGTTTTTGAAGAAAAAGATGAATTAAAAGTTGTTGTAAATGCATTATCCCAGAACTCCATTTGTTACAGGATTTTCTTAATCATTTATTCTTTAAAGGACTTGTGCCCCTCTTGGGAAAAGAAAACGCTTTAAGATGGCCTAATACTTAGTTGCTAAGAACTATTAAGGAAAACTTTTTGCCTGCAGAAAAATTTTGAAAAATGCAGAAGATCGAAAGCTTCATGACTCAACGTGATTTATATTTTACCATTTGCGTTGTTGAGAATTGTTTTGGAGGAGTATCACAAAGCTTAAAATTCATGTTATATTGGAGCACCTTTGCTTGATGCTGGTTTGGGATTGTGGTCTGAACAAGCTTATTAATAGTTAAATAAATCACAATAATGATAACCGATATGGAAAATTACTTCTAAGCGCAGTGGCTAAGTTTTCAACAAGATTATAGTTTTTCTTTATTTTTTTATTTTGTACAGAATTTTTTTTTTAAGTTACGTATTAGAAATCAAATAAATGTTACTTTTCTTAAAACTTACGAGGTATAAAATATTTTTGTATATTCTTGTTTAACTTTTTTATTATATGTTTATCTCTAAACCGACTTTTAGTTGATTTGCTCTAAGAAATGCCTAAAAAACTAAAGAAAAACACTCGGAAAAACATTTGACTCCAAAAAGTACGGATATCACATGACCCGTTATGAACGGCACTTCGAAATTTTCTGACCTGAGGTCACTGATAGAAAAAAAAATCTCTACTCTTACCGAGGAACCGCGTGTTGTACGCGTACCTTTTATTTTAAGTTGTTGGTCCAGAGTTGCACCTTTTTTGGGCAAGCTGCAAGATAGAAATGTTCAACCTATACATTATTTTTAGGTGGAGAATGTCCGGATGTTAGACAGATATTCTAAAGGCTCCTCTCAGGGAACACTGTATTTGACTGCCACCCATCTAATATTCAACAATCCAGAAGATAAAAAACAAACATGGGTAATTGAAATTTTTAGGTCTCTTTTTGATAATTAATTTATATCAAGGTTTAAAGGAATAATTTTGATTGGCCAACTTACATGAAAATGTTTTAAAAAGTGTAGTTATGTCGGTTAGTGATTTTATTTTAAATAAACCCACTGAACCGATTTAGCCAAGTTAAGTCTTTTGGTAGTATTTATACTTATAATTATTCTAGTTAAATCTAACGTCAGTCAGGGTAATCTCCGCTCTCGTTGCCGAGTGCTAATATGTCCTGAACATTCTGATTATTATAACAGAGTCATCCTTCCGTGGGTGCTGGTTGATCGGCCACAAAGATTATCAGAGAAACGAAGAAGCTGACTAATTGGCCAAAAAAGGATCATCAACCCATCCCAAAGGGTAGAAACCCGTGACAGGTCATTAAAACCCTTACAAGCGCGGACATACAGTGCTTCAAAGGGAACTGCCGCTTAATATTTATCTAGAAATTTATCAGTCTTCCATTCCATTCTATTCTATCAGGGACGGATATAAAATATCGATCCCTGATTCAATTGAATGGTCGGACTTTAACTTATTTAAGCTATACTAAGTAATAAAAAAAATTAGACATATTTGAGACGAAATCAATTCGAGATAAACTTTTGTAAAAATGAGAGAGAAGCCAAATGACGAAACTATTTTTTTTTTCTTTAGCCAAATGATGAAACTATTTTTTTTGCTCTAGGTTTTATACACGCACATAGCCTCAATAGAAAAACAAACGTTGAGCACCACAGGCTCCCCACTCCTAATAAGAACCAAAAACTTCTTATCGGTCACTTTTGTCGTTCCAAAAGAACGAGATTGTTATGAAATTTATATGTCATTGACGCAGCTCTCTCAACCAAGCTCGTATCAAGATTTGTATTGTTTTATGTACACGCCGACTGGAGAGAATGTAACAAAAAGTGTTGGTTGGAGTTTTTTCGATTTGCAGCATGAATACCAAAGGATGGGAGCACCCAACGATCAGTGGGTGATGACACAATTAAATGAAAATTATGAGGCAAGGCAAAAACAATAATTTTTTAAAACTTAAGTATTTTAAAATATGCATATTTAACACATTTATCGTTATTTTTTTTATATACAGTTCGACACTTCTCGTCTAGGATGCCGAAATGCATGTGTCTGAGTAAGAACGCTATTCAATTCAAATGCACTGAAAAGAGATACCGGCTAGGCAACGTTGTCAAGCAAACATTTTAGGAAAACTGCTGCACTATCTAGGTTTTATTAGCGTCACTTTCATTTAGAGTGCAATTGCCGTTAAAAGCGCAATCGCGACTCGTCGTTAGATAAAGCACGGGCTTGGATCGCTCGCAGCAAACCAATTTTCATTCGCTTTCGTTCCGAGTTTATCCGACGTCAGTTAGCGAGGTTTGGTTTGCCAAAAATGAATACAATCATGAAAGAAGAGAGGATTTTTATCTTGAAATCCGAAAATGTCCATGAGGTAATTGGGCGCTTTGCATTTGAATTCCCTGGTCGACCGATTCCTACTCAACAAACCGTTTATAACAATTTCCACAATTTTGAAACACATGGTTGTATTAATGGTTGTCGAAATTTTTATAACGATGGAGTCCTACCACCTCGTCCCATTCCTCCTGAGAGGGTAGAACGGGGTTAGATGGTATGCACCTAGGGCAATTTCTGAGGCGGTAGGAGTTGAGAATCGTACTTGCCCAAGGATTTTAAGGAGGTACGGTTACAAATCCTATAAGGTAAAGTGTTGTCATGAGCTGTCTGAAGATGATTGTTTTCGACGATTGCAGTGTTGAAAAATTATGAGGGAAAAATGTGACAGGGATGAAAATTGTCCTGTTTAGTGACGAAAAAACATTTTTCATTCATAAAAAGCACAACTCGCAAAATACTCGGTATTGGTCGAGAGAACATAAACACCTTGAGGCAGCTGGGAGAACAAAAGCTGTGTGTGATCAGATAATTGTCAATTTTATCAACGGTAATTTGAATGCCCAAAAATATCTTGAGCTCTTCCAGCAACAGGTTTTACATAGGTTGCAGGAGCTCGACATAAATTTGGGAACAACGTGGTTTCAGCAGGACGGTTGCTCTTCACATAATTCACGTCAAGTCTCAAATTATCTTCGAGAAAATTTCTAATCCATTGGCCAGCGAGGTCTTCTGATATGGCGCAAAATAATTTCTTTTTGTGGGGTAGGTGGGAGGGCGTCATCTTTGGATTACCTCATTTAAGGCCTTCAACTTTTGAAGAGTTGATGGCCAATATTCTGGATGCAGCCGCTACCACCACCCCAGAAATGTTAGCAAGTACCCGAGAAGATTTTTACGATCGGTTGGGATACTGCGAGGCCCAAGCTGGAGGACGATTTGAGTTTTTTGTGTGTGTGTGTTCATTTTTAAAACACCAAATTTTTGTAACTGAAAGGGGCGACTCGGAAGGTTTTTAATGAATAATTAAAAAATATTGAACTCATTTCTGCATATCGCAATTTCGCATTTGCAGCGCTGTCTTTCCAGCATCGATGCAACAATTAGGTGCAAGAATCGATAGGTATTGATCGATAATTTCGTCCGCTGGAGTAGTGCCAGCCACCGCTTTCAGCACTTTAGTCTGTTTTATTAGGAGACGCGGGCGTGAAGAAGATCGTAGACGTAATTTTTCTTAAGTAATCACTTGGAAGATCTTAAGATTATTTTTATTTAATTCATACTGAAATTTAGTTACACTAAAATACCACAAAATATTTTTTTTTAAGACCTGAGGAGCCGGCGTCCCTTCGCGACTCTGTACATTTGAAGAGGAGAAAAAAGAAAAAAAAACATTTTCAATACTCGCTATTTCGGCACTCTAGACAAGAACTCTCAAACCTTATATCTTTACATTTTGACTAACCCACGCCATGCTGATGCCGTGTAACGTAGCTAATTATAATTCAAATCTTCCGCCTTAAGTTAGACAGATAGGGTAGAGAGTGAAAAACAGATCATGGTATTGAGTGGTGAGTGTTCTGTCATATAATATGCAGTATGTGATATACAGGGTGTTCCAAATTCCTAAACGGTAGGAGATACAAAAAGGTTTAAATTAGGGCAAAGTTGCGGAATTTGATGCTTCACGCAAAACTAAAAAAAATGAAAAAATCCGAGTAGTAGAACCGGAGCGAAAAAAACCGAAATGTTCATTTTTAGTTTTTATTTTTATACACCTTTATTCTTAAAGCTGTCAAAAAACGCTTAAAACTTTCTACAGACACTTTCTACCTAATGATAGGTCCATTTTTGAGATTTGAGCACTATCAAGTTTTTTTTTTATGCACGCGTGCTTTGTTTTCTGCTGCCGTTTGGTTCTTGAAGGATGACAGATAATATTTTGCAACCTTATTTTGACAAGTCACCTGACGTTTTGGATTAATTGACCATCATCAGCCCAAATTCAATTCTTGCCTTTAACTTACTCAAGATATTTTCGAAACTCGCCTGCAGTAGGTACCTTTTTTGACACTTTAATAAAAAAATTATTGAGCATACTATTTAAAAAATATCTATATATCTTTCAATTCTAAAATGTAAGAATTCAAAATGTATCAAAAAAAAAATGTATTTTACAAAATATTTGGCAAAATATTTTTTTTTAATAAAAACGTCAAAAAAAAACTGTCATTTTTAAAATATCAAAAAAGGTACGTATAAGCGGGTTTCCAAAATATCTTGTAAGTAAAAAGCAAAATTGAATTTGGGCTGATGATAGTCAAATAACCCAAAACGTCAGGTGACTTGTTAAAATAAGGTTGCAAAATTTTATCTGTCATCCTTCATGAACCAAACAACAGCAAAAAAAAAACACGCGCCCATAAGAAAAAATGAAGTTGATAGTGATCCTGTCATGCTAAAATGTTAAATCTCAAAAATTGACCTGTCATTAGGTAGACCTTAAAAAAGTACCATTAGAAAGTATTAAACGTTTTTTGACAGCTTTAAGAATAAAGGCGCATAAAAATAAAAACTAAACATTTTTTCTTTTTTCTCCGGTACTACTCGGCTTTGTCATTTTTTTTTAGTTTTGAGTAAAGGATCAAATCGCGCAACTTTGCCCTAATTTAAACCTTTTCCTATCTCTTACCATTTAGGAGATCCCCATGGTGAGCATCGAATTTGGAACACCCTGTATATGTAAGCTACTAATTGTATAAAATACTATTTTCAGCTATGTGATACCTACCCAAGCATACTATTTGTACCAGCCTCAGCACAAAAGTCCACTTTGATTGGCAGTTCAAAATTTCGATCGAAAGGGCGGTTGCCGGCATTGTCATACCTTCACAAAAATAAGGCTAGCATATGTAGGTGCAGTCAGCCGTTATCAGGGTTTAATGCAAGATGCATGGAAGATGAAAAAATGTTGAATCATATTTTGAGGACTAATCCGAACGCTGCTTTTATGTATGTCGTGGATACAAGACCAAAGGTTAGTTAGTATATTTTAACTAAACTAAATGTAGTACATCTGGGCGTCTAGAAAATCTATTTGAAAGGAATTGTTTTTTCGAAATGACGTTTAAATTGCTATTGTTTCAACTTTTTTTTTAGATAAATGCTATGGCGAACCGGGCAGCTGGCAAAGGCTACGAAAATGAGGCGTTTTATGAAAACATCAAGTTCCACTTTCTTGGAGTTGAAAATATACATGTCATGAGGAATAGTTTACTAAAGATTGTAGAGAGTAAGTTAACCTATTTTCTTGCTATATTGAATAAAAACTGGACATATTTAAATTGCATCTGATACCATACAGGATGTCCCAAAAGTCCGAGTTCCTCCTTATATCTCCAAAACCAAAAAAAAAGTTAAATTTCACATTCTTGTATGGTTTATAAAAGAGCACCGTGCCGTCAATCATTAAGAGAGTGGAGCTAGGGCGGCGATGTTACGTTTTTGTTGATTTTAATAGTGTTATTAGTTCGTAACAATTTTACGTTTATAAATCTTTAACCATCTTGGTATTGACCATTGCTTTATTTTATAGAAAGCAATAAATGAATGTTCACAGAAAGAGAATGTTTGTTTTTTTATTTTTGAATAATGCGATGTAAAAATGTTTTCTTTGGGTTCTTGTTAGAAACGTCGGTACTTGAAAAGTACATTTCTAATTTCAATAAAAAACAAAACTTACCTTATTTTTAGCAGCCGAACAGAAAGCTCCAACAATGACCTCATTTCTAAATGGTTTGGAATCGAGCGGTTGGCTAAAACATATCAAGTCCATACTGGATACATCTCAGTTCATCGCAGATGCTATCGAGGAGAACATAAGTGTCGTGGTGCATTGTTCTGATGGGTGGGACAGGACTGCGCAAGTATGCTCTCTAGCTTCGTTGCTGTTAGATCCTTATTACAGGACGTTTTCTGGATTTCAGGTATAAAACTTTTTTCGTACTGTTTAAAAGCGACTTATCTGAAATGCTACTATTTTAAAAATTTAGATTTTCAATCCTATCGATGGCAATGGACTAATATAGTAATGTAACTTGTAAATTGAGGATGGTTGAACTCGTGACTGAAAAAATGTCGCGCGCGTTGTTAACAATCAAACTAACTGTATATAACCTAACAGAACACATTTTGTTTCTTATGATTCTCTCTCTGACCTGGCAAGTAGGCCCTAGCGTTTCCTTTTTGCCTTACCATAACCCGGCGTGTTCAGATTGAAGAGTCCGGGCAGTGCGTTACTCGATAGAGGGTGGTTCGTCCAATCTGAACGGACAAGACGCATTATAGTCGTTTTTTGACGTAGAACACGGTTCTTCCGTGATTTCGAAATGTGACGTCATCGGTTTTTGCTATCGCCAAAATTTACTTCCCAGTGACAGTTTTACAAAACCTAACCTAACTTATAACTATAAAATATTTGTTAGCGTTTTGTTTTTTTTTTCCTATCCCCGGTTTATAAATGCGGGGTTATTTTGATGTATAAACCCACTAACTTATCTGACGAAAACTGCCTGGCAGTGTCCGAATCTACCTCTAAGAGGAATTCTCCCACTTGAATTTGGCACATTACCAAATCAGACTCCATTATTTTATTATTGAAAAAACAAAAAAAAAATAGGCGGTGCTCCATAACCCAACACTACCCGCGTATTTTGACAAATGACAACTTTCGGACCAACAATTTTGGAAAAAAAAAACAACAAATACTAATAAACACCAACAATGTGACCCAATACAAACCACAAAAGAAATTTGTTATTTATTTAAAATTACCATACATTAAAGAATTATCTGAGTCTTTAGCAAAAATATTAAAACAAGAAAAAATCAACGTTGCTTACAAAAATGAAAATATCATTGGAAAACATTTCTACACGAAACTTACAACTTAAACCCCGAAAGAGCATCACTCAAACGTAATATATAAGATTCTAAACCCTGCTTAGATTGCAATAAAGTATACATAGGATAAACCTCCCGATATCTCAAAACACGATTACAGGAACACCAACGAGAACAAAAAACGCAAATTTAAATGCAAAAAACAACAAAACAGCTCTTGCTACACACATTGTAACTATGGTCCCAAATTCAACTTTGATGGCACAGAAATTCTGGACACCCAAAAAAATATCAAAAGAAGCATCTCTTTGAAATGATTACATAAAAAACATAAAAATATGTTCAAAATTAGACTAGATATTGAAAACTTAAACTCTGCCTACTATACTACAATCTTATAATGACCATTAAATAAAATACATTTTCACAAAAGATCAGTTAGGCAATCAAAAAAATAATCAATATAAAAAACAGCTTAATCAAAACCAAAGAACATCCTTTTTTTTGTTAGTTATCTAAATAAGCGGCGATGGAGAAAATCAATAATAACACTTTTTTCTAGTCATTTAAAACACACAGTATGAAAGAGAGTACTTTCGTGAACAGTATAAAATAAATTATTTTAAACGTTTTTGGTTTTTAACTTATTTTGTTCTCATAGTAGGTAGAAGGAAAGAAAGTCCTGTATGCTTCACAAATATTATAATTCAATAAACACGACGCGTTTAGTTTGAATGAACCCAGCAACGCACACTATAAAGAGATAGCCAAAGTTATTAATAATTTTAAATAGTTTTCTTGTTTTTTATCTTTGTTCCGTCTCGACAGTTTTATTTATATTTTTTTAATTAGTTTTTAAATTGTTAGATGCCGCTCGTTGTTCCGTTTCGAATTTTATTTATTATTCTCGTTTCCTTTGTCTTTTTTTAAATTTGTTGTTAGTGTATGTTTGACTAAGGTGTTTTTAACTGTCCGACATATTTTATTTATTTATTTAGTTATGTGTAGTTTGTGCCCTACATTTTGCCCTTAATGATGGATTTTTGACGTTCTGTAAGTACTGTTTTTATATTTTTATTTAAATTTAATTTTGAAACACTCGTTTTTATTGTATTATAGAATGCACACTTGAAAATGATTTTTTGAAGAAAAAATCGAAACGCGTCGTGTTTATTGAATTAAAATATTTGTGAAGCATACAGGACTTTCTTTCCTTCTACCTACTATGATTCAACTGCTTCACCCTGGAGAAATCTACGATTGTATTTTATTTTGTTCTCGTTTAAGTGTCTTTTAACTGTGAAGTCCAAAAAAACATACTGTTTATTTTTTTAAATATTTGTTAAAAACTGTAAGAAACCACTGGAAAACAACCCAAATGTAAGTCCCATTTCATTAACCCCTTTAATTTATAAATTTAAAATAGATTTTTTCATTTCTTTTGTCATATATATACTCTGTAACGTGCGTTCTTTTTTCTTTTTTCCCCTGCGGGACGGAAAAAATTAAAGAAATTAATTAGCAGTGTCATATATAAACAAACAATAACTTTTAAATTAACAGGTTAAACTAGCTTATTTCATTTTTTTTGTATTTTATTTTAGAAACCCTCCACAGAAATTAAATTTTAACCTTGCCCAATCTTAATGGCCAGGGCGCGCCCGAGCGACAGTCGACGCCTGATCTGAACGCACCCCAGTGGTTGGCTCTCCGGCCCCACTCTATTCTCATCTCAAAATGCAGGTTTTTCTGCATCCAGGTCCGAATATCTTATGCCTCATTAATAATAAGAGCTGTAGTGGAGCGAAATCGATAAAGACGCAGATTAGGCTAAAAAGTGTTCATTTTTACTAGTTAGGAGGCAAGGAGGCATTCCATTCTACTACTAGACATTTTTTCAAGTTTTACAAATGTTACAATTTTTTCATATTTTTATTACAACAGGCACTCATAGAAAAAGACTGGCTAGCCTTCGGCCACAAGTTCTCCGAGCGTTGCGGGCATATCCAAGTGGAAGGTAAGGATGACAGTAAGGAAGTATCGCCAGTCTTCACTCAGCTGCTGGACGCAACGTGGCAGCTGATGCAAATGTTCCCGTGCTCATTTCAATTTAACGAGACTTTTTTGATCACGGTGCACGATCACGTGCACTCATGTCAATATGGCACTTTTGTAGGAAATTGCGAGAAAGAGAGGGTTGACTTGAGGTAAACGAATAAAAATAATGTCATTACCATTAAATTGATTTGCGGCCAACACGTCGCAAAATTTTCAGTGCGATCAAGTTCCGCGTGACCAATTTTAAAATGTCCGCGCAGAGCCATTTTCGCGCGGTTTTTCTTAGCGAAAGAGACTTCTCGCAAAACACTTTCAGCGCAGTGGCGGTCCCAGGGGGCCCGGGGGGGGGCGATCGCCCCCCCTTTGCTCCAGAAAAAAGTAGACAACAAAGATGCTGGTAGTAACCCTGAAGTCTGGAGAAAAAACGAGAAATTGCAGAACGTTCCTTTAAAGACATTCTAGAATCCCTCCACAGTATTTTGGGACAGTTTGAAATAGGCGAAAACCACGATATTAGAAATACAGAATAGTATTATAGCGTTTCAATTTTTAAACAAGTTTTAAACAAAATCATTTCGGACATAAAATCAAGAATTAATAACGAGACTAAGTATTTTTGATCTAAACATATTCATACCAAGTTTTATACAACGTGAAGCCAAAATCAGGGCAAAATTAATTAATGTCGTTTCCAAATACTATAAACTATTTGATTAATACAAAACACCAATTCTTGAGTATTTATTGGGAGTCAGTATTTGGAAACAATATTGATCAGAAGTAGGCAAAAGCTTAAATCAAAACATATATGATAACGTTTTCGAGGCAATGAACAAGTGTGGCAATATTTTTCCGTTGATAGGAACATTCTTGGATGTTTGTCAGTAAGTAATGCTTCGTCAAAAAGAAGCTTTTCCTGCCTCAGAAGATTGAAAACATAAATACTTAAAAACACTATAACCGAAATTCGTCTGACGGGCTTAGCGTTGCTGCATATCAACAGATATATTGAAATTGACATTAAGCGAATCATTGACCGGTTTGCCCAAAAAAACCGCAAACGTATTTTTTTTTAGATATGCATCTAATGTTTGAGATATGCAATATAAAAGGTAATGTTTCAACTTAAAAAGCTTTTTAGACCTCAAAAAAAAAGTATTTAGCTATTAGGTTTTGTTTGTGGTTGGTTTGTTACCTATTTTTGTCTTATAACTGAAAAAGTTATACGTATAAGTTACTCAAGCGCGGATTTCAGGGTGATATTTAACCCCCCTACCTTGGCTTTAAATTTTTTATGAAAACATTTAGAAAATCAAAAGTAGGGCATAGATTGCGGCGCTATAACACCTTTGATATTTACGGTATTAGTTTAATTTTGTGTTAAAAATGGCATTTGTACTGTCATTTTCTTAAAAATTTTCGACTGATGCGCTTTGAAACCTTTGATATATTTACAATTTTAGTTTAATTTTAAATAAAAAATGCATTTTTTAGTTCAGTTTTTTTTTAATTTTAGCCTGCGGCGCTATGATACCGGTAATATTTACGATTTTAGTTTAATTTGCCTCAAAAATTGCATTTTTAATGTAATTTTCTCAAAAATTTTCGACGCATTTTAATATTTTCTACCCCCTACCTAGATCCGCGCTTGTAGTTATTAGACACTTAAAGTAAATATTTCAACGCATCAGTATACGTATACTTAACGCGTTCGAAATCAAGCCAAAATACACATCCTTCCGTACGCAACGAGATTCTGTCATCACACCCGTCAAAGAAGCAGGCATCGTTCGAAACATGGCATGAGCAAGTCAAAAATGTAGCGTATTTGTACTTTGTTTCGAACGCGTTAGGTATACCGATACGGATGCGTTGAAATATTTACTTTAAGTGTCTACTAAGTTTTGTTTGCATATATTGATATGTTTCTCATAAAAGCTATGCATTTGTTCTATTTTTTTCCGTATCGAAACCGCCCCCCCCCCCCTTTTCAAATGGCTGGGACCGCCACATTTTTGGCGTAAATGTTTTGCGCGCGGAGTCATATCCATGCGGTTTTGTTTAGCGGAAGACACTTTTCGCGCAAATTACGGCAGCGGGATTTGCGAAGTAATGGAATAGGCAGGGGTTCGTTTAATTGCAAAGGGGTGTATGGCGGCCTTTCTCCACCCACTCCCGCAAACTAAAACTAACCCCTGCCTATCCCATTACGTTGCGAACCCCGCCACCAAACCCTGGTATCGCCCTTTTGTCGCGTCGGACTTTTGTGTTAATTGCTGAGGTTTGGTGGGGTTGGCAGGGGGGTGCGCAGCCTGCTGGGATAGACAGGGGTTCGTTTTATTGCAAAAAAAGAGAGATAGGGAAGGGACAGGACGTGTCAATGCGCGTGTGGGCGCCCTCATTATCCCTTCAAATTAAAACCAACCTCACTAAATCTCCAGATCGCGCTCTTGTCAAAAACATTCATTGCCCGCAAACTAGGTATGCGCGCAAAAATTCTGCGCTAAAATGCCTTCGCGCCGATTATGTTTCGCGCTAAAATTTGTCGCACTGAAAAAGTTCGAGTAAATAAGGATGCGCGCAAAAATGTTCAATAAAAAAACCTTTCGCCGATTTCGTCTTCGCTGATTTTGAATTGCGCCGAAAATGTCTGCGCTATTCTGCCGTCAGAAGGACCGTGAGCGACCTAAACTTGATTTGTGGAAAAATAGAAAAGAAACTTTGAATTGTAATAAAGTCTGTAAAATCTTGTAGGTGTAATACAGACAAATGATTTTTTTGGCTATAGATAAAGATTCAAATTCAAATAATTGTGCATTTTGCAGATTAAATAAGGGACATACGGTAAAATAACATATCCTATTCGGGCAGTCCTGCTGGGCAAAAGCGATAAATTATGATAAATACTAAGAAAGATCCACGTAAATCCACAGATTTTACGTGTGTTTTTCTTAGCACTGGTGATATACGTGGTTATAGCTTAGTAGAGGTCATAAAAGATTTGTAAATACGTGGTTTCATAATTTTTTTCTTAAGTCAAAAATTAAGAATATTTTTTTTTTCATTTTAATCTGTTTTAAACCAACCATTAGGTTCAAAAAAACCAAAAAAGTCATTTTTGAAAATTTGTGGGTTGTGGGGTTTTTCCTTCTGACGGCAGTATTATTGTCTTGCGCTAAAAGTTTTTGCGGCGAAATTGGTTGCACGAAAGTTGATCGCGCTGTTGGTTGTAAATCCATTAAATTTCATGCCACAACGATTTTATGGCAATTTAAGTTGGTCATAATTCGCGTATTCGTATTTCCATTTTGCTTTGCTCTTAGGCAA
Organism: Oxystoma pomonae; assembly: GCA_963921995.1. Classification (NCBI taxonomy): domain Eukaryota; kingdom Metazoa; phylum Arthropoda; class Insecta; order Coleoptera; family Brentidae; genus Oxystoma; species Oxystoma pomonae. The sequence goes on from OY998167.1 coordinate 64,093,749, forward strand.
AACTTGCTGCGTTAGCGGTTGGAGTAGACGTTAAACTACGTTAATAACGTCCAGTCTAAACTTACTACGCGCTTTAAGCGTGACCGTTATAAAAAAGCTCACGCAATACCACAGAGGTGAAATTCTGATGAAAAGAAGACAGAATATTACGCACACGTTCCATGACCAATTTAAACTGCCTGTTATTTTCTACTAATGAAAATGGGAAGCTTTGTTTTTGGGATCCATTGGAGTAACTATCAAACAATTTACGTAATGGACTCTGAATTGTCTTATGTTATCTATCGTCTGGGCTAATTTAAACTATTCTTTTCTTACAGATTATCAGAAAAAACATATTCACTTTGGGGTTACATGGCCAACAATCTGGACGAATATTTAAACCCCTTATATTTAGTAGATGAAAGTCCTGGTACTTTGAAGCCTCAGCTTATTCCACAGAATATTAAGTAAGTTTCTTATCCAAAAATAATTTAAAAATTTGAAAAGATCTTAAACTAAACATTTTGACGCAATGCCTTTTTCTAGATTCTGGAGAGGAATGTATTATCGTTTTGAAAGCGGAGTCCATCCACGAGAACCAGCTGCCGACTTGCTATTAGCCACTTCTGATCATTCGTTTTCTTTAGATGACCATGTTAAATTTTTGACAAAGGTAGGTCTTTATTTAGCTATCGATTGGTACCAAGCTAACATTTTTTGCCTTTGCGTGTGACTGTGACATTATAACTAATAGGTTGGGTTGGGTTGGTTTGGAATAGAAATATAAAGTCACTTGCTAAGATGGAGAATGACCTAAAAAATATTAAGCTTGACTTGTCAAAAAACAACTATTTAACAAATCTTTACAATTCGATTACTTGGTTCCTATATAGTCATTTTAAAAAAAAACTAACCGACTTTTCTCCATTTTTATTGGTCGGAGGCGAAAAAATCTGTGAACAAAAATATTCGGCATAAAATTTTCAACAACTCTCAACTTTCTTCAACTTTCTGTAGTTAGTTTCCAAAAAGTTAGATGGCGCCGAAGTTACAAAAAATCACCATATTTTGACCAACAAAGATTGTTTTTTTTTTAACTTTTACTGAAAAAGTTGTAGATCTCGGAAAAATCCTATAAAATATACTTATTGTTTATAATTAATTAAACAGTCTCTGAGCTACAGCGACTGAAAGTCGGTAAAATTCTTTGAGAACCGCATTCTGGGCATGCATGAAGTCGCGTATTGTGGATTATATATTATTATTTATAGTAAGATCAGTTCAAATGAGGTATCAAATTAAAACTTGTAATATGCGCTACAAAAGTGACCCGGTTTGTCGGCATGAAAATTGCCGAAAGTATCTGACAGACATTTGTGGGTCAAAATACGTTAAAACTGATTTTTCGTAACTTCAACGCCCTCTATTCTTTTAAAAACTAACTACCGAGAGTTAAAAAGAAATATTGCAAATTTTTGTTTCTACACATTTTGCCTCTGACCAACAGATATGGAGAAAATCCTTCCAAAGTTTTTTCAAAATGGCGGATATATCCCGAGGAGTGGAGAAAACACAAACTTGGAAATTTTACTTTCACACCCCCCAAAGAACATACAAAAAACTCAGACTGTCCGGTTTTTTTTCAACTTCAAATGACAATTTTACTCTACTACCATCATAGTGCGGTTAAAAACTCGCGATTTCCATCTTTGCTGGCAGAAAACTTCTAGGGCAAAGAATTTTCGTACACAGCTAAAGTAGACTGGCGCATCTTTAATGATAGTTAAAATCAATCACCCCCCTCTGGATCCAGAGGCGCAGGCACAAGATCATTTTTAGAAAATTAGCATGACACGCTCCAATGTACATCATCCGTGTGTCAACATTTGACATCCTACAAAGTTCTTTTATAGCTGAATCGAGAGTCAAGAAATCTATTCTACTCGTCGGTGTAAGAAAAATTTTTGTGGGATTTAGCTGAGTATTTCTTCCGCAGGTCAAAATAAAAAATGAAAAAAAAAATATTGTCACTTTTTTTACATATTTTAAATAAAAAATGATTTATGCCTTGCGTATTTGTAAGATGCTGAGTTTGAATATTTATAAAATATCTAAAACATTTTGTGAATCCTATAAAGCCACAATTTTAGTTCAGGCCCGCCTCATAAAGCTGAAATAATTTTTTGAAAATCGATCTTAGCCGTTTTTTAAGGAAATTTCGATTTTGGTGGTTGAATGACAATTTCCATGATAGTTCGTAAAAATCCGCACACAGGAAAATAATTTTTATTTTATGATATTCAGCAGAAAACAACATTTTCAAAAAGTCTAAATTGAATCATAGACATGATCAATTTTGAAGAGCGTTTATCAAAAATCATGGAAGAGTGAAAGTGTAAATTTTCGGAAAAAAATCTGAAATGTTACTGATTTTTGAAGGATCGTCTTTCCTTAATGTATAATACGATTCTTGATTTGATTTCATTTATAGAAAGGGCATTTCATGTCGATTCTAAAAATGTACAATGTACGATGTTAGCTTAACCGGATGTCAGGTTTTGGTTTCACTTTTCTGTAAGGCATACTTTGAAACTCCGACACCTCATGATTGGAGAATAAGCATGTGCATAAGCTGCACGACTAAATTTAAGTATTCCTTAAACCGACCCAACGCACAAATATAAGCACATAAAACGTTATTTTGTATATTTTGAATATATCTCTCCAACAAGTAGGCACAGTGCTCAAAAATTCAAATGGTTAATGGTGTTTCTTACATTTTTTCCACTGTAATTACCTGCATAATAACAATTTTGGAGCATACTGTGATTAAGTTTTGAATGTATACACTGCTTGTAAACTGTTCATAAGATGCAAAACAAGCGAGCGCACAGTGGTCCAGGACGTGAATGATACAATTGTGGAAATCACTATATTTTTAAAATTAGGATCCAGAAACGAATGACACAACGACACCTCACAGGATCATTAGTGATGACGTGATACTGTATTGTTTGCAGATATATGGCGAAGTCTTCTTCAATTCATGATAATAATATGTAGATATAAATTATAGTTTAACGCTATTTCATTTCCATAATTGTATCATTCACTTTCTGGACTACTGTGCGCTCGCTTGTTCTCCAATCTTGAGGTGTTGGGAGTTTCAAAGTGTGTCTTACAGAAAAGCGAACTCAAAACCTGACGTCCGGTTAAGTTAACATAGTACATTGTACATTTTTAGAATCGACATTAAATGCCCTTTCTATAAATCAAATCAAATCAAGAATCGTATTATACATTAAGGAAAGACGATCCTTCAAGAATCAGTAAGATTTCATATTTTTTTCCGAAAATGTACAAAATTAAATATTGTGTTTGGAAAGGTATTACTCAGAAACTGAAAAAGTAATCCAAATTCTACTAAAACTACATAAAGATTAACCGATAATTTCTCTTAAAGAACCAACTCCAACAATTTTTAAAAGGTGGCCGAAATATTTTTGCAATACAAGAATGTGTCGTTATATCGAAATTCGTCCGAATTCCATGTACTCAAACACAGCGTGCAGGGCAACCGTCGTGTCGGCTTCATGGATAAAAACTGAACAAAATTGTGACAGAACCTTTTAGAGAATATCATGTAGATTATTTTGGTGTAGTTTTAACAAAATTATCCTCTGTGAGTGGAAAATGGATGACTTTCAAAAGGTGCAATTTTTAGTATTTTCACTGTTCCATGATTTTTGATAAACGCTCTTCAAAATTGATCATGACTATGATTCAATTTAGACTTTTTGAAAAGGTTGGTTTCTGCTGAATATCATAAAATAAAAATTATTTTCCTGTGTGCGGATTTCTACGAACTATCATGGAAACTGTCAGTAAACTACCAAAATCGAAATTTCCTTAAAAAACGGCTAAGATCGATTTTCAAAAAATTATTTCAGCCTTATGGGGCAGACCTGAACTAAAATTGTGGTTTTATAGGATTCACAAAACGTTCTAGATATTTTTTAAATATTCAAACTCAGAATCGTAAAAATACGCAAGGCATAAAAAAAATTATTCAAAATATGTAAAAAAAAGTGACAATAATTTTTTTTTTCAATTTTTTATTTTGACCTGCGGAAGAAATATTCAGCTAAGTACCACAAAAATTTTTCTTACACCGACAAGTAGATAGATTTCTTGGCTCTTGATTAAGCTATAAAAGAACTTTGTAGGATGTCAAATCTTGACACACGGATGATGTACTTTGGAGCTGGAGCTGCTAATTTTCTGCTCCTCTGGATCCAGAGGGGAGTTATTGATTTTAACTATCATTAAAAATGCGCTAGAGTCTACTTTAGCTGTGTACGAAAATTCTTTGCCCTAGAAGTTTTCTGCCAGCAAAAATGGAAATTGCGATTTTTTAACCGCACTATCAATTATGTAAAACCATTTTTCAAAATTTTGACCCCTCCCCCTGGCAACACTTTATAACATTTTTGCAACCCCTTCCCTCTCCCTTTTAGCACTTAATAATAGTTCTACGTACGCCTCCAACCCCTCTTGTCGCGTTTATGTAAGTGATGGCCCGTTACTCAAAGGGACTCGACTATCGGTACCTGAATAAATGTCAATCTGTCAGATACTTTCGGCAATTTTCATATAGTCAGACTGGGTTATTGGTGTAGCGTACGTATATTTGTACGTATATAGCTTTAATTTTTACCTCATTTTTACTGCTTTTACCATAAATAATAATACATAATCCACAACACGCGACTTTCAGTTGCTGTAGATTAGAGACTGTTTAATTAATTATAAATAATATACATATTTTGATAAGATTTTTTCTTATTTAAAGTTTTTTTTTAAAAAATCACTTTTTGTTGGTAAAAATACGTTAAAACTGATTTTTTTTAACTTTGGCGCTCTCTATCTTTTTGGAAACTAACTACAGAAAGTTGGGAACTCTGACAAAAATGTTGCAAATTTCTTGCCGAATATTTTTGTTCTTGTTACAAATATTTTTCAAAATGGCGCATAGTTCCCGAGGTGTGGGGGAAACACAAACTTTGGAGGTTTACTTTTAGACCCCTTGAAACAACATACTAAAAACTCAGCCTCCCCGGATTTTTTTCGGCCTCGGATGACAATTTTACTGTACTAAAGGTTATATATCAATTTTAGAAAATCACCTCCATGAAATCTCTATTGATGCAGTCAATGGACCGACGAAAGGGCAAACCCTCAAGGCCCCAAATATGCCACAATGTACAGCTGGACAATAAGTTATTTTATAATCAGAGATCTTCTACGGACTTTGAAAATGCCGATCACGACCATCCGCTGAAGGTACTTTAATTTTATAATTTTTGCAGTTACTTTTCTAAAGACTGAAGGCCTCTTGAATTTTTCTCAAATTCTGACTAAAAGATGGCAATAGGTGTTCTGCAGATGTGAGTGTCGATAAAAATAGAGCCGCGGGACTGTAACGCACTAGTCCAAAATTTGTACGCAATTTTTATAAAAAAGATACTAAAAATTAACGGTCCATACATAGACAAATATGGACGCACTTACTTGGTTGTTTCGTCCTATTTTTTAAGTCCCTTTGTCCCCACAGAAACTTCTATTCTTCTTCGTAAATTATTCTTAGGACACTTACACTCTTAGCTTAATGGTTTATAAAGGTTTACGTAAAACTTGAATAAGTTTTGTTGAAAACGTGTGATACGCTTCGCGATTGCTATGGAATGGGGGGTGCGTTGGTATTGCATTTTAAGAAAAATGGAAAACTCGTTCTAAATCTTGCACGAACAATAGGCGAAAAATATCTTCTTTACTTTGACCACACACCCCCAAACTAAAAACATGAAAGATCATATTATTATTAATATAAATATCATTTTATGCAATATTTAGCGTATATATTTATAGAGTCGAAGTCTTGGTCGTAGTCAAGTTATCAAAAACCGTTTCTCACAAGTTGATTTCAATTTATCGCGGTTCTGTTTGATCTTGGTCTTAAAATTTCTCAGAAATATAACCAAGAGAAGGAGACCTCAATTGTGTAATATCTTTGATGTTTAAATGTGTGTATAATCAAAAATCTTTTATTTCGATGAATTTCGGGATTGTTTAAATTCCAGCTAAAATTTTCAGTTCAATATTGCTATGACGTCACTTCAGCTGACATTAACAGAAAAAAATTATGTAAATAGCGCATTGATTGAGTACCTTTGCTAACAATTATTTATAGATTTACAAATAAATTAGGACCGCGAAAAATTGAAATTGATAACGGTTGTGATTTAAAATTTAAAAATTATTTATTCAGGCAATAAATACATATTGCTAAATGATGTCTTAGAACTACATTTAAAATACCGGGTGGTCCATAAAAAACCGGACAAAATGTTTTCCGTTATAACTTTTAAACCATACCACCGATTTAATGCAAGCAACTGTTCTTTGCAGGGAATTAAGCAAGTCTTTGATTAGAAATATTTTTTATGAAAATCTAAGATGGCGGACCGAAACAAACTTTACCCTTCAAAGAGCCTCGTTTATTCTTATCTTACAGAAATTTTTTGGATTTCTTTATAAAGTAGTATAAAAGTTTTGTTTCTGCCACGCAGAACGAGGTGCGAATCATTAAAATCCGTTAAGTGGTTCTCAAAAAAAATAAAAAATTTTCAATCAGTATTTTACGGAGTATGCTATTGCCGTCTCAATTCTGTCTACATACATTTTCTGATAAATTAATTATTACTAAACCGATTTTGATGAAATAAAAAGCCTCATGGCGAAAATCGATTGTTCTTAAACTACTGCTATTGCTACTAAATCAAAATTGTCCCTTTAAAAGGATCGTTTATTTATATGTTCTGTAAACTTTTAAATATTTTTATTTGTACAAAAGTTCTGCTTTCGCCACGTACAACGAGGTATAAATCATCAAAATCGGTTTGGTGGTTCTCCAAAAATGAATTTTTGTTTCCATCGGATTGCGGACACAATTAAATTTATCTCTTCAAAGAACGTTTATCTTAACATAAAAAGAAACGATTCTTATGGAGATCTTGGATTTTAAGCGGCATTTTCCTTTCGTGACTTGTGATCGATCGGTTGTTACCATGATGCTTTGTATTTCATTAAAATCGGTTTAGTAATAATATTTTTATAAAGAAATCAATGCAGAGATGCTAAAATGTAAACAATCGTTAAAGAAAACACTGATATCTTAAGAATTACTAAGGCGATTTTCGTTATGCATGGCGCGAGGCGTGGAAAAGCTAAAAAATTAATATAAATTCAAAAAAGGGTAAAAAATTACTCGCAACAAAAAAAAGAGCGGCTTTATTAAATGGTGGCAAATTTAAAAAACAATCGATTCTCGCCATGAGGCTTTTTATTTCGTCAAAATCGGTTTAGAAATAATGAATTTATGAGCAAATGTATGCAGACAGAATTGAGAGGGCAATCGCATAATCCGTAAAACACTGATTGAAATTTTTTTATTTTTTTTTGGGAACCACTTAACCGATTTTAATGATTTGCACCTCGTTCTATGTGGTAGAAACAAAGCTTTTTTACGATTTCATAAAAAAAATCCAAAAAATTTCCGTACCATAAGAATTAACGAGATTTTTAAGATGGCGAAAAAAAAATATTTCCTATCAAAGTCGTGCTCAATTCCCTGCAAAGAACAGTTTGTTGCATGAAAATCGGTGGTATGGTTTAAAAGTTATAACGGAAAACATTTTTTCCGGTTTTTTATGGCCCACCCGGTATATGTTAAAGAATAGATAAACTAAAGTAATTGTCAAAGTTTTAATTTGACCAAATAGTGGCTCATCGTTAATGTGACTGGGCCAGTTATCTTAATGGGATCAAATACTTCTGTATCTAATAAACCTCCCTTAGTTCTCGGAATCTTTTGAATCTCTTTGATATCTTTCGTTTCGCAAAACAAACTATTATTTTCATAATTGTAAGATAATATCAAGAAAATTTTTATTCACTATGTCAATCCGATTAGAAAATAATAAAACTGCTGTATTCTCCGATATCCTATTAACAGCATCTGTTTTCTGCGCCATTATAATTATTTGCTCTGCTTTTCTTCAATCAATTTCAAATTCTACGCATCCAAAATCTAAGTATACTCTCCCAAAATCTAAGTAATTTTAAAAGTCACATATAACTTATTTGCATAGTTTTCACTCGTAACGCCCAAAGATTCTAATGCTCTTATGTGTATTTTTGTAAGGTTACCTTATCTCTTAGTGTAGGGCGTAATTAGTAAATCCATTTTTATTATTTTATAAAATTCTTGTGTCAGGTCATAATTCAAATAATTGCCAGGCCTAATCAATTGTTTATAATAATAACACAAAATAAACATGGGCGCAAAATAAATTAGAAACAGTAATTACATTAAAGTCAATTCAAAATCAAATAGTTTCTTTAGCGAACTACGTTCCAGCTGCTTCAAAGGTCGTATCTGCAATTAATTTTAAAAAAATGTCGCTTAGCAACTCCCTAATTCACCTTCATAATCATAATTTATAGACCTTTTTAAACATTTAAATAATTGTTGTAATGTAAGAAGCGAGTTTTTCTATAATTAATTTTTAGCCATAATGTTAATAATTTCAAATAAAACCTAACAATATGTGTCTTGAGGTAATACGACGAGACGGCAGGCAGTCATAAAATTGATTTATAGACTCGATAGTTTTGGGTTACGCTAGGATAAAGAAGTGTTGACAAAACCAGGCCGACAAAATACTTCGTACACTTGGGTACACTTATATTTTAAAAACAAATCAAAGCTATATGGGCATTCTGGAAAAGTTATTTTAGTATAGTTTAGTTATTCGTGCAAGTTGAAAAGATAGTTTTGTTGTGTGTGTTTGTGGCATTTTGGACATATAAAGGTGAGTGAATCTCACAGGACAATTTAGTTTAAGTTTTTACCTAATTAGAATTTCTAATTATTATCAATTATAATGATTTTGACATATTTTTATGGTACCAAGGTTTAGTATTTGAATCACTACCAATTATAATGATTTTGACATATTTTTATGGTACCAAGGTTTATGCATAAACTAGGTGAATTAATTAGTGATCTATTTCACGCTATTGTTGTTGATATACTTTGAGGCGTGTCGTTCTCCCCTCAGTAGTATTTATTGTGATTTGTTTAGGAACTGTGCACGGTTCCGGGCTAGTAGTAGGGTAGGTGTTAGGATATCGTTAATGACGATTGTGTCTTGTTCCCCTGGAACCTATTAAACACTCATGAAGAAGAGTTTTGGTAGGTTTTGGGTTGCGTCATATAAACGATTGAGTTATCCATCCCCTGGCACCATTGCACACTCTATGCTAGTTTCTTATGTAGCACTTTTGGTTGGTATTAGGTTGCGTTTTAGAACCCAGCATCTATTATCTCTTAAATATTAGCAGAATTATGATGGACGTTGGTTTTAAACGATTGCGTCTTTCTCCCCTAATACCATTGCACAACCAGAAGAGAATAGTGAACTTATAACAATTAGTTAAATGTTTAAAAAGGTCTATAAAATATGATTACGAAGGTCAATTAGGAAGACTGCTTGCTCAGCGACAATTTTTTTAAAATTAATTGCAGACACGACCTTTGAAGCGGCTGGAACGTAGTTCGCTAAAGAAACTATTTGATTTTGAATTTACTTTAACATAAGTACTTTTAATCTATTTTGCGCCCATGTTTATTTTGTGTTATTATTATAAACAATTGATTATGCCTGACAATTATTTGAATTGTGACCTGACACAAGAATTATAGAAAATAATAATAATGAATTTACTAATTACGCCCTACAGTAAGTTCACTATTTCCTTCTGGTTGTGCAATAGTATTAAAGGAGAAAGACGCAATCGTTTAAGACCAATGTCCATCATAACTCTGCTAATACTAAAGAGATAATAGATGCTGGGTTCTAAAACGCAACCTCATACCAACCAAAAGTGCTAAATAACAAACTAGCATAGAGTGTGCAATGGTGCCAGGGGGATAGATAACTCAATCGTTTATATGACGCAACCCAAAACCTACCAAAACTCTTCTTCATGAGTGTTTAATAGGTTCCAGGGGAACAAGACACAATCGTCATTAACGATATCCTAACACCTACCCTACTACTAGCCCGGAACCGTGCAAATACTACTGAGGGGAGAACGACGCGCCTCAAAGTATATCAACAACAATAGCGTGGAATAGATCACTAATTAATTCACCTAGTTTATGCATAAACCTTGGTACCATAACAATATGTCAAACTCATTATAATTGGTAGTAATTCAAAACTAAACCTTGGTACCATAAAAATATGTCAAAATCATTATAATTGAGAATAATTAGAAATTCTAATTAGGTAAAAAGTTAAACTAAATTTCTCTGTGAGATTCACTCACCTTTATATCTCCAAAATGCCACGAACACTTTTCAAGAATGCCCATATAGCTCTGATTTGTTTTTAAAAGATAAGTGTACCCAAGTGTACCAAGTATTTTGTGGGCCTGGTTTTGTCAACACTTCTTTATCCTAGCGTAACCCAAAACTATCGAGTCTATAAATTAATTTTATGACTACCTGCCGCCTCGTCGTATTACCTCAGGATAAGATAACATAAGATAATAATAACAAGATAAATTATTAAGATTATTACTCAAAATTAATTATAGAAAAACTCACTTCTTAAATTAGGTATCATATAAACTAGGTAGATACATATCTTTGGACTCCTTGCTTAAAACAAGTTTAAAATATCTCTTTTCTAAATTAATAGTATTTTAAAATGATAATTGATTTATTAATGTAAAAATTAAAAGAAGTAAACAACATCAGGGATTGTTCCTAGAATCTAAACTACAATCCCTCATGGAATGGCTGAGCTAATCCTCTAAATTATTCATATACATAGTTCGACTAGGAGTTCCTCTCTTGCAAACCGTGATTTTAGTTTCTTAAAAAAGTTTGCGTAGTTATCTTCAGTTGGAGAAAAAGATTGAACCATCTTCTTGTCTTTATGGGTCTTGTTAAACAGTTTTTCAAATTGCCGTCGGATTTGTTTATTTTCAATTTCTACTACTTTTACTGCTTGTGTTACTTTTTTCTTTAAAATTTTTGATTATCTGATTTAAAATTTAGGCTTCCTTTAAAATATTTTCTGTAGCTTTCGGTATTTTCTTTTTGTTTGTTTCTTTCTTTCTTTAGTATTTCTTTATGTTTCTATTTTTTCTTCAAACCATCCAGGAAACTCTTTATCTAGTATTAAAATCTTCTGTTATTGTTTTGCTTAACCTTTTAAATTGCTTATTTCTCAAAACTTTTTTTAATTCTCGATCACTAATTATCTTTTTTTTAATAGCTCCATTTGATTGTTTATAACGATGAAATTTAGCCTAAAGTTATGCTAATTTAAACAAAGTTCATTAATTCTTAAAAGATATTCCCAATATTCAACTATGACAGTTCAATCAATTAAGATAGTACCTATTATTATTACAAAATAATTTCCATTTCCTTTACTACCACCAAAACCATTAAATAAATTTACATAAAAGAATAATAGTATGAATAACAGCTAAATTTGCCCAAAAATAAGTAGGCAAACAAATTGCCCACCAAACTCATAAGCCAAAAAAAATAATAAAATAAACCATCTCATGGCTTCTAAATTGAATCTTGTGTAAGAAACAACCTTATAACCACAGTGTATATAACAATTATATTGTTAGATAGAGTGTGTTATAACAAACCGTAACAAAAATATTATAAGTTTTTCGGGAAAAAAATCAACTATGAAGGCGCAATTACACATATGAGCTTTCCTTTGATGTTGAAATGCTGACAAACATTTACGCGAGCCTCATGAACAAAATGTTCAAAGAAAAGTTCGAGCAAAAGCTCGTACAAAAAGCTCACGGAAATTTTGGAGAGAATGTTAGAGTAAAATTTGTTTGAAGAAATGTTGGTATAGAAATTTCTTAAAAATTCAAAATATATATTTTTATCGGAATTCATTGAACTTAAGTGAAAATGGAAAAACTAAAAATTAAATTTTAAGTTTTAAAACAAGGTATTTTTAATCAAGTGCTTTCCGACGGAAAACGATTTGATGACGAAATTCACATTTTACCTCATAAGCAACTTCGATTGATCTGATTTTTATAGGGGATATGCCAGTATACTTGTAACTTTTTTTGGGGTTGTTAAAAAAAAAACGAGATAGAATAAAGAAAATAACAATTAATGGCACTTAATTATTGAGGGCTAGGAGAAGATAAAATCCGTAGAGTAGTGAGAGGGGTTTTGGCCAAATTTTACATGACAACAAACAAGGATCAACGCAGATTTTTTGTCAAAGTTTTAGTACAAAGCTTTCCATAGTGAGAAGGGGTTTTGGTCAAATTTTACATGACAACAAACAAGGGCAACGCAGTTTTTTTATGAAAGTTTTAGAACAAATCTTTCCGTAAAGAAAGGGCTTTCCGACGCAAAACAAAAAAATATGCCTGAGTCCCCTTTAATTTGTTCATTTTGTTTTATTTTATTGATGCGTAGAACTTGCGTTTCCGATTTTTTAAATATTGAATTTTTTGGCGACTTTTTATTTTAAAAACAATAATAAGTTGAATCTATCTTTCAATTTAGAAGCAAGAAATTGTTCCAGATTTTCGGTAAATTCTTTTGCATTGGAAAACGTGAAATATCGCTAAATTACCAAAAAAACTGCGCGCAGAGAAGTTTGATCGGTAACAAAAAAAGTAAGTTTTGTGGTGGTGGGGTGTAAAAAATGGTGAATCACCCTGTACATACAAAGCAATACATATTAGCAAAATATGACCCAACTTTTCATTTCCGAATTACTGAGCTTTGTAATCCAATAACGTAAAAACACATTTTTTTAACGGAATTGGATTTTTATATATTTTTACCAAAATTGCTTAAAAGTAAACGCCATCAATAACATTATATAGCACCTAAACGAAACTAATAAATATATACCGAACCCGACCCAATTTAGGATGCCTAATTTTTCCGGATTTTTCTAAAAATAACTACCAACAAAATTTTTATATAATATTGTTGGTAGTTAAAAAATAATTAAAAAGTACTTTAGAGCAGAGTTAAATTGGTTTATGCAGCGTTTGACAGCGCTACGTTCCGACTGTTTTAAACCTCCCCCCCCCCCAGGGTCCTAAAAAAATAACTACTCTCCAGAACAGTCCTCTAAACATATCCACCTGCATTTTAAATTACTTTTTCAAATTTTTATGAAATAAAACCAAAAAAGTTAGAGAAAAGAATGAAATGTTATTACAATCTTATTACCTCCATGGTAAAATATTAACATTGCATGTGACAAAACTGATAGACAATAATAATGTTTCGCTTGCCGTCGGCTTTTTTTGATAAAAATTTAAAATAAAAGTTGGTGTTCCATTTTTTAAAGAATTGAGATCACTGATCACTGATGTGAAATTATATTTATTCTCATCTTTAAAAATATGTTTCCAAACTAGATAGCAAAAATTTGCTCGAAGATTTACTCAAACAAAATGTTCAAAGAAAAGCTCTCAAAAATATTCGCGCAAAAAATTTCAGATCTTTTGCGCGAGCTTTTGTTTTAGTATGTTCGTCTGTGTAATTGAGTAGCAATAATTAAAAAACTGTTGCCTGTATGTTATTCATTTATAATGAATGCTCTGAGCTTTAGAATATTGCAAATTTGGGTAGTAATAATTTTTATTACATTTGGAGATCGTAAGGAAAGGATAAATAATTAGAAAATTGGTCTGTGAGCAAACATTTTTTCTTGTTTTTTTTTTAACTAGTTGCTGGACACATCACATTACTTGGGTTGTCCATCTGTATTTTTTTCCAAGCTATGGAGCTGAAGTTGCCTCATAAAACAGAGTTTGGGGAGTCGCGGCACATCCATATCCAAAATTTTAAACATCAATTAATTGTGCATTTAAATATTGTGTACTCTATTGGGAAATCAATTTAACTGTGTCGACTTGATTTTTTTGCCGTTTCACTTCACTGGTTGGTAGGATAGAAAAGTCTTGTTAGAATTTTTAACGCGATTCTAAATAAACTTTTGGTAAAAAAGCATTTTCATTTTTTGAGCGTTTTTAAACCCGCGTTCTAAAGTTTTGAAGAGTAAATAAAAGAAAACAGTTTAGAAATACTTCCGCGAGCCGTTACCACTGGTTTAAAACTCAGGTGCCGACGCTAGACGGTGTGTCAACGACTAGCAAGGAGTGTTTCCAACCTCTAAATGAAGTTTTGACTGATCTGTTTTGTTAGTACACATTACCACACTCCGATTTTTCACTAGTACACTTAAACATACAATATTTTTAAGTAAAAAAAAATGATAAATCGCTTTAAAATAAAATCGATTTACTGCTTAAAACGGTTTTAGTCGTGTTTATACGACAACATTTTTAAACCGACTGCCAGTAGCTTGTTTAGCCTTTTCAGTTTTACAATATTCCATCTGTCTAAAAAGCCCCAAAGATGTAAATTCTATTCCCAAGTAGGTATAAGAAGAAACAATTTCCACAACACCTTCAAACAACATTTCCATATACTTGTTTTTATACTTAAATTGATTTATATGCGTATTATGTAAGTTACCTCTTGAAAAACACATTATTTTAGTTTTAGAAACATTGACGTCAACAGATTTTTGTAAGAATATTTTTCTAAAAGTTTTATTTTTCGTTTCAAATCAATCTCGGAGTCTGCCAACAACACCAAATTATTGCAGTACAAAAGCAGTAATAAACCGAGTGTGTTGTTATTATTCACTTTGAAAGTTCCATTCTCACGAAATTTTGTGTTTATATCGGAAATAAAAAACGTCTTCAGTTATATTTATAGGTTGCGTTAAGCCTTCCAAACTCTTAACTTCCATCGATGAATGAAAAGTGATCTAATAAGATTGATGAACGTTAAGCTTAAATCTAAGCCGTGAAGCGTTTCCCATAGTAAAACATGCTTTAAAGAATCAAATGCACGTTTATAATCTACAAAACGGGCGAAAATCTTGCGCTTTTTTACCCGCAGATGAAGCTGAATAGTAGTTATAAGCGTAAAGAAGTTATCCATACAGCCTGTTGTTTTCCTAAAGCTCGATTATGATTCTGGAAGAAGTAATTGTTCTTCAACCCACGTGTTTAAACGCTAAAGTAAAATTTGAGTTACACAGTTTATTAAGGCAATAGTTGGATGGATCATGAGTTACTGCTAGAATATTTACACGCTTTTCTCATCGCAGGTAGGCAGGCACTTGAAGCAGGACGAACATTTAAGCTTAGGGGGGGACATATCATTAAACGGTCTGTTCGTTAGAATTTTTATTATTGTTATAAAACTATCATGTTTAGTAAAATCAGTAAAAAACAGTAAAATCTGAATCTGATATCAGGGGTGCAAGGAGCGAGAGTTCCAACAGTTATATACTCTGTATTTTGTGTTTTATTTTTTTTTATATATTCGTTTAGACAGTACTCTGTCCAATAATATGTCAAACCTCTAATTCCGTACATCTCAATTTTAGCAAGAAATAACTGGTGACCATCTTCTGTTGGAGAAAAAAATTTAACCATTCTTCTTACCACGGTTTTCGCATCCATCGATTGTACTAAATACTGTAACTTGAATTCAGTACGCAACTTCTTGTCTCCACGGATCTTTTTAAATTGACCTCAGAATATTATCATGCATTTTTTCAAATTGCCGTAAGATTTATTTATTTCCACTTTTGGCCAAGTTGATGTGATTTGCACATTACTGCTTTTGCCACTTTTTTCTTTAAATTTTAGCTTTTTTTTTCCTTTTGTTATCTCCGATTTAAAATGTATGCCTTGTTTCGTTACTTGCACTTTTCTTATTACTTTTACTGCTTATATCACTTTTTTATTTAAGATATTTTATATATATATTAATACTTCTTTATATTTCTATTTTTTCTTTAAATCAACCAGGAAACTCTTCATCTAGTATCAAAATCTCCTCTTCTTGTTCTGTTTGACCTATTTTCTCAAAAATTTCCTACAAATTCTCCCTCACTAATTTAATTTTTACTTCCCTCGCTAAGGGAAGTAATGTAATCGTATAAAAATCGCACTTCGAGATTTCGATGAATTTTCACGAAAAGTCTGGATACACTCTAAACAGCCTGGATATACCCTGGAAAAGTCTGGATATACCGTGTAAAAGCCCGGACACACCTCAAAAAAGTTTGGATACACCCAGGAAAAGTCTGGCTACACCCTGTAAAAGGCTGGACACACCCCGAAAAAGTTTGGGTACTCCAAAGTCTGGGTACACTCTAAAAAAGACTGAATACACCCTGGAAAAATATGGATATATGATGTAAAAGTCTGGATACACTCTAAAAAAACCCTGGGGTTCATCCTGGAAAAGTCTGGATATACCGTGTAAATGTCTGGATACATCCTGGAAGAGTCTAGATGCACTCTGAAAAAGCCTGAACAGACCTCGAAAAAGTTGATACACCAAGGAAAAGCCTGGATATACCCTGTAAAACGCTGGACATACCCCGAAAAAGTTTGGATATACCCAGGAAGTCTGGATACACTCTACAAAGGCCTGGATACACAATGAAAAAGTCTAGACATACCGTTTAAAAGTCTGAATAAACCCTGGAAATTTCTGGATACACCCTCGAAGAGTATGGATATACCCCGGAAAAGTCTGGATAATCCATGTAAAAATGCCTAGATACATACTGAAAAGGTCTAGATATACTGTGTGAAAGTCTAGATAGACCATGGACATTACTGGATAGATTATTTAAAAGTCTGGATACATCCTGGAAAAGTCTGGACATACCCCGAAAAAGTTTGGATACACTCAGGCAAAGTCTGTATACACCCTGAAAAAGTCTGAATTACTTCTAAGAAGTCTGGATACACTAAAAAGTCGAGATACGCCTTGAAAAGTCTGGATACGCTCTGAAAAAGCCTGGAAACACCCCGAAAAAGTTTGGATACACCCAGGAATTGTCTGGATACGCCCTGGAAAAGTCTGAATACGCCCTGGAAAAGTCTGGATACACCCTGGACAGACCTCGAGAAGTCAGGATATACCCAAGAAAATTCCGTTGTGTTTTATGTATTTTCTTGAGCATCCCTCGCGGAGTAAATCTTTACTCGATATATTTTCAAGAGAGAGAGAGTTTTAATAATTATATTATAGTCTGTATTTTGTGTTTTATTATATTTAACTTTTTGATACCTTTCGTTTAATAGTATTTTATCCAATAAAATGGCAAACCTCTAACTCCGTACCTCTTAATTACTTTTATTATTTGTTTTGTGGGCTTCACCAATTTTTGTATGAATTTATGTTTTTTTTTAATATAAGGTAAACGAGCACATTTCAGAAACTACAGTTACAAATGGAGTGCAAGACGGCTCGCAAATAGATCAGCTCACAAGAGAAATCGATTCTGTCGCTCTTGACTGGAAAGCTCTCAGAAACACTAACGAATGCAGTTGTTCTTTGGCTTTCGATCATGTTAGTCGAAAGGTAAGTTCACTATTAAAATGGCTAAAGTCCGGTTATCGTATTTTTAGCGAAATCCACCATTTTGTCATTTGAAATGTCAAAATCAAGAATGGTGAAAAAAGTACCAGGGAAATTCGAGCCAAACTTTGCTTGAAATGAAAAAACTAATATCATTCTCCTGGATATCTCAGAATGCATATATGTGCTGCTGGTGCTTGTCTAGCAAACTGAAAGATTTTAATTATTTTAAACAAGTATTATTTAAAATATGACACAATTTGTTGTGGCGTATGTTTGTTTGTTGTAAAATAGGTCGCATGGTATATTTTTAAAAAATAATAAACTAAATATAAAAAATACCAATTAGTTATTCCCGCGCAACTCTAGGGTTATAGGGATGATTTTTATGTTTATTTTGTGGACGCACTAGTTTTGAGTTTTTTTTATTTAAGAGAAAAAGGTATATTTCTATCTACTTAATAAACATATTATGTTATTACTAAAAGGGTACTATAACCCTTTATAGAAGTAAAAACAAAAGCGGAAAATAAAAAAAAAATCTCATAATTGTAACGTCGGTCGTAATAGCGCCGCGCCGCACTGTGGAACGACCCCATGTAAAGCCCGGACATTTCGGAATAAACAAAATATTGTAATCTTAAAACAAAAATCATTGAATAGTATTCAGTAAAGTCCACTCTATTTATTGGCATATAACTTTTATTTTATTTTAATTTTTTTAATGCTTAAAATGGCTAACAAATGTGATTATGTAGAAATTGCAATTTTTTTACCAAAAAAACAACACTTATTTTAAAAATATATTTCTGTGAGTATTACCAGTATTACTTTTTTTTTCTCCCAATATCTAGACTGACTCTTCTTAAATAAGCTTCTTTGAATTTGACCTTATTCTTTCTAATTTTTATTTCAAATAAGCATAAAGTAAGTTGTGTATTCGAAGGGAAAAAAAAAATCATGTATTAACATATTGCTTAGTTCATAGTGATCATGTCTAATGTAAAGACCTGCCCCCCCCCCCCCCGCCTTAAGAGATAAAACGTCATACATATTTATATATATATATGTATATATTTCTTGTAGGGTGCAACCAACGGATAGATGTGCCGATTATGCGACGTAGTCTTCTTATTACTTATAGTAGAGCAATAAAACTAGACACATTTATATCTTGTAACGCATCTTAGAAACGTATTAAGTTTTGTCCCTGAGTAGCGTATAATTTTATGTGGGTAACCAACTTTATCAGAAATAAAGTGTTTATTGATTTTCTTAGAACTTTTTCGATCTTGGTTACTTCCTACGCATGTAACGAAACCTCAAATCCCCCTCAAAAATTACGTAACGCTATCACCTTTGGTAAAGCAAAAATACAAATAAATACAGTAGGTATTAAAAAAAAATACTAGTTTATTTTTTAATGAACTTTTCTAAAAATCAACAATTTGTCAAGAATACTCAAAACTTTAAAAAAAAAATCAAACACACAGTTTCTTGTTAGGTTTAAGCAACCAGGCTTATTATTTGTTATATTTTTGCAGTCATCTTTTAAGGAGTTTTTTATTGTGTATGTACAAAATTTTAAAAAATCGTTGTTTAATAAAAATCGGTATATCTTAAAAACTACTAAACCGATTTTGGTGATGAATAAATTTTTTACCAAAAAAGAAGCAGTCTTTTTTCCAGTAATTATTTAATTGTGAAATTTTGTAAAATTAAAGAAACAAGCATGAAAGGTGGGTGGTTTTTCATTTTGTCCGCCATCTTGGATTTCATAATGGCGGGTCAAAAAATACATAAAGATAAAAGCCTCATCATACACAACACAGTTTATTTTACTCAAATTGGTTTAGAATTTCAAAACTTATTTAAAGAATTATTTTGTACTGTTTTTATGGACCACCCGGTATACCGATTGTCGTCATCTTAATTTTGTTTTTTAATTAAGAAAAGCATATTTAAGTACATTCCAATTAAAATAACGAGTCAAAAAATTGTAGTTAGGCTTTATAAATATATCTGTATTTTAATTAATTCTGGCCGGTAAGACATATTATTTAGCAAGTTTGCCTCGCCATCTTATAATCCAAAATATTAAATATTTGAATAAAATACAGCAAATGCTGTTTCTTAAGCTTTCCAATAAAGTATAAAACATTACAATCGGATAAAAAATTTTAATTACTGAATTTTATTTTGAAATGTCCGGGTTTCCCTATACCTCGCTCCACTGTGCGCCGGTCACACAATCAGCAAAATATGGAGTGGTCGGAGTGTAGATTTTCTAACTTTATTAATGTTACCTACAAAAGTAAATTTACACTCATTAATTTTGTTTTTATATTTTTTTGTACTTTTGCAAGCAATTTTATTTAAATAAAAAATTGAAAGAACGGTGATTTTTGGATTTTCTTCCCGTTAAGAATTAAAAACGTCGTAACATCGGTCAATCTGAATCATCGGTCACAAAAACAAAAGAAAACCACAATTATTTACATATAAAATAACCTTAAATAAAAAAGGATATTTTAAAATTTTTAGAGCTCTTTTTCTCTGTATGGAAAAAAATTATATATATTATTAGATATACCCTTCAATTTTTGTTTTATTTATTTATATTGCAAAGACTTAAACTACAAAACCTGAATTTTTTTAACACTTTTTTACAAATCATCTTTAATTTAACTGTGTCCAGCGAAAATATGAATAATTTGCATTTATTTTTTTTGTTGCCAGAATTTGCCTTTAAATAAATTTTGACCCACCTATAATTGTTTTCATCGTCCTTATTACGTATTTTTAATGAAAGTAAGTAAGTAAATTGTAGCAAAAAGTCTATTGTTTCATAAAATACAAAAATTTAAACTGTTGGTCAACCTACAAAGGGCCGTTGGTTGACTTTTGCTCGCAGAATTGGGAGTCAAGAAGAAGAGCCATTTTAAGTCCTTCACACCACTTTGAGTAGTTTTTTCCAATTGCAATCATGTCTTTAAAATATTTTATTAAAGTCAAAAAAGTTTCATGTGGACCTCGCCTGTACGACTTGCGCTATGCTGCCCCGCTACAAAAAGTTCTGTTTCACCTCCTAATAAGAAAAATAAAGAGAATCAATAACGCAGTGATGTACGCAGCAATGGTTTCCTGGGGGGGACATCATAGTCTCAGATAAACATTTTATTCTTGATAGGTATCTTTAGGAGTCGATGTTTAATGGCTTTGAGGGGAGCCTTGAGTCCCTAAGCTTCCTCCTGCGTACGCCACTGAATAATAGTCCATTTTTATAAGCATATCACATTTTTTTTTCAGAACCATTGTAGAAAATGTGGAGACATTTTTTGCACAAGATGCATAACGAAACAGGCGTTGTTACCAGGTCATGCCACCCAAAAACCTGTACCAGTTTGTAAGCCTTGTTATGATCTCCTGGTAGGATCTACAGATGCATAAATTATGACAAAATCGTTGTTTATATATAGGTATTAATTGTTAATGTTCAAATATAAGTGGTGAAAGTATCTGCTTAAAACTGACCCGAAAAACCAAAAAACTAAACTGATTAAAATTCCACCGGTTTCTTGTTATTTTTGCTAAACGTCAGCAAGTAGTAGGTAGTGATTTTGTAAAATGTCTGCTAGATTCCTTTGTTTTAAAACTGCTGCAATCATAATAAAATAGTTCTATATACTAAACAGAAATAGCTCGACAAGTACAACTGATTAACTTAGGGCCTATTGTACTAACGAGTTAAGTCGTCACTAAGTCAGGATGCTAGATTGTGACCTGCCGCAACTCTCTAAAATTCGGCAAGTCATATTCTATCCGCCTGACTTAACTAAGAGGCAACTTAACTCGTTGGTGCTATTGGACATTACCGTGTATATTTTTTTGATGTAAAAGATTTTCTTTGCTAATTTTTGTTGCGATTCCTTAACTTAAAAGTTTTATGTCTGTTACACAAAATTTAATCGCACAAAATTAAATTTTAAGGGGGTTCACCTGTGTAAAATTTCAGGGCTTCCACTGAAGTCACTTCCCAAGCAACAATTATAGTCAATTTTACTGGTGCCATTGTCAATGCCACCCAAAATGCGTTAAAAAACTATTTATAGGAAAAATGTCATTATTGTGACTTAGTGTGGTTACTATTATGGTTAAAAAATTACCACAGTGTCGTAAAAATATAAAGTTATACGCGAAAGTAATAAAAACTTCACAGTCCGAGGCTTACTTCATAGTTGTCACATTTAATTTCTTTAACATTACTTTTACGAGTTAACGATTCTAATAATAATTTGGTTGCAATTTAGTAGCCCCTACTCAATACAAAACTACAAAGTTATGGAGTCTACACGGTCGCCTATTTACCACGCAGTAAGAAATAAATGTGCATATAGTGGAAAAACGTTGCATCGTCAACTGGATGCGCGACGGCCATGTTATTTACTTCTATTGAAACAATTCAGACCGGGGCTTATTAAAAAGAAAATTTTTGCTAAAAATTTAAAAATATTTAAGAAATCAAATTAAAAATTACGCAGTACAGGCAAGAAATTAGGCGCCAGGAGTCTGTGTGTATAAGTGGCTATATCCCTTAAAAAGTTCGATTATAGTTAAGGGTCGACGAAATCAGGCAGATAGGTGCACATCTTAACAAGCAAACAAAAACACATGTGTAAGCGTGGCGTGGGTTGCAACGACTATATAAGGCCAATCACACATGCAACGGGATTCAGATTTTTGCCAAGCTTTAGACAGTTTGAACGTAGGTTGAACGTTTTTGGGAATTTTTATAAAGAAACTTTAAAAGGGGGGATGCTAGCGAAGGTGGCCGGCTAGCATCACTTTTGGGTTTTACAGGGATCACGGGGGGAATAAAGTATATCTGGGTTTTTTCTGTTTGAAAAAAGGGGGATGCTTAGCGACGGTGGGCGTCTAGCATCAGTTTTTGGGTGCCATAAGAAATAAGACTAACATTCGAAATTTTGGGGTTTTAAGTATAAATAGGGGGATGCTCTGCGACGGATGCCGGCAAGCATCAATCTTAACAGGTTAATGGGATTAAAGGGGCGTCGGTACGAAAAAATTAGTTTGCCTTACGTTTCGCCCGGGTTACTAAGCTTTATCAAAATTTGCATTTTTTGCATTGTAATAAGTTTGGTTCCTTTGGTGTGGATTGGGGCGTTTGTTTGTTTGGGGATTATTATAATTCTATTCTAACTTCAAGAAAAAAATAATAAAGATCCAAAGATGAAGATTCGTCAAGAGAGGCAAAATTTTGCAGGTAATATATTGAAAAGGGGAAAGGGGAAATTAGGGGGGAATTTGAATGGACACGGCATCATTTGTTCAGTATTGCACAGTGAGTTCTAAACATTTTAATTAGTTATATTAAAACTAAACTGTCTGTGTGTATAAGTGGCTATATCCCTTAAAAAGTTCGATTATAGTTAAGGGTCGAAGAAATCAGGCAGATAGGTGCACATCTTAACAAGCAAACAAAAACACATGTGTAAGCGTGGCGTGGGTTGCAACGACTATATAAGGCCAATCACACATGCAACGGGATTCAGATTTTTGCCAAGCTTTAGACAGTTTGAACGTAGGTTGAACGTTTTTGGGAATTTTTATAAAGAAACTTTAAAAGGGGAGATGCTAGCCGGCCACCGTCGCTTTTGGGTTTTGGGTTTTACAGGGATCACGAGGGGAATAAATAAAACTGCAAATTTTTTTTTGTTTTATTTAAAAAGGGGGGATGCTTAGCGACGGTGGCCGGCTAGCATCAATTTTTGGGTTTGATAGGGCTCACGAGGGGAATAAATAAAACTGCTAATTTTTTTCTGTTTGAAAAAAGGGGGATGCTTAACGACGGTGGGCGTCTAGCATATTTTTTTTGGGTGCCATAAGAAATAAGACTAACATTCGAAATTTTGGAGTTTTAAGTATAAATAGGGGGATGCTCTGCGACGGAGGCCGGCAAGCATCAATCTTAACAGGTTAATGGGATTAAAGGGGCGTCGGTACGAAAAAAATTAGTTTGCCTTACGTTTGAACGTTTATCAAAATTTGCATTTTTTGCATTGTAATAAGTTTGGTTCCTTTGGTGTGGATTGGGGCGTTTGTTTGTTTAACTTCAAGAAAAAAATAATAAAGGTCCAAAGATGAAGATTCGTCAAGAGAGGCAAAATTTTGCAGGTAATATATTGAAAAGGGGAAAGGGGAAATTAGGGGGGAATTTGAATGGACACGGCATCATTTGTTCAGTATTGCACAGTGAGTTCTAAATATTTTAATTAGTTATATTAAAACCAAATTTTGTATTTTGTGCAATCTTAAATTTGTTTAATTTGTTAACATGTTTTCGGCTTTAAACCATCATCAATTAACCTTCAATTTTAATTAGTGTTACTTTTACTTTTTACAATTATTATTTTAGTTCTTGTTTTCTTTTACTTTCTACAAAAATTATTTTCATTAAGGCTTTTTTCAATTAAAAATTGAACCATTTCTCAGATATTAAAAGTAGACTCATCGGGTGAAAGATTTCAAGGAGATTTATTGTCTCTATTAACAAATTTTTGCTCGAGAAGGGTACCCTTTTACAATGGGTGTATTGATATTTACTATTCAAATCAAGAAAGCTAATAACGAGCTTTGACAAAAGAGGGTGTATTGGTATGACCATAAACCAACCGCATTATGAATATTTTGTGTATGTTGGTGCGTGGCCGTGTTTTTGTTGGTGTATTTTGTAAGCAAATAAATTTAGTAAAGCTTGCTAATGATAAAGCTGTGATCGGAGGTCAGGTAATCCGAAGTGTCTTGAACCTTGCATTTGCTTAACTAGCAGTCTTTATCACATGGCAAATTATCTTTTATACAACTATGTAACCCCTCTACGGACAGGTTACCTAGGGCGTACTAATTTTTATTCGTTCTAAAAAATAGCCAACACTGGAATGTTTTTCTATAATAGTGTGTTAGTCAAAGTACTGGGCTATTATAGGCATTTCAACTAAACAGCTCATTACTCACCTCTCTTGGAACTCAAAGCAGACATAGAATGGTGGAAACAATCATAAAGGGGAGCTTGGGTTACTCTCTTGATTCTTGGATGGTAAATAAACAATATGCTCAAGGTGTCAAGAATTCCGTATCTAATTAGGATTCAGTGTTAATATTTTTATGATTCAATTATCGCATTTTTATGTTTAATCGTGTTACCTTTTATTTTTCAATGGTGGTAATTTTTCTATTTTCAGTTTTTTGTATATTTCTTTTATTCATTATAACTGTAATGTTAATTTAAATGGTGTGGTTTTATTTGACTTCCGGTGGGAAGTCAACTGTGTCAAACTCTTTAGAACCTTGGTAAAAAAAAAGAAGAAAGACAGAGGGAAATACTACAAACACAAAGTAGCATCCTTAAGAAAAAATATTAAAGTAAAGATCTGAAGGCCAAGCAAGGTAGTTAATGTATGAAAGCATCTGCGTGCGTCATGCGTAGAAGTTTTCATAATTTAACAAAAAACCGGGAGGTTGTTGATGTATGAAAGTATCACCTGGCCAGTGGAATTTTCATAATTTAACAAGAACCGGATATAAACAGTTTCACTAATAAACATGGAATTCAAATCAAAATTTAAAAAATACCTCATTAAATCATTGATTAGTAGTTGAATGTACCAATAAAATTTAAAATATTAATATTTAGTTAATAAAACATATTAAAACTAGAAATACATTTAATTTGGAAACCTTAACCTCAAATAATTTCTAGAAAAAGTTCAACAAATTTTCAATTAATAATGTGGGAAAGAGAAAATGGTGGAGACCTCGAGGTGTAGTAGTACATAGGGCGTAGAGAAAACCACCACATCGCGACTGATTTTGTTGCTTGGGTTTGTGCCTTTTTGACAATTTTTTTAGCTCAAGTCACTTTTTTTGGGGAAATTAGTCACATCGGTCGCGATTCATCAGAAACGACAGAAAATCTTACTTATTGCCTTATTTAAAATAAAACACAGCGTCCTTAATATTTATCTTAACGTTCTAAGAAAAACTGAGTAATTTTTTTGATAACATTTTGTAAATTTAATATTTTAAAGAAATTCTGCAGGACTAGTTTTACGGCGGAGCTAAATTGTTACTACACCTATCAATAAACATTTAAAAGTGACGAAAATGAAAAAGAAATGATAGAATTTGTGTGAGTTTTCTGAACAGGGACAATGGTTCTGTATGTTAAAAAAAGTTTTAAAGGTTTGTTTACACACAAAACTAAGCTTGGTAACATATATTTTTAAATAAAAAAAGGGTTTTTTACCAAAATTAAAATTGACATATTTCTTATTTAGGGGAACAGTATTAAAAAACTAAATTTTAAGAAATATTAACAAATTACTGCTGACAAAAAACAGTTAGGGTTAACTTGTGTTTAAAAATAGACAGACTTTTCGTAAGGGCGAGATTTTCTGACGGTTTTTGAAAAATCGCGAACATCAAAAAAATCAAACGTTTAAAAGAATTTTCCTTGAAATTGAAAAATTTTATAAAGGCGTCTTCAGGGCCCGGGCAATATGTTTTGTAAATTTATTCGGGGGTAATATCATAAGTGCATCTGAATTTTTCCACAGGAAAAATTAGGTGGAATGGTATTTGGAAAGAATATTTTACGACTTGAAAGACACAAAATTAAAAAATAAATTTATTGACATAAATACCTTTTGATTGACAACTTCTCAAATTTTGACAGGTGGTTCGCGATTCTTCAGAAACGACAGAAAATCTTACCCGTCACAAAGTGGCGATTTTTACTTATTGCCTCATTTAAAATAAAATCACAGCGTCATTAATATTTATCCTAACGTTGTAAGAGAAACTGCGTTATTTTTTTAATAACATATTGTAAATTTAATATTTTAAAGTTATTCTGCAGGACTAGTTTCACGGCAGGGATAAATTACTACTACGCGTACCAATAAGTCAAAACGTGTCGAAAATTATTACCATGTAAAAGGAGAGACAGAATTTGTGTGACTTTTCTTGTATTTTAAAAGTTTTAAAGGTTTGTTTACATGCAAAAATAAGCTTAATAGACATTTTTAAGTAAAAAAAAAAGTTTTTCACAAAAACTGCCTACAAAAATTAAAGTTGACATATTTTTTATTTACTGGAGCAGTATTAAGAAACTAAATTTTAAGGAATATTAGCAAATAAGTCCTGACAAAAAAGCGGTTAGTGTGAACTTGCGTTTAAAAATCGTCAGATTTTTTATAAGGGCGAGATTTGACGTTTTTTGAAGAATTACGTGATGTTAATTTTTCCACTATAAAAATTATTTTGCGACAAAATACGTTGCTGTGATTGGTCGTAAATTAAAACGTATAAAAATGCCATTTATGCATAATTTTCTCCAAATTTTCGCTTGCGGCGCATTTATGACTAGCAACTTTTCGTTTAATTTTATTTCATTATTTATTTTCTCAAAATTTTTGCCTACGGCGCGGCGCAAGACAAAGTTGGCGACAAATCTGGAATTGAGACTACACCATTTCCAACTGTAGTATCACTTATATTTCAGAAAGGATCATTTGTACTACTACTTAAATAAATACATTTCTGAATTATAAATGATTATTTCTCAATTCAAAGTGATATTTTCTGAAAAATCTTGAAAATGGTGTTGATCCTACCAAAGATTTACCTAAATATAAATATTTTTTTCAAACGCACTATAATCCAACCCAACACCTGCTAACCGCCCCCTTCCTTTGAAAAAAACCTACAACCCTGGTATATGACGGTTAAAAGTCTGAAGACGGCCCTGCTTGAGAACAAAGACAAATAAATGCCGCTAGCAAAGCATGTTCAGAGTTCCATACAACCTTCAAAAAACTTGGGATTTTTATAAATTTATTTTTATTTTCCTTCCTCTGTGACTTTTAAAACGCGTTTGCGCGGAATGTATTCAACGAATAGACTCGAAATATTTTTTGTGAATAATTTTCATTAATTTTACCTGAGGTACATACTATCGTAGCAGATTTTAAAAAATTTGTTTGGTTCATTTTTTACGGCTAATAATGTTAAAAACGATATCTTTGTGAATGATCAAAAATTTGAAAAACGTCAGTACCCCGGGAACTGGATTACGAATAACGGGATATTTTCGTTTTAGACGACTCCTGTGTACGCATACCGTTTAGCACTGTCATTTGGGCAGGCCCCGTTTGTACCCCGATTAGATTCAATAATAAACAACAAAATGATGTTAAGCATTTTGGAAATCTTTTGTAGAAAAAGCTCGTTTGAAAATCAGGCATAACACAGGTGAACCTCCCCCCCACCAAGCTCGAGGTGCGGCAAAAATTAAACAGAACGGAGAATTTTAATTTAGTAGTTTAGTTTTGGCCGTTGACAATAGTGACGTTGACGTGAGTTTACGTCAGTTTTATAGTTGGACAAAAAATGTTGCACATTTATTTATTTATTTATTTAAATTAATTTAAATGCTTAGTCAGTAGTATGATCCAAAACAATTTTTTTTTACCAAAGAGATTTAGAAAATATTTTGTTTTTGATTATAGTTATTAGTTATCAGATTGCAGAATAACATGCTGCAATTTTTGTAGTACTTTTTGCTTTTTCTTTATTTATTAGTTGATTGTTTTTACATTCCTAGTCGAAATTCAAAATTTTATACAAAAAAATGTTTTTTTCCTACAAGCACGCAAAAAAGTAATTTGAATTGAAAGAAAATTTATAATCTTAAAAAAATAATATTAAGATTTTATAAAAAAAATCACCCTGCTCTAATAAACTACCAACTGGTATTTCTCAGGAGAGTTTACTTTTGTGAGTCAAAACCTTCAAATGCGGACAAGTCCCGCCTAAACTGGGATGAATAGTAACCCTGAATTTTGTCTCTTTTCTTTAATAGGATATACATTTTAAATGTAACAAAAAAAAAACAAAATCAACTCTTTAGTTAGTTTAGAGCACTACCTTTGATCACCTTGGATTCCGTTAAAATAAAAAAAGTATGTACCTATGTAGAAAAAACATGTTTCTTAAGTTTTCGGAAAACATGATTTGCACACTGAAACTCAACGGCGATCTCGTGCTGCTAGTCAAAATGCTTTTATTATATTCATTTTTTCTTGCGGAAAAAATAAACTGATGTTCTTTTAAATTGCCTTGGTTTATTTTTTACTGAAAATTAACTCTACAACAA
The DNA here is from genome assembly GCA_963921995.1 of Oxystoma pomonae. Taxonomy (NCBI): domain Eukaryota; kingdom Metazoa; phylum Arthropoda; class Insecta; order Coleoptera; family Brentidae; genus Oxystoma; species Oxystoma pomonae. The sequence goes on from OY998167.1 coordinate 64,122,578, forward strand.
ACTTATAGACGGGCGATTCCACGAAAACCGTCCTTTTTGGCAAAACTAAATTGGAAGTCTATAAGTTATAGTAACTAAGGAAAATAAAATATTTTGTGTAAAACATTACGTGGTGTCCTTTGTTTTGTTTTTTTAGGAGAAAATAAATTATAAATACCTTAAATTTTCATTCCTATGTCTGTTACTGCTATGGCCCTTTAGCTTTCACTAGTTTTCTTGTAACAAAATATTAGAATAAATTTAGTATAGAAATAAATCAAATTTTTCAAAAAAATCAGGTTTTATTTTCTAATTTTCTAGGAGAAAATAACAGTTATATTTAAAAACTTAAAGTAAGCTTCATTCCCGTGTTTTCTTCAATATTATAGGGTAAGACACAAGCAGGCGCAAACTTTTCTGGTGGAGTTGCTAAGCTCCAACTTTAACCAGTAGCTCTCAAGCATTGGTAGTAAACAGGCTTATTTGTGGGCCCCGATATAAAAAATTTTGACACGTCTGGACAGGCTGTAACACCTGAAATTGACATTCTCATGGTAAGCATTTTTTTTATATAATAAATTCTTTTTTAAAAGTCATTTTATTTCTTTTTTTTGTTTCTTACATGCTGCTTCTTTCGCTTGGTACATTTTTGTCCGGAGAAATAGGATGAGGAAATAGAGAAAGGAAATATATATTTTTGTATTTTCGTGAGCTCTCATTTAAAAAAAAAGATTATACTATTTAAATTTAGTCAGCTGTATTTTAATAATAGATTATAGTATAGTTACTTGTGATTAATCCATACATAATTTAAAAGCGTTTTAGTTTTTTTGTATATTTAAATATGTTAACAACTTAAGATTGTATAGGTCCATTTTTGTTTTATGTTATATGTTTTACTTGTTAAAGGTGTTTTCGTATTTTTGTTTATTTTTTTTTTATATTAATTAATATTAGCCAGATCCAGTTTTATTATATTTATATATTAGTTTGTATTTTGACGTAGATTTTTAAGAATAACTTAAATTTATTATACTATACCTAAGTAGATATCTGTAATTGGCAGTCAGCTGTTGATATCTTCTAAATAAGACAGTGCCTAAAATTTACTGTTCTATATCTATTCTATTACCCAATTCTGGATAAATACTTAAAAAATAGTGCTAATATTCTTTTCGTGAGCGATACCCCTGTGACGCAATACCGAAACAAACTCATGTTTTCATACCTGACTAATCAGTTGTTTGAGACTTATCCATGCCCTAAAAGTGCAGTTGGAATTTAGAGCACTACCTTTGATTACCTTGTATTCCGTTAAAATGAAAAAAGTATAAACCTATGTGGAAAACACATATTTCTTAAGTTTGCGGAAAACAGGATTTGCGCACTGAAACTCAACGGCCATCTCGTGGCTTGGTTTATTTTTTACTGAAAATTAACTCTACAACAAACTTATAGATGGGTGATTAACCGAAAACCGTCCTTTTTGCCAAAACCAAATTGGAAGTCTATAAGTTATACCAGGGCCACCTAGAGGAGAATTTTTTTCTCTTGAACTATCCTGGGCACTGCCGTTTGTCAGTGAATCCACTCTTCACAGCTGATCGATGTCCAAATCGAAATCTAAACAATGCCAGTCTCAGTTCAATGTTTTCGTTTGGATTGGATGGAAAGATGCATGCATTTTGGGGAATTTTTAGTGAATTTCACTTATCCAACTTAATTTATTATATTGGCTACCTTGGCAAGTCTGTCAATTATCAAGTTATATTCTGGTTTTCAAAATTAAAATTCCTTGTGGCTGAAATTTCCACTTTTTTAAACATTTTTTTCATGACATTTTTTGATGCGCAGTGTGAACGCTTTTGGATTTTACGCTTTTTGGATGCTTTTTAATCCCCCCTCCTACCCACTTTCCAACCCTTTACCCCCATCAAAAACTAATCAGCTCTGCATCTGGTGACAAATAATTTTTTAGCCACATTGATAAGAATCAGTATACGGTAAGACGCAAGGATAATAAACTATAGGAAACGCATGCTGCTGTTTATAGTATTCCGTAAGCCGCAAGCGGTGAGAGCAGCTTGCCATTGCTATAGTTTATTTTCCTTGCGCCTTACTGCTTACCTTATGGAACTCTGAATCCGCCTTAAATGGTTATAATCAAACACATTTAATTGTGTATGCATGGCTTTTAAAGACATGAACCTAGCCTAAAGTAAAGTAATAAACAATAATTTGCAAAACTAAAATGGTTTTCCCAAAGACCTTCAACTAAAAGTTATACCTTTATGGGTTTTCCTTATGCAACAGCACTTATTCAACACCGGAGCGTTGGCGATGATACATACACATAAAACCGGCCACAAACTTTTTTGGAAAGGGACGAGGCAAAAAGTCCAAACAAAAACATTGAATATTGACATCGATCAGTTGTGAAGAGTGGATTCACGGTCAAACGGGAGTGCCCAGACCAGTTCAAGAGAAAAAAAATTCTCCTATAGGTGGCGCTGGTTATACTATGGAAAATAAAATATTTTGTGTGAAAAATTACGTAGTTTCCTTTGTTTTTACAATACGACTTTTTTAAAAGTTAAGTAATTTAGGAGAAAATAAATTTGAAATACCTTAAATTTTTATTCCCATGTCTGTAACTGTTCTGCTATGGTTCTTTAGCTTTCACTACAGTTTTCTTGTAAAAAAATGTTAGACTAAATTTAGTATATAAATAAATCTGAACATTTTTCAAAAATATTAAATTTAATTTTTTAATTTTCTAGGAGAAAGTAAGTTATATTTAAAAACTTAAAGTAAGCTTTATTCCCGTGTGTTCTTCCACGTTGCGATATAAACAGGGTAAGACACGAATAGGCGCAAACTTTTCTGGTGCAATTGCTGACCCACAACTTTAATCAGTAGCTCGCAAGCATTGGTAGTGAGCAGACTTATTTGTGGGCCGCGATATAAAATTTTTTGACGTCTGGTCAGGCTGTACACCTTAAATTTTCATTCCCATGGTAACCATTTTTTTTTATAATAAATGATTTTTTAAGTCATTTTATTTAATTTTTGTTTCTGATATGCTGCTTCTTTTGCATGGTACATTTTTTCCAATATTCTTTTACAATTAAGACATTTTTTCCAATATTCTTTTACAATTAAGACCTCGAATTAAAAAAAAATTCTACCCGTGTCACAATAAATAAAGAAAAATTCATGAAAATTATATATGCTTAAATTTTTTTAGCTAAAGAAAAAGTTCATTATTAGAGCAAAAAAGAGAGCGGGAAAAAGAAAGGCGTCGAAAAAGAAACATAAAGAAATCTATCAAGGATTTGATACCAAGAAAACAACGATCTCAGAGAAAAAAATGGAACGAGTCGTCTAAGAGCTACTAAAGAAGAAGAAATGAAAAAAAAAATAAAATGCAAGACAGAATCTTGAAAAAGTTCTAAGGGAGAACACAGCCTCAGAGGGTCCTGTTACAGTCCATAAGATATGCTGTTAGCAAACGTTTTAGCAGTTTTACAAAGGAAAATATTATCGTCTTAGAAAAAAAGCAATGGAAATAAAATAACCTCCAACGACGAAACACCAGTAACAAAATTTCAAAATTTGTTGGATAAGTGACTTGATAGAACGGAAGCAAAAATGTACAAGAAGTTAAACGCAATTTGCTGTTTGGTGAAGTTATTAAGAAGCAACTTGCAGAAACTTACCATACTCTAAAAACTAACAGATCCTGTGTTTCAAAAATCGGTTCATGGCAAAGTTGTGAAAAAATATAAAATGGAAACAAAACTTATGAAATCATTTGGGTTTAGAAGTAGGAATGAAGTAAGAAATAATGAAATCTCCATATATGACAGGCATTTTAGTTCCAGGCAAAAAGGAGTATGTTACTAAGAATAAAGTTCAAAAGCAAAAACGATACTTGTCAAAAACACTGAAAAATGTGTATCTACAGTATTTAAAGAAATACCCATCGATGTACGTCGATGAAAATACCCCTAAAATTGGATACTCCTTTTTTTGCAAATATCGTCTTTTTTGGGTAAAAATTATGAACATTGCATAGAGAGACCCATGCAAGTGTATACGATGTACAAATATGGAACTGGTTGTTAAAAGTTTAAATTACCACAAGAAAAAATCTCCCTCCGATGTTATAAATGACGTAATAGTTATCTCGAAGAATGTTTGCTTCGCAACTGTCAAAATTGTGTTACATCACAGCGAAAAATAAATGAGTCATAAAAATGATATTGTACAGTGCCATCAGTGGGTTTCACTAAAATCTAATTTTATGACGAAAAAAACAAAAACCATAAACAAACCATTCAAATAGTGAAGCATCCGTACCATGTCATAGCAGATGGGCTTTAAAAATTTTTGAGAGTAAGATATTCCTTTGGATGGCACAACAAGGAAGAGTCTTCCATCAGCATTCTTTAACCGATTTGAAAGAAAATCAAAGAATCTAAAATTTTAGTTCATGGCGACTTCATCGAAAACTACTTGGTAAAGTAAACTGAAGAGACACAATCCTTCCACTTTGGAGGATCAAGGAAACAAATCTCATTGCACACGGTGGTAGTCTACCGCAGAGATAGTGCTATGCGTAAAATTCATTTCTTGAACGATAGCCCTGTGACGCAATACCGAAACAAACACATGTTTTCATACCTGGCTAATCAGTTGTTTGACACTTATCCATGCCCTGAAAGTGCAGTTGGAATTAGAGCACTACCTTTGATCACCTTGGATTCCGTTAAAATGAAAAAAGTATAAGCCTATGTAGAAAAAACATGTTTCTTAAGTTTGCGGAAACATGATTTGCGCACTGAAACTTAACGGCCATCTCATGCTGCTAGTGAAAATGCTTTTATTATATATTTTTTCTTGCGAAAAAAATAAACTAATGTTTTTTTAAACTGACTTGGTTTAATTTTTACTGAAAATCAACTCTACCAAACTTATAGATGATTGATTGATTGGATTAAAACAAAGAAAAGTGAAGCTAATTCTTTGGAACTTGATAATATATTGACTTTTCTTCTTTCAAATATGCTTTCTACACTTTTGCTATGCTGGCGATCAAATAGGCCGGCGCCTGAAAAGCCTGCTTTGTGACCCTTTAAATACCTACTTAGGCTAAGTGAGATAAATATTTAAAAAAATATATTACAAGTTAAATGCGCTCTGTAACGCACAAAAGATAAATCTCCCTATTTTAAGAAATGCAGTCAACATGTTAACAGTTGAAAAGTTGGAGCATTTGAGATTTGTTAACCTGATCCAAGTTTTTCAGATTCTCTAAGAATCTTGCAATAAAAATTTATAGCAAAAAAACGTCCTTTTTAGAAAGATACAGAACGACTGCTCTTTCACCCTATTTTTTCTTGGATGGACCACCTAAATCTTCTAACTCCTGTTTTAGTTGGTTAAGGTCACTGTCAGGTACATATCGATTATTTTCATGATATTCCTCATGAGGCACTACCTCAACTGTCACACTGGCTGGGGTAGTTGCTTCTATTGTTCTAAGCAGTATCGGAAGCTAAAAATAATGTTAAAAAAAATATATATAGATAGATAATTAAGTATTCTGCTCTTTGGAAATTTAAAATCATACATTTATTTTGTTTAAAGCATGAAACAATTATTTCTCAACCTAAGGCTTTATTCCTGGCTTTGCTTAAAGTTGAACTGAAAGTAGCTTCGACACACAAGGTCATGAAATTTAGCCCACAAGAATGTAAAAATTAAAACACTAAATAATAATTAATATAGTTTTATTTGAAGTTTGTTTTTCATTAAAAAAAAATATGTGCTGACATTCAAATCTTTAGCTGCATTTTTAAGTAAAATGATTTTTATGTTCATACTCACTTGCAAAGTAGAAATATCAGTAATCTGAATGGTTCTCTCATAGGACTTGACGGTATAAACAGCATTAACAATTTCACTTTTAGTTTTGTAGGTAGTCACTTGCATAGTCTGAGGAGGCATGGCCCAAGTCTCTTCTACATCAATGTCCATGTTTTTTATTAGATTGTGCAAGTATTTCTGGTAACTCTCAAGGATTGGATAATCATAGCCTTTTAGTTGAATGTTTAGAGTGTCATAGAGAGGAACCTTTGGTGTAAGAGCCTAAAAGTATTGACAATTAAAATTATTATGAATCAGTATTTTTATTTTCTTTGATGGCCAATGTGCCAAAATGATTAAAAATACTAATTTTTAAAGGAAATTGAAGTGTTGAAAAATACATTTCTTTAATTATGTTACAGGAAAAAATATTTATTTTGCTTTGTTTTTGCCAGATATTAAGAAAACGCTAAATGAAGAAGTTTAGTTTAAGGCCTAAGTACTTTAATTATTTCAATTAATTATTGGTGCCACTCACTTTTGTTTACATATGTAGAAGCTGCATGCTGATTGCTCAGTTATTTTTATTTAGGTGTGTCAACCAAAGTTATTTCTTAAGTATTTTGTATTTAATCAGAGTTTGACCAACTTTAAAGTGAACTTTAACAATTACTTTTTTCCTAGTGGTGTTTTGAAAGCAGAAAAAAAATTAAAATCGCAATATCAAAATAATATAAAACCCGATATTTTATAAAGTTATATTCTCAGTTATATTGATTGAAATACTCAAATATTTCCAAATATCAAGATAACTGCTTCAACTATTCATAACTTTGCCAATAATCATACTGCAATATGAGAAATAACTTTTTCAAATCTAAAATATCTTAAAAATTAAGAAATACTATCGAAAATACCTGGCTTAATGGTTTGGTTGCTCTGTACACCATTCAAGAAATTGACATATCTGTCAAAGTAGTTGATGAGAAGGCAAAATCCAAATGCCGAATTCTATTAGAATAGGTTTCTATTTTTTGTATTGGTTTGTTAGTTTTTGTATCAATTCAATTGAAAAAAAAATTGTAAATGTAAATGATAATGAAATCAATAAAAAAAAGGGAGGTCTAATAGTCGGGTTGTTTTTATTAGATATTTACCTAGGTATGGCTCTGGGGACCAACAAATGAATATTATTTTTTTCGGCGTCGGCGTCGGTTAGGGATCATGACGCCTTTAACTTTTTTCTGTCAATGCCTCAGTTTGATAGGTAAACCACTAGAAAGCACACGAAAGTCTCTTTAAAATGACTTGTGCAAATTTTTTACCATTTAGAAGCTTTTGTATATAGAGGTGTTTAAGTTAAAATTAGAAAAAAAAATGTAAAATTTCCCTATCCAAAATTTACAAAAAAAAATTCCTGTATCCTACCTGTTCAAGGGATATTTTTGCTCTTTTTAAGTTAACTAGGCTCATACACAGTCACAAACATAAAAAAAGTAAAAATGAACGCCACGTGAGATTCAGAAAAAATCGGAAAAGGGGCCATGTTCACAAATTTTCAAAAATGTATGTACACTTTCTGACACCGCTAGATTAACTGAGAATTATTTCAATAACCATGCGCGCCACAAATTTGCCAAATATGTTTTTTAAAAGGGCATTTAACCTGCTGAAATTCAGTATAAAAAAAGTTTGCAGGTCTTGAAGGTTTAATAAACGTTAAAAATGCTTTGTGCTGAACACATCAAAAATATGAAAAAAAAAGTCACGTGGCACATTTTAGCGTATATTTACAAACTTTTACGGGGGATTCCTGAAATTTTTGTACGAATTTGTGGGCAATGAAATGTGCTTTCAAAAACACGAGTTTCAGATACCATCAGGTTTTTTTGCTAGAAGCTTCCAAACTTGATGATTTTTGTACTTGTTACAGGTTATACTAAAAAACATTACATCTTTTAATCCCTTAATTTGTTTTAAGGTCGTTTTAAAAGGTCTTTAAAAAAAAATGCATTGTTTTGCTTAATTGAAAGAAAATCCTTTGTCATTTTCACTTTTTGCCCGACTGCGACTGCGTACGACATGGGGGTAATGTTTTTAGTGCAAGACCGTTAGCTCTCAAAATGAGCTATATGGGAACTTTCCCCTATAAAGCTGAATTTTTGTCAGATGTTACTCTATCCCCCATAGATATTGGTAGGAAACAGTAACCCTCTGAGGGCGCTCGGTTCATCCTCCATATTGGATTAAAAATGACCGGCAAAGGTATTGTTCAAAATATCTGAACTTTTTTATTTATAAACCGATTTTTCTTAAACAAGTTTAGATACACTTGTAGTAATAGTATAATGGTCTTAAAATCCTAACGTTCGTGTATAAAAAAATAAGTATAATTTTTCTTATGACTTTTTTGAGTGAAACCGTTCACTCTATGAATAAAACTCCTCTTATAGGAAAAAATGCCCACTTGGCTGGGTAAGCTGTAAGCCCCACGTGGTACCCCCTAACACAAAAATTTCAGTAGCTAAAAACGCTGATTGTATTAAACGGGTTTGTTAAACAGATTATTGCATTTATTTTTTAATCACAAGGTACTTAGGTACCTGACCTAGTGTTTTATAAATAAACTGGTCTTAATATATTATTTACGATATGCCACCCATTCTTGATTGAGGTCTTTGCAAACATTTCTTGATGACAATTTGTCCATAGATATATTTGGTGCCTATAGCTCCTGACGAAATTAGGCAACTATCGATCTATAATATTGTAAAGATAAATTGTGTAGCAGTATCATTAAATGTTTTTGTGCTGAAAATATATAACCTGGCTTGTTTATTAGTATGTTTTCACATTGTATTCAATAAGTATCAAAAATCATGCATCTTGTTTTTTCATATATCACGCTCTTTGTCGGAACAGAGAACATGAGAACATGCTCTATGAAGGAAAAAGAAGTCAATTTTTTCAATACGTAGTGAGTACGATGTGAAAACATGCTACATATTATTATATTTGTCGGTGCAAACGAGCCGCTGCCAAAATACAAAAATCAATTAAATAATGTTATTGTGTGCAAAATAGGATATTCTATTTTAGTAGTTAGTATAGTACAGTATACACACTCTATTTTGATAAATCTGTAAAAGCAAAGTGGGTAATGAATATATTTTTTGCATTAATGAGAATATACTTAGTGAATTTTGTCAAAATTTTATTAATTATATGCACCTGTTATTACATTTATTATATTTTGTGTAAGTTCTCACCTGTAAATAAATAGATATCCAAATACATTGTATGTATAGTAAAACACAAAACACTAGGTTAGGTACCTAAGTAAATTGTGCTTTAAAAAAAAAATAGTGCAAAATAAAAACAATAGTCTGTTTAATAAATCCGTTTAATATTAATACAATCAGCGTTTTTAGCTACTTTTGTGACTGAAATTTTTGTGTCAGGGGGTAGCACTTGGGGCTTACCCATAGACCAATTTTGAGGTTTTCTGAAGATAATTCTTAAGAACCACTAGACCTAGCCAAAACTAATACATGTTTTGAAAAAGTCTCGTCATAAGTGGGCATTTTTTCCTATAAGAGAATTTTTTTTCATAGAGTGCACGGTTTCATGGAAAAACTCAAAAAAGTCGTAAAAAATATTACACTTTTTAACCAAAAAAATTGTTTTTGATACACGAATGTTAAAAAAACAAAGTATTGATGTTGGTTTTTTTAAGACCATTACACTACAAGTGTATCAAAACTTGTTTAAGAAAAATCGGTTTATAAATAAAAAAGTTGAGATTTTTTGGACAATACCTTTGTCAGCCATTATTTTTAATCCAATATGGCTGATAAACTAAGCGTCCCTCAGAGGGTTGCTGTTTCCTACAAATATCTATGAGGGGTAGACTAACATCTGACAAAAGTTCAGCTTTATTGGAGAAAGTTCCCATATAGCTCAATAGAAAATAGACTTTATTGCTTCTAAAGTAATACAGAGTACACTTATAGCAATTGACTAAAGGTATTACAAGCAGAATTTTTTTTATAATCTAAACCATAATATATAAGTTATGTAAAGAATTGAATAAGTTAGAACAAACAAAAATAAAAAAATTGTCGGTGTTGGACTAAAAACATTACCCAGATGTCGTGCACAGTCACAGTCAGGCAGAAAGTAAAAATGAGAAAGGATTTTCTTTCGATTAAGACCTTTTAAAATGACCTTAAACCAATTAAGGCATTAAAGAAATAATGTTCTTTAGTATAACCTGGAACAAGTACAAAAAAAACTGATGGCTAAAACTTAAGTTAGATGTTTTTGAAAGTACATTTCATTGCCAACAAATCACTACAAAAATTTTAGGAATCCCCTGTAAAAGTTTGTAAATATACGCTAAAATTTGACGTGTGAAATTTTGTTCATATTTTTGACATGTTCAGCAAAAAGCATTTTTAATGTTAATTTTTCATGTATATTAAAACTTAAAGACCTGCAAACTTTTTTTTATACTGAATTTTAGCAGGTTAAATGCCCTTTTAAAAAACATATTTGGTAAATTTGTGGCGGACCTGGTTATTGCAATAATTCTCAGTTAATCTAGCGGTGTCAGAAAGTTGACATTTTTGAAAATTTGTGAATGTAGCCCATTTTCCGATTTTTTTCTGAGTATCACATGGTGTTCATTTTTACTTTTTTTTATGTTTGTGACTGTTGATGAGTCTAATTAACTTAAAAAGAGCAAAAATATAAAAATAACTTGAACAGGTAGTAGACAGGAATATTTTTTGTAAATTTTATTTTTTTATAATTCTAAATTAAACACCCTCTGTATACAAAAGTTTTTTAATAGGAAAAAATGTTGCATATGTGTTTTAAAAAGCTTTTTTTGTGATTTCTAGTGGTTTGGTCAGAATTTTAAAATCTTGAAATTTGACAGAGATATACCTGTCAAACTAGGGCATTGACAGAAAAAAAGTTAAAGGCGTCGCGACGCCTAACCGACGCCGACGCTGAAAAAAATAATATCCATTTGGTGGTCCCCAGAGCCATATCTATCAAGTTAAAACAAAATCAGCAAAAATATTCCTATTGATTTGAAAAACGACCCGACTATAACCATAAAGGGGATGAAAAATCCCAAATTTGAAATTTTTTTGACCATTACTACTTGAGCATACGTCATTTGGCTTGGGTTACAACTTTCAGTTGTGTTTTTTAAATCAAGTATTTTCTGTTGCATCAGTGTTTTAAGTTTTACTTTACATGTTGGACACATCCAAATGAACATTTCTGTGATATCACCAGTTATTTTTTTGTATTTTCTTGCTGATATTCCCACACATGAGGTGTGGTACCACATCCAACACATCCTTCAGAATCGCTCATGGTTGTATAGACGGTACAGTCTAGGTGTGTTACAGCATCAAAATGGTATACCCACAGTAAAATGCCTACTAAACTTGAGTGAGGCTAGGTGGTCACATGCGAAGAAGAGGAGATTTAAAATTAACCTCACAATTTATCTCTCTTCGCGCGTTAATTTAGTAAACAAAGTTTATTGTTATAAAAAAGATAATATTAATATTTTGTGATTTTTTCACAAAACCAGCCAAGTTTTCACAACTACCGGCTGATTAATCTCCTGAACATGCCCATACATATGTGAAGACACAAAACCAATATTTAAAACAGCAACATAATGCACAGTTCTTAAATTTAGTACATAGTATGGTAGAGAAAGACAGAGATGTTAAATTAAGAATATTGTGCATGAATAGCAGGTTTACCCAACTCATAATTATGCTTATACGTAAGCATGCCATAACTTGCTGCGTAAACCCGACCTTGCAGCATACTGCTTACCTTACGGGTCTATGAATCCGCCTTAAGTACTTCATTTTACTTACTACTTACATCTAAATATTCTGGCTCATACAAAGATCCACTATACCTTAAAGATTTAAGACCTTTAGAGAGAGGTGCTAATCGCCTAAAAATATTCATATTTAGTCAATATATAATTCTTTTTTTTTCAGGTTAACGACCATAGAATCTATTTTGGTTACCTATGAAAAGTTGTTAACCTGCTGAACCTTTCCGTTTATAGTTTCGGTCAAAGTTAGTCCGTTCCTTAAATCCAGAGGCGTGTTCGGGCTCGTACAGTGACCAGAGCCGCGTTCCAGCTGGTGCAAAACTGTGCTTTTTGGGCAAGAACAATACGATACGTAGTTGTGGTACCACGATTGTTACTTCGTGATTATAAAAAAAATGCTTATTGTGATTGATTTATACTGCTGCTGTTGCCGTTTTTGTTAAATATAACCCTAATGTTTTACCAATTTTCTTCGAATTAAAGAAGATGAAGTGGATGATAAGCACTTTTTCAGTAAATTTAGAAATTTTATAAATAGGTTTTTCAAAAATATTGCGAAAACAAGTAAATAACAATAACGATAACTATAAAGTTTTTCTTCCTTAAATACCGGACTCCGTTGTAGTTAATAACCACTACGGAATGACATTTAGCAGCTGCGCAGTCACAAAAGTAACTATAACGAAGATAAACATTGACCAAAAATACCCTAATAATTAATAAATAATTATTTATTTATTTATATAAAATTTTAATATTCATATTTTTGCCAAAATTCAATCTGACGTCATCTAACAACAATATAGTAAACTTCTTTTAGTTCAAGACCCCAAAGCATTTATTGATCAATATTGGAACCAGAAAAGTCATCAGATTTAACTTATTATTCTGTGTAAAAAAATGCATAGGTGTGAACAGAAAACGAATGCAACTTTCCAGCCTTCATTTACGAGTCCCTATAGTTTGTAGAAAAAATACATTAGAGAAACGTATTTCATAGAAATGAACAATGGAGAAACTGTACTTTGGAGTCCCTCATGAGCGCTTCAGAAAAACCCCTTGCGTCAAAAAATCCTGCGTGGGCACGCGTTGATGTGCATAGGGCTTCACATGTTTACGGACACAAAAGAAATATGGTTACTACAAAAAAATGCGAATCGAGTTGAATTTTTCATGAAAAAAAACAATAAGCGGCAAATACTGTCTTGTCCCAGAGCAGCAAACGTCGCGTTCTTACCGCAGGGAGATTCAAGTTAAGATGGCATAAGCCGTGTTGTCCCTCTTTACTTGGAGCAAACATCGGCACTCAAAAGCATTAGTTCAAACACCGTTCTCAACTAAAAAGCCAGTAAGCTCTTACCTATTCAGTGCCCCGTAGCCCCTTGTTACAGTAATTTTTATAACCAGTTGGGTGTCAATATGACCGCTATAAATAGTAAGGATACTATCTAGTAAAAAAAGAGTTAACTGGCGTTTTACTTGAGAAGGTGTTGATCACAGTTTACCGTCCATCTGTGATCGGCAAACTTAGGGTCACTGGATCCTGAAACCTGCGGTCCCAGGTGTAGCGACATGAAACATAACCTAATTCGCGCAAAACTCAAATTTGACACTGTCACAGGCGGCGATTTCAAAATAAAAATAAATTTTAACCACTTTTGATAGATGCAAAAAACACATTTGTCAAAACTAACATGAAATTTTTGTAAACATTTCCATACATTTATCCGCGCGCGTTTTCATACCTATGCGTTCAAGTGTGTCCATCTAAGTGCCTATTTATATATATTTTCGCGTCAATGCAAGACAATACCGCTAGTATTACACAAGAATGATTGGAATAATTTCGGTATAAGGATGTTTTTTACGTAGAGTTTGGACAGGTAATATAATCGTACAAGCAAGTTAACAGAACCAAGTACCTACTACTGAAGATAATGGATACGCACCGAAAAAACTAGCGCATGCTGGGTTAGAAATGGAGATCTATTATAAGGTAAGTGTATATTGTTACGTCGCGTAGCTGTACCTACTAAAGGTAAGTAACTAAAAAGTTCAAGTTTTGAAAGTCAAACATTCTGCAAGCAATAAAAATCCTGTAATTTAATTACGATTTACTTTCATTATTTTTTTTTGAGCTTTTTGCAATAAATATACTGGGGGTGATGATTAAGAGAGAGAGGAACGCATGGAAAGTATTCTATAGTATAATTTTTTGACAAGCGGACTGACGTCATTTTTGCCTATGAAAACGTATTTCTTTGTTGTCAACAGTTCGCATGTCAATAATTTGTTGTTGTCAATTTAAAGTAACAGTAGAAAAAATCAACGACATGACGTTTTTTTACATATTTATTGTCGCTTAAATACCCAATTCACCGTCACACCCGGTATAAAATACCTAACACCCGGTATAGAACTGAGTTATATTACCGGGGTCTGTAACCACAGTAACCTAGCTGTAATAACAATTTTTAATAAAATTGTCACAGAGAAAATTTGAAAAATTTCAACACTATGGTTTTTACTTGCTGTGTTTCCTCCTGTTTCGGTACTAGTAAGAGTGGATTTAGGCTTTTTCAAGTGCCTGAAGGTAAATTATTACACATTATACTATAAGCAGAATGTATAATATGTACAGGGTGTTTCAATAAATTAGACTCTTTTGTGGGGTTTAAAGTAGGTATAGGTACAGGGTGATCCATTATATTTTGATCATGTTCCGACGCCTATATCTCAATAACTAATCCGGATAGAATTATGATTCTGGTGCCAAGATAGCCCCTGTTAATACATTTTAATCTACGTTATCCGTTCCTATTTGAACGTATGGTAAATGTCATTTATTGACCCAACTTTCCTTTTTTTTAATGGAACTGTATGTCTCCAATATATTTTTTCAATGGCTTATGAAATCCCCTTCTCGAAAATATAATGCATGCTTGGGGTTTTATTATTAGTTTGCAAGATATTTGCAAAAAACTCAAGAAATAGATACCAAAATTTAACGCCTATGCCTAACTGCCATGTATGCTAAGGCCACTAATCTATAACACTCGTTTTAGTTTTTGCTCTCTTGCTTATGATAAAATTAATAAAGAACTATAAGCAGAATCAAAACAGAATTCTTAGAGATTCGAGTTTATTGTTTAAATAAAAACCCAGAGTAAGCTGCGCATTATACTACTACTACTATTACTGTTTTATAAAGCTGAGAATAATATATTATAATTATACCTTAATTATAATAGCGCAAAGAAACAAAACCATAAGTTATTATAAAATATTTTTTAAATAATTTACAACAAGTTTTCGAAATGCCCGCCTTCTTCTTGAATATAAAGTTCAAGTCTTCTTCTCAGATTATCTACTGACCGTCCTAGAGCATCTCTCCGGTTAATTAGGAGATAATCTATCTCCTTTTGAATGACTCTCTTTAATTCTTGCCTGTTATTTGATCTGTTTCCATACACTCTGCATTTTAAAAATCCTCACAAAAAATTATCAAGTGGATTTAGATCTGGACTGTTCGCTGGCCAGTTAATTGGTCCATTTCGTCCAATCCAAATTGGATATCGACCGTTAAAAAATCCTCTGACTGGTCTAACATTGTGTGGGGTTGTACCGTCCTGTTGACAGACCTTGTTGCTGGGCCAGTGGCAAATCGTCTATGGCATCTTCAATTTGCCCTTATAAAAATTCTAAATATCTTGGACCATTTAAAGCACCCTCATAAAAAATGGAACCAAGAAGATGTTGACCGCACCAAACACTAATACTTTGCCGTCCAGATTTTTGTATTTCCATGGTTTTATGATTGTTTTCTGTGGACCAGCCATGGTAAAATTACTTTCATCCAAATCACGGTCATCAAGAAATTTGGGTTCTCGTTTAAGCGTTCCAACATGTCAGTCGCAAATGCTAGCCTTCTCTCTTTATCTCTTTCTGACAGCTTCTGGACTTTTGTATATTTGTAGTCATTATATCTATATTTTCTTAAAGTTCTGTGAATCTTTCCATAGGATTTATTCATATCACGAGAGCAGTCTCTAATGGAGCGGTTCGGATTTTCTATAAAAAAATATAAAGTGTAAGTAATGCAGTCGTTCAAAAACTCTGACACCAAATATCTACATACAACAATTTCCATATTCTATTCATATTTCGATTGCGACTAGTTATCGAGATATAGGCGTCTAAACATGGTCAAAATATAATGGATCACCCTGTACCTATACTTCCAGGCGAAATAGATATAAATGGGAGCCAGGTTTTTCTATCTTGCCGGGAAGGACCTTAAACTCGCCAAAAGTGCCAATTTAGGACACCCTGTATATCCATACAATGCATAGCAATTCGGGAATGGGGTGCATCAACCCCCTTTTCCTACAAAAAACCACATAAATTGGCACAAAATGATTTAAAAAAAAACAAAAATTGATCATGCGGCGTATTTTTTGCGAAAAACAGCTGAAAATGACACAGACTTTTTAAAATTTTCACCGGCGCATTTTCTGCGAAAAACAACTTAATGAAAATGGCACAAATTGATAAATGTTTCCAAAAAAATTTCCTAAAAGCCCAAATCCCTCTCTTTAAAGCATTCTAAAATCGCATCTGCGTATAAGAGGTATTTATTTCCGTGTGCATATGTTAACGATAAATTTACATACTTTTCTTGTTTTTAGGAAAACAAAAATCTGGGGAACGCAAACTTTGGTTGACAAACCTAAAAGTCGAGGAAAATCCTTTAAAGAAGCTGAGAGTGTGCGAGATTATCCAGGTCAGCAAAATAAAGAACACGCCATATTTTCCAACGAAAAGTACCATTTGGACCAGAATGTTGGTCTTACATAGCAAAAATGTTGGTATATTGCATGAATATTCTAGGAAAACACGAGAATGTCCAAAACACGTCCAATGACTAATTTTTGAATTTGTATGCAAAAATATAATTACATCCAATTTGTACATTCATGGAATGTCCAAAAAATACTCATTGGACATTCACAGGATGTGTTTTGGACATTCCCGTATGTTCCTGGAATATTTATGCAATATATCAACATTTTTGCTATATATCACAATCACAACCAAAAATCTTTGTATTGTCTCACACCACACGTCACACCAAGCCTTATCCCAAAACCCATTACGAACTACCAACCTACATTTTAGGTTTGTCTATATTTTTCTATGTAGTTTTGATCTTACAGAAGTTCAATTGTGTAATAAAATAGATATAGGTACCTATCTTATATAGTTTTGGATATTCGGTATAAGAAAAACATGCAGTATTGAATATTGTT
This sequence comes from Oxystoma pomonae, assembly GCA_963921995.1. NCBI lineage: Eukaryota > Metazoa > Arthropoda > Insecta > Coleoptera > Brentidae > Oxystoma > Oxystoma pomonae. Next base: position 64,139,615 of record OY998167.1, read on the forward strand.
AATACAGTATTCGGTTAGATTAGATTATACTTAATTATCAATAAAGTTTGAACGTGTGTCTCTTTTAATTGTTTATTTTTAGTACACAGTACTTTTCTATAAATATAAAAAAAAAATTTCTTAAGCTGTATAAACCTGAGTTTTATTAAAACAGTTTTTCTATATCTCAGACTGTATAAAAACGAATTTTTTTTTTCACGGACGTCCATGGAAAAACGAGTGCGGTCAAGTTACTTGTGTCGCTACCCCTGGGACCGCAGGTTTCAGGATCCAGTGACCCTTGGTAAACTGCACGGTCCCTAGAATAGATACGGTCTAGTAATTTTGCCCCACTCTTCGACCCGATGACGACACATCTGTTTTTTGTCCGCCATTTAAAAATTAAAGTTTTAACATGTCTAATTTCAATGAGACATAAATCTGGAGATTTATCCCAAATAAAATAATCATAACAGCAAGTCCGCAGTTGGTCACAAAGGATAGACGCAGCAGTTAGCAGTTTTCATCAACACGAGTCACAGTATTGTTTTTAATTAGCGAATTTTGTATATAGTTAGAACCATATATAAACCTATAGTTGTACTCACTACTTAGGTATAAACCCCTTTGACCAAAAAAGGGGAATATCAAACACATCCTATATCTACTAGAAGTCACATACAAGGGCTTCACTTTAAGGGATTTGTATTAATTATTACAAATACAATTTTACAAATCTTTCCAAACAAATTAAATTTTCGGATATTTATTTTTTTTTGTTTAATTGATTGATGCCAGGGCTATTTTTTGCTTTTATCTTGTATTGTAACTTTTTGTGTACAAGTAAACCAAATTTATTTTGGACCTGCACGAGTTGATCTTGCACTAAATGGAAATTAACTCGTGATTCAGAAGTTATATAGGTTATGAGTTGTTATTTTTCGTGTATTGGAAGCTATTTTTTTTGTATTTGTGTTTTGCCAGGGATTTTTGGGAGAGCGATTATTTTATTGTTCAGAAGGCCAGGCTTGTTGTGAATAATATCGACAAAAAATCTGATCGCAAATTTAAAACCATAAAGTACACTTCTCTCTGCTCTCTCGCTGCAAATACGATTTTTTATATTTTCCTATGGGTAATACTGACTTTTTGACTTTGTCATTTTAGGTTATATTTTTGGCATATATAAGTAGTAGGGTTATACGGGCGCTGGATCATTTTTGAGGAGGGACCTTGACCTTGACCTTGATCATGGGACATGTGTTGTCTATGAAAGTACTATTTTATTGTTGGCCTTGGAGCTGGTATTAACATTGACTCTCAAGCTTGCATATTTTGCCTGTGGGTGGTCTGAAAAATATTTGGTCTTGGCTTTAAGATATTGGTGGGGTTTTCTATGGATTTAGTAGATGAGATAATGTAGAATTTATTCAGCATTAATTCTCAAAGCTCGAATGTTTTGACCTTGGGTGGTTTGAAAAATCTTTGGTCATGACTTTAAAATATAGGTGGGGTTGGTTAAGGGTTTAGTAAGTGTCCTTGAGATATTATAGGATTTATTTTTACCCCCACTAACAAAAACCATATATAAGCAGCAACCAAAATAAGCAGAGCATTATTTGAAATCGTATAACTTTCAGAATTAGTTACTAAAATGGACTCTCCTAGCAATAGTATGGGTGATTTTACAACACAAGACATTAGCCAACTCCTAAGGGAAATTCATGAAGAGGTGGACAATGGAGAGCAATGAATCCCTGCACCTGAAGCTCCACCAAAAAGGAAATATAACATGAAGAGGAAGGCGGACGTCTTGCCAATTCAATCATTGGCAATTCCATCAACATCCAGAGAAGATCCAACATCAACACACGTGGAACTGAAGTTGAATGCTAAAGAACAAAAAAGATTATTAGATTAGAGATACCAGAAAAAATTGGATATATATAACAAATAAAAAAATGTATTTTGTGATCTATAACATTTGTAATTTTTAGTTTTAGTTTACTTGTAAAATAAATTAAATTAAAAAAAAAATGATATTGATTTTTATCTCAAAAGTAAAACAAATTCTTGCATTAAATAGATAGTATTTAAAACTCGCGACTAAACTACATTTGTTTAAATTAATGAGCACAATGAGTGATTTAAAATCGTGAAGAAAAAACTCACAGTTTAGCCACGAGTTTTACACACTATTTTCTTACACAACCAAAACCCAAAAAAGAATGGAAAATTACATTAAAAAAGAACCACTAGTATTTTTTTTCTTTTGTTTTTGCCCATTTTAATTTTTGTCAATTTCTTTCATTTTGTCGTCGCTTATAAGTAATTTTTTTTTGTGAATGCATAGAACAAAATTTGTGGAAATGACTTAAGTTTTAGATAAATATTAATCGTGTTTTAAAAGATACTACCTTGCAAAAAAAATCCGAAAGAGAATGGGAAATGCATGTGATAAATCAATGGTAATTGGTGAATGAGACAACCAGGGTTTTGTATAATTGCATTTCTCTTCAGTCGTTGATCTTTCATTGTTGATCATTTTAATTTTTGGCAGTTTTTTAAATTATTTTGTCGTGGTTTCTAAACGATTTTTGTGAATACACAGAGAAAACTTACGTAAGTTACTTAATTTTGTAGGTAGAAATTATTCATGTTTCGAAAAATACCATATTTTTCTTCAAATTTAAGTAAAATATATATAAAGGTAAAGTTTTGAGTATTTTTTTTATTTTCTGAAATTGTTTTTGAATGCCAAGTGCCCCAACCTCGCACAGAGCTGTGTGTACCAACCTTTTGTATTGTACACTCCGAAAAAAAAAAGATTTGAAAAACTTATGTTGGCATTTATCTAAATCGAGACACTGTTCGTTGAGATGAAGATGAAGAAATGTTTTCAATGCCATCATCTTCTTCAATTCTTGATGAAGAATGATTGCTCATTATGTCAGATTCGCGAACACTGACAATATCTTCATCGATCACCAACTGAGAATCTGCATCTTCTTCATCAGTTACCATTCCAGATTCTTGCTGCTGTTCATCTTCCGTAGAGTGGTATGAATTTACTGATGCAGGGGAGTGGGGGGCTGGCAAGTTCGAGGTGCCCGGGATACCACGACGAATTTCTCCCAGAGCAAGTGGACACATTCCGGTCATGTAAAAATACTGATGGAATTGCCACTCATCACAAAATGTACAATCTCGAAAGCCGTTAACTAAATAAGGCTTGACAGTAGCAGTGGGCTTCTTCTTAAATTGAGCCCAATATAAATCAGCCTTACTAGATGTCATGATCACTACTTGACTGCTTAAACTCAAGTGATACATAAAGAAGGAGGAGTGTTGCTTATAAATGGATAATAGCAAGGTCACACATCTAAACGTGGTATTGGCCTTGATAAATGAAAAATCTTACGACCTTGAATGTAAGAAAAATTAATGAATGTCTCCCTTGTATCTTATGGCCTTGGACGTAAGAAAAATAACTGAAGGCCAACATTATCTATATACAATTCGATGACTTATAATAAAAATTTATTAAGTGATATTTCATCTTCTTAAGGTCACATAGTAGATTTTTATTCAAGGCCAACATTGTCCATATAGTATTAGATAAAAAAAACTATTTATTATGTGTTGGGAATTTGGAACCTTTGGTTGCACTAAAACAAAGTTATGATTGTTTTCCACAAACCAAAACTACACTTTTTTGCACTCGACGCGCGTTTCGCTAACAACGTTAGCATCATCAGGAGACGATAAACAATGAACTAAATTAATCTACGCTCTATCTTATATACAATCCTTTAGTGGGCGGAGATAAGACTAATAATTTGTGATTGATCACGATTTTTAATTCTATCTCCCCTCAACCAAAGAATAAAGTGTACTAAACGGGATGGGTCCTCTATCTTTATTTAAACTATTTCTGGATTTAATGATTTCCATACTTTCATATGCATTCAAAAGTCTTTTGTTTGGTACACTTTTTAGAAGTTTTAGGTTATCTAATGTGAATCTATGATTGTTTTCAAAAGCATGCTCGGCCACACTTGACTATGAAAGAAAAAGAAGAGAGTCTTTTCAATACGTATTGAGTACGATTTGAAAACATACTGATAGTATTTTTTACTAGTGGGAGATAGTAGCATTTTGGTAAAATTTTTTAATTAGAAAATAAAAATTAAAAAAAATCAAATGTATGTAACAATTTTTACAATTTTTGCTGTTTTATATCATAAATTTTTATTAAACAATTGCCATTATTTTCATCTTTCTTTAAAATACTTTTTTATAGCCTGCTGTTTCTCTTCAACAACCTTAAATATTTTTGCACGTCACTAAATTACCTCTTCATCTACCTCTAAAATTCTGCCCTCTCTCCTAAATATTTCTCATTTTAACAGAGTAAAAAAATAGTGAAAACTTGAAAAATTTGAGTGTTTTATTCTAGAAGTCGAACGTTTAGAAAGAAAGCTTTAAAATGTGTGCAAAGTCATGGCATAAAAATGTGAAGAACATAGTAAAAATTGCTTAATCAAAAACGGCACCCCTAAAATTATGCTAAAATATTTTAAGCCTTAAATTAACATCATGGCTTGACCATAAGAAAATTATTTTAAGGGTCATCATGCCTTTGCCATAAAGGTCATCATGGCTTTACCATAAGGCGCTACATACAAGATTTTTTTCATAAAAAACCAAGTGAAATACTAAAATAAAAAAAAAAATTTATTGCAGAATTACCTGCTAAGAAAACGCTGCCCAACTACGTATTAAAGTTTAGTTAAGCAGGTGTCGATTAAAGTAACTGAGAATCATGTGTAAGGTTGCATTTACAATGCATTTATAATTGAATTGGAAACAATCCCGCTAACTGATATCACTGGTTTAAGGACAACAGGTTAACCTAAAAGTATGCAGATTTAAAAATCAGCTATTGGCGGTACACGAAGTAATCATATTCTACTTTAAACAGGAGAGTCAACGACTAGCAAGAGTCTTTCCAACCTCTAAATGGAGCTTAACTACCTGTTTTGTTAGTACTCAAATATCCGTGTGTTTTTGAAACTGAGGTTGGGATCTAAAATCCATCCTCCACTCCAAGATTTCACTAGTACACTTACACATAACTATGCCGCAATAATTTAAATTTAAAAAAAAAATGGTTCAATCAAAATAAAAACAAAATTATGTGGGGTTATATGCGCCGTGAATTCCTAGTAATCTCAGCGAGCCAGTAAAGTTCTCTTGATTCTTTGATAAACTCGGAGTAATGCCCGCGGAGCGCTAGGTCTTTTTCGGAGAGCGACCGCACACGCGGAGTGCTTTCATATTTGTTTTAGAACAATGTTTTTGAAAACACATTTTTGAAAGATAAACATAACCTCGAATGGTTTTCTGTCAAAAAACGTAAAAAAACTCTTCTGCGCACTGCGGCCCGATTTAAAGTTTGTTGACAAAACCCTGCAGTTACCATGGAATCGTATAAATTCTGCGGTCTATCGGCCAAAACTTGAACTGCGTGTGTCTCTCAAATTCAATGAAGTGTGATTGATTGATCGATTTTCTTTTTCGGAGTGCACAGGCTTTTAGAAAAAAAGAAACTTAGTTTTTATTTTCGCTAAAGCAAGGAAATATAAAAAGGAAAAATGTAATCCAGAGGAAAATGTGAGTATTTCTCTATAATTTTTGTAAATCGGGTTTGTTCTAAACCGCAATTATTTTTAGGCTCTTGGGATAGATGACAGCACCAGAGCTTTTATTTTGAAAAAAAAAATTGAGAATTTTGAAAAATCTTTCAGATATTTTTGTTAAGCATTTAAAAATGATCACCCCTGCAAAATTTCAGCTAATTCTGATGTTTAGTTTTCCCTGTGCACTCTGACAAAAGATTAAAAAATATAGAGAATAAGGCGTTGCCAGTTGTACTTTTTTTTACTTAAAATCTGGGGAGAAACTATAGCCTTTAAAAAAAATCTGCATCCCCCCTGCCATTTTTATCTACCATAACTATCCTACCCTGACTAACCCCCCCCCCCTCCTAACCTATCCTAACCTGATCTAACCTAATCTAACCTAACCTGACTTACAAAATTAAAATATAATACAATTATATGAACAAATAAATTATACAAAAATATACACTTATACAAAAATATACGCTTATACAAAAATATACACTTATACTATAATTTACATACATACACAAAAATATTTACAAATTAAATATATACCAGTTTACAATTAAATTTACTTATGAAACAGAGAACAACGGTACACTGCCATTTCTAGACACTTTAGTTATAAGAAATAAAAATAAATTGGACTTTGACCTATACAGAAAAGGCACGGCCACCAACAGGTATATTCCAAGTGACTCTTTTTATTGCTTACAACATAAGCTTGCAAGTTTGCACTTTTTAACATATAGATTAGTAAATTTCCCCTTAAACAAAGAAAGATTTGAAGCAGAAAAGAATAGGATTAGGAATATAGCTGGCGAAAACGGTTACGACGAAGGCTTAATAAATAAGCTGATAAATAGACATTCTTTTCAAAAGACCTCTCGGAATTCTACCTTTTTCAGACAAAAAGATACCTGCGACTCAAAATTTGTATCAATTCCTTATAATCCTAATTATACGAAAAGATTACACAAAGTATTTAATAACACCGGTCTTAAATTAGTATATCAATCCGGTAACACAATAAGAAGCTTACTAGGAAATCCCAAGGATAAAACTACAGTTCTAGAAAAAAGTGGAATTTACGAAATTAGTTGCATGGATTGTGACAAAAAATATGTTGGCCAAACGAGACGCTCTATTCAAACACGTTTTAAAGAACATTTAGCACACTTAAAATACGGAAGAACAGAAAAGTCAAGTGTGGCCGAGCATGCTTTTGAAAACAATCATAGATTCACATTAGATAACCTAAAACTTCTAAAAAGTGTACCAATGCATATGAAAGTATGGAAATCATTAAATCCAGAAATAGTTTAAATAAAGATAGAGGACCCATCCCGTTTAGTACACTTTATTCTTTGGTTGAGGGGAGATAGGATTAAAAATCGTGATCAATCACAAATTATTAGTCTTATCTCCGCCCACTAAAGGATTGTATATAAGATAGAGCGTAGATTAATTTAGTTCATTGTTTATCGTCTCCTGATGATGCTAACGTTGTTAGCGAAACGCGCGTCGAGTGCAAAAAAGTGTAGTTTTGGTTTGTGGAAAACAATCATAACTTTGTTTTATTTATTATGTGACCTTGCCTCAAGGTCATTTTATAAAATTTGTGGTCTTGAAAGTGGTGTGATCTTAAACCTTACACAAATATTTTTAAGTGAAAGAAGAGGAGTGGGGAATTAAACTGCTATAAATACAATCCAAGTCTTAAGAGAAAGACCAGTTAGAATAGTAAAGCCATAAAATGTTTTCGTGTCAGTATTGCAGTAAAACTTTTACCCGGAAAGATAATATGCTTAGGCATTTAAAAACCACTTGCAAACGAAAATGTCAAAAAAATATAAGTGAAGAACCTTTAAACAAAAAAAAGTGTGTCAATGAAAGTGGTCAAGTGAAATTAATTGATCAACATATCATAAATAAGAAAATGAAAAACTGTGTAGAGTGTAGCATCTGGATGCAAGAAGACAAATTTATTGCTCACTGTAGAACACTTGCACATCGAAATAATTCATGCATTGTATATTCCGAAGGAGTTAGTCAGCTACAGAATTGTCAGTAAAGTTCCACAAAATGACTACAAAAGATTCTTTTTAGAAATAAAACCAAAAGTCCTTAATTTACTGGAAGAAAATATTTTAAAGCATTGCACTGTAAAAGTAAATATGGAGTTGTTTGGAACCTTTATTCATCCATCAAAAAAAATTATTAGCGAAAAATCTTTTAATACCAGTAACGAGATCATCTGTATGGGAACGAATTTACAAGAAATATCTGAATTATATGTGGATAAAATGCTTGTACAAGCATCAGAATTTCAAGAACGTGACTCCGGTAACTTTTATTTTAATATTTAGTATAAGACAGATTTGGAATAAATAAATATTTATTGAAACGTATTTCTTACAGGTTGGGCACTGCAAAATATTTTGCATCTAAAAGTTAATATTAATAAGTGCAAACCGATGGGAGAAAGCTCCTACATTAAACTACCCAAATCTATTGAATCCAAACATTCAATCGAAAACGTTAAAAATGAAGATAATGGATGTTTTGGATGGGCCATCACATCAGCCATCTATCCAGCTACAAGTAATGCAAATAGATGTTCATCATATCCACACTTTTCTACTGTGTTGAACTCTACAGGTATGGAAATGCCTGTTAAGGTCAACGACATTTCAAGGTTTGAAAGTTTAAATAATATATCAGTTAATGTTTATGGATTGGAAGCCAAATTTTAAAATAATAAAATGAAATATGAAGTAGTAGGACCATTATATTATTAAGGACGAAAATTACATTTACATGTAAATTTGCTATTGTTAAGTGAAGATTTTAAAGATAAAAACTTAAATCATGTGTGTGTAGATTGCAACAAAATGCATTATTGTTGGATTAAAAACATCTCATCTTTGGTTTCCGATCAAATTTCAACATCAAAACAAAAATTATATTTTTGTGACGGGTGTCTAGTACATTTTAGTACAGCAAAAAAGCTTATTTTTCATCAGAAAAGTGATTGCAATCAAGTGTATTCAGTTACACCACCAACCGATATTAAAATTGATAAGTTTGGAAGAAGGGTGCATGAGAATATATTAAAATTTGAACATTACGAAAAACAGTTGAAGGTTCCCTTTGTAGTGTATGCCGATTTTGAATCTATTTCACAACCAATTGATAGTTGTGAACCAAATCCTTCTGATTCTTATACCGTTACCGTTACACAAACCCTATTCATGCATATTTAATTAAATGTTCATTTGACGAAAGCATCACAAAGTTGGAATTATTTCGTGGACCCGATGCAGCAATGCAGTTTGTGAATCGTATTGAATGTGATTTGAGAGAATTGTATAATAAATATTTAAGAGAGATAACCCCCATGTCTGACTTAACAGCCGATGAAATAAAACAAATAAAAGAATCAGATACTTGTGGTATATGTGAAAAACCATTTAATGCAATGGATAAAAAAGTAACTGACCACTGTCACATAACTGGAAAAAAACGATTTCTAGCAGCTCATTCTATATGTAATTTACAATATAAAACACCAAATTTTATTCCTATAATATTTCACAACTTAAGTGGTTACGATTGTCACATTGTCAAAAAAAAGATGTTATTGCAGAAACTAAAGAAAAATATATATCATTTACAATTTTAAATGGCAAAATAATAAAAAAATATTTACGCTTACGTTTTCTGGATAGCTACAAATTTTTAGCTGCATCGTTAGATGAACTTAGCAAGGGGCTGGAATCAAATTCATTTTGCGAAACTCGCAAGCATTTTAACACAGAAGAAAAGTGACTTAATGCGTCAAAAAGGTGTATTTCCATATAGCTTCATAACCAACCTTAGTAAATTAGAAATAGGCAATCTGCCCACCAAAAATCAATTTTATGACGATCTAAAAGAAGAACACATTGGAGATTTAAATTATGAAAGAGCGAAAAAAATTTGGGAGTTGTTTAATTGTAAAAGTTTAGGTGAATATTCAGATTTATATTTGAAAACTGATGTATTGCTGTTATGTGATGTTTTTGAAGAGTTTCGCTCCAATTCATTGAACATTTATAAGTTAGATCCTGTACAATATTTTACATTACTTGCTTTGTCATTTGATTGTATGCTACGAATGACTAAAATTGAATTGGAACTTCTTACTGAAATAGATATGATTCACTTTTTTAAAAAAGGAATACGAGGTAGTGTGAGCCAATGTACCGATAGAATGCATATAGCTAATAACAAATACCTCCCAGATTATGATTCAAGTAAAGAATCTTCTTTTCTAATGTATTTGGACGCAACAAATTTATATAGTCACATTATGTCTCAACCATTGCGATGTCGTTGTCAGTGGAGCTAACAAATTTCCTACATCGCGAATCCGCGTATGCTGCGATTCGCGAATCCGTGGATGAACTAGCTCGCGAGCTCGCGGCATTATTAAACAATTCCGCGAACCAATTAAATCGCGATCCCGCGAAAAAGTTAATTCGCGAAATCGTGGATTTGTGTAAAAACGCGTGTGCTGAGGTACACATTCGCGAAGTCGCGAACAAATTTTTGCATACACTCGAGGGTAAAATTGCTGATGTGGGAAATACCCACATCATGAACTTGGCGGAGCATGTGAACCTCGACAAGATCATAATCCAAGAGGATGTTGTGATTTTTCCCGCGGGTGGCGATTTTGGAAGTTTAAATAATAATTTCAATGCCGATGATTTGGATGAGATCCTTAAAACTCTGGATCAAAATGCTGCACTGCCTGTATTGGATGAGTTAGATCAAGTGCTACTGCAGAAAGTAGACCAAAAGGATCAATCCAAACGTAAACGGGCTGTGTCTCCTGAAGCGGAGGTAGTTGAGGATCAGGAAGTTTCAAGTAAGAAGATGAAGAAGACAAACCGATCGATTCTACGGGCCGCACTCAATGGAGAGGTAAAAAAAAGTGGCGGTGAATGGCTAAAGAATTATTTACCTTCAGAATCAGAAGATTCCTTTCAATAATCCATTTATACAGAAGGGTTGGTTACTCGACCTCTAACTCCTTTAGCCACACCCGCCCCCACTCCAATTGCTAAATCTCCGCTCATTCGACCTTCTCCAACTCCAATTGAAAAGCCTTTGACCCCACCCACACCCACTCCAACTGCTAAATCCCCATTTACTCACCCTTTCATTCCCCATTCTCCGAGTCCACCAACCCCATCCACAAGTGGAGCTGTAGAAAGTGTTGAATTGCAGCATGCAATGATACACGCAACTGATCCTGCATCTCAGCCTTTAACTCCTCCACTTATGTTTCAAGATGAAACTTCTTCAGCCTCTTTTTCGGCATCACCGCAATCATCCCCTCTCCCTATTGTCCAAGATGAAACTTCAGCCTCTTTTTCGGCACCCTCACAATCATCCCCTCCCCCTATTTTCAAGATAAAACTTCAGCCTTTTTTTGGGTAACATCCCAATCATCCCCTCCCTCTATTTTTGAAGATCAAATCAGTTCAGAATTAACTCCACCTCTTATATCTCAAGAGGAAAAAAAATTATCGGACTTAAAAAAAATTGTGCTGCGGAGGCGGAAGTTAATAAAAAAAAAAGAAATGAAAGAGGAGGTTAAGAGTCGAAAAAATGCGGAGAAAGCTCTTCTTGCAAAACTTTTAAAAATTAGAAAAGAGACAAAAGCTTTGCAGGAAAAAGTGGAAGAAGAAGAGGAAATTCTCTCGAATGAAAAAGAGAAAGAAGAAGAAATGCTGAGTTTTCTCATGGTAGAGTAGTTAAGTTAATTTGTATGTATATATTTGAATTGTAAACTGGTATATATTTAAGTTGTATATATTTTTGTGTATGTATGTAAATTATAGTATAAGTGTATATTTTTGTATAAGCGTATATTTTTGTTTAAGTGTATATTTTTGTATAATTTATTTGTTCATATAATTGTATTATATTTTAATTTTGTAAGTCAGGTTAGGTTAGATTAGGTTAGATCAGGTTAGGATAGGTTAGGAGGGGGGGGGGTTAGTCAGGGTAGGATAGTTATGGTAGATAAAAATGGCAGGGGGGATGCAGATTTTTTTTAAAGGCTATAGTTTCTCCCCAGATTTTAAGTAAAAAAAAGTACAACTGGCAACGCCTTATTCTCTATTTTTTTAAATCTTTTTTCAGAGTGCACAGGGAAAACTAAACATCAGAATTAGCTGAAATTTTGCAGGGGTGATCATTTTTAAATGCTTAACAAAAATATCTGAAAGATTTTTCAAAATTCTCAATTATTCTTTTTCAAAATAAAAGCTCTGGTGCTGTCATCTATCCCAAGAGCCTCAAAATAATTGCGGTTTAGAACAAACCCGATTTACAAAAATTATAGAGAAATACTCACATTTTCCTCTGGATTACATTTTTCCTTTTTATATTTCCTTGCTTTAGCGAAAATAAAAACTACGTTTCTTTTTTTCTAAAAGCCTGTGTACTCCGAAAAAGAAAATCGATCAATCAATCACACTTCATTGAATTTGAGAGACACACGCAGTTCAAGTTTTGGCCGATAGACCGCAGAATTTATACGATTCCATGGTAACTGCAGGGTTTTGTCAACAAACTTTAAATCGGGCCGCAGTGCGCAGAAGAGTTTTTTTTACGTTTTTTGACAGAAAACCATTCGAGGTTATGTTTATCTTTCAAAAATGTGTTTTCAAAAACATTGTTCTAAAACAAATATGAAAGCACTCCGCGTGTGCGGTCGCTCTCCGAAAAAGACCTAGCGCTCCGCGGGCATTACTCCGAGTTTATCAAAGAATCAAGAGAACTTTACTGGCTCGCTGAGATTACTAGGAATTCACGGCGCATATAACCCCACATAATTTTGTTTTTATTTTGATTGAACCATTTTTTTTAAAATTTAAATTATTGCGGCATAGTTATGTGTAAGTGTACTAGTGAAATCTTGGAGTGGAGGATGGATTTTAGATCCCAACCTCAGTTTCAAAAACACACGGATATTTGAGTACTAACAAAACAGGTAGTTAAGCTCCATTTAGAGGTTGGAAAGACTCTTGCTAGTCGTTGACTCTCCTGTTTAAAGTAGAATATGATTACTTCGTGTACCGCCAATAGCTGATTTTTAAATCTGCATACTTTTAGGTTAACCTGTTGTCCTTAAACCAGTGATATCAGTTAGCGGGATTGTTTCCAATTCAATTATAAATGCATTGTAAATGCAACCTTACACATGATTCTCAGTTACTTTAATCCACACCTGCTTAACTAAACTTTAATACGTAGTTGGGCAGCGTTTTCTTAGCAGGTAATTCTGCAATAAATTTTTTTTTTAATTTTAGTATTTCACTTGGTTTTTTATGAAAAAAATCTTGTATGTAGCGCCTTATGGTAAAGCCATGATGACCTTTATGGCAAAGGCATGATGACCCTTAAAATAATTTTCTTATGGTCAAGCCATGATGTTAATTTAAGGCTTAAAATATTTTAGCATAATTTTAGGGGTGCCGTTTTTGATTAAGCAATTTTTACTATGTTCTTCACATTTTTATGCCATGACTTTGCATACATTTTAAAGCTTTCTTTCTAAACGTTCGACTTCTAGAATAAAACACTCAAATTTTTCAAGTTTTCACTATTTTTTTACTCTGTTAAAATGAGAAATATTTAGGAGAGACGGCAGAATTTTAGAGGTAGATGAAGAGGTAATTTAGTGACGTGCAAAAATATTTAAGGTTGTTGAAGAGAAACAGCAGGCTATAAAAAAGTATTTTAAAGAAAGATGAAAATAATGGCAATTGTTTAATAAAAATTTATGATATAAAACAGCAAAAATTGTAAAAATTGTTACATACATTTGATCTTTTTTAATTTTTATTTTCTAATTAAAAAATTTTACCAAAATGCTACTATCTCCCACTAGTAAAAAATACTATCAGTATGTTTTCAAATCGTACAATTTTAAAAATCTATTTAACTTTTAACAATCGTGGTATAAATATCTATTATACGCTATATATGTAACTTTCTTTGTAAAAACCAAACGTTAGAACATTACTGGTGGGAAGATAGGCAACAAAAATTTATGAATCAATTTTGTTTTAACCCTATTTGTAAATTTACCTCGACAAATTTTAGCAGGTCCAGTCAGTGCTTAAAGAACCGATCAGAGAATAGATAAATCTGAAGAAAAGAAATGGCCCAAGTTTATTTTTTTTTAAATTTATTTGGCGTTAAAAAACTTGGTAGCTACCTCACATATCACTGGTCAACAAACCTAGCCATTGACGAATCCGTATTGGGTGACTTAGGTACATGTGTAGGACCATGCCTATTAGTACACTCATCCAATTTTGAATTTTAGTCATTCCACCCAGGACCACGACCTTTTGACTTTTTCTTTTTAAATCTGGTTATATTTGTAACTTCCTTGGTGAAATCCAACTAGTGCAGCCAATAAAATGTTGTGAGACAAAACTTTAATACTGCTAATTCTGCCAATTTGGAGAAACATTACTGGTGTGACGACGGGAGAGTCTGAAAAAAATTTATGGACCAACTTTATTCTTATTTTTTTTAAATATATTTCGACATCTACCTAACAAACCTACTACTTTTATAAGCCCCACTTTCTTTGAAAATCCAAACAAGAGCAGTTAACAAAATCTTGCAACCATAAATCTCACTTATATCTGATCATCACTGATTAGAGGATAGATAAATCGGAAAAAAAGAAATGGCTCAAGTTAATTTTTTTAAATCTATGTGGCGTTAAAAAACTTGGTAGCTACCTCACATATATATCACTGGTCAACCATCGACGAAGACGTATTGGGTGACTTAGGTACAAGTGCAGAACCATGCCTATTGGTACACTCATCCAATTTTGAATTTTCGTCATTATTTACTAATCTAATCTACTTACCGGTTTGCACCGTGGCTCCTAGACAACCGGTTCTTATAAGACATCGGCATTGTCTCAGGGTATAAGTTCACAAATTTTTGGGAAGACGCGGTCTGATTTTGAAGATGCCTTGTAAATAGGATTTTATTTTCGGTCGGTGATGTGCTGTACACAATAACAAATTTAACACCTGTCACCTTCTGTCAAGTCAAAATAAATAACCTAACGCCAAATTTTTGACCCGGTGCTAAAAAATCTCTAGTGTCAAAACAAATTCAATGACATAAAATTTTGCAAAAAGATCAGGTCGACATAGTTAAATTGATTTCCCGTACATTGTTGCTAAAAACAATTCCCCAGATTGTAACTACCACCTTAAGTAAAAAAATTAAAATTGATACTTGTAATTTTAAAAGCGATGTTTTTTTTTTGGATTTTATGCCATTAACTTTTTAATGAAGCTTTATATCAAAATTTGTTAAGATACAAAATTTGTTAAGGATTGCATTACCAATCGATGAGTTAATATAAATTTTTGATAGCTTATATACTGTTCGAGTTATGGCCATTTTAATTGAAAAAATATCATAAAACTACTTGTTTTTTTTTTATTTTCGATTAATAACTTTTTAATTAGGGTTTATATCAAAATTGGTTATAACACAAAATTTGTTAACGAATATGTTACCAATCGACAGGTTAATATAAAAATTTGTTATATAAAAAATTGTGCGAGTTTTGATTTTTTAAATATTTTCGTGCTATTCTTTTCTAAATAAAACCAGCATTTTGTTGATATATGTTGTTTTATTACAAAAAAAAATTATCACATATATTTTACAATACAATAATCAACCTTTTGTTACTGTTCCATTCATAATGTTGTATGAAATAAGTGAATCGTGAATAATTAATGCAAAACCCTTGGTATTGTCTGGAAACTTTGATTTTCTTGTGTTAAATTCCAGCTTAATGTCAACCGTCGATGAGGTTATCGAGTCTAGTTGATGCGAGCAATCTATAACAAATACTGGGTTTGTGATGAAACTTAAGTCCAGCATTGGATTGCTAAATGTTTTTCCATAGTAACTTTTTTGGAAATTCTCATATGCATAAAACGCAGCTCCACACAGTTTTTTTGAAAAATCGAGATTCCATCGCTCTTATGGAAAAACTATTGAATTAGTGTAAAGTCTCATGTCACACACGTCAGCAGAAATAAATTCTGTTGCATCTTTGCTTTTGCTGTTACTATTCTGTGTATTTTGGAACGCAACAATTATGTATCGAGGCTTTTCCAAGTTTGTGCTACTTCTTATTGCCCACGTATCGGACGATGTTCTGCGAAGAAGTGGTAACTCGTAAATATCCCATGTGCGAAAGGCAGCTTTGATATTTACACCTTTATTCAGTTTGGAAATTTTTTTTAACTTTTCCTTATCGTCTGGAATAACATGTCTAATTCTCCATTCAATTCTCTCAATCAATATTTCGGCATCAACTTCACCAATATAACAGTTAGCAAATGTGTGCGCTAAAACTAGAATTAACTCATGTTTCTGATTAAATATTCCTCTCGTATAGTCTTCAGCAAACCCCATTAGATATTTGAGCGGTAATCGGTCACTAGGTGTGACTTGTCTTATCCAAAATAAATTGATCTTTTTCATCAAGTCCCCATCCGTAGGTATTCAAAGTTTTTTGTTGATGACTTCCAAATCAATGTCGAACTGACACCAGGCTTTCTAGACACACAAATTTGTTCACTACCTACCTCGTAACGTATTTCATCAAAAAGAAAAGTCAGATGAAACTTCAGCCTCTTTTTCGGCACCCTCACAATCATCCCCTCCCCCTATTTTCAAGATAAAACTTCAGCCTTTTTTTGGGTAACATCCCAATCATCCCCTCCCTCTATTTTTGAAGATCAAATCAGTTCAGAATTAACTCCACCTCTTATATCTCAAGAGGAAAAAAAATTATCGGACTTAAAAAAAATTGTGCTGCGGAGGCGGAAGTTAATAAAAAAAAAAGAAATGAAAGAGGAGGTTAAGAGTCGAAAAAATGCGGAGAAAGCTCTTCTTGCAAAACTTTTAAAAATTAGAAAAGAGACAAAAGCTTTGCAGGAAAAAGTGGAAGAAGAAGAGGAAATTCTCTCGAATGAAAAAGAGAAAGAAGAAGAAATGCTGAGTTTTCTCATGGTAGAGTAGTTAAGTTAATTTGTATGTATATATTTGAATTGTAAACTGGTATATATTTAAGTTGTATATATTTTTGTGTATGTATGTAAATTATAGTATAAGTGTATATTTTTGTATAAGCGTATATTTTTGTTTAAGTGTATATTTTTGTATAATTTATTTGTTCATATAATTGTATTATATTTTAATTTTGTAAGTCAGGTTAGGTTAGATTAGGTTAGATCAGGTTAGGATAGGTTAGGAGGGGGGGGGGTTAGTCAGGGTAGGATAGTTATGGTAGATAAAAATGGCAGGGGGGATGCAGATTTTTTTTAAAGGCTATAGTTTCTCCCCAGATTTTAAGTAAAAAAAAGTACAACTGGCAACGCCTTATTCTCTATTTTTTTAAATCTTTTTTCAGAGTGCACAGGGAAAACTAAACATCAGAATTAGCTGAAATTTTGCAGGGGTGATCATTTTTAAATGCTTAACAAAAATATCTGAAAGATTTTTCAAAATTCTCAATTATTCTTTTTCAAAATAAAAGCTCTGGTGCTGTCATCTATCCCAAGAGCCTCAAAATAATTGCGGTTTAGAACAAACCCGATTTACAAAAATTATAGAGAAATACTCACATTTTCCTCTGGATTACATTTTTCCTTTTTATATTTCCTTGCTTTAGCGAAAATAAAAACTAAGTTTCTTTTTTTCTAAAAGCCTGTGTACTCCGAAAAAGAAAATCGATCAATCAATCACACTTCATTGAATTTGAGAGACACACGCAGTTCAAGTTTTGGCCGATAGACCGCAGAATTTATACGATTCCATGGTAACTGCAGGGTTTTGTCAACAAACTTTAAATCGGGCCGCAGTGCGCAGAAGAGTTTTTTTACGTTTTTTGACAGAAAACCATTCGAGGTTATGTTTATCTTTCAAAAATGTGTTTTCAAAAACATTGTTCTAAAACAAATATGAAAGCACTCCGCGTGTGCGGTCGCTCTCCGAAAAAGACCTAGCGCTCCGCGGGCATTACTCCGAGTTTATCAAAGAATCAAGAGAACTTTACTGGCTCGCTGAGATTACTAGGAATTCACGGCGCATATAACCCCACATAATTTTGTTTTTATTTTGATTGAACCATTTTTTTTAAAATTTAAATTATTGCGGCATAGTTATGTGTAAGTGTACTAGTGAAATCTTGGAGTGGAGGATGGATTTTAGATCCCAACCTCAGTTTCAAAAACACACGGATATTTGAGTACTAACAAAACAGGTAGTTAAGCTCCATTTAGAGGTTGGAAAGACTCTTGCTAGTCGTTGACTCTCCTGTTTAAAGTAGAATATGATTACTTCGTGTACCGCCAATAGCTGATTTTTAAATCTGCATACTTTTAGGTTAACCTGTTGTCCTTAAACCAGTGATATCAGTTAGCGGGATTGTTTCCAATTCAATTATAAATGCATTGTAAATGCAACCTTACACATGATTCTCAGTTACTTTAATCCACACCTGCTTAACTAAACTTTAATACGTAGTTGGGCAGCGTTTTCTTAGCAGGTAATTCTGCAATAAATTTTTTTTTTAATTTTAGTATTTCACTTGGTTTTTTATGAAAAAAATCTTGTATGTAGCGCCTTATGGTAAAGCCATGATGACCTTTATGGCAAAGGCATGATGACCCTTAAAATAATTTTCTTATGGTCAAGCCATGATGTTAATTTAAGGCTTAAAATATTTTAGCATAATTTTAGGGGTGCCGTTTTTGATTAAGCAATTTTTACTATGTTCTTCACATTTTTATGCCATGACTTTGCATACATTTTAAAGCTTTCTTTCTAAACGTTCGACTTCTAGAATAAAACACTCAAATTTTTCAAGTTTTCACTATTTTTTTACTCTGTTAAAATGAGAAATATTTAGGAGAGACGGCAGAATTTTAGAGGTAGATGAAGAGGTAATTTAGTGACGTGCAAAAATATTTAAGGTTGTTGAAGAGAAACAGCAGGCTATAAAAAAGTATTTTAAAGAAAGATGAAAATAATGGCAATTGTTTAATAAAAATTTATGATATAAAACAGCAAAAATTGTAAAAATTGTTACATACATTTGATCTTTTTTAATTTTTATTTTCTAATTAAAAAATTTTACCAAAATGCTACTATCTCCCACTAGTAAAAAATACTATCAGTATGTTTTCAAATCGTACAATTTTAAAAATCTATTTAACTTTTAACAATCGTGGTATAAATATCTATTATACGCTATATATGTAACTTTCTTTGTAAAAACCAAACGTTAGAACATTACTGGTGGGAAGATAGGCAACAAAAATTTATGAATCAATTTTGTTTTAACCCTATTTGTAAATTTACCTCGACAAATTTTAGCAGGTCCAGTCAGTGCTTAAAGAACCGATCAGAGAATAGATAAATCTGAAGAAAAGAAATGGCCCAAGTTTATTTTTTTTTAAATTTATTTGGCGTTAAAAAACTTGGTAGCTACCTCACATATCACTGGTCAACAAACCTAGCCATTGACGAATCCGTATTGGGTGACTTAGGTACATGTGTAGGACCATGCCTATTAGTACACTCATCCAATTTTGAATTTTAGTCATTCCACCCAGGACCACGACCTTTTGACTTTTTCTTTTTAAATCTGGTTATATTTGTAACTTCCTTGGTGAAATCCAACTAGTGCAGCCAATAAAATGTTGTGAGACAAAACTTTAATACTGCTAATTCTGCCAATTTGGAGAAACATTACTGGTGTGACGACGGGAGAGTCTGAAAAAAATTTATGGACCAACTTTATTCTTATTTTTTTTAAATATATTTCGACATCTACCTAACAAACCTACTACTTTTATAAGCCCCACTTTCTTTGAAAATCCAAACAAGAGCAGTTAACAAAATCTTGCAACCATAAATCTCACTTATATCTGATCATCACTGATTAGAGGATAGATAAATCGGAAAAAAAGAAATGGCTCAAGTTAATTTTTTTAAATCTATGTGGCGTTAAAAAACTTGGTAGCTACCTCACATATATATCACTGGTCAACCATCGACGAAGACGTATTGGGTGACTTAGGTACAAGTGCAGAACCATGCCTATTGGTACAATCATCCAATTTTGAATTTTCGTCATTATTTACTAATCTAATCTACTTACCGGTTTGCACCGTGGCTCCTAGACAACCGGTTCTTATAAGACATCGGCATTGTCTCAGGGTATAAGTTCACAAATTTTTGGGAAGACGCGGTCTGATTTTGAAGATGCCTTGTAAATAGGATTTTATTTTCGGTCGGTGATGTGCTGTACACAATAACAAATTTAACACCTGTCACCTTCTGTCAAGTCAAAATAAATAACCTAACGCCAAATTTTTGACCCGGTGCTAAAAAATCTCTAGTGTCAAAACAAATTCAATGACATAAAATTTTGCAAAAAGATCAGGTCGACATAGTTAAATTGATTTCCCGTACATTGTTGCTAAAAACAATTCCCCAGATTGTAACTACCACCTTAAGTAAAAAAATTAAAATTGATACTTGTAATTTTAAAAGCGATGTTTTTTTTTTGGATTTTATGCCATTAACTTTTTAATGAAGCTTTATATCAAAATTTGTTAAGATACAAAATTTGTTAAGGATTGCATTACCAATCGATGAGTTAATATAAATTTTTGATAGCTTATATACTGTTCGAGTTATGGCCATTTTAATTGAAAAAATATCATAAAACTACTTGTTTTTTTTTTATTTTCGATTAATAACTTTTTAATTAGGGTTTATATCAAAATTGGTTATAACACAAAATTTGTTAACGAATATGTTACCAATCGACAGGTTAATATAAAAATTTGTTATATAAAAAATTGTGCGAGTTTTGATTTTTTAAATATTTTCGTGCTATTCTTTTCTAAATAAAACCAGCATTTTGTTGATATATGTTGTTTTATTACAAAAAAAAATTATCACATATATTTTACAATACAATAATCAACCTTTTGTTACTGTTCCATTCATAATGTTGTATGAAATAAGTGAATCGTGAATAATTAATGCAAAACCCTTGGTATTGTCTGGAAACTTTGATTTTCTTGTGTTAAATTCCAGCTTAATGTCAACCGTCGATGAGGTTATCGAGTCTAGTTGATGCGAGCAATCTATAACAAATACTGGGTTTGTGATGAAACTTAAGTCCAGCATTGGATTGCTAAATGTTTTTCCATAGTAACTTTTTTGGAAATTCTCATATGCATAAAACGCAGCTCCACACAGTTTTTTTGAAAAATCGAGATTCCATCGCTCTTATGGAAAAACTATTGAATTAGTGTAAAGTCTCATGTCACACACGTCAGCAGAAATAAATTCTGTTGCATCTTTGCTTTTGCTGTTACTATTCTGTGTATTTTGGAACGCAACAATTATGTATCGAGGCTTTTCCAAGTTTGTGCTACTTCTTATTGCCCACGTATCGGACGATGTTCTGCGAAGAAGTGGTAACTCGTAAATATCCCATGTGCGAAAGGCAGCTTTGATATTTACACCTTTATTCAGTTTGGAAATTTTTTTTAACTTTTCCTTATCGTCTGGAATAACATGTCTAATTCTCCATTCAATTCTCTCAATCAATATTTCGGCATCAACTTCACCAATATAACAGTTAGCAAATGTGTGCGCTAAAACTAGAATTAACTCATGTTTCTGATTAAATATTCCTCTCGTATAGTCTTCAGCAAACCCCATTAGATATTTGAGCGGTAATCGGTCACTAGGTGTGACTTGTCTTATCCAAAATAAATTGATCTTTTTCATCAAGTCCCCATCCGTAGGTATTCAAAGTTTTTTGTTGATGACTTCCAAATCAATGTCGAACTGACACCAGGCTTTCTAGACACACAAATTTGTTCACTACCTACCTCGTAACGTATTTCATCAAAAAGAAAAGTCAGATGAAACTTCAGCCTCTTTTTCGGCACCCTCACAATCATCCCCTCCCCCTATTTTCAAGATAAAACTTCAGCCTTTTTTTGGGTAACATCCCAATCATCCCCTCCCTCTATTTTTGAAGATCAAATCAGTTCAGAATTAACTCCACCTCTTATATCTCAAGAGGAAAAAAAATTATCGGACTTAAAAAAAATTGTGCTGCGGAGGCGGAAGTTAATAAAAAAAAAAGAAATGAAAGAGGAGGTTAAGAGTCGAAAAAATGCGGAGAAAGCTCTTCTTGCAAAACTTTTAAAAATTAGAAAAGAGACAAAAGCTTTGCAGGAAAAAGTGGAAGAAGAAGAGGAAATTCTCTCGAATGAAAAAGAGAAAGAAGAAGAAATGCTGAGTTTTCTCATGGTAGAGTAGTTAAGTTAATTTGTATGTATATATTTGAATTGTAAACTGGTATATATTTAAGTTGTATATATTTTTGTGTATGTATGTAAATTATAGTATAAGTGTATATTTTTGTATAAGCGTATATTTTTGTTTAAGTGTATATTTTTGTATAATTTATTTGTTCATATAATTGTATTATATTTTAATTTTGTAAGTCAGGTTAGGTTAGATTAGGTTAGATCAGGTTAGGATAGGTTAGGAGGGGGGGGGGGGTTAGTCAGGGTAGGATAGTTATGGTAGATAAAAATGGCAGGGGGGATGCAGATTTTTTTTAAAGGCTATAGTTTCTCCCCAGATTTTAAGTAAAAAAAAGTACAACTGGCAACGCCTTATTCTCTATTTTTTTAAATCTTTTTTCAGAGTGCACAGGGAAAACTAAACATCAGAATTAGCTGAAATTTTGCAGGGGTGATCATTTTTAAATGCTTAACAAAAATATCTGAAAGATTTTTCAAAATTCTCAATTATTCTTTTTCAAAATAAAAGCTCTGGTGCTGTCATCTATCCCAAGAGCCTCAAAATAATTGCGGTTTAGAACAAACCCGATTTACAAAAATTATAGAGAAATACTCACATTTTCCTCTGGATTACATTTTTCCTTTTTATATTTCCTTGCTTTAGCGAAAATAAAAACTAAGTTTCTTTTTTTCTAAAAGCCTGTGTACTCCGAAAAAGAAAATCGATCAATCAATCACACTTCATTGAATTTGAGAGACACACGCAGTTCAAGTTTTGGCCGATAGACCGCAGAATTTATACGATTCCATGGTAACTGCAGGGTTTTGTCAACAAACTTTAAATCGGGCCGCAGTGCGCAGAAGAGTTTTTTTACGTTTTTTGACAGAAAACCATTCGAGGTTATGTTTATCTTTCAAAAATGTGTTTTCAAAAACATTGTTCTAAAACAAATATGAAAGCACTCCGCGTGTGCGGTCGCTCTCCGAAAAAGACCTAGCGCTCCGCGGGCATTACTCCGAGTTTATCAAAGAATCAAGAGAACTTTACTGGCTCGCTGAGATTACTAGGAATTCACGGCGCATATAACCCCACATAATTTTGTTTTTATTTTGATTGAACCATTTTTTTTTAAAATTTAAATTATTGCGGCATAGTTATGTGTAAGTGTACTAGTGAAATCTTGGAGTGGAGGATGGATTTTAGATCCCAACCTCAGTTTCAAAAACACACGGATATTTGAGTACTAACAAAACAGGTAGTTAAGCTCCATTTAGAGGTTGGAAAGACTCTTGCTAGTCGTTGACTCTCCTGTTTAAAGTAGAATATGATTACTTCGTGTACCGCCAATAGCTGATTTTTAAATCTGCATACTTTTAGGTTAACCTGTTGTCCTTAAACCAGTGATATCAGTTAGCGGGATTGTTTCCAATTCAATTATAAATGCATTGTAAATGCAACCTTACACATGATTCTCAGTTACTTTAATCCACACCTGCTTAACTAAACTTTAATACGTAGTTGGGCAGCGTTTTCTTAGCAGGTAATTCTGCAATAAATTTTTTTTTTAATTTTAGTATTTCACTTGGTTTTTTATGAAAAAAATCTTGTATGTAGCGCCTTATGGTAAAGCCATGATGACCTTTATGGCAAAGGCATGATGACCCTTAAAATAATTTTCTTATGGTCAAGCCATGATGTTAATTTAAGGCTTAAAATATTTTAGCATAATTTTAGGGGTGCCGTTTTTGATTAAGCAATTTTTACTATGTTCTTCACATTTTTATGCCATGACTTTGCATACATTTTAAAGCTTTCTTTCTAAACGTTCGACTTCTAGAATAAAACACTCAAATTTTTCAAGTTTTCACTATTTTTTTACTCTGTTAAAATGAGAAATATTTAGGAGAGACGGCAGAATTTTAGAGGTAGATGAAGAGGTAATTTAGTGACGTGCAAAAATATTTAAGGTTGTTGAAGAGAAACAGCAGGCTATAAAAAAGTATTTTAAAGAAAGATGAAAATAATGGCAATTGTTTAATAAAAATTTATGATATAAAACAGCAAAAATTGTAAAAATTGTTACATACATTTGATCTTTTTTAATTTTTATTTTCTAATTAAAAAATTTTACCAAAATGCTACTATCTCCCACTAGTAAAAAATACTATCAGTATGTTTTCAAATCGTACAATTTTAAAAATCTATTTAACTTTTAACAATCGTGGTATAAATATCTATTATACGCTATATATGTAACTTTCTTTGTAAAAACCAAACGTTAGAACATTACTGGTGGGAAGATAGGCAACAAAAATTTATGAATCAATTTTGTTTTAACCCTATTTGTAAATTTACCTCGACAAATTTTAGCAGGTCCAGTCAGTGCTTAAAGAACCGATCAGAGAATAGATAAATCTGAAGAAAAGAAATGGCCCAAGTTTATTTTTTTTTAAATTTATTTGGCGTTAAAAAACTTGGTAGCTACCTCACATATCACTGGTCAACAAACCTAGCCATTGACGAATCCGTATTGGGTGACTTAGGTACATGTGTAGGACCATGCCTATTAGTACACTCATCCAATTTTGAATTTTAGTCATTCCACCCAGGACCACGACCTTTTGACTTTTTCTTTTTAAATCTGGTTATATTTGTAACTTCCTTGGTGAAATCCAACTAGTGCAGCCAATAAAATGTTGTGAGACAAAACTTTAATACTGCTAATTCTGCCAATTTGGAGAAACATTACTGGTGTGACGACGGGAGAGTCTGAAAAAAATTTATGGACCAACTTTATTCTTATTTTTTTTAAATATATTTCGACATCTACCTAACAAACCTACTACTTTTATAAGCCCCACTTTCTTTGAAAATCCAAACAAGAGCAGTTAACAAAATCTTGCAACCATAAATCTCACTTATATCTGATCATCACTGATTAGAGGATAGATAAATCGGAAAAAAAGAAATGGCTCAAGTTAATTTTTTTAAATCTATGTGGCGTTAAAAAACTTGGTAGCTACCTCACATATATATCACTGGTCAACCATCGACGAAGACGTATTGGGTGACTTAGGTACAAGTGCAGAACCATGCCTATTGGTACACTCATCCAATTTTGAATTTTCGTCATTATTTACTAATCTAATCTACTTACCGGTTTGCACCGTGGCTCCTAGACAACCGGTTCTTATAAGACATCGGCATTGTCTCAGGGTATAAGTTCACAAATTTTTGGGAAGACGCGGTCTGATTTTGAAGATGCCTTGTAAATAGGATTTTATTTGTACACAATAACAAATTTAACACCTGTCACCTTCTGTCAAGTCAAAATAAATAACCTAACGCCAAATTTTTGACCCGGTGCTAAAAAATCTCTAGTGTCAAAACAAATTCAATGACATAAAATTTTGCAAAAAGATCAGGTCGACATAGTTAAATTGATTTCCCGTACATTGTTGCTAAAAACAATTCCCCAGATTGTAACTACCACCTTAAGTAAAAAAATTAAAATTGATACTTGTAATTTTAAAAGCGATGTTTTTTTTTTGGATTTTATGCCATTAACTTTTTAATGAAGCTTTATATCAAAATTTGTTAAGATACAAAATTTGTTAAGGATTGCATTACCAATCGATGAGTTAATATAAATTTTTGATAGCTTATATACTGTTCGAGTTATGGCCATTTTAATTGAAAAAATATCATAAAACTACTTGTTTTTTTTTTATTTTCGATTAATAACTTTTTAATTAGGGTTTATATCAAAATTGGTTATAACACAAAATTTGTTAACGAATATGTTACCAATCGACAGGTTAATATAAAAATTTGTTATATAAAAAATTGTGCGAGTTTTGATTTTTTAAATATTTTCGTGCTATTCTTTTCTAAATAAAACCAGCATTTTGTTGATATATGTTGTTTTATTACAAAAAAAAATTATCACATATATTTTACAATACAATAATCAACCTTTTGTTACTGTTCCATTCATAATGTTGTATGAAATAAGTGAATCGTGAATAATTAATGCAAAACCCTTGGTATTGTCTGGAAACTTTGATTTTCTTGTGTTAAATTCCAGCTTAATGTCAACCGTCGATGAGGTTATCGAGTCTAGTTGATGCGAGCAATCTATAACAAATACTGGGTTTGTGATGAAACTTAAGTCCAGCATTGGATTGCTAAATGTTTTTCCATAGTAACTTTTTTGGAAATTCTCATATGCATAAAACGCAGCTCCACACAGTTTTTTTGAAAAATCGAGATTCCATCGCTCTTATGGAAAAACTATTGAATTAGTGTAAAGTCTCATGTCACACACGTCAGCAGAAATAAATTCTGTTGCATCTTTGCTTTTGCTGTTACTATTCTGTGTATTTTGGAACGCAACAATTATGTATCGAGGCTTTTCCAAGTTTGTGCTACTTCTTATTGCCCACGTATCGGACGATGTTCTGCGAAGAAGTGGTAACTCGTAAAGATCCCATGTGCGAAAAGCAGCTTTGATATTTACACCTTTATTCAGTTTGGAAATTTTTTTTAACTTTTCCTTATCGTCTGGAATAACATGTCTAATTCTCCATTCAATTCTCTCAATCAATATTTCGGCATCAACTTCACCAATATAACAGTTAGCAAATGTGTGCGCTAAAACTAGAATTAACTCATGTTTCTGATTAAATATTCCTCTCGTATAGTCTTCAGCAAACCCCATTAGATATTTGAGCGGTAATCGGTCACTAGGTGTGACTTGTCTTATCCAAAATAAATTGATCTTTTTCATCAAGTCCCCATCCGTAGGTATTCAAAGTTTTTTGTTGATGACTTCCAAATCAATGTCGAACTGACACCAGGCTTTCTAGACACACAAATTTGTTCACTACCTATCTCGTAACGTATTTCATCAAAAAGAAAAGTCAGTGCGTTATTTGATAGATAACATTTTTTAGTGTCATCATTTGGAATAAATTTTCCCTCGATGTAGATATAGCTGTTAGAAATATCCAATATTAAATCTTGAAATTGAATTGGAATTCGAATTTCATCAGAATTTTTAAATGATGGACTACCAAACGGCTTGTAGCTGAATTCCTCCAAGCTTATTATTGCATTTTCAAAAAAGGGTTCACCAAAAACTTCTAGTTTTTCACTTGTTGATGTCATTTATTCGACTTTTTTATTCGTACTCCAATAGCTGTTAAAAACTTTTTGTCTTCAGTTGATAGTTTAGAACGTTCTCTCGTTACGTGTCTAACGCAACTGACTTTATTTCTAAATTTACTATTGTTTTTATTTATTTTTCTGTTTATCCGACTGGATTCGTGTTGATGACATTGAATTTTAGTATGGTAACAAAATCCCATTCTCTTTTAAAATATTTATGAAATTTTCTTGAGCTACAACTTGACAATTATTTTTAATTTTAAAAATTTATTAGCTGATTATTATCATACAAGATCCTTAGTGTAATGTTTTCGATGTACTGACGACCTTTTGGAAAAATGGGCATATAAATAATGTTGTTCGGTTCTTTGCTTAACTTGTATCCAGGTTCTACGTCAATATCGAATTCATATAGTGTGTGAACTTGTTTAAGAATGCTTCTGCCGTAATATTTGAGTCAATTCGTATTATTCTTACCCGAGAAATATCAACCATTGATGATGAAATATGATTGTCGTTCGGTTTTAAGCGTTCAATTATTCCAAATCCTAGTATCTTTCCAATAGAGTTGGGATAATTAAAATGTAGATAATACTTTGACTTAATTTCGCATTTCAAACTATTATTGTTTTCATTTAAACTAAAAATTGTGTCATCGTCGTCTTTGGCTGCTTTTTGAAGTGCTTTTAGCATATTTTTATCAAAACCCCTCCTTTCCATTGCACTTTGCTATAGGCAAAACAATTATTTGTTTCGTCTACATTAAAAATTGAATTATAGGAGTAAAATCCCACTAATCGTAATCCATATTTTTATCTTCTATCCAATTCTAAAGGAGGGTAAATATTTGCATGAAGCACACTTGTGTTGCTATTTAAAGTAAAGGTGTACGACATTTTTTTATTGTGTTTTACAACAAGTCGACAATAGATTGCAATCAACAGTTTCTTCAGATTTAAAAATTCTAGATCCTTTTACGTTACACAAACAACAATAAATTTTCCTCGGAGGTGGACCATCTATTTGATCTTCTGTGGAACTGCTTACCGAGTTGTGGTTAGTGCAGTACTGAAACTTTAACACATCAATATCACTTTTAAGTTTTTCCGGTAATCTATCCCACACTAAAGCTATTTCAATAGGAGCGCAGGCAATCATTACTTCTTTCGGCATTTCACTTAATTTTTCTCTTGTCATTTTCAGTAAACTTCTACATTTACTAAAAGCTCGCAAAGATTTATGCATTTTTTTTAAATTTTGACGTTCCGACTTTGGATTTAAAAAACAATTCATTTTACTGCTGCTAAAAAGGGTTCTTTCTCGTTAAAAACTTTAGACACAAGTGGCCAGACCAAACTGTGTTAAAGTCCTGTTCTTTTTTATATGTATAGCGAATCTTAGTGGCTGAATGTGTGCCGGTGCGCATGTATCTTACAAATTCTAACGATGGGGGTAAATTGCCAAAACTATCATAATATATAACATTTCCCCATTTTTTTCTGTAACAAATCCACTACCCATTTGGTGGGAGGTCTCCAAGTTAATAATCCCTCATTCATCCTTTTCTGGTCCGTTTTTGGGGAGTGTGTCACGCATAAAAATACCTTTAAAATGGGCGTTTTTATATTTCTTTGCATATTTTTCTAGTTCCAAGTTTGATAAAGCCCTTCTTGGCAAGGGCCTTAGTGGTTTTTTGAGTTCTTTAAATACAACCCAAGTCCTGTGCGAAATAGTTTAAGATATAGTCCGTTTCCATTTTTACTTTCTGATAATCTATGTTGTTTTTTACCATTAATAACGCTATCCTTATTTTGAGCCACACTAACTGCCCTCACAATACCTGCTGCACCTCCCCCTAAACTTCCGATCGCGAATAATGCCGAAAACAAAGGAATAAGGGCAGGTAAAAACGGGATAACTCCTCCCGTATGAGGTATAGGAATAATTCTCGGGGTTCTAATTTCTTTTTTTCCACCATACGCTTTTATCTGCTTTCGTGCTGCAGCCAATGCAATTTTTGATAAAGTTGATAGGTTTTGATGTTTTCCGATCGAATTTTTCTCACAGCAGCACCCAACGCCACTTTTTTTCCTTTTTTGACCTTCTTTCCTTGCTTTACTCTCTGTGTTTTTTTGCATTTTAGGCCCATTCCAAGTCTTTGTTTTATTTTCATAGATTTGCCCTTTTTTACTTTTCCCACCTTCTTTCCCTTTTTTATTCTTCGTGTTTTTTTGCATTTTAACCCCATTCCAAATCTTTTCTTTACTTTCATAGCTTTTGCAACAAACCAAGCAGCAGCCTTCTCTTTGAATCCTGTATCCGTCGACTTCACAATTTGTTCTGCAGTGTTTTGCAGTTGCTTATCAGCTTTGTGTCGTTCTTCTAAATTATTTAAATTACTTGCGTAACTGATGTCGTGTTTTTTGCAAGCCTTGTCTAATTGATTAATTCCAGGATCACCTCTAGCTAATCTCTTAGTAAGATGAGTGCCTGGCCCACAGAATTGGTACGAAGGAATGTGTAGTTCAACTGGTAACTTATTTATCAATGAATTACAAATACCGTAACCTCTCTTTTTCTTGTTGTTTTGTCTTTTGCGGTCGGGTAACAATATTTCAATGAAAACAAATATATATGTACTTTAGCTTAAATACAAATTTTAGTATCTATCGTCATGCGTCTCGTGCAACAACAAGATAAAATTTCAGTTATTAATTTAGATGAAAAAATTGGCCATGGTAGCATTAAGTCTCGCCATGGAAAGCTACTACCGAATTCTATTCGAGGTCTTATAATAGGACCATCAAACTATGGAAAAACCAATGTTCTAATAACTCTTTTAACACACCTTCTTGGTTTACGTTTTGAAAATGTTTATGTCTACTCTAAATCACTTTTTCAACCAAAATATGAATATCTAAAGAAGATTTTGACTCCGATAAAGGGATTAGGATATTACACGTTTGAAGATACCTCCAACGTCATACATCCAAACGAAGCAAATGAAAACTCTGTCTTTGTATTCGATGATGCAATTTGTGATAATCAGGATATTATAAGGACATATTATAGGATGGGTCGACATAGAAATATTGATTGTTTTTATTTGGCACAAACGTATTCTAGTATTTAAACAAGATGAAACAAACCTCAAACACATTTTTTCCGACCATGTTTCACCAGACTTTACATTTCCTCAGTTTCAAGAAATTTCTGGAAAATGTTGGAGTGATAAACATGATTTTTTGGTGATCGATAAAGACGCTAATTTAAACAGTGGAAGATATAAAAAAGGTTTTGACAACTACATATTTATAACATATTCACATTCTTTATTAGTTGCATGTTGAATGAACAGAATGACACATCATAATCATGTCAATTATTGATATATCTTTAAAACGTGAACTTGTTTTAATGACTGATGCTGTAAGGAAAAAGTTTAAAGCTCTGAAAAGTGAGCAGTTACATGACAAAATTGGGTTGGATAAATTTTATGGACCGATTTCCAAACCCCTAGTTTCGATTTCAGAAAATGTTGCGAGCATCAAGAACAATAAAAAACCTGCAGCTTTCTCAATATCAAGAAATACAAGGCATAATGATGTGGAGAAAGATGAGGGAACTGAAAATGTTAGCGAAAAATCATTTGGGAAAGAAAATTCAGAATTATATCCAATTAGTCCGCCATTAACAGGCACGCCCTCAAGCAATTCAAAGTTGACCGATAGTTCACTTAATACAACAGGGTTGACTGATAGTGATATATATTTTATGCGAAGATCTGGAGGAGAATCACAAGCTATAGCTATGACCTATATATATGGGTTAAAAGATAATCCAACAAGGTATGATACTGTATATGGAGTCCGATATAATATTGCTAATAAGAAGATGTATATAGGAGATGTAATAATAAGATTTCCTGGTGGAATGATAACATTATGGCGTGAAAAACACAAACTCGGAGAATACATCGGATCTCGACAATTATATGACTTACTGTTTTTAAAGAAACCGCATGAATCCAATATAAACGAAATTGATCAGAATGTCTCAGCGATTACAAAGATATTCTTCAAGTTTCTAACGCCTACTTTAATCGATACGATAAAATAAATGGAATAAATAAAAGTAAATCTGCTAAATTTACCAATTTTATTAAACCGCTTATTTTTGCAAAAACAGGATCTGGTTTTAAAAAGCGACAAAACATAAATTAAAGAAATAAATTACTTGGCAATAAAAAAGTTGAGTATGTGTACTGGAATACAGTGCAGGAATTGGTTGCACGCCTGCGACTATTGTGGAGTTCTAAAATGGCTGGGCATACGTGGCACGATAGTGAAATACTGTCCATTATTGAAGAGCTCAAAGAAGAAGGTGTTATATATTAATTTAAAAAAAAACATTTAAAACCATGAATATTTTTAATTTAGTGTTAGTTGTTAAATGAAATGGTTGGTGTGAACACTATAGATAAGTTCGGACGCTTGGGCCATAGTACTAAAGTGAAGATTATAAAAGGGCCGAATGGAAACGGTTTTAAATTGACTTCAGACCAACAGTTTGATATTGATAATAACCGGTTATGCAACGGTGGAGATGCAATAAATGAAAACGATGCAGTTAATTCCAAGTTTTTGGAAAACCGTTTAGAAAAGATTGTAGAAGACCTAAAAGCATCTGTAACAGTATCTCTTAGTCTTGTTCAATCCAATTTAGAAGACTTTATAAAGAACAAAAAACCAACAGTTGAAGATTTAGATTCTGAGGTGTGGTACAAATATCAACATTTGCTTGCAAGAATCGAAGAAATTGAAAAAATTGTTTTAAAGCATCATCCAGGTGCAACTGTCAAAACATTTTTAAATCATCATCCAAGTGTAACTGTTAAAAAACTACAAAGTAGCTAAAATGGTTAGTCAGGGGAAACTAAGTGTGGTTAATGAGTTACATAGGACCGCAAGAAAAAATTTTCCTAGAAGAAAAACTATAATTAAGGGATATAATGATTTGTGGCAAATCGATTTGGCCGATGTGCAATAATATTTAAAAGAAAATAATGGATATCGATATATTTTGGTCTGCATAAATTGCTTTTCTAAATTCGTGTGGGTCAGATCCTTACGGATCAAAACAGGACCTGAAGTACATGACGCAATGAATGATATATTTAAAGAGGCAAAATGTTTTCCTAGCAATCTCTAATCTGATCAAGGAACAGAATTTTTTAATGCTAATTTTAGAGCACTTATGAAGAAAAAAAGAATTAATCATTACTGCACGTATAGTACTAAAAAAGCAGCTATCGTGGAAAAGGTGATTAAAACAATAAAAAACAAATTATTTAAGGAGTTTTCTGCTAGGGGTAGCTACAAATGGATTGATATTTTACAACAAATAGTTAATAAATACAATAGAACAGTACACACCACTATTAAAATGAGACCAATTGCTGTCAAGCCAAACTCCCAAATTGGAGGATTTCAAAACATAAAAATTGCGCCGAAAAAGTTTAAGTTTAAAGTTGGAGACAAAGTTCGTATAAGTAAATATAAGTCCATATTCGAAAAAGGATATACTCCATTGTGGTCTATAGAGCTGTTTATAATTGATAAAGTCAAGTTTACAAATCCAGCCTCATATATTTTAAAAAGTCTTGATGGAGAACCAATATGTGGAGCATTTTACGAATTAGAACTACAAAAGACAAAAAATCCTGATGTATATTTAGTAGAAAAAGTACTTCGAAAGCGAAAATTCAAAAATATAGATCAATATTACGTTAAATGGTTGGGTTTCCCAGAAA
Source organism: Oxystoma pomonae (assembly GCA_963921995.1). Classification (NCBI taxonomy): domain Eukaryota; kingdom Metazoa; phylum Arthropoda; class Insecta; order Coleoptera; family Brentidae; genus Oxystoma; species Oxystoma pomonae. The sequence goes on from OY998167.1 coordinate 64,172,729, forward strand.
AGCACAATTCATGGATTAATGCTGCGGATATAGTATAAATTTCTTGATTTGAAAAAGTTATACCTCAGTTCTTAAAGGTCTACTCTAAAGTAAATATGATTGTTGATATACAAGCATTTAAGACCTCCAATAACAAGTTTATACCCAAAGAATTAGCTGCTTATGATGGCTTAAAAATAGCTCATTATGTTTTTAATCCTCCATTTAACATTAGCAAATTGGATTTAAAATATAAGAAACAAGCCATTTGGATTATGGATCACCACCATTGTATAAATTGGTCTTCTGGATTTACCAACATTGAAGACTTTAAGGACATTATTCAGCACATCTCAAGCCTGTCAGAATTTGTGTATGTTAAGGGATTGGAAAAAGCCAATTTTATCCGAACATACATTTCCAATGTTATTGAGCTTTCAGAACAGCCTTCATTGGCCAAAGGAATTTCTAGCTGTATATATCACAACAATAAAAATTTATCTGTATGTGCTTTAACAAATGTAAAATTTTTTAAAAATGTAATAAATGGTAATAATTCTTAGTTTCAAACATTGTATTTTTATTTTTTAAATAATAATAATAATAATAATAATAATAATAATAATAAAAAAACGCATTGTGTGGTTAACATATATGTATTTATTATAAAAATTATTAATAATCAATAATTTACAATAGTTAACTACAACTTTACTTAAATTAACCCAATTACACAGTTAAAATAGTTTTCTCTATTCTAGTCAAATTATTTTCATTTAAAGATTTGAGATAAGATAGCGCCTCTTAAAATCTCTTGGTATGAATATTTCAGAAAATATCATAATCATAGAATATTATAATTTATTTCACTTAGAAACACACACTGAATAAAATATTATTTTAATTTTAATATTAAAAATAACATGTATAAACGTACGAATGTGACTACTAACATTAACATTCATCCCTACAGTTTAATTCCGAATATTTTTCTACTATGGTTTTAGGTAGATAATTTTTAATAGAATACAATTCTGTAAAAAAATTAAGCTTATTTAAACCTTCCATCAACACTTCGATATCTTTATTTAGAAAATAGTTTTTACACAGCTTAATTGCTAAAGAGTATTTTTTACATAATTCTTGTAGTTCTCGTTCAGTTCTTCTAGCCCAACATGGACCACTACCATACACTTGCTCATGCTCAGCTTCGAAACGTAAATCATAAAATAATTCTTGAATATGATTAACACCACCATTAAGGTCAAAGAATTTTGAATATTCCTGGAATTCTAATCAAGTCATTTTTTTATTTTTGCAAAAATGGTTTAAATTTAAAAATCTTAGTCACTACTGACATCGCTTAGATCACTGTCACAATCTTCAGCAAAATCGTCATTTCTTAATTTATTTTGAATATTTGGTATATACAAAGTTTATTTAAATTTAAATTCCCATAAATAAACTGGGCACAAACTGTAGAACCATTCAGACAATTGTGTACTTTCTCATAAGTTTCTTGATCCATTTGATGTGATTTTGTCATACATTCAGCTTCTTCTAGCAGTTGCAAACGAAAGTCTGAGATGTGTTTTTCTTTTTCACTTATCATTCTTTTTTTTAAATACTTTTTGGTAGTAACTTAAACGTAATATTTCAAAGCATACCAAATTCAAATAGAGATTTGCTTTTTCCAGCAGCATAACTAGGTACACTTTGTCCTAAATATGTTATTGTATATTTATCACTTTGTTCATTAACAGCGTCCATAAAATCATTTTTAATCGTTTCCAGAACTCGTTTGGGTAAAAATGTTTTAAATGTATCAGTTTGATCTGATAAGGTTACTAAAATTGATTTTCCAAAACGGGTATGAAGAACAGCCATTACTTTATTAATATAAATATTATTAACTTTAAGAGAATCAAACGTTTTTAATTCAAAATAATAGTTTTCTTTATTAATCTCAAAATTTATTTGATCTAACACACTTTTTGTTATATCCATAGTATCTTTAAATTATTTTACTTTACTTATTACACTTGAATAATTTTTTTACTACAAGAACAACTTGAAAATCAGATCTGAAACTGATGAGTTTGGCTTTCTCGAGTTTTATTTATATGCAGTCCTTCAACATACCCCCACTTAAGGAGTGCATAGCATTGGGAAAACCCCACCATAAACTGTATTTCAAGGTAAAACTATTCTGTCATCTTGCACACTACATACAAAATTTATTTTTTTTTGTTCATCATACCGTGTGATTTAAAATTGTTGTTTTTGTTCCCGCGTTGCACACTAAACATATTTCAACCTGGTGAATTGAAAAATTGGTCGCCTACATACAACACATGCATTTTTAGATATTTTAAAACAGCACATCATTTTCCCCTTGTAGTGTGTACACACACATTCCGCAGTACCATTAGGGCATTTTTTTGAAAATCTATCCAGACACTGGTAACACAACTTATATTTATCTCCATACCTCGAGGTCACCACATAATAGGATTGCGTGATACACATCTTACTTTTCAGGTAATTGACATTAGAAACCTCTGCCATTTCTATAGCGCTTTTTCTAATTTTAGCAATGCCCTTTTTTCCGATACACTCTATTTCTTCTGGTTCCTCTTCAAATATACCCATATCTTCATCTGCTTCTTCATTAATGAAACTCAAAGCTGCGATGCGGCTAACTATTGGATTTGGATTTTCATTCACCAGAAATACAAGTTCGTCATCGTGCATCGCTACAAGTTGATCATTAAAACTCTTTTCTTTTTTAATTTCGTATTCTTCACGCTGCGATAATGGAATGTATTCAATATGACGAAGCATTTTACAACCACTATGTTATTTTAACAGGCACTATGTATAACTAACTAACTCAAATGTATAAACTTTATTTAATATGTTAGTTCCCTGGACCTTCTTAAATATTTATAGGAAACATTTAAATTGAAAAGAGTGTGGGGATAAAAATAAATCCTATAATATCTCAAGGACACTTACTAAACCCTTAACAAACCCCACCTATATTTTAAAGTCATGGCCAAAGATTTTTCAAATCACCCAAGGTCAAAACATTCGAGCTTTGAGAACTAATGCTAAATATCTCAAGGACACTACCTACTAAATCCATAGAAAACCCCACCTGTATTTTAAAGCCAAGACCAAAGGCAAAATATGCAAGCTTGAGAGTCAGTGTTAATACCAGCTCCAAGGCCAAAAATAAAATAGTACTTTCATAGACAACACATGTCCCATGATCAAGGTCAAGGTCAAGGTCGCTCCTCAAAAATGATCCAGCGCCCGTATAACCATACTACTTACATAAACTTTTTATAAGGAGTCGGATTGTTTATTTTTTACTAATTCAAAATATCAGGTCACTAAAAATAAAAACCACATTTCAAAAAAGCAAAAATGTTTTATTACTAAACAAAAGCCACACAGTAATTGGTCTATTCGACTAGCTGATTATGAAAGAAGCAAGTTTACGATAGTAACCATAATAAATCGATTTCAAGAAGAAGGACCTGTCCCTCGAAAGGAAGGCACCGGTTTGACGAAAGTTACTAGCCCAAAACAATTAAAAGGCACAATTAAAGGTACTCTGACAAGTTAACGAAATAAATAAAATAAAAAAAAAATAAAAATACAAAAAGAATACTTAAATGTTTAATAGCGCTAATTGTAAATAGAGCACCATATCCTCTAGCCGATATCCAGCTCCAAACATTTACCGAAAATCTTCCCGCACGGTCTTCGTTTTCAGCAATATATCGTTCTTGGTATCGGGTTCTTGGCGGTCGATAAACCAGTATTTATTTTTAATCTTCGTCCGTCAGAGAATAGTTCAATGCAAAAATTAATCGAGACTGCTTCTTTTCCTCACTTAGCTTATTTTTTTTGCCGCAATGCGACACCTTAGCCTCGAACGTTTAATCAATCTGCCTAATGCTATGGATCCTGGAAAATTTGATTGAATTTTTACTTCTTTCGCTTTGGCAAACGGATAATTTTCCAGAAAATTGATTGCTTCTTGGTCTTCCTCTGCGCTACTAACTTTCGTCAAACCGGTGCCTTCCTTCCGGTGGATATAAATCGGTTTTTTATGTTTACTTTTGTAGACTTGCTTCTCGCATAATGAACAGCTACTTGCCGAATAGACCAGCCACCGTCTAGTTTTGCTAAGATTAGAGCTTTATCAAATTCGGAAAGATGCGGCGACATTTTTTTAAAATTTGGATGATAATGTAAAACATGATGTTGTCAGGAGTCTGTGACATTGTCACTTACAGGAAGAAAATGCCGTACTATAAAAATTTTAAAAATTAAACAGGCTGCTAAATTCTGCTGTACCAGTTTTATGTGGAGAGAAGTGTACCTTGTTTTTTTTTATTTTTTCATTTATGATGAGCCTTTTCCCTAAAAAAATGCATACATGCAGCTACTTATGACAAAAATAATGTAAATGATATCGTTCGGTACTTAATTTGGACCAAAAGAAAAGAAATGATCAGATGAACAACGTTGGGTACTTAATTTGGACCAAAACAAAATAAATGATCCGATGATTATTACAAAATCTTCTGCAAAAATAATATAACCCCAAATGTCAACCATCAAAAAAATCAAAACCGTGCACCGGAGCAAAAAAATTACTAGACCGTGTTTATTCAAGGGACCGTGGGTAAACTGTGGTGTTGATTGGTTATGGCGCAAGAATATGGCTATAGAACAAAGAACTCTAATAACGTATTCCTTTGGTAAAATTGAGTGCACCACCGGTGCACAGCTAGTTGTGCACTAACACTCGTCCGGTGCTTTGAAAAAGTGCACCAGTGTAGTTTAACTGGAACATACAGTCCATTCCATTTTTATTTAGACAAAACATAACCTCACTTTCCATAGAACAAAAACCAGATTTTTAAGTTGCCAAAATCAAACGCTTCCACGGCATTATAACTACACTGCTAACTTTAAATCACTCCGAATAACCCCTTATATTACGCGTTCATATCAATCAAATGCACCAGAGTGAAACAGCAAGATGGCAATGGATGAAAAATATAATATTATGTAATATGCCTGTTAAGGCGGCCATGATATTCGTTTTTATTCGTACACCGAACATAACAAAGAAAACGCGATGCTGACCCAATATGCCTGAGAGAGACCCAGACTGGTGAGTGAAGTCACCCAAAAATTAATGAATTCAAATTCAATTTAGACGTTTAAAAATGCTGGACCGGCTTAATAGTTTGCGTATTTTTTATTACAAGCTTTTATTTAACTTTACCTCTATGTATTGTATGTTTATATGTTCGGGTCAAATCTTGCAACTCAATTTTGACTAACCTCTATATGTCCGATTGAATTCAAAAATTGGTATGCGATTATAGTTCCGGTGACAATAAAATAATATGGTATTATTAGGCACCCCTTGGAGGGGGGAAAACGGCTCAGTTTTTCCGATTTCAACCAAAATTGGTGTTCGGGAGTTTTTGGGGATAAGGAATACGAATTTTTTATCAGATTTTGAAAATTCAATATGGTGCATTCAAGATGGACGATTTTTGGTCATGTTTTGCTAACCGATTTAAATTTTTAAATTTTGTATGCTTTTATAGTTCCTCCCTCCCCCCCTACGAGGGGAGTGGAGGTGGAAAAACATCTAAGTTTGTGCGATGTCTACCAAAATTGGTACACGGGGTTTTTTTGGAGATAAGGAATACGAATTTTTCATCAGATTTTGAAAATTCAATATGGCGGATTCAAGATAAACGATTTTTGGTCATCCTTTGCTAACCAATTTTAACTGACTTATACTTGGCTTGCCTTAACCATGCCTGTGCCCCAAACAATGTCTGAGCTTCATTCATTTGAGATTTCATAACCAGTCCCTTCTATGATGTGTAGAGTTCGCACTATTTACGTTTATGTATTGGATCAACACTTGCTGCCTTGACCATATCTAGTACACTGTGATCAATTGTCTTACGATAACAATAACAAAATGGCAAAAAAATGTTTCAAAAACTTTCTATTACAATCAACTCATGATAAAATTTAAACTAAACGAAATCGAAAATTTTCTGAATGAGGGCCTTGTCCATACTGTGATCAGTGTGGCCAAAAATCTAGAGAGAAACAAAAAATAAACGTCAGACTGAAAATTCTCGTTGACAGTTGACGTCAATCAATGTGAATAAATTTCGGGTGGCATACACTGTACATTTTTCCCTATGCCAGTGCCTTCATTGTTGCTAGGAATATTAGGTGAATGCATAATACATAATGTGACTTATTCCTTCAAGAATGTGACTAATAAACTATATTGCATATCTTTCAATGCAGACACAGAAGATGGGTTATTGGTTCCTGCGACCCGCTAGAATTTATTTCTGTTGTATAGTTGTTACCTTATTGTTAATCGTTCAATTTTTTTATTGTATAGTAGTTTTATATAGTAGGCCTATAGCGTGCCTATAGTATTCCTACCTACCTTCTTGTCATTGTACTTATATATCACATTTTCAATAAGGTTTATTTTGATTTTGGGAGTTGCCTCACGAACATGTAATAACGCATAAAACTCCTCATCATCACTCCTGCCCGATAAAAAAACTAGAGTTTTAAAAAATCTTTGGCAATATTACTTTTCGCATTTCTTGCCATTTTTTTAAATTATGATTTTTAAAAATAAAATGCCGGGAAAAACTTTTCGGCTCTCAGACCCGGTGCAGAAAATGCTTCACTCAGTGCAAAACTGAAATTGTCGTTGTCCAATAGAACAATAAAACTGAGAAAGTGCACCCCAATGGAACAGGTGCACCGAATAAGTTGTGCACTAATTTTACCAAAGGAATACGCTATAAATACCAACGTTGCCGACTCTCGTCGTTTACCAAACTAAAATTCTCAAAATTTTTCGTATGTAGTGGTTCTGGAATGTGTTGTGGAATTTTTGGTTTTGGTTTACTTGTTATCAAAACATAAAATTTTTCTAATTTCTCCATCCTTTTGTTTAATTTGTTCCATTCAAAATTATTCAATATTTTACCTTTAAAATTGTTTTATAGTTTTAAGGTCAGCTTAAGGCCCTATCAGGGTCCTTTACCTTCATTTGAAAAAGTACATTGACTTGTGTGGCTTTTTGATGACTAGGGCTTGGTGATGGGATACTTACCAGGTATTTTTAGCATTTATTAACCTGTTAAATCGTATATTTCTGCTTCGTTCGTATATTAGAGGTTTTAAGCTAATGTTAATTAGCCTATTGCCAATACTTTGGCTATAAATACCAGGCAAAACCAGCAAGATGGCAGTTCTTCAAGGTCATCATGAAGATGTGGGGTCTGTTGATCTGACTTGGGGTCTATAACAAGATACTAGATTTTTTTTTGGTAAAAACGGGACGAAAAAAATTTTAAAAATAATATAGCCCTGACTCATTCTTCACTAAAATTTTCACCAAAATTTCCACTGCATCAAATTTTAAAAATAAAAAAAAGTAATGATAGATATATTTTAAGTAATAGGCGAAAATTTGGTAATTATGCAGTATACAGTTTTTTGCCATTTTTTATTTTTTATGAAAAATTCTTTATGGGGGCACCTACTAGGGTCCCTAGGTCCCCAAATCTGCATGTGCTGGTTGGTTTTTTTTTAATTTTTTTTTTCACTAAAACAACCCAATCCAACACAGTCCAACCCAACCCAACCCAAAACAATAAAAAAAACACATTACAACCCCCCCAGAGCACCCTTTTTTCTCTTAAAAAAAAATTTGGATGTGGATTTGGGTTTCTAGGGACCCTAGTAGGTGCCCCCATAAAGAATTTTTCATAAAAAATCAAAAATAGCAGAAAAATACTGCATAATTACCGAAAATTTTTGGAAAAAATAAATAATAAAAATAAAATTGTTTGGGGTTGTATGACATAAGATATCACTCTAGCAGTATCATCTACCTAATGTAAAATAATAAAATGTTTTTTATGATACCCACATCTAACAGAATAAATATTTGGCAAACCCAAAAAAATTTTAAATTGCAAAACTTTAAAAAAGCTAATTTGATATTGAGAAGGATCCTTAATTTCAATGCAATATAACCCTTGGAAAACACCGAGAGGTTGTCCACCTTGGCAGTAGGTTTACAAAACACCTCGCACTACTGCAGTACTTGGCAGTACTGGCAGTATGTAGAAATCCTGACAATAAATCCATATAATTTTGGCAGCGGGTGTACGTATTTTGAGAGTGAGGATAACCCCTTGGAAAACACATTACAGCCTAGAATATAAATATGTCCGAACAATAGCATATCATATAACAGGACCTCAGCAAAAAAATGGGATGTTTGCCTGGTTTTTATGAAACCTGAGGCGGTGCCCCGTCAGGTTTAGTACATATATATAAATTATTTAGCTGAAAGCTAGTAAACATAACCCTAAACCTTAGAGTTGTTTACACCATGCAAGTACAGTCCATTCCAAATTGCTGCCAACCAGTTTTTGGACAATGACAATGACATTTCCATTCAGCTTTTGTGTTTATCAGCTGGCATATTGAAATTGGTCTGGAGAATTTGGAATAAGGTGTAGGTAGCTACATTAAATTAAGTTGCCAGCTTTTTTTTACACTGTAAATGGTTGTAGAGTAAAATTCATGGTCTTTTATAATCTGGTAATCTGCATTAAAAATAAGGCTATGGCTAAAGTTACAACAGTTGTTAGTGTCATTTGACACTTTGCCTTTTATGGGTCGTTCTTGAACAAAGATAACATTTCAAGTGGTAATTTAAAAAAAAAACAAATTAGTGTTTTAAATTTTGGTAATTATTAAATGTTGCTGTAGTTGTTTGGACTAAAATGTGCTATATGGCCAAGATAACAATTTACTAGTTCTTGAGATTTTTGAGTTTGTGAATTCAACTGCTAACACAGGTGATAGCCAGCTAACACTACTTATACCTATTTTAACAAAATCAAGAATCTTTATTGCTGGGTTGTTCTTGAAAAATGGTAACATTTGGTATAATAGTTTAAAAAAAAAACAAAAATTGATTTACCACTTTTTAAGTAAATATAATATGTTGCTGTATATATATGCCCTTACTTGATTTCTTCTTTTCTCTCTTTTGTCTATTTCCTTTTTCGTTTCTAGTGCTTTTACCAAAGACTCTAGTTTTTGCCATTTTTTTCTAAAAATTATTGAGTTTTTTTAATTACAAGTGAAAAATTTCACAGGTGTTATCACTAAAAAATTCGGAAAGATCACACCAGTGACTTTCACACTCGTGACATATTTAGCAAATAACAAAAAAAATTAAAAAGTTACTACTTTTGTATTTTAATGTTAGTAAAAAGCCTACTTTTCCTACCTAAATCACATTTTTGAAAGTAAATATCTTACCATATACTCCTTATATATATAGAAACATGTGTGAAATTTATCTCGGCCAAAACGTTAATACTGTTTTAAAACCCCCAAAATTTCACAAAAACTGAATTATGTAACACAAAAATCGATGACTGCATGTGATCACACGAGTGACACCAAAATCAATTACACATGTTTTTTTTTGTTTTTTAATGAAGACAAAAAACCTATATCAAGGTATTTTTCTTAGGATTTAAATTTTTGAGTTTTTATCTATCTAAATCATCATCTAAATAAATTTTATGATTCTTAAGTGTTTTTTGGTTATGAATGAATCTATTAACTTTGAAAATTACAGATCACACCATGTGACATGTCACTTTCTTCCATGGAGACATTTCTTGGAGAGTTAATTACTGATGGATATTGTTAGCCTTTGAGTACACTAGCTATCCTCCTACTTTGTTTTTAAAAGGATAAGTAGTTTTAAATTTACAAACCAATTACATGCAATGTTACCTTTTTTCAAGAATGACCCTTATGTGCTGTGATTGCATTGGTAAGCACTATTGGGTTAGGTGAGATTTTTTTTTGTTACCTCAGGATTTACATGGTAAATATTGACAATGTCCCTAAAAAAAAATATAGTATAAAATTAAAATGAAGTTAAATTACTAAAGTAAAAAAACATAACATGTAAATCGATGTACTTAAAAAAGGCATACAAAAACCAGTACTTAATATAAATAAATACACAAGCAAATCCTAGTACATATGTTAAAATAAATTAAAGTTTATCAAAATAAGTATGAACTTAAATATTTTACAAATATGATGATAAAGTGTATTATTTACTACTTGAACTCAAAAACTCTTCAACAGAATAAAAACTTTTTTCTATAAGATATTTTTTCAATTAAAATTTGAGTTTCTTCAAATGTGCTGATGGAAATTTGATTTCTTCTCAGAAAAACAGTGCAGCTGTGAAAATTAAATTGACAGGTGCAGTCAAGATGCCATTATCTTTGAAAATTGGCCTACAAGATTCTAAAGGATTTGCTTTAAAACTTACTCTTAAAATTCTTTTTTTTTAATAAGAATTTGATCCAAACCTGGCTAAGATAGGTTAGTGATTAATAGATTGGTTGTAAGCAAATTTTTCAAGTTTAAAATTGCAAACAAAGAATTATTTTTCCTTGCTACAAAGCTACAGTGCTTGTCCCATACTAATTTATCATCGAGATGAAGGCCCAGAAAACTGCAACTTTCTAGTTTTCAATTTTACATCCCCCAAGTGCAAAATAATGGGTTGAAAATGACACCTTTTGTGAAAAACAAAGTAATGAGTCTTAGTAGGTTTGACTAACACCCTATTTTTTTACTTATTTACTTTTATACTTACTTAGCATTGGTGCTAAAACTATGACAGCCTGTGTTAAAAAGACTGTCATGTGACTGTTGTAACTTTAGCGAGGGGGCGCAAACTACCGTAAAAATGTACACATATTGCTGCAGTCTTTTTTTGCGACTGCGGGAAGATTTCTGGGATTTCTAGAGACTGCCAAGTGACTGCGAGCAATTTCCTAGACTGCGAGTTAACTGCAGAAGATTTCTGCGATTGCCACAGAACTGCAAATGTGGTGTTAAAATATATTTTTTTTATGCCTTCATCAAAAACTGCCTGCAGATAACTAAAGCATGGCTTCTTTGGTTACCGATGCAAAAAAACTTTTTTTTTTGATCACTGGTGCAAAAAAAGATTTCTCTCTAATTATTCTTGCCTAAGAATTAAGCCATTCCCATCAGTTTTCACCAAGTATTTGAATTTTTTGATAAAGGTATTTAAAAAAATAGTGTTAACAACTCGCGGCTAAACTGTGCTTTTTTTTAATCGCATTTTTAAATACCTCGCTTGTAAAAAAAGCACTATTTTAGGCACTAGTTGTTAAAATTACAATTTTTTTATACTTTCATCAAAAACTGAGTTGAAAACGTGATTTTAATAAAGGGTGCAAAAAAAAATTTTAAGAGAAATAGCAGAAAATAGAAATATTGATAAAATCTGAGTGTTTTTGCCATTTCACCCATTTTTCTCCAAGCATTTTACAAAAAAAATTATTTAAAAAAATTGACAAAATATCAAACTGCAGATTTTTCTTAAAATCCTTTAATATACTCTGCCAATTGATGGGCGCCTAATCTCACACATATGTATTTACATAAAAAATACGAGAAAAGTCATATTTTGTAGGAAAATTTATTTTCATAATTCCTCCCTTCATTCACTGTAACCCATGGGAGAAAAAAATAAATTCTACTCTAGACTCAATTATCATCCATTTGATCCATTCAAGCCATATTTTATGGAACAATTTCCCCCCTCAGTGTGCCCCACTGTCTAATTTTTTTTTAATTTACACTCAATTACGCCCCCCCCCCCCAATTTGTATTCAACTGACTAAAAAAAAATAATTTTTATTTTAACTCTAGACTCAATTACCGTTGGTTTGATAACATACAAACCATATTTTGTCACCCCCCCCTCATTGTACCCCACTGGCTAATTTTTTTTGAAGTCAAGCCTTAATTACCATTTGTTTGATACAACACAAGCCATATTTTATAAAAAAGTTTATTTTGAAAATCGTCCCCCTACTCCCAACCCCTTGATATACTCCACTGGCTAATTTTTTTAATAGACTCAATTAACATTCGTTTCATAAAATACAAGCCATGTTTTATAAAAAGTTTATTGACAATCGTCCCCCCTTACCCCTCTTATTGTACCACCCCACTGATTATGTTTTTTAAAAACTCCAGATGACTCAATTAATTTGATACAATACCACCCATAGTTTATCAAAAAGTTTATTTAGATATCGCCTCCCCCCCCTAATTGTACCCCACTGGCACTTTTTTTTAATAAACTTAATTACCATTTGTTTGCTTCAGTAAAAGCTATATTTTATAGAAGTGTTTTTTCACAATTTTCCCTCTACCCCTAACTGTACCCTACTGGTTAAAAAAATCATTTAATGTCATACTACTAGCCATATTTTATAGAAATGTTTATTTTTTAAAATTTCTCCTCTCATTGCACCCTACTGGCAATTCATTTTTAATTTTATTATAGCTCTACACTGAATTACCATTTATTTGATACCACACAAGCCATTTATAGCAAAAATTTAATTTCGCAATCGCCCCCTCCTTATTCTACCCCACTGACTATTTTTTGGGGTTGATTTCAACTATCTTTAAATGTGAGAAACTAGAGCCCAAATGCTGCACAGGTGAAAAAATTTATTAGAATCGGTCAGGACGTGTATTCTTGAAAGTCATATGATCCGGTGTTTCTCTCGTGCGATGGGATCTATCACCTATATAAATAGTAGTTTAGGAAGCAAAACATTTAAAAAAACCTCTTTCTTGCCTAAGCGTCACTAGGGAAAAAAGGCCCATTTTATTTACTCCCCTCCTAACACAAAAACGGGTAAATACCTCAATTTTGAAATAAATATCACTGTTCTTATCAGCCTGTCTTTTTTTTACACTGAAAACGAGAAAGAACGTTAAACTGACTATAATAGTTGGTCTAATCAAATGAATAAAACGGTAAAAGCGCGCATACCTACACGGCCGCACGGGAGTGATGTAGGTACTTTTCTAGCCAAAGAAGATATAAATAAAGAAATCTCTTTGTATATATTTCCATGTTATCCTATTCATACCTCCATTACCTTAGCGACCCCACCTCAAGAAAATCAAAATTTAGTCACACCATAATTATGTGCTAATTTCGTCGCCAATCTAAAAATTTTGTGCTCCTCGGGTTTCCGAGAAAATCATAAAAGAAAATGGGGTAGCTAGGTTAATAGTAACTTAGCAACCCCATCAGAAAATATGGCGCCAAACTAAAAATTTTTGGTTTTAAAATGATGTGCTAATTATGTGCTCCCCAAATATATAAGAAAAAAAAACGAATTTTTCGTTTTAAATTATGTTTTTAAAAAAAAAGGGTGGGGTAGCTAGGTTAATATTAACTTAGCGACCCCACATGTTTAGGTATCACGGATTTCCGAGAAAATCAAAAAAGAAAGCGGGTTAGCTAGGTTAATATTAAGCTAACTACCCCACTAAAAAACTGCACTGTAAACAAAATGTTTTTTTCTTGTACATATTCATAGAGCACATGATTTTGTAATAATATATTTTTACTTTGGAATCGTACTTAAGATTTCGAATGCTAGGTTATTACAAATGATGTAATGTAATATCGTTTTTATTGATTTTCTCAGAAACCAGACAAGTCCAAAATTTAAAAAAAATATTGGTTTTGGAAATTTTTAAATTCCGTGATACCTGAACATGTGGGGTCGCCAAGTGAATATTAACGTAACTACCCCAACCTTTTTGAAAAAAAAAAACAATATAAAATGAAAAGGTAATTATGCAGGGTACGGTTTTCTGCCATTTTTGATTTTTTATGAAAAATTCTTTATGGGGGCATCTACTAGGGTCCCTAGGACCCCAAATCTGCCTGAGCCTGTTGGTTTTTTTTTTTTTAATTTTTTCACTAAAACAACCTAATCAGTCCAACCCAACCCAAAACAAAAAAACACATTACAACCCCCCCCCCCTGGACACCCTTTTTTCTCTAAAAAGAAACAAAATCGAGCGCAGGCGGATTTGGGGTCCTAGGGACCCTAGTAGGTGCCTCCATAAAGAATTTTTCATAAAAAATCAAAAATGGCAGAAAACCGTACCCTGCATAATTACCTTTTCATTTTAGATTGTTTTTTTTTCAAGAAGGTTGGGGTAGCTACGTTAATATTAACTTAGCGACCCCACATGTTCAGGTATCACGGAATTTAAAAATTTCAAAAACCAGTATTTTTTAAATTTTGGACTTGTCTGGTTTCTGAGAAAATCAATAAAAACGATATTACATTACATCATTTGTAATAACCTAGCATTCGGAATCTTAAGTACGATTCCAAAGTAAAAATATATTATTACAAAATCATGTGCTCCATGAATATGTACAAGAAAAAAACTTTTTGTTTACAGTGCAGTTTTTTAGTGGGGTAGTTAGCTTAATATTAACCTAGCTAACCAGCTTTCTTTTTTGATTTTCTCGGAAATCCGTGATACCTAAACATGTGGGGTCGCTAAGTTAATATTAACCTAGCTACCCCACCCTTTTTTTAAAAAAAACATAGTTTAAAACAAAAAATTCGATTTTTTTCTTATATATTTGGGGAGCACATAATTAGCACATCATTTTAAAACCAAAAATTTTTAGTTTGGCGCCATATTTTCTGATGGGGTTGCTAAGTTAATATTAACCTAGCTACCCCATTTTCTTTTATGATTTTCTCAGAAACCCGAGGAGCACAAAATTTTTAGATTGGCGACGAAATTAGCACATAATTATGGTGTGACTAAATTTTGATTTTCTTGAGGTGGGGTCGCTAAGTTAATGGAGGTATGAATAGGATAACATGGAAATATATACAAAGAGATATCTTTATTTATATCTTCTTTGGCTAGAAAAGTACCTACATCACTCCCATGCGGCCGTGTAGGTATGCGCGCTTTTACCGTTTTATTCATTTGATTAGACCAACTATTATAGTAAGTTTAACGTTCTTTCTCGTTTTCAGTGTAAAAAAAAAAGACAGGCTGATAAGAACAGTGATATTTATTTCAAAATTGAGGTATTTACCCGTTTTTGTGTTATGAGGGGAGTAAATAAAATGGGCCTTTTTTTCCCTAGTGACGCTTAGGCAAGAAAGAGGTTTTTTTTTAATGTTTTGCTTCCTAAACTACTATTTATATAGGTGATAGATCCCATCGCACGAGAGAAACACCGGATCATATGACTGATTTTAATAAATTTTTTTACCTGTGCAGCATTTGGGCTCTAGTTTCTCAAATTTAAAGGTAGTTGAAATCAACCCCAAAAAATAGTCAATGGTAATTAAGTTTATTAAAAAAAATGCCAGTGGGGCACAATGAGGGGGGGGGCGATATCTAAATAAACTTTTTGATAAACTATGGGTGG
This sequence comes from Oxystoma pomonae, assembly GCA_963921995.1. NCBI lineage: Eukaryota > Metazoa > Arthropoda > Insecta > Coleoptera > Brentidae > Oxystoma > Oxystoma pomonae. The sequence goes on from OY998167.1 coordinate 64,188,174, forward strand.
TATTGTATCAAATTAATTGAGTCATTTGGAGTTTTTAAAAAACATAATCAGTGGGGTGGTACAATAAGAGGGGTAAGGGGGGACGATTGTCAATAAACTTTTTATAAAACATGGCTTGTATTTTATGAAACGAATGTTAATTGAGTCTATTAAAAAAATTAGCCAGTGGAGTATATCAAGGGGTTGGGAGTAGGGGGACGATTTTCAAAATAAACTTTTTTATAAAATATGGCTTGTGTTGTATCAAACAAATGGTAATTAAGTCTTGACTTCAAAAAAAATTAGCCAGTGGGGTACAATGAGGGGGGGCGACAAAATATGGCTTGTACGTTATCAAACCAACGGTAAATGAGTCTAGAGTTAAAATAAAAAAATTTTTTTTTAGTCAGTTGGATACAAATGGGGGGGGGCGTAATTGAGTGTAAATTAAAAAAAAATTAGACAGTGGGGCACACTGAGGGGGGAAATTGTTCCATAAAATATGGCTTGAATGGATCAAATGGATGGTAATTGAGTCTAGAGTAGAATTTATTTTTTTCTCCCGTGGGTTACAGTGAATGAAGGGAGGAATTATGAAAATAAATTTTCCTACAAAATATGACTTTTCTCGTATTTTTTATGTAAATACATATGTGTGAGATTAGGCGCCCATCAATTGGCAGAGTATATTAAAGGATTTTAATAAAAATCTGCAGTTTTATATTTTGTCAATTTTTTTAAATTATTTTTTTCGTAAAATGCTTGGAGAAAAATGGGTGAAGTGGCAAGAACACTCAGATTTTATCAATATTTCTATTTTCCGCTATTTCTCTTTAAATTTGAGTAAAAAATGGACAGGATTTTTTTTTGCACCCTTTACTAAAATCACGTTTTTAACTCGGTTTTTGATGAAAGTATAAAAAAATAGTAGTTTTAACAACTAGTGCCTAAAATAGTGCTTTTTTTGACAAGCGAGGTATTTAAAAATGCGATTAAAAAAAAGCACAGTTTAGCCGCGAGTTGTGGGGTGAAAAATCAAAAATGGCAGAAAACCGTATACTGCATAATTACCAATGAAAAATTCAATTTTTTTCCTATATATTCGTGGAGCACGTAATTTTAAAACCAAAAATGTTTATTTTGGCGCTATATTTTTTGGTGGGGTTGCTAAGTTAATATTAACCTAGTTACCCCATTTTCTTTTTAGATTTTCTCAGGAACCAGAGGAACACAAAATTTTTTGATTGGGGACGAAATTAGCACATAATTATGGCATAAATAAATTTTGATTTTCTTGGGATGGGATCACTGGGGTCGCTAGGTTAATTTAGGTCTTATTTTAGACAAATTAACGTCAATATCTTTAGTCAGATTCGAATTTGCTTTTAGCAGATCATTAAGGTCATTATTTAGTCGTGTTATTTCATTTTTCTGTTTATTTATTGTGTTTTGGCAATCTTTGTCCAATGTCACAGTTCTGCGTTCTAGTCGCTTAATATCATCTTTTAACTTGTTGTCTATGCATACCTGTTAATTTCAGCTTTTAAACTTCTAGTCTTCGAAGTCTAACTCTAAACTACCAATGTAGTTGTCCTGAACAAAAGTGGTTCTGAGCTGATCATACTCAAAACTGTTGAATTTGCAAACATTTTATTAATGTTAAAAAGATGTAGTGAGTTAAGTATAAAAAACTAATTTTTGGTGGAACAAAAGCCAGGAACATGTCCCCCTCCCTCCGATTGATGTACCTGTCTCCAATCATTCTCACTTTTTGAAAAAAATTTTGGCAATTCACCTTTTGTAGGACCCTATACAACATTAATGTATACTCAGTCAGTAAACTTTCGTATTTACACATCTTCCAAAAGGTGGTGATAGTACTTATTATTACGCTATATATTTTGTTTTATGTTGTGTCATATGTCCTATGGTATTTTATGTATTACCCTCAATTTTGTCAATGAAACTCTGGCTGTGGCTATAGGAACGCATAATTACCATAAATAATTTAAAAGGTGTAAGGTTTTATATGGGCTTGGCCATTTAAAAGGGTTCACCTGAATTTTTTTAAAAACTGTAAAGAGTTGGAAAAAATGCTAAAACACGTCAATTTTGTTTGTAAGGGAGATACTTTTTGACTATCTTGAAATTTTTATAACGCGCATCCCCTTGAGGGGGTATTTTAAATAGGGAAAGTGGGTCGAGTGATACCTTGTTTTGAAGGTCTCCTGAATGTCTTGACAATCGTGTAAAAATTTATAAAATCTATCGATTCGTTTTTGAGATATTTACTTTCAAAGTAAGCTCAAATTGTACAGGTAAATTTCACCTCTCCTAAGAATGTATCCTAGAATCAAAGTCGACGTGTCCCGGGATTTTTCAAAAAATAAAAAAAAGATTTCATTAAAAAATATTTTTGCATTTGTCCATGCAACTATGAAAGTGAATATCTCAAAAACTAATCGATTGATATTCGAAATTTTTACACGATTGTCAAGACATTCAGGAGACTTTCAAAACAAGGTATCACTCGACCCACTCTCCCTATTCGAAATATAGTTTACCCCTCAAACAAAATCGACGTGTTTCAGCATTTTCTCCAATTCTGTGAACCTTTTTAAATGGCCAACCCTGTATATGAATACAATGAAGTATAAATATTTAATATGTCAATTTTAACTTTTTACACTAATAAGCTAATACCACGAAAATACAACAATCAGTGCCTAAAAGAAAGTAAGTACAAAATAGAGAACCTAAATGTGGACCCTTGGGTTTCGCTAATCCAAGGAGAAACAACAACAATGTATAGAGATTCTAGTACAAAATAGGTAACTAAAGTCTAAGTATAGTATGACTTCTATGACTACCTTTTAGAAGAGGAGTTTTAAGATGTATAAGGTGGTACTAAACATATATCACTAAAATTGTATCAGAGAGATAATGATTAGAGACACGTGTATGAATCGGGGGGAGGAGAGTTGAGGATGTTTATAAGAATAAACTACAGTCATTGTATTATAATAAAATCAATGAATAGCGAGCTTTCCCTCCCTATTATAATATTGTAGACTACCGACCTACATAAACCAAATTGAACTACTCACCTAGAAAAAACTTAAACACTAACTAATAATTTTGTTTCAAGAATCCTTAGTTTTTTCATAAAATAGAATTTTCAGAAAGCTCTCCCCCTTATAACAATTTTAGCCCGATAAAATACCTACAAAAAGACGTATAAATGACCCAAAAACGGATAAAAACTTATCAAATGAAAAAAATTTTATACTTTGTAATACATCAGGACCTTCGTACTTTGACATGCTGTCTTCTATCACAGACATACGATCCCCTTTATATTCCACTATTTTTTTTACCAGTGATAGCACCTCCAAAATATCAAAATTCGTTTCATTTTTACGGGAGTCAGTTTCAGTCCCTGGAACGCAGCGGAGCGGCAATTCGAACGGAAAAGTGGTGTAACTTTAGAGATCCGCTCTTGCCCTTAAATACAATTTTTTTTCTCACATACTAACCTGACCACATCAACTAAGTAGTAGTATTAAACTCTGAAAACAAACAAAATGCCCTGTAAGTGTCCTGAAAAACCTGGAAAAAATTATTGGGATTTCTATGGTAACCCTATTTTATCTTTCGCACGCCAAAACTGAAAAATTGGTAATGCCATTAACAAAATTTTCCTTTATTTACTTATAGCACCTCCAACATCTAACTGGCATGTCAAAGGTTTTTTTTTCTGTGGATGAGTTGTTTCTTCTTGGTTTTTTTCTGTAAAAATGCCCGAGATTTTATTGCCTATATACATCCAATTCAATGACCTTTTCCTTTAAATAAAGAAAACATGAACTGATTTAAAAAAGGTATGATTAAACAGAGAATATAAAATTAAATGTGTGTTACAGTATATTAATTTGTTGGTTTTCTGGGTTTATACACCCTATGTGTCACTAGTTACGGTTTTTAAGCAATGTTAAAATATTGTGTAATTAACAATTTTATTTTTTTTTTACTTGCAGGAAAAAAATAGCTGATGTCTACTTGCCTGAGACTTAAAAAGAAATATACAATTTTTAACAAAATAATACACAATCTATTTTAAAAAATGGCAAATTCAGAGGACGCTAAGCAAGTCTTAAGAGTTGATCAAGACCAAGAATCAGACCTTCAAGCTTTATTTGATAGTGTCCTAAAACCCGACTCCAAAAGGCCTTTACAAGTACCATGGAGCATGCGTAAACTGCCAGAATCATTCTTTAACCCGCCATCTAGTGGATCGAAGTCGATAAATCATTCTCGAGAAAATTCGGTAGATTCCGCTTTTGGTGGCAGTTCTGGATCCACCGGACCTGTAAACCAAGTTCCTTTGCAAACTGCCCATCACCGGGCCCACAGCTCGCCAGCCTCTTTGCAACAAACTTATGCAGTTGGACAGCAGCAACAACCACCTGCGCATCATCACATTAAGCAAAGGTAAGGCAAGTTATCTATTTACTGATGTAATGTACAGTAACCGAAAAAAATGGGACATTTTTACTGTCCATAACTTAAAAAGTCAATATTTGAAAATTTGGGAATTTTATGTTGAAATCGAAGGGTTGTCAACTCACCCAAATATCAAGCTATTAAAGAGTGACTATCAAAAAAAAAAAAAAAACATGAATATTTATTTTTTTAAATTGATCTATTAAGCAAATGTAAACAGCAACGTCTAAAGAAAATATGTTATTGACGAATTAGCCCTCAATGCAATTGAAATGGTGTGGGGTATTATCAAAAATTATTAATTATTTATTTATTTAACCATTCAATGGAGAAAACTCCAATTATAGAGTGGGGGAAAGAATAGATTACAATAGCATAGAATCATAAAATCTTATAAAATTATAAAACAAAAAAAAATAACAAAGATAGTCCTATACACTAAGAATCACCAATAAATTAATCAATTAAAAATACACATTACATACACACACACATTTAAGTATTGACAAACAATAACCAAAATATAAAATAATATCACAAATTGGTCTTTGGTCTTGCACATCACTGTAAGAATAACATAATCTATTGACAGGTGAAAATATGAAGAAATAGTTAAAATTTAAAAAATTCGTTCGCAATCTTTTGCTATACAAAGTGGGTCTTTTACGTGCAGAAAGCAGAGAACCGCAGAAGTTATTAGATTCAGGAGATCCGTAGAATCAATCTTATTGTTGAGGGGCTTATATAGAAAATAAATTTCATCTATTTTGCGTCGATGTTCAAAGAGAATCTTTCTATAATAATATCATTAGGAAAGCCCATATCAGGATAGACGCCTTCACACTTGTACCACACATACTTCATCAATTTTCTTTGAATCTTTTCAATGTCTGCAATATGTGTACAGTACCAAGGTGACCAGATAACTGAAGAAAATTCGAGAACTGATTTGACATATTCGGACTCTATATGGTTGAGGTAAAATCACGCGAATCTAATCTAATGCCCTCTGCGTCGGCGTACAGTAGCGTTTTAATATTGTTATCTTAAGTTGAAGAAATGTCATTGATAAAGTAACGGCCCTAGGATTGAGCCCTGAGGGACCCCTGAGTAGACCAAGACCACCACAGATCTCCACAAATTCTATTCTTTCAGTTAGCATGGATTTAAAAAGATTTATTAAATCAGTCGAGACATTAAATGTACACCCAGCTTCCATAGTAGAATGCCGTGGTCAAGCCTATCGAAGGCCTTGCTAAAATCGATGTAAATTACGTCCACCTGGCCACCGTGGTCAAAGCAGTGAGCAAGAAACTGGATAATTGACATAAGCTTCGTCGTGGTTGATTTATTTTTCATAAAACCATGCTGATTATCGTTTATAATCGACTTAATATGATAGTACAAAACATTATGAAGGACTCTTTCAAAACACTTGGAAAAATTATTGATAATAGTGATTGGACGATCATTTTCAATAAGTTTTTTATCATTTTTTTTGTAGATAGGAATGATTTTAGATTGCTTCCAAGTGCTGGAATATTGGCTGTATCTAAAGATAATAAAAATGATAGTCAAGGGCCTTGCGAGCACCAGTGCACAGTCCTTTAGGAAAGCTGGAATTTTGTCAGGGCCTACTGTAGCTTTGGGTTTCATTTTTTTAAGAGCACATAAAACCTGGAGTTCTGTAATATAGGTGATTCACAAAAGACGTCCAATGCAATTATTATCATTTAGATTAGATTAGATTAGAATGGGGTGGTGTAGACACCTATCCACCTCGACCTTCTCATATCTATTCTGGTTCCTCTTTCTTCTTTACTGGCCGCGGACATTCTAGGTCCCCCAGTAAGGCCCTGGTTCTAACTAGGCCTTCACGTTGACATAGGACATGTAATAAGCAGAAGCGGCATGTTGCATCTTCTACCAATCCCATTGGATACAAGTTAGGAGCCCCACTATTTGTCTGACAAGCTTCCTTTCCTTTTACTAAGAAGTTCTGCAGTCAGCTTTGGTGAACGTTCTTTAATGAACTGTTTGGCCTGTCTTTGTCCAGGCATTTGCTCCTAAAGACCGTTCGTCTCTTTAGTGATACACTTTAATAGATTGCTTGGCTCTGACCTTGTCTGGCCAATTCGTCGACTTTTTCGTTTCCAGAGTGTCCCCGATGTCCTGGGACCCAGGCTAGTGTCACCCTTTAGGTGTTTGCCAACCTATTTAGACCTGTTCTGCAGTCCCAAACCAGTTTGGACGTCACTTGCACTGCTTCTAGAGCTTTAAATGCAGCTTGACTATCTGAATATATAACTACCGAATGAAAGTTTTCCTCTACTCTTTGTATTTCTTCGCACAGTGATGTATTGCCGCTACTTCAGCTTGGAACACTGTGCATGTTATTATCATTGGAAAGTGAAGAGACTGTTTGGGCTAACTGAATCGGAGCCGTATATGAGGTTTGGAGAAAGCATTTGTTAGCAAAGTTTTGAGGGACATGTTCAAGGTTCAATCAGTGATCCTTGTATGGTTTGTCTATATCGCGCTTTAGCAGGTTTCGTAACGCTTTAAAGGTAGTAAGGAAATTTTGACCTTGATTTTCCTGTATTTTCTCCAAAGTTATGTTTTCGATGTATTAAATCAATTATTTCTCTTCACCTAAGTATTGCCTGTAAAATTACCGGTAAGGCCAGCTTTCTAAAGTTATGATAGGAGGCGCTTAGCCAAGTAGACAAAGAAGAATGGCGGAAAAACGTAGAACAATAAAAAAAAATATTTTTGAATCTTACAAGATGGAACAGTTTAAAGACGAAGTAAGACTGTAAATTATTAGAGGTGATGGTAATGATTCTAAAGAGTCTGAAAGCATGGTTGAAATTTCAGATGCAGAGGAAGAGTCTATTTAATATGTACATGTATATAAGTAGGTACTTCCTGTTGTGAAACTATAAAATCAGTTATTTTTACAATGAAAACCTATAAAATTTATACTAATTATAATTTAATAAAATCGTACCTAAACTAATTTTTTATTTAATACACCTACTTCAGATTATTTTGTTTAGAAAATTCTGAGGAAAATTCATTTTGTAAAGTTATGAAATTATCTAAAAGGAGTTTTATTGCTTAATGTACTTCTTATAACGTCCCGACTTTAGGATCTGGTAAGAAGTAAAAAAGTTATGAATTGTTTAATTGAATGCCTTTGGTAAACCAAATTCAGTCAGAAAAACGTTTTCCTAATAGTGCGGAAAGTCGCGTTTTCCCGTATGGGAAAGCAGTTAGACGAAAGAAGCGAAGCAAAGCTAACATAATCATTACCTGCCGGAAAACGGCTTTGCGCACGTGTTACGAACAATATTTTTTTCTCTTAAGTGTAAAAACGTAGGTAGTTTTTTTTAAATTTTAAAACAAAAACTCCTAATTTTCGACTTTTCAAAATGATGAAATTTATAAAAAACTACTCTTTAAGTAATGAACCATTAAAAAAGTTCCGGTTTTTTGGCCACCATAGATTTATTTTTATTTAGTTATGTTATCAGTGTTAGTATAGAACTGGAAAATAAAAAAAAACGGGAAATATGAGGGAATTTTAATCAAACCCCAAATATCAGGAAAATGTCTGGAAATTTTTTTAAACATGTAAAATGTCAGGGAAAACTCCAATGATGTCTTGAAAAAAATTCGAATCGGCCGCATTAAATTAAAACACCCCTCTTGTAGGTAACCCAACCCACTTTTTTTAAATATTTCTCAAAAAACATAAGATATCAAAACTTTTAAAGAATTCTCAGTTTAAATTACAAAAGATTTTGACTGCGGCGCAATGACATTAATTATTACGTTTTTCTTTAAATATTTTAAACAATTTTTTGCCACGACCAATTAAAATGCGTAAAAAATGGAATTTTAAGTGTAATTTTCTCCAAATTTTCGCCTGCGCATTTAAGACATTATTATGGAACAAATCTACAATTGAGACTAGCTTCGCCCTTTTAAATATAAATAAGTATTTGTTTTTCGTATACACTAAACCTACTCAACACCTACCAAACCCCCCCTCAAAAAAAAAAAGCTGTGATAGCCACTGCTATGCGCAATCCAATTTCTTAAAATCTAAAAAATATAGGTGCACAAAAAAATTGAGCCGACCTTTTATTTGGAAAATATTGAGGAAAAACAAAAGTATTTGTCAAATAAAACCGGGAAATTTCAGGGAATTTTTAAGTCAATTTGCTGTATTAATCCACACATTCTTATGGAAATGAATATCAATCAAATTTCTTCACCAAATAAATAGATAATTAAGAAAAAGGAGCTTTTAGGTTCTAGGTCATATTTTCGGCGTTCACTATAATATATGAGCTTATTTTATGTGCAAAAAATAAACTATTTTCAAACTTATCTAAGGGCCATTTCCGCCGTACTGTTATACTCCTTACATTTTTATACATATTATACACCGATTAAATTTAAACGTGGATTAACGTTGCGGTGCAACTTCATGGATTGCATCTTTGTAGACAAATAATCAGCCTATTGGAAAAGTGGCATCTTGCAAATTCCTGAGCCTTCATATCGATAAGCAGCTAACCTCGGCTAATCATATTTCTTTGAAATTCAATATCTATCCTACATTCTTAACAGAAAACAACTGATTAACATCTACTATTTCTTATATTTTCCATATCAACTACATGATCCTGTTTTGAGTCCAACTACTGATTTTTAGAGAATTTGAATATGAAGCGGTTATGTTTGTTAAACAAAATTCATCTAGGCATTACCCTCTCCACATAGGCCGATCAGCTCTTATCGTTTTAGTGTCCTTTTATCCACCTTCGCCGCCATTTTGACAGAAAACTAATGGATTATCTGTCACTTTTGAGTGAAAATGGCGGCGAAGGTGGATAAAAGGACACTAAATCGGTATGAGTTGATTGGCCTATCTGGAGAGGGTACTGATCTAGGTTTTGGTCAAATTGTTCATAACCATATTACTAAAACAAACAATAATAAAATATACCAGGGTCCTAAAAAACCTGGAATTTCATAAATCCAAATTCAAGACCGGGGATTCACCTAGAATTTCAAAAAAAAATTAAATTTTCTGGAATTTTGAAGTTTCCTGGATTATTTTTTAGCTTTTCTGGTTATGATTGATCTTTGAAGGTGGTAATAATTGGGTGGTGGAAGATTTTATCATTTTATTTAACAATTTTATTTTTTTTACCCGAATCAATCAATGTTAACACAAGTTGACCTTGACCTCAATTTATGTAAATGTATATTTTACTACTAGAGTAGGTTGTAGGGGAATAGAGAACCTACAGTTTATATTAAAATCTTAGATTTCTCCAGGGTGAAGCGGTTGAATCATAGTAGGTAGAAAGAAAGAAAGTCCTGTATGCTTCACAAATTTTATTTCATTGAACACGATGCGTTTCAATTTTTTTAATAAAAGCATTTTCAAGTTTATTAGAACGTTAAAAATCCATCATTAAGGGTAAAATTTTGGACAATTAAAAGCACTTTAGTTAAAAAATAAAAACGCATGAAATAAAATATTTGTGAAGCATACAGGATTTTCTTTCCTTCTACCTACTATGCTACAGTTTATATTTATCAGTGGCCCACTTTTTATGTATTTCAAGAGAAGAAAATATCAAAATTTTTCAAAAAAATTTGTGAAATCTAGAATTACGACAAAATCACAACAAACACTAAACATTTTTTTTATAATATTTTACAAAAAAGGCGAAAGAAAATATTTAAAGACGTTCCTGATTAAATTTCAAAAAATTTTATCAACAACAACATTTAAAACATGTAAAAAATGGAATTTTGAGTATAATGGTCGCGATTCTTCAAAAACCGTCAGAAAATTTCGCCCTCATAAAAAATCTGACGATTTTTAAACACAAGTTTATAGTAACTGCTTTTTTGTTAGGACTTATTTGCTAATATTCCTTAAAACTTAGTTTCTTAATACTGCTCCAGTAAATAAAAAATATATAAATTTTAATTTTTAGAGGCAGTTTTTGTGAGAAACCCTTTTTTTATGTAAAAATGTATTTTATTAGTTTTGTGTGTAAACAAACCTTTAAAACTTTTAACATACAAAACTGTTCAGAAAAGTCACACAAATTCTGTCTCTCCTTTTGCATGGTGAGCATTCGACACTTTTTGACGTTTATTGGTACGCGTAATAGCAATTTAGCTCTGACGTAAAACTAGTCCTGCAGAATATCTTTAAAATATTAAATTTACAAAATATTAAAAAAATTACGTACTTAGTCTTACAACGTTAGGATAAATATTAAGGGCGCTGTGTTTTTATTTTAAATGAGGCAATAAGTAAAAATCGCCACTTTCCAGAATTGTGACGGGTGAGGTTTTCGGTCGTTTGTGAAGAATCGCGACCATTTTGACAAAATTTTTGTCTGTTTTCCATTTAAGACATGCTTTTGGCAACAAATTTAGAGTTAGTACTAGATCCGCTCTTCATTTTAAATATATTACTTGTTTTTCGGACATACTTACCCAGCCCAACATCTTATAACCCCCTCTCCCCCTCAAAAGAAAAGCTCCTGTGTTTTAAATATTATTCACGCAGTTTTTTTATACTATTGAAATCTTTAAAACAAAAAAAATGCCCTGGAATTTGTGTAAAAAGTCCCGGAATCGTCCAGGAAAATACCTGGAAAAAATAATTGGAATTTCTGTGGGAACCCTGTGTACCTAATTTTGATCTAGATGCGTTTAAAAGATGCCGTATTTTTGCGCGAATATAAGGAATAATCTAACAAATTGCCTTAAATACAGTGCTTTGGATTAAGTAAAATAGATAATCCGGAAATTTCTAGAATTTTTTTTTGTATTTAATACAATAGTTACAGAAAATAAATAAGTAGCTAGGGTATTACATTTTTAAAACGCGATAGTAACACCTAAAATTATTTCGCTGAATTATCACTAAAATTAACAAAACCTAACAAATTACAAGGCATCACAAATCCAGATTAAAATCACTAATGAGCTAGCACTAGCCACAATTCCCCTTAATTTTTTTCTTAAAGCTACTAAAACTTTTGTTAAACATGTCAGCGGTAGCAGTTGTAAAAAATAAACTGAGTAGGTCTGCCGCTATTATTAAAATTTACTTATAGTTTTTTGTTCTTTAAATTTTCAGTGGAAAAAGTGTTCCATCCATCCTGTCCCATCCATCTCATACAAAAAACGCCAGCCCTACTTAGAACACTTTTTTTCATTTTAAGAGCTTATTTTTTTACTGTTTTCTTAGTTAGTTTCTTAGATATATTTTGTATCTTTTGCTAAATCAATAAAAATCTGATATATTTTTGACAAAAACCTCTGATTTTTTTTCTGTTTCCTTGATCCCACAATGACTGAGGTAGTCTTTCAAATCTAATAAATATGTAACTCAATAACTAATTCTTTGTATAAATTGTGTCAAAAATAAGTTAAAAATAAACGTTTCTCTGGAGTGTTTTTATGTTCGTCCCATATATGTTAATACTAGTTTTCGTGATTTTATTTACATGAGCTATCAATATTTTCTGGCACCCAAGAATTAATTATTTTAAAGAAGGAATGCCTTAGCTTAGCTAACAAAGAAATATATCTCACTCTTCTTTTTCTATTTAATTTTTATCACTTGTTTTTTCTTTAAGGCATAAAACAAATTAAAGAAGTACTTAACTGTAATTTGACCAAATTGCCTCGTAAAGTTTTTAGGTTCCAAGTATTTTTAAATACAAAAGTTCATTTGTTTGATTTCGTTAGTGTTGTGTAACATCCCTTTCACAGAAAACTTTATTTTTTTTTAATTTTATTTACTTTGCACCGGTTCACTTTACACGGCGCGGCGTTTCAATAAGAGACATTTTGCACCTCTTATGAAAAACCACCCTAAGGCTATGGTTATGAAAGCGTAAATCAAAAAGTAGTCTCCAGTTAAAAAAGAATCCATTACATCATCACAAATTTGACGTCAAAATCGGGTGTTATTGTTAATAGTTATGTTCCCATACCTAACGAGTCCGGAAAGTGACACTTTACCACACGCGACGTCAGGTGACCAAACGAAGCAAAGCGAGGTATAAGAATTTACCTATAAGCCTCCAAAATTCCTAAAATAAAAATATTAGTATCTGTATTTTAATCCTTTGAAATAAACATAGTCACTTTACAACAAAGTGTGCGGTAAAGTGCCATAACGTTAATTTTACCTTGTGGTAAAGTAAAACTTTCACCACCCAAACGAGCGCATTAAAGTGCACTTTACCGCACGCGTGTAGGTAAAATATTGGTTTTTACCGTAAAAGGCCATTGAAGTTGTCATTAAAAAGTGATCTGAACTTACTCTTTTAAAAACTTAGTATTTGCTTTCAATTGGATTTACTTAGTACCATAATATTTTTGTGCGCTTTTTTAATGGCATTTTACACAAAATAAAGTTATTATTCACAGTTAGCAAAAAATGGGTATTCAAGGCGAACAAATATATAAACTTTGAACAATATATTTTATCGAGCCCTGCACAAATTACATTGGAAATGGCTTTCGGATAAATGTTATTTTTTTATGTTGTAGTACTCATCAACAAAGCACAAACATATAAAAAACGACATAGGGAGCAGAATTACTTTCTGAGATATGGAGCTTTAAAGTTGACGTGTTTTTAGGCTATATTTTTGCACATGGTCCAAGTTTTTTTTCACAACTTTGTTAATTACCGCCGAAATAAACTGATTCGTTTATCTATGTGTCCTGAATGAAACACCCTTTCTATCCATGTAAAAATATTTCTATAAGTTTTCTTTGGTACCACCAGAAAAGTCACAGATTTGTATTTTTTTTTAATTTTCTTTAAAACAAACGGCCAGATTTTAATAGTTTTTACATATGTTAATAAAAATAATGCTAGTAAGCTAAAAAAACATTTTTGCTTAAGTGGTACCATTAATTGGAGTTATTAAATCTGCTTTTAAAAAATCTTCCACGTCTTTGGGTTTACTCTACTAGTTTTAGTAAATATGAAGTGTTAAAATTTCAACCTTTAAAAGCCTATAACTTGGAAATATGATATCCCCATCATGTTGTGTGTCATTTTAAAGAAAATTTTTTCATTCTTTCATCTTTCACACATGTGCATATGCAATTTACGCATTTTTTCTGATTTTGACGTCGTATTATACAAACGTTTATCAAAATGCTTTAAAATGATGCCCAATATTACAGGAGTCATTTCAGACAATTACTATGTTTATACGGGCCTCTTTTTGTCTTTTTTTGTTGTTTTGTCTTATAAATACCACTAAAACCATTTTAAGCACTAATTTTATCTTATAAACACCACTATAACTATTTTCCTAACAAGTGCGGAAAATCGATTTTTCCTCACGCAACTGCCGTTGACAAAAAAAAAAGGTTTTCGCACGTGTTAGGAACAATTGGTTTTCTACGAGCGTGAGGAAAATACACTGAAAATAGTTTTTTGCCACTGACAAATAAATGAATAAACAACTGTTTAGTCACACCATAGCAAGCAAGGCATTTCATAGGCAATATGATGAACAGAAACTTCGAATCAATACAAAACCATTTTAAGCACTAAATCGATTTTATTTTTAAACCCGATTTTAGGCTTTAGCACATTGCTCCCAACTTAAAGAAATACTTAACCCTGGTTTTACGAAAAGATCTGTTGTTGATTTAGTTTTAGTTTTTTAAACTGACATTTATTAAAGGACGTATAAACCCTTGAAGAAAGCGATTTTGTTTTTCTTTCTTACAAAAAACCTGTTTTTTAAAAAGCTGAGAGTTTGAAACTTTGATATCCTAAATCTCGGATAATGGTAAAACTATTTTTAAAAAGCAAAGAACCCTGCACAAATTACATTGGAAATGGCTTTCGGCTAAATGTCATAATTTTTTTATGTGTTGTAGTACTTGATCAACAAAGCACAAAAAAAAACGAGGTAGGGAGCAGAATTACTTTTTGGAGATATGGAGCTTTAAAGTTGACGTGTTTTTAGGCTATATTTTTGGACATGTCCAAGTTTTTTTTCCACAACTTTCTTTATTATTTATTTGTCTGGAATGAAACACCCCTTCCACTCATATAAAAATGTTTTTATATAGTTTATTTGGTACCAGCAGAAAAGTCACTGATTTGTAAGTTTTAAAAAATAAAGAAAACGACCGTTTTTAAAAAAAACAATTCTGATTTTGTTAAAAATGAACGGCCAGATTTTAAAAATTTTTACATATGTTATTAAAAATATTTCCACCTAGCTCAAAAACATTTTTAGCTTGAGTGGTACCATGAATTTCAAAAATGGTTGACGCCTTTAATGTTTTTTTAATATTTTTGAAATATTGGAAAAATTATAGGTAGGTTATACAAACTTTTTATGGACAAATCCAATCCAATCGGATCCATCGGTAACGAATTTGATAACATTTTTCCGGTTACTATTAGTGTTTTTCTAAGAGAATACGAGGATAATACGATGATCAAGTGTTTTTCCTACCTAAGTGCGGAAAGTGGTTTTTACGCATGCATTTGCGTGCAAAAAGTTAAAGTAAAACTCTTAAGATATGTTTAACATGGTGTGAAATATTGAAGAAATACAAAAAGTGATTTTAAATAACTTATAGGTAGGTTATACAAACTTTTTGTGGACAAATCCAATCCAAAAGCTTAATAACAATCAAATTGCTCGTGTGATATAAGCTTTTAGGCTAACTTGAGGTCGTCAGTAACGAATTTGATAACATTTTTCCGGTTACTATTAGTGTTTTTCTAGGAGAATACGATCAAGCTAAAAATGTTTTTTAACTTACTGGTATTATTTTTAATAACATATGTAAAACTATTAAAATCTGGCCGTTTGTTTTAAAGAAAATGAAAATTGTATTTTTTTAAAAACGGTCGTTTTCTTTCTTTTTTAAAACTAAGAAATCAGTGACGTTTCTGGTAGTACCAAAGAACTCATAGAGAAACATTTTTACATGGATGGAAAGGGCAAACAGGGAGACGAATCATTTTATTTTGGCGGTAATCAACAAAGATGTGGAAAAAAAACTTGGACCATGTCCAAAAATATAGCCTTAAAACACGTCAACTTTAAAGGTCCATATCTCAGAAAGTAATCCTGCTCCACTTAGCCGCAAGCCATTTCCAATGTAATTTGTTCAGGGTTCCTTAATATTAAAAGAGGGAGATTCCAATTAAAATTTTAAGGTTTCCTTCCTATATTGAAAAAAATTATTATTAATTCGTAGTGGAGATAATTCCCTCTCTACACACAGATGTCAAGGAATTTGAGATATGATACACGATTCTTCAAAAACCGTCAGAAAATCTCGCAATTACAGTTTTTGTGAAAAACCCTTTTTTTTATTTAAACATGTATGTTATTAAGCTTATTTTTGTGTGTGAACAAACCTTTAAAACTTTTAATATACAAAACCATAATAAAACTGGTTTTATATAAGGACGGTTTTAAATAAAATCGCTTTCTCCGAGGGTTTATAAGTCCTTCATTAAATGTCAGTTTAAAAAAAAAGAAACAACTAAGTTAACAACCGATTTTTTGATAAAACCCGGATTGAGTATTTCTGAGGGGGTAATCACTATTTCAGAAAATGTGACATGATTGCCAATTTTGTTGAATTGTAAGTGATTTCAGGGGACTGCCGAGAGATTTCTAGAGACTTTTAGAGTCTGCAAGCCAGGGTTTGGTGAGGTTTAGGAAGTTGCAGTGGGTGCAAGGGACTGCGAACGGATAAGATTTGTGACATGATTGCCGACAGTGGTGACCCCCTCGAGTGTTTCGTTAGGTTTCAAGAAATGCGCTAAAGCGTTTTAAAAGTGTTTTTACCGACCCTAAAATCGGTTTTAGAGCGATAAGCCGCTTTCTTAAATCGCTTTAAAATAAAATCGATCTAGTTCTTAAAGCGATTTTAGTGGTGTTTATACGGCAATATTTTTAAACCGTCCTTAAATCAAAGCGCTTTAAGAGGCCCGTATAAACAAAGTAACTGTCACTGTTCAGAAAAGTCACACCAATTCTGTCATTCTTTCTACGTGGTGAAAATTTTCGTCACTTTTAAATGTTTATAGTAGTAACCGTAGCAGCCATTTAGCTGCGCCTTAAAACTAGTCCTGCAGAATTTCTTTAAAAGATTAAAGTTACAAAATGTTATCGAAAAACTGACTCATTTTTTCTTACAACGTTAGGATAAATGTTAAAGACGCTGTGTTTTTTTTTTGTTATTTTAAATAAGGCAAAGGATTGGTGAGAGTTTCTGTGGTTTCTGAAAAATCGTGACCATTATATGATGACAAATATAATCGAGTTTAACTTCTGAACTGTTCATCCAATTACAATGAAATTTGGTGTCGATGTAGATTAGGCACTTGTTTATTTCAGTTCCGTCAGGTAAAAAAAAATCACTAAGAGCGAGCAAATGGGAGTTTTTAAAAAAATGGCATGGTTGTGGGGGGTTTAAAATTTTTCTAATTTTACTTGTCTAGATCCTACGATGTAGCTAGCAAAACTGAAGACAATACGCCCCTGCCCCCAGGATGGGAGCAGGCCTTCACTCCAGAGGGGCAGACTTATTATTTGAACCACACAACCAGAACCACAACTTGGGAGGATCCTAGGAAATCTATGGCTGCAACACTGAGCCATAGTAATGAGCATTTGAACCCACAGGTATAACAAAAGTCTCGAATTAAACTATGTAGTAACCAATACTACAGCGTATAAAAGACCACATCTTGGGTGCGCTGCCACTGAGGTGCGAGAGGGAAAGCCAACAACCACGCAAAACTGCCAAAGATAGCCCGAGAGCCCGAGCCACATAATAATATGCTTTGTTCGCCTTCCCCGCGTTTACTAGTGCTGCCATATGTGCACCCACCTCAAAAGAGGCGTACCCAACATGTAGACCTGTACACGTTGTTTACCTTGGATAAAGGGAGTTTTCACAATGCACATAGAAAACGTAGGTACTATGGATAAAAACAATTTCCAAATCGGTATTAAAAAACGTCTGGTAGACTTTTTTCCGAATATACATAGAACCGTAAAGTTTTTTAAAACTATCTTTTAAAACTTACTAGTTCTTACACGCAAAAAAAATCTCAAAAAATTTTTACACCATTGTAACCGGATCTGTACCACTCACAATTTGTGTAAAAAAAATATATTTTAACGCTAATATAAAATTGTATAAATTTTTAAGTAATTGGTGTATGTTTAAATAAATAATTAGACAAACTGTGCTATACTGAAAACAACAGCTCTGTTTAACATTTTTACACAATGTTCATAAAGTATTTACTCTAAAGTTTAATATACAATTTTTGTGTAAGTTTTTTATATTTTCTGTGTATATTTTATATGAATAATTTCGTTAATCGTTTATTTTCACAATGTACACAGAGAAAGTCTAGATATATTACTTCAGTTCCGGATAGGTCATCCTGTAGTCACTGAAGATGGTGCTGGCATCACAGAACTTCCCATATATCCATTAAGTATCTGACAGCACAAAAAAAAAACTCTGTTTGCAGGTTCAACTTTAAAAGTACCTACAACAAAATATATTGATTGCATGTAATATATTTTCTTATTTTTCATATTTTAGTAGACCACTTAGATAACATTGAATTAACCTAATTTAGACTAATCGACCTACCTTGCAAAGTCAAGATGTAAGAAACCATTCTCCAGAAGGATAGTCTTTCTTCATGTAGAGTTATCAAAGATGGCTAGGCTCTCATTTTTTCGCTGCAAAATTGGAATGTGTCACAAACCACCCATATTTCCATCAAGCATCATCTGAAAAAAACAAAATAAAATTTATGATTATTTTTGCCGATTCGACATTAAAGTAAAATAAAATGGATCGCATGAGTTTATAAAAGCAAAAAACGACTTCCTTTTTATGCAGCAAAATAAAATAAACTTTCAACCAATTACCCCACGACTTTCACACACATTTACAAAAAAGTGGGTGAATTAAACCAGCAGCTCCCCTTAAAATTTACAATTTCGTCTCTAAAAAATGTAACACTAAAGTTTCACTTAAAGGCCTTTTCAAGATATTTGGTTAGACTTATTGACCGCAATAATTTTACCTGATCTGACTTATATATGGGATCCCACCGATTGCGAAATTGCACCATGAGTATACATCAAAAAGAAAATACCGTTCTAAAAACCGTCCTATAATTTATCTCGACGAGATGTGGTTCGATATACATGAAACATCATCCAAAGGATGGTCCGATTGTTCCGGTAAATGCAGTACAAAAGCTCCATTAAATAAAGGAAAACGGATAAGCATATTACATGCGAGATCGGAAAACGGTTGGGTTCCAAACGCCTTATGGCTCTCTGCAAAAAATATTAAGGACTCCTGCGTGGACTATCACGAAGACACAACGTCAGAACTTTTGAGGAGAAGTATAAGAACTGCCTTCTACCAACTATTCTTCCAAACAGCGTGATAGTAATGGTCAATCCAAGCTACCATAGTCGCCAATTACATAAGGCTCCAAATGGAAATTCAAAACTACATGGCGGCAAATGATATATATATATCAAAGTGAGCTTTTACAAGTTTTAAAAGCACACAGCGATAAGACTCCCACTCAATTCTTGTATTTTTAATCCAATAGGGCACATATGGCATCAATTAAAATCGAAGGTTAGGTCAGAAAATATTGCTCTGACTTTAAGTGGTAGTGTTGTAGAATTGACAAGAATATGTTTCAGTGAAATTTCCGCGGATAGTTGGAAAAATTCCATAAGCCATGTGATAACTGTAGAAAATTCCAACATTACTTTGAACCGTACAACAATTAAACCGATTTTAATAAATATTGATGGTGCTAGTAACAGCGAAGCCGAACTAGGTATTATTTAAGATTTTCTATTATTTGTTTACTTTAATTGTTTTTTTCTCCTTAGAAAATTAATCCTTTTTGAATTACTTTTTTAATTACATACAATAAGTTTAAAAAAATTAAGTCCGATCGAAACCAAATATCTTGAAAAGGACTTTAACGCACAAGGGCGGGCCAATACAGTATCACAGTAGGCTATTTGCGAGAGAACAAGAGCATCGCATAATCTAAGTTTGATACAAAGTTTTTGAAGCAAATCAAACATCACAGCAAGGTTCTTAACAAAGTTGGAGGGATTTAAGATGTTATCCTTAATTTTAATTTCCAATGCTTGCTGTCTTAAATAATTTAAGCTAAGTGAAGATCCAAACTTGATTAACTGAGACTTATTCTGATTTAAAGATAAGCACTGATAGTCAGAAATGTTTTCAATAACTTCTAGATGGGCATTTAGCAGGTCAGGTAATTTCCAGGAAAAGCGCAATTGGAAATCATCAGCATACTGATGAGAGCCACAGTCTGTTAAAAAGTTTGAAAAATCAGATGTGTAAATTGAGAAAAGAAGAGGTCCGAGAATGCTTCCTTGAGGCACAATTTTTTCTATCAGTAGTATTATGTCTAGCCCAAAGTACTGAAATTTGAGTAATATCACCGCATGATCCAAAGTATCGAAGGCCTCCAAAAGAACCAATAAGGTAATTTTACTTTGATCACAAGCCTTTACAATTTCATTAGAAACATGAAGTAACGCTGTGCTAGTGCTATGATGCGGCCTAAAGCCAGATTGAGTTGGAGATAAAACTTTGGATTTAACACAAAACTCGAAAAGCTG
Source organism: Oxystoma pomonae (assembly GCA_963921995.1). NCBI lineage: Eukaryota > Metazoa > Arthropoda > Insecta > Coleoptera > Brentidae > Oxystoma > Oxystoma pomonae. The sequence continues at coordinate 64,208,435 of OY998167.1, forward strand.
GCCAAGAACAACCTTTTCTTAGTTTATAAGTATATGGTCGCCACCGATCACACATAGAAGTGTGTTCACATTAAACGATTACCTTGAGTGACAGAAATATAACCCGACGACGCGACGTCCGTCGTGTTGTGTACACGTAACCCAAATAACCTTTTCTTTTCAATAATTTGGTCGCAACTATTTTACCAGTGTTTTTTAATAAATAAAAAGGTTCAGAATTACTATTATGTGTATGATTTTTTTTCTTAAGACAGATCAAGGTGGATTTTTAAAAAAATACAAGTATCAGTGATTTTACGAACTTATCTAGAATGACTTTCTGCCGCAATGTTTGAGGATTTTATTGACAAGCGCTTAAATGTTGGCCACGGACTTTTGCAACCATCAATGAAAAAATCCGCCTACAAAGTCCCGTGATCATCTGTGATGCTGTATTGGGTTGTTTTTTAATGTGTTTTTAAAAGTTATGAATATTTATTATTATTATTTTTTTAGCAAAAGAGATGTCAATATCAATATGTAGGTACCTAAAGTTGTCTGTCTGTACGTTTTCCATAAACACTAAATTAAAAAAAAATAAATCCATATTAACTTCAAATTTGGTTTGGCTGGACAGACAATGACGTCAGAAATAATGGCTGTCCAAGATTTATTAAATCTCAAAAAATAAAAACTGTAAACATTTTGGTAATCACTTGAAATTTTTGACTTTTTTAAATGTAAATTAATTTAGCCTTGATTATTTTTCGAAATGTCAAAATATGGTCGGGCTGTATTCGATTTTAAAATTACCACAAATAATGGCCGTAACAGAATCTGTCAATACTGTCAAAATACTGCCCAGCTATAGTACCTGACTAAAAAAAAACTCGCCATAATTTTGTTAATTTTTACACATTTTGTTTATTAAAGTTTTACAATCTATGTGTCAAAATTTTTCGCTGAGACATGTGGTAATGTTCCTAAAAATTAAAAATATATTACAATAGCCAAAATGAACCATCAGAAAGAAAAAAAAGACGCACAGCCCCAATAATTTTATACCCAACTGTGTAGAAGTTGTACACAATTTTAGTTACACAATTGTGATATTTTCATGCTATCAAAAAAAAAGAATGTACTTATTTTTTCTTTTTGCAAAAATTATTTGGGAAAATTGCGTTTGGAGTTGATCCCTTGTGCTTAACCTTGGTTACTTTTTATGGCTGCGTTTTTTGAGTGATTAGTGCATCTAGGAGCACAATTTTACCTTAAAAAGTAGTGTAACGTCACAATGCACAACAGAAGTTTCCTAAATTTAAAGTAAAAAAAAAGAGTAAAACAGTCTAAAAGCCATATACGCCCTTCCAATGCTTTCAGCTTGCACGAAGTTGTCTCTTATTTATCTCCTTTTCTCTCTCTATTATCTCGTTTGGCTTAGTAACGCTGTTCTGCACATGCGCCGCGCCAGTGTCCTCGGCTAAGACCCGAAGCCACGAAGGCAGCCGATCGTTGTTTCTTGTCCTTCCATGTTGTGAATGTTTGTGAACGTGATTGTGTAGCGTCCCTTATTTTTTAACAAATTTTAACCAAAACCTAGTCAAAAACTGCACAGCTGTCTTTCTGGATTTTCGTTGGTTAACCGATGACGATGACCGCGCATGTGCAGAACCGCTAAGCTTTGGCGCCAGAAAGAGACAATAAGAGAAAGGTATAGGCATATATATGTAGGACATCCTGCTTACAAAGTTGTGCACGCCGAAAGCATTGTAAGGGCGTATATTTAAGCTCATATATATATGTGTGCTTGGTTCTCTAGTAGAACATGATAAGCGAAGTACCGATAAAAACTGCAGAGTTGAGAATTTCAGTTCTGTTTGTAAATAAATGAATAGGTACAGTTGTTTTGGATTTTTTTAATTGGAGACAGTTTTTGTGCATAATCAGTGACCTTCACTTATGTTTGTTTTGCCTTGTAGTGCCCTCATAAATATATTCTTTCTGCTGAAAACGGGTTCAAAATATGGCGTTTTTCTGGACAAAATTGGAGGTGTTTCATTGATTAATGAACAACTTGGGATATTAAATAAGGTGAATTAATTCTGGTAAAAACGGTTGCTTAGGGAAATTATTAAGGAACTTATTACCAATTGCTGCAAAACAATCCTTTCTGGGGGCTATAAATTTAAACAACCCCCCACCTCAAACACAGATGATGAAGCTATTATGTGCCAAATTTTTGGCGTATTCACCATTTTCCATTTCGAAACCTGTCAGAAAAAATTAGTTTTAGGGCATTTTCTCCTAAAATATGGAATATTTTGAGAAAAAAGCAGTTTTTCTGTGGTATTTTGCAATAACAATACAAAATAATCAATAACTTTGTATCTTTTCTATATGGGTAATTTTTTTTTGAAAATGGGTTTTAAAATTTAGTACCCCCCACAGGTGTAAATATTTAGCCTGTGGGAGGTACTATTTTAGATCTTAGTAAATCCCACTGAAAATGTCAACCAGAATAGCTAATAAAATTCCTGAGGACCTCCAGAACCACTCTAGAGAGGAAATAATTAACATAGTGGGTGCCAGCCCGGCAGCCATGATGAATTTAAACGGAAATGAAATAGACAAATCCAAAATGGATGAAAAAAAAACTAAATTTTTTATTATAAAGAATCAAACCCTGGGTCATATATGGTGTTTGTGGAGGGCAACGGGAAATTTAGCAGAATAACCAAAAAAATATTAGAACTAAAACTTGACAGTATTAAAGAATTTAAAGTGAAAGGAAAAAAACGCGTGGGTGTACTTTTTAAAGACCCCAAGTCGGTCAACGACACGAAAGTAAAAACAAAAGTGGAATGATAATACCCCCTGAGAAATTTCACAAAAATGACCGCCTTATGCAGCTGACAGTTATGAGCCTAAAAGAACGACATTCTTTTTTGTTTTTGGTGTGTATTTTCCATAATCAGTAATTGGTATTTTTTACCATGATTTTTCATAATATATTAAAATTTGTTTTTTTTTTAATTTTTGTTAATAGAAAAAGTAAAGTTATATCATTTTTAGATGGGTTTCAAGTCCCCCTGTAAACATGATATATATTTGCCTGCTTTTTTTATTAGCCACACACTTGTTTGAACCAAAACAAAAGTTACTAGGATGTTACTCCGTTGTTTTTTTTAGTCAAAATAAAGTGTTTTCGTTTTTTTTTTCGTATTTTTGCTAAAAATATAGTGCTTTGATTTGTTCAGTGCTGTTATACAACCGGAATAACTAGTTTTTTGCCTTCCATAAGTGATGTGCGATAACCCTTTTTATTATTAGCCTCAGATTTAGGGGAATTTTGTCAATACCAACTTATTTAGGCTCACAAATGTCAAGTACATGTAGCGGTCATTTTATTTACAGGATATTATCATTCCACTTTTGTTTTTACTTTCGTGGTCAACGACTAACTATTGAAAAAAAAAGCCAATAATAATATAGGGCTTAAGGCCTACATCCCCTTCGGTTTGATTACCCGCAAAGGGACAGTAAAGGGGGTTGACGCATCCTTTACAGAAGAAGAGCAAGCGCCAATAAACAGGAACAAGAGATCCCTGGAAGAAGAAAAAATATCACCCATTAAAAAAAAGGGTATCAAGGGTATGACAGAGCCGGATACAATGCCTGTTTGCTACAACCTACAGGTAGGATTAATATAGAAACATTCCCACGTACGGGATCACCAGCCAAAACAGCACAATGCTGGATCCTCATCAGTAACAGAAAAAGGAAAAATATATTTTACACTAAACTCAGAAAACAAAGAAAATACATACAAACAAAACAAAACAGAAAAAATCTTTTTAATGAAAGTAACAACATGGAAATAAACTGACAATAAATTAACTCTTCCTACATACAACCAAAAAGACCAACAACAGAGAAAAAAAAAACGAACAACAAACAAAAAGCAGACAACAAAAGAATTTTTTTAAAGATTTATTCAATGGAATATACAAAGTATAAATTGAAACTGGGCAAATCTGATTAATTTAATAAGAGAATACAATCCGGACATTATTTTATTAAACGAAACATGGTTGAAGGAGGAACACTCCTTTTTTTGTAAAAAATTTCAATCAATAAGGGCTGACATGAATGATGGATATGGAGGAGTCCTAACCATGGTAAAAAATGGCAATCCTTTTAAATTAAAATATGTTTGTCCAGCAACTTCAACATTTCAAAACATAATAATTCAAATTAACAAGTTAGATATAGTTAATGCTTACTCAGTACCAAATATGAAAACCTTCAATCAACACATTACAACAATTTTCAATGATTTAGAGTGAGAAAGCATAATTATGGGGGATTTAAATGCCCACCATAGCTTATGGGGTAGCATAGATAACAATCAATATGACAATATAACATCAACCTTCTTAGAAGAAAACAATTTTATCAAACTTAATGACGGAAACTCAACAAGAATGAGACACCTCCAGTTATATCAGATAACCTAGCAAAAAGGCAACATGGAAGTATTAGACAAGGATGGATATATCAACCACATTCCCACAATGTGTGATATAAATAATAAAATATTCCAAGAAATAATACCAGAAAGCACTCTAAAATATAATTTATAATTTAAAAAAAAGGAAAATTGGGATAATTTTAATCAAATTGCAGAACAAAAATTTATAAAATAGAAAATTATAAAAACTCTGTTTTCTGTGGAAAAAAAAACACTCAAAAAACAAAACAAACCTAAACAGCAAAAACCTTATAATCGATGGTCGGACGCAGAATGCAGCGAAACACTTCAAAAAAGAAAAATGGAGATGACCACCTTCAAAGAAACTCGTAATATGAATAATTATCTAATATTAAAAAAATAGTTAAAACACAAAGATTGAAAAAAAGAAAAATAAATTTAGGGAATTTTGTGGTAGTATCATTAGAGAAACCAACATAAAAGAGGTATGGCAAATATTTAGGAAATTCTCAAACAACAAAAATACAGCCACACAACAGCCAAATAAAGAAATAGCCATGGAAATATTGGAGGGGCTTACACCAGTGGGGACTGATCCGTGGTTCTCATTAAAACAGAGTTATGACGACGACATGGACTTTAATTTAGAATATGATATCGAATTTAACTAAAAATGCGTTAGAACTAGTAAATATCTTTAATGTACTAAAAAAGGTTGAAATAATACCCTCAAAATAGAAACAACAACTAATTATCTCCTTTTCCATCCTGATCTAGCAGAAAATTACAGACCCATAGGGCTAAACTCATGGGTAGTCAAAATTTTAGAAACAATCTGAAAAAACAAATTAAACTGGTTTTTGGAAAACTGTGGGATCTTCTCTGGTTTTCAAATGGGTTTTAGACAAAACATGGGATTAAATAATAACATATCTTACATTCAATCAGCATTCTTAGAAAATAAAACAGTAATTGCAGTTTTTCTTGACACTAAAAACCAGCTCGTTGAAGGTCAAATCCCTATTTCTATTTGTAATCTTATTTTCAGATTAATTGATAACAAAATAATGTACATTAAAGATCAAACTGGGGAATATCTAGGACCCAAATCGGGACAATAGGTTTAACCCAGGGCTCACCCTTAAGCACAGTTCTATTTAATATATACACACAAAAATTATTTGACAACATAACAGATAATTTTAAATTGCTGGCATTTGCTAATGATTTTGTAGCGCTTGTCAAAGGAGAAAATGTCATACATATGACAACTGTTTTAAACAAACAACTTATCAAAATTAATAATATTTTACTCAACCTTACCTTTCTCTCTCTGAAATGGGACATTCACATAAACAATTCAATAATTAGAGCCAAAAAAGGTGTAAATATTATTAGGGCATTCTGTGGCACATGGTGGTGCTCAGATCCCAAAATCCTAAAAATGGTCTTTAACGGACTGGTCAGGTCACACCTGGACTTTGGATCGTTCTTCTTACAACCAATATAAAAAAAAAATGTAGAAAAAATAAACACCATGTAATATCATCAGATATTGATATATTTAGTTAAAAAATAATTAACCTTAAACCAAGTTTTTATTTTTACAACAGCAGGTTATACAAATATTTAAGAGTGCGTGATGTATTACGAATTTAGGTGTTTTGGATTTTTTTATAAAATAGTAAGCTTGCCTTGGTTTAAAAAAAAAACTGGTGTGATCATCCAGGGCTATCTCAATGCTAGTTTATATTAAATTTCACATATAAATTGTAGTCAGAAAGATAATAAAACCAGTATTCAATTAGTATCCAAATACTACGTTGTTTTATTCAGCAAACCCACTACGGCTTGACCTTGCCGTGGGTCTATAGTGAGGCTGCTACAGAGTAGTAGGGAATAAAAAGGTTTAGGAAATCTCTAAGATCTTTCACATAAATGAAAATAGAAAAAAGTTTACAACTTTTAAATAAAGAAGCAAAAATTCGATGTTATGGGGAAGATTATGAAACACAGATTAAACAGATACCAATAATTGAACTAGGATTAAATAAAAATCTGAAGGAAGGGGAAAACAATATTAAAAAAAAAATGGAGAAAAATTTACTTTAGTTTTCACAGACGCTTCTATAGTAGAACATAGGCTATGGAATATATATTCCTAAAATTCATTTCAAATTTTCAGGGAAACTCCCCAAATATTTAAACATTTGTGTTGCAGAAATAATTGCCATAAACCAAGGGATAAAACTATGTCTAGAAAAAATCTCCATTGAAAAATTAAGTAGAAACAAAATAGAGGCTAAAATGAACAGCTTTACAAATAAAACTAAAACTTTTATACACTTGGTCGACTAAAACACGGACCAACTGGCCAATATAGGGAGAATCCTTAAAATACCTAACATTATAAAACACACTGTGGGAGACATCTGTAACCTAAGCAAAGAAAAAACAATGGATAGCTTTAAAAAAAGGTGGAAAAATCTAATCCAAACCAGTGGTGTATGGTATGATAAAATTCAAGGGGATTTCCAATCCAAAACCTGGTATGAAAACATGAAATTTCTGGATAGATAACAGATAACCCTAATTAGGATTAAAACAGGCCACTGCCTTTCTGCTGAACACTTATGCATAATTAACATAAAATAATCGCCCCTGTGCGAGTGTGGTCAGACCGAAGATATTAATCATATTTTTTTGCGTTGCCCTATAAATGCACTAGAAAACTTTGACCTGTACCGTGCTCTTGCAGACACTGGAATGGCCCAACCATTCTCTATGGGGATGGTTCTGGGAGCCCTCAACAAAAAAAATAGACTTATTAACCTTTTTTTATTAGAAAAGATGTTTTATATGTCAAAAAATATTAATATTGTATGATTTTTGTTACATGAATGAAAGAATGACCAACACCTTATTCATACCCCAGTTTTAAAAGAAAAACAAGAAAAAAGATTAAAGCAAAGAAAAGAAGAGAAAGAAACAAGACAAGAAAAAGGAATTCCCAAAAGAAAAAATAATACAGGAAACCAAGTGACCTAGACTCAGACAAACTTGGAATCTAAGGAAGTGGGCTGGCAGATTGTCTCAGACAGAGACAGAGCCAAAAACGTATGATAGATAGATAGATGTCAAAAATCTGGGATTTTTTCGAAGAATAAGATGTTTCTAACTGCAGCTTTCGAAAACAAAAAAGCTACCAACCTCAGGACCTTCTCCACTCGATACCTCCGATAATATCGCTCCTTTTTCGTTATCTCATGTTCTCCATAAACACACGCAGCGGCATCTTTTAACTTTTTAACAGTTTTGGTTTTTCCATGGCTGGCTAGATTATAAATGTTTCTTACAAATTTGGCCTGGGCAAGGCATGTATTTAAGTTAATAGGTGTACGGGAATATAATTCTCGTAAAAAAAACTTTCCAGTAATTTTAGGGTCCTATTGGTACGGCCATGATTAAGCACAACATATTTTTGTTTAATACGACTTAAAATATTTTTAGATGTGCTAAAATACTTTAAAGTAAAGTAAAGTATTTTTGGTAATTTTATAGACTGTAAAGAACTTTCATTTAAAAAAAATACTACAATTTTTGCCTTTTTTATGGCAAAAAAGAAAATTCTAAATATTTTTCATTTAAAGAAAAAATATTTTTTGGCAGTCCTTTTCCTGTGAAAACTAAAAGTGAGTTTCTACGAATCGACATTTTGAAAAGAAAAACTATAAAATGAAACGTGAAGGCTTAAATTACGCTAAAATATTTTAGGTAGGGTTATTTCTGAAAACTACTAGCAACGTACCAAATTTCATCAGAATTAGTTTTCAAGAAATCTAGTTATGAAGTTTTAGGTGCTTCTGATAAATCTCCCTGAAAATTGTTTAAAAAAGGAGATTGTTTTAATATCAGATGTGGAAAGTTCTCAGCCCATCATAGTATCTACAGTTTTCCAGTGTGCACTTCTTGGAAAAATACTCGATAAACACAATAAATAAAGTTTGTGTTTTAAAAATATAATACTTACATGTGTAACTTCAATTTTCTTACTACCTAACTGGGTAAATTAACATTAACTTGCCTAAATACAATTAAACAACACTTTGTTTGTAGTAATAGTAAAAAAAGTAATCAATAAAATTCCATCTAGGTTCACAGTCCCCCTGCTCCTGCTATCAACAAGGCTAGCAGTGACGTAGAACTGGCACCCTTGCCGGAAGGATGGGAACAGGCTCAAACCGCCGAAGGAGAGATTTACTTTATCAACCACAAGACGAGATCCACATCTTGGTTCGACCCTAGAATTCCGCAGCATTTGCAACAGAGGGGCACAGGTAAATCCGGTTTTTTTAATAGGGTACCCGCTGTTCACGGTTCACCACATAATGTTAGTTTAATTAGAATTGTTTTTTATTTTTACATTTTTTGCACTGCCTTTGTAAGAAAAGGATACGTGAGGAAGTTTATGTTTATTTTTGGGTTTATTTTCTGTAAATAAACGGGTTAATTATATTCAAATTTGCCGCGAAAATACAGTTGAGAAAGCTCTGAATGCGTGCGCACCCGTCAGCTGCGCGCAGGAAGAAAAGAGAAACTAGCAAGACAGCAGCCACGCGGCATGGCAGTTAATTCGCTTAACAAATTAAAATTCTCCGCTTTGTGATCGTAAATTTATGTGCTAGATCTAAGACGTTTATTTCGTAAGAACTCTAGAGGGCTGTGCAGAAATTCCATGGTTGGAACCCTTTTCAAACAACAGCGGGTAGAAGATATTCAGGTGAGTGGACTCAACTGTTCTTCGCCATTTTTTATAATAATTTGTGACTTTGTCACTGGTCCTTTAAAAGTAATATTGAACTAGAACCGGCGCCTCACGCCCCACTTTTACACCCGCTTTTTTTGACTATAGTCCAATCAATCTAGCAAAAAGGTAAAAAAATAACATTTTCGTTTTTGGTATAAAGCTTTGGAATACCCTTAGAATGATCATACTAGTTTTCCCAAAAATTATTTTCATTTTGAGGAAAAACGTCAAAATGTTTAGTAAATTTTCAATAAAATCATTATTAATGGATGGATCGATCTGAAATTTGGTGGGTATATGAAACCTAATGAGTTCTATCAACGTCCAAAATGGCGTCAAGTTGCTGTCAAATCTGCTTCCGCCATTTTGAAAAATATCGCCTCTCATTTGTAAGCCCCTAGCTTTTAAGATTAGGAAAATTTTATTATAAAGTTTTACATGAAGGTAAGAAGGAACGCCTGTATGCCAATTTAGACAAGAAAATATCCTCTGTCAATGAATAGGATTTTTCCCATATGACAAACCAACATTACCTAAGTCTGACATTTGTATTTTGAGACTGATGCAGTTTTACAAATATCTTTCCATTCCAAACATAGGTGAGATATCAGGAAAAACCCGAGATTTTTTATGGTGTTGGGCGGTTTCGGGTATTTCCAGACGAGGTAGAAAAAACTGACTTCCATTTGCGAGCCCTAAATTTTAAGAGAATTTTAAAGGTGAAAATCTCAACTTGTTATGTCAAGCCATTTTCTAGATACGGGTGCTTTTTGAAAAGTTTGTCTTTTGAGATGGGGTCTATAACGTTTATTTGCGAAAATTTCTGTTTGGTGTAAATTTCTTTTCTGTATAGATTTTCTCGAGCTATGTTCGACTGTAAAACTGGATTTTATGTGCCTCTTTTAGTTTTTAAGATATAATACAAAATTGCTATTTTTTTTATCAAATGACCTTTTTTTATTGATTTTTGAACACATTTTTTTCTTACTCATTTATTTTTTCGACTACTTTTTTATTTACTTTTTTCACCTACTTCATACAAAATTGTAAAATAGAAAATACAAATAAAATGTTGTCTAGTAAAAAAGAAAATCGACGGGTTTTTTCCGATTTTGCTCGAATACTTTCTGTTGCAAATTTGAGGGCAATTATCTCGAGAACTAATCGCTAAATTTTGAAAATTTTTACATCATTGTAAAATACCTTCAAAACAAGGTGTCACTTGACCCACTTTCCCTATTCAAATTCTAGTGGTGAAACTCACGACCTCAGGAGAGGTGCAAAAATTCCAAAATAGCAAAATAAAATAAAAATCGAAGAGGTCGAGGATTTCTTGAAATTCCGGTTCTAAATACTCGAAAACGCCTCTGTTAAGTTTTCGTTGAAACACGCCGTATTTTAAAATATTTCAAGAAAAATTTAAGAAACAACAATTAACAACATGAATATGTGACAAGAAACTTACTTACCTCTTACAACACATTTCTGACTATTTATTCCAATGTCTGATAAAATTATTTGATAAAAACTGATGGGGATCATATTATGTATTCTATATTCCAGTGGCGTTCCTTTAATTAACTATATCTCTAAAAGGGTCAGTCCATATCAAGTCAACCAGGGTATTTTACCACACCATCTCCGATGTTGATGATTTTTAGTATACATGTTTTTCCTACCAAAAAACTGGAAAATCCAAAATTTCAGACTTTTTTGACCAGTTGTTTATTTTGAATTAATTTTTGAAAATCGAAAAAGTCACTTATTTGTCCTTAACATGTGCGCACAAAATTAGGAATATCCAAAGAACCACTTATAATAGAAAAGTAGGTGAAGGTTCATTTTAAAGCTCTTATAAAGACCTTTCATATGAGAATATTGCATAACATATATTGAAAAAAAAAAAAAAAAATTTTTGATTTTTTTTTTGAAAAATTTCAAAAAGGCCATTTTTAATTTTTTTCAAAAAATTATATTATTTTCTTTAAAGTGTTATTAAACTATTCACAAAATTTTGAGATGGACAAATCATGGGTTCAATGTGAAAAAATTTATTAAAAATGTCACATGCATGAAAAATCGCCTATAAATAGACAATGCATTTTGGTAATTAGAAGAATATAATGGGGTTTAAAGCGATATTATAAAAATATTTAACAATATTTTATTTAATAAAAAATTATATCCTACGTTTCATTCTGTATCAGTAATCAGATTAACATTGCCCCCATTGTAATATTTACTTACAAAACCTCTTTTCCACCGGAGACGTACTATTGGATGTTCCAATTCTTAGGAAAATATGCCTGTATAAACCTGCCAATACTTTTGTGAAATACTGCCTGTTTATTCCTGTTTAACATTAAGGACACACCTCCTTCATTTTATTGGTCTGTTTAGGTACATTGTGGGGATTTGCTGACATGAAAATTCCTGCATAAATTGATTTTAAATTTTTGGCAAGTATCTTCCTGATACAGCTCCAAATAATCGATACATAATAGTTCGACTGAAGGTTTATCAGAAGTCATCTCTGTGTAATTTTAAAAGTTTCAACTATGGGTGAGGCAAGTGGATGGACTAAATATAAAGTAAAGTGCTGTGATCCACTAGAGTTAAAAATCAAGCATTTTGGGAAATTAAGAAATGTGACCAAGTGGATGTGCAGTTACAAAAATGTCAAAATGGGAATGAAAATCTGTGATGGTTGTAGACTAAAGCTTTCAAAGGAGTTTAAGGCATCTGAAGAAGATGAGGCAGGGTAAGTAACAAATAGTATTTTTTAATATAAAATTAATAAACTAAACCAATTGCGTCAAGTACGGAGTGGAAAAATCTCATGGCATTATTTTGCATGGCATTATTTTGCATGGCATTTTGAGAATACAGACATTATGTACAAATTTCTTGGCATTATGTACACATTTTGGGTCAGCTGTTACCCCCTTTTTAAGTTCTTATAAAAAACTAACTTTTTAAATTTTTTTAGACCCAGTCAAGTTCCAGAAAATGATCCAGATTTTCAAGATCCTGCTGAATCATTTACTCTTTTAAACAAGTCATTGGAGCTTCTTGGTGTGTCGCCGATTAAAAGAAAAAATGTATACAAAGAAAAAATTGATATTGTACAGCATACAATTGCGAAAGCATTTACAAAGGAATCAGATTCAACGCTAGTAAAGGAATGCCAGAGTGACGAAAGTGAAATGATTAAGCAGTTAAAGGACAAATTTTTAAAAACCGAAAAGAGGAGTGAGAAAATACTAGTTTTATCATGTTTACCTCAAAGTTGGAGTAGAAAGAAGATTGAAGAAGAATTTGGAGTTTCTCAATATTTGGCCAGAGCTGTAAAACAGTTAGTTAAGGACAATGGGATATTATGTTCTCCTAACCCCAAACCGGGAAAGACCCTTAGTGATAGAGTGGCCCAAATAGTGGTAGATTTTTACCAAAGGGATGACATTAGCAGGACCATGCCAGGTAAAAAAGATTATGTTGTTATCAGAAAATATGGAGCTGAAAAAGAATATGTACAAAAAAAATTAGTCTTAGCTAATTTAAAAGAAATTCATGCATTGTTTAAAACTGAGTACCCCAATGAAAAAATTGGGTTTTCAAAATTTTGTGAACTGCGACCCAAAAACTGTATACTGGCAGGAAAAAGTGGGACTCATACTGTATGTGTATGTACTATACATCAAAATATAAAACTAATGCTCAATGGCTCCAAATTAAATAAGCTATATGATGAAAATAACAGGCCTCTTGCAATATCTTATCATGATTGCCTTTATAAACTAATGTGTAATCCACCTTCAGTGGACTGTTTTTTAAGCAATAGATGCAAGCAATGTCCTGGAGTAGAACAGTTTAAAAATACGTTAATAGAAAAATTTGAGGAAGAATTAATTGATGAGGTCTCATTTAAAAAGTGGGTCTCAGTAGATAGGTGTACTATGGAAACCGTTGTTAAGAAAAGTGATGATTTTGTCCAGGAATTTACTGATGATCTTGTAAAACTTAAATCACATTCTTTTATTGCAAAAATGCAAAAAGATAGATACAATGAAATAAAAATTAACCTTAAACCTGGAGAGTCTTTGATCACTTGCGACTTTGCGGAAAATTATTCCTTTGTTATGCAAGATGAAGTCCAGTCTTATCATTGGAATAACAGCCAGGCAACCCTCCACCCTTTTGCCATTTATTTTCTAAGTGATGGTAAACTGCACAACCTGAATTATGTGTTTATTTCGGAAAGCTTGACACATAATACAATTGCATTTCATTTATTTTAAAAAAAATTAATGCCTGATTTAAAAATCAAAATACCAGGACTTAACAAAATTTTTTATTTTTCGGATGGATGTGCTGCGCAGTACAAAAACAAAAAGAATTTTCTGAATATATGCCTGCATAAAAAAGATTTTGGTGTTGAAGCAGAGTGGCATTATTTTGCCACCTCGCATGGCAAAAGTGCCTGCGATGGCTTGGGAGGAACTGTTAAAAGACTTGCTGCCAAAGCCAGTTTGCAGAGGCCCTATGACAATCAAATAATGACACCTCTACAATTGTTTACTTGGTGTGAAGAAAACATATCTGGCATTGATTTTAAATATTGCACAGAAGCAGATTATACAAATCATGAAATAATTTTGAATAAAAGATTTGCGGAAGTCTTAACAATACCGGGGACACAAAAAATTCATGCTGTAATTCCTCTTACAGAAAGCACGTTTTTGGCAAAACAGTTTTCTACATGCTTAGAGGTCGAAACACATAATCTTTTTAAAGGTGGAAGCATTATTTTGCAAAATATCGAGTCAGGGTTTGTCACTGTAGAATATGACAGTGCTTGGTGGCTGGCTTGTGTCTTGGGGAAAAATAATGAGAGCGGAGAACTGAAAGTAAGCTTTCTTCATCCACGAGGACCTGCCTCATCATTTTTTTACCCAACACCTCAAGATATTTTAATTATTAAACCAGAAAGTCTTATAAAAAAAGTTGAACCCAACACTGCTACTGGCAGAACTTACAATGTCAGCAAAAAAGAAATGTCAGATTCATCAGAAATTCTTAAAAGAAAGTTAAAAAAATAAATTTAAGGTATATAGTTAGTCTTAGTGTTTTCTGTCTAATTTTTATCAACGAAGTAGAAAAGTTGTTTATTTCTTTTGCGAGTTTAAAATAAAATAATTTGTAGATAAAGCCTCTGGGTATTTTTTAAAACCTGTATCCATCCAACAAATTTATTTATTTTAATATCCAGTGCACTATTGGTGCTCCTAAAATATGTTTATTTTTTTAAATGCATGATTTTTAATGTACTTAATATTTTTGATATTTTTTTTGACATTGAACCCATCATTTCTCCATCATAAAATTTTGTGGATAATTAAGTAACACTTTGACCAAAATTATATATTTTTTTCAAAAAAATTAAAAATGGCCTTTTTGAATTTTTCAATTTTTTTTTGTTAAAATTATGTTGTGATATTTCATAAAAAAGAGCTTCAAAATGACTTTAAAATGAGCCATTTATTACTTTCCTAGTGTAAGTGGTTCTCGAGATATTGCTAGTTTTGTACATTCTTGTTAAGGTCAAAATGCTGACTTTTTTATTTTGAAAAATTAAAAAAAAAAAAACTACGAATCAAAAAAATCTAAAAATTTGCATTTTCAACTTTTATGGTAAGAAGAAAATATATACCAAAAATCATCAAAATTGGAATTGGTCGCGTAAAATTTTTGTGATTTTTTGGTTGATTTGATATGGAATGACCCAAAAGTAAATCGATGACCCCTCCCCAATTTTTTTTGGAAACATTGTATTTAGTGCCCCCTCCTTTCATTATAAAATTTTCATAACCTTAAAGCTGAGGGGCTTCTAACTGAAAGACGCGACATTGATAGAACCACAGACCTAAAAACCATAGACCCTGAATCCCATTCATAAATTCTTATTTGTTTTGCCCCCAAGCTAGCCTGTGTGCCATAAAAGGACAATGATTTTCAGAACGTTGCTCGACAACACTGTGGTAAAACATTTGTATGTTTGTAGACGTATGTCCTAGATACATCCATTTGTTTTACATGCTCTACCAGTAGCGGCGAAAAATTAATAAATATGTAAAAAATGGGTTAATTGCACAAAAGCAGTAATTTGTAGTTTTCACAAATAGCGGTTAAAAGAGCGTTTTTTTACGAGCGTTGATTTAAATTAACTAGCGCAGCGAGTGATTTAAAACAAAAAAAAACTAGTTTTTTTGCATCGGTAACCATGCTTTTGTAATTTACTGACACTTACTTCACACACGTCTTTGGCATGAAGTTATAAAAACCCACCTCCTTCTTGTCACTCTTTCAAAAACCCGCCACCAATTTAATTGTGTTATGTTGTTAAATATTTTTTTAACTGCTAATGGTGAGTAAAAGCAATTAAGGTAGGTGATAATTTTAATAATTCTTGTAAAATTTGCATTAAAATATTTTACTATACTTAACAATTTCGTTTTACCCATTGTTATTTTACATAGGTGAGGTACACAGAACTTGAAACCCTTAGGTCTGTGGTCAGGTACCTGCTTTTCTAAATTTAGGACTAAAATAAGAAAATACCAGAATAAACAGGCAATAAAACATAATAATATTTTGATATATTATTTTTGCCTTTGTTAAGAAATTATAGCCTTGAGCACACCTGCACAGAGGGCATATAAACAGGTTGGTGGTCCTAACAACAAAGCATATTAAAAAAAAAAACATTTTTTTTATGAAAAATTCTTTATGGGGGCACCTATTAGAGGGTCCCTAGGACCCCAAATCCGCCGGCGCCGGTTTTTTTTTTTAATTTTTTTCACTAAAATAACCCAATCCAACACAGCCCAACTCAACCTAACCCAACCCAACACAAAACAATCAAAAAAATACATTACACCCTTTTTTCTCTTAAAAAAAAAACCGGCGCCGCCGGATTTAGGGTCCTAGGGACCCTAGTAGGTGCCTCTATAAAGAATTTTTCATAAAAAATCAAAAATGGTAGAAAATTGTATACTGCATAATTACCAAAAACAGTAATACCAATAATTGAAAATAGGTAAAGGACGACACTGACCGGTAATTATCACAACAAAACTACAGCTGATTTTGACATTTACCTTTGAAACGAAATCCCTTGATTTGGGTGTTCCAATCGTTTACACACGATGCACTCCCGCACCATCCTATAGTTTTTAACTTTTTTTAACAAGTTTATAAGAAACACAAAAACCACACAAAAAGTTTCGAAATCGGAATTATTTGGACAGGGTCGCTATGCAACGCTGCATAACATATATAATGAATGCAAACCCCCAGGTAGTGCGCAGAAGACGGCAAGGTATTGCGACTTGCCAGTTCTTGTTTAGGGATCGTTGGGAGTATTGGAAAAAATATGGGCTTTTTATTTTTTATGAGTTTATTTTTTATCTTTTGTTTTGTAATTATAGTTTTTAAATAAATAAACATTGTTTAAATGATATTTTTAAATATAGCTGCTTATAGTGGTAAAAAAGCACCAAGATTTTCATGAAATTTCAGAACTAACAAGAAAGTAACCTCAAGCTGGCAACAAGGCTTCATCCTACTATGCTTTCATCATTTGGGGAACACGAGCTTATATACTACATGTATGTAATCATTTTCACATCGCATACTGGCTCAGACACATTGTATCTTTTTTTCTAAACTAAACGCGTTGAGGTTCGTGAAAGCTGTCAAATTTCAATATTGGTTTATGATCAGCCAGTCAACTTTTATTTTATTTTCTGTAGAAACTCAGCTTTCGAGTATGAAGAACATGATTTTTTTGGCTGCAGCACTTTTAACAAAATCTCCAAACATTCGTTGAGCGTATCCGTAGGCAATACCTTTTTTTGTGTAGTTCATATTTTTACTTACCCCTACAGCTGTATCGCGCACTTAAAACCTTCGCAGCAACGGGTATCATTATAAGTTTACTAAAATAATTATCCAAAATACTAAAATTAAACCACTTTTCATTAGATCGCAAGCAAACTAAAACAACAACAAAAATGGCGAAAAACGTCAAAAATGATCTTATCATAATCCGATGCTTAGATCTAGAAGCGTTTAGTAGCCGGTTTCGCACTTTGGATTTTTTAAAATAAAAATTTTCAAAAAATGTGCAAAAACGCCATTTTAGTTCAATGGCACATGGGCCAACTTTTTTTTTATGACAAGGGTTGCTTTTCGTTTGACGTATCTCTTGCTCATGCATCAGTTTTTAAACAAGGTTGAGTATGTTTCATTACATTTTCAGTTTCAAAATGACAAATGTCTTATTGTAATTTTATGACATTTTCGTTATTTTCTTAGGTTGTTTTTGAAGTTTCATCCCGTTTCTTCCAGGTATCCAACCCACATGGCAGCAATCCATCGCCGCCTCACCCCAACGCGCCCAGCAACTCAGATTGCAACAGTTGCAACTAGAGAGGGAACGCCTCAAACAGAGACAACAAGAGATTAGACGGCAGCAAGAAATCATGATGCGAAGCTCGTCTGCAGATGGGAATCTGGCCACTGTGATCGATCCGTTTTTGTCCAGTTTGACTGAGCATTCACGTCAGGAGTCTGGGGATAGTGGACTCGGTGAGTAGAAATTTTTCTATTTCTCACTCGTTAAATACTTTAAGATGATGTGAAATATTTAACCTTTTATCTTAGAATAAACGTCCCCTAAATCAACTGTATTTTTTGGCATGATATTGACACTAACTGTGTGTGTGTGTATCCCTCCCTAGCGATGCACTACACAGTGGTTTTAGTTTTCTAGGTTTATATCTCCACCGTTAATAATTTCTATGATTTATCATTGTATTTTGATAGTTTTTGGCCTATACAAATACACTGTCATAGCGAACTTTGAGGTAACACAAATAATGTTTTTTCTTGTTTTGTTCCAGAGGGAAGTATTCTAAGATTTAATTAAGCCCAGTTTCTTGGAGGAGGAGCGCTTACCCCCTTATTAAAGATTCTCTCATTTTTTTTTTAAATATTACGCTTTCTTAAAATAATTAGAAAAACTAGAAACCTTATTTATTATTACATTTAATTTATTAAGAGGTCACTTTCTGAACACATAGCACATAGACAACCACTTTTTGTAAGGTTTTTTTAATTGCGAGAACTTATTCACCGTGAAACCAAGCCAATAAATCTAGTAAAGTTTTATCATCAATTGCTTACTTATTATTTCCATTAAAGGTATGACAACCAACTACTCAATGCCCAACACCCCAGAAGATTATCTAGCTAGCATGGATGACAATATGGACGTAAGCAGCGATAGCAACAACTTGTCGAATGACGTCACCTTAAACGATCCCATCGACTCAACCGACGATTTAGTGCCTTCCCTGTTAGTCGAGGAATTTCCAATACTGGAAGATGTTCAATCTTTGATAAACCCAGCTACGACCAAGTCCGATAACGGACTGATTTGGTTGTAGATCAGAAGTGGGACTGACCGACGTTTTTTTTTTTATCATGATGCAATTTTATTGGTAAGTGATTTTTATTATGGCGATCTAATTTTATCAGAGAGATCAAGAGTCTACTTAGAATTGTTTTCTTTATACGTTATTTCCTATAAAATCCCTGTTGGAGTTTAAGGTCTCATTGATATTAGAAATGGGTGCCTTTTTTCAGTTATCTTTCTTGTTTCTGTCTAGCAAGCCCAGTCTTGCCAGATTTGAGAACATATGACACACATCGTTTATTGAAATTCATCTGTACCTTTCACTCTGGTTGATATAGAAATCAAGTCACCTGGGAGATTTTCGACATACTTCAAAATCAAAAGATTCATTAAAACTCCAGTTTAATGTTATCGGCAGAGAGTCTTTATAAGTTCATAATCTTGAAATATCGAATTTTTTAAATGTATAAACAGCAATTTAATTTAGTTGATAGACTCTTGATCTGCTATTAAATGATTTATTATTTTTATGTCGTTATCTAAATATTATCCTTTACAAAGTATGATGCCTTATATTTCTGTGGTTTAAATGTTTTACATTGAAAAGTGCCTTTATCTTAACAAAAATTTTAATACTTTAAAAAAGATAATGTTTTGTTAATGAAATTTTTAATTTTTTCTAGATTTGTGGAATATTAATTAATACCTTAAAACATTGCAGTAATATTCGATTAAAAAAAGTTTTGATTTTGTTGTTTACCTCGTAAGAATTCGGGAATTATACAGGGTTTAAAGTTACCTGGAGATCCTGGAAATGTCGTGAAGAACTTTTTGGGTCCCATGGGGATATTTTTAAAATTTATAGTCATGTATGTATGTAGATTAGAATTCAAATTTAAAAACATTTGCCTAGGTAGCTATAAAGTTGTTGCTTTTACTTCGATTTTTATCAATTTTTGTCAACAACATTTAAAAAATATTAAAAAATGGTATTTTTAGTATAATTTTTAAAAATTTTAGCCATGATTTTGACATCAAATTTTAAGAATTTACACTAGATTCGCATGAGAACCCGCCCTTTTAAATATAAATTAGTATTTATTTGTTTACCCACAACCAACTACTAAAAACGGTGCGATCACCCCTGACTAAGATTATGTTTTTTTTTATGAAATAAAAAATAAGTATTATTTGATAATTGTTAAATAATATGTTATTTTTTTCAGTTTAATTTGAAAACATTTTAAAATGTATTATTTGAACAGTAGTCAGTAAAAATCATGCCCAGTTGTCAAATAATAAATTTTGTTTGAAATTATATCCTTTTAAAGTCAATTGTTAAAGCAGATCAAAAAATTTCTAAAAAATAGTTTAAAGAGCGAACAAATTTATAGCCTGAGGAAAGCTTTGTATTTTAGAAACTTCAAGGCTACTTACGTTTTTCGTTAACAGTAGGTTTAAAATATTTGGAGAGTAGTTTATCTTCTAAAATTTGGTGACAGAGAAAACCTGGAAAGTCATGGAGTTTTTTTGACCTGGAGACTTTAAACCCTGGTAGCAATATAAGAAAAATTGTTTCAATAATATTTTGTATTTTTTGAATAATAAGTTAACTGAATTTGATTGAGAATTTTGTTCTTGCGGATTGTTTGAACCAAGAAAAAATACTCTTGCGGCTTTAATATCTACATTACAAAATCCTACTAGTTACTTACTATATAAGGTGATTCAGAAACTATTAAAACCTTTGAGTGTCTTTAAATAACTTGCACATTTTTCGATTAGGGGGAGTACACTTTATATATCATATACTCCTTAATAAATTTTGACAAACCAATATCTTTAGTATTTCCAGTTGTATTTTCATTGTGTAGTAATTTACCGTGTAAAACTTTTACAAATCGGAAGACTGCTGATAAACTAAAAAGTTTAAATCACAATTTTAGTTTTTTGAATTACTTTTCAATTGTCATGGAAAAAATCGTTCAGAAATGTATACTGTCGGTTGCAAATAAATCTGTAATAAGTTATTTTTGATTTTGAAGGATTAAAAACTAGTATTCAAAAAAAAAGTAAATAGGTATATGTAAAAAAGTCCGAAAAAATTAGTTGTGGTTTTTTATCAAGCTTTAAAACACAAACACAAGACTGAGGCGATACCTTATTGCCAATTGTATTTCTAATTCTAAATTTTATCAGCAGGAGATTTGTTTAAAGTGCGTTATTTTAAATTATATATTTCTGAGTCACTATATTTTACTTTACTTTTTTCCCTGTAAGTTATATGCAACTTGATTAAAGTTTCTCCTTTAAATTGGTTGAAAGATTTTTTGTACATAGTTCAGGGGCAAAATTTACGGTTTGCTATTTATTTCATAGACATGCAATCTATTTTTACGGATTTAACTCAAGAATTGGGGCTCTAACTTTTTTCGAGTCCTTTTTTTATTGTATTTAAGGCAGTTACTTTAATGTTAAGTACTATGCCATATTAGAACAATATTTATTAGTAGACTTTTAAATTAGTAATTAACGTTTGGTAGGTACATTTAATCATTGCCTAATATATAGGAAAGTCGGCCAACCTAATGGACAAAACCGTTGACACTTTTTTTGGTCCAAATCATTAAATATCTTGGACAAAATAAGTCGCACACTTTTATTTCATATAATTTTTTTTGGATAGGTTTTAAAATAATATCTGTATGAAATAAAAAGTGTTCGACTCATTTTGTTCAAAATATTTAATGATTTGGACCACGATGTGACCCAAAAAGTGTCAGCGGTTTTGTCCATAAGGTTGTTGTGTAACTTCCCTATATACTAAACAATGATTTGATATACTTTAATTTTAAATTGGCGTCGTCGTTCGTTTAATAAGTAATGCTCTGTAAAAGTGTAAAAGGACCATGTATTTTTTAATCCTGAAATTTGGAGTTCCGCAAAGTAGCAGCAAAACAAATAAGAAATCCGAAAAAAAATCCGTATTAAGTGGGAGTAATAATTCTGACAACTACAGAGTTCTGCAGGAAAACTACTGGGTACATAAAAAGCAGTAATTTATCAGAATTCCAGAGACAAAATTAAAAAAGTATGGTTCGCTCCTTTTACTCTTATATTATTAATTATCGTTTCATTATAACATTGGTAATTAGTAACTGTACGTATCTATGTTTATTTAAAGCTTGACTTTAAATATTTACATCTGGGATTGGGAGAATTGTACAAAACTGGACTAACCCGTAAAGTTAGTCAACCTAAGAATTCATCATATCTTCAAAATTTGCTCAACTTATCTTTTTTAAGTTTTTTTTAGGTTAAGACAGCGAGTATGTAACTAAAATAAAGAGAGAGGTTTTTGGTTAACAACATCTGCGTATAAAAGTGATTATTCCGGAAGTTATCGTTGATTTTTAGGTTAAAAGATGGACTTATCACGAAATAATATTTCAGGGTCGGAGTAGCGACGGTTGCCTCAAATTTTGGTGTAAAGTGTTGTTTAAGGTAATGAGTATCCTAAAAGTTATACTGTATGATCGAATTTAACCATTATGATCCTAAAAATGCTAGTAGAAAAACAATCTCCTCTACCTGTTTCGATACAAATAATAAAGCTTATAAAGAAGCGTAGTTTCATTTTAGTTTCATACTCGTTGGATAGAAGTAGTGTTAGTTGATAATAATTACTACGTTTTTGTGATGGGTTTGAATCGCAATTAAAATTGTATCTATATCATTTCACCTTTGTTTAGTGCTATATAAAGAAAAAGATCGCGATCTAATCAGTCCATAAAACGTAGTACAATAATATATTTGCTTAATGCCTTCGCGATTTTTTTTGCATTTAGGTAATATTGTTACGTTCTATTGTTCAATAATTTTTTTATATCCATTATATTGAAGTTATCAAAAATATCAAAAGATTTGAAGGGCACTTGTAAAATAACACCTCTGAATCCATCCAAAATGTTTATTACGAATTTCAAATTTTTCTACTTAGATATATTAATTAGATAGCTCAAGATCCGTTTTGGTCGTGCCTTAATATTTTTATAAATATGACAATCTTCTAAAGGGAAATATTAATGATATAACAATGTATATTATTAACTATTATTAATAGAGTAAGTCTTCTGGCAGCATTCTTTATGCCATAACTGTGGTTAAAGTGCGGATAAAAGCATTTGTTAAAATGATCAGGACAGTACGTTTACCCATAAAAAATTTAACATTTTGATTGTATCGAGTGGAACACTTGTCATTTAACAAAGTGAATATGTGTTATCAAAGGGAGTTTATTCGTTTCTTGGAATATTTTACTTATAGTTTTAAACAACTTTATTAAATAACATCTGTTTACGATTGCCTCCACCAAAAATCCCGAAATTTTGAAAAAACTTAAATTAATAAAAAAAACCTACTGTATTTTACAGAACTAAAAAAAGTAATCAAGTGGCTAGAAAGGTAACAATAACATTAAATTATCATAGCACATTATATCTTTTGTCAATTAGTGTATCTGCCCTTAAGCAGAAACATTTTTATTGTCAAAATGTCCTGATATATATATAGGGAGTCCATGTAGTTTTGTAAAAAATTTGGAGTTACTGACTAGACATACGATTTTGTATAGGTTTTGTAGCAAATTTATTGGGTTTTAACCTTTTTGATAGTTCTGTAATTAACGTAACTCAAATATTTGAGACCTTTAAGTACATAGTAAAAATCATGAAGATAACAATTTAGCTAGCTACTAGATTAAGTACAAAAAATTGACTAGCAATATAATTATAAAAACAACGTAAGTGTAAGCTTTTATAAATCCGTCCAATATTTATACAATATTTATTTATATCGTGAGATTTATAATAATTTTTAAGCTGTTATGCATAAAAGTTTTTCAAAATTGTATTTTTACAAAAATATTTGTTATTTTATAATAAGTTTTGTTAATACGGAAGTAAAATGGTGACATGTAAATACTGCCAGAAGACGAATAAAGTATTACAAACTTATTTTTGGTAAGTGAGTCAAAAATATTTTCTAATTGCAATAAGTGATCGTAATTATTTCAAGTAAGGTGCTTTTAGCTTAATAAAATCTACTTGTGCAATACTTAATTTTTGAAAATTAGGATATTATATTTTCAGTTAAAATTTTGTTCACACATAATACTGCTTGTCCCAAAATGTGCTTTTATTTCTAGTTTAAATAATAACCCGCTTTTGCATCAACTTTGTCTTAAATTCAGCTACTATGTAGCTAATTGTGTTTTTTCTGACTTTTGTCTTGTGCGCTCCAAAGCTAAAGAAAACAGAAATTTACCAAGTAGGTTTATATTATCTATACAGGGTGTTCTGGGAATCGTGCCATATATTTTAATGAGTGATACTAAATTAAAAAACAAGCAAAAAAGGTCATAACATAAGGGTCAAAAGTCCTTCAAACTGCGCTATGTTTTTGCTTTACCTTGTTTAGAAATGAATAAAAAGAAAACAAAATTTTGTAGTCATAATAAGTATAGAGTATAAAAAAATAGTGTCAAAATTACGAAGAAAATACTTGTTTTTGGTATTAAAGAGAGGTCCCCAGGTATACATAACATGAACATATCCTAGACTGTTTCTAAAAGCAAAGGTTTTTTCTAAAAATTTAATTGATATAAATGTATCAAACTGAATGAATACAACATTTTTCAATCGTTATAAATTGAAAAATTGTTTAACTTTTTTAATTTTTGGAGTGTCGTTTTCCCCCACTCTTCGACCTTTATAAACCAAATATCCTGAAAACAAAGGAGTTTAAATCTCCACATTATAGAAACACTTTCCTATTTTTTTAATTTCTAAGCACCCATAAAAATATATGACATGATTAGTATGACCTCGGTTCCAACTGAAGTAACTCGACTAAACCTATAGTAAAACCCAAATGCAGGATTTTGGTATGTAACCAATATACCCAGAAACAGGTCAGTTGTTTTTACATTCACAAAATTTGGGACAGCCTGTATTTCTATCGAAATAGTATTTCTTGTAACATTTTTTTAAATATTAAGTTTGTGCTGTATCGTGTTTTACACCATAAATTTTATGTCCTACAATAAGCAAAAAATAAGTTTAAAATAAAATCAAGAAATACTTGATTTTTGTTATAAAGCTAGGAACACACGGTGCAACTTTTCCATATATCCAATTTAGCTTTAACAAGCTAAAAAAAGACGCAAGCAGATTGTGTCTCCTTTTATCCTGTTATTAGAAAATTTGACGCATGAAAAAGATGCATCATGTGTTCCTAGCTTTACACGTGCAAATTTGCTACAGTTCATCCAGCGAAAATCGCCTTTCAATATACAGGATGTTTCAAAATAATTCAGTATCAAGATTTTACACATATGTGTCTGCAAACTCTTCATTACGGATCTACAGAGCGTTAAACTTTCAAGATTTTTTTAGTTTTTTTGTTTATAAATCTTGCAGTTTTTTAGATAAAGACTTTTTTGTAGGGCACCGGTGGTGGATTCTGAAATACGAATTTAATTCTTTGTTTTGTTTAGACACTTTTTTGTCTCATGTATTTTTTTCTATTTTAAAACTTTAACGCTCTGTTGATTGGTAACAAAACGTTTCTTTATAGCAAAAGAAGTCTTATTTTGACCTGAAAAATACGCCTTTAATATCTCGAAACTGAATTTTGAAGCACCCTTTATTAGGTCACGAGTTATAAGTAAACCAGAAAATCGTAGCGTTTTTTTCGCATTCCTCGACAAACAGTTTTCGCTGGGTAGACTGTTCCGTAGTATGCAAAATTTACGCTACGGCTTTATGTTACATAAGATTTTGTTGTAATTTTGATAAACCACATTATTATATTTCACTAGTTTTATTATCATCCATATTCATTTAAAAATAATTATTTACATTTGTTAAGTTATGTTGTATTTCAATTAATAATAGTTTAATCATATAAGGTGGTATTTTTTTCGTATAGCCATTATATTTCGGTCTAAAATTTTGATGTGCTGTTATTTTGTATTTGATGTATATTTAATTAAGGAATAAAAACATTCTAATTTTATTTGTGTTTTTTTCTTATTTTCTATAAACCCTAGTAAATGGGAAGTTAAGGATTTTCTCATGTACTATTTAGCATTTCGGTGTGATATTTTGCGTACGGTTTTCAGTATTCGCATCGTTTTAATGCTGTTTGATTTTTTAAAAACAATAAAAAAAAGTTATTTGTTATATAGTTGGTCAGCTGCACAAGAAGACACTGTATTTATCAACACAGAAGAAATTTTACAGTTTAGTGGTTTTCTTTCCTATACAGGATGTTAAAGGTATGAGTGCAAATATTTTGATGGGTAATAATAGGGAAAGTACAAAGAAGAAAAAGATTCATGTAACTTTGAAGGATTACAGGAGACTAAAAAGTTTCTAAACAATTCACAAAGAATTCATTTCGTATTTCAGAATCCACTAGCGCACCACAAAAAGGTTTATGAGGAGAAAAAGGGCTTGACTCCTGAAAAAATATCTACCTGTAGATTCTTACAATCACTTGACATTCTCCTAATAGCACGCGATATTCCCTCGATGTGCTATGAATGTCTGAATGTTCTGGCATATTCACAGGATATTCCCAGAATGTACAGAAAATTTCTCCCAAAGAACATTGATTTAGCACATAAATAGCACATTTAAAAGACATTTTCAGAATATCCTGGGTAGTAATGTTCTACTAAGGTCCAAAAAATGTCCTTTGATTTGGCACATTGAAAGCCCATTTAAAAGACATTCTCAGAATATCCTAGATCCTACATTCAGGGAATACTCTAAGCAGGATATTCCATGAATGCTCTCGTAAGGTCCTAAAAATGTCCTTACATTTGCACATCGATAGCACATTTAGGAGATATTCTGGGAATATCCTGGGTAATACATTCGGCGAATGTTCTAGTCAGGATAATCTACCAATGTTCTACCAAAATCGTAAAAATATCACACAATATTGTAACGTTTTTTATTCTAACGGCTGCGGTAAAGATTTTTTTCGGGATATTTTTATCTGTCGCTGCAAGTTTTCTTTTTATTAAAAAAAAAAAACTTTTTGGCCTAAAAAAATATTAAATCATGATTGGAAAGAAATAATATTTTTCTGTATACGATCATGGTCACGCAGCAAAATTTAAGATGTTATTTTGTTCAAAAAGCTTGTTGGGGTAAGCTAATATTTATTACCAATAAAAATTTTTTTATGAAAATAGGTTGAGTCGCTCGGGACTGGTGCATAGAACAAATAACATAATCCCCTTCCACTACCGTTTGGGAGAGTTCGGGGAGGGGGGTAATATATTTATCCAACAAAAAAAGAATTATGAAAATCCGTTGAGCCGTTCGCGAGTTATCCTGCATTGAACAAACAACGTAATACCCTTCCACTAGCGTTTGGGGGGATTCGGGGAGGGGGGTAATATTTTTAGACCATAAAAAAATAATTATGGAAATCCGTTGAGCCGTTCGGGAGTGATCCTGATTTTATGTAAAAAAAAACAATTCACGGTGCTCTTCTAACAGAAAACAATGCCCAAAAGGTTATACCCCGCTAATATATAACTTCTCTCATAAGCTTTTGTAGCGCAAAAGGTTAAGTCGAGTCCTTGGAAAAGTGTTATATGGATGCCAGAAGGTTGAGGGTTCGAATCCCATCGCTGTAACTTTTGTTTTTAATTTTTTTGGGTGTTTTGTGATAGAACATATTTTTTCAAGCTCAAAAATATGTTTTTTCCCCGCCTTCAAAGTTCTATGAGAAGGACCCATAATATTATAAATGTGCTATGAAAATCCTGGAAAAATATTCTATGAATGTTCTACCAGGATGTTCAAGGAATATCAAAACTTTGGACACATAATATTCCCTGAACATCCCTGGTATGCTTAGAGGATTTAAGGGAATATTCCCAATATCCTAGTTGAACATTTAGCGAATGTTCGGGGAATATTTTTGCGTGCTATTAGGATCTGGATGGGAGCGGCAGTACTTTCAATGATGACGCATGAGCAGGGGACCATATTTTTATGCTACCGCCGAACGTACGTGTGAATTTTTTATGGGAGGGGGATTATGCTAACAAAAATAGCGTGACGTCATTCATGGACAGCCCCATGATGTGAGTCCCAAAAAGTAACCTATGTTTAAAATTTAAAACTAAATATCTCAAAAACTGCAAGACTAAAAAGAAACCTAAAAAAATCTTATTTTGAACCAAAAAATGATTGAATTTTGGAACGTTCTGTATATAAGTTCAGAATTTAGAAAAAAATTTCCTAAAAAAAATAATGTTCTTGTCCTGTTTTGCTTTAGATTCTTATTATATCTGGTTATGGAGATCTGGTCATATATTGACATATAAGTAGCAGGTTTAAATATATGGTGCAATTAAAATAACCCTATATATCCATGCGCTTGTTTTCTACCTTGCCATTTCCCTTTATTTATTAGGCCAATAAGACAAACCTCTAAGAATTAAGTATATAACGTCATGTTTAGCCACTTATGTAGTAGAATATACAGACCGCTTCAAGCTACTGCGAACATAGGGGGAATCAAGTCCAATTTACTCTCCGTGCCGTACGACCGAGGTGGATTCGAAGCACGCTGCAGTGTTATCTTTTGGAAATTCATTTTGTTTTTATTATTTTGTTTTATTTCTGCCTTGCTCGAGAAACAGATGGGTAAGTTCTTAATTGAAATAATACATTTTTAAAACCAAAAATGGATGTCTACGAAGTTGCCGAAAAAGTGCAGATGGTCAAATGGTGAAATCGTCATAACCCAACACACGTTCGATATTGGTCGAGGGAAAATTTGCATTTGTATTTTGACGTAAGAACACAGTATCCCCAAAAACTAAATGTTTGGGGGGGGGGGTATTATAGGGGAACACATAATTGGGCCATTTTTTATTAACGGCAATTGCAATTTGAATGGTCCTAGATACTTGGATCTACTGCAGCAGCACATTATTCCAACTGCTAGGCAGTTGTTAGGTGTAAGATTTGGTGTAAGCTCCTAATGACTTCTATCTGTTTTTGAAGATGATTTTCAAATTATCACCCCTAACATGCTTGGAAACGTTAGAAGAGGTTTTTATAGTAGGCTCAGATATTGTCTAGCCGAGCAAGGAGGACTTTTCGAACATTTGCTTTAATTTTTTTTTGACTGGGAGAATCTTTTTGGTTTTTAGAATGTATTATTTTATTTTGAGAACTTGCTTTTATTCTGTTTCTCCTTATTATTTTCATTGTAACACGTCGTCACTGATAAATCTGAGCAGTTGACAATAAAACGCTCTTATTTATCAGTGACAAAAAATAAGAAAATTACGTTATAAAAATTTGCGTATTTATTGCCCAAATTCCGGTTTCATTGACTACACTCCACACAGCACCGTGGTTAGAGGCGTACTAAATACCAAAGGAAAGTCATGCAAGTGGTGATCGCACGCCTGAGTATTGTTTGCTTCACTGATAGGCGTGCGGTGTCTCTGCATGTACGTACACTGGCAAATTAGACTTCTTCCGCCCTATGTTCGCAGTAGCTTGAAGCGGTCTGTATAGGCGAAAACTGGATCAGAGAAAAAGCTGGTCAGTTTTTGATGTGGGAAATAAACGCAGAAAAGTATTTAAACTTGCGAACAAAAACAAGCTATCGGATCGAGATAAGCTACTTACATAAAATTGGGTCCAAAAATTATTTTTGCTTTTTAATATAGATTATTCCCCGTCTTTAAAGCAGTATTTGGCATCTAATCCTGGTTCTGAAATTTTGTACACAGTTTTGTACGAAAAATTAAATTTACTCTTTTGTTTCTGAAAATCCCCATTAAACACAGAAAAATTTTTAGTCTATCTAGAAAAAAATTATTTTTGCGATTTGCCATTTTTCCAAAGCCCATTCTTCTAGATGATGTGCCGGTGTGAATCGAAATTGAGAAAATCCTTTGCCTATCTACATTCCAACCTTTTGCCGCTGCCATCTATCAGAATATAGAGTGGGCAATAGGATTTTATGAATTTTATTTCACACCGGCCAATGAAATCAAAAATGGGGTTTGCAAAAATAGCAAAACAATTTGCTCAAACAGCAAAACACTTTATTAAAACAAACAAGCATTTTTACTGATACAGCAATAACACCTGCTGCACATAAAATCTGCAACTGCTTTTTAGTTTTGACCCTCAAATCTAAAAAGTGCTTTTCTTAAATAGAAAATAATTCAGCGGTCATTTTAGCAAAGTAGATTTTGCAGTTATAGCAAAATTTTTTGTCAAAGTCAAAATACGCTACATTTTTGACTTGCTCATGCCATGTTTCGAACGATGCCTGCTTCTTTGACGGGTGTGATGACAGAATCTCGTTTCGTACGGAAGGATGTACGTATCGTTACGGACCCACGAACGCACGCAACGATTTCAATCAGCAGTTTTGTCATCGCACCCTTCAAAAAAGCGGGCATCGTTCGAAACATCGCATAAACAAGTCAAAAATGTAGTGTATTTTTTTTTATTTCGAACGCGTTAGGTATACGGATACTGATGCGTTAAACTATTTACTTTAAGTGTCTAATATATGTTAAAAAAATTACGTGATTTCTGTTTGATGTAACAGTGGTGACAGTGACATCGAATAAAAACAATTAAACAAACACATTTTTCAAAATAGGAAACATGCAATTTCGGTTTTTTTTTTAATTTTTCGACGCCTATGACTAAACAAGAACAGAAGATGCTTCTCTTTCTGCTAGATTATAGAGGACCGATGTTTCCATCCTTTTTAATGAACGTAACTTTGATGGGGTTGTTGTGTCCCTCTTGCATCAAAATATGTCATACATACAGGGTCTCTACTCCTGGCTACCCTCTTTCCAAGCCCCCATTTCCATCAAAAACCAATTATTTTTTACCAAATATGATAAAAATCGGTTAAGCGGCTCGTATCCCAGATATCATTACAAAATTTTGTATTTGGTTCTTTTCTAATCCAAATAATTCATTTCTAGTGGAAATAAAAAAGTTTTTTTACCGATTGCAATATTAGCCATCTTTGATTGAAATATGACGGCAAAGCGATTTTTTTTCTTCACAAAAGGCTTATTTCTCTTATCAGTTTTTTTTTTGAAATTGGTAAAGTTATAGAAAAAACAATTTTTCCGGTTCACCTTGTATGTTCATATTATATATCTTGGATGTCCAGGTCTATAAATATAAATGGTAAAAAAAATGGGACAGGGCCGTACCAGAAAAAAAATTCACTGAAGTTTTTAAGAAAAAATGATATTTTATTCAAAAACTTAAGAAGAAATTTAATTATGAAGTAAAATTTTGGTCCGTATTTAATTTGTGTTTTTCTAAAATGATTGGCACAGACATGTTTTTACAGAACTCAATTATCTCTTAAATAAGGGTGATAACATCAATTGATAATTTCGACCATTTTTCAAAAACTACAAGGGACAGAATACATTTTTAATACCATTTTTCGTACAAGGGACATAATAAATTGTTAATACCATTTTTTAAAATTTATTTATTTATTTAAAATGGGACACGAGCAGATTTTCTCAAAAAGTGATCAAAATTATGAAAAAAATCCCAAACCCCATTTTCGCTATATTGGAATTTTTGTAGAATCCTTCCCCTACAAAGGGTAAGCTTCTCCCCCAAAATTTAAATGGGCAAAGTGCATGAAGTGATACCATATTTTAAACGTCTTTTAAATGCATTTACAAACATGTTCAAATTTTAAAAACCTAACTTTTCGAGATATTCATTTACATTGTATTGCCAAATTTTTGCCCTCCTGGAAGTGTATCCTAAGAAATAATGCAATAATAATATGTATTATATATAAAACTTTGAAAGAGCTTCAAAAGTAGGTATAACTTGACCCACTCACTTTCCCTATATAAATTTAGGTGGTGAAGCATTCCCCTTCACCCTAAAAAAATTTCTATATATTCAAAATGGGCATAGAAAATCGACATTTTTTGGGATTTTTTAAAATTTTCATTACTTTTTAAAAAAAAATCCAGATGCATCCTTTTACATGGAACCCCCTGTACATATAATATTATAATATCAAAAGGTTCAGAACACACTGTATTTTTTACTTTTTTTGATTTGTCTATAGAGTGATTTTGCTGGCCTATACGAAAATAAGTGATTTGCCTTCTCCCGTTTACTTGGAAAAATCAATAACGGCCAGAGTTTGAGGTCTGCGCGGTCCCTTTAATGCGCGCTAAGGAGTCAAAATGGACAACTATCCCCCCAGTCTCTAGTAGGTTTTTCCAACCCTCCGCGTTACCCGAATTTCATCCGTCCGTACAGCCATTAAAAAAAGTGTTAATTTGAGCCGCATAAAAGTCTTTTCGATCTGCACACGTCAAGGGTAGTTTAAAAAACGTTTTTAAAATAACCAAGGGTTGTTTTTGACGGTCATATTTGGTAATATAAAAGAAGACGGGTTCTTTTATTCTCGTACTGGAAGAATCACCTAATGTGGAATCAATACTGGGGTGGTAAGTAGCGCTGTCATGGGCCATGGAAGGCAGATAACTGACCTGCACGATTATTTTGACAATGTTTGGATTTTTTTTCCATTTGTATAGTAATGGGTAAATATTATTAGTGTCAGGTAGTTAAAAAGTGCTTTGCTGATAAAGTTTTAGCTGTTATAGAATATTTTTTTGATAGGACTAAAAAAATGTGATTTCTATTCCTGCAAAAGGTTTTGCTGTTCGGGTTTTGCTAATGCAAAAAAATATTGTGGTGTTCAAACAAAAAAAAAAACAAAATCAACTCTAAAGAAAACAATATTTTTGAATACAGTTGTTTGTCATCATATATGATAAAAATTTACGTTTAAAAAATATCTCTTTAGGAAAGTAGAAGTAGCTTCTACTACTACTTTACTTCTACTTTCCTAATTTATAAGCTCCACTGAGAGAAAATGGACTATTTTTCAAATATATCTTTATTTTAGTTCCTAGATATTAAATTTTCACCAATTCACCTTTTGGTATTTTTAAGAAACCTTTGTGGCCTCCCCACCGCTGATTTATTAGGCACATACTAAATAAAGCACGAATAACTAGGTAAGTTCGGTGTGAGGAATTAAAAAAAAACTAAGGATAAAGAAAAACTCCAAAAATATTTTTGAAAAAAAATACCCTCCCCATCATTTCTATA
Source organism: Oxystoma pomonae (assembly GCA_963921995.1). Lineage (NCBI taxonomy): Eukaryota > Metazoa > Arthropoda > Insecta > Coleoptera > Brentidae > Oxystoma > Oxystoma pomonae. The sequence continues at coordinate 64,241,440 of OY998167.1, forward strand.
GTCGTGAGGTGCGAATACAGCTTGAAAGTGGAATTTTTTATTTTTTTGCTGATGTTTCAAAAACTAAAATGTTTTTGAAAATGGTCCGGGGTCAATATTTTTGTCAAGCCTATAAAATTATCTTTAATTTTATATGCAACAAGTATAAAATCACCTCCTTATTTCCTCTTAAATTTACTCCGAATATAACATTATTAAGTGAAATAGCAAAATGTCTATTTTCTGGTATTTTTAGGTACTTAAACCTAAATATCTCCAAAATATTTGAGAAATGAGTTGGTTTCAAATATTTATTTATAAAATTATCTTAACGTCAATATCTCACATGAATTTGGGTATATCCCTTGCTAACCTCTTAAATGGACCCCTAAAGTATTAGCATTCTATTCTACCATTTAAAACAAAATGCTAATACTTTAGGGGTCCATTTAAGAGGTAAGGAGAGGATTTAACAAGATTATCTTGTTCTTCAAGATAATTTTATAGATAAACATTTGAAACCAAAAAAATTACACAATTTCCCAAATATTTTGGAGACATACACGAAAAACAAACATTTTGCGATTTTACTTAATAATTTCATATACATATTCGAAGTAAAGGTAAGGAGGGGAGTTAGAGATATACTTGTTACTGTGTAGCCAGTTTAAAAAAAAGGGCAAAAGAGACAACCTCACTTTTAGTCAATTTCTCGTCAATTTATCATTAGCAAAATTTTATATTTTAAAATTTAGCGGGGCTCACCCCTTAAATCGACCCTAGCCCGTTCAACAGGTACTCTTTTGCTCGAGTCTCTATTGTTATTAAAGAACCAAATACAATTCACACCTTCTATTGTGTTTTGGAGATCGGTACTTACTAAGCGCTGAATAAGATATAAACAGTGGCGTATGATGCATTATTCGCTTATAATCTTCCTAGTTCTTAAACTCTGTTTGTGGTAGGTAAGTATAGCTTATTTTAATTTTTTTATTGTATAATACTGCCGTCCAACGGAAAAACACTGTATGTTAGGATTTCCTAGTTTTTACACCCACGGCTTTTATGCTATGTAACATGAAGATTTTTTTCAATATGTTAAAATCATCTAGTTTTATTTATTTTTTGAAAAGAACTTTTTATTTAAAAAATTTACAAAAATAGAATGGTTTTGCCCTAAAGAATTCAAAAAACACAAAATCTCATTTTTAAAAATAGTGAACATACAGTGTTTTTCTGTTGGAACATAAACATAAAAACAAAAACCAAATTACGCTTGAAAACTGTCAGGTAATCCAAACTCCCCGATTCGAGAAGGGTGAAGGAGGCTCCGCCCGCCAATTCCGTATATTTCTAACTCAGCTTTTACGTGCGTATTGTAGTGGAAAAGTGACAGAAGTGTTTATAATTTTATTTTTAAAATGTCGAAACGTTTGCATATAACTTCAAAGGCAATTATTGCAAATGTAATAAAAGTGTGTGACGAGGAAGCGAAAAGTAAAGACTTAAAACCGTAAGTATTTTCTATCTACGTTAAAACATACAATTAATTTATCTACGTTTCGAGCATCAAGCTATACTGGATATATCTCTTCAACCATAGAAAAGATTAGAAGAGAAATAAAACAAAATCAATCGCAGCCCATACAACCAGTGCCGACTAAACGAAAAAAGTACTCGATTTCAGACAAAATTGATGATGGAGATTTTCAAATAATTCGACAAAACATCTCAAAATTTTATACGGAATATAAAGTTGTTCCTACTTTGAGAAAGTTAATTGTAGAATTAAAACAAGAGATGAATTTTCAATATTCAAAAGAATCTCTTCGTCTGCTTTTAAAAAGTCGAGGTTTTTATTTTAAAAAATGTCAGAAAAAAAAATTCTTATGGAAAGGCCAAATATTTTACATTTAAGATACAAATATTTAAGAAGTATACGCGTATAGTTTACTTGGACGAGTCTTGGGTGGACAACAACATTACGTTTAAAAAATGTTGGCAAAGCGACGAAATTACTGGAGTCATCGAAAATATATCGCTAACAAGTCGATTTATTGTGGTACATGGTGGTTCCGAAAATGGATTTGTAGAAAACGCTCAGCTCATATTTAAGGCTGGATTAAGTACAGGTGATTACCATGGGCAAATGAACTATGAAAATTTTAATAAATGGTTAACAGAAAAACTTCTACTACTCTACCAAACATCCCACCTAATTCCGTAATAGTGGATAAGAAAATCCCAACTAAATCATGAACCAAAGCACTTATGAGTGATTGGCTTACAAAACATAATATCACTCATGATCCTCGAGACAGAAAAGTAGAACTTTGGGACTTAGTCTCCACAAACCACCGCCCGATCAAAAAAAATATAAAATTGATAAATTGATTGAGCCGCATGGTCATTCTGTTTTAAGAACACCGCCTTATATGTGTGAGTTAAATCCAATAGAATTGGCATGGGCATTCGTAAAGAATTATACAAGAAGCAGAAATACCACTGGAGAGTTTAGGATAAAACGACTGAGAGAGTTAATTGAAGAGGGCATAAAAGCAGCGGATGCAGAACTTTGGAAGAAATTGTTTGACCATGTCATTAAAATAGAAAACAATTACTGGGAAATAGACTAACACATGGAGGAAATAACTGAAAAAATATTTTTTGAATTATCGCCAAAAAACTAAAAAAAATCACTTTTAAGCGGTAATCCGCACCTCACGACTATAGGAGAACTGGGGAGGGAGATTTTTTTTTTTTAATATTTTTGGAATTTGGCTTTGATTGTTTTTTTTTAATTCTTCACACCGGACTTGTGTTCCCATAAGATCCGACTTAACAAAAATGAAGTTAAAAATCTCCGAATCATTTACATCAACCGAAAAGAATCTAAAAACAAAAGATCAAAAGATCTTGGGTGGAAATAACGAAAATTCAAACCTGGATGAGCATCCCATAAGGAACATACAAAGGACCAAAGCGAAAAGAGAAATGATTAAACGATGTTTAGCCTTGGGCAACCAGCGTAGGCACGCCAGTGGTTCCACTGGTCACCCTCCCCATACATCATTAAACACCATTATACACTTTGATTTCCAACTTTGAATCACTCACAAATAGGCATCGTTTCGCACTGGTACTTATCCAAGTTACCTGATACGGATTCGGCCTGGCGTTTTAATATTTCCAATAGGATTATGCTCCTGAGGCAATTAAAAACAAAAAAAGAAGTTAAAAAAACCTCCAAATCAGTTACATCAACCGAAAAGAATCTAAAAACAAAAGATCAACAGATCTGACTTGCCTGGTTAACAGCGAAAATTCGCCTTTAGAATAGCACTCGCGTAGCAGCTTACTCTGTCAGATTTTTTATTTGTTAATTTTTAGTGAATTTATAGATGAACAGTGCACATTTTTAGGAGAACGGCTCTGACTTTGAAAATGCTTTGTAAATAGGACTTTACTTTCGGTCGCAGATTGGTTGTATACTTAAAATACCCTAATAAAAAATTTGAAAATTTTGAAAATAAAACATTTTAACCCTGGCATGTGGCACATCATTGAAAAGCAGATTTCAAGAACATACCATGATGTTAGAATTTAATATCCTTCTCACTCCTGTTTTTTCATATTGTCCAATTTTGTATTGGATTATTTATATTATTTTCAAAGAATCTTAGGTTAGTATATTTTCATGTCCTGAAAATGTTATTTTTTTTTGGAATGGAGCCTTATAAAAAAGCGATGATGAAAAAATAAATTATTCCGTGTTTTGTAAAATCTTAACCCCCTTTTCTACACTCTTTATAAACTTTTCCCCAACTCAAAACCGAATCAGCTCATCGCCTGGTGCCAGAGAATTTTTATGCCAAATTTTTAGACAGATGGCATGGCAAAATTGTGTATTTAAAGGTCTTTTTTTGTTTTATTTTTAGTGGAAATTATAAATGTTTATTGAAAATGAGTTCAACATGAGGAAAATAGGGAAGGGGGGGGGGATAAATTCTAACTGCAAGCGGTATTTTTAAGATCATGTTAAAAAAAATATTTTTAATGCCAGGGTTAAAATGTTTTATTTCCAAAATTGTTAAGTTGAACTCTGATAGTTCTGCCAGTCCATATCTCAGAAAATATAAAAAATAGGTCTATATATCTATATTAATAGTATAGGGCATTTTTAAAAAGCATATTTTAAGGCCAATTTATGTTTATAATAATTTGAACGAAAAGTTATTTTAGAAAAAGTTCGTCAATAAGGGGGACTGAGAGAGGGAGGGGTAAAAGTAAATATATTTGCCACCATCGGCTTGTTCGTATGTTATTATAAGTTAATTTGTAAAAAAAGTCTGTTCTTTCATTATTTTTAATTGTATCTGTATTATGAAAAACTGACAGTTTTTTAAAAATGGCGCCCGCGTCTTAGAACTGAACTAGAAGCTGTATTTTTAGTGTATATATTTTTAAGGGCTTTCGTAGAAACATGCTCTAACAAATTTGGTTATCTTTCCTACTTAAAATGGCCGACTTAGATGTGCAACATTTAATGTAAGACGGTGGCCGTACTTTTGACAGATGACAGTTGTACCTACCCCAATTTTTAAATTAATATTCATGGTCAGGGCCGACAAGAATGTGTGTTTTTTTTGTCGGCCTTGTCATGGTTAGCCCGTGTACAAAATTTGACGATCATGGTTTAACGGATCAGCAAGTTAGGCCATAGATAATAAGAGAAGATATTTTCAATTATGGCGGATTCATTTTTGACATAAGCAAAAAGCGATCTTGGATTTTTATATTATGCCCCAATGAGTACTTACATACTGAATTTTAGATGGTTACGGCCATAAACAACGATACTAAAACATTTATGTCAAAAATGTGTCATTTTTTCAATATGGCGGACCTCGGATCCGGGAGATTTTAGGGAACTTTCGGTATGTTGTTTATAAAGGTATTCTAAAGCACAAAAAACCAAAGATGTGTTATTTTTTTTCAACTCTTTTACTACTTTTACTTTATAGATTGATTGAAGTACTTCAGTAATCCATTTTTTTAAAAATTTATTAACAAAAACTGAATAGATGTTCCTTAAATGTTGAAGTCAATTTGTCGTTCTGATGCCACCATTGACGTAACTCAGAAAAATGATAAGCGGTTTTGTGGGAGAGATTTTGAAAATTCCGATTTTTTCCTGTCCATAAGGTGTTGTTTTATAATAATGGCATAAAAGATTGGGATTGTGGTTTAGTCAAACTGTAAAAATCACCGAAGAATATTTCTATAATAATTATTATAAAAGTAAAAAAAAATAGCCCAATCGTCTGATGTTTCACAACCATATTCAATGGTCGACATCAATGGAGTATAATTGTAAAAAATGTTAGAAATACGGAAAAATTTAAATAAAACCGTGAAAGTGCATTTTTACGCATACATTTTAACCTTGTGTTTCCCGCACGATGTTCAAAAAAGTGTTTTTTGCGAACGGCGTGCGTATCACTTTCCGCACTTGCTAGGTAAATATAACTGTATGCGGAAAGTTTAAATTTCCGCACGTAAATGCGTGCGTAAAAATGACTTTTACGCGAGCCAGTAGAAAATAGTTATTGTCCTAACTAGTTCGAAATTAATCTTTCCTGTAGGCTATGCTGCTGACCTGAACGACGGTTGCAGAACGGTCGTCAAAAAATATATTTTTCTATGCTCGTGCGGGAAATACCACATTCCCGCACTGAGTGCGGAAATAAATTTAACCCCAGACTTTTTCGCACTAAAGTGTAACTTTTCGGTACTGAGAGCGGGAATGAATATACCCCGAGACTTTCTCGCACTTGATTTTTTGTTATACGCTTGCTTTCCTTTCGGGTCGTCGTCTAAAAAATGCGTTAAATTTCTTTCTCTCCGCTCCACGTCGTTCGGGTCAACGGCAGTCGAGTGCGGGAAAGTTTACCTTTTCACGCTACAGTTAGCTGGAATAATAACTATTTTTTACAAGCCTGCATTTTCATCAATTTTTCGTGCAAAATTTGGATATGCTCAAGCAAATTTCCTCCCCTCTGTGTTATCAATAACATATGTCATATTCAGCTGCAGCGGAGACCTAATTCATTTTTCAGTTAGAAAATCGGAAAATATTCGCGTGTCTAGTTCGTAACGGCCAATTAATTTGCATTCGTCAGTCTGGCTGGCGCCCTAGAAGCCAGGCTTATCCAGGATGCAATCTTTGTCAATAGAAAATAAGGCGCAAATGAACGAACAATTCAGACCAGACCATTTAACCATTCTAAAGATTACAACAAAAATAAGCCGCGATTTTATATACAGATGGAGTGCCTTATAATTTTCCCCTCCCCCTCATCCCTTGAAATAAAAAAAAATGGATCTACAAAAATAAAAAATAGAAGATACGGGGAATAATTCGACAAATGAATGTCTTTTAATACATTTTTAGGACCCTGCCAATATTGAAAAGTTAGCACAATAAAGGGAAACTACACCCAACTATGGGAGAATTTCGAAACCATCTGATTTCCTTTAAATTTTAAAATGTTATAACTATGTTTTTTTTTCTTCGTCAGTTAACAAGGGATATTAAGTACAAAATAATTTTAATTCTATTTTAGCATAATGCCTATACAATGAGCTTCAGGCTACTGCGAACATAGGGGGAATCAAGTCCCATTTACTCTCCGTGCCGTACGACCGAAGTGGGGTCGAAACACGCTGTACTGTTATCTTTCTGAAATTTATTTTGTTTAATTTCTGCCTTGCTCGAGAAACAGATTGGTAAGTTCTTAAGTGAAATAATACATTTTTAAAACTAAAAATAGATGTCTACGAAGTTGCCGAAAAAGTGCAGATGGTCAAATGGTACTATCTAGGCAGACCATTGAGACATATTCAAGAACTTTTTTTGGAGAATTTTGTAAATCGTCCAGAACCTAGTTTATCAACGAGTCATAGGTTTGTATAGAATTTTGAAAAGTTTCGTTGTGCGCCAAGAAAACCCATAAAAAACCCACTGTTTTGAATGACGAGCAGGAAGTACGAGATTTGATGATTTGCGCTGCAGTCGTGGGAGAAATCGAAAGTTAACTAGCCGCCAAATTGCCGAAGTAGTTGATACGTCTTCAGCCACTGTCTTACGTGTTCTCAAAAAGAATGGTTATCATTCTAACAAAGCGTCAAAAACGCATCAAATTTTTCCGCAGGACAACTATCGTCGTATGGAAGTTTGCGAAACAATGATGGAAAGGGCTTATCGTGATGAAAACTTTCTGAGATCTATTATTCTTTTCATAGATGAAAGCACTTTTCCATTAATGAATCGTCATAACCCAACACACGGTCGAGGGAAAATTTGCATTTGTATTTTGACGTAAGAACCCAATATCCCCAAAAACTAAATTTTGGGGGGGGGGGTATTGTAGGGGAATACGTAATTAAGGGTGATTTTTATTGACGGCAATTTGAATGGTCCTAGATACTTGGATCTACTGCAGCAGCATATTATTCCAACTGCTAGGCAGCTGTTAGGTGTGAGATTTGGTGAAACATGGTTTCAACAAGATGGTTGTCATGCTCACAATGTTGGCCTTGTTAGGGATTATCTTGATAATGTATTTCCTAATCGAGTTATAAGTACACGGGGAACTATTTGATGGCCAGCTCGATCACCCGATCTTGCTCCTAATAACTTCTATCTGTGGAGTTATATCAAAAATAAAGTTTACGGGCATGAAAGGGCTAATAATTTGGAAGAACTTCGGATTAAAATTGAAGAAGCTTTTCAAACTATCACCCCTAACATGCTTGGAAACGTTAGAAGGGGTTTTTATAATAGGCTCGGATATTGTCTAGCCGAGCAAGGAGGACTTTTCGAACATTTGCTCTCATTTTTTTTTGACTAGAAGAATCATTTTCGTTTTTAGAATGTATTATTTTATTTTGAGAACTTGCTTTTATTTTGTTTCTCCTTATTATTTTCATTGTAACACTTTGTTAGTGATAAATCTGAGCAGTTTAAAATAAATCGTTCTAATTTATCTGTGACAAAAAACAAGAACGTTATCAAAATTTGTGTATTTATTGACCAAATTCCGGTTTCATGGACTACACCTCACATTGCACCATGGTTAGAGGGGTACTAAACTCAGCCGCAAACGGTGATCGCAAGCTGGCAAATTCGACTTCTTCCGGCCTATGTTCGCAGTAGCCTGAAGCGCTCTGTATATTAAATATAAAGGTTAGATTGGCTACAGTGGCAACCAGAGTTGACAAAATTTATATTTCGCATCAGATTTTAGCTTTTTTAATGTATGTTTTAAAATGTCCCACCGTGACTTACAGGACGTTTTAAAAACGTACGCCTATATTTTCCAGGTCGTGTTTCGGTTTTTTTTCAGACGTTTTTAGAACGTTTTTTGTGTACAAATGGGACGACCTGGGGACGTCGCGTGGGGACGTTTAATAAACATTTGCAAATGTTTAAAAAATATTTCAAAGAGGTACTAAAAATATCAATATTTTTCTAAAAATTCGTATGTTTTAAAAACGTTCAAATAACGTATATAAAGACGCCCGAAGAACATTTAAAAAACGTCCAAAGAACATTTTAAAAATGTTCGAGAAACGTTTTGAATACGTCCAATGAACTTTTTTTACACTCAAAAATTACATAAATATAAATCTGTTCTGTGATGGTTGGAAAATGTCATGTGTTTTGTAGGGAGCTAAAATAGCCGGAAGGATATCTTGAATCCACTGCAACATTTTTACCACATGCTTTTTTTTTAAATTGGGAAACGTGCCAATTGGAAAATCAGGAACAAAGAGGTCGTCCTTGACCTTGACGTATTTCGGGCGCACTTCGGCGCAACTGCGCGGGAAATTCAAATATATTACATCCCTCCACAGTTAAGATGATTTTTTCATTTGAACTTCTCTGTAGCCCCTTTTCCATTGCATGTACATAAAATGTTTTTCTCACTTAACACACATTACACATATTTGTATATGACACACAATTACAATTTACACTAACATTAAATGTGACAAAACCATAACTGTATATTTCTTTTTAGTCAAATTCTATTATTTATTTTAGATTTTGATTCCTTGATGTTCTCTTGGGGAAATGGGTAGGGGTCTCTTTACTTGAGTTACCCTTGTGAGTCTCAGTCCTATCACTAGCCACACCTAAGCCTGAGCTTGACATGAAGCTTGGCATTCTTGGGAGGCACGAATAAGGTGTAACCTAGTTTTTAGCCTTCTGCCAAACATTAGTTGAGCTGGGCGTTGCTTTGTTTGTACAGTGCTCTGTATTCCTTTAATTCAATAAAAATCTGTACATTAGTGTCTCCCCTGGAATACCCTTATTTAAACCATCTTCCATAGCACATTTCATCTTTTTTTTTAAAAGTACGAACTGAATTTTCAGCTTGCTCATTACTCTGGCTATTATATGAGGGGATATGTTTGATGCCATTTCTGGACAAAAATAGCTCCAATTCTGCTGAGACTAAACTTGAACCGTTATCTGAGCATAAAACATCAGGTAAACCAAAAGTAGCAAATGTCTTACGAAGTTTTCTCTCTGTTTCTCTGCTTGTTAAAGTTTTTACCATGTGCACTTCTGGCCATTTGCTGTAAGCATCTGTAATAATGAAGAAATTTTTCCCTCTGGGGGTCTATTCTTGAATCGAGAGAAAATTTGCTCCCAGGGAGTCGAATTATCTCGCTTCTATGCATCTCATTGGTCCAAATCTTCGGTTTAAATCGGTTTCTCTTACTTTTGTCCGATATTGAACGAAAGTAATTCTATTGGTCTTGATTAAGAGAATTACTTTCAACAATTTTTTTGCTGCCAAGTTGAGATAGCTTTCCTCTATTATGCCTATATTTTTGTCCGTACTATCATCTGATAGTCTTGATAAGCAGTCAGCAAAATGGTTGGCATCTCTGCAATCTGTTGCGCCTTCTTTGAAGAATTGTTTTATTTTCACCCAATAAACCCAGCAAGGGTCGATGATCACTTCTGACTATAAAACGTCTTCCTAGTAAATACTGCTCAAAGTAACGGAATCCAAAAATTATGCCTACTCCTTCTTTATCCAAGGTTGTCATATTTTTTCTGCTAAGGAGTAGGTCCTAGATGCGCATACTATGGGTCTCTCATTCCCACTTTTGTCTCTAGCATATAACATGCTGAAATCTCATATTGGCTTGCATCCGTAACTAGCACTAAATGTTTTTATGGGTCATAGTGTGCCAGTGTTATATCTTCTACTATTAACTTCTTTATAGTCTCAAATGCTTCTTGAAACTTCGGACTCCATTCTACTTGAGTATTTTTAGACACACTTTGGTTTTTTCTTAGTAATTTATATATTGGACTTCATATATTTGCAAGGTTTGGTATAAATTTGGCATAATATTGTACAAGACCACAGAATGATCTAACCTGGGTCTGGGTGGTTGGTCTAGGTGCATTCATAAATGATTTAATCTTTTTTCACTCTTTTTCGAACCATCTTTACAGATCCTATAGCCAAAGTATTCTAGTTCTTTCATGAAAAATTCACACTTCTCAGGTCTCACTGTCAATCCAGCCTCTCTCAACTTTTGTAGCACACAAATTTTTTATGTGATCTGCCATATTTACCCCAGTGATAGTATATCGTCACTGTATGATTTCCTTTTCTTGCAATTTTTCATTAAGCTCAAACTGCTTGAGAAAAAATTTCTGTGACTCTTGGAGTTGGGTAAGAGTGACATTTATCAATTTGTTTATTTAACGTTGACTTAAAATCACAACAAATACGTAACATACCATCTGCCTTTATGATGGGTACAATTGGGGTCGCATATTTTGAACAATTGACTGCAGGCTCTAAAACACCTTTTTTATTGCTACTGCCTAAACCATTGGGAAACGTGACAATTGGAAAACCCGGAACAAAGAGGTCGTCCTTGACCTTGACGTATTTTGGGCGCACTTATTATACACAAAGTATAAAAAAACAAATTCTTACCTTTTTCCAGCCAGCCTGTACTTAGGCTTTAAAATTTTTCCTCTCAGCATTTTGAAAAAATCCAGTGTTGCAAAATACGTCCTGAAGCAAATTTTTATGTTTGCTCCATATAAAAGGAAAACATTTCAAACTTTATCACCTATGAATATTTGCACTCAATAAACACCCGTGGAAAAAACAAATATTACCTCAACAGTGTTTAACAAAGACGAGAAACGGAACAGGATACTGCTAGAGGCCCTGTTACAATTTTTGACAGTTACCAGTTTTTTGTTAGGGAAATATTGATATTTTTTTTGTGTATTGGCAACTATTGGAAATAAATAATTCTGCGAGTGTCACAGGGGCGAAGGGAAAAGTAACCTTCTTCAATTAATTAAGGAAGTGCGTGCTACAAAAATTTCAAAATAGTCCCTTAAATAAAAAATTGACGTGTTTGAGGATTTTTTCATAATTATACTCTAATTATGTGAAAAAGTCACAGTTTCGTTTTCATTGAACCACACTGTATATTTTGTTCTTTATATTATGTTTTAGATTATGTTTTCTTCTATAAGTAATGAAAACATAATAAAAACTACTAGAAAAAATAAATCGATTTAGACCATTTTGCTGGGCTTGTCTGAATGGGCGCCAGTTTGTCTGATTTCGATCGCCTCTACCTATATAAACGCCACTGATTAAAGTTAAATAATATAATATTACGTTTTTTTTTTATAAAATAAAGAGAAAATTTTTATAACTAAAAATAACTTGTAGATTCAAAGCCAACAAGAAAATTAATTAAATTGACTCAATTTTTGTCAGGAGACACATGCTAGATGGTATTTTTTATGTAGTAAGACGCCATTTTTGTTTGTTTTGATTTTTGATTCCGAAAGTGGTGTGTTTTTTCGGTTTTTAATTTTACTCACAGTACACACACTATAGTGTACTGGGATTTTACTTCTAGGTATGTTTATGGTGGGCATTTATACTTTTACGCGTCGTGTGTTTATTTGGTTTGTGGTGCGGCTTTCTGCAATCGGTAACCCGCAAGCAAAATAAAGTTATTTATACAGAGAAAACATTTGCCTTCCCTGCCAAAAAAACCGCATAAAACCTATTAAAAAACCCACCTGAATTTTATCAGTTTTTATAAAGTCTATAAGCTTTTGTGAGGCAACATTTTAGGATTATAAAAGTTTGTAAGAATTTACGTGGTTTCATATGTGTGCTTTTTATCTGATCCTATAATAATCAGTCAGGCTTATAAACTCATAGAATTTGACAGATTTCTATGAACATTTATAATTTTCTAGGAGTTGGTAAAAACAATTTTTTTTAATAAGTTTTTTAAATAGATTTTATAGTCAGACAAAATGTGTCCACGTTACCAAAAAAATCTCATTAAATCTAAAAAAAAACACCTGATTTTTATCAGTTTTTTTGACCACCTAAAAACTAATTAAAAAAAGCTATACTTACTATACTTTCTTACCTACAAAAATTATTTTTTGACGCATGATCTTATCTGATCAAAAATTCATAATCTCTCTCCTAATCGAACAAACTAAATCTTTTTCCCCCTCCACCTCCCTCGTTAAAGAGAGGTGGGTACCTGAGAATACCATATTATTGTATTTTCACCGGAACTGTAAATGCATACCAAATTTAAACACAATAGGATGTGGATAAGTCAGTTAAAATTGGTTAGCAAAACATGACCGAAAATCGTCCATCTTTTTCAAAATCTGATCAAAAATTCGTTATCTCCATTCCCAAGTGCCCCGACACACCTAATTTCAACGAAACCGGGCGTACTTCAACTGTAACCCCCTCCACCCCCTTCGAGTAGGGGGGAGCTGTCAATTTCATCACACTATATTCTTGTGTTGTCACCGCAACTATAAGCATGCCAAATTTGAAGTCGATCGGATGTCGGGAAGTTGGTCAAAATTAAGTTGCAAGATTCTAGTCGAACAAACATATCTTAAAGTAAGACTCGTGGCATATCGGACATAGCGTTTTTGATTCTCACTTCATTACGACCAGGCCTCCAATATCTAATGGAGAATCCAGACACCTACAGACCTGTTTCATCCTTATTAGGAATCATCAGGGAGTCATAGGATTGTACCTGGCAGTTGAAGCTACACAGGCAACCACGCACACCTCTCGAATTTAAAACAAAAAGTTTGTAATCCGCGGGGACGTGAAAGCTGTGTGCGCCACCTGTCGAATAAATCGAGAAACAAAAACATCAAAATTGAAAAGTGCAGTAGTCTGTAAAAATACAGAATCCTGTACCTTTCAGCAGGTTATAAAGAAGAAACCTGTAAAAATATAAGGGTCACTGTAACATGACTCTTAAAAAGAGGTAACGTTCGCAGCAGCACCACCCCCAATTGGAGCTTCATACTACGTGGCCCTAATTTTAAGGCATCAGCAAGCAATCGCTCTGGAACGCGCAAGCGATTGCTTGCTGATGCCTTAAAAAGGATTTTCGATTTAAGTATTGGTCCTGGTTCTGGTTGACATTATTTTGACATAAATTTTGACAGAGGTTCTAAAATAATGACGTCATTTAAAATATTATTAAGATATCTTTGATTTTACTCAAAAAAAGACTATCTATAATTTTGCAAAATTTTAGGGGTTATGTTTACAACCAAAGGGCCGAACCAACCTCCCAGGCTGGTTCTAAAATTTCATAACCGGGTTGCAACTGTGACGTCATTGTTTTAAAAAGGACCGGTTGCGGTTCTGGTTCAACCAGAATCAGGACCAATTGTAAAACGAAAATCCTTCTAATTAGGGCCACGTAGTATGAAGTTCCAATTGGGGGTGGTGCTGCTGCGAACGTTACATCTTTTTAAGAGTCATGTGACAGTGACCCTTATATTTTTACAGGTTTCTTCTGCTGAAAGGTACAGGATTCTGTATTTTTTACGGACTACTGCACTTTTCAATTTTGATGTTTTTGTTTCTCGGTTTATTCGACAGGTGGCGCACACAGCTTTCACGTCCCTGCGGATTACAAACTTTTTGTTTTAAATTCGAGAGGTGTGCGTAGTTGCCTGTGTAGCTTCAACTGCCAGGTACAATCCTATGACTCCCTGATGATTCCTAATAAGGATGAAACAGGTCTGTAGGTGTCTGGATTCTCCATTAGATATTGGAGGCCTGGTCGTAATGAAGTGAGAAACAAAAACGCTTTGTCCGATATGCCACGAGTCTTACTTTAATTTTTATTCGCGGACACGAGATTCACTTTGTTGTTTTTTAAACATATCTTGTTCGTTACATAAATAGATAGTTAAGTTAAATAAAAGCTTGTAAAAAAAAATAGTTTTGACTTATGAAATCTTATAGAAATTTATCAAGAGGTTATTGTTTAGTTTATTGTTAATTTGTTAGTTTGTTTAAAAAAAGAAATTCCTAAAATCCAAAATAATTTAGTAGACTTTTAACTTCAATAATTTGACAAGAATTGACAGAATTTTAATTTTAACTTTCAACATCGAAATTAAATAATTGTGAAAAACTATTAAAACTGAAGAAAAGCAAACTCGTAAGTAAAAATACAAAAGTATGTATTATACGTAATATACTAAGTGCAAAAGAATTATAACATTTTTTTGGATTTTAGGAATTTGAGCAATCAACAAGAAACAAAATAAAGTACGTTGCTTCTACAAATGGTTTGTTATTATTATTCATAGTTTTTCACAGTACTCAAATTCGACTTCTGTTGGTAAGGTGCAGAATAATTTTTATCCAGTAGCCGCTCCATCCCTCCAATATGTCAATGGTGGGATTAGAACAAAATGAGGGTTATTGTCCAATTTGTAAAAGCAAATATAGAGAAGAAAAAATGGTAGAATGTACAAAATGCAAAAAATAGTGCTGCTATGAATGCGTGGGCGTAAAAGATGCAGTAGGTGATGAAGAAAATTGGCTGTGTCCCATATGTGCTTGTCCCAGGAATACTATACTACTTCTAAATAAATCATCCACATCAAAAAATAAAAGATCTTCAAAAACTTCACAGTCCAAACAAACTACATCATCCACAAGCACACGCACAAAACTTAGATTACAATATATAGAAAATAGAACTAATTAGACAAGAAAAAGAACTTTTAAAGAAGGAAAGAGAATTAACTCAAGAAGCAAGAAAAACTTTAGAAGAAGATGAAGGTGATCTGAGTCAAGAACTCAGCGATTATGAAGTAACTGGGGAAGATTCTTTGACTAACAAAAATTACCCTTAACTAGAAAGCTAAAAAATTATGTCCCAAAACCAAACGATACCAATAAAGAACCCGCAAAAAATTTTGGTAATTATGCAGTATACGGTTTTCTGCCATTTTTGATTTTTCTAGGGTCCCTAGGACCCCAAATCCGTCTGCGCCGGTTGTTTTTTTTTTATTTTTTTTCACTAAAACAAACCAAACCAGCACAGTCCAACCCAACCTAATCCAAACCAACCCAAAACAATTAAAAAAAACACTTTACAACCCCCCCTGGGCACCCTTTTTTCTCGTTAAAAAAAAAAATCGGGCGCAGGCGGATTCGAGGTCCTAGGGACCCTAGAAGGTGCCCCCATAAAGAATTTTTCAAAAAAAATCAAAAATGGCAGAAAACCGTATACTGCATAATTACCAAAATTTTGTAGAAAAAACCTGCAAACCAACTAAAGAACAAACAATTCCTGGATATCAAATTTCAACCCAATATGTCAGAATTGTCGATAAAATAACCGAAGAAAACACAGCGGACTTACAGCAAATGGAAAACAGAAAAATCCTATCAACTGAATTACCTACTTTTTGTGGTAACCCAACCACAGAGTACCGATCCGTGACCCAACTGACTGGCCTCTATTTATAAGCAGCTACGAGAGGACAACAGTGTTGTACGGTTTTAACAACAACGAAAATTTGGTAAGACTACAAAAATGTTTAAAGGGAGCTGCAATAACTAGTGTTTCCAGCTTTCTCATCCTGCCTGAATGCGTACCTCAGATTATATATACAGGGTTCCTAAGCAAAAATTGTTTTTGCTCGACTTTAATACCAAACTGATGAAAGATATCGTAAAAAAAATATTTTTCTGCTTTTTATTTTGTAACCATTGTCCTTACGCACTGTTTACAGGCTGGGGACTGAGATACATGCAAATGCCTAACCTAAAGCGTTCATACACGGCCGGAAAAATCGACTGAGATATTTCCGTAGAAACTTTATCAAGCAAATAGGACGGGTTGACGCCTTCGAACGTCCAACCCGGGTTTTGCACTTTGATTCGAAATCAAAAAGGAGGAACAGTCAGATGTGGGGCCGTGCACAAATTACGTAACGGTGATTTTACCAATTTTTGACCCCCTCGCCGCCACGCCACTCCCCTAATATTACGTAACGATTTCAAGACCACTACCCCCCCCAAAAAAAAAACTTTTCACTTATTTTCATTCCAAGTTTTCTTAGTTTCATACAAATGCAAACTCTGTCGAAAACCCCCCTCCCCCCTACGTAACGTTTTGTAACCCCCCTCCCCCCTATGACCATTACGTAATTTGTGCACGGCCCCTGTAGTCCCAGTGGAGGAGGGCGAGAAAATTGATATTTTTTTCTTAAAAATTATATTCTTTATACCTATTTCTTTGCGTTCCCGAAATTACGTAATTTTTGAAAAAAAATTGTAAGCGGCGCCACTTTTATTTCGTGCTTTGTTTTTCTAACATTTTTGCGTTCGGCTAATTTAATTGAAAAAATTTTGCATGCGGCGCCATTTATCTTCTCACTCGAAAACAAGATCCCCCGTTAAAAAAGTAGAGTATGACCATGGGGGAAATAATTTTTTTCTACGGTATGACGAAAATTTCGAGAAAGTTGAAGAAAAAAATAAAAAAAGTGGCAGAGCTCAAGTTTTTCGTAAAAAAAACGTTTTTTGTAAAGAAACAGAGCAGAATAAATCTTTTCACCCCTTTTTGGGTGTTACAAATATTGGCAGCCCCTTATTTTTCGCTTTTACCCTCCCGCTAGTTTTGAAGAATTGGTTCGCTACATGTTTCGAGATCATGTCATAAAACACCTCGAAAATATTAAATATAGTGGAGGGCCAGCTTTATTTAAAATCAATAATATCGCAAGCAAAAAGCTCTGCAGGAAAAACAGCGCCGTTTATTGATTTCTTTGGCTGCTAGTGCTTGGTTTGTCCGTTTCCGGATAGATGTCACTAGTAGAACAGAATGGAAAGAAATTTAATTAAAAGCGAAGATATTTCTTTCTAATGTTAACAACCTCACGAGTTTATCGCTCAGTATCGTAAATAATGGACCCTGCCGCCTGTGGTTTGGACCTGAAAACATCTAATTTTTAATTAGATTTTCCTCGATCATCTCATGGTGTGGCCGCCATCTAGCGGAATTTGCAGACATCTTGTCAACGGTTATTATTGCAACTATGATTTATGCTCACAATGAAAGAGTGGCGACAATTTTTTCTCATGACAGCAGTCCGGAGAAAATAACAAACTGGCACCATTGCTCAATATACCTGTTTCTTTTGTGCGCGCAGAACTTTCTATGCCATTTCTGTTTGATTTATTGAAATCCTATCCCTAAAGAAAATCTTAGGAACCCTGTATATGGAAAGGGCTCAACAACTTCAAGAAACAACTTTAGTTCAAGAAGGGATTCAGTATCAAATAGGTTTACTATGGAGATATGATGAAATAAAATTACCAGATAGCAAATATATGGCTTTACAAAGACTTGAGTGTATTAAAAAAAATAAATATGATCCTACACTTGGAATTAAAATGAATCAACAACTTCAAGATTTTTTGGAGAAAAAACATACTAGAAAATTAACAGAAGAAGAGTTATTACAAAGTTATGAAAAAATTTGGTACCTCCCAATATTTCTAGTATTTAATCCAAACAAGCCATATAAATTTCGAATCGTCTGGGATGCCGTAGCCAAAGTACAGAGTGTATCGTTAAATTCTATGTTATCGAAAGGAGATGATTAACTTGCATCCTTACTAGGGATACTTTTAAGTTTCCGTGAAAGAAAATTTGGTTTCTTAGCCGATATAAAAGAAATGTTTCTACGGACGCGGACTTTAATTGTCTATATTTTATTTATACACGACGTTTCGATCAGTACAATCTCTGATCGTCTTTAGGTGCAAACTACAATCTATTCCTAAGGCTACGTACTTATATACTATGGGAACTCACTCAACCGTGAAGTTTAAGAAGTTGGCTCCACCCAAGGAGGGGCTTCCAAATATTTGGAATTTCAACACTTGGTTTACTGAAAACAACCTGATTCTGCCCAATAAAGGCAGCTTCAAGGAATTTTCGTTTCTTCCAGTGTGAATCCTTGTGCAAAACCTTTGCTTCTGTCCACTTCATTCGGTGTTGTTTTGACCATGCGTATTCGGCAATTCCTGATTTCGTTGTTTCACCTCTTTGGGTATTCGTCTGATGTTCTTTAAGCCTAACAGATAGTAGTCTTTTTGTTTCACCTATGTATGACTCACCACACTCACAAGGAACTTGGGAAATGCATTCCTTATTTTGTTTGTTCTCCGGTTTTGTTTTCTAAGAAGGCTTCGAATTGTATTATTAGTTTTAAAAGCTGTTTTAATATTAAAGTTGTTCGCTACTTTTCGAATTTTCTTTGATACTGCTTTAATGTATGGAATTGTGAGGAATGCAATGGTCTTGTAAACTCTGTCCTGTTTGCTGAAATTTAGAAATAGAATCTGTTATAAGTTTAAAGCTGTGTAACCATTCTGCTGCAGATCCTTTTTTATGTTTCTTATTTCGATTTCCAAGTCATGAGAATTGTTACAAATTTGAACGGCTTTGTTAAACAAAGTTCTTATTATGAGTCGTTTGGTTGTAGCAGAATAATTTGACCCTCGATTTAAATATTGTCCTGTGTGAGTGGGTTTACAATAGACTGTTGATCTGATTTTGCTTTCTATTCATTTGATAAGTACATCAATAAAAGGAATTTGACAATTTTGCTCCAACTCCATTGTGAATTTAATAGTGGGTCTTATGTTATTTAGGTGGTGAAGAAATTCTGAAAGTTGTTGGTCATTCCCGGTCCAGACAATAAAAGTATCATCAACATTATATAACGACTCGGGAATGACGGTGATTGACCTGATTTGCATTGTTTTTCCAGCACTTTTCTGGAACAAATTGTTTATTTAACTTTAACGTTAGATTTTGATATTTCGTTAATAAAAAAAAATGTTAAATATTCACGACTTTTTTACGACTGATCCCAACCCATAGATGGCGCTAGGTCATTTATGCGGTGTTGCCAGAACGTCACCGAAAGTAACTAGTAGTTTCGAAACTTCGCGAGAAAAATTATTGGTGGATATGGTTAAAATGTAAACTAGTAGTTAGCGTTAATCATCAATTTCCTAACAGATGGTTAGGTTGTATATTGGCGGATATGGGCATTAACCTCGGTTTTAACACACAGTCCCCCACTAATGAAAAAACGGCTCCAGTGCTGCACGGCCTGCATGCACCGTTAGTACCTCTGCCTATACTTCTGGCGCGTTTCTGCGAGCTTAACATAGTTACTAATATTCTCTTTTTCTAAATGCATTCGTCTGAGAGAGACCCAGCATACCAGGAACATACCGCCTGTACACCCTTCGACCCAAAGGTGTTCTTCGACCCCGCTGTCTACTACTATAATTGGTTAACAATAAAACCTGACTATTTATTTAGTATATGTTTTCACATTGTAATCAATATGTTCCGACAAAGAGCGTGACATATGAAGAACAAGATGCTTGATTTTCGATACGTATTGAATACGATGTGAAAACATACTAATTATTACACCACCAGACCAACCCAACCCATTTTTCAGTTTCTTTACAACGATTTGCAAAAATTATTCACTTATTTTCATTTTTTGAAAAATCCTTCTTGGTAGGTATTACATTAATTACAAAGTCGAATTCTTCATCTTCTTCGTAATCCCAAAGAAGTTCCATTTTAAGCAGAGACCACTATTACAATCACAGAAATATTTTAAGGCAACGGAACAGTTTTATAATCTGAATAAATTAATGGCTTTTGTTTAAAAACATAATCAAAAAAATACGTCCCATAACCTAAAAATGCGCTTAAGCCGAAGTAATTCTACGGCTTATCTTAACTACAGCTTAAGTGCCACTTATATGATATTCCACACCCTTGCAAAACAAAACTAAAGCTTAAGCTCGGTTACATGTCAAGCCGAACCCGTGCACACGGGCATTAGAAAGAGAAAATAATAGTAACTATGTTAAGCTCGCAGAAACGCGCCTTTCTTGATGCTGGCATAACTGTCAGTAACATTTTATTCAATGCTTTTAACCTAAATTGTAAACAAAACACAAAAAGTACTTGAATTATCTTTATTTTTATTTTTTTTTCGGAAATGTTCCCTATTCCCATGGAAGGTTGGGCCCAAAATAAATCAGGTATTAAACAGGGAGTACCGTATTTTATTAATTTATTGATAATTTATTGATATCTTGATTTATTAATTGAAAACTAATAATATTTGTTATTTGAAGAAAGGGTAAACACACCCACATTTTGAAAAACTGAGGCCATAAGAATTATGTGTAAAATTAGCTAATAACTTCTATGATTCATGCTTAGAGACCGCTCCCGAGTGATCAGAAAACAATTCAAAAAAGATGTGCATGTTTGATTTATTATGGAGCATGATTATTCCAAGATTATTCTCCTAAAATCCAAGGCGAATTTATTGATAGGTAAGCCCTACATTTTTAATTTGCACTGAAGTACAAAAAACTCTTGTTTTTTCGTTAGATTTACAGTGCCATCTTTTGTTTATGTTTTTTTGTTATTTTTCTCAATAATGTTTATTTAATTACATATTTAAAAGATCAAGTTAAAATGAACTTTTTGTAATTTTTATACACAAATCATAAAATGAACAAAAATTAAAAAAAAAAAACTAATATGATGCCGATGCCAATAAAAACTGTTTATTATAGTATCCAGGTAACTTTTCAATATGGCGACTCGTCAAATGAAGGGCTCACCTGTCAGTATAGGATAGGCGCCTTGCCTAAAATCAATGTGTATTATTCTTCTTATGTAGGTATGTATTCAAAACTGGTGGTTAGCTCTATATCAAAGGCTGAACCATGCACTAGGCCTATTGTATGTATCTACTGAGATTTTAAAGATCACAATTTATAGACATACAACCCAGAAAACAAAAAAATCCTGCAGACTATAAAACTTGATTTAGGCTTGATACTTTGTCTTCAACTTATGCCAGTTGAAGCTTTAGTCAAAGCCACTCTTAAGTAGTATCTGATTAACTTTTGCAAGCTTCTAGGTATAATGTGCAATTTTGTGTGCGAGACTAAGGCCCCATTTAATCTTGATAAGCCTAAAAAGAAAACAAAAACAGTAAATTGGACCTAATAAATACTGGAAACTGGAATTTTTTAGAATATGACTGTATGCTAGGGATTCTATTAACATGTTCACTGTCCTGCAATTGAGCCTGCCATTCGCATATGATTTGTAAATCTAATTACCTTTTACTCCTATTAAAACAGACATTTTAGTAAATGAATGTTTGCAACAGAGGATGCAGAAGAAAAAACAAGCTACGTTTTGGTACTTTGCATACCAATAGATGGCCAAGGAATACCAAATGTGAAAGACATACTGTACTTTAACCCTTGGTATGAAGATAACTTCAAAAAAGCTTAATACAATGAATGCTTTTTGTCAGCTTTGTGCACATAAAACAGTTATATTGTTTTTTCTTTAAAAATATCAGGATGACATAAATGTAATGTGTAAACTCAGGTTTAATATTATATTTATTTTGTTACCCTAGTTTTAGAGCACTTGAATAAATAGTTATCACGTTTATTTTGTGTGTTCTATCCGTATAGAAACTCGATCGCGATAGAAAATTAAACCTTAATCCTAGACATTTAATTTACAGTGGAATTTAAATTGCTTTGGCCCTAACTTCACGTTAAGTTGTCAGTGGGATATTTAGAGGTAAGGTTTTGTTGAAATCATTCAATTTTTTCCAAGGTTCTTTATTTTAAAAGAAAAGAAAACAAGCTCTACTGGTGTATATGCAAAAAAGACTGCTAAATAAAGTAAATATAACCTTACATTTCCTTTTCTTCTTTTTAGTTTGAAGTGTAGAAGTTAGCCGTAGTTCAAATTAGAAACGGCGTTTATTTCAACGACTTTTTCAAATCTATCTCCTTTGTTCATTGTTTTAGTAGATAGATTTTTTTCTGTTGATTTTTTTCGGAAAAAAAATAAAATCTATACCTAAAAAGTAAACAATAATATGTCCATAAAAAAATTTGCTGATAAATGGATATAGTACTGTTATGGGTTCTCTAATTCTTGACATTTTTGAACTTTCTAAGATGCTCCCCAGTCACTAGCGAAATTATGACTTAAGAAGTTCAGAATAATAATAATAATAATAATCATTTATTGAGCATGAAACTAATGATACAAAAATACAGCATTAAAAGTCACAAAACTATAAAATAAAAAATAAATAAATTACGAACATTGTAAAAAATTCTTTTGAAGCTAGGTGAAACATATTATAAAAACGGTGAATAAACAATAACAAGAACAAATAGTAATAATAAAAATAAAAATAGTAGGTAGGTATAAATAAGAACATGAAACAATAAAGATAAAAATGTAAAACAAAAATTTGGTAAAACAAACAGGACAAATAAAATAAATTGTAAAACAAAACAAATATAAACGACATAAATAAAAGTTGTAAGAATAAACAAAGTAAGAAGTAAAGTAAACAAAACCAATTTAAAAAAATAAGAAAAGGACCTAAAGTACAAGTTAACAGCAAGGAAGTTCATGTGACGTAAAGGGAATCATCAAAACAAATGGGAGAGATAAAATATGCATTAAAATATAAAATTATATTATTATTATATAATTAATGTAAAACCAAAATATAAAACAAAGCCGAGGACAAACAAAAAATAATGCTAAAGCAATATAAAACTAAATTAAAATTAGGTAGGTAGGTGTCCTGTACTCATGTACTTCTGAGTTGAAACCCATTTGTTCTAATAAATAATTCGGCGCATTATGCGTTTTTATTTTATAGATAAATACCAAAGTTTGATACATAAAAAACAAGTTTACTGGGAAGCAATCTAACAATTTCAAAAGCTTGGTAATTGGAGTTCTTTTAGAAGCTTTAAGAATAAATCTCATTGCCTTGTTTTAAAGTTTCTGTAGTCGATCTAATTTATTTTGCGGTAAAAGGAACAAAACTGATGAGCAGTATACATAATGTGGTAGAACCAATGAGCTATACAACACCAGTTTTGCCTAGGGCGATAAGAGTTGAGAGCACCTATAAAAGTAAGAGAGCTTAAACGACATTTTACTGATAATATAATTACGATGTTGTTTAAATTGCAATTTTTGATCAATTATGACACCTAAGTATTTAAAATTTTCTACTACTTCAATTTTTCAGCGTTTAGTTTAATATGTAGGTTTTGCTGTGGAAACTGTCTCCTAAACTTATCCTATTAAGGTCGCTATTTATAACAGCTACAACCTCTATTGCATCACTACTTGAAAAATATAGCAATATATCATCTGCAAATAGATGAATTATACATTGAATCACTGCCTCTGATATATCATTTATGAATAACAAAAATAGGAGCGGGGCTACCCTGCCAAAAAAACCACTTCAAAACCCTTAAAAACTGATCAAGTTTTGATGAGATTTTAAGAGATTGGTTTGAAGAGACTTGACCTGACAAAAATTTATGCCACATGAAAACTGACAAATTTTCATAATGTTTCATGAGAATCATTTTCAAATAATTTCTGACTATTAAAAACTCACAAGATTTCAAAAGATCCTAAAGACAATAAAATTTTATTCTTAGTTGTTTTACAAGATTTCATTATGTTACACCAGACACATGAGGTTTAGCAAG
Source organism: Oxystoma pomonae (assembly GCA_963921995.1). Taxonomy (NCBI): domain Eukaryota; kingdom Metazoa; phylum Arthropoda; class Insecta; order Coleoptera; family Brentidae; genus Oxystoma; species Oxystoma pomonae. The sequence goes on from OY998167.1 coordinate 64,265,493, forward strand.
CAAGATTTTACAAGATTTCAAAGTCTAAAAGAAGGGTCGTTTTTAAAAGATTTTGCAAGTTTTCATGAGAAATAGGGTAAAGGGTTGTCAAGATTTGACAAGATTATATAAGTATTCAAGTGTAGATTATAGACATGCAAGCACAACCAGATTTTACAAGTAAGATGAGAATTTAAAAGATTTTATGAGTATCTATAAAAATAAATTAAAAAGAATATATTATAAAGATTTATAATTAACAAAATTTTACTATAGCAAGAGATTTTTCAAAATTTTGTAAGATTATATCAGACACAGATGTTATGAGGTTTAACAACCAAGATTTGTATGAGATTTTACTAGATTTCACAAGTCAAATAGGGTAAAGGGTTGTGAAGATTTGATAAGATTATATAAGTATTAAAGTCTAGAAAATAGACAAGCGCTAACCAGTATTTAACAAGCAAAATGAGAATTTAAAAGATTTTATGAGTATCTATAAACATAAATTAAAAAGGATATACATGGTGTTTCAAGTAAAAGGGTATTTCAAGCATTTTTCGTACAAATTTTGAAAAAAGCTCAGACACGTCGATTTTGTTTTCCAGGGGGACACTTTTTGATCGCTTCGGGCTTTCGATAGGATGCACCCCCTAAGGAGGGTGATTCTCACCCCACTTATTTAAATAGGGAACATAGGTCCAGTGGCACCTTGTTCGAAAGGTCTTTCAATTCTCTATGCAACTCAGTGTTTTTTTTTCAAAAATCGTGCAATTGGTTGTCGAGATATTCGCTGTTGAATTTATCATGGGAGAAAAATCAAATAACTTTTTCGACTTGTTTTTTTTTTTCAAAATTTGACTTTTTCCTCGGACCCGTCGATTTAATTTTTTGAGTAGTCTATTTTAGCCATCTTGGATTTTTTGCATTTGTCACCCCTTTTGAGGGGTGATTTTCACCCCACTTATTTTAATAGTGAACATATGTCGAGTGGCACCTTGTTTGAAAGGTCTTTCAATTATCTATACAACACATTATTTTTTTCAAAAGTTCTTTGATTGATTTTCTAGACATTGAAAGTTGACTTGGTCGGAGAATGAAATTGTATTTTTTTGCCACGTTTTTTCGAGATTTGACCTTTTCAACTGACTTTTCGATTTTGGTTTATAAGATATTGACTGACAAATTTCTCGCGTACACCAACCAGTATGAAATAGTTATTTACCTAACAAGTGCGGAAAGTGATAATTTTCCGCACGCGATAGCAGTTGCACGAACGACGCGTAGCGGAGTTCGGGCATGCTGTCAAAGGCGGAAAAGACACTTTTCGCAAGTGTTAGGTACAATATTTTTCCTACGAACGTAGAAATCGTCAGTTCTTTAGAAAAAAAATAGTTTTTGTTAAAAAAATCAAGTGTTATTTTGGTTGATGAATGATGGATGATGAATTTAATTCATTATGCGTTGAACTTACAACAAAAATTAATTTTAAAAAATTAGTGCGGAAAAGTGCCACTTCTCGCACGCAAAACAGTTCGGAAAAGTACACTTTTCCGTACATGAATAAAAAAAAATATCAATGAACTTAACTAAGAAAATAGATTTTATTGCTTGTCATCCTTGTACAATAGAAAAACATTACTACAAGCGCTGTTGGAAATGTTTCCCTCCTTCCTCCATAATCTTTTATAAAAATTCTGGGGTGATAGCACGGCATTCGTTTATTATACGTTGGCAGAGATCCTCTAGACTAGCTGGTGGTGTCGCGTATACCTTAGATTTCAGATAACTCCATAAAAAATAGTCAAGATCGGTCCACGTCTCCCAATCCACTGTCTTGGAAAATGTGCATTCAGAAACTCACGCACTTTCCTGGAGTAGTGAGGAGGAGCACCATCTTGTTGAAAATGTGCCAGGTCGTCAGCATAGGTAGAGTAATTTTCTATGCAAGTCTACAACTCGATTTCCTTCGATAAAAAAAGGACCAATAATTTGATTTCCAAATATTCCTGCCCATACATTCAATTTTTGTGGTACTTGCGTGTGTATTTCAACGTATTCCTGAGGATTGGCATCTGACCAATAACGACAGTTGTGCCGGTTCACGATTCCATTAAAAAAAAATTAGCATTTGTCAGAAAAGCAGATGTTGTACAATAAATTCGGGTTCTCTATCAGACGTTCGCTCATTACTTCGCAAAACTCCAGTTGTCGGTCAAAGTCGTCTTCATTGAGTTTCTGAACAAGCTTAATTTTGTATGGATGGAATTTGTGTCCTTTTAGTATCCTCCATACGCTAGTAGGACTGATACCTGTCGATTCGGACAATCGCCTAATACTCGACCTGGGATTAATGGCCACTTCGCCCAAGACTCCCACCTCATTTCTCACTGGCCGGGCAACTTTTCCCCGTTTACAGTTTAATACGGAACCTGTATCCCTAAACTTGCTGACGATCTGCAAAACCACTTTTCTATTGACATTTTTGCCAGGGTGCTGTTCATTGAACAATATTGCTGCTGTATTTGCACATTGTTCATTTCCGAAAAATAGGGTAACCATAGGAACTCTTTCGTCGACCGAATAAGGCGTGTGAGAAATATTACCTATTCTAAATTCGAATTCAAACTAACAATAATTATTAGTAAAAAGAGAAGTATGAAAAATAAGAAAACAAAAAAACAATGCAAATTTAATAATTTATCAGTAAATCGTTAGATAATTTTTTGCCCATATTTAGATAGCGCCGATGAAAAGTAAAATACGTTCAATAGGTAAGTAAGTATCATGAAGAAAATTTAATTTCATCCATTTTCTCCTTCTATTACGTTTCCTATCTGAAGAGCACTTTTTCGAAGACACATGCACAAGTGAATGACTTTAAAATCCAAAAACGATATTAAAAAAAAATTAAAATCAAGTTCTATTCCGTGCCTGTTCTCGAGTTTTTATGCTGTAATGTAAAGATAATTGAAAGACCTTTGAAACAAGGTGCCACTCGACCTATGTTCCCTATTAAAATAAGTGGGGTGAAAATCACCCCTCAGGAGGGGTGACAAATGCAAAAAATCCAAGATGGCTAAAATAGACTACTCAAAAAAATAAAATCGACGGGTCCGAGGAAAAAGTCAAATTTTGAAAAAAACAAGTTGAAAAAGTTATTTGATTTTTCTCCCATGATAAATACAACAGCGAATATCTCGAAAACCAATTGCACGATTTTTGAAAAAAATACTGAGTTGTATAGAGAATTGAAAGACCTTTCGAACAAGGTGCCACTCGACCTATGTACCTTATTTAAATAAGTGGGGTGAGAATCACCCTCCTTAGGGGGTGCATCCTATCGAAAGTCCGAAGAAGTCAAAAAGTGCCCCCTGGAAAACAAAATCGACGTGTCCGAGCTCTTTTCAAAATTTGTACGAAAAATGCCTGAAATCCCCTCTGTTACCTTTTACTTGCAACACCCTGTATAATAATGATTTAAATCTGCTTAAAACTGCTAAAAATATGAGGATTTTCTCACGTAATCTTATGATATCTGATGGAGGATGGGTCTTTTAAAAACTGCAGAAAACATGGGCAATCTCATGAAATCCTGTGAAATCTTATTAACTTTATTTTATATTTCTGTTAAAATCTGCTCAAAACTTCTGAAAACATGTCAACTTGTCAAAACCATTGAAACTTTATCAACTTGTTTTTCTCATGTAATCTTGTGAAATCTGATGGAAGATGGAAACATATGTTCATTCATTCTCATAAAATCTTATTAACTTTGATTTAAATTTTTGTTAAAATCTGCTCAAAACTTAACAAAACCAGTGGAAGCAGAGCCTTTAAAATACTGGGAAAATATTATTAACTCTTATCATAAATTCTTTTAAAAACTTTTCAAAACTCATGAAGTTTGAGGGGTTTTGAATCTCTTTCCAACACTGAAAGTTCATGAGATTTCACCCGAAAGTGGTGTTTCATAAACCGCATGAAATACCGACCAGAACTCGTGAACCTTCACTAGTTTTTTTTTACGAGTTTTGACGCGGTATTTTTGGCAGGGATAGTATGCTGCCCTGAAGAACGCCGTTGGTATTTTGACGTTTTTCAAACACATTAATTGTTTATTTTTACCTTTTTGCATTGTCTTATTTAGATAGTCTGCAATAAGTTCCAAAGCTAAGCCTAAAATACCTATGCTTTGGAGTTTTCTCAATAGCCTTTCCCTGTTAACAGTTTTAAATGTTCTCTCTAAATCTACAAATAATGCACCTTTTTTTTTCAAATCCATCTTCCAATGGTTTAACACACATTGTAAGGCTGTTTCACAGCGTGGTTTCCCTCTAAATCCTGATTGGTATTTATTAATTATTGATTATTGTAGAAGTTGCTCATAAATCGGAGTTGTTGTGACGTTTATAACATTACGATATTTGGTTGTTAGTTTTTTTCGGACCTTTTTTTTAAGTGCTTTGCAATTTGTTTGAATCGAAAAACCTCGAAACTATCAAACAAATTGCGAAACACTTATAGGTGGTGAAAGTAAGTTCACCCGTGAATGTGAGAATTTCGCTCGCCTCACCTCACGGGCCGTCAAGAATAAGCGTCCAGCAGCAGTCGGCTAACATCTCACAGTTCCATTTTCCCTCTACCTTCTTTCCATATTTAAAATATTTTGGTGGAACCTTTCACCGTGCTCGTCACTTCACCACAATTTTCCGGACGTTTATGCTTTAGTGTTCTCAAAAATCGAGCCCATATCATGAATATTAGTTTTTTGCTATCATCCTTAGAGATATCCAAAACCCCACAATCCTTTCAAATTTGGACCACCCTGTACAGGATGTCCCATTCTCGATGGGATTCCATGGGAAACTCGGTTGTTAGAGACATGTGGTTTTCACATTAATGTCTTACTTTTTTGAGCTTTAAAAAATGGAATTAAGAGATTTATTCTGTTCTTTGTACTTCTTAAGGTACAGGGGAAAGTAGAAAAATGGTCGGAATTACAATTTGATGATATCTCCTTTAATTTAAGAGATAATTGAGTTCTGTAAAAATATGTCTGTGGCAACCTTTTTAGAGAAACACAATGGCCTGTTCGAAATTTTAATCCGACGTTTCGTTTCGTAGATACCATCATCAGGATCAAAAAGTAAACTACAGACCAAAATGTTTTACTTCATATTTTAGTTTCTTTTTAAGTTTGTTTGATAGTAAAATATCATACTTTTTATTTTGAAGTTTCGATCCCGAAAAAATCATCTTCGGTGCATTTTTTCTTCGTGTACGGCCCTGTCCCATTTGTTAATTTTTTTTGAGACCATTTATATTTAACTACTATATAGTAGACCTGGGTGAACCGACAAAAAACCGGACAAATTGTTTTTTGCTATAACTTTACCCATTTCAATAAAAAAAAACTTGTATACTTTTGAAAGAAAAACATTCAATTTGCCGCCATATAGATTTTAATGTTACTTGGCAACATATAACCATAAGGGGTTTAAAAAAGGTAGGCATTTGATTTTCTCCGCCATCTTGGATTTAAATATGGCGGCAAAGCGAATGTTCTTTTTCAAAAGTCTTATTTGTCTTGTCAATAGTTTTTTTTTTATTGAAACTGGTAATTAAATTTATAGCAAAAACAATTTGTCTGTTTTTTTTCGGTTCACCCGGTATGTTCATATAATATATCTTGGTTGTCCAGGTCTGCTTTATAGTAGTTAAATATAAATGGTATCAAAAAAAAATAAATTAAAATGGGACGACAGGGCCGTACCAGAAAAAAATGCACCGCAGATGAATTTTTTTGGGATCGAAACTATAAAATAAAAAATATGATATTATTATCAAACAAACTTAAAAAGAAGCTAAAATATGAAGTAAAACATTTTGGTTCGTATTTAATTTTTTGATCTTGATGATGTTATCAACGAAACGAAACGTCGGATTAAAATTTCGAAAGTACCTTGTGTTTTTCTAAAAATGTTGACACAGACATGTTTTTACAGAACTCGATTATCCCTTAAATTAAGGGAGATATGACCAATTGGTAATTTCGACCATTTTTCAACTTTCCCCTTTGCCTTAAAAACTACAAGGGACAGAATATATCTGTTAATACCATTTAAAGCTCAGAAAAGTAAGACAGTAGTGCGAAAACCGCATGTCTCGTATCTTCAATAACAACGAAGTTTACCATTGAATCCCATCGAAAATGGGACACCCTGTTCATCTACAAAATTATAATATTATAGCTCTTGTTTAATTCTATGCTCAATATCTTAAATACCTATTTAGTCACAATTGTCTTTCTAACCTTGATCTTTTTTCTTTCAGGTAGGTCCACGCACCCCTTTAACCCCCATTGGACCATCCGTCAAAGGGCATGTTACTGTGTGGCGAGTTCAGCGGATCGCCAGTATTAAACTTGCACCTGAACACTGTCGGTACCGCGTCGCTAGCCAGTCCGCCGGCAGGGGGCGCAAGGTCACCTTACGGTTCTATTTTGGCATTGGTTCGCGGCATGGCTGCCCTTACCGCTGCTCAGCATCCCGAAGATGACATTTTCCTTGGTAAACGATAAAAGAGAGTTTGTTTTAGAGCCCTTTTTTGATTTAATATTGTTATTCTCTAAAAAACTACACGTTTTAATGTCGCAAAAAACTATTTTTGGCACCCAAAATCACTGTCATAGAACTAAATATTACATCACATAGTCCGTTTATTTCTTTAAAATTTTCAAAAAATGTGTAAGATTGTTTAAACTTTTATGACATGACACCATGACTATATTACAATCAAAAGTCAACTAATTGCGGCCTACGTCCCTTTTGGGGGCGGTAACCGAATTTTTAATAAAAAAATTGGAAATCTAAGCATTGTTCAAGTTTTTCCTGAATATCTCAAAAACTAAAACACCCACTTAAGAACGGTTTTCATTTACAGAAAGCCAAATCATTGGTTTATTTAACAAGGTATTCGTTTTTGTTTAAAAATAAGTGGTACGAAAACAGTAGCGGTTCGTTTTGGAAAAATGTTAAAATTTCAGTTTTTTCAACTTCTTTGCAAGTTACTTTCCTTCGTTCTGGTTTTTAGGTTTGAATTCCGAAATTACATTTATTGACTTTAAAAATTGACCCCCATTATCTTTCTTTTGCTGCTTTTTAAAATATTTTCTGATTTCATATTACGCTATCCGTGGCCGTTTTAGCACAACCGAAATAATTGCTGTTTTTTAATCTGCAGCATCAGGGACTTTTTTTTTGCCTATAGATATGTTGCCATTTTTGTTGTTATGTATATTTTTCGAATAACGTTTAAATATGCCTTTTAATTTTGTCACAGCTTGTTCAAATTTTTTTCAGTAGCGTCCTCAGAAAAACGAATAAATTTGAAAAATCCACTAATTCAAAATTGTCAAAATTTTCCTCAAAAAATAACAACGCAATATCTCTAGCTGGCAATTCTACAAAGTTTGTGAGATTTTGATAAGGCTGTATTTTTTTGTAGCTCTATTCATTCCCTTTTAGGGCTGCTATTACATATGCAAAAAAATTGGTGTGATGCTATGCTAGAGAGGTTCTTCTATGCTAGTCAAAAGTTCGTACGAATATCGCATATTAGTCTGGATGATGAGGAGTTTAATTAAGAAAAAATAATAATTCAGCAGTAAAACTTGGCATGCATGTTGCAACATAAAGTTTTCTGAAAAGGGCCCCTATTTCCGTAAATAATACAAAAATTGTTAAAGGTTTGGAAATTATGGTGGAGCGATGAAATTTGACACAAATGAACATTGACCCCGCAATCTTTTTTTGTTGTGTGTTACTTATTCGAGGTCTCTTGCCTAGGACCCCAATTCTTGACGTTAAACAAAAATAGGAAATTAATAATAACAGCCATCCAAAAAGTTATAGAACCATCAGATTAAAAAGGTCATATAACTTGCCCCCCCCAGTAAAAATATTAAAAAAATTTTGATTGCACCGTAATGTACCACTTTTGCACCGCTATACACCAGCATGCAAACGTTTTGCACCCCCTCCCCCGAGAAACTGGATCCATTTTTATGTGGGGGCATTTTTTTTTTGCACCGTGTAGTAGATATTTTGTACCGCAATGCACCACCATTAAAACCTTTTGCACCCCCTCCCTTCCGTCATTATGGCCATTCAAATGGATATAACCTGCCCCCCCCAATCGTTTTTTTTCCAATTTTTTTTTTGCACCGTGTAGTAGATCTTTTGCAGCGCAATGCACCACCATTAAAACCTTTTGCACCCCCTCCTTTTTCCCGCTAGGACCATTTAAATGGATATAACTTGGCCCCCCCCAATCGATTTTTTAAAAAAAATTTTTTTGCACCGTGTAGCAGATGTTTTGCACCGCACTGCACCACCATTAAAATCTTTTGCACCCCCTCCCTTTCTCCGCTAGGACCATTTAAATGGATATAACTTGCCCCCTCCAATCGATTTTTTCCAAACATTTTTTTTGCACCGTGTAGTAGATGTTTTGCACCGCAATGCACCACCATTAAAACCTTTTGCATCCCCTCCCTTTCCCCGCTAGGACCATTTAAATGGATATAACTTGGCCCTCCCAATCGATTTTTTCCAAAAATTTTTGCACCGTACAGTAGATCTTTTGCACCGCAATGCACCACCATTAAAACCTTTTGCACCCCCTCCCGTTCCCCGCTAGGTCCAAATAAATCCTGCAGAAAAAACAGTTAAAATTAAACGTGCTCTGTTTAAAATTCCGAAACGTTTGAAAGTAGATCATATGACATATATTTAAGAGGTGTTGTTGGTTATGTGGGGCCTGACCATCAAGTAGGCTATTTTAATTGATAGTAAAATTCCAGAAAATATATACATTTTTTTACCAGGGAATGCCAATTGTGAAAATACCAGCAAACATGAATTAAAAAAATTGTAATTTTTAAGCACTTGCTTTCCGAGCTGCCAATAATGGCAAAGTACTAAGTAGGAAGTACTTAGTTAGCACTGATTTGGCACAACGACCTGCATCAGGCCAGTATGTATATATTTAGTACAAAAAAAGTTGTACTTTTACTTTAATCTTTTTTTTGTACTTTTTTAATATTAGTAAAAACATAACGGATAAGTACTAAGTAGAAAGTAGTTTCAAAAAAAAATAAAACAAACAATATAATTTCACACCCCAATAGCACAGTACATCCCAGGGATATCCCCGAAATGATCCATTTGAGATGTTCAAAATATCCCAGGGATTGCCTAAAAGTCCCACAGAAGTCCCATTTAGGTCAAATCTCAACCCGCATAACTCCAGAAGGGGATAATGATTCTTAGATGTATCACCATCATATTTCCTAATCTTCTTGATAATAATTTTCAAGTTCACAGGTAGCGCTGTCTATAGAAATATATCTAATAGTAGTACATATCTTCTGTGGAGAAAAAATATTGAAAGTAGCGCCATCTACTTACAATAGAATCAAGCTTACTATTTTGTAACAAGATGTAAGTGTTTTGTACAATACTCGCTGAGTTTAATATCTATTGTACTTGTTTGCCACTACTAATAATATGCTTGATTTTTTGTATTTTTTTGTACAAATTTTTACACGGAATCTTATTTATTTTTTGCTTATACCAAAATATTTTTAAATCACTTGTTTGTATCTACTTAGTCAAGGTTTTACTGTCATTAACTCTGGCTGCACTAAAATTTTTTTAAAAATAAAGTGCAATTTCTTGCTTTATTAAAAACGAAGTACTAAAATGTTGCTCTTTTGGCACTTTTTTAAATATGCAAACTCTGCCATATAAAAATAATCAACAAAATGTATATCGTTGCCGGTGCCAGCAGTTGAGAGCGGTTAAAGTACAATATTAGTAAAGTACCAGTAGGTCGATGTTTGCTGGGATACCGATGAAGATTCTGGAGAGAAAGTTGCTCAAAACACTGTACAACTGACGACAATGGCATTATGATATGCAAGTGGTATGACAACAACGTCATAGCTATTGTATCCAGTACCTCTCAAATTTTTCCCACATCATCGGTAAAAAGATTTTCGCAAAAAGAAAAAAGAACATTTTTGTACTTCATCCTTGTGTTATAAAAAAATATAACGAAGAGACAATCAAAATATCAGTGGTACTTTCCACTCATTACGCATTCATTAGATATTAGCCTGTATAATGCTTGGAAAATATACCGATCCTATGGCGGAGATCAAAATCATTTGAGTTTTAGAAGATCAGTAGCTAGAGGAATTCTGGAAACCTATAATAAGAAGACATGAAAAAAGAGACCGAGACGACCATCTGCCAACCTTCCCGAACATTTAAACTACGACGGAATAAATCATTTGATATCCAACAAGTTGATCCGACCCGTTACAATGTTTGCCACAAAATAGTAGTTTTAATAACTAGTGACTAAAATAGTGCTTTTTTTACAAGCGTTGGTTTAAATAACGAGCGCAGCGAGGCATTTAAAAACGCGAGTAAAAAAAAGCACAGTTTATCCGCGAGTTGTTAACACTATTTTTTTCTAATACCTTTATCAAACCAAGAAAAACAGGAATATATTTTTAAAAATCTCGAACGAAGAACACTTCTCGCACCACACCATCTTTACACTATAAATCAAGGCGGCTGGTAAATGAAATAACAATGCGGTTTCCATAGCGATGTGTCTTTTTATTCGATGACGTTCATTGTTGCGACATTTTAAACTTTGACAGTTTGATATTTTGACGATATTTTTAAATGATTTTTTCGTAAATTCTTGGTGGAAAATGGCGGAAATGTCTTAATTTTTAGGCAAGAATAATTAGACTTTTTCAATATTACTATATTCCGCTATTTCTCTTTAATTTTTGGTAAAAAACGGACAGAAATCTTTTTTTGCACCCGTTATCAAAAATAGTAGTTTTTACAACTAGTGGCTAAAATAGAGCTTTTTTTTACAAGCGTTAACGAGCGCAGCGAGGTATTTAAAAACGCGAGTAAAAAAATCAAAGTGTAGCCGCGAGTTACTAACACTATTTTTTTTAGTACCTTTATCAAACAATCCAAGAAAAACAGGAAAATACTTTTAAAAATCTCGAACGAAGAGCACTTCTCGCATCACACCATCTTTACATTATTTATTAAGGCGGCTGGTAAATGAAATAACTATGGTTGCCTTAGCGATTTTTCTTTTTACTCAGTGACGTTAATTGTTGCGATATTTTAATCTTTGACAGTTTGATATTTTTACGAAGTTTTTAAATGATTTTTTCGTAAATACTTGGTGAAAACTGGCGGAAATTGCTTAATTTTTGGGCAAGAGTAATAAAATTTCTCCAATATTAGTATTTTTCGCTATTTCTCTTTAATTTTGGGTAAAAAACGGACAGAAATCTTTTGTTGCACTCGTGATCAAAAAAAAAAGTTTTTTTGCATCAGTAACCAAATAAGCCATGCTTTAGTTATCTGCAGACAGTTACTAAAATCATGCTTTTGATGAAGGTATAAAAAAAAGTAATTTTATATGTAGAAAACGTAAGGCAGCATTGCATAAAAAAAAATGTTTTGGTGAATACCATGAAATTTAAATTTTGGTTTTATATTTTTTGTTTACTTTTAAGTAAAAAAGCATTTCAGTTCTGTTCTCATTATAAATAATAAGTAGAAAGAAGTGCTTGTGGCCCCCGTCGGTTTAAAAGAACAATTTCTCAGAGTAAAACTATGCAACTTCAAACCCAAACACCTTTTTAAATCCTTTCATATAGATAATATGACCCCGTCAGCCAAAAGAAATATGCAAATTCAATAAAAATAGTTTCGGCCCTATTTGGGTTAATGGTGGTGCATTGCGGTGCAAAAGATCTACTATATGGTGCAAAAAATTTTTTTGGAAGAAAACGATTGGGGGGGGGGGGCAAGTAATGTCTATTAAATTTAATTTAATTAATTTTAATGCTGGTGCATTGCGGTGCAAAAGATCCACTACACGGCGTTTGGAAAAAACGATTAGGGGGGGCAAGTTATATCCATTTAAATGGCCATAGCGGTGGAAGGGAGGGGGCGCAAAAAGGTTTTAATGGTGGTTCATGGGGTGCAAGAGATCTACTATACGGTGCAAATTTTTTTTTTGGAAAAAAACGATACGGGGAGGGCCAAGTTATATCCATGTAAATGGCTATAACGGGGGAAGGGAGGGGGTGCAAAATGTTTTAATGGTGGTCCATTGCGGTGCAAAAGATCTACTATGCCGTGCAAAAAAATTTTTGGAAAAAAACGATTTGGGGAGGCCAAGTTATATCCATTTTAATGGCCATAGCGGGGAAAGGAAGAGGGTGCAAAAGGTTTTTTCTGGTGGTGCATTGCGGTGCAAAAGATCTATTACACGGTGCAAAAAAATTTTTTGGAAAAAATCGATTGGAGGGGGGGCAAGTTATATCAATTTAAATGGCCATAGCGGGAAAAGGGAGGGGGTGCAAAAGGTTTTAATGGTGGTGCATTGCGGTGCAAAAGATCTACACGGTGCAAAAATTTTGGAAAAAAATCGATTGGGGGGCGCCAAGTTATAATCATTTAAATGGCCATAGCGGTGGAAGGGAGGGGGTGCAAAAGGTTTTAATGGTGGTGCAAAACATGTACTATACGGTGCAAAAAAAAATTGGAAAAAAACCATTGGGGGGGGGCAGCCTTTATTTGGCCCCCCACATAAAAATGGCTCCAGTTTCTCGGGGGAGGGGGTGCAAAACGTTTGCATGCTGGTGCATAGCGGTGCAAAAGTGGTGCATTACGGTGCAATCAAAATTTTTTGAAAATTTTTACTGGGGGGGGGGGCAAGTTACATGACCCAGATTAAAAACAAATATTTGTCGCTATATTAGCTTAAATTAAAGTTTTATGGAGATGGCCCCAATTCTTGAATTAAAAAAAAAAACAACTTTAAATATCACCTAAAGCATAACGATAGAATAATAGAATTTGGCACAAATGATCACTGGGTCCCTTAGTATCAAATATTCTAAGAGTATTTGCAAAGGACCTTTACTCCCGAAGTTAGTTTTAGAAAATGTACTTTTAACGTCAAAAAACGGCAAACTAACAGGTCGTGTTTTAGTAGAAAACTAAATATTTGCTGTATACTGTCATTTTCTTTCGTGCATAACTATTTTCTACGAGCGTGCAGAAAATCGTATTTACCAGACTATTTCTAGTATGGAAAGTAACTTTTTTATACGAGCGTGCGGAAAATTCCGCACGATAAATCATGCAAAAATTAGTACTTTTCCGTGCGATTTTACTTTTCCGCTCAATTTTTACTTTTCCGCACGATGTTTCGTTTTATGCCCGATTAGATATATAGATTATAGATACAAAAATTATTACTTCTCTATCGAGGAAAGTGACCCATAGTATCTCCTTCATACATTTTCTTTTTCTAGAGAAGAAAATACTCTTCTAAAAAAATATTTCGTTCTTAGAGAAGAAAATACTCTTTTCTCTTAAGGTAAAGCGCTAGGCGTCTGGGTAAACTACCCATTAGACACTTAAAGTTAATTTTCAGTTTCATCAGCATTCGTATCCTTATCTCTATCGAGTCGACCAATCAAGCAGGTGCACTTTTGACAGCCCCAGCTGATCAAATGCACGAAAACCTCCTTAGGTACGATAAGAGAGCCGTAACGTTACGACCATCTCTGCGTACGAAACGATGTTTTCACGAATTTGATCAGCTGGAGCTGTCACGCATTCGCCATTAGTTTTAAAGTACACCTGCTTGCTGCTGATAAAACCTAAAATTAACTAATATCTTGTTAGTCAAACTCAAAGTTATTAATGTAGATGAGCAAAATGTGGACGAATTTTACAACTTATTGTTAAATAAATAAACCCGTCAATAATACAAACGTTGTTTTACTTTTAAAAATAAGTGCCCTCTGTTTTACTAAAACATGATCTGTTAGTTTGCAGTTTTTAGAGTTAAAAGTACGTTTTTTAAAATTAACTTCGGAAGTAAGGGTCCTTTGCAAATGGTCTTAGAACATTTCGTACTAAGGGACCCAGTGATCATTTGTGCCAAATTCCATGATTCTATCGTTATGCTTTAGGTGATATTTAATGTTGATTTTTTTTTTTAATTTCAAGAATTGCGACCCTCTACATAAAACTTTTTATTTTTTAATTTAGCGACAAATATTTGTTCTTAATCTGATACAAGAATTAAACAGTCGCGATCTTAATATCACTTTCCGCATTCGTGTGCATCGGTGTTATGTTTTTAGCATCATATATTATGGCATAGAAGCATGGACACTGACTGAGGCCATGTGCAAAAAGTTAGAGGCATTCGAGATGTGGTGTTATCGTAGAATACTAAGGATATCTTGGATGGATGGACCTTAGATTAAAAAGAGACAAGATACCTGACACTTACGGAGACTTTGATTATATTATTATATGGAACAATGTTTACCTTTATGTTGTTTACAGTAAAAACACCAGTGGCGTACCTACTTAAATATAAATTTACATGTGGTAGTATAATTTTGTGCAAAATAAATTTATTACAAAGTTTGTATATGATTTATAGCAATTTCAATTTTCAACACAATAAGATTATGCCAAACATTAAACCAAAGAAACACAGTTCACAGCACCTGGAACATCAAGAAAAAAAATATTACCTACTAGCTAAAAATTATGTTATTGTCTTTATTAATTTTGTTATTTTTTCTGGTCTTTAGCAGAAACTTACTTATACTGATTTCTTCAGTACATAATTTAAAGTCAGTAATGCTTAGGGTATAGTCCAATTTTTTGATGAGCGGACTGGGCATTAACTTTATCAAAAGTATTTTAAATTTTAAAAATTAACAAAAAAAACGTATTTGTTGATATTTTAATCTACTAATTTAAGTATATTTCATAAACTTTTTCTTATTATGTACCGCCACTGACTGATTTCACTTGCTCTCCCTTTGTTTTTAAAACATTGGACAAGTTGTTCCAAAATGTCACTTTAAATGCACTGAAATATTCTCCTACTGGTAAAAAATCACACTATAAACGTTTTTTTGATAAAATGTGGTTTTAAAACGACTTACAAACTGCTTAAAACATCCTGAAATTTTAAAATAAATAACACGAAAAAGCTTATGTCAATAAAAATATCATCCGACCGTCTGCGCTCTGCCGACTTTCCCCACCCACAAGCCAGTCACGACCTAAAGTGGTTTAGACGTTCTAACGTCGTTTAAAAGCATAGAAAAATAATCGATATTTCTCACCTTTGTTTTATTGTGATTTTATTTGTAAATAAACAGTGGTTATTATTTGCCAAGGAGTTTTTGTTGGACCAGATATCTTGATCCTTTTTAATCTAAGATGGATACGGTAACTGATGTGGATGTTTTGCTTAGAATAAATAAAGATCTTAAAGTTAAAATTGAAGGCAGAAGAGGTCCGGGTCGTAGACGGATATCATGGCTTAAAAATCTTAGACAATGGTATGGTGTTAGTACTACGACACTTTTCCGAAAAGCAGTGGACAGGGTACAGATCGCGCTGATGATAGCCAACGTTCGAAGAGAGCATGGCACTTGAAGAAGAAGAATCTGATAGTTCTATCACTTTTTGGATGGCTGTTATTATTATTTTCCTTTTTTTTTTTAACGTCGAGAAATGGGGTCCTAGGCAAGAGAACTTGAATAAGTAACACACGACAACAACAATTTTTGTGTTATTTTCGGAAATAGGGGCCATTTTCAGAAAACTTTATGTTAGCAACATTTATCAAAAATTATCTAAGGGTCTACTTATTATGTGTGCCAAGTTTCACTGCTGAATTATTAGTTTTTCTTAATTAAATTCCTAATCTTCCAGACTGATATGCGATTTTCGTACGAACTTTTGACTAGCATATGGTTATAGAAGAACCTCTCTTGCATAGCCCCACCCGAATTTTTTTGTATATGTAATAGTAGCCCTAAAAGGGAATGAATAGAGCTACAAAAAAATATAGACTTATCAAAATTTCACAACAATTAGAAGGAACCACAATGGGTAATAATTTATCACCTTTTATCGCAAACCTCTTTATGAGCAAATTTGAATCAGATATAAGTAAAGAATTTGAGTATTTCCCCAGAGTATGGTTCAGGTATGTAGACGATGTGTTTGCAGTATTCAACACTAAAGTAACTAGTGTTGAAAATTTTATGGAAAAAATAAATAACAAATTTCCCACAATTAAATTTACTTATGAAACAGAGAACAACGGTACACTGCCATTTCTAGACACTTTAGTTATAAGAAATAAAAATAAATTGGACTTTGACCTATACAGAAAGGGAACGGCCACCAACAGGTATATTCCAAATGACTCTTTTCATTGCTTACAACATAAGCTTGCAAGTTTGCACTTTTTAACATATAGATTAGTATAGAAAGAGTAATAGAAACAAAGAAAGATTTAAAGCAGAAAAAAATAGGATTAGGAATATAGCTGGTGAAAACGGTTACGACGAAGGCTTACTAAATAAGCTGATAAATAGACATTCTTTTCAAAAGACCTTTCGGAATTCCACTTTTTTCAGACAAAAAGATGCCTGCGACTCAAAATAACACCGGTCTTAAATTAGTATATCAATCCGGTAACACAATAAGAAGTTTACTAGGAAATCCCAAGGATAAAACTACAGTTCTAGAAAAAAGTGGAATTTACGAAATTAGTTGCATGGATTGTGACAAAAAATATGTTGCCCAAACGAGACGTTCTATTCAAACACGTTTTAAATAACACTTAGCACACTTAAAATAAGAAAGAACAGAAAAGTCAAGTGTGGCCGAGCATGCTTTTGAAAACAATCATAGATTCACATTAGATAACCTAAAACTTCTAAAAAGTGTACCAAACAAAAGACTTTTGAATGCATATGAATGGAAATCATTAAATCCAGAAATAGTTTAAATAAAGATAGAGGACCCATCCCGTTTAGTTCACTTTATTCTTTAGTTAAGGGGAGATAGGATTATAAATCGTGATCAATCACAAATTATTAGTCTTATCTCCGCCCACTAAAAGATTTTATATAAGATAGAGCGTAGGTTAATTTAGTTTATTGTTTATCGTCTCCTGATGATGCTATCGTTATTAGCGAAACGCGCGTCCAGTGCAAAAAAAGTGTAGTTTTGGTTTGTGGAAAACAATCATAACTTTGTTTTAGTGCAACCAAAGGTTTCAAATTCCCAACATACACAAGTTTGTAAAAAATTTTCACAATTTTGAATTAGTTAATTTTTCAAGTTTAAGCGTTGCTGAGGACGCTACCGAAAAAAAAATGAACAAACTATGACAAGAGTAAAAGGCATATTTAAACGATATTCGAAAATAGTATATTACATAACGAGAGAAGAAAGTGACATATTTCACACGATGGTGAATGTAATAAAGTTACTTTCTATCGAGTTGTGTACGCTATTTTTCCTACGACCACTTTAGGATTTAATTCATATTTTTTATTATTATTAAATTTTTTTCATTTTCATCTCAAGAGAAGAAAGTATTTTCTTCTCTAGGGACGAAAATGGTTTCGGTCTATTTCCCACACTTCTACAAATCATAGCCTACTAGATACCTACATTTTTTGGATGGTTTGCTGTCATTCATTTTAGTCACTACAGAAGAAAATATTTTCGTCTCTAGAGATGAAAATAAAATTGATAGGCATGTGATATATAAAACTTTCTGAGGCGTTATAGAGTACAGATTTAATTACTTTCATGTGTGGTCGTAGGAAAATATACATAACAATAAAAATGGCAACCTATCTATAGGCAAAAAAAATAAAGTCTCTGACGCTGCAGATTAAAAAAAAAAACAATTATTTTGGTACTGTTTGTGCTAAAAAGGCCGCGGGTAGCGTAATCTGTACCAGAAAATATTTAAAAAGCAGCAAAAGAAATGTAAGATAATAGGTCAGTTTTTAAAGTCAATAAATATAATTTCGGAATTCAAACCTAAAAACCATAACAAAGGAAAGTAACTTGCAAAGAATTTGAAAAAGCTGAAATTTTAAAATTTTTTTCAAAACGAGCCGCTACTGTTTTCGTACCACTAACTTTTAGACAAAAACGAATAACTTGTTAAATAAACCAATGATTTGGCTTTCTGGAAATAGAAACGGTTAATCTTAGTTTTTGATTTGATATTCATGAAACTTTTCTATTAAAAATTTGGTTACCGCCCCCCCCCCCAAGGGACGTAGGTCGAAATTATTTGACTTTTTGTCATGTCATAAAAGTTTAAAAAAACCTTACACATTTGAATATGTGTGAATATGTTGGCAGCAACTGAAAAAATAATTGAAAGATGTGTGTACAACCAGATTCTAGAGTTTGTTCGGGAGCATGGTGTACTGGTTGGGCAACAGTCTGGATTTAGAAAGGCACACAGCTGTGAGACTGCAGTTCAGTTCATCCTGGATCAGTGGAAATGTAATAAAGATTCAGGATTGATAACATTAGCAATTTTTTTAGATCTAAAAAGGGCTTTTGAGACCATCGAACGTGGGAAGCTTTTGGCCAATTTGAAGAGGATAGGTTTTCGGGGTACTGTTTTTAAGTGGTTTGAAGACTATCTTGAGTATCGTCAACAAAATGTTAAAGTTAATGGCGCTCAGTCAGATAATCGACAGATTAACTACGGCGTACCACAGGGCAGTATTCTGGGGCCTCTTCTCTTCATACTTTATATAAATGACATTGTTGAAGAATTGGAAGACCCTGATATTATACACTTGTTTGCAGACGATGGGCTGTGTACGATAACAGGTGAAAATATGGACGCTGTTGTGGCCAGTGCAAACCGTGTTTTGGAACAAATATATATTTATTCATGTAGAAATCAACTGAAGATTAATCAGAGCAAAAGTAAATTAATGTTAATTTGTAAAAATAAAGAGCTCAATGAGTTTTCAACAAGGAAATTAGAAATTAAAATAGGAAATGAGCCTATTGAGCAAGTTGTTAAAATAAAATATTTAGGGATTATAGTAGATAGAAAGCTTGAATTTAAAGAACACGCAAATTATGTAATGTCTAAATTGGGTTTTAGTGTAAGTTATTTCTATAGGTGTGCCCCATTTTTAAGTATGTGGGCGAGAATAATAGTTTATAACAGTATTATTCTCCCGCACATAACATACTGCGCTACAATTTTATTCATGTTACAGCAGAATGATAGAGAAAGAATTCAAAAACAGCAAAATAGAGCAATGCACATTATACTGGGCTGTTCAAAATACACTCCTGTAAAATCAATGCTTGAATGTTTGCAGTGGCTCCCTGTAGGAATGTTTTTTGAGTATTCTGTCTTAGTTTTTATTTTTAAAATAAAATTGGGAAAAGCACCAGAATACCTCACTGATAAAATTGTTTATAGCGCACAGGTGCATAATTATAATACCAGACAACAAAGAAATTTTTACATAGAAAGAAGAAATACTGTTGGTGCTCAAAATTCTGTATTTTATAAAGGATTTAACTTATTTAATTAATTACCTATGAAATAAAGTTATCAGTTTCTGTTAACACTTTTAAACAAAAACTGAAAAAGTACCTGCTAAAAAAAATGTGATATTTATGTAACAGTCTAGTCATCAAAGTTTTATTTATTTTTATTTTAACCCTTTTTATATTTATTGTTTTGTTTCGTTTTATCTTAAAAGTTTGTATTTTGTATTTGTTGTTCTATATATTTAATTGTTTTATTTTTTTTTTATTATTTAATTTTTTTCTTGATTTTTGTCTTTTTAATAATGAGAATTTGCCACTGACTTGCTGTTTTTGTCTGTGTTATCTTTATAGTTATTTATTTATATTTTTTTTATACTTTGTTATTTATTATACATTTTACTTTTTTGATTGAATTTATGTATTTTTCTTTTTTGGTGTTTTTTTTTTTTAATTTATAAGCTTTTGGAATTCTTTTGTTGACTAATTTATCATTGACTCCAGCTGAGCACTACTAACATCTGAATATTTTTCCCTAGGAATCCAATTTATTTTTTTTAGTATTAGGATTAATTTATTCTCTAAAGACATTGTAAACTAACTGTATACATTAGCAATGCTAAATAAAGAATCTATGTTATATTTTTTCAAAATTTTAAAGAAATAAACAGACTATCAAACTTGGACAAATTTTATCGGCTCACGTATATATACAGGGTAAATTCTTTAAATGGAACGGTGCTTCTAGCGGCTTTAGGTAAGAGGTTTTAAAAAAAGTTAAAAGCAATCTTCCGCCTATTATAAAAAAAAAAATTGAGGCCCAGGGCCTACCAACTATTTTTTTTTCAATTAGAAAATACCACTTGTGACACCTTTTTGGAAAGCTCGTTGAAAAATAAATTTAACGCACTAGCTCTTTTTCCCATCTATCAACCAATGTATCAAAAATTTTTAAAAACTTTTGTCAATTGTTTTTAGCTTCAGAATAAACTACATATTTCTCTGTTTACTAAGCGAAATAAAGAAAATACCACAAAAGGAGATTATTGGGGGCCCTCACTGAAGGCGCAGGGCCAACCAATATTTTTTTCATGAGGAGGTACCACTTGACACTTCACCTTTTTGGAAATTCGATAAAATAATTTTTTTAACATCTGGCAACCCATGTGTTAAATATTTAAAAAAAAAATATTTTTTGTCGTTAAGGCCGGTTAAGTGAAAAAGAGAGGTCTGCTTTAAATCTATCTCTCTTTTATTAAATATCTGGTAAATTTAAAAAAAAAGTAATTAGCCTGCTTTCCCAAATGGGCGCCAATAATATCCTTGTGTGGTATTTTCTTTATTCCACACGTAAATAAAGAAATATGTAGTTTATTTTGAAGCTAAAACAATGGGCCTTCAGTAAGGGCCTCCAAATGGTCCGCCAATAATTTCCTTGTGTGGTATTTTCTTTATTCCGCTTAGTAAATAGAGAAATATGTAGTTTATTTTGAAGCTAAAACAATTAACAAAAAAATAAGCTTTTTAAAATTTTTGACACATTGGTTGGCAGATGTAAAAAAAACTAGTGCATCAAATTTCTTTTTTAACAAGCTTTCCAAAAAGGTGCCACAAGTGGTACCTTCTTATTAAAAAAAAAATAGTTGGTGGGCCCTGGGCCTCCAGTTGAAGGCCCCAGATTTTTTTTATCATAGGCGGAAAGTCCGTAAAAAATTATTAAAGATTTGTTTTTAGCTTCTTTTAAAACCTCTTTCCTAAAGCCGCTAGAAGCAACGTTTCATTTAAAGAATTCACCCTATATACACAGGATTGGCCATTTAAAAGGGTTCACCTGGATTTTTTCAAAAACTGTAAAGAATTGGAGAAAATGCAGAAACACGTCGATTTTGATTTTAAGGGGGAGACTTTTTAGCTTGCAATTTTTATAGCGCGCATCTCCTTTGAGGGGTAAACTTTACCCCTATATTTTGAATAGGGAAAGTGGGTCGAGTGACACCTTGTTTTGAAGGTCTCCTGAATGTCTTGACAATCGTGTAAAAATTTCGAAAATCTATCGATTCGTTTTTGAGTTATTTACTTTCAAAGTAAACTCAAATCGTACAGGTAAATTTCACCATTCGTAGGAATGTATCCTAAAAGAAAAAACGCAATGATAAAATGTACTATTAACAAAAGCAAAGTCGACTAAAAAATTTCTTTAAAAAAATATTTTTGGATTTGTCCATGCAACTGTGAACTTGAATATCTCAAAAACTAATCAATAGATTTTCGAAAATTTTACACGATTGTCAAGACCTTCAGGAGACCTTCAAACCAAGGTATCACTCGACCCATTTTCCTTATTCAAAATATAGGGGTAAAGTTTACCCCTCAAAGGAGACGCGCGCTATAAAACAGTTTTTAAAAAAATCCAGATGAAACCTTTTAAATGGCCAACTCAGTATACAGACCGCTTCAAGCTACTGCGAACATAGGGGGAATCAAGTCCAATTTACTCTCCGTGCCGTACGACCGAGGTGGATTCGAAGCACGCTACAGTGTTATCTTTTGGAAATTCATTTTGTTTTTATTATTTTGTTTTATTTCTGCCTTGCTCGAGAAACAGATGGGTAAGTTCTTAATTGAAATAATACATTTTTAAAACTAAAAATGGATGTCTACGAAGTTGCCGAAAAAGTGCAGATGGTCAAATAGTCAAATCGTCATAACCCAACACACGTTCGATATTGGTCGAGGGAAAATTTGCATTTATATTTTGACGTAAGAACACAGTATCCCCAAAAACTAAATGTTTGGGGGGGGGGTATTGTAGGGGAGCACGTAATTGGGCCATTTTTTATTAACGGCAATTGCAATTTGAATGGTCCTAGATACTTGGATCTGCTGCAGCAGCACATTATTCCAACTGCTAGGCAGTTGTTAGGTGTAAGATTTGGTGAACCATGGTTTCAACAAGATATTTCCTAATCGGGTTATAAGTACACGGGGAACTATTTTATGGCCAGCTCGATCTCCCGATCTTGCTCCTAATGACTTCTATCTGTTTTTGAAGAAGCTTTTCAAATTATCACCCCTAACATGCTTGGAAACGTTAGAAGGGGTTTTTATAGTAGGTTCGGATATTGTCTAGCCGAGCAAGGAGGACTTTTCGAACATTTGCTTTAATTTTTTTTTGACTGGGAGAATCTTTTTGGTTTTTAGAATGTATTATTTTATTTTGAGAACTTGCTTTTATTTTGTTTCTCCTTATTATTTTCATTGTAACACGTCGTCACTGATAAATCTGAGCAGTTGACAATAAAACGCTCTTATTTATCAGTGACAAAAAATAAGAAAATTACGTTATAAAAATTTGCGTATTTATTGAACAAATTCCGGTTTCATTGACTACGCTCCACACAGCACCGTGGTTAGAGGCGTACTAAATACAAGGCGAACGGCGGCGAACGGCAGCGAATGGCGATCGGAAGCCTGAGTGTTGGTTGCTTCACTGATAGGCGTGCGGTGTCTCTGCATGTACGTACACTGGCAAATTAGACTTCTTCCGCCCTATGTTCGCAGTAGCTTGAAGCGGTCTGTATATATCACGGGTAACCAATTCCATTTTCATTAACGTACTCTTCATCCCATTCTTCGGACCAATTTCAATATAACCAAACGGAACTCTCATTGTCGTTGTCAGAAAGTTGGCCCGATCGAATTTGTTCAGTTAAAATCGATTTTAAAAACCTTTTACTAAAGTTTTTTGTGCTTAGTATTTAAGGAAAACTTATCTTAACGACCAGATAAATTCTTTTATAACAATTTGGACTGCACACAAAATTGAAATTACTAATTGTTTTAGTTATTCATATACAGGGTGAGCCTTGAAAACTTGCAATGATCATATTTTCTAAACTAAAAGTAAGCAAAACAAGTAAATTTTTTTTAAAAACCACTGACCACTTCCAACGTGAACCTCGAATGTATATAAGGCTGATTCTCACGAGATGTCAACTTTTTTTATTCACTAGCTAAAAAACATGTATTTTTGGTAAGAAGTGTTCAATAGAATTATAGAATATTGCTAAAAGGTCTGTTTGTCTTGTACTTGGAGAAAAAATTTAAAATTTTAATATTTTCCATTTTTTTTAAACATTTCTACCCTAAAAATATTCTCCGTGACTGTTCACCGTGATACTTCCATCCACTTTTTATTAAAATAATGAAAAATTAAATTGATTTCTTTACTTCTTTTTTCATACATCAATACCAAAAGGATTATGTTAAACCTAAAATGAAGAGAATTACAGTTAAAAATATGTAAAACTACTTAATTTGTCGAAATATAGAGCTGTTCCATTTTACGTTTATCATTTGCGTGAATGTGACAATAGATGATTAAAGCTCTAATAGATGCCACTAGTCAAGAACAATTTAATTTTCTCACAACTTAAGACACTTTAGGTTCCCACTTGAAGAGGATGTCAGTATGGTTTTAGATATAGGTAGTGAAAGTTGATTGTTTTTCTTGGTAAATCTTAATCTATGTGATTTGGGCAAAAAATAGGTTAAGTTTTAAACAAATTTTCGTTTCTCTTTTGTGTAGTAATAGTTTCTTATCATTATGGCCCAATTTTTTCAGAGTTAATGCTCTTAAATTATAAAATGTGTTTATAATGTACTATAACTATTTTTTTCATCTTTCTTAAATAAACAATAAACATTCTCAGCATCTGAGTATAATTTTCTTTTTTGTCTCTTATCTATAGCTATCTTCAAAATGTATGTAATGGATATTTGAAAATTATCATTTTTGTGAATATTTCCTCATCATGTTGGTTTGTACAAGTATTTATAAATGTCAGTCTTAACAATAAAGTTCCCTACCTTTTCAACTTAAATTTAATGGTTTGACATTATAATTCATAAATACATTTAATTATTTGTGAATCTTTTCTCAACTTCGTGAATGATAAATTTTTAAAAAGTCAAGTTTTTTGAAATAAAAAGCAGGTCCACATGTGGAATGATTTATCATTCTAAATATGTAACTTTAATATTCGAAATTAACAAAAAATATGTGATCTTCATTTTTACTCTCTTTTTTTTTTAAAATGTAAATACTTGAATGCTGAACAAATTTTCATAAACACTACCCCCATTTGTTCGGCCTCCGAAGTGATACTTACCTAACAGAACTGGAATACCTAATCTACATCTACACCAAATCTCATCATAATCAATATAACGGTTTCGAAGTTACACCCGAATATATTAGTAGTAATACTATAGGGGCGGCCCCTTTGACTGGCAATTAGGCCCTTCATGGGCCCTTTCTGCCATACCCCCTATGCCTCTACTTCCGCTGCAACTCTCTCTCCGGGCCTCCCTGTCTTCTTTACGAAGTTCAGTATGTCAACCCATTTGAGCAAGTGCAGTTCTTCTTCCTCTATCGTGGGAAATCCCCACTTCAGCTGCCTTGATCTGGCATATGCATCGCACTTTGCTATCAAGTGCGGCGCCGATTCCTCTTCGAGCCCTGTCAGAAGTCCAATGTCCTTTCGGATCTTGCCTAAGAGCCATTTAGTTCTGGCTACATACGGACCATTTAGCTTGGACTGCACTTTGACTCTGGCCTCCGGGACGTCTTCGGTTCATTGTTCGCCCATTTGTTGACCTCACTCTGTACCTGTTTCCTTTGTTATTCCCAGAAGAGGTTTCGCCAGATTATATTAAATTTGTTATCTTCATATTTCAAATTCCTTGACATCTGTTTTTAGAAAGCGTATTATCTCTGGAACTATTGTGACTCCCCCTACATGCGCCAAGACGTAGGCGCCAAACTTATAACGCCCCTCTTTTTCGTCGAGGGTTGAAAATACCTTTTCACGGTATCACAAATAGCTCGAAAACAGATTGACAAAAAATAACCTATGTGGCCATTTAAATTTTGGGTGTAAGTTTCATCCCTAAATTGACGTTCCCAAGAAAAGTATAAAAACGATGGTAAGGTAAACCTGAATAACTAAAAAAAAAATCGATTAATTTTTTTAAAACGTTACATTTGAAAATGAAATTTACCTTCAAGTTGAGGTGCTATGTAATTATTTTTTTTCCAAAATGTATTATATATATATACAGGGTGGATTCTTCAAACGGAACGGTGATTCTAGCGGGTTAGTACTTGTTTTTATAAAAAAATCCAAAAATACGTCAACTGAGATTTTTAATTTTCTTTAATTGTGCTATCTCGGATTTTTTTTATGTCGTTTTGTTTACGAGGTATGGCAATTTTTTTGTTTTAAATGGGACACCCTGTATAGTTTGACATTTTTGAATTAAAAAAATATATATATCTTTTTGACAATACCACACACTAATACTCTATGGTTTCCAAGATAGAGGCATTTAAACTTGCATGAAATTGTTGTCTATGCCCTGTTTTACGGGAGATATTTGAATAAATATCGAAGTTTTCTATACAGATTTAGATAAAAATATCTTGATTATCGTAAAAGATAGATTCTACTGTATTGTATTGCTGTAGAGAGAATTGTTTGCAGATTTCAAAAATTGGAAAATATACAGGGTGTCCTATTTAAAAAAAATAAAAAATTGCCATATTTCGTAAACTAAATGACATAGACAAAATCCAAGATAGCACGATTAAAGGAAATTAAAAATCTCAGTTGACGAGTTTTTGAATTTTTTTATTCAACCAAATTCTAACCCGCTAGAAGCACCGTTCCGTTTAAAGAATCCACCCTTTATAAGAAGCTTATAGGCTCTGTGGAAAATGGTAAAAAGTCAACTTAATGAGTCATAAATCTAAGTATTACCTATAATAGTCAAAAAAGTTAACAAAATATTAATTATATGTAAAACGAGTATCAGGTTAAAGCTAAAACACAAAACATATATGGTAAACATTAACTCTTGCGTCAAGTCAGCTCAAACAATTAAAAGAAAAAAAAAGTTTAAATCAATAAAGTTACCTGTAAAATAACACAACCGGTAACAGAAGAAAAATGATTTGTTACATGCAATTAAAGTTGATTAGGAAGTTGCATAAAAAAATAATTAATATTATAAAAAGAACTCGGTCTTGTAGTTATTTTTATGTTATCTTGAAAATTCAAAACCTATGTTCCTTAAATAAAGTTAAGGGATCGATTTTACTCCACACCGAGGGAGGTGGTGCAATTTACGATAAATCAAAAATGGCTAAAACATTACCCTTTGGTTTCCTTAGAAAATATGGCCAGTGTAAGTTTGCGATCTACAACAAATAAAAAATAGCTTAAAAACTTTTCAAAGGATCATCCTATATATATAGTTAAAACATTTTTTTGAAAACTGATGTGATACTAATTCCGAAAATAATTCAAAGTAAAAATGATTAATTTCGAGCCATTAAGGTCAAGTTTGCTTACCCTGAGTTTTTAAGTTAGTAACACATAAAGTATTTAAAATATGATAAAAGTTCACTATATTTTGACAATTTTCTATGATTCTACCTAATAAAGTTCTAGATGTTGGAGCAGTTTTCAATACATGTCCATTTTATTTAATTTTTTCACTTTAAAGTCAGATACTACTAAATTATTAAAATTAATCCCATTGCAGAAAATGGACTTTTGAGTTACGAAAATCCAAACTACCATTTGGGGCCTCAGAATCGGCTGGACGATGCTATCAACTCGAATACGGAAAACCTCTACGACGACATTTATCAAGAATTGGATGACATTTGCAAGATGGGCCACACAGGGATGAAGACCTCGACTAACAGAGATACAGGTATAAAAGGATATTAGACACAAGACACTTAAAGTAAATATTTCAACGCATCGCTATCAATATACCTAACGCGTTCGAAATAAAGCCAAAGTACACTACATTTTCTACTTGTTTATGCAATGCGTTGAAATATTAACTTTAATTCTAATTAAAGTAAGTATTTCAACGATGCGTACGGAGTGATGAACGTATCGTTACGTATATCCCAACGCACGCATCGATTGCTGTCAGTTTCTCGGTCATCGCCTTCACTATGAAACCAGGCCTCGTTCGAAACCTGGCATAAACAAGTAAAACATGTAGTGTCTTTTGGCTTTCTTTTGAACGTGTTAGGTAGTGTCTATTAGGAACATTGCATAAAAACAACGTACGATGCGTAATAGAAGAGGTAAAAAACTTCTAACCTAAATAAATGTTCTGTGATTTTTAACATTTTCAAAGAGATTTTGATCTAGCACCTTCCTTACAAGAGAAGCTATAGCTCACCATTTCCTGAAAAGTAGATTCTTTTAGGACGGATTCCCTCGATTTTAAAGTTGGGTTATCGCCGAGGTTATCGCTCTGTCGCTGTGACAAAATCGCTCCGTTGAGTTTTACCTTTAATGTTCATCTAGTCTCACCCCATACCTGACACGACTTGAGCGAATTAAGTTTAAGTAATTTTTTTGTACCATTAAAAACAAATTGTATAAACTACTACCTTTGGTCGAACATAGGAGAATGGAAGTTTTTAATGAAGCCTGATACGTTTGTTGCACCTAATCCATTATGAAACCAATTCACAACGTCTTTCTTTATTCCATGTTCAGTTTTTGACTAGTTTGCGCCTTGTGTGGTCATTTCACGAATGAGCGTGGCTGTTAACTAACTTTTGAAATAGTAGTGTTTCGAGCAAATGTAGCTAAAAAATATAGTCTTGGGCTGAATTTTTGAGATAAGTTCAAATACAAAAACGCACATTAAAAGTGTATATTTATTTATTTATTTAGCTTTATTGTTTCTGTTTCTTAAACAATTTTATAAAAAATTATTAATTATTACAACTATATAGGTTTATAATAAGAACTGGTTAAAAAATAAGTTATGAGTAAGTATGAAAATACTAATAAACTTTGATTTAAACATAGTTGAAATAAGTAATTAATTGACCTGGTAATTCTAATAATTAGGTAAATATTATTTAGTAAGGCAGCAATTCGTAGTTTTTATTATATGTTTATGAAATAATTAGTGTATTAACTTTTTTTTAAATTTAAATACAGAAATAAAATTTTTCAAAGTAACAATTTATTTCTCAATAATTTATAAATTAATAGTGGTCATCTACCTGGATCTATGTTCGCTAATCATTAATTATAATTATAAAAGATCTTAACATGAGAATATTTTTTAATTGATGGGTAATGTCTTGTGCTGTTTCACAGGTTAGGAAATTCAGATTGCAGCAAAGTTCATCAAGGGAGGAAATAGAGAGGACACTTACACTAAAAGAAAACCCTAACTGATACCTATTAGATAGTCTTGGTTGTGCGAATAATCTTAAAGTTTCAGTTGAGAGGTTAAGTTGCAGAAAAGGTTGGGCACTACGTGTCTGTAAAACCGTAGAAAATGGTTAAGTAATTTGAGTTGATAGCTTGCATTTTGTCCTTTTCTTGTAAAGTGCGAAAAAGTTTGCAGAGAAACCTATACCTGTTTGGCTTAAAAAAAGCACTGCTCAGTTGTGGAGACCCTGGTATTTCTACTTCTATAAAACCGAATAATTTGCGTACCTGTAAAATCCAATTGTATCTAATGTTCGTGGTATTTTTCACCTGAATCATTCTTAAAAAGCATTTTTTTTAGAAGTCTGGTATTGTTCTCACGAAGAATGGCAATAATGAAGTTTATGGCAGCTTTAAAAATTTGTTAAATTAGCACGACTGCCAGTTTCAACTCGAATTACCGTATCGGGCGCAGTTAGCGGTAGGTGCAAAAATCATTTAAAAAAACTAGTTGGGGTTTTTTCCAGTACATCAAAGTAGCGGTTAGTCCATATAGGGATACAATACATTAAGATGCTCACAACTAGGCAATTGAAAAGTTTTATTCTAGCTGTCCAATCGTTAGTTTTTCGTCTCGACATAACTTGTTTGGCTTTTTCAGTAGTATTGCACGCCATTTCTCTGAATATTCCAGTGCGGCTGAAAGTAGCACCTACGTACACAAATTTGTCTTTTAAGACAGTTTTTATCAGAATACACCTCGAGAGTAAGGATTTTGCACTTCTGACTCAGCTAAAATCAGTATGTTGATGTCGTCGCAAAACATAAATAATAATAGGTCTGTTAGGTTGTTAATGGAGACTCCGGTGGCACCATTTTGTCGAAAAAATATTTTTATGTTTTTTCATTTAGGGCTCATAGTTTCTCCTTGCAAAACACCTTGTATTATGTTAATTGGGGCGGTTAAGCCTTTCCGTGCATTTTTCTTTCATTGTAGCATTATTATATAGACTGAAAAAACTTTTCATCAAAAATCCTATAAAAAAGTTTACAAAAAACGATTTTTTTTATATCATTATATTCTCAAGATTATTGATTATCTTAAAAACCGAGCCCATACATTTGTACAGGGTGATTAACCATATTTTTAACTCCCTCCTACCTCCATTATATTGAAGCTGGAAAAAGTTTTATAAAGAGAAGTTCCATGATTTTCTGGAAACTTTCAACTCCTTAAAAATTAGTAGCTATGATCGCAAATGTTTGACATTAACTTCTTTATTTTTAGTAGAACACCCTGTATATTTTTTAAATTTGGAATGACCTTTTTTTCTGTTTCCAAAAATATATAATATGTTGGATTTATCTTGGACGGTTCTCGAGTAAAAAGAAAAATACTTTTTCATAAGTACAGTGCGTTAGATGAGTAAAGATAGTTAAGATGGTTCTTCATTACACACAACACATTACTCTTGTGGGAGAGTATTTTTCCTTTTTGTTGAAAACCATCCAAGATAAATACAAAATATTAACTATTTTTGGAATCGGGTAAAAAAAACGCCATTTAAAATTTTAAATAATATACGGGTGTTCTATTTAAAATATACAAGTTAATTTCAAAATTTAATAGTTGCCTTACAGACATTTATGCAACATCTGCTTTTCAATTTTGCACTGTATTTTTAATGGATCAAGATATATCCAATATTTTCGTATTAGTATTTGTGTTTTTTACCAAACGACTTAATTATGAAGAGTTTACTGGGTAGTGGTTGTCAAAAAAGCAACAAATTAATTATTTTGTTATTTGCAGGGAGAAAAACCTATGCCGCTTTAGACGTGGAGTCAATGGGAGTAGATATTACGGCAGGTCCGTTGGCTAAAAGCAATTTAGTGGATAATAGAAGGTGAGGGCTTACACAAAGCCGATATATAAAATGTAATCCTTTATAAGCCCTTGGGTTACAGCTTAAGCATGTTTAGTCTTAGTAGTAACCTTATTTGTTGCAGGAATCTTTCATGCATTGCTTTCAATGTTTAGCTTTCTCTATACAGCAAATATAATTAAAAGTAAATATTCTTTGACCTTTAGGAAAAATGAACAAACACAACTTTCAGGACGTTAAAAATACAAACAATAAAGTATTATCTAGACCCAAAATCAACTAGGCATAGTCTGGGTTAATAAAATTGAGCTATCTTTGACATTGAAAACAACGTTTTGATACGGAGCTATTAAGATAACTCTAAAATTGAGGTTTCGGTAAAATGTTGGAAACGTTTTTGTGACTTGCCACTATATTTACCACTGTGAAATCGAAATCTCTTCTTGTCTCCACAATTGAGGCTATGCCTAGTTGATTTTTGGTTACAGTAATGATCTAATATTTGTATATTTGTGCAATGCTAGGCAAAAACGCCATAAATGCTTTTTGGATTTGCCTGGTAGGCCCCTTTTCTGACCACAAATTCTCTTTTTATAAGCTAAGTTTAGTCATTTGCCTTATCCTAATGTCGTCTTCTAAAAATCAAAAATGCAAATAAGTATTTTGAATTTCTTCGCTCCTTAATTTTGCTTACCAGGGCAGTATGCATAGCCAAAATAAATACTTAAAAGTAATTATATAAATTAAAATATTTTTTATCGTTAAAAACGAAACAAAAAATGTTAACGTTTAAAAAATAAAATGAAACGATAATAACAAACCATAAAACTATAACATACTAATTTTTTGTAGGGAAGACGAATGGAACGGAAACGATTTCGAAAGGGACAAAAATAATAGTACAACAATTTGGAACAAGTATGTACTTATTTATTTTGTTTTTTCTTAAGGCTTATAAACATTTTAAAGTACAGTAGCATGACGGTTTTACGTTTTAAATAATAAGAAAATTTAGAAAAAGTTTACACAACAGTTATAAAATATAGTCCTATTTTTAAACTGCAGGACGATCCTTGAAATCCAGAAATATGAGTAAAAGTAATACTCCGGGGTCGACATGTATAAAGCAAAGTTTTATTTGACTACACGACAGAGGCTGGCCCATGATCAAAAAAGTTTCATTTAACTTTTTTTATATTCTGTTCATAAAGGGTAAGTAAGGGTAAGAAAACTTTTATTTAACACCATCACCAAACGGTACTAGATAGAGGGAAGGAATCACCGGATTCCAGTAGTGCTTTAGACCCTAAACATTATCCCTTTTATCGGTTTTCCAAAATCTAGTTCAAAAGGATAAGTTTTAGGTGACTCCCGTCTTCTATCTGGTATCATTCGGTGATAGTTTTAAATGGAGTACTTGATAGGGGAGTGGAATTCTACGGGCGAAGTAGTCTTTAGCTTTTTGGAGCATCTTTATTTTAATCTGAATTCCGGAGAGAAGTGTGCGGCAGTGTTCTTTGATCTGTCAAATGCTTTTGATGGTGTGGATCATGGAATACTGCGGCACAAAATGCAATGAATGGTTTAGAGGTGGCGAACTCAGATGGTTCAGCTCTATAATGAAGAGAAGAGCCCAGAGGGTGCGATTCCAAGGTACAAATTCTGAGGGACAATTGATCGGGAGTGGAGTTCTTCAGGGTTCAGTTTTGGGTTCTTTGCTCTTCCGTATTTACATAAAGAACCTGCTCCGTCTAGATATATCTTTCCATTTTGTGGTTTTCTGTGATGATGTTACTGTTGTTTGGTATCACGCAGACGTTGATCAACTAACGGATATTGTCCAAAATGACATAGTTAAAATAAAAGAATGGTGTGATTCTTATCTGTTGAGTTTTAATATCACAAAAACAAAGGTTCTACAATTTAGGTGTAGCATGGGTGAAGTCTTCTTGAGTAGTCAACTGATACCAAACTCCGAAGAGACCAGGTTTCTTGGTGTATTAATTCTCTAAAATTTCGGAAACATATTGAGCATTTATGCAGTAAAATATCCTCTAGCTGTTATGCTCTGTGGGTTATATCTGACAACTTGGGTCTTATTCAGGCCAAAATATGTTATTTTTCGTTGGTAGAGTCTCACTTACGGTACGGGGTCTGCTTTTGGGGTTCTTGCTGCAGAAGCTTGTTCCATAATGTGTTCAAGATACAGAAGAGAGCAATAACAAATACCTGTCATGCAAAAAGAACAGACTCTTTTTAGAAAAATAGAATTTTAACTTTGTGTTCCCTCTATATTCTAGAAGTTTCTTGTATGGTCTATAAAAAATACCAACATGAATTTGATATTCCTAGAATATACAGCAATAGAAGATCACATCAAATGAGATTGTCTCTACCAAGATCAGAGCTCATTAAAAGGTCAATTATTTACTCTCCATTAGAGAACTAACAAATGAAAAAAGGTTCAGAAAACAAACCAAAAAGTGTCTACTAGACAAGGTATACTATAGTCTTGATGAACACTTTAATGATATATAACCGAGTATATAACTTAATTTTAATTTCCTGTTGTTTACAATTTTAAATATTATTGTGTCAAAATGTTTTAATAATGATGTTGATGTTTATTTGTATTGTAATTAATTCTATTTCGTTTTATTTAGCATAGGTTACTGACTAAGGTATAGCTTAAGCAAGGCTTTGACTGTAAATACTGTATTTGTATTTTTGCTCAATAAAACTAGTTTTGATGTAATTGATTTGATGATTGATTCTAGTAGTGTTTTTGACGCTTAACATTACCCCTTTTGTCGGTTTTTCAAAATCACACCTCTTCTCCATGCAGTTTGGACTACTGCTAACAGTATTGGTTTGAAACGTTCTTTTTAACGTATTATTTCAGAGGGCGGGCGCCTCGCAAGCTTTCTAAAATCTTAATGTGAGATACTTTAGGTCGAATTAAAGAGTTTTAAGGTCAATATGCAGTTTGGAAAATTTGGTCTATTAACAAAATAAAAAACATTTTATTTTGTTAATAGTTGGGTAATTTTTATAGAGGTTTAAATTTAACACTTCTAAAATTAAAATGTTTTTAAATACCTTGGTTAATTTCCAAGGCAGGCATTTTAAGAAAAATCGCGGAAAGCTATGTCATCTTAAAATTTCAAACATTTCTTGCATAAAAAACCTGAAATAATTTTAAAAAAAGGTTGGATGCATTATTCAAAAAGGGATAAAAATGTCTATGAACAACCGTCATGCTACTGTACGCCTAAAAAGAACCAAACCACACTAACGAAACCTTTACTTCTCATTTCAGCCTTTGCGAAAATATGGCAAAAGACAACTCTCACTCGGTGCCGCATATCATGGGCGATTTGACTAACGAGTTGTACGCCATTCCGATGAAAAGGAGCAACAAAATGTCGCTCTCGCCGGAAAGGTACAACAAAATCGAAGAGTTGGCGTCCCCGAGCGACGAGTGGGAGAAAGACCAGCTACCACCGGGATGGGAAAAGCATGAAGGTAAGGGGAATCCCGTGCCGTAAACAATCAAATCTCTTAATAAACACTTAAAGTAAATTAGGTGCGAGAAAATTAAAGGAGACCTCATGATGAGTGGCGCGTCGCAGCCGGCGGGCTGCAGCATAAATATCAACAAATCACATCTTATAAATGATTAATTATTTAAATATAGTAAAAAGCAAAACAATAAATGTGTACTGACAAGCATTGCAAAGTTTTAGAGTATATGGTCCACTTTTATTATAAAAAAAGTACGACAATTGTCACACAATTTTCAAAGCTCTTTTTAATTTGTAAAATCTCTTTTTTTATTAATTTTTTTTTTGGCAAACACTTAAAAAACACTTCTTTTCAGCATTTGTTTGTAGACTAGGGCACACTCCCTTTTAAAAACACCTGTCACATAGTGTTTAAACTGTTTTTAATTTGGAAAAACTTTTTTTACTTTGAAAAACACGCAAAAAACCGAGAAAAAAAAACACTTCTTTTAAGCCGCTGGGAAAATTGTCGCGATACATTTGAGCTGTAAGATTTGAGTTTCTGCAATCTTCACCTTATACTAATAGCGTGTCAATTCAGTTTAATTTCACACCAAACTGCAAAAAACTCGCGAAAATAATGGCGTCAGGTAGACTCGCGCGACTGACAACCTTCACAACGAACAGCGGAAAATGCACTATGCATTGTGCTGTAGAAAGAGAGGGTCGGAGGTCAATGACTCACGTTTTTAAATCTTTAACTTAAAGGAAATCATTATTATTTTTTTTATAAATTTTTTTAAATTTAGAGGATTTAGAGGAAATATTTATTTTCATTTATTTGGAAATGGCCCTATTGTAAAATGGTTAAAGTTAGACATGAATATTTCTAAAATTCTAGTAGATATAAGCACCTAAATTTTTGGACTTTAAAGTCAATTAGACAAAAATCTGTCTCTCAGTTAAAAGGATGACTATGGTATTGTATACACCCTATATTTCAATACATCGGCATCGGTATACCTAACGCGTTCAAAATAAAGCCAAACAACATTTTTCAATTGTTTCACTTTAATGGTGGATGCGAGCTGATTGCAATCGTTGCTTACTTTGGTGGATCCTTAACGTTACGTACATCCCTACAAATAATGTAATTTTGACCGCAAGTCTATATACACATAGTAAAAACAGCCAACCGAACCTCAA
This sequence comes from Oxystoma pomonae, assembly GCA_963921995.1. Classification (NCBI taxonomy): domain Eukaryota; kingdom Metazoa; phylum Arthropoda; class Insecta; order Coleoptera; family Brentidae; genus Oxystoma; species Oxystoma pomonae. Next base: position 64,300,838 of record OY998167.1, read on the forward strand.
GCAAATTTTACGAAGCATTCAAATATCTTGTCAAAATTTGCCGTTTTCAAATTTTTTCAGTAAAAAGAGTTGAAATATATTTGCGAGTATATTTGCAATACTCAGAAAAGCAAAGGTACAAAAAATCGATGTTATTAGGTAAACCTTATTTATAATGCATTATTTGCTGCTCACTGATTTAGAAATGACGATTCAAAGAAGTGTCTTGTAACATTTAATCGAAATAGAAACTTTTCTTAGGTACAAAAAATACCTTAACTTAGTAAGTGTATAAATGAAAGATAGATCTATTTTAAAGATTCTGAAATATTATAAATCTATTTCTAATTTATGTCGATATTTTTTTAATAACAAAAATAGTATGTTAGGTTAATTAGCACAGTAAAATTGTCATCTGAGGTCGAAAAAAACCGGGGAGGCTGAGTTTTTGGTATGTTCTTTCGAAGGGTCTGAAAGTAAACCTCCTAATTTTGTGTTTCCCCCATTCCTCCGGTACCATGCGTCATTTTCAAAAATATTTTTAACCGACTTTTCTCCATTTCTATTGGTCGGAGGCGAAAAAGTCTAAGAACATAAAAATTCGGCAAAAAATCTGCAATATTTTTGTCTAAGTGCCTAACTTTCTGTAGTTAGTTTCCAGAATGATAGAGGGCGCCAAAGTTACAAATTTTAACGTATTTTCACCAACAAAAAGTGTATTAATAATTAATTAAACAGTCTCTGAACTACAGCAACTGAAAGTCGGTAAAATTCTTTGAGAACCGCTTTCTGGGTATGCATGAAGTCGCGTGTTGTGGATTATATATTATTATTTATTGTAAGAGCAGTACAAATTAGGTATCAACTTAAGGCTTGTGACGTACACTACACAAATTACCCAGTTTGTCGAAATGAAAATTGCCGAAAGTATCTGACAGACTGACATTGAGTCGGGCACCGATAGTCAAGTCCCTTTGGGTAACGGGCCATCGCTTACATAAAGGCGTCAAGAGGGGTTGGAGGGGTAAGTAGAAGTATTATTAAGTGCTAAAAGGGAAAGGGGTTGCAAAAATGTTATATTGTTATAGTGTTGCAGGGGGGAGGGGTCAAAATTTGGAAAAATGGTTTTACATAATTGATGATAATATAGTTAAGTCGAAAATAAATCGAGTAAAGGTTTACTCTAAAACTTCTCTCGCTCAACAACATATATAAAAAATCCAATACTCGTATAGACATGGGTTAGATTGGGTCCGTCAGACTTTTCCATGGTATATCCAGACTTATCTTGGATGTATCCACAATGTTTAGGGATTTATTCAGACCTTATTCAGACTTTTCCATAGTGTACTCGGACATTTTCAGAGACTTTCCCAGAGTGTATCCAGACTTTTCCAGAGTCTTTCCAGAGTGTATCCAGACTTCCAGGGTCTTTCCAGACTTCCAGAGTGTATCCATATTTTTCTAGGGACTTTTCAGACTTTTCTAGGGTCTTTCCAGACTTCTCCAGTGTCTTTCCTCACTTTTCCAGGGTCTATGCAGACTTCCAGGCTCTTTCCAGACTTTTCCAGGGCCTTTTCAGACTTTTCAAGAGTGTATCCAGACTTTTCCAGGATATTTTCAGACTTTTCCCGAGTGTCTCCAGACTTTTCCAGTGGCTTTAGAGACTTTTCCAGCGTGTTTCCAGCCTTTTCCATGGTCTTTCCATACTTTTCCAAAGTGTATCCAGATTTTTTCAGGGTCTTTTCACACTTTTCCAGAGTGTGTCCAGATTTTTCCAGTGTCTTTCCACACTTTTCCAATGTATCCAGACTTTTCCAGCGTCTTTCCAGACTTTTCCAGGGATTTCTAGGGTGTAACCAGACTTTTCCTGGATGTATCCAAACTTTCCAGGATGTATCCAAACTTTTCCAGGGTCTTTCCAGACTTTTTCAGAATGTATCCTGACTTTTCTTGGGTGTTTCCAGACTTTTCTAGGGCATTTCCGGACTTTTCCTGCGTGAATCCAGACATTCCATGGTGTATCGAGACTTTTGCGCGGTTATCCAGACCTTTCCAGAGTGTTTCCAGAATTTCTGTGGAGTAGACGGACTTTTCCAATATATTTTATATTTTCTATATAATAGATTCAGACTTTATTATTATTATATAGATATGTATACTTGGGTGTGTATATAAATTGAAAATAAGCTTTTTAAAAATATAACTTCTTGAGCATGCGCAGAGGGGAAATGATTTTTTTTTTAATAAAAAAGTAGCAAACCCAACAATCGTTTCCAGACCCGCCACACTTTCCAGTTTATTTAGTTCCGAATATACCAATCTCGGATATATCACCGACTTTCCATGCCCAGCGATCTTGCCAGTTTAGTCGGACTCTTAACTTCGGTTATATGTGTGGAAAAAAAAACCGTTTGTGATACGATCCCACGCGGTCCAGTAAAAGGGCGTGTAATCGATCGCAGTTTTGTTTTAACTGTATAAGTGGTTGAACCTATGCAGGTGGATGTCTTCCAGAAATAAGCTTATTGCCAATTTGGCATTAATAGGCAAAAAAAACAGAGAGAGACAAAAATTAATTCTTATTTAGTGAATAGGAAATATTCTATTTAATTTATTTTATTTAGTTAATATGAAATCTCTTCCATACATATAATAAATATCTAGATAGGCGAATTCTGTGCATTACATTTTTTTTTGTTGCTCTTGGTTTCTACCTAAACGACATAAATAACAAAATAGTACATTATAAACCTAGGGAATAAAGTGCCACATTTAATCCCGCGGCGAAAGGTTTGTAGCCCGACCATATTAAGGGCTACAATTCGCTAACGGATTAAACGACACTTTAGTCCCGAGGTTTATATACTATTTTATGCACTTTAGGAAAAGATCATTTTTAAAATTATGTTATTTCTACGCCAAATGGTTCGTCAACTACAAGAAAGGGTGCTTAGAATGAAATCTTGGCCAAGAGCAAGTGCTGTTTGGCTTGACTTGCCATGAATAATAAAAGTCTATGGGATATAGAGCATTTCAGTCCATTGATTTTTTTTTAAATTTTTCCTAACCAATTAATATCGATCCCAAAATCACAATTTTTAGCAAAAAAGTACTGAACCGATTTGGCTGGGAGTTTTACTAGGTGAAGCGGGTCTTCAGGTAGCTAGTATTTAATTTTTGTTGGCAAAAAAACGTACTTAAACAGTCTTCTCTATTCTAATTTATTTTTAGTTTACCTACCCTTATGTTTGGACTGGGTACCTATAGAGCGAGGGCCAGCCTAGAGGATACCTCCCCCTACCCTCGTGGGATTTTCCGATACATTTTTGTTGCTATTGGATCTACTTTCTACTTGTTTGTCAATTGCGGTGTATACACTGAGACGACCCCCCCCCCCTCCCCCAAAAGAAAATTTGTTACAGTAAAATAGTCACTACATCGGTTCATTAGTTCTTGAGATTCAAGCGTTTTTTTCAACAACAAATTTTGGCTTTTGGAATCTTGTTTTGTTTTCGTATCCCAAAATAATTTTAATAAAATTTTTTCGTGGGTTATGGGATACAGACGTGTTTTTAGAATGGAAAAAAGAGACAAATTTTTCGCTTGCGGTGCTGTAACACTTCATTTTTTCAATTTCGTGTCAAAATGGTCTTTTTTAATGGTATTTTATCAAAATATTTTGCCTTTTTTCAAAATTTTGGAGTGCCACATTTAAAATATGTTCCTGCCACCTAAAAGGTAAACCAACAACTCAAATCGATTATTCCCTTTACATTTAAAGGAAGGTCTGCCCTTGTGACTTTTAGAATATAAAAAATAATGCTGGAAATAACTATTAAATGACTGAAAAATTATAAAACACTCGGAAAACCCAGGAAAAAACGGTAATCTATACGTAGGTATATTAAATCTTTAGAAAGACGATTTCTGTACATATTTTTTTTTACCTAATTGTTGGTATTTGAGTGCAACCAAACGATTAAGATATCAAAAATGCAATTTTTACAATTTTTGTTTTTCTGTTTCTTCCAGCATCACGCAAGAACTACTGAACGGATTTATTTATTTTGAACCCCCGGAAAAAACCTCGCAAAAAACCCCCGGAAGAAACCTCTAGGAAAAATTTATTACAAAATAGGTTATAATAATATGATCTAGGGGTTTTTTCCATGGGTTATATTTTTCCGGGTTTTTTTTCTGGGTTTTTTTTCCAGAGATTATTTAAGGGCTTTGTTTCGGTGTTTTCTTTATTTGCTTTAAATATGTTTAGTAAAATTATGAAAACAAAATAATAATACTCCCTCGACGATACCTTAACAAAAAAACCAACTGATCGAAACCATATACTTAGGGCGCGTCTGGGGGACATATCCTAAAATCCAGGAGGGAGTAATCAGATTTTAATTTGTTTGCTTACCTTAAATTTATTAATAATATATTTTTATAGCGCCGCAGGCGAAAATTTGTAGGAAAATTACAGTTAAAATAATATTTTTATCCCAAAATTTAACTAAAATACTAAATATCAATGGTGTGATAACGCCGCTAGCGAAAATTTCTAGGAAAATTACACTAAAAAATAGAATTTTTTACACAAAATTAAACTGAAATCGTAAATATAAGCGGTGTGATAGTGCCGCAGGTGAAAATTTTTACAATCTATGCAGGAAAATCTCATCATACATAGCATGGAGGCTATTGGGATTTCACTAAAAAATGAGTTATTTGGGTCAAAACAGACCTGAATACAAAATTTTGGGATGGTATCTGTCTGTCTGTAACGCGATAATTCAAAAACCGCTAAACCAATTCTTATCATATTTGGCTCAAAAATTTATTATCACCAGACATACTAATTTACAAGTTAAATATTTCTTATTTTTATGCAAGATTCGTATTTATTTATATATTACAAACACATTAAGAGCAATTTTTCTGCCAGTCTTTCTTTTTGAAACAATTTTCAAAAGCGAAGAGGTCAAAAATATAAAATTGTATAAGAAACAACTAGGAAAAGGCACCATAGTTCTCCACTTATACATACCAAAATGGACATTTATATACCTGTTCCCGGGTCTGCAAAAGCGGTTATGCATATTTAGGATTTTTACAAATTAGTTCAAGGTTTGGTCAGTTTTTTTGAAAATTATGAAAACATGACCATTATCTGAAAAAAATTGCCCTAATACACTAAGACGTTATAATTGACTAGATAACTTAGGGAAAAAAAGTAATAGCCCAATTATGGGCCACTAAAGTAATCGTATTCTAAAATAAAGTCAGAAATATTTATATTCGATTAAGAAAGACAATCCAAAAAAATTACAATTTTTTGAAAAGTTTTGCTGGTATTAAATGATTTATAGAAGAAAACTAAGAGCTTTGTGGGGGAAGCTGTAGATCCAAAGCCCCTGTGAAAATTTATTGTCCAGGAAGTGAGGTAAAAATAAATGGTTTTGCAATCGCGTTAATTTGTTTACATTTTGTTATTTTTAAGACTTAAAATCGATTAAAAATACTTAGTTTTATTTTGGGTCATTATTAGAAAAATAGTACATTATAAACCTAGGTACGAAAGTGCTATTTTTGATCCCTCGGCTCCCTACGGTCGAGCTACAATTCGTTAAGGGATTAAAAGACGCTCTAGTCCCGAGGTTTATATACTATTTTATGCACTTTAGGAAAATATTATTGTTAAAATCACGTTAAAGCCAAATGGTTAGTCGACTTCAAGAAAGGGTCCTAAGAATGAAATCTAGGGCAAGTGCTGTTTGGCTTGACTTGCGATAAATTTAATTATAATTTTCCAGAGATTAATTTTTTTTTAATCCCTGAGGGATTAAATTTTTTTCTAATCCCTAGATTGAGGCATTATCTCTTAGGGATTAAGAGTGCTATTTTAGTCCCTAAAAAGAGGGATTAATCGTACCTATTTAATCCCTAAAGTGCATAAACTATTTTATAAAACACTGTACTCCAGTGAATGAATTTATAAGTATTGTTTCACTCATAACTTATTGTAAAAAAAAGTATAATCAAAAAGTAAATTTTATATTTAATATTCCCTTTGGGGGAAAGAAATTTTTCACTGCTTAAAATCGTATTTTGTTCTAAAGGGTATTTTTTACTTATTAAAAAATATCCAAAAAAATACACCTTTAGGTGTGATTTCAAGGTTGACGTCACCCACGGAGGCGTCATTACGAGTACTAGATATTAAAAAAAATATATAGTTTGTTCTACCTGGTTGTTTAGTAAACTGGACTATTATGCCTTTTTTGTAAAAATTTTTAGTTAAGAATAATAAAATTCTTTTTTTTATTACCATCATTTTTCTTAAAAATTGGGTAAGAAAGTTATGGAATTCATTGGTACTTAAAAAACCATAGTTTTGTTATTTTGTGGACAGAGACTAAAATCGTGTTTTTGATGGAGGTATAAAAAACTTATTTTTCCAAGCCCTTTACCTCCACTTCTAGGAAATTCTGTGGGCATCCAGAGAAAACTTTATTTTTATTTAATATTTAGCTCTAATCCGGCTCTAATCACCGGCCGAATCGTTGTATTTATACATCATGCAGTGTTGCCAGATTTCGCAGCAAGTCGCACTCGAACGAAGCGCCCTCTCACTGGCCGAAAAGCGAACTAATCTGTATATAATATGTATATGTATATGATGTATCACCGCTTTTTCAGACCCGGCTAAAAATTCATCCCTGGCACCCCCCAACCCCCCTGAGTACCGCCCTATAGCTCAACGTTACCAGACACCGGGTCTGAAAGCGTCAATTTTGGTCTGTAAGCGATTTGGGTCTGTGTAGGCGGTCAAACAAATATTGCTTATGCCAGAGCAGAGACCATTATCACATTTGCCCCAGAAGGTGAAACAAGTGTGATATAAGTAAGTAAAAACGCTTACAACATGTTTTTTTTTTTTTAATTTTGGACGTTTGAAAAAACTACAAAATTAATGCTGGCGAAGGTTCAGGTGATTGGAATGTTAAAATATTTAGAAATAATTTTAAATAGTCAGCTTCAATTCAAAGAACATACCGAAATAAGCCTTGCGTCCAAAAAGTAATTTTCATTATTAAAATTTACGTAATTTACTAAACCATCTTACAATACCAATCTCCAAGCTGTTTATGAGGTATGAGATATTGGCTTGGGGAAGTAGTGATACTTTAAATTAAATAAAAATATTTCAAAAACATTTGTATTATTACAATTATAACCAAGGTCCCTTGAATAAACACGCTGTAGTAATTTTTTGCTCCGCCCACCTGATGACGGCACAAAGATATCAGGCTGATTTCTTTATTGATTTTTGTTGTTGACATTTGGGGTTATGTTAGTTTTACAGAAGTTTTTGTAATAAAAATTGTATTTGTTTATCATCTTCTTCTTTTGTCGTATGAAGCTACATGAAGCTGCATTTTTTTAGTGAAAAGGCTCGTCATCAATGAGAAAATAAAAAAATAAGGTACCTTATAGTTTTAAATTTGCAAACAGATTTTTTGCAACAAGTCTGGCCTCTGGAATAGTAAAATAATCACTCTCCCAAAAATCCCTGACAAAATACAAATACAAAAAAATGACTTCCAAAACAGGAAAAATAAAAACTACATAACCTAACTTCTGAACGGCGAGTTCGAAATAACCCAAATCATTCAATGGGTTTCTCAACGGAATCGATTACCAACTATTGATCTTAATTTCTATTTACTGCCAGATCAACTCATGCAGCCCAAAAATAAATTTTGTTTACTTGTACACAAAAAGTTATAATACAAGATAAAACCAAAAAATTGCTCTGGAATCAATCATTTAAACAAAAAAGAAACAAAAATCCGAAAATTTAATTTAATTTGTCAAGCCTTCTTACAGTTTTTAAATGGCGAACAAAAATCAGCTGCTATCTTTGTGTCGTCATCAGGTCGAAGAGTAAGGTAAAATTACTAGACCGTATCTATTCTACGGACCGTGATTTATAACAACCAATCTTTTATTCCCAGACTTTCAGGTACTAGTACTAGGACGAAAACAAATTCTAGCAATACATAATATGTAAAAACTCCGACAATATCATAAATTCAAAATTATACCTCACACGACAGATATCGTAAGCTGTTACAAACATTTTTAAAAAACGAAAAAGAATATTTCAAAAATGTTACATGGCCCGAAACTACTGAATTCACTGACTGCACTTATCTTTTGCAATGTTGAAGTTTGGTCGTGTGGTGTTTGTCACCTAAGTAAGGAAGTAACGACCCAATTTTACAAATAAACAAGGATATCGTGACTTTGAACTTGTACTCGTTTCGCCTCTTCTTTTTAATAAAGTACATGGTACTAACGTGCCACCAAGTGTTGGGCATTTTTTACAAGACGCCTCAAAATTACTATAATATTATCCACAAACGATTGTATTACTTTTTTTAGACAACGACGGGCCATACTACTGGCACATAAAAAGCGGTACTATCCAGCGCGAATTACCGGCGGCGGAATCGGAAAACGAGAAGTCGGACGTAAAATGTGGCTTTAAAGAAAGCGACCTAATATCATCCTTTGAGACTGTCATGAAAGTCACCAGAAGTAGCACCAGTTCGGCGTTAGATTTGGAAGCTGAATTGGAGCGGAAACGGAAGGAGGAGTTGGCGTGGAAGTGAGTACAATAAATTTTACTATAGTCGACCAATAGGTGGTAAGATACTTGTAAGGGCATTTTTTCGAACTATAAGTTTTTTCCGTATTTTAGACATAATTTGTTACTTTTTGCCGTGTGGCCAAAAATCGCTCACCCACTTCTCAGACTTTATTCTTATTAGTTTTTACCTACGTGCGTAGCCGTTATACTACTAGCAGTCAGATACTTTTCATTTCCATGAGAGTACGTTTACTGAATTCATTGGAACATGGAAAGCTTTTCTTGAAGCAAGTTTTCCAAGTTGCATGTTCTTGAATGCAGGGGATCCACGGTCTAAAAAAATCTGGAAACTCATAGAAACAACAAAGTGTTCATGGAAAGTTAGGGAACTTATTCAAAAGTCTAGAAAGTCAGGGAAATTCCCCGATAAGTAAATTTGAGAGGCTGTTCGTATGCTATACCTGTATGTATGTATGTTTTCGGGCTATTGTCGTAGCATACAGAAAGTAAATAAAAGACCTACATTTTCGGTTTGTTAAAGGAATACCTATCCATTCTTTGTTTCCGCTTTTTAATGTTGTAATAATATATTTAAATATGGCGAATAAAAAGTATTTTTTAACAAACTTTAGTAAGAAGGCGACGATTTTCCTCAATTTATTGTGCGGGTAGACAATCACACTAGGAGTAGTACAGCATATTGTAAAGTTTTGAGTTAAACGTTCAGCCTCAGTAACTTGGGAAAAATGTCCTTGTATTCCATGCATTCCAAAGCAAAACAGGCATAGCTGAGTGTATCATGCTCTAATAAAGTACCCACAAAACTGCACATAAATCTGTGTTTTTTTTTATATCTTTAAAACGGAAGTTTCTTCTTAATATAGTAAGTTTTGAAAAGGTCAGAAATTGCACATATTTCACTGTTATCAAGACGACCGCTACCACCATCAAAGCAGAAAACGGTAAGAGAAGCACGTGCTGATAAACAAATCGCAGTACCCGCCTACTGTACGAAAGAACCGAATGAAACATTTTAGTATTCACAATTGCGAAGATCCAAAACAAGTTGTTGAAAAAAGTAGTTCTTGATTTTTAAATGTTAAAATCGAAATCACCATAACCATCAACGGCATCTAGATAACTTTTATAGAATTGGTGAAAAAAGAAGTGAAGAAGTAAGACCAATTTTAAACAAGTTTACTAGAGAGTTAAGGGTATGTGATGTCTTTAAAAACGTCAAAATATTTAAGGGCATTGGTATCAGTGTGTCTTTGGACCCCCTCAGGAAACAAGAGCGGAAAACAAATTATTGTATGAATTTTACAAAATAGCCAAAGAAAAACGTTTTCCGCTAGAATAAATAAAACTAAACCGATTATAAACAACGACGAATCTACTGCGGAAACTTTAAAAAATATGGACAAACAATGACTATTTCGCAACGCTACCGCACCTTCCACCCCAACCATCTATATAATAAATCTCTAGAAATACTATTTCTGTAAGTTGAATATTTTTTAAAATTATTGTTGGGGACTTCTAACCAAACGATATAAATCTATCTACAATTTTATACACGCCAACAAAGTCGGGGGCGACCAGATAGTCCTAAATGAAAGTCCATCATAGGCAATCACTCGATACGGAGTATGATTTTCCTCTATTCTGTATCGTCGCTATCTGTTGTGCGTTTTTTGATGGCTATGTAAGCCAATTCTTCCATAGTCCTGGCACACCTAGTCTCCGGCAGCAGCCGGGTGTTGTTGGTCATCCATTCTTCCATTTTGTCGCACCTTTCTACATTCTCTCTTTTCCGTCTCTAGTCTACGTCGTTGCTCTTCAAAAGTTTGTGCTCCCTCATGGGCTGTTCGCCGCCATGAAGCCCTATCATTTGCCGTGGTCTCGAAGTTGTTTATATTGATGTGACCCTTCATTATATTGCCTTTGAGAACGTCGTTGTACCTTTTTTGTCGACCTCCTTGATTTCTCCTTCCCTCCTTCAGTTGTCCATAAAATATCTGCTTTGGGAGACGTGTTTCGGGTATGCGGATAACGTGACCAGTCCAACGAAGCTGGTGCTTGAAGATAAGGGCTTCTATACTAGTTGTTCTGGCTTCTTCTAAAACACTTATGTTTGTTCGTCGGTCTTGCCATTTGATTCTCAGGATTCGTCTTAAACAACTTTGGTGATATTTTTCCTAGTCGTTTGATATGCCTTCTGTAGGTGGTCCACGTTTCGCATCAGTATGTTAGAGTTGGTATTATAACTGTGTTGTAGTCACGAAGCTTGGTCGTAGCACATTTTAGGCGATGCTGTATTTCTGCGTCAATAGTTGCATTTGATGATAGGTGGCTCCCAAGGTATGGGTAATGTTCCACGTTCTGCAGAGGATGGCAATTTATGGAAATGTTTGGAGCTTGGAGATTCGTACCTGGTTCTGGTTGGTGAGAATTTGCGTTTTGGCAAGATTGACCTCTAGGCCAATGCTTTTGTAGGCTTGGTTAAATGCGTTGATTACCAGCTGTAGATCTTCCTCTGTATCGGCCATAACGACGTTGTCATCGGCATACTGCAGTTCGATTACCAAGGTCGTCGTGACCTTAGTTTTTGCTCGCAATCTGCCTAGGTTAAGTAGGCCACCATCGAATCTATATAGAATTTCCACTCCCGGCGGGAGATGTTCCTCAACAAGGTGAAGCATGGCACCTAAAAATATAGAGAATAGGGTGGGCGCAATAACACACCCTTGTTTAACGCCAGTCGTAATCGGAAATGACTCCTGGTCCATCGTTGCTCAGGACTGTTGCATTCATATTATCGTGTAGTAGTCTAAGAATTTGAATATATTTTTAAAGGCTTCCAGCTTTTGCCAGTATTTGCCAAAGAGCTTTTCTGTTGACCGAGTTTTGCTACTTTAGTATGAAGGTGAAAGTTTATTCAAATGGTTAAAAAGTGAACAAAAATATATAAAAAAAGGAAAACATTTTTATACTTTTTTCTCATTTCTCAAGAATGACGAGTAATTAAGTTCCTTCCTTTTTATATATTTTATAAAAAAGTTTAGAAAATTTTGAAACTGCCCGCATATTTTTAAAAAAATTGTATTATGTAATTATTATTTTTATTCATAGTTATTTATTAAGTAGTGTTTAGACCTTTTTGCAACATTTTTCTTTTATATTATAATTTGGATTTATTAGCCTATGTAGATACAAATAAATTATATATATTATTATACTATACTAAGCCACACGCCACGCGCGAGGTATAGACGACCAGATATGGACTAGAAATAGTTTTAAATTGTTTTTGTAATTTTGTTAATTTTTAGTGAAAATAAAATAAAATTAGTTTGGTCAGCAGCAAAATGTTCGAGAATTCTTTTTATTTTTTTTTCAATAACAATCAGATAAATTTTAACAAGTTGGTTATGAAAAGTCAGGGATTCTTTTTGCGAGAAATGTTGTGGAAAGTTTTTGAAAGTAATCATTCAAGTGGTTGCATTATATTGAGTGGCACGTCTTGAAACTGTCTATTTTTCTACTTAGGCGAAGAAGCTATCCTGCCAAGCCAGACCAAGAGGTAAAAGAACGGCCAATTAGATTTGCGGTACGATCTCTTGGGTGGGTCGAGATTGCCGAGGAAGACCTCACGCCGGAGAAGAGCAGCAAGGCGGTCAACAAGTGCATAGTTGACCTTTCTTTGGGCAAAAACGATCTGTTGGATAATGTTGGTCGATGGGGAGATGTAAGTTAAATTATGATAGTACTACTATCAAAATAATCTATTAGTTTTATATGGAACTAGTTGATTGAGAGATGTAAATTACATATAGGACTGTATAAGGAAAAGGACTTGTGCCAGTCGAAAAAACCTTTTCACTTTTATTTTTTGCCAAATCAACCGATCATCCTTCTGCTTGTAGCATCAGTTTATTTAATAAAATTAATAATTTAAAGAATTATAATATTTATTAATAAAATATTTTGCCCTTGCGGTGCGGATGGGTTTGTTTCCCGCTTTAACCACATGAATTTCCAAGCAAATTGAAAAAAAGTTTGTTTATCGTTTTCCGATAGAAATATGTTTATATTATTAACCAGTTTGATTTGATATTTTCAAATTTTTTTCATTTTTAGTCTGGGTAAGAACTCAACCGTATTTAGTTTAATTGGTTTTTATGGACTGCAATCAATGTTATGTTTATCTATGTAGTCTATGTATTGTATGTATAACATTGTAGATATTTCTATTCCTTACAGGGAAAAGACTTATTTATGGATTTAGACGAGGGCGCTCTAAAATTGTTCGATCCAGAAAATTTGACCGTACTAAACACTCAACCGATTCATACTATTCGAGTTTGGGGTGTAGGTAGGGACAATGGACGGTAAGATTTTGTTATTTAACAATTTTTTAGTTACTACGTAATGAAATATAAAAAAAAATGGAAATAGAGAGACAGACAGTAAAATACTATTTATATAAAACAAATAGTCAGATTTTCACTTCTTAGTTCTTTAAACTTTACATAGATACATTAATAGAGTGATTTTGGTCAGATTTTTGGCCAGTCTGTTACCCTCACCTTTTGAAAATTTGAGATTTGAAGGTTAGAAAGTTTGTTTTGTTTGACAAAAATTTGTTAATTTTTCATTTGCACTTTATTTTTATGTTATAGTAGTAGTTGGGGGTTGATATGATTAAACACAAAAGAAAATATTTTACAGTAAAGAACAAACAACAAAAAAGGTAAGGTTATGATGGTTACCGCTAAAAGTTATTTTTGGATACGTTGAAAAGCACTATTTTTAATCTCTTGCAGTTACCTTTATTAACGGTAAAGGTAACCATAAGAGTAACGAAATTTGCCGTTAAACCGCCGGACCAGAATCACTCTAATAACAATTATAATCGTCCTTAGTTTTTCCTAGATTTTAGTGTGTCTGACATTTAATTTTGTTTTTTTTTTATGCTGCGTAATTTAGAGAGAGGTAGGTGCAAAATAGTGTTTTTATTTTTTACGGTAGTAGTTATAAATATTTTGATAGCTTTTATAAATAGCATCCTAGAGAAATTGTTCTTCTTCAATCATAATCTGAATAACTAAATGTAGAAAAGCAAGGCGTATTTTGTGCAAAAAAAAATTTTATTTTGTATTTTATTTAGTGGTGACCGGTTTCGGTCCGGTTTTGTTTTTCTTTTTGTCGTTTTAAACGTTCAATGAAAAGAAAGCTATCATGGGGTAGAAACCAGATTTTTAGCGCGCAAAACCTTCACAATCCAAAGTAAAACAAAACAGCATGGATTTTGCAGAGGCCATTCCACTGAAACAGCAGCTGTAGCTGTTTGTCAGGAAATATATAATAGGCTAGACAAAAATGAGTTTGTGGTTGGACTCTTTTTTGATCTCACTCGGGCCTTTGATAATATTGACCCTGAATTCGTTGCAAAAAAAGTTGAGTCTTTTGATTTGAGGAGGACCTTTAATGATTGTATATTTTCCTTTCTTGAGGAGCGACCTTTCCGTATTAAAGTTGATGGAACTTTATCAAAAAAATTTAATTGTGATAAGGGTACTCCTTAGGGAAGTGTGCTTGGCCCCTTAATCTTTCGACTTTTTATTGAAGACCTTCCCCAACATATTAGTGAAGCTATAATAGAAACTTACGCAGATGATACGACAGCTATTATATCTGATCCTGACAGTGACAGATTACAAGAAAAAATAAATCTTAATTTTAAACAATTTTCTAATTGGTGTCAAAAAAACAAACTAATAATTAATTACTCCAAAACAGCTTGCATCGAATTTCGCACAAAACTTAAACCATCGTTAAATTTGTCTATTGATTTTAATAATGAACCCCTTACACTCATAAATCAGACCAACTTTCTTGGGACAACTATTGACTGCCATTTAAACTGGGGATTTCACATTGAAAATGTCTGTAGTAAACTTAACAAAGGATATTATCTGATTCGTTCAATTAAGAACTCAATATCTCTTTCAGCGCTCCTCGAAGTATATTCTCGAAGTATACTATACCACAGTGCACTCTGCACTCTCTTACAACATTATACTATAGGGTCTAGCTGTAGATGTTAAACGAGTCTTTATCAGTCAAAAGAGAATACTTCGGTTAATGTTCAATCTTCCATATTCCACATCATGTAGAAGTACTTTAAAAAAAATAACATTTTAACTGTAATCTCAATTTTCTTGTTTAAACAAAAACAGATTCGAGACCAATAGTTTTCATCATAGCTACAACACACGTAACAAAAGTAACTTTGCACTACAACAACACCGTCATGAGTACTTTAAAAAATCCCCTGCATACGCCGGTACATTTATTTTAAATATTCTTTCCCGTTCCCTTAAGGACTGACAAACTTTTAATTTATTTAAAACAAAACTCAAAAAAATATTGCTTGCCAAATCGCTCCTCAGTTTATCTTTGTTTTTGGAACATGTTAAATCTTTAATATAAAGTTAAAAAGGGACCTCATAGTTAAAATTTGTTTAGCTACGTTTTATGTTTTATAGACCTACTTAAAAGTGTTGTTGGTCTTACCCAGTCTGGTTGAGTAATTTATTTACAAATGTATTCTCTTGGGAACTAATAAAATCATTAATATATTCTTTGTATTTATGTACTGACTAAAATATCCTTAAACAGTGTTGTTTGTTTTACCCCTTCAGGTTTAATTACTTTTAAGCAATTTACTTATATATATTTTTTTAAATTTATTTGTTGTAAACTTACAATTGTTTTGTATTTTTTTCTAAACCATTGACTGACTTAGTAGGAAGTTTATTCTTACTGTGTATTTATTTATTTTTTGCTAATTAACTTATTTTTAATAGATATTGTGACTTATCCTTATATACGTATTGTGTGTGCAATTTGCAGGATGAATAAAGAATTGAATTGAATTGAATTAAAAAACATTCAGAGCGAATCAGAAATCTTTTCTTCGTATTTTTGAATTTTTTAAGTTTTTTATTAATTAGTTTAAAATAGTTATTAAAATTATTGAGATAAAGTTAGGTTTTCAAAAGTAGTTCAATATCCGAAATATCTTTGTACTGGGTCCTGGGTTAACTAATATCTCTAAAAAATGTTTTTAATTTATTTTTTTAAATGCTACCCAATCCTAAACTGTGCTCGTCTCATATAATTAAAAGTTTCGGTTGAAATCTGGGCTAACTCGGATGAAAATGTTGCAAAGTAATTCATTCGTTAAAGCTTCAATTATTGTCAAGATATTTTGTCTTTTTCCTCCCACTCCAAAGCTTACGCTACGTATATTTTAAATAGATCTTGAGTCTTCATCTTTAGTTCATCTATGTTTTTTGTGTACAACTTTTCTCCCTTTGTTAAATAGTTAGTAATAAGAGCAAATATTAATAAATTTTTTCCGTTTCCAGTATTTGATACTGCGTTCGTTTATATGCTCGAGGAGCTAAGCGTGTGGAGCTTGAGCAGAGGTCAGCTGATCATCGAGCTTATTGAGCCTAAAACAAAAACCGAACGGGCTTAGGAGCTTACGGAGCCTACAACTTAACCCTTAATTTTAATTTTCCAAATAAGCATCTTTTTTAGAAAAATATCTTGTTTTTTTCTTCTGAGTTTATGTCATAAGCAAAGCCTTTCCTCCGATGGAAAGGTATCTACAATAGCACCATTATTTAGAGAACTTACTTAAAAAAGTTTGGAGGACGACAAAAATCAATGCGGTATGGGAATTGAGAATCTCAGATTGCGCATTCCTTTCCTGCACTTTTTTTTCTTTAATGAAAATAAAAAATATCTACAATGTTAATGTTTTCTTTATCAAATAATATGTAGTTGGTGAGCTTAGTTTTAAATAAAAATATTGACAGAATTTTTGGGCCCTGTGATTTATTGCCTTTTCAAATGCACAAGAAAATGATAGCCAACTTACGATTGATTCAACATGTTAATAGAACTGTAAAAATTTTAAATCAAATTTCTAGGGATTTTGCGTACGTAGCCCGAGACCGCTCCACAAAAAAACACATGTGTCACGTGTTTCGTTGCGACATGCCTGCCCGTACTATAGCCAACACGTTGAGAGATATCTGCAAGAAAATCATGATAGAAAGAAGTTTACAGCAAAATTTAGGAAAGACCATAGTTGACGCTACTGGCAGAATTATGGCAACTAGGCCCAGCAATCTGCCAATGGATAGGAGATCTGTTAGGACCAGCCAGATATTTTCTTGTGAGTTTTTCGTTATTATTTAACTTAGATGAATTACCTAAAGACACCTTATTATTTTGATTGTAACGCGTTGTTAGTGATAAATTTGAGCAGTTGAAAATAAAACGTTTATTTATTGACCAAATTCAGCGGTCATCGACTACGATCCACATCGCACCGTGGTTAGAGGCGTACTAAACGCAAGCCGCGAACGCAAGATTGAGTGTTGGTTGCTCCACTGTCTTTGCATGGACACTGGCAAATTAGACTAGTTCCGCTCTATGTTCGCAGTAGCCTGAAGCTGTCTGTATGTAGCTTTTGTAGTCTATTCCTTTTGGTCGTAACTTTTTGTTGTCATCACGGTTGACATTAGCTTTTTCGTGCTGTTATTTTTCAAAATTTTGGATGGTTTAAGTAGAATCGAGTTTTTTTTATAGTTTTTTTTCCAAGAAACTTGAAGTGAAGATTTTAACACACTAGTTATGTTTTGTTTACTATTAGCATAAGAAAGGTAAACACTACCAAATAATAATTTAAGTAGTAGTTTATCTAAGTTATTTAATTACAGCTTTGTCTAAAAATCTTACGACGACTATCGATTTTTTTAATGAAAAATATAAAGGCTGTTCCGGAAATTGCGCTCACTGTAAACTAAAAACTTGTATTAAATATTATATTAGTTTCTCAAAAAAAAAATACAGTGTGAGTGAGTCAATCAAAATTTAACATTAATTAAATTGAAATAAAGAAACGCAGGGTTGTTATATTATCTCATAGTTATGTGGATAACTCTAATGTTTTCATTTAATAAAATCAATTGTCTGTTATATTTCCTGTGAGGCACGAATTTTGTGACGTCTTCTATTTACTTTACAAAGATATTATTTGCAGCTCAATCCTTTCCCACACCAATGGAAGAACCAAAAAAGGTCTTGAGAGCACAATATCTAGGCTGTACGCAAGTAAATCATGCCGGTGGAATGGACGCACTGAATGACGCTATTGACAGGATAGTGGCAAGTGTAACCTCAGACAAATGGCAGCCCGTCAACATTGCCATAGCTCCTTCCATGATCTCCGTACATCATCCAACAGTAAGTATGTAATATCGCATAACTAAAAAATATAAAGAAGCTCGAAGTGGCGCACGCAGGAATTTACTTCAGGGGGGGGGGAATAGTAACTAAATAATCAAAAAAATATATTTATTTAAAGAAAAAAATTACAATGAAATCTCCAGACGACGTCTTTTTAATCAAGATTTCGTCTACAGAAACTGAAAAGACCTTTCGTAAGTACAATAAAATTTCATTGCTACAAGGAAACAGGTGCTTGGTTAAGGTGACCAACCCTTAAAAAAATATTTTTTTTTTTGAAAAAGGAGGGGGCTGGTTTAGCAGGTATGTGTAATAGTATAAAACAAACTTTGTAAGGGTGCGAATTCTTGGGAGGATCGATCGTAGCCTCAAAATTCTATATTTGTCGAGGGTTGAACAACTGAAGAAAATATGTACACCTCCTGCCGGTGCTTAGGGTACTGCTTAATACTGCCCAAGTACTGCCTAGTCCTGCCTAAGTTCTGCCTAGTCCTGCTTAAGTACTGGCCAAGTGCTGCCTAGTCCTGTACTTTCAAAACTTGTAACTCATGTTATTTTACATGAAATGATGTTTATTTATTTTATTTATTGTTATCTTTCTCTCTTCTTACAGAAGCCAGAATAGTTTTGTAGCGCGCTAATTGATCGCGCGCCAGCGAGATTCCGTGAGCTATGGGTTATCTATTTCTTTAAACAAAGAACGGAAAGAATTCTACTCGGTACAGAATCTGAGCTTCGCGGTACTCAACCTTGAGCTTTTTTGTTGTCCGTTATTACGAGGGATTATCAATAAGAAAAAATACAAGGATTTCCCGACAAAAACAAAATTCCCTGGGAATCCCCGAAGTTATTATTTTACCACGTTTTCAGTAATTAAAAAAGCAAAAAAAATAACCCCTCCACCCCTTTTAGTTGACTCCCTTCACAAAATTATGTCACAAAATTAATCCCCTCCCCCTTTCCTAACCTAACCAGCCTGATAGAGAAAAGATGTGTTTTAAATTTTTTACAAAAAACTAACATACATTTTCATTTGACGTTTTTTTTACCGTGACGTGACAAGAAGCCGACCTCCCCCCCTCCCTCCTAAGTATATTTTATTGAAAATTAAAACAAAATCATACAAAGCTGCTCAAAATCATAATATTAATTCACTTCATTATTGGTCACGCCCCCCTTCTCCTTCCTCGCAGTAATTTTTTTCCTGCGACGGAATAGTGCAATCATTTTTGTTTTGCATGTTGTTATATTTGAATGGATTAACAGGACAGGACGTCCCCTTAAAATAAGTAGCCCTGAGATTAAAGTATAACCTCACCCATTCGGAGTTTCAAATACAGATTTACAAAAACTAGGTAAGATTTTTTCTTCTGCTGATTTTTTCTTCTCCAAATTACTGAAAAATTAAGCTCTGAAAACGAGCTTACAATGAAGGGAAGCCATATGCAATTTTCTTTTTTTGTCAGTCCGACCTAGTTCTGCCCCAGTACTGCTTAGTCCTGCCTAAGGACTGCTTAAAGACTGCCTAATCCTGTCCAAGTACTGCCTAGTCCTGTCTAAAGACTACCTAGTCCTCCACCTCCTGCCTACAGTTGTTCACCCCTCGATATTTGTTGCCTAAATTATGTCCTAAATGCGCCGCAAGCATATTTTTTAAACTTTAATGCGTATAGCTCAGAAAAAATGTTTTGCACTTTAAGCGGAAACTTCTTTCAAAATGTTGATTGCTTTTACGTTTGGTTTGGGATGAGATCTACTATTCTACATTTGTTGTTAAATAAAATGTTGAGAAAATTATACTAAACATTAACGCATTTTGATTACTTCCACATTTGGTTTGGGGTGGGATCTATTTTTAGTCTTGATTCTAGATTTGTTGTCAAAAATCATGTCATAAATACGCCGCTGTATATACGGCAAAAGGCCACAATTACCGGAACAAAATTATTTTTTTTCTTTTAAATTTATTAATATTTTGTTTGATTTATAATTACAAATGTCTAGAATGGTTTGGGAGCAAAAAATTTTCAAACATCGCTTTGGGAACCCGTTTATAACTTTTAAAACAGAAAAAAATCGCCCATTATATAAATTTCTAAGAACTTAATGTTTGGAAGCTCAATTTTTTTTTGGAAGTATGATAAAGATCATGATGTTTTCCAAAAATGTGTTCAATATTTTGTCCAAAAAAACTTCTGGATCACATCGTAATACCACAAAAATCATAATCATCAGTAAATTTTGACTCTATAAGCCCGAAAAAAAATATTTTATTTGGGTTTTAATTTTTTTATATAATGTAGAAAAAGTTTGCTCTTTCTTACAAAATATTAAGTTGCGCAAGTTTGCGCTTTCTAAGAAAATAGGATTTTTCTGAATATATATTTGTATAGAAAAAGTGTCAATTTAAAGACGAGCAAGAGCCGTTTCTGGGTATAAATATTTATTTTTTTAAACGCTTGGACCCGTCAGTTTTATTTGCAAGAGAGGCATATTTTAGCCTCATTATTTGAGTTGTGGGGTACACCACTGGCGGTCATGAGGAGGGGCCATGGCCCCCCGCTAACCACCTAACCACACCAAAAAATGAAGTGTTTGACAGGATAGGAAATCGTTCTCTTTTTTAGTTTTTTTGACTGAAAGCCTAATTTTTATTCTTAAATTAGTCATGTTAATTGTTTATAATTCTACTCTAGTTTTAAAAACTACTTCCACGTCAAAGGTTTTAAAAAATTTATTCTTTTTGCAGGATGATAGACTTTTGGCCGAATGCAGAGTAAGGTACCTTTCCTTCCTTGGAATCGGCAAAAATGTCAAACATTGTGCATTCATTATGCATACAGCTCAAGACACCTTTATGGCTCACGTCTTTTACTGTGAACCGTCATCCGGTGCTTTATGCAAAACTATCGAGGCTGCTTGTAAGGTAAGGTTATTTTTATTGGATTACTTTGCTCATCCATTATAATATATTATTTAGCCCCTAAAAACTGAATATTTCCCTCATGTCTCAAAACTCCCATAAAAGGTGTGCAATTCTAAGTGGAAATTTTACAGGTAAATTTCCGAAAAAAGTGGAAATTGCCTCGATTTTGAAAATTGTATTTGGAAATATTTTCTACCAAAACATCACGTGCCTAAAATATTTCCTCATCGATTTGTTTTTAATTTATCAATTTCTCGGGATCGGGATTTTTTCTACGAAATATATTTGCACTAGTTATATTTCTGCTGGTAATTGCATTGCAGAAAACGAAAATTGCCATGCGGTGCAATTTTCGTTTTCTTATTGTTTCCATAACCTCAAAATATGTCAGCTTCTGGCAATAAATGTCAAAATTACATTTTTATAATTTTGGTTTGTTATTTTTAGTCAGGTGACAATAGATCAAAAATTCATTCTCAATCAGATTTTTTTAAAACTTTGGATATAAGTACAACCAATATTCTTTTTTTTTAATTTTTGCTGATTCGTGCATCAAAATGAACTGGATAATTTTTGTATTCAACGTGTTTTTATTACAAATGGCGTCGGTTTTTTTTTTCATATTCAATTCAAAGAGACGGACTTTTTCGAGAAAATATGAAAACAAACTTTTGTAATTATAAATAAATCGAGTAAATATTTACTACGAAACTTCCCTCGCTTATAAAATACATAAAAAACAACTGCTCGTATACACGTGGATTGGGTCGATCAGACTTCCAGGGTGTTTCTAGACTTTTCCTGGGTGTATCCAGACTTACAGGGTGTATCCAGACTTATAGGGTGTATCCGTACTTTTTTAGTGTATCCAGATTTTCCCCAAGTATATCGAAACTTTTTCGGGGTGTTTCAGAGTATATGTAGCCTTTTACATGGTGTATCTAGACATCCAGGGTTTATCTAGACTTTTCCTGGATGTATCCAAACTGTTTCGGCGTGTGTCCAGGCTTTTTTAGATTTGCTTTTTACCTACTCGCGTGCGGTAAAGTGCACTTTAAAACACTCTTTTGGATGTCGAAGGTTGTACTGTACCACATATTGTGCGGTAAAGATAACGTTATGGCACTCTACAGCACACTGTGCGGTAAAGTGACTACGTTTATTTCAGAAAATTAGAATACAGATTTTGGGAATTTTTAAGGCTTATAGGTAAAATCTTGTACCTAACACATGCGTAAAGGATCTTTCCCAAATAACATTTTAAATTCTAGTTTTAATAAAAAGGTTTCCAATTTTTATAGAGGCATCCAGAATTTCTTTGTAATTTATATCTGATCTCCAAGTTTTGTTGCATTACATTAGGTCAATATTATAATATGTAAAGGTTATGTTTATAACTTGGCCAAAAATAGAAATATTATGGTGATTTATAGAGCAAAAATATGATTTATAAAAGATGCCAGCATAACTCTTACATGAATAATAATTTATACCTGACATCTTATAGAATATGGTAACAAAAGTTTTATATTTAGTACCCTATAGATTCGAAGGTAAACATTTATTATTTTTAAACTTAGTTTGTTTTTAAGTCTGCTTGAAATGGTGCAGTAAATCATGATTTGCATGCAAGTCGTTTTTCTCATCTCATGACGAAGCTTATGATTCTAGTGGGAAGAAAATACTTTCATACAATTTTGACAATTTATGGCACTAAAAAAGCAGTTTTTTTTTAAAGGTTGCACGGCAAAAAAAGTTGTAGCTGTCCCAAAATTTTTATTTCTATATGTAAATCTGCATGCATTGCCAAGAAATTAGTGAAATATATGCCGTAATGCCATGTTAATTTGTATATGGCTGAATGCCATGAGTTGTTTCCCACCTCGTCTGGGAGTTATAATTTATATCATAGGACAAGTTTTATATTTAGCCTCTTACAGATATTTGTATATCTTGATCACCTATAGAAATATAATGGAATATTATGGAGCAAAAACATAATTTATAAATGGAGTCAACATACCTTTTACCTGATTTATAATTTATATATGGCATCCTTTAGAACACTGCGACAATCTTTAATTTCTAAACTCTATTTTTATAACTTGACCACCTATAGAAATATAATGGTATATTATGGAGCAAAAACATAATTTATAAATGGAGCCAGCTAAAGCTTGTTTTTAAGAAAAAAATTCGCGATGCATATTTTAATAAAAAAATTGAAAAGTGATTATTTCCCAGGCGCGTGTGTTTTTTAAGTTTTTTACATATGATTTTATCAGATAACTTTGGTTGGCATGTCTTTTTTGGTAGGAACAGAGCTTTTATTTCCGTTTTTAAGTTATGCATGTAAGGATATAACAAATTATTAATATAATTTATAAGGACTCTACCATTTTTGTGCAGCTAGATTATTGAAAACATTTAAAAAAACTTAATGAACTAAACGTTTAATCGGAAACCAAAAGACCAGATAACCTATTGTGGTTCTGTAGATAGTATTAGAATATATCTGGGTATTTTTTTATCAAAAAATCAGGTTACCTTGTGTTTTATATTGGTGTGCCAAAGGTTATAAAAAGATGTTTAGATTTTGTAAAGGGTTCTATAAAAAGGTGGTCGCAACCTGTTTGGATTTTTTCATTTAAGAGGTTTAGGGGGTATATTCTGGTAATAGGAAAGTTCTGGGAACTAAATTTTAAAACTTAAGGTTTTTAATGTTTGGTAGAGAGAATATTGCCGTTACTATTATAAATAAATAAATTTTACTTGGGTTTTATCACCCTTGCCGGCTTGACCAAACTCGTTTCGCGGTCAACGGTCGTCGCAAGTATCACTTTTAGGTAAATAACTATTTTTTTAAGTTTATATCTAGATATATTCGGAAAATAATCTACAAAATACCTCTCGGGATGAGAAATTAATCACTAAAATCTTCCTTTAGGTTCGTTGCATTAAAAAACTGCTTTTGTGAATTTTTTATGTTTTCCCAACGAACGCCGACCAGTTTTTAAAGCATCAAATCTTCAGGGGAGATTTTTTGATATATTTCCCATCCCTTGTGATATTACTAGAGAAACAAATAGCAATTTTTTGTGAGCTGAACATAGCAACTATTGTTCTCTTCTTTTAATTGCATCGGCCTCAGAGAGATTGATTGGATTGAAGATGATTGATAATAATTCGATAAATACACAATATTTTTGTTATTTTTCTACTGCATTTTTATTGTTAAATTTACAAAGATTTGTCCTTTAAAAGCTGTAATGAACGTTCGTTTTCGATTTTTGCATTCTTCCCATTCATCGATGTTCATAAATCACTATTTGTTTTGACTCCCAACGCTCCCACAGTGCCAGACAAAGAAAGAGAGAGTTTCAGGGTATCTGTGGCAATACCGCAAAATACAGCGAGCGCGCCCAAAAACATAGCTGTAGTTTTGGTGCAGCGCAAGGCAGTGACAATATTAAATATTATTGCTTGTTCAATTTTACATACTTATTCATATAGTAGGTGAAGAACCGCAGCTTTGCCTGCGGTTTTACCCGTTTTTCTTTTAATGGTTATTACTTTGGTTTCCGTAAACGATTTTGATAAAATAAAACCTATATCCCGCCCAGGACTCCAAAGAATCCAGAAGTGAATATCGCTTCAAAATCGGTTCATTTGAGTTTTTGCTTGATACTGGAACAAAAGACCAACAAGAGATTTATTATATGTATAGATTTTTTAAAATTTTGACCGCATCACTTGGGATACAGAGTTAAATTAGCTATTTGCAACATGACAGTTATTGGAATCGCGGATCTGCGACCGGCGGAATTATTTCTAACCTATTTTTTTTTAAACTTACCTTTGCCGTTTTTGGTTATTTAGTTTTTTTTATTTTATTTAACTTATTTATTGTCAAACAAATTTCCATTTTTTTACAAAACATTTAACACAAACAAAAATTTTATTCTGTATATATTTTGGTAATCACTTGAGTTTTTTTACTTTATTGAGTATAAATTAATTCAGCCCTGATTACTGTTGGGTTTTTAAGTTATATTTTTCTAAATTTAAAAATAAGGACGGACCTTATCCGATTTTAACTAAAGGCGGGTATGTAACACTATTACGGCCGGCGTATATGTAACAGTATCAAAAGAGTGCCCGGCTCTAAAAAATCTCCAATAGGTCCCTAGGTATTTTTCGTATAATTCCTTATCTTTTTTTTTAATTTATAATTAACCCTCGCTCCTAATATATCCCGCATTTTGAAAGTAAAAAAAATCAGAACTCCTTATTTATACCTGCTGTTGACGATTGCGTTCGCCAAGAATTGGCTTTTCTATTTGCCATTGGAAGAAATACCTATACAAAACAATTGCAATTAAATTATATCAATCGACGGCACTATTTATCAAAACCCACAAAAACGCTTTAAAATATTCATTTTAATTGTCAGCAACACTGTAGATAAAAATTACGCAACTTTTCACGCGAGCAACTATATGAATGGACGTTCGGAAAACCGATTGGATGAGGGCCGTTGCCTAATGCCGATGTTAACTAAAGAAAAATCAGAATAATTTTACGAAAGAACCATACCATAGTGGTAAACTAATCCCTAATAATTAAAACTGCCTTTTAATTCACAACAATATCCATAATATTCCATTATATAACCGTGAAAATTTGAAATACGGATCTTTTATATATTTTCCATAGATCAAATACAATAATACAATATGAAGTTCTATATATTATTATAATTTTAAAGGACAAGGACGGATTTCTTTCTCAGGACATATATTTTATGAGATAGCTTTGTTTATGTTGGCGTTAACATATTTTGGACGTTCCCTATCTAAGGTTAGTATATCGATGTTCTCATTCCTTTCTTAGTACTGTATATTCTTGGAGAGTTATTCTCAACGTTACTGTTTGGCAGTCTATTTTTAAACTTATGACTTTTTTCCAAGGGTCTCAAGGGGAAATCTTGCATAAGGCGCCCGAACTACTTTCCTGCCAGAGTCATTTCTCCTCTACCAAGAGAGCCCGGGTAGTGTCGGATTCCTACCGAATAAAACCCCTCGATTGTGACTCCAACCTGCCTGGTGGCAAGCTACAGTTACCAGGCAAGTTGGAGTCACAATCGAGGGGTTTTAGTCTAGAGATCAATATTACCATAAATGCTCCCCCTTCACCCGTCGGCCCATGAAAATATATCTCCTTTAAATAGTTATCGTTGACAGATATCGAAGGGTGTACAGGCGGGTCTGAGACCATTTTCCCATTAGGGTGTAGTATGCTGGAACTCTCTCAAATGAATGCATTTAGAAAAGGAAAACAATAGTAGGTAACTATAATAAGCTCACAAAAATTTGCTAAAAATCTTCGCAGATACTGCGTGCTTATGGCGACCTCTATTAGCGGTGTTAAGAAAAAATTAAAGTAAAAAGCAATGAGAATCAATGCCCTACACTAAAGCCGGTATCTCATTGATTTTTACTTCACTATTACCACACTACTTGTTTTTACAAATGGGGTGTTTAAAAAAAAAGTGGGAATTCAAAATAAGAATCTCTTTCAGAAAACAGAAAATATTGTATTAAAATTTTTGTTTTAATAGATAATGAAAATAATTAAATTGATCGTTTTTTTATTTATTAAAACAATTTCTGGTAAGTAATCCTTCTTCTCTCAATTTGATGTGGTATTTTTACAATCTTTGAAACAACAGCGCTGATTAACAGCAGTCTTTTCCACTTTTTTATTTCAGTTGAGGTACCAAAAGTGCTTGGACGCCCATCCTCAGGGTTTCGGAAATAGTAGCAGCAGCGCGAATACACCCAGTAGCACTATCGGAGCGGCTTTAAAATCGATAGTGGGCTCGTTTAGAGGAAAAAAAACTAAAAGCACCGAATCTTGAAATAAAGGTAAGAAAATACACATTATACTGAGAAAAGCAATGACTACCCAAGTAACATTTTTAATTACCTCAAGTTTTATAGGTTTGGTTACCGGTTCTTATAATGGTTGCATAAAATTACATGAAGGCACGATAATCTTTATAATTGTTATAACCTTGCAACTTTAATGTTTATTGGGTTACTAAACACGGTTTTGTTAAACCGCTACTCCATAACTGCAACAACAATTACTTAAACAGTTATTATAAAACCAGACTCTTTTTTTATAATAGGTTTCCTATGACACTGATAGTTTGTTAAATTTATAAAGGTTTCATTATAAATTCCATCACTTGTAATTCTGCTTCTGCAGCTTCATAGAGATAAAACCCCCTTCTTTTAATAACACAGGGCTGGTTTAACTGGTCTTTTTCTGGATATGCTTTTGCTCGGCCACCTTAAAATTGTCGCTTCAGTGAACACCTCTACCCAGCCCCGCGTGACAACGCTTAGGCGGGTTTTACCCTTATCAATCGTCAATCACAAACATTTTTAATTGGAAACAAACGTTGAAAAATGATTCTGTTCTGTTCTGTTTTCTTGAAAAATGGTTAAAAACCACTGTTTTTTTAGGTTATTAAAACATCTGTCACTCTTCTGAGTCTACTGCATGGTTTGGGCCAATCGGCCAATGCCTGTAACAGATTTATTAGAGAGTTTTGGTCACCTGGATTTGTTATAAATCCAGATTACTACAATATTATTATATTTGTTTAAAATATTAAAAAACTCTTTATATTTTGGTTTTTCATAACAAATATTGCTGTTTTTATAATATATTCATAATATAGTACAAAAAGAATCAACAAAAAAAAAACGAAAAAATTTTCAATGGAAAAAAATGATTTTTTTTTATAAAAATAAAAAAATTGCAGGCGCGCGTGTTTTTTAGGTTTTTGACATGTACTTTGACAGTAAATTTTGCGCCGCATTTGGTTTTAGGAGGTGGAAATGTCTTAAAAAATCATTTCACCATCATAATATTCTATCACGACCTATTTATAATTTGTTGTTGTTTTGATTCCATGTTTTTTATTACGGATCCATAATTACTTTTTTAGAACCTCAGAACTTTCAAAAACATTTTTCTACTGCATTTTCTTATAGGGGGCGCTGCACTCGGGTTACTTTATTTCGTTTCAAAAGGTTGCAGACCCTTTCCTGTAACCTTTACGTCTCCTAATTCGCATAACTAAAGGTAATATAAAGGTTCTCACAGGAACATCTAGGTTTTTAAGGAGTTTATAATAAGGTTGTCACTACCTTTATAAAATTCAGCAGTTAAGGCCAATAAGAGGGTAATAAAGGTTCCTGGAAGGTTTCCGTTACTTTTATATAAACTTTTAAAGTTTATAATTTGGTGGCGGTAACTTGCTCGCAAACTCTATAAAAAATTAAATGTTACTTGGGTACGCCATTTTTAATGCTGTGATCTTTGTGGTGTGTGATCTGGGAAGTATGATAATATCGATCACACAAAAAAATAGTTTAAGAATCAGCTTTTAAGAAAAATCAGTGTTAATTATATTAACCTTTTTTTAATCCAACTGGTCACGTGGATAGCAAATCACTGTTATTTCTCAGAAAACTGTCAACAGAAAGTTTAACCTTAAGGCCTTTACTTACAAACTTGCATAATTCCCCGTTTGAATTTATCAAAAATCATATACATTTTCTAGTGATTTTCCAATTTTCAATAAGCTAACCCAAGAATTTATATTTTTTCACGCTAGCTCCTAGTTAAATAGGGAAATTGACCTCAACAACTAAATATGGTAAGATTGGACTTATATCTAACTATAATAATACTATGTATGCATTGTTTAGTTCTAAACGGTGAATTTACTATATTATCCGTTAGGTATAGGTATAGATAGCTTTCGATAGCAAAAAATTGTTCTAAAAATCTTCTATTAAAAGCTGTTGTATAAATGTAATGGCGGAGCCTACCACAAAAAACAAAATCGCACACTAAACATAAAAAAGTAATTTCTTGCTAACCTACCTCTAATAATATTCGCAGCGCGCTTGTTTGATGAGGTGAAGCTGAGCGATTTGAGTTTTCATGGTTAGTACAGGCAACTAGAGTTCTGAAAAGGAAAACATTTTTAACAGCTATTTTTTTATGCAAATATGTTCAGAAGACCCTCTATTTTAAAAAACCGTTAAGTCTCTAGCCCCGCGTTAAGTATTTCATTAAATTGGTCGGGTGAAGGGGACAAAATCACACGTTTGCAAATATCTCAAAAACTACGGATTAAGGTGAAAAAAGAAAGCGAAGGAAGATATTTTAAAGCATATTATATTATATAAAATATATAAATAACACGGGAGCACCGAGAGGGGGGGGGGTTTGGGGTTAAACCCTCCCCCCTCCCCCCGAGATGCCTGGTTATGGTCACATTTTTACTTATTAAGTTTTTTTTATTATATATCCTTAAACCCCCTCACCACCGAAGTCAATTCCTGGGTGCGCTACTGTATATAAAATAAATAAATTTTAATTTTTTTTTTCAAATGAGGTATCATGCTATAAAATCGTATTATAATCAACAAAGTTATGGGTGCAACAAAACTCAAAGACACCGTGTTTTACTCTATTTCATACATTTTAAAGCAATGCCTTTACCAATTTTAATAGTTTTTTTGGTACATACCTTGAAGAACTCATATTTGAGCAAGTAGTGCTCAGCTCGCAGGATTTGGCTCCAGGCGACGAGAATCACGAACGTCAAAAAATTAGACAACACTTTGTGAAAAAGATGATCACTTTTTGTTGGGGAGGAGAGCGACTAACAATATAAAGTTGGGTCCATTTTTGCCCTCTATGTGAACTTAACTTTCATATAATTGTTTATTTTTATAAAGTTTCTATAACAAATATTACAGTTCATCCACTGCCTTGTCGTTTTGTTTGGCAGTTATGACATACAAAGCTGTCACAAAATTCAGTATAAATAAAATGACTCCATATTTATAGTTTTAGACTCCTCCCCAACAAAAAGTTATAATCGTTTTCACGGAATCTGGTCCGTTTTTTGGACATTGCTTTAAAATAAATGAAAAACTTATTACTAATATTTTAGAGCAAAACTAGGTGACGCCTGTTTAAGTTGTACCCATAACTTCGTTAATTTTAATGTATTCTTTTGCTTTATTCATTAAATTCCTTAGTTTTTCAGATTTTTGCAAAAGTTTGATTTTGCCCCCCGTCGCGTCGCCCATTTCATGATGTACCTAACGCGCAGCTACAGACTTAACGGTTTCTTAAAACAGAAGTTCTTCTGAACATATTGGCCAAAAAAAAAATTGCTTAGTTCCTTTTTGCCCAAAATAAGCAGCTTCATTTCCTGTACTAAGTAGGGCCCGCCAATTAATTAAGAATATGTTTAGACGGCTAAGGTTTGAATATGGTAATGCACCAAAAATAAAGGCATTCGCTATTTTCCTCACAGGGTATAATTTTTCAATTTAGTTAATTGAAAACCGTACATGACACTCACTTGTATGACTGACTAACTCTTTCTCGTAGATAGAGAATACCCAAGATAATCCGCCTTGCGGATGAAAATGTTAACAAAAATTTTAGTTCATGGATAACACCCCAGTGCACGCATTATCGCTTTTGAACTCCTCTGTCATCATTATGGTATTTTAATTATTTTCTCAGCCGTCGGTATTATATCGGGTGAGTCAAAAATATTAAAATGTTACCATTTTGTTCATTTTAATTTATTTAAAAATACATAATACCTATCTATAGGTAAAAAGTGACAAAATCTTACTGCAGACCTATTTTCTGTGCTCGTGAATTTTTTATTTACTGTTAGGGGTGAACAACTGTAGGCAGAAGGTGTACAATTTTAGGCAGTACTTGGGCAGGACTAGGCAGGCTTTAGGCAGGACTAGGCAGTCTTTAGACAGGACTAGGCTGTACTTAGGTAGGACTGGGCAGTACTTAGGCAGAACTAGGCAGCACTTGGAGAGGATTAGGCAGGATTAGGCAGTACTTGGGCAGAACTAGGCAGGATTGACAAAAAAAGAAAATTACATATGACTTCCCTTCATTGTAAGATCGTTTTCAGAGCTCCCAGTGCGAAAATATTGAATAGTGTCTTAACAGTGACGGTTCGCATAATATGACATAGCGTAGTGTATTATTAGTGCAGTTTATTTAGTAATAATAGGTACACAGTGAAACTGAATAGAGGCATATACCTACAGAAGAAAAAACCTTGCTTAGTTTTTTTTTAGTCTGTATTTGAAACTCCGAATGGGTTAAGTTATACTTACAGGAGTTACTTACTTTAAGGGGATGTCATGTCCTGTAAATTCATGGAATATTCAAATATAACAACATGCAAAACAAAAATGATTGCTTCGTTTAGACGTAGGGGGCGTGACTAATAATGAAATTGTTCAATTGTCCAAGTGTTTTTTTTTTGTGAGAGGGGGTCAAAAATTGGCAAAAATAGTGTTTATGGACGACTAGGCCCCCACAGGCGAAAATATTGAAAAAGCGGGAAAAAGTAAAATAAAGCTCCAAAGAAAAAGATGTATTGTCTTCTGGTAGGTAAAAAAGAAGTATCATGATCAAAAAGAGGATTGTCCCCTGAAATAGAGTTAGGTAACTGAATGTCTTTGTAGAGGACAATTACCTTAGAATTATAGTCACAATCATATATTTTTGCGTTCGACGAGTTTTCCTTGCATGGTGACGTCAAATCTGGAATTCTTCCCAAACAAACATTTTTTCAATAAAATTGGAGGGAGAGCAAGTATCAAACATAACATGAACCTAAGCTTGGCTCCAACTGTTTGTGTTTTTCAGGTAGACTGCGCCAAAAATGTTGTTGATATTAGTCAATTTTTCATGACAGACAATTTCGTGCGTAAAATGTGACTTAAAACCTGACAACATTTGTAATTTCCTGTGATTACTACATTTTAGTGAATAGTGTCTTAACAGTGACGTTTCGTATAATTATCAGTGTGCTAGTAGCAGCGATGTCAGGTGTAATAATCTTGCAAAAAAGGAAGAGAAATTGGTATTATGATTTTGAGCAGCTTTGCATGATTTTTTCACGTCACGGTAAAAAAAACGTAGGCAGTACTTGGGCAGTATTAGGCTGCAGTACCCTAAGCACCGACAGGAGGTGTACATATTTTCTTCAGTTGGTCACCCTCGATTTACTGCCAGATTTTAGATTTGCGCATGTCTGTTTAAGAGCATATTCAAAGACTGCTCTTACAAACCTTTGATTAAAAGTGCATCTTTTTATTCTTTTTCCCGGTCATACTTGTTTCTAATTTTTTTGAATGGCATTTGGATATTTTTTTAATATATATTCAAATTTCTTATGGTAATATTATTTTTTTTTAAACATTTTTTACCCGTTTAGAATGCAGTTGAAAAAAAAATGCCTAAACTAACTTAACACAGCATTAAAAAAAAAATTGAAGTTTAAATTGGAAATTCTTCAAAAATTTTGATCCTCGTTTTGATTCCTTTCATGGTTTTTGTAAAATATTAAAAAAAGTGTATTTGGTTTGCTGCCAAAAAATCAAGGAGGGATATTGTCTAAGTTCCAGATTTGTTACTAAAAACCAGAAAATTTTGTAAAAAAATATTATCAAAAATGCCATTTTTTAAACGTTTTGAATGCTGCTAAAAAAATTTTTACAATTAAATTTAAATTTAACCATTAATAATTTTTTATTAAAAAAAAGTTGCTAAAACCATACCATAAATGCGCTGCAGGTGACAATTTTGTTTTTTATTACGTATTAAACATGTTTTTTCCTACGAGCGTGTGGAAAGTTCTACTTTTCCGCACAGCATGCATATTTTTTTCCGAACGCCGTGCAGAAACAGTCTTTCCACGTACGGAAAACATTTTCACGCACTCAAAAATTTTTTCATGCACGCTTGTAGAAAAAAATGAATATACCTAACGCTTGCGGAAAGCGTCCTTTCTAAACTTACGGCTTTCCCGAACTCCGCGTGCGGAAAAGTATCATTTAGCACTCTTTAAGTAGATAACTGGTTCACTTTCTTGGGTATTCCCTATCTACGCTCGCTTTCTAAATTTAATATGAATTATAAATTAATTTTGAATCTCATGCTCTACTAAAGGCACTTTGACAGGTAAATAATAAAAAGATCTGTAGTAGTATTTATAACAGTCCTATAATTAAATAATAAACGGCTGAATTTTGACCAACCATATTGCTTAAACAAATCTTAAATAAATAACTGAAGAAATGTCGAAAAGTCTCTCTCGGTATCCTACACTACTTATATTTTTATTTCCTACGTTGACTTATGAAAACCCAAATAGCACTAAAACTTCTCTTGATACTTACAGTAAATTTTATCCCAGAAATGTGATGTGTCTTTAAACTTTCGAATTTCTTTAATTTGATAGTTGCTAACGCTAATACAGCTTTTATACATTTTATCAGTATTATTTAGAATCCTTTTATGGGAACTTTTAACATCAAAATGAAATTTGTCAGAATTACTTCTGTAGCTCTTTTCCAAAAGCTGATACGTCATTTTTTATGATTTTGCAGGAGAAAAAAGTGTTTATGTCACTGACAAATAGGAGTGTAAATAATTATTTAAATAATTATAATAATTATAATTTGGAAGATTGAGATGTCATGTTTTGCCATTACAAAATTTGGTCTATATGACATACCAAGGTGACAAAATTCCAATATTGATAAAAAGCGACATATCAGCTTTTGATTAATCGATTGTATTTAATTGGAAAACAAAACAAATATCAGGGAAGCTTTAGCAATTTTATTACTCTGTTGACACATTAGATAGAAGTAGGAAGTTTACTTTGCGTATTTCTTGTTATGGAGAAGAAGTATTCTAACGTGGAAATTTCTCTAAAAAATGCAATTAACATGCATTTTGTATACTTAAATAGGTATTACGGTACATCCCTCTTTATTCTGTATCAAAAATAAGTTTTATTGTGTACAGTACTGTACATTTTAAAAGAGCCAGTACCAGAGAGCATTTTTAGATAGCAAAATGATTATACTAATCCCATAGTATTTAATATACGTTTAATTACAATTTTAAGGTATACTAAAAATTAAGAAAAAAATAGGATAGATATTCATATTAAAAAAACACACACACATACACTTCGCCTTCAATGTGTAACTTAAAAAAAATGTAAATGTTAAGCTTAAAGCCTCATGTGCAATCACACTGTGTACTCATAATATTTTATTTTATATCTATAAGAATGAAATTTTATTTACTCTGATTATTATTGTTTTATAGACTTTATTTATATTTATTAATAACGAGATTTTATTTTGCAAGAATTGTTTTAATTATTATTTAATTTTCAGTACTTTTATCTCTAGTTCAATACCTCATATTTTAAACGTAAAAAAGTATTATATTAGATTTGATACTATAAGAATTGTTTGTTATGTATAGTGATAAGTTTTATTGAAATGTGTTCCCAATCTGCAATTAACTATTTAACACAGTATAGTATTAAAGTTAATTTACACAACCTTGAAGATGCAGTAAATAGAAGTTTTCTTGGTGTAAAATGAAGTTTGTTCTGGCTAAAATGTAACACTATTATCAAAACGCCGGTCGTCTTTTTGCTCAAAAAAACTGTATTTACGTGCAAAAACTAAAAGACAAATGTAGTCGACCCATTGTAATTCAAATATGACATAACACTTTAGATTGATTTTGTTGAGATAGACATACTGACTTTTTTTTATAAAAAAAACTGATATGCTTAAAAATATACGTATAACCACCATTGTGTGAAACAGCACTGCGGTGGAGATATATTTAAGTAGGTAGTGTGCTTATAAAATAAGGTTAGAAATTAAAAAAAAAAATCGCTTAAAAATTAATAAATGGCACCAAGAAATAATCATGAACAATAACTGTCGTATGTTTATATCAATGGTTATAATATATAATGTAAATATAAATACCTACCGAAAAATGTACGCTATCAAGACTGCTTGAGTTTTAAAGTTCTTTATATAACTGCTTAGTGAAGGGAGGCAACTAAATAAAATTAATAAATAATTTTTTTAACAAAATAAATGGTTTTATTTTTGAATAGTCATACAGCATTATACACCAAAGAGTTGATCGTTTTTTTTTAACCCAATCGGAGACTAAATAATCGTTAGATACCTTGATACCAGATTTAATTATTAGTCGAATAAAATTATAAGAATAGCAGTTTACATAACCAGCATGTTATGATGGTCATTACACGCGAAGATGAAGTTTGAGACGCGAGCCGAAGGCGAGTGTCTTAATTCATCTTTACCTACGACCAATAAAAACAATATCAAAAATGATTAAAAACACCACATCTAACCTCTCCTAAGTTCATACTTTGTATTATTTATGCAACATTACTGTTTATAAGAGAATTAAGACAAAATTGTAACATTTAAGATTTTGAAAGTTTTATAAAAATTTGAAAATTGCAAATTTTTTTGGAATTAAGGAAATGTTTAAATTTTCAAAAATTTTAAGAAACTTTATTTTTTTTTAATTTTGGGAATTTTCAAAAATTTTTTGTTTTTTTAATATTGGAAATGTTTAAATTTTTAAAAAAATAATTTTTTTTGTAATTTTGAAAATGTATATATTTAATAAATATTTATTTAGTGAAAAATATAGAAAAATAATTTACATTTTTGCGTCAATCAATGCCCTTATGAAAGAAAGTTTCATTGCTTTACCTCTAAGCTGCATTATTATCCTAGGAACGTAAATGGTCCATTACAGTCGTATTAGGACGCTTGAACTAGTATTATGGGGTGGTCATAAGTAAAATATAAAAAAAATTTAACCGCACTTTGATGTGTGAAAGTGGTAAAGGGGCTTATAATAAAGGTTTAAAAACATGTGGGTGTTGCGGGGTGGATTTGGAGGGAGGAAAAGAGGAGAAAAATGGTATTGCATTTCCGGCAAAACTTAACGTCATATAGTAAAAACTTAAATACAAATGTTGTAGACCGTGCAAAAATCTACAACATTTGTACAAGTCACTTTTTAACATAACCTTATTTATTTTTATTTATTTATATTATTTAAATATAATTTTATTAATGCAATAAAATTGTTACCTGAGCATCAAAACATTTACACATTCGTCGCTGATGTAAAAAAATAAAAATGTTGACCAAGTTTTTACATTGTGACTAAAGTTTTTTTTTTAATTTTATCAAAAAGTGTATAGAAAAACTCTACGATGATTTTCCCAAGTAGAATTTTTCATTGAAAAAAGGGTTTTGAACTATTTGATTTTTTATCATGAAAAAAATTGTGGTTAAAACTAAAAAGAAAATTTACAAAATCCGGATAGTTCCAGAGATAGGCGCAAAAAAACAAAATTTTAATTTTTATTTTTTGCACCTTTATTCTAAATTCTAAAAACAGGAGCTCTGACAAGTTAATTTTTTCTTATGGACACGTGCTTTTTTTCTCCTGCCGGTTGATTCATTAATGATGACAGCTAATATTTCGCAACCTTATTGAGGTCACCTGGTGTTTTGGAATAATTGACCATCATCAGCTCAAATTCAGTTTTTACTTTTAACTTATACTCGAGATATTTTGGAAACCCGCTTGACATGACAGGTTTTTTTCGAAGTTTTCTCTTTGTTCTTACCTCTTTAATTTTATAGCTTATCTTATTAAAATTTTGATAATTTTTAATTTTAACTGTCATATTATGATTATGTCAGTAATTATAAACAAGAATTTTAGAATTTAAAACCTCGTTCAAAACAAAGTAAACATATTGTTATAATATTAGGCAAAATTATTTTACCTCCGTAGCGCAGTGGGTAGTTGCTGACCACACGGAAGGTCCCGGGTTTGAATCCCGGCTAGTTGCACGGATATTTTGTCTTTGTTCTAAATAACGCTTGCCACTCATTTTTGCAATACTGGGCACTGATCCTACAATGGATGGAAAGTCCTAGTGTAAAGGAACAAAACGCCAAAAAAAATATCATTTTTAAAGTGTCAAAAAAGTTACTGCAAGCGGGTTTCCAAAAGATCTTGACTAAGTTAAAAGCAAAAATTGAATTTGGGCTGATGATGGTCAATTAACCCAAAACGTTAGGTGACTGGTCAAAATAAGGTTGCGAAATATTATCAGTGAACTTCACACAGTACTCCTGTCATTAGGTAGATCTTAAAAAGTGCCCGTAGAAACTTTGAAGCGTTTTTTGATAGGTTTAAGAATAAAGGCGCAGAAAAATAAAAACTAAAAGTTATTTTTTTTTGCCGGAAAAAATACAAGGTAGAAAGAATTTAGAAGAAACTACATTTGAAAGAAAATATGGTGACAAAAGTGTGATAGAACCAGGCAAAAGGCAGGGGTTGGTTTTAGAAGGGGGAGGGGATGGAAGGGGTGACCCACTACACTAATCAAATGCATTTTATCAAATGTTTTTCTATGAAATGTTTTGCCACCTATTTTTGAATCTATCGAAATTTTATAGGGTTGTTGTATTTAAAATAAGAAATTGCTGTCCCAGTTTAACATTTGTAGTGACAGTTGAGAACTAAGTTATTTGAACATTTATAAAAAGTTATACAACTTATCTGTGTTTTCTCTAGTTGCAATAGTATGGGAGTTAAGGGGAATGAAAAATGTTGTTTCAAGAACATTGATGTTTTTTGTTCAACATCGATGTTATTAACATCGACTTTTATAAAATATCATCGATGCTAAAACATCGATACTTTTTTTAAACATCGGAACATCGAACATCGATACAAAAAGAAATTATGGGAAATAATGTGTCTGAGAAGTTTGCACTTAACCCAGACAGCACACGTTGTCCAATGGTGTCCAGTTTAAATTCATTTTAGGTCCACAACGTCCAGGACCTCAAATTGACGTCCATTGGACGTAGGTACAAAGTTTGTTCATTATAAAAACGTCTAATGGACGTCCAGTCTAGGTATATATTTGGTGCAGAAATATAATTAGATATCAGATACATGCTCCTCGCAAAAATTCGACATTGATGTTGAACTATAATACTTTGAAAACAGATTTAAGAAATGAGCCCTGGAATAATGTTTATATGTCAAATAATCCAAATGTATGTATGATTAATTTTGTGGAAAAATTAAAAATCTACCTAAATAAACACAGTAAAACCATAAAACTGAACAAAACACAAAACAAAATAAGAAAAGAATGGATGTCAAAAACTCTTCTTAAATCTATAGAAAAAAAAATAAATTATACATTGAATTACAAAAAAAAAACCCGATAACCAACAAATTAAAGAACAATACAATATGGCAAAAAATTAAATAAGACTGTTTGTAAAAAAGGAAAAACGAGACTTTCTACAAAAAAACTTTAAAACATCCAACTCAAACACAGATCTTTGGAAACTATGCAATTCTACCAAACAAAAAACTAAAATTGAAAAAATGATCACCGAAAACAATATTTGCGTTACCGATACAACAGAAATAGCCAACTTATTTAACAATCATTATAGCGATATAGGTCGAAAACATGCAAATAAAATAAAGTCTCCAAAAAATTTTAAAAATGTTATACCAACACTAAACAATACTTTGTTTTTGAGTAATACTAGTATTATGGAAGTACAAAAAGAGATAAAACAATTAAAAAATAAAAAATCTCCGGGATGGGACGAAATACGGAGTGAAACGAGTAAACAAATTTCTACAACTATTGCTCCTGTTTTAATATTTACAATAAACAAATGTTTTCAAAAAGGTATTTTTCCCGAATGTTTAAAAATTGGAATAATAAAACCTATATTTAAAAGCGGAGAGAAAAACAAAGTCGAAAATTTTAGACCAATATCACTACTCTATCTTCTCAAAAATTTTGGAGCGCCTAATCAAAAAAAGAATTGCCAAGTTTTTCGACCGATATCAAGTCCTCTCAAAATTACAATTTGGTTTTCGTGAAGGTAAATCCACGCAGGATGCCATACAACTTCTAACTACAAAAATCTATGATGCAATTAATAACCGCGACCCTTCATTATGCTTATTTTTAGACCTATCAAAAGCATTTGATACGGCATGTCACGAGACTCTGTTAAAAAAATTAAAATTAAGAGGCAAAATTTTTAATCTGTTAAAAAGCTACTTGTCAGACAGAACACAGCGGGTTTTTGTTAATGGTGTTCTCAGTAACACGAGAAAGGTCCAATATGGAGTTCCTCAAGGTACCGTACTTGGACCACTCTTGTTCACAATTTACATAAATGATATGCTTAAATTAAACGTCAAAGGCACCATCATAAGTTTTGCTGATGATACCGTGCTATTTTGCACTGCTAGATCCTGGGCTGCCTTAAAAAGCTGTATTGAGGATGATATTAAACTTCTCAAAGACTGGTTTGATTATAACAAACTCACACGCTAAACGTAGACAAAACGAAGTATATTCCATTCAGTTCATACAAAAACCAACTGCCTAACTTTGGCCCTCTGAAGTGTGGAAACTTCGAAATACCTGAATGTTCATCAATCAAATATCTTGGAATTTATATAGATAGTCAGGTCAAATGGGATGTTCATACAAAAAGTGTTACTAACAAGGTCAGGGGTTTATTGTCTAAATTTATGTACTTGAGAGACTTTCTCAGTATAGAGCAATTGCAGATTCTCTACGGATCACTAATACAGAGCCACTTGACATACGGAATCATTGGGTGGGGGAGAGTGTCTGAAACATATTTAAAAAGATTAGAAACTCGTCAAAAATGGTTTATAAAAATTATTTATAATAAAAAAAAACCTACTCCACTGACCGTTTGTTTGAGGAAAGTAAAGTGTTGGACATACGCCAGTTATTTAGCTTAGAAATTCTGAAATATATTAAAAAGGGCAAAATAGAACTAAGTATTAACGAACACAACTTTAATACAAGACA
The DNA here is from genome assembly GCA_963921995.1 of Oxystoma pomonae. Lineage (NCBI taxonomy): Eukaryota > Metazoa > Arthropoda > Insecta > Coleoptera > Brentidae > Oxystoma > Oxystoma pomonae. Next base: position 64,340,657 of record OY998167.1, read on the forward strand.
CAAAGGTGCGTACCTAACAATTTTCCAAAAAACTCACGATCAGCGCTCAATTAACTACTACGCTCCCAGATTGTACAATATGTTACCAGAAAATCTAAAAAATATTCAAAATTTTAAAAATTTTAAGAATAGATTAAAACTCTGGATTTATCTCAAGGGAAGACCCTTTTTTAATGATCTAATAAATTTAAAATATTTAAGGTAAAAAAGTCCTCTCCTTTATAGTGCGTATCCCGAAATGTGACTTAAACCAGATAATGACTCTTACTACTTATGACTTCTTTCCTTAATAAGACAAAAAACCCGGCTATACTAAAAAAGAAAGAGAAAAAAAGAAAAAAATTTGCAAAATTTATTCATTTAAGTTGATTTTATAAGCTACTATTATTATTATATTTAAGAGTATTTAGTTTTTCCTTAAAATGTACGAAACATATCCCGCACAAGCACTTTTTAAGTGCTTCAGGGATTATTCTTCCTACGTTTATTGTTATTATTAATACAAGCATCTATTGTGAAATTTCTAACCTAATTACTATAATACACGTATAATTTATTATTATTAATTTAATTTATTATTATCGCAAGATCAATTTTACGCTGGCCATACATTTGCGCGTCTTTAAAAAGGTTATACTTTAGGGCCGTATTCACAGACATTCCGAAATTATTAGATCACCCTATATTAATTAATTTAAAAAAAAATATATATAGGGTTTTATAATTATTTAAAATACATGTGCATGTCCTTTTTATTTTGAGCACAAAGTCCAATGCGCGATGGTCCGAAAGACGCCCATTGGACGTCCAATCGTGCAATAAATTTTTAAAAAATGACTGTACAAAACATGTCCATATTGGACTTTCCGTGGTAGTACATAACGTCCAGAATATGTCCAGTTAAGTAGCGGACGTCCATTTAACAGGCAAAAGTGTGCCATATGTATAGTCCATTGTACATCCGCCGCCCATCTTTGGACGTTTTATGAACGTCCAGAATATCCAGGCATGGAAGTCCAATGAGAGTACAATGGACGTATTTGTGCCGTCTAATTGTACCCACTGCGGCTCAAAAAAACTTTGAGAGGTGGTCGGCCTTGCTGGCAATAGGTGTCAATACCTAATCTACTACTACTACAGTGTGACGTATAGAAGTCCCATAACCATAAGCAGACAGTTCAAAATGTTGTTATTACCTAGCTTTTGTATATTATGTACCGATTATTATTAGCAATCTTTTAGAGTATAATATGCAACATTAACAATAAGTCTTAAATAAAACAGTTTCTTTGAATAACGAAATACTATGAAAAGCAAAGTTCAGAAACATCGATGTTTTTATTCCGATGTTTTTTCACCAATCGATGTTGTTCAACATCGATGATACATGGTACCTGTGTGCGCCACCTGTCGAATAAACTAAATAAAAACATGAAAATTGAAAAATGCAAGCGAGCGTAAAAATAGAAATCTGCACCTTTTAGCCGGTAATAGAAAAACACCTGCAAAATATAAGTTAAGATTTTTGTTGAATGATTTTAGTTTTTAAAAAATCTTTATTTTTCGGAAGCAGTTTACAGCGTGAAGCCAAAGCTCGGAATGAATTTTAGAACAAATAAAATAATGAAACTGTACGCTTCTTGTTATCTAAAATGCAGCTGGTGTTCGAGGAAAACTGTATCTTTAGACTAGTCTGCTTCTTCAGGGACTTAACTCCTCCCCCATTAGATCGAAAACAACGGGGATGAAGGGTTGTTTTCGAGGGTGCTCATTTTTTGGACATCTTCTTTCTTCATCGCTAGGCGTCATTTTCTATAAACGTACAGTGTGACGTATAGAAGTCCCATAACCATAAGCAGGTTTGTAAGGGTCGTTAAGACGCTCCATGTAGCTGGATGGATTTGTAAAATTTCGGGGATCCTCATAGATTTGGCTTTTTCTTGAAGATCTTTGATTTCTTGTAAATTAATAGTATTTAATTGGATAGGCTCAGTGTCTAATTGGTAACTGTAATTATTGATTCTTATAGGAGGTAAAATAAACGGATTGCCTCTAATAAGTTCTTTATTCCAAAATTTTGTAACGAATTTGAATTAAGCTTGGCTGCTGGATAAGGACAAATTCTTTATTTTGGCAGAATTTCTGAAGTTTAAGTTCATCTTCGATCGGTATCGATAATATGTATTGATCAGTTATCTGGTAGATGATCGGTTTTAATATTTCGACGTGTGTGGTTTGACAATTAGTTGTTTCGGCTCGTGAGATGAGGTCAATTGCACAATCTAGGATGTGAGTCATAAGGCGATTTTGGCAGATGTAGATGTTCTCTAGTTTTGGACAGGCGTCTTCTTCGTATTGCGATTCTTCAGTGCCAATCAATAATAATAATTTGGGAATAATTATTGATTTATTGATCGGGATAGGAAAAAGGTGATATAATTCAAAGTTTTGTTTTTGGAATATTGGAAAGTGAACGGCGAAAATAATTTTATCGTTTGAAGAGCTAACTTGTAAGCTTGCCAATTGATAGTAATAAATCAAATCTTTAAACATTAGAATTTTGTCTTCACCATAAAGTGTGGGTAAATTAAAAATTATTTGTTCAAGTTGATAAGCTGAAATTATAGAGCTGTGCAACGTATTTAGTTGAGCAAACATAATAGCGTCCTCTAAGGTATTAAAAAATGTTATAAAACTTTGACAGTTCAAAATAATTTGAAAAATTGTATTTTCTGCTTTTAGAAAATTGGTGATATCATTTATTGATTTATTCAGATTGCTCTCAATAACATTTATATGTGCTTTGAGAAGTTCCTGATTTTGAGACAATAAGGATATTGTGCTATTATAATTATTAATTAATTGTTTTGTCAAAGATATTTGCATTTTTATCTCTGTGCTGACTGAATTTTGATTTGTCAATAACTTGTTGATAGCTTCATCGTATTTTTGGCCATTTTCGGAGTCTAAAGTACCGAAAAGCTATTTTGATGCTTTTCCAATTACATTTACTAATCCTCTTTTTGATCTACGCATCGTTTTATGCGGTTTTATGTTATTTAATTTGATCCTTGTTTGTGAGATAAAAAACTTAGCGTGGTTAAATAAATTCTTAGAACTAAAATAATAAGCGTAAGCTTGCGAATTAAAAGCGGGTGTAAAATTAAGCGATTTTTCGATTATACTATAAAAGCGTTCAATTGTTTTCAATTGATTATAAAGCGGGGCTAATTCTATATAGTGTAAAAATGTATGTTTTCCCTCAATTACTCTTGCGTTACCTATTCGGAAAGGGAGAGTATTAATAGGGATGACTTTTATATCTTCTTTAGTTAGAGTCGTCACTGCTGACACGACCACGAACAGGGTTGTTAGTCGAAGGGGTGTCATCATTAGGTGCGATTTCCTGCGAAGAAGAAAATCGTTTAGGCTTTTGGATTTGCGATTTGTGAATAACTTTCTTGTCCTTTGTAATTACTTTAGTTCCAATATCTTGTGCTACTATAGCTTTTAATTTTAATTTGCCTGTTTGTCTGTTACATAGATTTTTGTATCAGGCGGCATTTCTTGAGGATTTTCTCGTTTTTCGTTTTGTTTTTGATTTTGTTTAGTTTTCGTGTTATGCAACGTCTCAGATTTTTTGATAGATAGTCTTCATCCGCTCGCGTCTGTCATTCACGTATTTACTGACAATAATTTCGTCCGTCAAATCAAAGGAGTCTAAGGAATCTAATCGTGCATTTATGATCTCAAATGGTCTCTGTTTTGTCACGCTATGCACTGATGAATTATAACCAATAATCGCGTATTGCATCAATTTATTACTTGAAGAATTTGGTTCTTTTAATTTTAAGGTCCTGAAATGTTCGATAAGAGTTGAATGTAATCGTTCGACTGGACTATTACTGTTTGAATTTCCTTGTGTCGTATAATGAATGCTTATTTTGTGTAACTTACAAAAATCTAAAACAACTTGGTTTTTAAATTCTGTTCCGCTATCTGCTGTGATGTATTGAGGTAGGCCATGGTGACTAACAAAGTTTGACAAGCTGTCAAATATGTGTACGCTTGTACAGGCGTCTATCGAGTACGCTTGACCGTATCTCGAGAAGACATCAATGGCTGTCATATACATTGAGTTTGAAAGCTGGAACGTGTCTAGATGAATGCACTCGAAAGGTTGCGTGGGTGTAGGTGTTAAAGCGAATTTAATCTGAGGTGGATGTCGGTCGTCCTTTGCTTTCTGACAGATATCGCAGTTGTTTATATATTGTGTTAGGTCAGTTTTCATGTTTGGCCAATAATATAATTTTTTCAGTGTTAATACGTTTTCATGGATTCCTCTGTGATTTTTATTATGATGATAGGTAATCAATTCTTTTTGTTTTTGTTCTTCGGACACATCCATTAAATATATATTAGATAGTACTAATTTATAGGTGTGGTTCCTAAAAGTTTGCGGCAAAATAACACTTAATCTTTGGTTAAGGTTAATATTCAAGTTTTTGACATAAAGGCAATAGTATTTCGATGGGTTAACGTATTCTTTGAAAAATTTTATTATTTCCTGCTCAAAGTTTGCTGTAAGATGCACTATTAGTCGTTCTTTGGCGGCAAAAAGTATATCCCTAGTCACATGATAATTTCCTCGGTCTCTCTGGTAAAAGATAATCTGATGTGCGTACGTATTTACGCAATTTTCAGTTATTGATACATTTAAAATTGGGTTTTCGGCGGATGTGTGTACCGTCTCGTTATCATCGGAATCTGGGACCTCAGGAGTAGGATTCTCGTCTGTTGGTATGTTTGGAGGAATTTTATTTGGATATTAGAGTGAATTGTTGGTCGATTATCGTTAATATTGGTTTCCAAACTTATTAACGCTCTTACTTGTTTTCTCTCTTCTTCACTTAGGTTTTGATTTATTTGCGCTATGTATTCCTCTATTTCTTGATTTATTTCTCCTGGATTACCTGCGGTTGATTGATTCTCCATCATATTGACTTCTAATCTTGATAATGCGTCGGCGTTTGAATTTAATTTGCCTTTTTTTATATTTCATATCACAATCAAATTCTTCTAATTTTAGGTGCCATCTTACAAGCCGAGAATTAGGCTCTTTTATATTTTTAAGGTATTCTAAAGTCTTATGGTGGGTGATGATCGTGAATTTTCGGCCATAAAAGTAAGGTCTAAAATACTGTGTTGTCCATACTGCGTCCACGGCTACGTTCGATGCATCTGTTGTCAATATAAACGGTTTAGTAAAATCAGGATATTGAAGTATTCGATCATTTGTCAATATATTTTTACAGGTTTCGAATGTCTCTAAAAATTCGGGGTTCTGTTTTATAGTTGCGCCCTTCTTTAAACACTCTGTAGAAGGTTCGGTTAACTTAGCGAATCCTTTAGTAAACCTTCTATAATATCCAAGCAATCCTAGAAAAGATTTTATTTCCTTTGGTGTTGAAGGTATTTTTAACGATTGTATGGCTGCTATTTTTCGTGGGTTGGTCTTATTCCATCTTTGGTAATAACATGTCCCAAAAATTCTACTTAGATTCTCAAAAATTCTGATTTGTCTAGCTGTATTTTTAATCTGGCTTCTCTTAATTTTGAAAATACTTGTTTTAAATGTTTTATATGTTCTTCAAATACTACTATGTCGTCCATATAGACTAGGCATATTTTTCCGTTTAAATCTCTTAAAACATTGTCCATTACTCTCTGAAAAGTGGCGGGTGCGTTTTTTAAGCCGAAAGGCATGCGCACGTACTCGTATAATCCGCTTTCTACACTTAAAGCTGTTTTCTCGATAGATTTCGGATCCATTTCTATCTGGTGAAACCCTGATGATAAATCGATTGTTAAAAAATATGTGCATCGACCTAATTTATCCAAAATATCGGTGATATTTGGTAAAGGGTATTTATCGTCGATTGTTTTAAGGTTAAGGGTCCTATAATCAGTCACGATGCGCCATTTTTGTTTGCCACTTGCGTCCAGCTTTTTTGCTACTATCCAAATAGAACTACTCCAAGGGCTTTGACTTGGCCTGATTATTCCCTCGTCTAACATTTTATTTATTTGGCGTTGGACTTCTTCTTTATGCACAAATGGGTATCTATATGATTTTGAGTATGTAGGAATTTCAGCGGTTTTTCTTATCTCATGTTTGATTTTATTGGTAAAAGTCAATTTTTCGTTCCCTTTATGAAAAACATCTGAAAACTCGTTACATAGGTTTATTAGTGATAATTTTTATTCTTGATTTAAATGGTCGCAACAAATTACTTTTGATATTTCTGGGTCTTTTTCTAATTTATCTGTAACAATATTTTCCATATGTAAAAAGTCAAAATTTTCTTTGTGATAAACGGGAAAAATTTGGACTTGTATTGGTCCTTGAAAACTTCTGTTTGTGCGAATCCACGTGTTGCATATGTAAAGGTCTCCGGAAAGTAGAGGTTTTTGATATTACACTCTGGTATTATTATATCAACATTATTCGCGGAAACAGGAATCTTTACGTTTGATACCTGATATGCATGTACTGTAATGCTATACATTTCGCTTTGCGGTTCCCGGTAATATATGGGAATACGATTTTGATAACTGATTAATTGTTTATTTGGTAAATCAATTAATATATTAAATATTTTTAAATCGTTAAGGCCAATAATATAATAATGAAATTTCTGTATTTAAGTTAAATTCTGAAAAAGCTGGTAAATTAGCTTTGTATAACACTTCCGTTTTGCCAGTTCCGGTTTTTATGGTGGTTGGTGAGTTATAAATTTTTTCTGGATAATATTTTTCTACTACAGACGGTTTGATCAATAAATAACTGCATCCCGTATCGATTAGTAATTTTAAAGGCGGATTTTGAATTTTAATGTAAGGCAAACTGTTTGTGGTTTCTGTGTTCATTTCTATAGTTAGGGATTCGTGTTCTGTAGGCCAGGTGTTTGAAAATTTTGTTCCTCATTTGATTCGGTTAAGTTGTTATCAAAGTTATAATCATAATCATAATCAGTGTTTGTACGCAAAACATCAGTGTAGTCTTGCCTGTCGTAATTTATTAAGTTGTGGTTATAATATTCGTCAAAATTTTGATTTTAAGTTTGATTATTGTATGAAAAATAATCATCGTATTGATTTATTGAAAGTTGGTCAAAATTAGAAAAATTCTGGATATTCTCGACATCTTGATTTAAGGTGGAAATCGGTGTTATTTGTTCACCTTGATCGATTTGAAACAGGTTCGATTGATTTGGTCTCATTTGAGTCGTATATTTCGTGCATACTGACATAGGTACTGATTTATCCGTTGGGGTTTTTCCTGTTGGTCGAAAAACGTCTCTTGGTGGCCCGAAAACTTGCCGGTTACTAAAGTATCTTTGCGGTGGTAATTGTCTTGGCTGAATATTGATTGGCGCTCTTGGGAATGATGGATTTTGATTTATTGGGAATTGATTGGATGCAAATGGGTTATGCATCGGTCTAAAGTTTTGTTGATTTTGGGTGTTTTGAAAATTGGTATAATTTTGAGGTCTGAAATTATTTTGGGGATTTTGATAATTTTGTGGGTTTTGATAATTTTGTGGATTTTGAAACGTTTGTGAATTTTGGCTGTAGAAATTTTGAAAATTAGTTAGTGGAAAGTTTAATCTTTGCATAGGCCTAAAATTTTGATTTTTATTTGGGATATCATAACTTGAACGCGGTTGTTGTGTTTTTAACGCATTTTGTGAGTATTGAAAATTTTCTTCTTCATTTACGTACGTCATCGCGGTTTCTATGCTATCCGAATTTTTAAGCCTAATTATACTTTGCAAGGGATTTGGTAACCCTCTTATAAATGTTCTTAAACAAATTTGCTCGTATTGTCTTAAGTGAATAACTTTTGTATTCGCGTCCATATTTGTCAAAGGAATTGATGTTATTTTTTGAGTAAGGTGGCTACGTAAAACTTGTAATCTTTTTACAAAATCCAAGGGATGTTCGTTTTTATTAGGCGTTGCCATAAACAAATCCTGTTCTAAACACTCTAAGTTTCTTTTATCATTAATTAATTAAATAATTAAGCATAAAGCATTTTTAATATCGTCCCAACTTACTAGTTCTATTCTACTACCTACTAAAGTTTGCGCTCTATCAATAAGTTTCATTCGAATGGTGCGAATTAAATATTGCTACAAAATTGGATCAGCATTTTGACAATAGGTCGAAAATAAGAAATCACCAGCAGATAAAAAGCAATTTAGGGTGTTTGGATCACCGTTATATTTATTAATTGTATCGCTAAACATTTTTAGTAAAGTATAATTTGGTTTCTTTATCCGTTTTACTCATTCAGCTTATAAACTATTATTTTGACTAGATGTGCTCATCCGTTTTAAGAACAAGAACTGAACATTTAGTCTATTTTTCTCTCCAAAATTAAAATTAATTTCCTATACTAATTTTTTTTAAATTCTAATTTTAACAAAAAAAATTCAAAATTTTCTTTGCTGTTTTGGTTTCTTAAATTTACCTTAAAATTACTTTCTACCGCTCAATCGGAGAGGAGAAATGGGTGATAGGAAAGATTGGACACTCACCGTTTTGGTCGTAAGTCTTCTCTTTCTATCGGGTTGATCCTGGACTTTGCCTCTAGTGGTTGGTACCTCAGTGCTTGATGGTTTTTGTCGAATTCAATCGCCCTATGATCTCTGTGCACTGACCACTTCACTGACCACTGTCTTTCTGTTTCTGTTCGATTGTCACTTAAGGGTTAATACCCACAATTCACGACGGTAAACACCATACGGATATTGGTTTTCGATAAACTGATACCGATCGCGAATTGGCAACAATCCTACCGACTGCGTCAGTTAAGATTTTTGTTGAACGATTTTAGTTTTTAAAAAATCTTTATTTTTCGAAAGCAGTTTACAGCGTGAAGCAAAAGCTCAGAATGAATTTTAGAACAAATAAAATAATGAAAATGTACGCTTCTTATCTAAAATGCAGCTGGTGTTGTTCGAGGAAGACTGTATCTTTAGACTAGTCAGCTTCTTCAGGGACTTAACTTATAAGATCAGCGTAACATGACTCCTAAAAAAGAGGTAACGTTCGCAGCAGCACCACCACCAATCGGAGTTTAATACTACGCCAAAAGACAAAATATTTAAAAAACAAAAAAGTGAATCTCGTGTCCGTACAAAGAAATTAAAATAAACTCCGATAGCATAGAAAAAAAAACTTGGGTTCGGTCTGGCTGGCTATGTCCGATAGTTTGTCCTATAAAAAAAAAGCGGTCACTGCGGGAAACCGGGGAAACCCTTTACGCATCACCGAGCCGAGCGCCGCGACGGGGTGACTGGAATGATGTAGCCCGCTGCGCTGACTAATCAGTCGATTTACGTGAGCTAAGCGAACGACAATAATATTCCTTTGTTCTTTTGGGTGTTTAGTAAACAATATATTTACTATTAATTACGTTGGCGTTTTATTTGTGTTATTTTGGAAAAATTACCGGTCAATTCTTAACAGAAGCAGCGGTGGGATTCACCTACGAAACTGGTGAAAAGTAGTGCCATCACGTGCGTGAACTAGCAAGAAGACTGTGTTTTCGTGGTTGCAAAAGTTTTATGGATAAAAATGCTGAGTGGCGTAAGATTTTTGGACAAGTTTGGATCAATCTTTTTATTGCTTTGTTGGTGAAGTATGCACTTTTATTTTATGAAAATAGAGTTATATTTGGAGCTAATTAACGTATAAATTATTTATTTATATATTAAGTAGTTAACAGGCTGGTGCCCTATAACAGATTACAAACGTAATAATAATACAAAAGAAAAAATTAAAGTATAAAGAACAGACCTTAAGTACTACTTGTAAAATTAACTTTAAACAGAGAAAATTATGTGCTAAACAGTGTACACTAAGCTAAGTAGCTATCTCAAAATAGAAATATAGCAGCTGTCGAGTATTTACAATTTACTTAAAATACAAGTGCGGAAGTTAGTAAATCAGATGTAAAAAATGTCAATATCACGTAATCTATTAATTAAACTACACAATCTATAGAACGGCGAATTCTGGCCTAAATTTGTATTTGCTTTAGGGAGCTCAAATGTACAAATAGTTCTTGTGCTATAGGATGGTACATTAAATTTCAATTTACCTAACAGATAAGGTCAGTCTATTTTATACCAGATCAGTTTGTACAAAAATATTGCTTCAGATATGTTACGGCGTTTTTCGAGAGTGTAAAAATTAAATTTATTAGTAGACATTGTATTTTTTATAATATAAATATCTTAGAAACTTTTTCTGTATTTTTTCAATATTTTCTTTATATACTGTATAAAAAGGCGACCAAATAATACAGTACTCCAAAATACTTCTGACATAAGCATTATTAACAAAGTCAATGTCCTATTATTATTAAAATTATGTGAGTTTCGAACCACGAACCCAAGCATTTTATAAGCCTTTGCAGTCACATATTCGATATGTTTACTAAACTTTAATTCTGGGTCGAAAATTGTTCCCAAATCTTTCATTTCAGTTTTTCTTTCTAGAAAGGATCCATTCATTTGGTATTTGTAATTTATTGGGTTTGTTTTACATAACATTTTCCAACATTAAAATTGAAAAGACTTTTTTTCTGACCATTGGACAATCTTGTGCAAATCGTTTTGTAACAGTTCGCAGTCTTCTTGAGATTGAACTTTTCTAGACAATTTAAAATCGTCTGCGAAAAGAAGGCCTAGCGAGCGAGACACACACTGTGGCATGTCCTTTATTAAAATATTAAAAAACAAAGGTCCGAGGTTCGATCCCTGAGGAAACCCTAAGTATGTTGAAAAAACCTCAGAAGATGCTCCTCTGTAAACTACATACTGCTTCCTGTGAGAAAGATATGACACCGACAAACAGAAATTTCTCAGAGGGACCAAAATTTGCAGTAGAACATCATGGTTTACGCGGTCAAAAGCTTTCGAAAAATCGGTATATATTACATCAACTTGTGCATAATTGTCTAAAGTATCATTAACAAATTGTGTAAAAAATGCTAGGTTTGTGACTGTAAACCACTTTGTAGTAAAACCATGTTGCTCCTCTGAAAGATAAGGTTTTACATGACAGTATATTTTGTTGTACAAAATAATTTCCAGTATTTTACTAGGCGCGCATATCATGGCTACAGGACGGTAGTTTTGTATGTTGTTGTTTTTCCCTTTAGGTAGTGGACAAATCTTTGTTATCTTCCAAATATCAGGGTAGGATTCTGTTTTTATTATAAGGTTGAAAATGATCTGTAAAGTCCTGAGCAAAAAGTCCCTGCAGCCATTAAAAATGTAGGGAGGAATATTGTCCGCCCCAAAATATTTGTTTGGTTTTAGTTTGGAAATAGCCGTTAGTATGTCTTCTTTTGTAACTAAATTTAAATTTAAGACAGAGTTTGAAAATAATAAACTATTATTGGTAAGATTATAACTTGCCGGTTGATCTGAATACACAATTTGAAAATAATCTGTAAATTTTCCTCCCCTTCATACGTCATTACATTTGAAGGACTGTCAGAATTTTTCTTCGTCTTGTTCACAAAGAACCCCGCACCCCGGGCCATGTAACCCATACATCGGGCGATTTTGGAATTTTTTTGATATGTTGTAGGTCTGGTTAGGGGCTTTAAAAAAATGCGCCTTAAAAGTGGATGAGGTATTTAGTTTGGCTATAGCGGCGTATCAAAGGTGGGATAAAATAATATTTAATTTCCGAAGACAACCTGCAGGTATTTATTTATTTTTTAAAGGATAGAGTAAATCTCCATTTGTAGATTTTTTCGTAATGTTTTCTGACACATTAGGTCATTAGCGCACCGTAAAATTAATAAAATACTGTTTATTTTTTCATTAAAAGTGCCAATTTAACGATATTGGGAGTATATGTATTTTGTGCTATTTTATAGTTTTTTTTTAGTATATTTTATAAAAAGATAAATCAGTGGTGTAACATCCAAATATAAAAACAAAATTATGATTGTTTTCCACAAACCAAAACTACACTTTTCTGCATTCGACGCGCGTTTCGCTAACAACGTTAGCATCATCAGGAGACGATAAAGAAACAATGTTTTATTTGTTTATCGTCTCCTGATGATGCTAACGTTGTATTGTTGTGCAACAAACAAAACATTGTTTGTTTATCGTCTCCTGATGATGCTAACGTTGTTAGCGAAACGCGCGTCGAGTGCAGAAAAGTGTAGTTTTGGTTTGTAGAAAACAATCAACATTTTGTTTTAGTGCAACTAAAGGTTCCAAATTCCCAACATAGTATTATCCAAATATAAAAAAAATATTTACTAGTGGTTTAAACTACCGCAAAGGTTTTCAATTTGATTGGAAATCATCTCGAAGCCCTTTTATAATTTTGATATTTGCCAGCTATTATATGTCATAGTTGTCAATTGTAGCGTAGTGGCATGATGTAAAATGTTCAATTCAATTCAATTCAATTCAAATCATCAGGAGACGATAAAGAAACAATGTTTTATTTGTTTATCGTCTCCTGATGATGCTAACGTTGTATTGTTGTGTAACAAACAAAACATTGTTTGTTTATCGTCTCCTGATGATGCTAACGTTGTTAGCGAAACGCGCGTCGAGTGCAGAAAAGTGTAGTTTTGGTTTGTGGAAAACAATCATCATTTTGTTTTAGTGCAACCAAAGGTTCCAAATTCCCAACATAGTATTATCCAAATATAAAAAAAATATTTACTAGTGGTTTAAACTACCGCAAAGGTTTTCAATTTGATTGGAAATCATCTCGAAGCCCTTTTATAATTTTGATATTTGCCAGCTATTATATGTCATAGTTGTCAATTGTAGCGTAGTGGCATGATGTAAAATGTTCAATTCAATTCAATTCAAATTTCTTTATTCATCTAAAAGACAGAATTGTCCTTATCAGACTAGTCAAAAATAATGCTACAAATAAAAGAAAACCTAATGTCATAACTATTTTAAATGAACACATAGTTATTAAGTACTACTAACAAAAAAAAAAACAGAAAAACAGCAAATAAGACACTCAACAAAGGCAGAGTCAAATCAAATCCAAAAAAGAGAAACAAAAATGTTGATTTCATCTCTGCTAACCTCCGATAAATTTATTTTTAATAATATTGTAGTGTATGGTAAAGGACATTATAATTTACACTAATACTACTTTTGAAGGAATTCTTCCACAGAATAATGTTTTCTAATAAATTCGTTTTTCGTTTTTGAAGAAAACTGGCTTTTTAGTTTGTTAAAGAACTTTATCCCCTGGGGAGTTTTGACCAACTGTAAGACGAGAAAAAGGCAAAGTTAAGTTGTTTGAGGTTCTTGAGAGATGTTGACATTTTTATATTGGTCAGTTTTTTTTAATGAATCTGACCAAAAAAATGATGTTGGCTATTACGAAAACATTTCCTTTTGCCTTCTTTTTTTCTGAACGGATACATCTACGAACTTCTCGCCATTTATTGACCCACAGCACGCATATCTTCACGCGTAAAGTATCTTTCCCAATCTTGATTACTTGCCTGAACTCCGCTTCGCGGATTTAGGGTCATCGGCAGTGGCGTGCGAAAAAAAAAATACAATTTTCCGCACTAGAATAATAACAATTACTTGCTTTAGAAATTCGTGATACTTAGCCGCCTTAAGTTTCATAAAAAAAACTTAATTTATGGGTCACCCTACGCCACTGGGTTGGAATATTTATATTGAAGCAAAATAGTAGATGAGTAAGATTGTATTATTAAAGCACATAGATTTAATAAATAAGTTCAATTATCAAATTATCAAAAGTATAAGTAGTATTTTACTATTTGGATGTTACACCACTGATTTATCATTTTATAAAATATGTAAAAAACCATAAAATAACACAAAACACATACCCATATAATGTCCTTGAGTTTGTGCTCTTAATGAAAAAATGAACAGTATTTTAATAGTTTTACGGTGCGCCACTGACCCAATCTGTCAGAAAACATTGCGAAAAAATCTACAAATGTACATTTACACTATCCTTCAAAAAATAAATAAATAAATACTTGCATGTTTTCTTCCGAAAGTATAATTTCACAATGATATTTTATCCCACATTTGATACGCTGCTGTAGCCAAACCAAATGTCTCACCAACTTTTAGGTCGCATTTTTTTAAAACCCTTGTTTAGACCTACAACATATCAAAAAAAATCCAAAATCGCCCAATGTCTGGGTTATGACGGGTATGCGGGGTTCTTTCCAAAAAACATTTACATCTGTCGATATATTGCTTTCCATGTTTTGAATGTATTCCCTATAAGCGTTCTTAATATCACTTTTAATTTTTGATCTTAAGTATGAAAATATTTGTTTATCATAATGATTATCGAACTTTTTTATTCTGCTGTGAAAATGTTCTTTACGTTTTAGATTCATTATTATGTTTCTATTAAACCAAGGTGGAAACATTTTTTTTTAATACTTCGCATAAGGAACACACTCAATCCTTAAAAATATCTCGTAAAGATTATTAACGGCGTTGTTTACGTTCTGATGATCATTCAGCTCTTCCCAATCGGCATTTTTTAGTAAATAATACATTTTCTTAAAATCGGCTTTTTTAAAGTTGAATTCTTGACAAAAAGATTTACTTTCAACTGAGCAATACATAGATCAGTAAAAGCATGAAGAGCTGGATGATCAGACACTTCTCTTAAAAGAGGGCTACTACCTTTGAACATTAAATTTATGATTGCTTATAAGTAAATTCAATAACCTATTTCTTCTATTAAAAATAAGGTTATAATTTTGCAAGTTAAAAAAGTTAATAAATTCCAAATATTTTAACTCAATATTAGTAGAATTAGTTATATTTTTGATATTGCAAAACCTATTAATATTAAAATTTCCCAAGAGAATACATTTCGAATTAGACAAGTCTGGTTTTATACTGTCAAAAAAAAAGCTCATACAATTCAAATGAAGTATTGGTAGGGATATATACGCCACACATTATAAAATCTACACCAAGTATCTTCACCCAGATATCTTCAACGTTCCTATTTGGACACTGAATTGGAAGCAGTACCGCATTTATACCCACTTTTACAGCGACCAGAACTCCTCCACCCTCTTGTTTGTTGGTATAGTTAAAATCCCTATCTCTTCGGAATATAACATAGTTATTATCAAAAAATTCGTAATCGAAGACAGATGAGTTTAATCACGTTCCAGTAAGAACTACAACGTCAAAGCTTTGTTGAAAAAGTGCGAATTTAAAGTCATTTAACTTGGCAGACATCCCTTAGATATTTTGATAGTAGACATGTATAAGACTTACGTTTAGTGGACATCTCTCAAGTTGCTGATACTCCCTATTTTAAACACATTTGAACTTTTATTTTTTCTCATAAAGATACTCCCGTTTCTCATTCACAAAAACTCTACGTTGTTGGCCTTTTTATATTCCCTGTATTTTGAGAAAAGCACTCGATTTTCCTTCGTTAAGGCCTCGTTAATATAGATTGGTTTTTGGCGATCTGCAACACCCTGCCATTGAAAATCTATGTTTTCCAATTTAAGGGTTTTTTTTTTATTTTTCTGGCTTTAACAAAAGCATCTTTAGCTATCCTAAAAGTAAACCTTACATGTATTTTTCTAGGCTCCATGGTTTCTTATTTGTTTTTTATTCGATAACAAGCGTCAAGCTGCATTTCGCTTAAGGGAAAGGTTAAAGACTTGCTCACCAAAGAGACCGTCGTCAATACATTTTCCTCCTTGAATTCTGGGACGCCATGAATTTCTACTCTGTTGAGCAAACTGTTTTGCTCTTGTTTGTTCATTTTTTCTCTCAAATCTCTATTTTCTCTTTCCAGAGATACGCATTTTGTCACAAGAGCTAATATTTTTTCGAGACATACAGCAATCTTTGCATCTTGAGCAGTTATTAAAGAATTTGTTTCCTCAATTTTGTCGTGACAGATTCCTAAAGAGGTTTTCATATCAGTATTTATACTTTTTATGTCCTTGATCTCCGCCATTATCTCTCTCAAAGAGGGTTGTTGTTTTCTGCAGTCGCTGCACTCCCATGTTCCCTCTGCATCTTTTTCATTTAAAGGCATGCATACATAATGACCAAATTTTTGGCAGGTCTTTACTGAACATCTCGATGAATGCCTCGTACTTGTTGAAGTTATTTTTTCTTTGCAAAAGTGGCAACTGCTAGACATATTTAACTGACCTAATGCACAAACAATTCCACAAAGCACAAAAAACTTAAATAAACGTGAAAGGCGATAAATTCACTGATAAGAAAATTGAATTAGTGTTTTTTGCTTAAATTTTATACAAAAATTTTAAATTTATGCGAAGATTCTAAAACACTATGCAATTTAATCCCTTGCATGACTTTTTTACAGAAAAACTGGATACCAATCAAACTCGTGAAAATTTTCTCTTCAATTTGGTATTAAACTCATACATATGTTTACTTGGAAGCAACTTAAAACGCGTGTGTACCGTCTGCTTTATACATTATATCTAGGTAATTAGTTACCTTAAATAGGCAAATTAAAGTATAAATTTGTCCTGGAACATTTAAAGGAAAAATTAGACAATTTTAGTGATGTTTCATAAGGTTTAGCTAAAGTATAAGGCTATTGTGTTTAGGCATTTAGTGAAAGTTAAAGCTTATAAAATTGCTTGTTTTTTTTATAAATTATAATCAGCTGCACAAACCTTTTGTTCACGTATAAACTAGACTTTTTAAACAAAAACAAAATACGTAGCATAGACTAAAAGAAAAAGTGTAATTTTTTTATCTATGATCGTAAAAATAGAAGCTATCCAATATGCCACGTAATTCTTCACCGCTTGCTGATTCTGATGAATCGTCGAGATCTCAGGATATGACTTATTATAAACGTGTCAAATCCAAGTTTGTGGTTGAAAATAGGTCCAGATCTCCTAGGAGAAGTAATAAACGATTCCTTACAAAAACACCACCAAAGAGATCGCATAGAAGAGATTGCGAGCCAAGAAGTTTTACACCAACGCCCTCAACTTCTAGATGCAATAACTCGCAAGATAAAATTAGAATCCTTAGTAGAAAAGCTTATAGAGCATAATGCCTATGTCAGATTAGACTGTATTCCCGAGTTTAACCCAGGTAGATGGGTTAATTTACGCCCTGGGTTTTAACATAGTAGAATTTCTGCCGAAACGTCAGATAAGTACTTAGATTCTAGTTAGGATTTGCGTGTGTGTAGGCAAATTTTTTATCTTATTTAAAAACCACTGACAAACGAACACATTTTTTTCTTTAGGAATTTACGCAGTGGGTTTAGTCGCAAAAAACCCAAAAAAAGTAGTTTCGACAGGACAGTGAGGTCTGGAAGCTCTTAGTGACAAACCGGCACGAAAGCCGCGGAAACGTAATCGCCGTTTTGCTCAAGGATTGGCTGTAGAGCAACTCGTGTGCTGCATCCGTGACTGAGCAGCCCTATTTAGGACCCACTCTCCTCACCCTGAAAGGGAAGGGCCTACAAAAGGTGCCCTAAACATAGTCAGCCAACAACTGCCTGACTGGACAACCGCATCCAGTGGGTACACGACATGCGGTCAAAACAAAAGAAAAATAAATCCAATGAACTTTGCCACATGGAATATCCGTACACTTATGGATACAGACACAACCACAAGACCACAAAGATGAACGGCAATAGTGGCACGTGAACTAAGGAAATATAACATCGATATCGTTGCTCTCAGTGAAACTAGAAGAGCAGGCGAAGGCCAACTTAAAGAACACGGAGGAAGCTACACATTTTTCTGGAAAGGAAAAGAAGAAGATGAACCACGTATTCACGGAGTGGGTTTGGCTATAAAAAATTAGATTGTGGACCACCTAACCGAATTTCCATCCGGAATAAGCGAAAGATTGATGACATTGCGCCTAAACCTTAGCAACCACCAACACGCTACTATAATCAGCGCCTACGCTCCAACTCTTGCAGCTGATGAAAACCAAAAAGATTAATTTTATTCTCAACTTAGTGAAGCCGTAACATCTGTACCTCAAACTGATAAACTTATCATCATAGGTGATTTGAATGCTCGAATTGGTACGAATTCAAACCTATGGAAGGGCTTCATCGGCAAGGAAGGTGTTAGGAACATGAACTCAAACGGACTGCGCCTATTAACCTTATGTTCGGAATATGACCTCATAATCTCAAATACAATTTTCCGACAAAAAGACAAATTGAAGACCTCCTGGCAACACCCGAGGTCAAAACACTGGCATCTGATTGATACAAGAGCAACAACGAGTGCAGACGACTGCTGGACAGACCATCGCCTGATACGAGCCAAAATGAACTTGCACATTGCACCAAGAAGTAGCCGTCAAATAACACAAATCAGAAGAAGACTCAATGTAGAACGCCTTACGGATGATCAAACCAGAACAAAATTGCAAGTCTCTCTGAATCAAAAGTTGGGTACTTTAGAATACCCGGAGAATATTGACGATCACTGAAGAATGTTGAAGACAACAATAACATCTGCCTCCGAAGAAACGTTCGGCTACACACAAAGAAAATATCAAGAATGGTTTGATGAGCATGACAAAGAAATTCAAGATCTTATTGAGAGGAAGAGAGAAGCCCATAATGCTTGGAAAAGCCACCCTAACTCTAACGAAAAGAAAAGGCAATATCAAGAAGTCAAAGCAGAAGTACAAAGGCAAACACGTAGATTAAAAAACCAATGGTAGACAACAAAATCACATAAAATGCAACATTTAGCTGAGTCCAATAACACCAGAGCCTTCTTTCAAGCTACGAAGTTGATATATGGTCCCACTAACAAGGTATCAATCCCCTAGGATCCAAAGATGGAACAAGGCTACTTAAAGACAGATCCTCTATCAATTCACGATGGAAAGAACACTTCCAAGAACTACTCAACAGAGAGTCTCAGGTCGATAATGACAGCTTCCACAAAATTCCAGAGAAAACTACACAACAATCACACAACTAAAGAATAACAAGTCAGCAGGCACAGATGGTATCGCTGCTGAACTCTACAAACTAATAAGTAAGATATGAACCACTGAGATCATTCCTGCCGAACTCAGAGACGCCTCTATAGTTACCATTTAACTACAGAGGTATATCTCTGCTTTCTGTTGCTGGAAAGATACTTGCACGGATACTATCAAACCGATTAATTCCAATTGCTGAACAAAATCTGCCAGAGACATAGTGTGGATTTAGGCCCAATCGAGGCACAGCTGACATGATCTTCAGTGCCAAACAAATGTAAGAGAAATCTAGAGAACAAAATCTCCCTCTCTTCATGGCCTTCATAGACCTAGTCAAAGCATTTGACTCGGTCAACAGAGAAGCTCTTTGGAAAATACTGACAAATTATGACAGGCGTTAAACAAGGGTGTGTTATTGCGCCCACCCTATTCTCTATATTTTTAGGTGCCATGCTTCACCTTGTTGAGGAACATCTCGCCGGGAGTGGAAATTCTATATAGATACGACGGTGGCCTACTTAACCTAGGCAGACTGCGAGCAGAAACTAAGGTCTCGACGACCTCGGTAATCGAACTGCAGTACGCCGATGACAACGTCGTTATGGCCGATACAGAGGAAGGTCTACAGCTGGTAATCAACGCATTTAACCAAGCCTACAAAAGCATTGGCCTAGAGGTCAATCTTGCCAAAACGCAAATTTTCACCAACCAGAACGAGGTACGAATCCCCAAGCTCCAAACAATTCCATAAATGGCCATCCTCTGCAGAACGTGGAACATTACCCATACCTTGGGAGCCACCTATCATCAAATGCAACTATTGACGCAGAAACACAGCATCGCCTAAAATGTGCTAGCGCAGCGTTCGGACGGCTTTCGGAGAGAGTCTTCAACAATCACGACATCAATGCGGAGACCAAGCTTCGTGTCTACAACACAGTTATAATTCCAACTCTAACATACGGATGCGAAACGTGGACCACCAACAGAAGGCATATCAAACGACTAGAAAAATATCACCAAAGTTCTTTAAGATGAATACTGAGAATCAAAAGGCAAGACCGACGAACAAACATAAGTGTTTTAGAAGAAGCCAGAACAACTAGTATAGAAGCCCTTATCTTCAAACACCAGCTTCGTTGGACTGGTCACATTATCCGCATGCCCGAAACACGTCTCCCAAAGCAGATATTTTATGGACAACTGAAGGAGGGAAAGAGAAATCAAGGAGATCAACAAAAAAGATACAAGGACGTTCTCAAAGGCAATAGGGAATTATTGAAACACAGTTAGGGTCCGGCACTAATAAGGCCAGGCACTATTTTGACGCTGTTGACAGATACGCATGCGCAAGAACGACCACATTTAGTGCCGACACTAATAAGGTTAGGACCTGCCCTTATTTGTGGAGGAATTTTATTGGGCCGCATCTTGGCTGTGTCTAGCCGTATGTGACGTTTTTGACAACTATTCGCCATTTTTTTTTTTACCTTAACCCTACTTTTGGGAATTTTTTGTGTTGTGACGGCCAAAAAATCAAAAATTGGGACAAAATAGTTATATTTTTATGAAATTGGATGACATAGCACAAGAAAATTAAAAAAAACAAGGCTCAAATACTTCGTTTTACCGATGAAGCCAATATTTGTTTGCTACGAGAATTAGTTCAACAAACTCTAAATGGTCTTTCTCTCCACCCTCCTCTGCTTGCAACACATCATCCATGCTTTTGATCACTCAGAATATAAAAAAAAAACAACACAGAATTTCGAAAACAGGCAGCGTATATTTGTAGGTTAGAAATAAAGTCATATCGTCACCGTTTTGCTAGAGGCGCTTTCAATAATTCTATAATTTGCACCTTTTAGAGCCAGGCACAGCCTGTGTTAAGGTCGGCGCTAAGTAGGCACTATCAAGTGCGGCCGTATTTCAATAATTCGCTAATATGATGAAGGGTCACATCGATATAAACAACTTCGAGACCACGGCAAACGATAGGGCTTCATAGCGCCGAACAGTCCATGAGGGAGCACAAACTTTTGAAGAGCAACGACGTAGACTAGAGACGGAAAAGAGAGAACATAGAAAGGAGCGACAAAATGGAAGAATGGATGACCAACAACACTCGGCTGCTGCCGGAGACTGGGCGTGCCAGGACTGTGGAAGGATGTGCGGCTCGAGAGTTGCCTTACATAGCCATCAAAAAACGCACAATAGATGATGTTGATTATGATGTGTTAATCATACTCTAGTACAGCAAATGAGCGCTGCCTACACTTCTTCTATTATATTTAAATTTCAAACTGCAGCAGAAGCTTCGTGCTCTCATGATGTTGCCAAATTTTGTCTGTATAATATGACGCGGCGCACGCGAGCTACCGCCCTAAATCTTCGAAATAAACAGTTTTGAAGTTTTCGTTTCAGCCTGCATCGCCCGCGCGCTTTATCAGTGATCCTGTTGTTCCGCGTTTAAGAAAATTTTTATAACAGGACCGATGGCCGAGTGGTTAAGGCTTCGTTGATGAAAGTTCGAGTCCCATCCATTGGTGATTACTTTTTTATAACAATTTTTTTTAAACCCATAATTTAAGAGTAACGGTTATTTTTATGAAAAAAAAAATAGGTAAATGCCAGTTTTTGGTAAAGTGTTATACCTAGGTAGTTACCAGATTTTTATAATGAAATCACTTTAATTTATAGCTACCCAAACTTTCTCAAAGACTGCGATCCTTTTTCTGGTAATTTTTTATTTTTTATTTCATTTAGAAAAAATCTTTCAAAAGAATTGTAATGACCTCAAAAATTTTATTCCGTTAATATTTTTTTTGCCTTTATTAAATGTAAATTAATTCAGCCCTATCTGATTACTTACTTGTGTTCTTAGATTATTGTTGTCGAGACTGTTGTGCTTGTAACCAATATTTTATTAAGTACTTATCTGTTAGCTCATTTTGTTATACGAAAACTTTCTGAATAAACGGGTATTGGAGTATTGATAACAACGTCTTTGAAACACTGCAAATTTACTTATAATCACTTTAAATACATCGTTAACTTTAGGTCTAGAACGTCTCAACTCGGCACATAAGACTCGCGAGTCAATTTTACTACAATAAACGGCTCTAATTAATCGACTGTACTAAGCGGCACAAAACCCTCCTTTTTTTCTCCGCCATCTTGGCCTTCCTCCCTTTCCTCTCTCTATTTTCTATATCTATCCCTTTCTATTCCTAAGCGCGCGAAGTTTAAAAACTAAAAATAAGCAAATTTACAACATATCTGATTTAAAAACTCTCATTAAGAGTGGAGATTCTTTTTTTCTGTCACCTTTAGATCAGGATATGTCAAAGTTACTTTTTACTTTCTGGAGTAAAATAAACATCAGAATTGGCCTCGGAAGTCACTGAAATTTTCAATGGACGGCACATTTTGTAAAAAATAAGCCACAGCTCGGAAGGCCACTATAAAATATTTCGAGTCGGTGGCCTTAGAAAACATTTTTTACTTATTCTGCAAAAAATCAAAAAAGTGTTTCGAGCCGTGTCTTAGTTTTTATAAAATGTGTTTTCCATTCAATTTTCAGCGATTTTCAGCCATGTTTATTTGACTCCAAAAAGTATGGATATCATTTTGAACGTCATTTCGACATATCCTGAGCTAAGGACACTGACAGAAAAAAAAATCTCCACTCTTAATAAATTGAGCATGAGGACGTAACATTATTACGGCCGGCGTTAAATCTGTCAACAGTCAAAAATACTCCCGGTCATAATATTATATAATTGCAAACATATCGCAAGTACAAAAAAAGCTCTGCAAGGAACTGCGCATTTTACAATATTTGTACAATTTTTACTGCAATGCGCAGCAACAATACAAAAAAAGCCTAAATATTGCATTGGCATGAAGTGATACCTACAATTATTAGAGTAAAATATTGCTTAATTTGCACATCAAATATACAAAAATTGTAAAATGCTATATATATATTCCAAATATTTACTTTTTTACAGCGAATATTTTTCATTTTTAGTAATCCGATGTTTGCTAGGCTGAATTATAAAGACAGACAAATATTGCCTATATGTGGTTGGTTCTCCATTTTTTTCGGTTTTACAGTTTTTCAATTTTTTACCGAAGCTTTCTTTGAATGTTTTATCACTACTCCATTTTTCCGCTGTCGCTCCAGTTTTTTTTTTAGCCGCTCCGCCCTTTAGTATCTATGTATGTAAGTAGTGTACGTGTAAAAATCATTTTTAAGATTTTGATTAAAAAAAAGAAAATAACACTTTTTGATGGGTTTATTATATCACTTTTTATCCCGAGGCGAAAAAACTATTTAATGCACTTTAAGGTACGGTACTCTATTTACATATTTTCGCAACAGCTTTTTTCCATTATTTCCATTTTCCCCACTTCTCCATTATCTCCATTTTATCCATTTTTACTACCGCTTTATTTTCTCACCAGCCTTATTTTTTCAATTTTCTTTCGTTTTTTTATATTTTTTACCACAGCATCCTTTCCTTAACCTCTCCATTTTCGATTTCTCTATTAGTTCAATTTTCTCCATTTTTAGTTTTTTACCACTGCTCCATTTTTCTAGTCGCTCCATTTTTTTCATTTTTCTAACCGCTCCATCCTTTTCTTGACAGATGGAACAAATTCAAATTCACTAAATGCCTCGGTGATGTACCACGTTAACCTGTAACGGTTCAATATTTCCCTAAAAATATCCCTTAGAAAAAATAATTCTTTAAAACACCCTTCTAATACCCTGGCAAAATCTTTAAGTCAATCATCTTTACTATATGTCTGAGCATTTTGTTTATTCTATATCCTACTAGTTTATGGCGAATGCGCTGGAAAAACAATATTTACTGTTAGATTGAGGTTGAATTATACTAGAATTATGATTGTTTTATGTGGAGGCATTTTACTCTGGTTAACTTTTTTTTTCAAAACAAAGCAAACCTCAATATTTCAAATAAAACACCATTGAACCCTTTCTAATAAACCAATAAATTTAATTACTGTAGCAAATCATGTGTTTTCCAAAAATAACATTACAACATCCATCTTTTTCTTATATTAACTAATGATATACAGTCTACAGTTCAATGAAACTTCGTATTTTTCTTGTATAATTTAACCAGTCCAAGAAAGGTTGCTCTGGCTCTGCAGTAACCTGAAACAAGGAAAAAATAACATAATTTTATATAACTTAACACCAAAACGGTCTTTCTAGTGCATAGTTTAAACCGCCAACTTACTAGATTAGTAAGCCTTTGTTTTTTTACTCAGTATATCAAATTCTCCTCCCGTCAACTACTTAACATATAATACTTCTAGACCACTTATGAGGAGGGACCTTGACCTTGACCTTGTGACTCAAACCTTGTATGCATTTAACCTTGACCTTGAGGGAACAAACATCATCTTGATATTCAAGTTTTCTAGGAGTTTAGTCTTGACCTTGGGAGAATATACTGCTACACAACCCCCTCCCTTACTAAAAAAAAAAGTTTCATATAAATATCTAAGAAGATCCAGGGACTAAAATATTAAAGTTTATACATTTGAGTTAGTCAGTTATACATAGTGTCTGTTAAAATAACATAGTGCTTGTAAAATGCTTCGTCATATTGAATACATTCCATTATCGCAGCGTGAAGAATACGAAATTAAAAAAGAAAAGATTTTTAATGATCAACTTGTAGCGATGCACGATGATGAACTTATATTTCTGGTGAATGAAAATCCAAACCCAATAGTTAGCCGCATCGCAGCTTTGAGTTCTATTAATGAAGAAGCAGATGAAGATATGGGTATATTTGAAGAGGAACCAGAAGAAATAGACTGTACCGGAAAAAGGGGCATTGCTAAAATTAGAAAAAGGTCTATAGAGATGACAGAGGTTTCTAATGGCAATTACCTGAAAAGTGAGATGTGTATCACGCAATCCTATTATGTGGTGACCTCGAGGTATGGAGGTAAATATAAGTTGTGTTACCAATGTCTGGATAGATTTTCCAAAAAATGTCCTAATGGTAATGGAAATGATGTGCTGCTTTAAAATATCTAAAAATGCGTGTGTTGTATGTAGGCAACCAATTTTTCAATTCACCAGGCCTGAAATCTGTTTAGTGTGCAACGCGGGAACAAATACAACAATTTCAAATCACACAGTATGATGAACATAAAAAATGGAATTATGTGAAGTGCAAAGTGACAGAATAGTTTAACCTTGAAACACAGTTTGTGGTGGGGTTTTTTCAATGCCATGCACTTCTTAAGTGGGGGTATGTTGAAGAACTGCATATAAATAAAACTCGAGAAAGCCCAAACCATCAGTTTCAGATCTGATTTTCAAGTTGTTCTTGTAGTAAAAATTCATTCAGTGTAATAAGTAAAGTAAAATAATTTAAAGAAACTATGGACATAACAAAAAGTGTGTTAGATCAATAAATTTTGAGATTAATAAAGAAAACAATTCTTTTGAATTAAAAACGTTTGATTCTCTTAAAGTTAATAATATTTATATTATTAAAGGAATGGCTGTTCTTCATACCCGTTTTGGAAAATCAATTTTAGTAACTTTATCTAATCAAACTGATACATTTAAAACATTTTTACCCAAACGAGTTCTGGAAACGATTAAAAATGATTTTGTGTATGCTGTTAATGAACAAAGTGATAAATATACAATAACATATTTAGGACAAAGTGTATCTAGTTATGCTGGTGGAAAAAGCAAATCTCTATTTGAATTTGGTATTCTTTGAAATTACCTCCAAAAAGTATTTTAAAAAAGAATGATAAGTGAAATAGAAAAACACATCTCAGGCTTGCGTTTGCAACTGCTAGAAGAAGCTGAATGTATGACAAAATCACATCAAATGGATCAAGAAACTTATGAGAAAGTACACAATTGTCTGAATGGTTCTACAGTTTGCGCTCAGTTTATTTATGGGAATTTAAATTTAAATAAACTTTGTGAAGAATTTATTGAATTAGAGTTGGAAGAATATCTCAAAGTTATAGCAAATATTCAAAATAAATTGAGAAATGACGATTTTGCTGAAGATTCTGACAGTGATCTAAGCGATGTCAGTAGTGACTAAAATTTTTAAATTTAAACCATTTTTGCAAAAATAAAAAAAATGACTTGGTTAGAATTCAAAGAATATTCAAAATTCTTTGACCTTTATGGTGGTGTTAATCATATTCAAGAAATATTTTATGATTTACGTTTCGAAGCTAAGCATGAGCAAGTGTATGGCAGTGGTCCATGTTGGGCTAGAAGAACTGAACGAGAGCTACAAGAATTGTGTAAAAAATACTCTTTAGCAATTAAGCTGTGTAAAAACTATTTTCTAAATAAGGATATCGAAGTGTTGGTAGAAGGTTTAAATAAGCTTAAATTTTTTACAGAATTGTATTCTATTAAAAAATATCTACCTAAAAACCATAGTGGAAAAATATCCGGAATTAAACTGTGGGGATGAATGTTAATGTTAGTAGTCACGTTCCTAAGCTTATATATGTTATTTTTAGTAATAAAATTAGAATAATATTTTGTTGGGATTCAGTGTGTGTTTTTAAGTGAAATAAATTATAATACATTATGATTATGGATATATTTTATTTTTCATAATTTTCTTAAATATTCATACCAAGAGTTTTTGAGAGGCGCTAGCTTATCTCAGATCTTTAAATGAAAATGATTTTACTAGAATAGGGAAAACTATTTTAACTGTGTAATTAGGTTTAAGTTAAGTTGTATTAAACTATTAAAAATTATTGATTATATTATAAATTTTTGTAATAAATACTTATATGTTAACCACACAATGCATTTTTTTTTATTATTTAAGAAATAAAAATACAATATTTAAAACTAAGAGGTATTACCATTTATTACATTTTTAAAAAAATTTACATTGGATAAAGCACATACAGATAAATTTTTATTATTGTGATATATACAGCTAGGAATTCCTTTAGACAGCGGAGGCTGTACTGGAAGCTCAATAACATTGGAAATGTATGTTCGGATAAAATTGGCTTTTTCCAGTCCCTTAACATACACAAATTCTGACAGGCTTGAGATGTGTTGAATAATATCCTTAAAGTCTTCAATGTTGGTAAATCCAGAAGACCACTTTATACAATGTTGGTGATTCATAATCCAAATGGCTTGTTTCTTATATTTTAAATCCAATTTGCTAATGTTAAATGGGCGTTTAAAAACATAATGAGCTATTTTTAAACCATCATAAGCCGCTAATTCTTTGGGTATTGGATGTCTTGAATCCTTGTATGTCAACAATCATATTTACAAGAGAGTAGACCTTTAAGAACTGAGGTATAACTTTTTCAAATCAATAAATTTATACTATATCTATATGGAAAACCCAACTATTTAACATAATATTGATCTATATTTTTTTTCTTCGCTTTCGAAGTACCTTTTCTACTAAGTATACATCCGGATTTTTTGTATTTTGTAGTTCTAATTCGTAAAACGCTCCACGTATTGGTTCCCCATCAAGACTTTTTAAATTATATGAGGCCGGATTTGTAAATTTGACTTAATAAATTAGAAACAGCTCTGTAGACCAGGATGGAGTATACCCTTTTTCGAATATGGATTTATATTTACTTATACGAACTTTATCTCCAACTTTAAACTTAAACTTTTTCGGTGCAATTTTTATATTTTGATATGGTTCAATGTGGGAGTTTGGCTTGACATCGACTGGTCTCATTTTAATAGTGGTGTGTACCGTTTTATTGTATTTATTAACTATTTGTTGTAAAATATCAATCCATTTATAGTTACCCCTAGCGGAAAACTCCTTAAATCGTTTGTTTTTTATTGTTTTAATCACCCTTTCCACGATAGCTGCTTTTTTAGTACTATACGTGCAGTAATGATTAATTATTTTTTTCTTCGTAAGTGCTTGAAAATTGGCATTAAAAAATTCTGTTCCTTGATCAGATTGGAGATTCCTAGGGTGATATTTGGCTTCTTTAAATATATCATTCATTGCGTCATGTACTTCAGGTCCTGTTTTGGTCTGTAAGAGTCTGGCCCACACGAATTTAGAAAAGCAATTTATGCAGACCAAACTATATCGATATCCGTTATTTTCTTTTGAATATTGTTGCATATCGGCCAAGTCAATTTGCCACAAATCATGAAACCCCATAACTATAGTTTTTCTTCTGGATAAATTTTTTCTTGCAGTCCTATGTAACTCATTAACCACACTTAGTTTCCCCTGACTAACCATTTTAGCTACTTTGTAGTTTTTTAACAGTTACACCTGGATGATGATTTAAAAAAATTTTAACAGTTGCACCTGGATGATGCTTTAAAACAATTTTTTCAATTTCTTCGATTCTTGCAAGCAAATGTTGATATTTGTACCACACCTCAGAATCTAAATCTTCAACTGTTGGTTTTTTGTTCTTTATAAAGTCTTCTAAATTGGATTGAACAAGACTAAGAGATACTGTTATAGATGCTTTTAGGTATTCTACAATCTTTTCTAGACGGTTTTCCAAAAACTTGGAATTAACGGCATCGTTCTCATTTATTGCATCTCCAATGTTGCATAACCGCTTATTATCAATATCAAACTGTTGGTCTAAAGTCAATTTAAAACCGTTTCCATTCGGCCCTTTTATAATCTTCACTTTAGAACTATGGCCCAAGCGTCCGAACTTATCTATAGTGTTCACACCAACCATTTCATTTAACAACTAACACTAAATTAAAAATATTCATCGTTTTAAATGCTTTTTTTAATTAATAGATAACACCTTCTTCTTTGAGCTCACTGTCGTGCCCCGTATGCCCAGCCATTTTAGAACTCCACAATAGTCGCAGGCGTGCAACTAATTCCTGCGCTGTATTCCAATACACATAATCAACTTTTTTATTGCTAAGTAATTTATTTTTGAAATTAATGCGTTGTTGCTTTTTAAAACCTGATCTTGTTTTTGTAAAAATAAGCGGTTTAATAAAATTGGTAAATTTAGCAGATTTACTTTTGTTTATTCCATTTATTTTATCGTATCGATTAAAGTAGGCGTTAGAAACGTGAAGAATTTCTTTGTAATCGCTGAGAACATTCTAATCAATTTCGTTTATGTTGGATTCTTGTGGTTTCTTTAAAAACAGCAAGTCATATAATTGACGAGATCCCATGTATTCTCCGAGTTTGTGTTTTCCACGCCATAATGTTATCATTCCATCAGGAAACCTGATTATTACATCTCCTATATACATCTTCTTATTAGCAACATTATATCGGACGCCATACACAATATCATACCTTGCTGGATTATCTTTTAATCCATATATATATGTCATAGCTATAATTTGTGATTCTCCTCCAGATCTTCGCATAAAAGATATATCACTATCATTCATGGAAAAATGACTGCCGGTGAGTCCTGTTGTATTAAGAGAACTATCGGTCAACTTTGAAGTGTTTGAGGGCGTTGGGAAAAAATTCAGAATTTTCCTTTCCAAACGATTTTTCGCTAACATCTTCAGTTCCCTCCTCTTTCTCCAAATCATTATTCCTGGTATTTGTTGATATTGAGACAGCTGCAGGTTTTTTATTTTTCTTGATGCTCGCAAAATTTTCTGAAATCGAAACTAGTGGTTTGGAAATGGGTCCATAAAATTTATCCAACCCAATTTTGTCATGTAACTGCTCACTTTTCAGAGCTTTAAACTTTTTCCTTACAGCATCAGTCATTAAAACAAGTTCACGTTTTAAAGACATATCATTAATTGACATGATTATGATGTGTTCTTCTGTTCATTCAACATGCAACTAATAAAGAATGTGAATATGTTATAAATATATGTAGTGGTCAAAACCTTTTCTATATCTTCCACTGTTTAAATTAGCGTCTTTATCGATCACCAAAAAATCATGTTTATCACTCCAACATTTTGCAGAAATTTCTTGAAACTGAGAAAATGTAAAGTCTGGCGAAACATGGTCGGAAAAAATGTGTTTGAGGTTTTTTTCATCTTGTTTAAATACTACAAGAAAATTTGCATTGTCTCGAACCAGTTGTTTTGGCACTCTAGAATACGTTTGTGCCAAATAAAAACAATCAATATTTCTATGTCGATCCATACTATAATATGTCCTTATAATATTCTGATTATCACAAATTACATCATCGAATACAAAGACAGAGTTTTCATTTGCTTCGTTTGGATGTATGACGTTGGAGGTATCTTCAAACGTGTAATATCCTAATCCCTTTATCGGAGTCAAAATCTTCTTTAGATATTCATATTTTGGTTGAAAAAGTGATTTAGAGTAGACATAAACATTTTCAAAACGTAAACCAAGAGGGTGTGTTAAAAGAGAACATTGGTTTTTCCACAGTTTGATGGTCCTATTATAAGACCTCGAATAGAATTCGCTAGTAGTTTTCCATGGCGAGACTTAATGCTACCATGGCCAATTTTTTCATCTAAATTAATAACTGAAATTTTATCTTGTTGCACGAGACGCATGACGATAGAGACTAAAATTTGTTTTAAGCTAAAGTACATATATATTTGCTTTCATTTAAATGTCGTTACCCGACCGCAAAAGACAAAACAACAAGAAAAAGAGAGGTTATGGTATATTTAATTCACTGATAAATAACTTACCAGTTGAACTACACATTTCCTCGTACCAATTCTGCGGGCCAGGCACTCGTCTTACTAAGAGATTAGCTAGAGGTGATTCTGGAATTAATCAATTAGATAAGGCTTGCAAAAAACACATCAGTTACGCAAATAATTTAGACGAACTGCACAAAGCTGATAAGCAACTGCAAAACTCTGCAGAACAAATTGTGAAGGCTACGGATAAAGGACTCAAAGAGAAGGCTGCTGCTTGGTTTGTTGCAAAAGCTATGAAAATAAAGAAAATATTTGGAATGGGGTTAAAATGCAAAAAAACACGAAGAATAAAAAAGGGAAAGAAGGTGGGAAAAGTAAAAAAGGGCAAATCTATGAAAATAAAACAAAGACTTGGAATGGGCCTAAAATGCAAAAAAAAACACAGAGAGTAAAGAACGGAAAGAAGGTAAAAAAAGGGGCGTTGGGTGCTGATATAGGAAAAATTCGATCGGAACTTAAAACATACCGAAAAATTAATAGACAAAAACATCAAAACGTATCAACTATATCAAAAATTGCATTGGCTTCAGCACAAAAGCATATAAACGCTTATGGCGGAAAAGCAAAAATTAGAACACCGAGAATTATTCCTATACCTCATACTGGAGGAGTTCTCCCATTTTTACCTGCCCTTATTCCTTTGTTCTCGGCATTATCCGCAATCGGAAGTTTAGCAGGAGGTGCAGCTGGTATTGCGAGGGCAGTTAAAAGTGTGGCTCAAAATAAGGATAGTGTTATTAATGATAAAAAACAACATAGATTATCAGAAAGTAAAAATGGAAACGGACTATATCTTAAACCATTTCGCACAGGACTTGGGTTGTATTTAAAGAACTCAAAAAACCACTAAAGCCCTTGCCAAGAAGGGCTTTATCAAATTTGGAACTAGAAAAATATGCAAAGAAATATAAAATC
Organism: Oxystoma pomonae; assembly: GCA_963921995.1. Lineage (NCBI taxonomy): Eukaryota > Metazoa > Arthropoda > Insecta > Coleoptera > Brentidae > Oxystoma > Oxystoma pomonae. The sequence goes on from OY998167.1 coordinate 64,372,364, forward strand.
GCCAATTTTAAAGGTATTTTTATGCGTGACACACTTCCCAAAAACGGACCAGAAAAGGATGAATCTGGGATTATTAACTTGGAGACCTCCCACCAAATGGGTAGCCACTGGATTTGTTACAGGAAAAAAGGGGGAAATGTTATATATTATGATAGTTTTGACAATTTACCCCCACCGTTAGAATTTGTAAAATACATACAAAGAACTTTAACACAGTTTGGTGTGGCCACTTGTGTCTAAAGTTTTTAATGAGAAAGAACCCTTTTTAGCAGCAGTAAAATGAATTGTTTTTTAAATCCAAAGTCGGAACGTCAAAATTTAAAAAAAAAATGCATAAATCTTTGCGAGCTTTTAGTAAATGTAGAAGTTTACTGAAAATGACAAGAGAAGAATTAAGTGAAATGCCGAAAGAAGTAATGATTGCCTGTGCTCCTAATGAAATAGCTTTAGTGTGGGATAGATTACCGGAAGAACTTAAAAGTGATATTGATGTGTTGAAGTTTCAGTATTGCACTGACCACAACTCGGTAAGCAGTTCCACAGAAGATCAGATAGATGGTCCACCTCCAAGGAAAATTTATTGTTGTTTGTGTAACGTAAAAGGATCTAGAATTTTTAAATCTGAAGAAACTGTTGATTGCAATCTATTGTCGACTTGTTGTAAAACACAATAAAAAAATGTCGTACACCTTTACTTTAAATAGCAACACAAGTGTGCTTCATGCAAATATTTACCCTCCTTTAGAATTGGATAGAAGAGAAAAATATGGATTAGGATTAGTGGGATTTTACTCCTATAATTCAATAGTAAAGTGCAATAGAAAGGAGGGGTTTTGATAAAAATACCACCAGGCGCATACGAAATATCTGAAATTAGCAATGCTATGCTAAAAGCACTTCAAAAAGCAGCCAAAGACGACGATGACACAATTTTTAGTTTAAATGCCAACAATAAAACTTTGAAATGTGAAATTAAGTCAAAGTATTATCTACATTTTAATCATCCCAACTTTATTGGAAAGATACTAGGATTTGGAATGATTGAACGCTTAAAACCGAACGACAATCATATTTCATCATCAATGGTTGATATTTCTCGGGTGAGAATAATACGAATTGACTCAAATATTACGGCAGGAGCATTCTTAAACTCTCAACAAGTCTGCACACTATATGAATTCGATATTGACGTAGAACCTGGATACAATTTAAGCAAAGAAACGAACAACATTATTTATATGCCCATTTTTCCAGAAGGTCGTCAGTACATCGACAACATTACACTAAGGATCTTGGATGATAATAATCAGCTGATAAATTTTCAAGGAGAAAAAATAATTGTGAAGTTGGAGGTCAAGAAAATTTCATAAATATTTTAAAAGAGAATGGGATTTTGTTACCATACCAGTCGGATAAACAGACAAATAAATAAAAACAATAGTAAATTTAGAAATAAAGTCAGTTGCGTTAGACACGTAACGAGAGAACGTTCTAAACTATCAACTGAAGACAAAAAGTTTTTAACAGCTATTGGATTACGAATAAAAAATCGATAAAATGACATCAACAAGTGAAAAACTGGAAGTTTTTGGTGAACCCATTTTTGAAAATTCAATAATAAGCTTGGAGGAATTCAGCTACAAGCCGTTTGGAAGCCCATCATTTAAAAATTCTGATGAAATTCGAATTCCAATTCAATTTCAAGATTTAATATTGGATATTTCTAACAGTTACATCTACATCGAGGGAAAATTTACTACAAACGATGGCACTAAAAAATGTTATCTATCAAATAACACACTGGCTTTTCTTTTTGATGAAATACGTTACGAGATAGGTAGTGAACAAATTTGTGTGGTTAGAAAGCCGGGTATCAGTTCGACATTAAAAACGCTTGTTTCATTTGGAAGTCGTCAACAAAAAACTTTGAACACCTACGGATCGGGACTTGGTGAAAAGGATCAATTTATTTTGGATAATACAAGTCACACCTTTAGTGGTCGATTACCACTCAAATATTTATTGGGGTTTGCTGAAGACTATACAAGAGGAATTTTTAATCAGAAACATGAGTTAATTCTAGTTTTAGCACATACATTTAGCAACTGTTACATTGGTGAAGTTGATGCCGAAATATCCATTGACAAAATTGAATGGAGAATTAGACATGTTATTCCAGACGATAAGGAAAAGTTTAAAAAATTTTCCAAAGTGAATAAAGGTGTAAACATCAAAGCTGCTTTTCGCATGTGGGATCTTTACGAATTACCACTTCTTCGAAGCACCTCTTCAGATACGTGGGCGATAAGAAGTAGCACAAACTTGGAAAAGCCTCGATACATAATTGTTGCATTCCAAAATACACAGAATAGTAACAACAAAAGCAAGGATGCAACAGAATTTATTTCTGCTGACGTATGTGATATAAGACTTTATATTAACTCAATAGTTTTCCATACGAACGATGGAATCTCGATTTTTCAAAAAAATTGTTTGGAGCTACGTTTTATGCATACGAGGATTTCCAAAAAAGTTACTATGGGAAAACATTTAGCGATCCAATGCTGGACTTTGAAAGTTTCATCACAAACCCAGTATTTGTTATAGATTGCTCGCATCAACTAGATTCTATAACCTCATCCACGGTTGACATTAAGCTGGAATTCAACACAAGAAAATCAAAGTTTCCAGACAATACCAAGGTGTTTGCATTAATTATTCACGATTCACTTATTTCATACAACATTATGAATGGAACAGTAACAAGGGGTTGATTATTGTATTGTAAAATACATTTCATAATTGTTTTTGTAATAAAACACAGTATATATCAACAAAATGTTTGTTTCATTTAGAAAAGAATGGTACAAAAATATTAAAGAGGTAGATTTTATAATATTTTTAATGAAAAATATCATAACTCGCACAGTTTTATATCTATCAAAATTTTATATCAATCTATCGAATAGTAATATATTCCTTAACAAATTTTTCCCATAACAAATTTTGATATAAACCTTAATTAAAAAGTTAATAATATAAAATTAAAAAAAAACAAGGAGGTTTTATTATATTATTTCAATTAAAATAGCCATAAGTCACACAGTATATAAGCTGTCAAAATTTTATGGCAACCGATCGTTTGGTAATACATTCCTTAACAAATTTTGTATCCTAACAAATTTTGATATAACGCTTAATTAAAAAGTTATTGACATAAGACCCAAAAAAAAACGTCACTTTTAAAAAAATTACAAATCCCAATTTTACCCCCCCCTCGTTTCTTAAAAGAATCGTTGAAGTATAAATAGCAACTGTTTCGGCCTTCCTTCGCCTCATCAGCGTTGTACGGCTTATAATTCACATTTATTAAATATGAATCATAAACTAATTGCTAATTAGCAATTGCCAAAACAAATCTGTGAAAATTAAGTAACCAAAAAAATATTTTTTACATAATACGTCTGTTGACACATTATTTAAAAAATATTAATGATGCTAGTCAATTGACGCAAGTGTTTTAATTTTTTTTAATATTTTTTACACTTACCCACAAGAGAAGCATGGTATTTTTTAAAAACACTGCCACATTATTGAAAGTACCTACGGACTAAACATCTCCACCCCATACTTATTAAACGAGAGCTAATATGGTTGATATAACTTTATCGCAATTTTTTTCAACCTCATAAAATGTGACTGTTTTCTTTTGCATTTCCTCTTTCAATTTAATTCTGTGTGCGCGTTTTTTTTTATAGGCTAGGTATAACTGCATTTCTGCTTCTTCTGCCTCCATGGCCTCTCTTTCTAACTCCAACAAATCATACTTTATCTCTTTTATCATTTTACGGCTTTCCTGAATCTGCTCCCATATTGAGTGTGTTTCCATATTTTCTTCTTTTTCATCTTCAATTTCTTCTTCTTTTTCTTCTTCGTTTTCTTTTTCGTCTTCACTTTCTTCTTCTTTTTCTTCTTCTCTTTCTTCTTCTGAGTCTTGTCTGTCTTTATTTTCAGAGGACACTTCTTCTTCCTCTTTTTTTTCTTCCATATTTTCTTCTTCTTCTTTTTCATCTTCACTTTCTTCTTCTTTTTCTTCCTCTTTTTCATCTTCTTTCTCTTCTTCTTTTTCTTCGTCTTCTTTTTCGGCTTCACCTTCTTCTCCTTTTTCTTCTTCCTCTCTTTCCTTTTTTGAATCTTGTCTGTCTTCATTTCAGAGGATACTACTTGGAATCTCTTCTATGACATCTTCGTTGGTTAGTATAGGTGGATTGCTAGACCACGTAGTTTTTAATACTGATAGTGCCACCGTACTATCAATCGAATCCCTACTATCAAAATTACTTACCTGTTTTGATGAACTAGCCATTTTAATCGCACAAAAAATGAATACACGTTTATAAAATATGAAAAGAGATGTTTGCACTATCAAATACAGAACAGAAAATACTTTCTACCTGTTTTAAACCCAAGAGCAACCCCTAAACGACTTTCTTATTTACACCCCCTCTCAACAACGCGATTTTGCCACCCACGTTGAAGTACGACTCTACAAAGCGCCCTCTATCAACTTATTCTCTAAGTTGTGTATTTTGTCGATTTTCCACACTAAAGCCGGTATTTTACAGCGCCATCTACCGATTTATACTTTTGCTCTATAAATTTGACTTTTTTAAAGCGCCCCCTATCAACTTATTGTCTAAGTTATGTATTTTATCGATTTTCAACAGTAAAGCCGGTATTTTACAGCGCCATCTACCGATATATCCCTTTACTCTTTAAATTTTACTTTTTTAAAGCATCTTCTATCAACTTATTCTTTAAGTTGTGTATTTATTGATTTTGAAAACCATAAACTTATACTTTTGAGTGCCATCTATAAATCTGACTTTTTTTTTAAAGCAACCCCTATAGGTTTATTCTCCAAGTTGTGTATTTATCAATTTTTCAACATTTCACAGCGGCATCTATTCATAGGTGCATTTAGAGTAGAAATTCGACTTTGTCGAGTGCTCTCTGATTCTAAATTTTTTTTGCAATACATTTATGTAATTTTGAAATCTTGAAACATTTATTGCAATAGGAAACAGATAAATTATAAAACTAAAATTTATTTTACTACGTTATATACAAAATGTCTAAAAAATTACATATTAAAAAAACCCTCACTCATCATTCTAAATAATTTTTAATATCAGAATGGCCCCAAGGAAGTGTTTGGGTTGTATTTGGTATAACAAATCTTTTATCGTCATTCGTCATTTTCGGTAAAGACATCCTCCTTTTTCAACGATTTTTTGATAATCCTCTAATGAAAGATATTTATCTATAACAAATTTTTTAACACCCTTTGCTTTTTTCACTTCAGATGATAGCGATTTTACGTAATATGCTTTTGCTCCAGTTCCGTAGAAACTTATAATAGGATCTTCTGGAAATGCATCTTTCATTCGCCCCAGAACGGATTCACTTTTTTTTATATTAAATGCATTACCTTCTTGATAATTCGATGTGTCAAATTTATCAGGGTTATCTGACATAAACTTATAAAAATTATCAGTATAAATTTTTAGTATCAGTGAATCAGTATCTGTATACATGAGAGATTTCTTATCCTGAAACTTTCTTTTTATAACATCATAAAAAAAAATCATACAAAACTGTTTTAGACATGTCCAAAATATAGAACCCCAAATACGTTGGTTTATTATACACAATTTTTAGTTTACTCATATGAATTGCAACAAAGTCTTCTGAAAATATTGAACATGTTTTAAAATTTGGTCTACTAATTAATGCTCGAGCTCCAGCTCTTCTACGAACACTCGCCCAACTTGTCACCAACTTGATAAGTTAATAAATCTCAACATTCTCCATTGTCTTTCCAAAGACAGCATTATTATACAACTTGTATAAATCCCTTTCAAATTTAGTCCTGGCTAAATTTCTTAGTTTGGTGTTAAAATCAATATATTTTTTTAACCATGGTGATTGTTGAAATTTTAATATTCGATGAGTTTGAATTACCATTAGCCCATTCTGTACTGCTTGCTTTAAAGTTCTATAATGTACTATATATCTTTGCTTGTCGTATAAATTTGGAATAAGTTTAGGAAATTTTGATTTTGAATCTGGTGGAATTATGTTTTCTACCAAAAATGGAAAATCTGAATGAAAATCACGCAATTCGTTCGGGTAGTAGACATCTACCTCAAGAACATATCCTATAGGGCTGTCATCAGGTACAGCATGAATATTCAAATTGATCATTTCTTGATCCGAAAGCCAAACAAAATCTCTTGTGGGTAATGATTGTGACATACTATATCCATATAAATTTGTTGCATCAAGATACATTAAAAAGGATGATTCTTTAGTTACATCATACTCTGGAAGATACTTATTATTTGCCTTATGCATTCTATCGGTACATTGACTTACACCACCTCGTATTCCTTTTTAAAAAAATTAATCATATCAATTTCAGTTAAAAGCTCCAATTCAATTTCTGTCATTTTAAGCATACAATCAAATGATAGGGATGACAGAGTATAATATTGAGCGGGGTCTAATTTATAAGTTTTTAAAGAGTTGGTTCTAAACGTTTCAAAAATGTCAGTTAATATGAAAATATCACTTTTCAAATATAAATTTGAATATCCTCCTAAATTTTTACAGTCAAATAATTCCCACACATATTTTGCTCTATCATATTCTGAATCTGTTATATTTAGACTTGTTACAATTCCATAAGGAAATACACCTTTTTGACGCATAACTTTAAATTTTTCTAGGGAATCAAAATGTTTACTTGTTTCATAAAATGAATTTGAATCTAGACTTTTGCCTAATTCGTCCAATGATGCTGCTAAAAGCTTGTAACTATCTATAAACCTCAGCCGTAAATATTTTTTTATCATTTTTCCTTTGGAATTCATATAATCATGTACATATATTGATTTTGTAAAGGATATATACTTTTCCTTATTTTCTTCTAACACTTCAATATTATCACCATGGCGACATAACTCCTTAATAAACATATGACAGTCATAGCCACTCAAATTATAAAAAATTATTGGAACAAAATTTGGTAATTTATATTGCAAATTGCAAGTAGAATGGGCTGATAGAAACCGCTTAACTCCTGTTATATGGCAGTGATCGGTTACCCTTTTATCTGTTGCGCCAAAAGGCTTATTACAAATACCACAACTATCTATTTCCATCATTATATTTTTTTCATCAGTTGTCAATGGAGTCATCTGAATTATATCTTTTAAATATGTGTTATATAATTCCCTCAAGTTGCATTTCCCTCAAGTTGCATTCAAGTCGCATAACAAATTCCTGGGCAGCGTTTTCCTCACGAAACAATTAAAACTTTGAAAGACTATCATCAAATGAACATTTAATTAAGTAGGCAAACGAGTAAGGTTTGTGCATTATATTCTTCATTCTAATTTGTGTGTGTGTTATATAATTCCCTCAAGTTGCATTCAAGTCGCATAACAAATTCCTGGGCAGCGTTTTCCTCACGAAACAATTAAAACTTTGAAAGACTATCATCAAATGAACATTTAATTAAGTAGGCAAACGAGTAAGGTTTGTGCATTATATTCTTCATTGTGTATGAATTTGAAGGATCAGGCTCACAACTTGCCATTGGTTCCAAAATTGACTCAAAATCTGCATGCACTACAAACGGAACTTTTAACTGCTTTTCATAGTTTTCAAATTTAAGTATGTTTTCCTGTACCGTTCTTCCAAATTTATCAATTTTAAAATCAGTGGATGGGGTTACAGAATATACTTGTCCACAGTCATGTTTTTTATGAAATATCAGTTTTTTTGCTGTAGCAAAGTGTACCAAACATCCATCACAAAAAATAATTTACTTTTACATAGTGAAATTTGACTAGAAACCAAACCTGAGAGATTTTTGATCCAACAATAATGCATTTTATTGCAATCGCTACATTCATGATTTTCTTCTTTATTTTTACAATCTTCTGTTAATAGTAATAAATTAATATGCATATTAAGTTTTTGCTTCGAATAACGTAGAGGACCTACAACTTCATATTGAAACCTATTATTCTCAAATTTGGTTTCCAATCCATAAGCATTAAGCGAAATATTATTCAAGTTTTCAAAAGCACTTATTTCATTAAGCTTAACGGGAAATTCTATACCTGTCAAATTCATCACTGTCGAGTAGTGGGGCTATGATGAAACTCGATCAACATGAGTGGTGGCTGGATAAAGCGCTGATGTTACGGCCCATACAAAGCAGGCATTGTCCAAATTTTTTATGTTCACCACAGCTTTTTTGGCAGCAATGAACTTTGGTAGTTTTATGTATGATGATCCTCCAATGGGGCTGTACTTATTAACATTTACTTCCAAATACTGAATGAATTGTAAAGCCCACCCTGAAATAAAAAAAAAGTTAAATGTGTACTTATATATTTTTTTCTTCATATACATGCATCAAAGTTAAATGATTTCTTAAAATTTACTTACCAGAATCTCGCTCTTGAAATTCAGAAGCTTGATAAGTCACTTTCTCCTTAAACAAATCATATATGTCATCCAAACTTGTTCCCTGGCACACTATTTCATTAGTGGTGTTAAATGATTTTTGAGCAACAATTTCCTTCGATGGATGGACAAATGTACCAAATAACTCCATATTAATTTTAACACTGATATGTTTTGCTACATTTTCTTGCAATAAAGTAATTACTTTTGGTTTGATTTCAAAAAAAAATCTCATATAGTCATTTGGAAAATTTTTGCCCACAACTCGGTAACTAGCTATTCTACAATTAAATACACTTCTGACTAAAGTTACTCCGTCAGATTGTGGGGAGCATGAATTATTTTCTACAGTGTTCTACAGTGTGCATTGAATTTATTGCTTGGTATTAAAATGTCACATTCTTCACATTTTTTTATATGGCACAAATTATCTTTTTGAGTTTTTACATTTAAAAGGATTTTTTTTCTTAAGGGTTGTATGTCAATATGGTTTTCACTTTTTCTTTTTTCACTTTTGTTTTTACAAACTGTTCGTAAATGTCTTAACAAATTATCTTTTCGTGTAAAAATTTTAGCACAAAACTCACAGTTATACATTTTTGTACGTTATATTTTTTAAATGATTCTTTTTACAAGTTTCGGACTACTTTTATAGCTGTACAACTCCTCATTCATCTTTTCCCCCACTCTACTTTTGACTCGAATGCTTGACATTGAACTTATTGTAAAATATTTTTTTAACCATGACCTTGTGGACATACAGCCGCTTTGAGTTAAAGATAAGAGCTTTATATGGGTTTGACCTTGACAGCACAACGTGGTTCATGCTTTAAGTTTTCCTTCGTCAAGTCTTAAGCGTCACTTGACCTTCAATCCATTTTATGATTTAATATATTATATTGGCTTTCAACACAGCTGCTTCGTGTTTCATATATCAAGCTTTATATTTAACCGTGTCAACAAACTGCAGCTTTCCATTGAAGATATGCATTTAGCCCTGACCTTGGGAACAACTGGTTTTGTATGTGAGATTGTTTGACCTTGACCTTCAACACAGCTGCTACCCGTTCGATATATCCCCACCACCTAAGTCTGCCTTATACACTCCTCTTTCGTTTTAAAATCATTTCTTTCTGTACTTTCATAGCGTAAAGATGGCTGAGCAATATTGGGCACAATTTAAAAAAAGAGCCACAGTAAGTGTTCAACCCTATATAAGAAATGGGTTTAGATTCTGTGGTTATTGTTGTGTGTGGGAGCTTAGCGAGTGTAGGCGTGATAAAAGGTCACTTTTTCATGAAAGTGGACGCTGTTTTGGATGTCACGAAGAATATCTTCGACAGGAGCGTGCAAAACAACGTGCTATTTTCTTAGCCAGCACTTCAAACACGCAAAATTCACCAGATGAGGATGGTTCTGATGATGAAATATCATCATCAGAGTTATTCGAAAATGACACATCTGATTATGAGATGGAGTCAGCCGATGAAGATGGACGCATGTCTTCTGCCTCAACTGTGCCATACACAGGGGAGTATGAAGATTCGCGGTCTTCGTCGGTGGTCTCTCATATAACAATAAATGAGTCAGACATTGCAAGCACTAGATCTAACTCTCCTCTTTAAGGGTTGTAACTAACTGATGTAATCTTTTAACTTGAAAAAATTAAAACACTTTTGCATCAATTGACTAGCATCATTAATATTTTTTAAATAATGTGTCAACAGACGCATTGTGTAAAAAATATTTTTTTGGTTACTTAATTTTCACAGATTTGTTTTGGCAATTGCTAATTAGCAATTGTCCGTTGTTGTTTATGATTCACATTTAATAAATGTGAATTATAAGCCGTACAACGCTGATGAGGCCAAGGAAGGCCGAAACAGTTGCTATTTATACTTCAATGGTTCTTTTAAGAAACACAAGTATTTAAGAAAGAATTCGCATTTATTTCTTTATTTAACAGCTTATTTTAATATTATATCAGTTAATGCATCCATATAGATCCACCAATTTAATCGGCTGGTGTCTTTGGAAGATTCATTTCCGCATTAAAAATCTAAACAAAAAAGAACAGTATTTGTAAAACTTAATGCATTTTTTTTTAAATTCGAAAATCAGATGAACCAACACGTTTATTCTTAAAATTGGTATGCAATAAAATACTAATAAACAAACGGTTTTTTATAAACTTTCCAACGAGGTATCACAAAGTTGGAGAAAAGGATTTATAGAAAGCTAATTATAAAACTTGTCGCAATTAAGATTTTTTATAATATAAAGAGGTATTACAAACTTAAAAAAATATGTTTTAGTTGAGAATATATTTTGGGTAGTCTGTAAGGAAAGTTCAAAAAACATAAACATAAATTATTAAACTTTTAAATATTTTTTTATTAATGTCAAGAACAAAAAATCATGTCCACATAAAATAATTAAGTAAACTACTAAATATTCATACTAAATTTAAATATAAACTATATAAAAATAAAAGTATACATTATAAAATAGAGCTTTTAAATTATTATATTCTTCCAACTTCTTTTGGTAATTGGATTCTGCAATTTCCCAATGTATACGAGCATTGCTCACAGTAATTAATTCTTGCTCAACCTCACTCCTACGCAGTTTTAAAATGTTCACTGCATTTTCTAAAACTGTCAACTCGTTAGCATTTAGTTCCATTTGTATGGATGTGGGGTCTTCCATAGATGTGGATGGTATTGCCAAAACTTCCATTTTTCGTTTTCTGCTGGCTCTTTTTTTCGATGTTCCAGGAATTTTTACATCGGATAAAATTTTGATTTTCTTCTTTTCTGGTTCTTGGATTCCAGATATTTTCACATCGGATAAAATTTTGATTTTCTTCTTTTCTGGTTCTTGGATTTCTGTTGGCACTGCTACTTGTGGTATTAAGGCGACATCCTCATTATCCAATAGACAAAAAAAAATTTTTAATTCTTCTTCTGTGAAGTCACCCATATCGTTTCCCAACATTTTAACACAAAATAATTTTTTCTCGAAAGCAAATCAAGTCCAAATAATACTTCACTAACACTTTCTTGACGTTTAAATACTTTTTTCTGTTGAGTGGTGGCACAAATTTTGATCTAAGCAAAGCTACTACTTGCTGATGTTTAAGTGGAGGGGGCTTGATATATGAAACACGAAGCAGCTGTGTTGAAAGCCAATATAATATATTAAATCATAAAATGGATTGAAGGTCAAGTGACGCTTAAGACTTGACGAAGTAAAACTTAAAGCATGAACCACGTTGTGCTCTCAAGGTCAAGGTTAAATGCATACAAGGTTTGAGTCACAAGGTCAAGGTCAAGGTCCCTCCTCATAAGTGGTCTAGAAGTAATATAACCCCAGTACTGATAATAAAGGTTAGTTTTATAAACAGAGAGTCTAAGTCACGGTCTGGTACTTACTGGAAACTAGTGTCGGTTCATTTGTTGAGCGGTAGATTATTGTCACTAGTAATTTGTCGGTGGTTGGCAGTTTCTGTTACTGATCGGTCCCCAATTTGCTCATGTCAGGCTTGAGGGCTCCAATTAACACCTGCTTAACTAAAAAGCCAGTTAACTCTTTTTCGATTTAGTATCCTTTAGCCTACTATAGCGGTTATTTTCTCAACTCAACTCAACTCAATTTTATTGCCATAAATCATATTACAATACAAACAGCAACGTCACAATAGATTTTCATACTAAACTAGCAGATCCAATGATAAATTAGAAATTTACATATATTGTGATACATATTACATATTTTCAACAAATTTAAAATTATAGTAGCACTTTTCAATGAGAAAAGCTGTAAGTTCTTTTTTGAACCGATTAGGATTTTTTATTTGTTTAATGTTATTTGGGAGCAACTCATAAGCTTTTAAGGCTTTGTAGTAAGGTGATCTTTCATAGAAAGATGACCTGTGAACAGGTAGTATAAGATTATGCCGGTTTATAGTAATCATGTGCATGTTATTGTGGTAGTCCTCATATGTTCTAAATTTTTCTGGATTTTTGCGCACAAAAATAACCAGTTGTTTGAAATACAATGAGGGTGCTGTTTGTAAACCCAGTTGATGAAAATAAGGTTTACAGGATGTTGTTCGTTTTTGGTTTAGTATGGTACGGATTATTCTTTTTCGGGTTATAAATATTTTGTTTGCATCGCTAGCTGAACCCCAGAATAAAACACTGTAAGTGATAAGAGACTGTATGGAGGAATAGTAAAAAACTTAAATGCTTTCTAGAGACATTACGTCCCTAAGTCTCCTTATTATGGCACAGTAACTGCTTAATTTTGCTGATAATTGTTGAATATGATGTTCCCAGTTGAGTTTGGGTTCCAGCCAGACTCCTAGGAATTTAGCTTTATCATATTCTGGGATTGATTTTCCATTAAGAGAAACATATAGTGAGCTTACATCATTTCATGTCATTTTAAATGTCATTAGTACTGTTTTTTCTGAGTTCAGCGTTAAGTGATGGTTGATACACCATTCTTGCATTCGTGAGGCTACTCCTGCACATCTCGTGGACAGTCCCACTGCTGATGTGTCTGTCTCGATGGCAGACACATCATCAGCAAACTGTGCCAGGAGACTGGCTAGTAAAAAGTTGGATAATTTATTTACATAAACGATAAAGAACAGGGTGCCCAGGATTGAGCCCTGGGGCACACCCATGTTCGTTTCGACCATGTTAGACATGAATTGTTTTGAATTTTTTGTTATGCCAATGGTTTGGTATCTTGGGGTAAGGCATGATTTCACAAGGTTTGGAATAACTCCCCTTGCACCATAATTTTCTAGTATTTTTATTAGAATATTGTGATTAATAGTATCGAAGGCCTTTGACACCCAACTGACAGAAAATACATATTTTACCTGTCAATTTGGTTATGAAAATGGCGGCAATCTTTGGCTAAAGGGCACTGAAGAGATAAGAGTTAACTGGTTTTTAGTTGAGAACGGTGTTGCTCCAATAAGTCCTAAAAATAACAGGACCAAGGTTGTCACCAATCATATGGTTGATGTTTGACAAAACACTCACCTGTTGGTTTTATTTTTGTTTCAAGTATGCGTGACTGCCTTAAAGGGCATTGCCCAACCTCGTACAGCCTAGCCATATCAAGTGTGGACCGTCTTGCCTGTTTCTGTGTGCATTGTTGGTCTGTAGGTTCCATATTTCCTGTGGTTTATACGATAGGCTGTGCAGACTTTAACAGGTTAAATTTCGATAGATATTCAGTTTATTTATTTAAACGAGGCAATCATCTGTCCTCATACGACTCGAGACTGGCCTAAAAGTATAAGAAATTTGAAATAAAGGAGGTGTATAGACGTCCTAAAGAGGTAAACAAACAGTAAAGGGGAGAGAGATATTTGTCAAGGATCGGTATGTTACCTACACGGAAGGAAACTGTGACTCACCTGGATTATTTAGGAAGGCTTTGAGGGCCGGAAAGTGGTCTTTTTCTTGAATGAAATTCGACCGCCAGCTGACCATGACGTTTGGGAGGACGTTGCCAGATTGTCATAGGCGAGATCCTGAGAGGATACAGTGACTAACTTCACGTCACATAACTGTGGTTTGCAGTCGCACATCACGTTACTGCTGAGTCGTTTTCGAGAAAATCCATTTCTTGCTCACTACTGCAACCAATGCCTTGTTGTTAACTTCTGTTCGTCACGTGATCTCTCCCTATCCCGCTGATACAGAAGGAAATCTGACAACACCGCTGCGTTGTCTTTGTCTGTCTTAGGTTGATGAATAGAGACTTCCGACTTGAACCTGTCGCATTCGAAAAGTAGAATTTGGACCCCAGCCCCTGTTGATTTTTGCCCATATCAGAAAGATCGCCCAATTGTAATGCGTTTTTAGCAGCATCACCTAATATGGTATCAGGATAAGCGATTTTCGACTGTAGTTTTCGCGCCTCTGAGGTTTTTGACCAATCGTTTGTCCGCAGGAAGCTTCTGTTTTAGCGTCTGAAATTTCCTGGAGGGAAGGAAACACTTCTTTTCCGCCATCGTTTTGAGTGCCACGTAGAAATTCTCTTTTCCAAGAATACCGGAAAAAGTCGCGCCGATGGCGACCTTGGCAAACTGAAATTGTCGAAGACGGAATCCGCCTAGGTCCCATCAAAAGAAGAGTCTTCGTGGAAGTGGCTGTTGCCTGTGTTTGGCGTTTGATGGTGGCCATTTTTGAAGATCTCCTTCTTTTCGTATAATTTGCGGACGACAATGGCCGGCTAGACCGTGGCTTATCAGCCGATCTATGGTAATTATTTTGGATTTTTTTAAAGCGTTTTCCCTCCAGCTATTTTTGATCCTGTGTTCTTCTTTATGCTACAGGTTGAGGAGGCCTCACGTCAACTCCCTGTTTTCCTGGGAGGTATTAGGTTACCTGCCATGCGGAAGGTCGCCCTCAGGATGATTTGAGGTAAATATTTGCTGCGTGCGTACCTTGATTATTTTTGCCCTTGTAAGAAATTGGACTGTTTTTGTCGTTTTAAGTAATTTTTAGTTTTATCGTCCGTGGTACCCACTGTACAATAGTGGGCTTTATGTTTTTTTTATGCTTTTTTGGCGTATGTACTTTGAATGTTGCCCCTCAGGCATGTCCCGTACAATAAATAAACAGTAGTTTTTTTTGTCTTACTGTTTTACTTCTTATTTTTTTTCCTGTGTAAAATACATGTCCGTTATTATAAATCAGGTATACATGATACGTTAGGGTGTTCTCCCTTGTTCTAGAAGGTTGTTTTTATATCTGTCTAGGGTGCTTGGTTCCGGTGCACAGCCATGGGTGGTCCTAGTGCAGACTTTCAACACCATGCGTTTGGCTTCCCGTCCTGAGTGCTACTTTGCCCTGGCCTAAGATGCCTAGTCCAGTCATGGGTCCTGTGTACCAATGATGTTTAGCTCTCTCATCGGCTAGCTATGTAGAAACAGATAAGGAATATTTCCCTGTCCAAACCATTTCTTTTTAAAAACCGTCATAAAAAAAACTCATAAAATTTTATACAAACTTATCAAAACAAGCTCCAACTTCATTTTTTTTAATATGAGAACCATTTCAACTTTTTCATTTTTGATAAGAGACCTTTCCATCATTGAAATTAATCATAAAAACAAGAGGAAAGACCCCTAAAACGTTAGTTTTAAAAACTATTTTATTTGTTAAAATTTACACTTATCGTTTTACAAATATTGCATGCCTTTACTAACCTTTAAGATTACAACAAGCGATTTACACTATTTTACAACAATATATTCTGAGACTGTATAACCTGGTGTTTCATTGCTAAGTGCTCCACAACCGTCTGCTTGCTCAAGTTGGCAAGAATGCAAGGCTCGATAGGACCCAAAGTATAGCATTTTGGAAGTTGTCATCACCTTTTTCTTTTTCTCTTCTGATTTAAAGAGTAAAATGTCTCTTTTTTAAACATAACACGGAGCCCCAACGGTTATATAATAAGATAAAAAATATGGAACGTTCCCCGTAAGAGTAACAAAAACTTCTTTGTTTCGGCCGTTAGGGCTGATGAGATGGGATTGGCTCTAAGCAACACAAGATCTCCCTGCATGAATTTCTTGTATGGACGAGATGGGTAATTTACCTCTCGTCGCTTTACCTTGCTCTGTAATGTTTCTTTTGCCAGAATTAGTTTCTCGGAAGACGGTACGACAGTTAGATGTAGTGGGTCCTTGAAACATCGCGGGTAGGTATTGGCTTCGAGTTGTAGCTCTTTTGGCGTGTAGCCAGTTGATTCGTGGAGAACCGAGTTCATCAATTCCACGAGATTATTAACCTCAAATGCCCATCTCATGTGCTGAGCACCACAGTATACTCGAAACAAACGTCCCAGCTCACGCTTGACTCTCTCGGAACTATTAGCCTGGGGATGTCTCACGGATGAAAATACTACTTTCATATCCAATGTTATAAGTGTTTCCGACCATTTTTTCACGGTAAACTGCGTCCCGTGGTCCGATAGGATTCTTTCCAAAAGACGGGAAATAATCCACGATGAGTCGATTTAGGATTGTCCTTGTCGTTGCTTTTTTCAGAACATAAAGCATCACATATTTGGTAAAAATATTCCAAACGACCAGCAGGTAAGTAGTTCTAAATCTACTACAAGGTAAAGGTCCGTAGAGGTCAAGAGCCACCAAGCCATTTTTATTCGCCGGGATTATAGGATAAATTGGTGGTTTTTGAAGACTGGTATGTTTAGTTTTTTGGCATACATCGCACGACCGTATTATTTTTTTAATCAGAGTATACATGTTGATAAACCAAGCCTCATTCCGTAACGAAGACCAAGTTTTATAGGCTCAGTTAAGTTTGCCCCCCCCAGATCGATTTTCTCAAAAATTTTTATGCCAAAATTTTGCACACATTTTGCACAATTTTGCACACCACAAATCAAATTTTGCACACCTTCCTACGAGAAACTACAGCCCATTTTCTGTGGGGGGGGGCAAACTTGACGTTGCCCCCCCCAGTCAATATTTTTCAAAAATTATGATGTCATTTGAAAGATCTTATTTGGCAAAATTTTGCACACCCATTTTAAAATTTTGCACACCTCCCTGTAACCCATACGAGGGTTCTGAAAATATCAAGTTTGCCCCCCCCCCAGTCAATATTTTTCAAAAAGTTTGGTGTCGTTAGAAAGGTCTTATTTTGCACAATTTTGCACACCCATTTTGAAATTTTGCACACCTGCCTGTAACCCACACGAGGGTTCTGAAAATATCAAGTTTGCCCCCCCCCCAGTCAATATTTTTCAAAAAGTTTGGTGTCGTTAGAAAAGTCTTATTTTGCACTATTTTGCACACCCATTTTAAAATTTTGCACACCTCCCTGTAACCCACACGAGGGTTCTGAAAATATCAAGTTTGCCCCCCCCAGTCAATATTTTTCAAAAAGTTTGGTGTCGTTAGAAAGGTCTTATTTTGCACAATTTTGCACACTCATTTTAAAATTTTGCACACCTGCCTGTAACCCACACGAGGGTTCTGAAAATATCAAGTTTGCCCCCCCCCCAGTCAATATTTTTCAAAAAGTTTGGTGTCGTTAGAAAGGTCTTATTTTGCACAATTTTGCACACCCATTTTGAAATTTTGCACACCTGCCTGTAACCCACACGAGGGTTCTGAACATATCAAGTTTGCCCCCCCCCCAGTCAACATTTTTTAAAAAATTTGGTGTCGTTCGAAAAGTCTTATTTTGCACTATTTTGCACACCCATTTTAAAATTTTGCACACCTCCCTGTAACCCACACGAGGGTTCTGAAAATATCAAGTTTGCCCCCCCAGTCAATATTTTTCAAAAAATTTGGTGTCGTTAGAGAGGTCTTATTTTGCACAATTTGGCACACCCATTTTAAAATTTTGAACACCTCCCTGTAACCCCCACGAGGGTTCTGAAAATATCAAGTTTGCCCCCCCCAGTCAATATTTTTCAAAAAGTTTGGTCTGGTTAGAAAGGTCTTATTTTGCACAATTTTGCACACCCATTTTAAAATTTTGCACACCTCCCTCTAACCCACACGAAGATTCTGAAAATATCAAGTTTGCCCCCACCACCGTCGATATTTTTCAAAAAATTTTGTGTCATTCGAAAGGTCTATTTTGCACAATTTTGCACACCCTTCAGTACCCCACAAGAGCGTTCTCAAAAAAGTTTGCCCCCCCCCCAGTTGATATTTTTCAAAAAATTTATGTCATTCGAGAAGCACAACTATTTTCAAATTTTGCACACTTCCCATGCCGTTTTCTTTTTGTGGCGTTTACGGTTAAACTTGGTCCTAAAATTTCCCAGAAGTATAAGCAAACGAAGGAGACCTCGATTGTGTAATATCTTTGAGTATTGTTTACATTTACAGATAATTGTTTATGTTTACATTTGTATATAATGAAAAGTTTTTAATTTTTGTTCCTTTTCGGCAGGAAAGTCAATGTGAACGCCTCTATTTAAAATACATAACATTACGTAACGCCTGGTTCTCACCTATGCGTGCTCACCCTGACTCTAAAAATGCATCACGTGATCAGCCATGCATTTGCCGATTTTTTAAAAGTGTCGCATGATTGTTTTTAGTGTCAGGGTGAGCACGCATAGGTGGCAACTAGGCGTAACACTTATAGGGGTTATGTAGGGGTGAGCGGGGTTTCGCGGTTACGTTACGTAGCGCAATTTTTAAATTATTATTGTGAAATAAAACAACTTTTTGGATTTTTCGAGTGAAAGAGAAAAATCTCTGGCAGCAAAACGTTACGTTATTTTAGACTGGAGTAGTCCCAAACGTTACAAAGCGTTATATAGGGTTCGCGGGTTGGGGTCAAAATTGGGAAAAATAAGAGTTACGTAATAAGTGCACTACCTCTCAGTTTACGCAATTACTTTGTGGTTGGCTGTAAATATAACCTAACTTTTTTGTTACTTTTTATTTTTTTTAGTCGATGATACGTACCTCATCAATCAATTTTCCAAAAATATTACGAAAAAAATAAAATAACGATAACCACAAAGTAATTCCTCCGGAAATTCCGAACTCTGTTATGGAACTGCGCAGTCGCAGAAGTAACAATAATAATAAGGAAAGAGACAAAAACACTGACCAAAAAGACCTTAAGTGTGAATGAAACTTTAACTTTCTACCTATTGGTGTCATCCCATTTGCAGCAGGCGTTGTTTCCGTCTTTGGGTTGAGAATTGAGTCAAATTTACATGACATACTTTTTGAATTCGATTTCATTTTTTTTTTCGATCTATAAAAGGAATAATTTTTTTCTTATTCGCCATTTTAAGTGCATGAAATATAAAAACAAAATGTCTAAAATGTTCATGTGTAGAAATAAATAAACGACTTCTTCTAATTATAATTATTGACGGACGGAATTTTTTGATGTAAACCTAGTTAATGACACACCAAGACGCCAAACGCGTGGTGTGAACTACAAATTCAAGGCGGGCGTCATCACCGTAGCCGCTGTCCGCAAATAGCAAGGTGTGATCCCACCATTATCCAGATGAAAATTTTCGGACCCACCCATGAAATCGGAGGCGCGTTCGACCTCGGGTGCAACTTGCCCCAAAATGGGTAAGTGCAGCTCTCTAGAAATTTGATAAGCCTTTGGTATTCTTGACATTTAAAAGAGAAAGATAGAAATGCGGCGTTATAGGCGTTCTTAGTCATTTTCGGTAAGATGTGTCTGAGCTTCATAGAAAGTGACAGTTTCCTCGTCCTTCACTCCCCAAATGCAACTACCTAAATTTTTGGGTGTTCTGCACCAAATTTTGACGTTTCTTCGACCTTGGGCATCTTGTTTTTACACTTTGCAGTGTGTATTTGTGGAAGAAATGAATTTAATGGACGAGGCTGGGAATAACTAATTTTTTTTATTATTTCACCAGAAGCACGAAACCGTCTAGGCGTGAAAAAAATTCTGTTTTTTTTATAAGTTAACTATACAGCTTAAAAAAGTGTAGGTTGTATAAAAACAAGCTTACGGAACCGTGGATTGAATTAGAGCGTACCCCTATTCACTCCACGGTCTCGTAAGTATAGGTATGTTTTTATCCCATTTTTTTGAGCTGTAACTTTTATTTTGGTTTATTATTGAAGTAAAATATGCGTGCGGGAAAGTAGAAAGATCTGAAAGAAAACAAAGCGTCGTTTTTTTTAAAGAAAGTGTTTATTTTATCTATCAACCAAGGTTATTATTAGAAGTGCAACAACACGCAATTACGATTTACTTACTTTCGACTAACTTGCGTGACAAAGCTTTTTTTGGAACTTAAAATTAACGGTTTTATTTTATTAGACCCTTAATGTCAATTATCAAAGTTAACACTATCCTAAGACGTATCTCTATCGAGTGGACCAATCAACCATGTGCAGTTTTAAATATATGGGGAATGCGAGACAGCTCCAGCTGGTCAAAGTACGCCTGGATACCTATTCTTCAGTTTCGAGGGAAACTTTCGTGTAGGAACGATCACATCCTTTATTTAAACCAATAGGCAAGCCCCAATGCGGTTACGAAACATTCGATAAGCTGAAAAGCTCCACGGCGCCCGCGCAGGAGAACTCGCTCTCTTCCCCATAACCAGCGGATGTAAGTTGTAGGAGAGGTCTCTTGATATGCGGTAGCCCGGTAATGTCCGGCAGTCAAACTATCCTATTGGTCCAAATCACTGATGTGAGCGTTCCTATAGGAGTGTTCTCTCAAAACTGAAGAATAGGTACCCTGTCCTGCAATACGTGTCAGGATAACACGAAAGAAGACGTGACGTTACGTAGTTTTCAACCAAGACGTTGCTCTATCAACAAAAACGTGTCATTTCGATCAGCTGGAGATGTCATGCATTCGCCATAAATTTAAAAGTGTACTTGGTTAATTGGCCGACAAGATAGAGATACGTCTTAGGATACGTCTTAAGATTTTTTTAGGGATGAGGTATTTTGGGGGTAGTTCCGAAGGGAGAAATGGAGGAAAGTTCAAAAACAATAGGGCTCCGCGCGTCAATACACGTAATCGTTGTGTAAAATTTCGTTATGATCGGTGCAGGAGTTTTTGAGTTACAGTGGCGCATATCGAGGCGACGGACAGACAGACAGACGATCGATCGACAGATAGACATAGCGACGGCGTCTGGATTCGTGCTCATCTGAAGTCAGATCCACCAAATTCCTTCGTCCTCCTCAAAATCTCGAAATGCGATTTTTTGACATTTACATTATTTCCTTCTCTTAGAGCGAGGGAAGTAAAAAGTCAACGAAATTCTTTTTGTTTTCTTTAAAATTACGTAAAGTAAAATTTATATTAGAAATCACGTAAGAAAAACTATTCTCCTCTTTGTTGTACGTTTAGAGTATGTATTGCGCATTCTTATCTAACGCAAACTTATAAAAGGCTCTTTTCATTTAAGAAGGTAGTGCACTTGCCCAAAAAAATGTAGAGCAG
The DNA here is from genome assembly GCA_963921995.1 of Oxystoma pomonae. Lineage (NCBI taxonomy): Eukaryota > Metazoa > Arthropoda > Insecta > Coleoptera > Brentidae > Oxystoma > Oxystoma pomonae. The sequence continues at coordinate 64,393,897 of OY998167.1, forward strand.
CTTTAGCTCGAAAGCGCCTCAGACCACATTGCACAGAGCTCAAAAGCACGTCCGTCGTCGTGCCTTATTTTACGTTTTGTTTAATGAAATCAACGAGAAGTACGTGGTGTCGTGTGCCTTTCAATCAGCATCAACATCATCAGCTTACCAGTTGCCAAACAAAATAAGGTAGGTGTATAGTTTACGAATATAGGCTCTATAATTCAGTGATATAGGCAAACATATCAGTAAAGAATTGGGTTAATCTAGGCCAACTTATTCTAAGTGACCCCTAAATAAGTAAATATGTTGGTGCAAATGGCTGTACATGATACAGGTATGTATATGCGGCTTGCAACGTTGTCAGTTCGTGCTATTCCCCAAAAGAATTGAAGGGACATTATTTTGATGAGGCGACTGTACATAAGAATTCTTCGAAAATGTAAAAATTGCAAATATGTACTGCATAATTACCCCAAATAGCAACAAAATGCGTTTAACGGACAAAAGCTTCTGAATAGAGCATATTGCCCTACCTACCCCACACTACCCACATATTTGTTTGTCTATATCACTAAATTATAGAGCCTATATACGTAAACTGTAAACCTACCTTATTTTGTTTGACAACTGGTAAGCTGATGATGTTGATGCTGATTGAACGGCACACGACACCACGTACTTCTCGTTGATTTTATTAAACAAAACGTAAAATATGGCACGACGACGGACGTGCTTTTGAGCTTTGTGCAATGTGGTCTGAGGCGCTTTCGAGCTGAAGCTGCTCTACACTTTTTTGGGCAAGTGCACTACCTTCTTAAGAGCCTTTTATAAGTTTGCGTTAGATAAGAAGTACCTGAAGAAGTAATTTCTGAGCCAATAAAAAGACTATGCTCAATACATATTTTAAAGGTGCAACAAAAAGGAGAATAGTTTTTCTTACGTGATTTCTAATATAAATTTTACTTTACGTAATTTTAAAGAAAACAAAAAGAATTTCGTTGACTTTTTACTCCCCTCACTCTAAGAGAAGGAAGTAATGTAAATGTCAAAAAATCGCATTTCGAGATTTTGAGGAAGATGAAGGAATTTGGTGGATCTGACTTTAGATGAGCCCGAATCCAGAAGTCGTCACTCTGTCTATCTGTCGGTCGGTCTGTCTGTCTGTCTGTCTGTCCGTCGCCTCGATATGCGCCACTGTAACTCAAAAACTCCTGCACCGATCATAATGAAATTTTACACAACGATTACGTGTATTGACGCGCGGAGCCCTATTGTTTTTGAACTTTCCTCCATTTTTCCCTTCGGAACTGCCCCCAAAATACCTCATCCCTAAAAAAATCTTAAGACATATCCTAAGACGTATCTCTATCTTGTCGGCCAATTAACCAAGTACACTTTTAAATTTATGGCGAATGCATGACATTTCCAGCTGATCGAAATGACACGTTTTTGTTGATAGAGCAACGTCTTGGGTGAAAACTACGTAACGTCACGTCTTCTTTCAGGTTATCCTGACACGTATTGCAGAACAGGGTACATATTCTTCAGTTTCGAAAGAACACTCCTATAGGAACGATCACATGATTTGGACCAATAGGATAGTTTGACTGCTTGCACTAGCCATCCGATATCAGTCGAGCACCGCCGGACATTACCGGGCTACCGCATATCAAGAGAACTCTCCTACAACTTACATCTGCTGGTTATGGGGAAGAGAGCGGGTTCTCCTGCGCGGGCGCCGTGGAGCTTTTCAGCTTATCGAACGTTTAATTTAACTTTGATATTTGGCTTTAAGTGTCTAATAAAATAAAAATGTTAATTTTAAGTTCCATAAAAGTCTTTGTCACGCAAGTTAGTCGAAAGTAAGTAAATCGTAATTGCGTGTTGTTGCACTTCTAATAATAACCTTGGTTGATAGATAAAATAAACACTTTCTTTAAAAAAAACGACGCTTTGTTTTCTTTCAGATCTTTCTACTTTCCCGCACGCATATTTTACTTCAATAATAAACCAAAATAAAAGTTACATCTCAAAAAAATGGGATAAAAATATACTTACGGGACCGTGGAGTGAATAGGGGTACGCTCTAATTCACTCCAGGGTTCCGTAAGCTTGTTTTTATACAACCTACACTTTTTTAACCTGTATAGTTAACTTATAAAAAAAAACAGAATTTTTTTTCACGCCCAGACGGTTTCGTGCTTCTGGCGAAATAATAAAAAGAAATTAGTTATTCCCAGCCTCGTCCATTAAATTCATTTCTTCCACAAATACACACCGCAAAGTGTAAAGACAAGATGCCCAAGGTCGAAGAAACGTCAAAATTTGGTGCAGAACACCCAAAAATTTAGGTAGGTCCATTTCGGGAGTGAAGGACGAGGAAACTGTCACTTTCTATGAAGCTCAGACACATCTTACGGAAAATGAACGCCTATAACGCCGCATTTCTATCTTTCTCTTTTACATGTCAAGAATACCAAAGGCTTATCAAATTTCTAGAGGGCTGCACTTACCTATTTTGGGGCAAGTTGTACCCGAGGTCGAACGCGCCTCCGATTTCATGTGTGCGTCCGAAAATTTTTATCTGGATAATGGTGGGATCACACCTTGCTATTTGCGGACAGCGGCTACAGTTCACACCACGCGTTTGGCGTCTTGGTGTATCATTAACTAGGTTTACATCAAAAAATTCCGTCCGTCAATAATTATAATTAGAAGAAGTCATTTATTTATTTCTACACATGAACATTTTAGACATTTTGTTTTTATATTTCATGCACTTAAAATGGCGAATAAGAAAAAAATTATTATTCCTTTTATAGATCGAAAAAAAAATCAAATCGAATTCAAAAAATATGTCATGTAAATTTGACTCAATTGTCAACCCAAAGACGAAAACAACGCCTGCTGCAAATGGGATGACACCAATAGGTAGAAAGTTAAAGTTTCATTCACACTTAAGGTCTTTTTGGTCAGTGTTTTTGTCTCTTTCCTTATTATTATTGTTACTTCTGCGACTGCGCAGTTCCATAACAGAGTTCGGAATTTCCGGAGGAATTACTTTGTGGTTATCGTTATTTTATTTTTTTCTTAATATTTTTAGAAAATTGATTGATGAGGTACATATCATCGACTAAAAAAAATAAAAAGTAACAAAAAAGTTAGGTTATATTTACCGCCAACCACAAAGTAATTGCGTAAACTGAGAGGTAGTGCACTTATTACGTAACTCTTATTTTGCCCAATTTTGACCCCAACCCGCAACCCCCTATATAACGCTTTGTAAGGTTTGGGACTACTCCAGTTTAAAATAACGTAATATTTTGCTGCCAGAGATTTTTCTTTTTCACTTGAAAAATCCAAAAAGTTGTTTTATTTCACAATAATAGTTTAAAAATTGCGTTACGTAACGGAACCGCGAAACCCCGCTCAACCCTATAAGCGTTACGGCTAGTTGCCACCTATGCGTGCTCACCTTGACACTAAAAACGCATCACGAGACACTTTTAAAAAATCGGCAAATGCATGGCTGATCACGTGATGCATTTTTAGAGTCAGGGTGAGCACGCATAGGTGAGAACCAGGCGTTACGTAATGTTATGTATTTTAAATAGAGGCGTTCACATTGACTTTCCTGCCGAAATTGAACGCCACCATTTAAAATACACGTTGCAAACTTCGGAAACTTCAGCCGAAGTCATTCTGAATCATGAACACAAATAAAACTAGGCATTGCTAAGCAACATTTCAATATATTACATAAAAGGCCTTCGCGCGTGGTAGGTGTAGGTACGCACGCATTCCTCTTTACGGCACGTACAACCTCCCGCCTCGCGCGGATACCTGTCCCGAATTCAGATATAGGTGCATATACCTACCTACTAGTTTCTGGAGCTGTTTTCTTTTTGTAGCGGTTACGGTTAACCTTGGTCCTAAAATTTCCCAGAAGTATAAGCAAAATAAGGAGACCTCGATTGTGTAATATCTTCGAATATTGTTTAAATTTACATATAATTGCTTATGCTTACATATATGTGTCTATAATCAAAAGTTTTTAATTTTTATGAATTTCCGGATTATACTTAATTTTTCACATGCTATGACATCATCTAACAAATGGACGTAGATAGCACATCCTGTGAAGATCCATACCTTGAGAACCGCAATCATTCTGAACCGGCAAAATAGGCTGGTTCCGATTCTCAAGGCATCGAACATGACAGGATGCGCTGTCTGCATCGATTTTTTCTGTTCATATCAGCTAATACATGACGTCATTGCATTTTTGATATGAAAATTTAAGTATAATTTATAAATTTTTTAAAAATTAAAAATTTTTGATTATATACAAATGTAAACATAAACAATTATCTGTAAATTTAAACAATATTTAAAGATATTACACAATCGAGGTCTCCTTCGTTTGCTTATACTTCTGGGAAATTTTAGAATCAAGTTTAACCGTAAACGCCACAAAAAGAAAACGGCATGGGAAGTGTGCAAAATTTGAAAATAGTTGTGCAAAATTAGGCTTCTCGAATGACATACATTTTTTGAAAAATATTAACTGGGGGGGGGCAAACTTTTTTGAGAACGCTCTTGTGAGGCACTGAAGGGTGTGCAAAATTGCGCAAAATAGACCTTTCGAGTGACACAAAATTTTTTGAAAAATATCGACGGTGGTGGGGGCAAACTTGATATTTTCAGAATCTTCGTGTGGGTTAGAGGGAGGTGTGCAAAATTTTAAAATGGGTGTGCAACATGATGAAAAATTAGACCTTTCTAGTGACTCCAAAATTTTTAAAAAATATTGACTGGGGAGCAAACTTGATATTTTCAGAACCCTCGTGTAGGTTACAGGGAGGTGTGCAAAATTTTAAAATGGGTGTGCAAAATAAGACCTTTCTAACGACACCAAACTTTTTGAAAAATATTGACTGGGGGGGGCAAACTTGATATTTTCAGAACCCTCGTGTGGGTTACAGGGAGGAGTGCAAAATTTTAAAATGGGTGTGCAAAATAGTGCAAAATAAGACCTTTCGAACGACACCAAATTTTTTTTAAAATGTTGACTGGGAGGGGCAAACTTGATATTTTTAGAACCCTCGTGTGGGTTACAGGGAGGTGTGCAAAATTTCAAAATGGGTGTGCAAAATTGTGCAAAATAAGACCTTTCTAACGACACCAAACTTTTTGAAAAATATTGACTGGGGGGGGGGCAAACTTGATATTTTCAGAACCCTCGTGTGGGTTACAGGGAGGTGTGCAAAATTTTAAAATGAGTGTGCAAAATTGTGCAAAATAAGACCTTTCTAACGACACCAAACTTTTTGAAAAATATTGACTGGGGGGGGCAAACTTGATATTTTCAGAACCCTCGTGTGGGTTACAGGGAGGTGTGCAAAATTTTAAAATGAGTGTGCAAAATTGTGCAAAATAAGACCTTTCAAATGACATCATAATTTTTGAAAAATATTGACTGGGGGGGGCAACGTCAAGTTTGCCCCCCCCCACAGAAAATGGGCTGTAGTTTCTCGTAGGAAGGTGTGCAAAATTTGATTTGTGGTGTGCAAAATTGTGCAAAATGTGTGCAAAATTTTGGCATAAAAATTTTTGAGAAAATCGATCTGGGGGGGGGCAAACTTAACTGAGCCAGTTTTATAAGCCCTGTAGAGCCCAATCAACTCGTGGTAGTTTTTACAAAATTGAAATAGTAACGCACTCGGAACGCACAGGATACAAGGTTCGTCGGAGGTTTGCCGCTAATATAAAATATTATCGTGCACAATAAACTTTTGTTTTAGGTGCGCATTACCGGGGAGATTCTTAATTATATCCATAAGTTTATTGTCTTTTCTTTGGAGATTCCCTACATCTTTCAATTTGGTGAGAAAATCCCGAGGAAGTTGTAAAGCTGACAGTATCTTAAAGGACTTTGGTTTTCTTCTATTCTATCAAAAAATCGTACTCTAGTAAGGCCAGAGCCCACCTTGATATACGAGGGCTCAGCAAACGACATGAATTCAAGTATGTCAATGCGCGGTTATCTGTGCTTATAGTAAAATGTCGCCCCAGTAGATATATTCTCTCTAGCTGGCTTTTGTTTCCTTATTCACTACTTGGTACAGCTGCGCTCCCAATCCCAACTCACTGGCATCCACCCTTATTGGAGTTCGTTTGTGGTAAGGATCCTGAGTACACGATAATTTTTCTCTCCGTAAAGTAAAGCAAAAGTTTACAATATAAAGGTGAAAATCACATTGTAACATACACCAAAATAGTCTGTAAGTACCAGAGATTAAATTCCAATTTGAATTTAGCCAGTTTTTGCGCATGCTAAAGCATAAAAAGGCGTATATTATTTAACATATATCCGTATATTTTGTCAATTTGTTTTCGCTTGCCTGACCATGTTGGCATGCACGGTGTGCAATAGCAGTATTGAAACGACGTTACCCGACTCCTTCATTCGGTGTTCAAAATGCGCGCAGGTTGCCCATAAAAACTGCAGTTAAGCATTTGCGCCCGGCAGCTTGCCGACAAGTAATGTTTTCGCGCTCTCTCAAAGCGACTCGACACCGGCCGTACCAGGACAGATCTCGTGGACCTGCAACAGCTGCTGTGCGCTGTCCGGCGACTCTGAACGACGAATGCGATCATGGCTCAACTCTCAACAGATAGCGGATAGTTCTGTACAAATTCAAAATTGTCAGGAAAACATTCAAAAACTGGAACAAAAGAGCGCTAGTTTTGAAAATAAAATATGTACAATTGAAACAAAAATTGAATCCAATTTGAACTTGGAAGAAATCTGGATTGAAATGCGCGAACGTTCGGTTATAGAAAGAAATTTAATTTTTTTGGGGTTAGCTGAATCGGCCAACGACGTTAATGCTGTACAGGGTATTATCCGGGCCTGCTGCCCTGGCACTCAAATCATACCTCTAAATGTGATGCGTATTGGGCAAGCAAAAAGGGACCCGCCTCGCAAGCAAAAGCAAAACTAGCTCTAAATAATATTCCTGCTTACAAGAATATTAAAATTCGTGCCGATATGGCCCCAAACCAATCCAAACAACTTGCCGAGTTGCACTTGGAACTGGAGGAAAGAAAGAAGACGCCTGAAGGGGCAAATTTAACTATAAAATATGTCAAGAATCAGCCAAAAATTGTGGAAATTTCGCAGACTCTGGGTCCTAAGAGACCCCAGGGCTCAGAGTCTCCTCCTGAAAAAACCACCGGTTTTAAAAATAGCAAGATGGAATAGCAACCATCTCGTCTATTGTTCTGGAACATGAAAGGTTTCGCTAAGCTGTCTGACCTAGTTTTAGAATTCTCCGACTTTGATTTCATTTGCCTAGCGGAAACTTGGTCAAAAAGTGAAATTTTGAATGTTCCGCCTCCTTTTAAAAAGTACAAAACCCTAATCTCTCGAGCCACTTGTGATGCAACTCGCGGGCGAGCTAGTGGCGGTATAGCCATACTGGTGAAAGAAATCTACGAGGTGTCTATTTTAAGTTTATCAAACTGGTGGATTTTAATTTTAGTTACATATAGGACTTATTCTTTAATTTTATGCGTAGTCTATGCTAAGCCTAGTCTGGACTTTAAAATGTTTGTTGATATGCTTCCAAATTCCATTCAGGATGCAGCAAATTTTATAGCCAGCAACTCCTTTTATTACTCTCGACGATTTTAATGCCAGACTTGCAGATCTGGGTGATCTAAATATAGAGATTTTTGAGGGGACAAGTTTGCTGCATCATAGAAATAGTTAAGATAAGTTTACCAATGCCAGAACTACAACTTTTGTCGATTTTTTATCTAACAATGACCTGTGTGTCCTGAACGGTAGATCAATTGGTGATCATCTTGCTAAATATACATATGCTGGGGAAAGCGGTTGGAGTGTTATTGACCTATGCCTAGTGAACTCACTTTCATTACCTCTTGTTCAGGACTTCTGCCTCTAATAATAATGTGTTTCATTCAAAACATTTTCGGGTCTGTCTGAGTTTTTTCGGCCTTTTTGCAAACACTAATTCAAAGCAACTATGTCATTATGCATCTAAAACTATCCTTAGATGGAATAATACGGGACGTAACGATTACACTTCAGCTATGCGTTTTTCACCAACAGTTTCCTTTCAAAACACTAATATAGACCTATATCTTGAAAATTTAAATAATACAATATTTACTGTGTCGGCTCAATCTGACCTACTTTCTAATCGCCCTCCTCGATCTCACCCTTACTATAAAAATACCAAGTCATGGTTTGATCAGCAGTGCAGAGAGTCCAAAAATGAAGTCAAGCGCTCTTTGAGGGTTTGTAAAAATGAAAACTTCTCAGTTGCAAACCAAGGAAACATATCTTTCTATAAAAAAAGCTCATTTGCATCTTACTAAAGCTAAAAAGAGGGATTATGAACTTGCGCAAATAAACCTTTTATCAAATACCTGAGACCCTAAAGTATTTTGGGGGTTTTTAAGGCAATTTAAATGCGCAAATCCAATTTTTTACTTAGATTCCTCTACCTAGGAAAACTTTTTTAAAACAATCTACCTGCCTAAAATTCAAGATAATACAACTTTTTTTGGTAACTGGGAGCCAATACTTGACCCCCCGGTAGAGTTGGCTGAGTTGAGAGGGGTTTTGTCTCGATGTAAGAACAACAAAGCAAGTGGTACAGATGCAATTCCGTACGAGTTTCTAAAGGGCTTACCACAAAACTGGAAACTATATTTATGCAATCTATATACCAAAGTCATAGAGACTCGTACTGTTCCGCAAAATTGGACCCACATTTTGTTATCAATGATGCACAAAAAAGGCGATCCAAAAGACCCTCTCAACTACAGATCCATATCACTGTTCAACTGCTCGCTTAAAGTTTTTACCCAAATTTTGCACAGACTCCTAATCTCGCCAGATACATATAATGTGATTCCTGAGACACAATCAGGATTCCGTAGAGGGCGTGGATGCATTGATAATGTGTTTATTTTATCCTCAGTCATAAACATTCATGTACGATTAAAATCAAGGAAAGTTTATATTGCCTTCGTCGACTTCCAGAGAGCGTTTGACTCCATAAATCACCAGCTACTTTGGCCTAAACTGTATCGATTGGGCATTAGCGCTAATTTTGTACATCTGGTTAAAAATATTTACAGTGTAGCCACATGCCAAGTAAAGGGTTCGGACGCTCTGACCAAAACTTTCGACGTTTCATCCGGAGTATTACATGACGAAACTTTATCTCCTACGTTGTTTTCGTTGTATATTTCTGATTTTGATAAATTTTTTTATAAAAACAATGCAAATCCAGTAAATAGTGATGGTAGTAATCATATTATATCCCTTACTTACGCTGATGATTTAATTTTGCCCGCTTTATCTGAGGTTGATTTGCAAAGAAAACTCAATCTGCTTCAGAGGTACGCCGATGAAAACTTCCTTCGACTAAACACCTTAAAAACTAAAATCGTTTGCTTCAATGAAAATATTGAGGTTGTGAACAGGTACACTTATCTGGGAACAATATTTTCATCTTCTGCCTTGTTCTTAGGAATGACTGAAAACTCTATAGTTAGGGCCAGACAGGCCTCAGCTATGACTATGGGCATACTGGCACGTTCAAAATTAAACACGTGGCAATCAATACTCCAGATGTTTAACTCCACAGTGCTCAATACAATCTCTGGACATTACCCGTGTGGGGCTTAAGGAACGCCGAAAATCTAGAAAAAATACAATCCAGCTTTTTCAAATCGCTACTTAGCTTGCCTAGATCTACAGCTTCTGCCCTTGTTCGCCTAGAAACCGGGACACTTCCTCTTTCATACAATATGTTTAAAATATCCCTAAATTTTCTTATTAAAGTTCTAAAAATGCCAGCCGAAAGATTACCAAAAATCTGTTTAAATAGACTTATTGAGCTCCAAAACTCAAGTATAAAATTTAACTGGGTTCTGCAATTCAAAACATTGTTTCAAGTCGTCAACATGCAACATTTATGGGAAAATCTAAGCGCAAGCACTCTAACACGCAATAAAAAAGTACTTCTTGATCGATACAGAGAACATTTGTTTGAAAAAGATTTGCAAATAGTACAAAGCTCCATATATACTATGTTTCATCACGTCTTTGAGTTTCGCACTCTTGTACCAGCCTCTTATTTAAGATTTCAATGTCAAACATACTTAGAAAAGGTGGTCGCTCAAATAAGATTAAGTAATAGACACTTTTATAGGTTTGCAATACATGGAAATGCATATTGCATAGATCTTAAAGTAACCTGCTCGGTATGTAATATGAATAGCCTAGAAACTTTTTTTCACTTGATGTTTGACTTTATAATTCTGTTAGAATGTCTCCATGGAACAACCCCGATACCTTTGCAGACTCACTTGACAACCTTACGATACACTGCCAAAAAACTAGTTCACTTACTGTCAAATCTGTTAAAACTTCGAGCTTTTATCCGAAATGAGTGATTCTGCCGAGTGTCTCGTTTGTTTCATATTACCGTTCTTTTTTTTAATCCTTGAACTAACTAGTTATATGTATTGAGCTTCCTAACATTGGATTATTTACCTATTAACATATTTTTTTAATTTGTAATTCTTTGATTATTATTCGTATTTATAGTTTTTGGTTTATTATTATTATTTTTTGCTTTTGTATTATTTTTAATCATTCTGACTTGTAAATTTTTTACATAAGACAAACCAACTACTTGTTTTTAGAAATGTATTTATTTCTGTGAAAACAATAAAGAAGTAAGTAAGTAAGTAAGCATCCACCCTTATATGATAAGCATCTATCAACTTTTTTTAAATTTTTTCAAACGCTTGCTGCTCTTCATCACTCCAAGTCCACGGTAAAGTTTTGCGCAATAGTTTGTTTAAGGGTGCGCAGCTTTCAGAAAAATTTGAACAAAAAGATCGGTCGAAATTACACAACCTCAAATATCGTTGTACCGATTGGATCTGGCTGAATGCCTTCCCTATTAATAATGAAACCCACGTTGTACCGATTGGATCTGGCTGAATGCCTTCCCTGTTAATAATGAAACCCAGAAAATTCTGCTCTGTACAAAAAAAACACATTTTTCCAGTTTTATTTTTAATCCTACCCCCCTGAGCCTATCAAACATCAAACCCAGATGTCGCATATGCTTGGAAAAGCTATCTGGAACCAGTGGCGGTTCCAGGCATTTGAAAGGGGGGGGGGGGTTTGGATACGAAAAAAAAAACTAGAATAAAAGCATAGCTTTTATGACGAATATATCGATATATGCAAACAAAACTTAGTAACTACAAGCGCGGATTTGATCTTAAATCTAGGGGGGGGGACGTACACAAATTTTAAGTCGTTTATTTTATACATTTTTATTTTGAAAAATGTTTAAATCCGCCAAAAATTTTTGAGAAAATTACATTAAAAATGCAATTTTTGGAGTCGAGTTAAACTAAAATAGTAAATATCAACGGTATCATAGCGCACTAAAAATGCATTTTTTTATTTAAAATTAAACTAAAATTCTAAATATATCAATGTTTTCAAAGCGCAGCAGGCGAAAATTTTTAGGAAAATGACACTACAAATGCCATTTTTAACACAAAATTAAACTAATACCGTGAATATCGAAAGTGTTATAGCGCCGCAATTAATAACCTACTTTTGATTTTCTAAATGTTTTCATAAAAAATTTAAAGCAAGGGTAGGGCGGGTTAACTACCACACTATCCCCCTGAAAACCGTGCTTAAGTAACTACGTATAATTTTTTCAGTTATAAAAAACACAGAAACAAACAAACCACAAACAAAACCTATAATAGCTAAAAAAAATTAATGACAAAATTATTACTATCACTATTTTGTCTATTTCCGACATCTAATGCGCGGACTTGCGTAACGACTTGCGCGATAAGATTTGCTAAATCCCCTTGTTTGTACCCTTGTACTAGATGATTGAGGAGTCGGCTGGTTTCTACCCCTACCAAAAGTAAGAGAAATTGCTCGTTGAGGCATTTTAGAAGGTGCATTATCAATCGACATGCCTCCCAAATACCCGTTAACATCCCCCAGGATGCCTCCATCTGGGGGTGCTGACAAAGAAGATAATGGTTCGCCCTACCTTGTTTGTGTGAGGTGAATATAACCTGCGACTGCGCCGGTGCCATATGTATTGTTGTAGTTTGGGCCCCATACCGTCTTAAGCGACCCAAAACGCGGTGATCAATATTTCTTCGTAAATTGTAACGATGTGACGTAATGCCTAACGGAGAATGGCTATCTTCTTGGTTCCCGCCTTCCATTTTCCTTAATAGAGATGCCCAGGTTGGTCGCCAGATATAACGGGATTAAATAATAATAACGTGGATTCGGAAAAGTCGGGAATTTATTCAATTTATACTGTTGTTATTTGTAGTAGTTTACAAAATGGCGTTCGTAGTGCAATTTTCGTGTGTATACGTATTTCTTTCTGAAAGAACGAAACAAATCTTACATTATACTCGCGAATCAGAACTTAACGTGTAAAAGACAAGTGACTACATAATTCTAGATAATAAAATAAATATAAATATTTACCTGAATACCAGGATTCAGAATAGTTTGTATAGCACTTCACCTAAAAGGGCAAAAAAACTGACAATTGAGAGAATTTAATAAAATATTAGAATTCGAGCATTCTGTCGTCATCTATATAAATATGATTTGCCCATTGTCCCAGAACAGAAACCACGTTAAAATAAGTTGTTAAAATCTGCACTACAATACATGTAGATTTTAACTGAGCCCTGTAGAGGGAAACGCCTACTAAGAACATAAAAATTTCTGCTTCAGACGCTTACTAAAATGCATGCTTCATTTTCTTGGGGTAAGGAACAAACATATGATCTGTGTTGGCTAAATATACGACCCAAGTCTAAATACTCAAGTGCATATCGATGCATCAAAATGGGGTATTGGTAGTATACTTTTGCAAGAGCAAAGTGACTAAACCGTAAGACCTAATGTCACGTACTTTTCTCGCCAAATCACCAAGGATACGCTTAAACATTTTCAAGTATATCTAATTGAATTCAAGGTCGTCACAGATTGTATAATGCGGTCAGAACTATATACGCTTTGCAAAAGAGATTTGGTACGTCGTATTGGAAGATGGTGGCTGTCCATCCAAGAATTTACATTTAATATTAAATATCGAGCTGATCTTAAAATGGCATATGCGGATGCCCTAAGCCGAAATCCTGTTACAAGCGTAGATATTTTTGTCAGATGATAGGTACAAACTCATTTTAGAGACATTGGGAAAGGAAGCTAAAAATTGCAAATAACAAAACCTTCACTTTGTTTAGAAAATGGTAGATTGTATCATAAAGTAAATATTAGTTACATACTTTATGATTGTTTACAAATTAGCAGGAAAAGTCCAAAAGCGTCAACTTTATTGGTTTCCTGGTATGAGAAGGTATGTCAAGAAATACATGTCATGTTGTCTGCGATGCCTTTACAACAAAGAACCGGGTGGCAAGTAAGCTGATTATTTACACCCAATAGAAAAGATAGCTGTACCATTCGACAGTCTTTACATAGATCACTTGGGTCCTTTTTTGTAACTTCCAAGAATAAGAATAAATATCTTATAGTTTTGGTTGATGCGTTTATAAAATGTGTGTTCATGACAGCTCAAGGGGAAATCTTGCATAAGACGCCAGAGTCATTTCTCCTCTACAGGGGCTTAATTCTTGAATCTCGAGAGAAGGATCGATCCCTCAAAAGAAGGGATCAATCCCGGGGAATGATCCCATCCCTCGAAAAAATATGCTTTTCCTTGAAACCTCTTCAAAATTTTAGATTGAAAATTATACATTTTACGCGCATGCTTGCCTGAGAAATGGGACCGATCCCTGGCTTTGGAGTCAGGGAGCGCGAATATCCAATTTTTGATAGAATGGAATGAGCGATCACCGCTCAAGAATACGAATAGTTACAATCTGGGGAATTGTTTTTAGCAACACTGTACGGGAAATCAATTTAACTATGTCGACCAAATTTTTTTGCATTGAATTTGTTTTCCATGGCAACGCGGAGACTTTATTTATGTTTATCCACAGTGGGACACCAGAGATTTTTTAATGCCGGGTCAAAAATTTGGGGTTAGGTTACTTATTTTGACTTTTCGCGTTCTGTGCCTAAAAAACCAAGTAAAATAATAAAATAAAAGAAAACGCTACCCAACTAAGTATTAAAGTTGCATTTACAGGTGCATTTATAATTGAATTGGAAACTCTCGCTAGCTGATACCGACAACAGCTTAACTTAAAAGCATGCAGATTTAAAAATCGGCTACTGGCGCTATGACTAGCAAGAGTCTTTTGTTAGTACTCAAGTACCCGTGTGTTTTTTAAACTGAGGTTATAAAATCTATCCTTTGCACTCCAAGATTTCACTGGTACACTTGCACATAACTATGCCGCAATAATTTAAATTATAAAAAAATGGTTGAATCAAAATGAAAACAAAATTATGTGGGGTTATAGGCGCCGAATGTTTCCATGCGAATTTCTAGTAATCCCAGCGAAACCTCGAAAGGTTTTCTGTCAGAAAACGTAAAAATACTCTTCTGTCCCACTGTGGCCCGAAGTTTGTTGACAAAACAACTGCAGTTACCATGGAATCGTATAAATTCTGCGATCTATTGTCCAACACTTGAACTGCGTGTGTCTCCCAAATTCAATGAAGTGTGATTGATTGATCGTTTTTCTTTTCCGGAGTGCACAGGCTTTTAGAAAAAAGAAAACTTAGTTTTTATTTTCGCTAAAGCAAGGAAATATAAAAAGGAAAAATTTAATCCAGAGGAAATTGTGAGTATTTCTTTATTTCTTTTGTAAATCGGGTTTGTTCTAAACTGCAATTATTTTGAGGCTTTTGGGATAGATGTAAAATTTCAGCTTTTATTTTGAAGAAAAAATAATTGAGAATTTTGAAAAATCCTTCAGATATTTTTAAGCATTTAAAAATGGTCACCCCTGCAAAATTTCAGCTAATTCTGATGTTTAGTTTTCCCTGTGCACTCACAAGGCACATAGAAATATAAAACCCATTATATTTTTATGAGAAGGCATTACCAGTTGTACTTTTTTTATTTAAAATCTGGGGAGAATGGAGCAGTTCCTAGTGGTAATTGGATATAGTTCAACTTCCCCATAGGGCTATACCGCCCATATTCGGTCGTCAGAGCTTCGTCTGTTTTAGACAGGGAGCACCACGAGAAGGTGAGGTTGGCATTTGGATATGAGAGGCTAGATGCATTCGCATCATACCGATCGAAAACCTCTGGTCCCGCGCTTAGTGCGAGCACGATCTTCAACTGTTCCGAGCAAATATGAAGGTTATATTATATTCGCATCACTATCCCTTACTCCCCTTGTTTTAGTATACAATGAGCTTCAGGCTACTGCGAACATAGGGGGGAAGCAAGTCCAATTTACTCTCCGTGCCGTACGACCGAGGTGGATTCGAAGCATGCTGCAGTGTTATCTTTTGGAAATTTATTTTGTTTTTATTATTTTGTTTTATTTCTGCCTTGCTCGAGAAACAGATTGATAAGTTTTTAAGTGAAATAATACATTTTTAAAACTAAAAATGGATGTCTACGAAGTTGCCGAATAAGTACAGATAGTCAAATGGTACTATCAAGGCAGACCGTTGAGACTTATTGAAGAACTTTTTTTTCAGAATTTTGTAAATCGCCCAGAACCTAGTTATCAACGATTCATAGGTTTGTGCAGAATTTTGAAAAGTTTGGTTGTGTAGCGCTAAGAAACCATAAAAAACCCACTGTTTTGAATGACGAGCAGGAAGTACGAGGTGTGATGATTTGCGCTGCAGTGGAGGAAAATCGAAAGTTAACTAGCCACCAAACTGTCAAAGCAGTTTATATGTCTTCAGCCACTGTCTTACGTGTTCTCAAAAAGAATGATTATCATTCTTACAAAGCGTCAAAAACGCATCAAATTTTTCCCGAGGACAACTATCGTATGGAATTTTGCGAAACAATGATGGAAAGGGCTAATCGTGCTAAAAACTTTCTGGGATCTATTCTTTTCACAGATGAAAGCACTTTTCCATTATTGAATCGTCATAACCCAATACACGTTCGATATTGGTCGAGGGAAAATTTCATTTGTATTTTTTTTTATTTTTGGGGGGTATTGTAGAGGAACACGTAATTGGGCCATTTTTTATTTACGACAATTTGAATGGTCCTAGATACTTGGATCTACTACTACTAATATGCTTGGAAACGTTGGAAGGGGTTTTTATAATAGGTTCGAATATTGTCTAGCCGAGCAAGGAGGACTTTTCGAACATTTGCTCAAAATTTTTTTTGACTGGGAGAATCTTTTCGGTTTTTAAAATGTATTATTTTATTTTGGGAACTTGTTTTTATTTTGTTTCTACTTATTATTTTCATTGTAACACGTTGTTAGTGATAAATCTGAGCAGTTGAAAATAAAACGTTCTAATTTATCAGTGACAAAAAACAAGAAAATTACGTTATAAAAATTTGCGTATTTATTGACCAAATTCCGGTTTCATTGACTACGCTCCACATAGCACCGTGGTTAGAGGCGTACTAAATACAAGCCGCGAACGCGCGAACGGCGGCAAACGGCGATCGGAAGCCTGAGTGTTGGTTGCTCCACTGATAGGTGTGCGGTGTCCCTGCATGTACGTACACTGGAAAATTGGACTTCTTCCGGCCTATGCTCGCCAAGCTATTAGATAAACTCAAGTAAGACCAGTCATCGCTTATCTAAATAGTGTATCTGAAGAGTTTGGTGTTTCACAAAGGCTAATATCAGACAGAGGCAGTTGTTACACAAGTAAAGATTTTATAAACTATTGTCAAACTCTCAAACTCGTTCTTAACGCTACAGCAACGCCCAGGGCAAACGGGCAAGTTGAACGTTTTAACCGCACGATTTTGTCTAGTTTTTCCACGTTAACGGAACACGAAGAAAAATGGAACAAAAATGTTTCGAAAGTACGTTTTGGGGTTTCAATTCTACGACGAATTCGACCACAGAAAAATTTCCATACGAATTGTTCTTTGTATATGCTCCAAGAGGTGTATCGAATGCAGTTCTAGATAACGAAATAACTCTAGATCAACAAGAACAGCTTAATTTACAAGAAACTCGAGACAAAGTAAAGGAATCGATACAAAATAAGCAATTTAAGTCTAACAAAAGGCAAGATTCGACAAACGTAGAAAAGCTGATGGAGGCAGCTTTAACGAAGGTGACCAAGTTTTAGTCAGGACCAAGGCAACTTGCAATGATGGACAAAGCAAAAAGTTACTTTCTAAGTTTAATGGTCCTTACGTTGTCACCAAAGTTTTAGGTCTTGATCGCTATATACGTTGTCGAAGATCCCAGAGGCTCTTTTTAGCTTCCAAGAGAAAGTATAAGGGGATTATTTCACTCGATAAGTTAAAGGCCTATGACGTTAAAGTGAGCTCTGACTCTGACGATGAGAGTAAGACTCAAAGTGACAAAAATTAAAGAGATCTCTTAAGATAAAATAAAACTAGTTCTTACTACGACGCTACGACTAGTTTAGTATTAAAAGATTAATTATTTAAACTTATATTGAATTTAAGGGTTACTAACAGCTATTTTAAGTGATTGGTAAAGTTAAGGTTTTCTTAGAAGACGAGAAACAACGCGAGAGTCTACGCAGCCAAGCATATTTAACTAACAACTAAATTTGGCAAGTTGTAACATTTTAACGTTTTTCTTTGTTAAAAAAAATAGGTCATCCATGAGGACATGGATAATGATAGCGTGGCCGACTATAAAGAACCAGAGTAAATAACACGCGGTCACTGCGGGACACCCTTCACGCACCACCGTCGGCGCGGCGTCGCGACTCTGCTGAGCGTCGGGGTGACTGGAATAATATAGCGCGCTGCTCTGACTAATCAGTGGCTTTACGTGAGATAAGCAAACGACAATAATATTCCTTTGTTCTTTTTGGTGTTTAGTAAACAATATACTATTAATTACGTTGGCGTTTTATTTGTGTTATTTTGGAAAAATTACCGGTCAATTCTTAACAGTGCAAAAATACATTTTACAAGGCGTATTTTGCACAAACGTATATACATTGCGCAAACAATGCGCAAATCGTAAAATAGCATAACGATACATGGCACAACGCATACTTTTTACAAACCTTCATAGAAATATGAAGGGAACAAACCGTATATCGTACTGTTTAAACATCAGAAGTTCAGAATAAATAACCTAATCTTATAAGAGGAAGATATATTTTTTTTCTACATATTTTTATCCTGAGGCTCTTGCGGATTTATTCCAGTTAAAGTCCCCACCCTGCATATTAATGCCCCGATTTTTTGCATTCTATATATCTATATAGTTTTAGCTATTCGCCTTCTAATAGGGGTTTCCATTGGAAAAATTGGTGCGCCACTCGTAGTGCACTAACACTGGCTTGGTGCTGCCAAAAAATTGCGTCAGTGCAGTCTGAGTGCAGATTGAATCGAACATGAAAAAACTGCACCCAAACTAGAACATTTCGTTTCATTCAAACACTTAACTCAATGTAAGTAGCTTATTAGGACCATTGAAAAACTCTTTTTGAGCTTGATTAGTGGGTTTTGATTTAAAATATAAAGTTGGGAAAATGTTTTTGGTGCTCCACGAGCCCTCAGAGCTGGTGCGAAAAAAGTTGCACAGTTCAAAACTGAAATTATCACTTTTCCAATGGAACATGAAAACTGAAAAAGAGCATCTTAATGGAACAGCAGCACCGACGTTGTGCACTAGTGGCGCACCCGTTTTACCAAAGGAACCACTATAAGATTATTTAATCAGAGAACAAAAATTGTATATCGGACGGATTCTGAACTATACGATTTGTAAGATATATCATAGCGTATTCCATTGAGACTTTCAGTGCAGCACTCGGATATTTCTGTCCTTTGCGGTTTTAGGTAAAAACAAGAGATAGAGCCGCGTGGTAGTGGTAGTGTTTAACAAACACAACCACAACCACATGGATTCATAGCTTACGGCAGTGGTAGTGGTTAATTACCACAACGGAATGACGTTTAGTTATTGCGTAGGCGCAGTAATTACCACGAACACTACGAAGTGTCAAATAAGCGTTCCAAAATATCCCTATTAGGAAGATTTTGGTCAGGCAGATTAACGGCAAATTTCGTTACTCTTATGGTTACCGTTGCCGTAAATAAAGGTAACTTCAAAAGGTTAAAAATAGAGCCTTTGAACGTAGTCAATCGTTTGGCGGTAAACATAACCTTACTTTTTTATTGACTTTTGTTGTTTTTTTCTCAAGTCTTTTTTTTATTTGCTTTTCTAACCATATCATGGAGGAAAATATTAATTTAGTGATAGGATTGGGAGGCGGAACACCCCAACATAAATTAAATCAGGCAATTGATTTTGCAAGATATCTTTGGTGGAGTAATAGAAGAAATCGAGCCTCTGCAAACTTATTTGTACTTACTCACCTGTTTACCACAAAAAAAAAAACGGTAAAAAAGGCACACCACTACTACTTTATACACGGTTAACAGAAAATAAAATCCAAATACAAAAAATTTTTGTAAAACAAGACAAACTTTTATAACCTAAAAATCTTCCACCACAGAATCACATCAAGTTTGGTTGGTTGTCTTTTTAGCGGTAAAGGTAGTCGCTATTCGACGCTAATTAGCGCCAGTGGTTACCTTTAATAGGGACTTATTGGGCTTTACTCTATAAGGTTTTACCATAATAAGGGAAAACCGTATTTTATTTAGGTTGAACCTTAACCATACTTTAAAAAAAAGTGTTATTGGAAGTCGCATTACTTTTCCTTACTCCTAACCTAAAATTTCTAACCTTGTAGAGATTTTCCCTGATAAATTCTCGCAAAAGAATTATATCGTCAGTGTAGCTGAACCTCAACCTTGTAAGTGTCTCCAATTTATTCATTTTTTCACATAAATTTTAAAAATTCACAAGACTGTTTTTGTTTATAAACAAAAAACTAAAACTGTAAAGAATATTAAAAAGTCGTGTCGAAAAACAAACCAACCATCAGTATTATTCCTGCTAATTGAGGTTATGCTTAAAGATAAGGGATGTACGGTAACTGTACCGAATTAAGGGATCACCGTATTTTATTACGGTTCCCTTAATAAAAACGCAGGTCACGCGCATGCTCAGATTTCAAATGTCAATTTTCCTTAATAAGGGAACGCGAAAATGTACGCCCAATAAGTCCCTAATGAAGGTAACAGCCTGACTGGGCGCTATTGCGCCTGCCCAGAATAAAGGTACAGGTAACAGACTGACAAAAAACCTGACCAAAATCTCCCTATTGTTCATACAACGATTATTTGTAGAATGTACGAATTGGACGATGTAGGGTTTGCAAAAAGTATGCCTTGTGCGATGTATCGTTATGCTATTTTACGATTTGCCGAAAGTATTGTTTGCGCAATATACAGCCATTTGCACCAACATAGTTACTTATTTAGGGGTCACTTAGAATAAGGTGGCCTAGGTTAGAGAAGAGTTTCATTTGTATTTAGAAATCTCCTAAACTACCTTACGCCTTCCCTACATCTAGGGGCCCGTTTTTGGTCCCCTAGCGCTCCCCTAACCTAAAATTAAACTAGATTTAGATACCACCTAATCATATATGTATGAGCTTAAATATACGCCCTTGCAATGATTTTGGTGTGCACAAGTTTGTAAGCAGGATGTCCTATATATATGCCTATACCTTTCTCTTTTACTCTTTTATGACTCTTATTTAAGGTGACTAACCGTCCCGGTTTGGCCGGGACAGTCCCGATCTTTAACCATTTGTCCCGGGGAAAAAATCCGTCCCGGATAGTCCCGGTTTTATCTTAGTGTCTCTTTCTGGCGTCAAAGCTTAGCGGTTCTGCACATGCGCGGCCATCGTCATCGGTTAACCAACCAAAATCCAGAAAGACAGCTGTCAAAATTTTTCTGTTTGTTTACGTTTTTAGAAAATCAGTATTTTCTATTTTTAAATAAATAAATATATGAATAGAAATAATTTTTAGGTATTTTCACTTTTTTTCCTTCAAATTAAAAAAAAAAATAGCTACCAACGTGTGGAACTTCACTTTTGTTGTTTGGAGGCATCCGCAAACACAGCACGTCTTTTTATGCGGCGACATCTTAAGCTCCAAGAAATATAAACAGTTTTTATTATAACTCCTAAAAACTTTCGCGTAACCAAAGATTCAAAATATCACAATAAAAAAATTTGCATAAACGAAAACACGGAAAACGACTATGTGTGATCAAAACAAATCAACAAAAATGGCGTCTCGATCGAAGGGCGAATACGAAGGTCGTGAAACCGGCCGCCTCGTAAAATTTTCGCGCATGTGCATAGGCGCGGAGCTAAGACGCCTCCATGACCTGCTAGATATTAGATCTTGCTTACAAGTTTGGCCTGGGAAAGGCCTATATTTAACCTCATATATATATGCACATAATGCTAGGTTATCCCTAAATATGTTGGTGGAAATGGCCGATACATTTGCGTAAAATACGCTTTAGGCGCGTTTCTGCGAGCTTACCATAGTTACTAATATTCTCTTTTTCTAAATGCATTCGTCTGAGAGAGCCCAGAACCCAGCATACCAGGAACATACCGCCTGTAGACCCTTCGACCCCGCTGTCTAACTACCTTTTTGAGATAGTTATCCCCTGACAGATATGCGGGGGCGAAGAGTGTAAAGGGTATTTTTTGTGATGGTGTGGATGTATCTCTCTTATGCCCGTGTGCACCACTTCCTCTTACTTCTTCCACTTGTTCAAGTGCCGCTTGAACTGAGGGTGACCCTTGAGATTTAGTTGGTTTGCAAAAGTTCCGAATATGTTCCACTTGGAAAAAGTAAGGAAATTATTGGCAACGTGGCAGTTATCTGTATTTTTTGTGTTTTTTGTGTGGTGATCATGATTATTACCTGTCAGCTGTCAAAAAACCAAGTAAAATTTGGGGTTGCTTTAAAAAAACAAATTTTATTGATGATTTATGATTGTATGGAGGAAAAGGCAAATAAAACTACTATAATTGGTTAACTATAAAACCTGACTATTTATTTAGTATATGTTTTCACATCGTAGTCAATACGTATTGAAAAGATTGTCTTCTTTTTCTTTCATAGAGCATGTTTTCTGTTCCGACAAAGAGAATACGATGTGAAAGCATACTACCTAATTATTACACCGCCATACCAACCCAACAAAAAAGGAGAATTTTTCGCTTAGCGAAAAAAACATGATTTTTTTTGGACATTCTAAACCTTTTTTAAAAGGTATCTCATTCTTTGAAAAGTCCTTCTTGGTAGGTATTCCATTAATTACAAAGTCTAATTCTTCATATTCTTCGTCATCCCAAAGAAGTTCCATTTTAAGCACAGACCACTATTATAATCACAGAAATATTTTAAGGCAACGGAACAGTTTTATAATCTGATTAAATTAATGGCTTTTGTTTAAAAACATAATTAAAAAAAACCCACATAACGTCAAAATGCGCTTAAGCCGAAGTAATTCTACGGCTTATTAACTGCAGCTTAAGTGCCGCTTACATGATATTCCACACCATTGCACACCAAAACTAAAGCTTAAGCTCGCCTTACATGTCAACCCAAACCCGTGCACAAGGGCATTAGACGAATGCATTTATGCCCATTTGCTCTGCGATTTGCTTAAGTAATGTGTACTAAAGAAATCCATAATTTTTAGGTATTCCGTAAATTTTATTCGTTTGCTCTGACCAAAAAAAAGTTTTCCATAGCTAGGAATTAAATCTTGTTATAAGTTCAACTACTGGATGGCGTTCCTTGTCATAAAACCATTATTTGTTGTTATTATTATTATAATTATTATTTATTATTAATTATTCTTTGCGTAAGTTTTTACATTAATTTTTCCAGCTTCAGTAAGGGTTATTTAAACATATCAAGGGTGGATTCTTTAAATGGAACGCTGCTTCTAGCGGGTCAGAATTTGGTTTTATAAAAAAATCCAAACACACGTCAACTGAGATTTTTAATTTTCTTTAATCATGCTATCTTAGTTTTTTTATGTCGTTTTGTTTACGAGGTATGGCAAAAAAATATATTTTTTAAATAGAACCCCCCGTATAGTTTGACATTTTTGAATTCTAAAAGAAATTATCTTTTTGACAATACCACACACTAATACTCTATCTCTTATGGTTTCCAAGATAGAGGCATTTAAACTTGCATGGAATTGTTGTCTATGCCCTGTTTTACAATGAATATTGAAGTTTTCCATACAGATTTAGATAAAAATATCTTGATTATCGTAAAAGATAGATCCTACTGTGTGGTATTGCTGAAAAGAGAATTGTTTGCACATTTCAAAAATTGCAAAATATACAGGGTATCCTATTTAAAAAAAAAATTGCACATACCTCGTAAACTAAATGACATAGACAAAATCCAAGATAGCACGATTAAAGGAAATTAAAAATCTCAGTTGACGTGTTTTTGGATTTTTTTATTCAACCAAATTCTAACCTGCTAGAAGCACCGTTCCATTAAAAGAATTCATCCTGTATATTGGCCTTAAAATCCCCAATGCTAGAAAGATGCCCTCCAGTGCACATAATCGTAGGGTTCTCAGTATAATTGAAGAGACAGTTTTGTTTCTAAAAAATAAACATTAATACTTATTTTAATTAAAATAATAAAACAACAAAAAAAACTTGCATAAAAATATGTGACCATAAAAACTTGAAGCCATCATCTATTGGGGCATCATGGAAATTAAATTGAATGTGGGCTTGTCTCTTCATTGACTGGTCCTAATTTGTAAGTCATATAATCTTACCAGAAACGTCCTCCATCTAACTCCAACTGTTCTTGTATGAGTGGAAACGTTGAAAAAATCTAAATCTAAATCTAGACCCTTCTGGCAAAACCATTTTCAATTATATTCAGCTCGTCCCAATCATCATTTAAAAATTCCATTTTTATTTTTTTTATCGTTTTTGAGTTGATGAGGTTAGAATTCTCTCTTAAGGATGATTTAAGGCTCGATATCTGGCATCTTAAATTTAGGTATTCCTTAGACTACAAAGAAAAGCTGAGCAAACCAAATCAGCTACTTAGCACCGTTAAGAGATCCTTAGCGCAAAGGAATCCTTAGAGAAATCGCAGAGCAAATGGACATAACGTCATTTAATCAATTGTTTTTTGTTTTCAAATTTTTTGATGTTTTTTAATAAAGATTGCCGACTGATAAGAAGTCGCGTTAAAACTATCTAAAAAACGACAGTTTTTGGGCACTAATGCTGCACGGAGAAATTTTCAACTTTGCTGGCGCCTATTTAGCCAAAATAGAGACCTTTTGCACCTGTAATTTTGATGCCTTTTTACGTTACGAGTACGAGTTATGAGGTAATAACGGAATCCCTTACTAACCGATAAAGTTTGACGTTACCTGCGGAATAATACCGTATCCCTTATAATTGACATGGTTGCCGATAGTAAAACGTTAAGTAGAAAAACGTTAGCTACGTCACAACGCGTTATTAAGTGTTAAAGTCACCTAACGGGGATTTTTCATAAGAGGTGCAAAAGGTCTCTAATATCTTGCTGGAACAGCAACGTTCTTAGCTGGAACGGGAAAGTTTTTTTGCTAGAATGTTAGGTTACTAAATTTGTTTGCTGACGTAACAGTTTTTTTGTCTGGGGCTTCTAAACATTATTTTATTTTCCTATCCGAGTTCTAGCAAGAACCTCTAGTAAAAAAATTATCTGGGTTTATACAGCAAACAAAAAAGTTTGGTTATGTTGAAAATCAGGATTCCCACCAACATTTAACATGTCAATTTTTTTATTTTTTTGTTGGTCGTTTTGTTTTAGTTTGGTGCACGGATGTCTTAATTTTTATTAAAAAAATCTTAAATTCTGACTGATTTTTATCGCGTTTTTTAATTTTCGATGGCTCATCGAACTCAACGACATGGGATGTCAGATTAACGTTATAGGCGAATTTTTCATGACCCTAACCACTCTGTGGTTTGTTAGGTTAATGACGTCAGGAATGACGTCACGGTTAACTCACTGGTTAACAGCTGATTTGGTTGACAAACACAGTATATCAATTTACGTTCTGTGATTTGGTCTTCTTCTAACCTCACTTTTATGTAAATAAAAGGTTGGACATACTATAACTACTACTAGGTACTACTATATGGTGCTGCCTTACCAACCTAGAGACAGTTATGCAAATAACTCCAGACCTACCTAGGTTCCCTATTAAAATTTAGAAGTACAATTTCAACAGCATTTAGAGGGGTGTGGGCCAGAAAAAAAACTAAGAGACCAAAAACGAGTAAAAAAATTAAGTAATTATGCAGTATACGGTCTTCTGCCATTTTTATTTTTTTATGAAAATTCTTTATAGAGGCACCTACTAGGGTCCCTAGGACCCCAAATCCGCCGACGCCGGTTTTTTTTTAAGAGAAAAAAGGGTGCCGGGAGGGTTGTAATCCGTTTTTTTGATTGTGTTGGGTTGGGTTCGGCTGTGTTGGATTGGGTTGTTTTAGTGAAAAAAAAAATAAAAAAAAAATAAAAAAAAACAACCGCCGCCGGCGGATTTGGGGTCCTAGGGACCCTATATAGGTAAGTAGGTGCCCCCATAAAGAATTTTTCATTAAAAATCAAAAATGTCGGAAAACCGTATACTGCATAATTAGCAAAAATTAGTCTCTCTAAAAAAATCGATATACTTCACATATTTTTATTGTGGCAATTTCCTGCGAAAAATAAAGCTACACCATCAGCCTTTCGACAATTCAAAGTTATTCAAACACTCGTATACACCTTCAGGCACACTGCAATTGCATTTGTTAAATAGGTAAGTATCAAAAGCAATCCAAGTGTACCATGATATATGCTACCTAGCAAAATTTACGAGTAATGCCGGGCAACAGGAAAATTATAAGATATATAGGTAAGGTACCTTTTCTTATATTTTCAAACACCAAATGGGTCATCTGTTTTGATAATAAAAAGTTCTTTGTTAACGAGTACTACACCCACATAAATCTTATTATTTTATATATATATATATATATATATAATTATTATATATATTATAACCTATTGATGTCAAAAAATCAGAGAGATGGAGAAGGTTAAACCCCCACTTATAAACTCGACGTTGGAATCCCAGATAAGCGTCAACGTCGAACGGTAACGTCGGGATTATAAATGGTGGGTAAAATGCGAAAAAAAAATAAAATTGGGATATATTAAGGACTCTTAGATATATATAACTTTTTTTTTGTCGAATTTTTAAAATTTTCGATGGCCCGTGGCTCCCTTTATAGAATTATTTATAAATACAATGAAAATGCACAAAAAAATGTATTTTCAAACTAAAAAAATGATCAGCCAACACAGACCTCACCAAGCGAAGACCATCTAACCTCACTTTCAAACTACAATCACAAACCAACTGCAAGAGGTAGTTTGCCAGGTTAGTTTGGTCTGATGTCATGATAAGAAAACCCACTCGCAAAAATGACACGGTTTATGGTTTAGTTAATTATGACGTCACACATGATGCGCCATTTTAAATACAATTGATTGTGGTTTTCAAACCACACACGCGAAAATACGAGTGGTTTGGATAACCATAACCATGGTATAAGTAGTTTACTATGAAAAATTCGCCTTATATTTCACTTGTCAAAAAAGCGATGACATCGGTGGAAAAAATCTGATAGATTTACAAACGCGCCCACCCTATGGGACCCCTCAAAAACATACCCAAACCAAAGTCAGTTTTGTTCTTTGCCGTGTTTTTGTTATATGCGTGTCAAAAATTAAAAATTTTCGGTTGATAAACTCGATTTTAAAAAAATGACTGTTTTTAGCGTGACAAATTAAATTATTTACTTCTTTATTGTCCATTGAATTTAGAAGTAATTAGAAAAATATTGTTATGGAATGTTGATGGAATTGGGATCATACAAGATTTGATCAGGAGAAATATCTATCTTCAACAGGTCCCTGAACCCTTAAGGTAGGTTTATGTGGTTTGTAGGTATACTTGCTTTATCTATATGGTATACTACAAAAAATTTTCCACAAAGTAAGGCTGGTTCATGGTTAAATTGCTTTTCCTTATTCATAACTTTTTTCTTTAACTTTTTCTGTAAAGTTAAATATTGGTTAGCTTTCAAGGTCAGTCTAGAAATGGAATTTAAGTATGAACCAGCTTTTTGTATCCTTAAAAGTGACAGAATATCAGTGACAATAGTTTTTTTTATATCATAAAAAGTTTGTTTTAAGGGTAGGTGCTAATGCATACAAAACTTTTTGATGCTGTCCACATTGAAGGCAGATTTACCCAACCCATTATTATGCTGTCCACATTGAAGGCAATTTTACCCAACCCATTATTATGCTTAAGAGTAGAGATTCTGTTTTTGGTAAACCCTTTGGGAATACCCTTTTTTTATGTCAGTGACCTTAGCTCAAGGAATGTCAAACTGACATTCAAAATGGGTGATGTGATATCCATACTTTTTGGAGTCAAATAAACATCAGAATTGGCTGACCTGAACTGAAGACAATGTTTGAATATTTTGACTTGGTGCCTTTGGAAAAAAATCAGCGGTTAGGCCAACTCTGTTGAGCTCGCTGTTCAGTTAACCTGGCCATTAAAAGTGAAAGCTTATAAAGAAATAAACAGGATAGAGTTAAGGGCAGCAAGTAAGCACCCCTATACCATTTATTTTACATGTATATGATGACAAATCAAAAAAAGTACTTCAAGCCCGTTAGTTTTTACAAAATGTGCCTCCATTCGATGTTCAGCCAATTCTGTGGGGGAAACAGCTCATGGCATTACTTCACATTAAGCATATAATGGCATTTTGACAATACATGTACAAATTCCCTGGCATTACCCCAAGATTTACATAGTAATATATGTAAAATTTTTTTTGGGTCAGCTGTTACCCCCTTGTCCAATTTATTCGACTCCAAAAAGTATGGACATGACCTACTTTGAATGCCACTTTGACATTTGGTGAGCTAAAATTCAGATTCATTTATTTGGTTTAATAATGCTAGTGCATTTACACAAGTCAAAAAGATACATTTCATTTATAATAATACAATAAAGCAACTGATGTGAAACTACCACCCTAAGGATAGCACACCAAAATGTGAAGTTTGCACCTTGGTTAACAACCCATGCCATTTAAAAAATATTTTACTACTTTTAACAAAACTAAAAAACCAAATACAAAAAACAGTGATATTCAAAATGTTTAAAAAATTCATCACTCATACTATATGGTGTCTCACTTTAAAATTTGGTGGAAATATTCAGGACTACTTGTTGTACCATCCCAGTAAGTCCCATGGACTTGCCATGAGTATGAAGGGATGGAACAACCTCCATAATCAAAGGCTCAAAAATATGAAGAAAAATGTCTAATTCCCAAACTATATCGTGTTTCAGTTAGAAATTTGTTAAAAATGCTTAGAACCACTCAATGTACCACCCGAGGAGAAAACCACTCATGGCATTACTTGGCATTACCCATATAAATTAACATAGCATTATTGGCAATACATGTACAAATTCCTTGGCATTATTACCAGATTTACATGGCATTACTGGCAATACATGTACAAATTTTGGGTCAGTTGTTACCCCTCACCAAAGCCCATTGACTTGCTGGGAATTTGATGGGGTGAAAACACCCCCATATTAAAAAATAAAAATATAGGAAGATATAGATAGATAGATCTTTATTGATGATGTACATAAAATAGTATTTTTACAAGTCAAATAAATACTAACAGTTACATTAAATAGAATTATAAAGAATAATAAAATAACTCGTTAAATTTACAACTTCAGAAAAGTAAGATATCATTTTTTGGTGCATTTTAGGATAGGGTCAGATAGAAAGAACCAAATTTATTCTTCGCCGACGTTTCGACACTTTATTGTGCCATCTTCAGAGCTCTACAAGACAAAGAAAAAGAGTTCGCAAGATAACAGAGTTCGCAAGATAACACAAAAATCAAATAAAAACATATTTCATGTCTGGGTAGGTTTGGAAATGTACATAAGTTAGTTTTGAATAAATTGATATTGAATAAAAGTTAATTAGTGGCGACATAGGTGGGTATATAATATAAAAGTGTTGCAATGTTTATAAATTGATTAAAAAAACGTACCGAAAGTTATTGGTCCTCCAAGTCAAACAGTCTTAAAAATAAAAACATATTCACAGACAAAAACACGTACAACATAGGAAGAAGATAAACAGGCTTTCCGTTGTTAAAACCACACTAATTTAAAATTTGTTTATATACCAATGTCAGGTCTTCTTTTGTTGATTAAATGGAAAAAAAAAACAATTGATAAGCACTGCTACACTGTACAAAAAGTGAAGAGCAATATATAAAATAACAAAATGGACTAGAAACATTCAACTAGTATTTTATAGAGTAACAGATGAAAAGCGACACTCTTAAAAAAATAATAAAATTCTTACGGTGCTTAAGTGATCTTATATTTTTTTTATATTATATTTATTTTATTTATTTTTTTATTTTTATTTTTATTTTTTATTTTTATGTTTATTTTTATTTTTATTTTTATTTTTATTTCTATTTTTATTTTTATTTTTATTTTTATTATTTATTTTGTTTATTATTTATTTAATTTTTTTAAGAGTGTCGCTTTTCATCCATTTAACTTATGTACATTTCCAAACCTACCCAGATGTGAAAAATGTTTTTAATTGATTTTTATGTTTTTCTGTTATCTTACGAATTCTTTTTCTTTGTCTTGTAGAGCCCTGAAGATGGCACAATAAAGTGTCGAAACGTCGGCGAATAATAAATTTGTTTCTTTCTATCTGACTATACTGATGTATCCTCTGTACACATTTTTACCAGGGATATCAGCTTTTAAAAGCTCAGTTCCTGCATTGTTTCCCTCAACTTTGCTCTAAATAATATGTCAAGTGCCTGTTTGAAATCAATAAACATCTGGTGAAGTTTCCTGTCAAATTCCCAGCATTTATTCATTATTTGTCTAACAGTGAAAATCTGGTCTATGCTTATGGTATTTACCTCTTCATTGAGTAGTTCGCAAAAGTAGTTCTTCCATGTGGTTAGGCAGGATCTCTCTTTCGTTGGTTATCAGTTGTCCGTTATTTGTTAGAGGAAGTTTGCGGCTCTGGGTTGGTATCATGTTTTGTGCTTTCATATTCCCTGAAAGTATTCTTTTATTCTGTTGTTTTGTCTGTTTTCCTCCATTTCTCTTATTATATTTAGATAGTGGTCTCTCTTTGTGCTTTATATCATTCTGCGTGCTGCAGAACTTGTTGTTTATACTCTTCTATTAGATGCTGTTGGGTGTTGAAGAATTTTTTTCCTGGTCATATTTCGTCTTTCCGTCGCTCTTCTACAGTCGTCATCAGTTTGACTTCCTTTTTTTTAAAAAAAAACAAAAGATCAAAAGATCTTGGGTGGAAATAACGAAAATTCAAACTTGGATGAGCATCCCACAAGGAACTTGGATGTTCATCTAAGTTTTAATTTTTGTTGTTTCCACCCAAGATCTTTTGTTTTTTGGTTTCTTTTCGGTTGAAGTAACTGATACGGAGGCTTTTTAACTTCTTTTTTTGTACTTCCTTCTTTGTTTTATCTTTTTGTTGAGCACTTGACTAGTCACCCTAGTTACTGTTTCTTGGATGTTCTTCCAGAGCTCGTGTATATTGTAGCCCCATTGCGGTTCTTTTATTTCTTCAGTAATTGGTTTCTGGTATATTTCCTGTGTTTGTTCTGTTTTGAATTTTGACGCAATGCGGCTTATGCTGGTCTTCTTTTTCGTGTGCATGTGCTCATGTGCATATATATTAACACTTCGTGCAATTTAGTTTTATAACTGGCTAGATTAACCAAAAAAACGGTGGTAGAACCTCGGGTAGAACTAGGCAAATTAGTCTTTTATTTTTAATACTGTTAAGTACCTTATTTGTTTTTACGATTTAATGAATTTGGTTCCTGTGACTTTTGTCTTCAAATAAAGTTTCGAACAAAGTTTCTCGTCTTATTTATCTGCTTTATACCTTTTTATCTCTATAATATAAATAACTGCTAAATCTGAGCTTTCAAAAATTGTCATGGTAAAAGTCTAAATTTACTTGTTATCCACGTAGACAAGCAATTTATATCCAAAAAATACCTGGAATTTTTTAAAAAATGGTCAGGGAAAACCTGGAAAAGTCAGGAAATTTGGAAATCAGAATTTGGTGGGAACCCTGTTGAATAAAAGGCTTTATCCTTAAGATAATTTTTTTTTTCTTAAATGCTTTTTGCTCGAGATTTTTGATATTAACTGGCAGTATATTAAACATTTTAATACCATAGTAGTTTGTACCATCCCTAGCACGCTCAACCCTAGAGTAATTAAGAAGAAGATTATTTCTATTTCTGGTACCATAGTTATGAGCATCAGAATTTCTGGAATATGTATATAAGTTGGATTTCAGGTTAACTAGGCAAGTCAGAATATACACACATGGGAGTGTAATACAACAAATTTGCTAGAACAGCAGGTTCTATACCCCAATCCCGCCATTACTCTCACACATCGCCTTTGTATGGCAAAAACTGAATCTATGTGAACTGAATGACCCCATGTCAAAATCGAGTATGACATAGAGAGTGGAAGTAAGGATAGTAGGCATTGAGTAAGGTATTTTGAGAGACTCTGTTTATTAGGTTTCGTATTAAGTATGTGTTTTTGCTGAGTTTTTTATTAAGTTTACATATATGGTCCTCCCAAAAAGGCCTGAGTCGAGAGTCAATCCCAAGAATTTAACTGGTTGTTTATTGTTTTCATCTGGGATATTTCGCAGTGAAAAAGTTATATTTTGTGTTTTTGTTTTATTTAGACTCATCTTGTTTGCCAAGAACCAATTTTTAACATTTGATTGTACCACCCCACCAAGGCCCATTGACTTGCCAGAGTTTGAAGGGATGAAAGCATCCCCATAATCAAAAGCTTGAAAAACATTAATAAAAATGCATAACTCCCGATAACTCCTGTACTATATTAAATCAAATAATTTTATTCATCTAAAGGTCTATCAAGTATGCCTTATCAGATTAGTCATAAATAACATACAAACTATAGTTAAAATTGTATAAAACATGTTAATTAATTAATTAAAATGGTATATAATATATATATAAGTTATAGTAAATACAAACAAAAATGCAAACAAACAGCTATTATGTACTTTTATTCTTTCATTCTCTTTAAGAAGTTAAACGAGCGGGTAGTAAAAACTGGGCAAGCGCAACGAGCGGCTTGTAGTCAGAATGCTAGGCCAACCACTATTTTACCCGATTTTTAGAGTAATGTTTGTCTTCAGGGACATTATATATCTTTTAGTTATATTATATGTATTATATTATATATTATCTTTACAAGGTGTCATGCTATAAGTTATTTTGGTATAATTTAGGACCCTTCTCTATCATCCCTGAAAATTTCAACGTGAAAAACCGCTATAGGTATAATATCACATGATATTTCAAACATAATTTTTGGGGTTGTTTTTAAGGGTGTTACACGGCTTGTCACGAATTGTGGTGTGAGGGTTGAAGAGTACCCTTATCTATCATTCCTGAAAATTTCAACTTAAAACTTGATCTATGAGTTAGTGAGATTTAACAAATAGGGTAAATTTTGAGGGTGTTAGACGACTCATAAGGAATTATATATATGAGTTAGTAATAGATTAGTCATAAATAACATACAAACTATAGTTAAAATTGTATAAAATATGTTAATTAATTAATTAAAATGGTATATAATATATATATAAGTTATAGTAAATACAAACAAAAATGCAAACAAACAGCTATTATGTACTTTTATTCTTTCATCCTCTTTAATAAGTTAAACGCTAGATATTATATTTAAAAAAATCATATAGAACACATATAGAATTAAAATTAGAAATAAACTTGTTTAGTACATTCATTCTTTTTTTCACCTTGGACAAAATTCATTCAAGATACAGAAATACCTAATGTTAAAATATGCCTAGGTCTATTAATTTTTATTTTTTATGAGTTTAGGAACTCTTCAATATAATAGAAAGTTGAGTCTATTAGGAATTGTTTTTCTTTATTTAAAAGCTGTCTTGTTGTTTCTGCCTTGATTTTTTCTTTAATTTTGTTAAAAAATGTTGTGCCCATGCAAGGATGGAAAAAGGTAAGTGTAGGTTGTCTGAATTTGTTGTAAAGTGTTGGTAAATTTCCGAGTTTTTTAATGTTTTCTTTGAATTATATTATTATTATAGTTAATAAAGTTAATAAAAACTATAAAAAAGATATCAATACTCCCCTCGTCGCCGATCTAACACGACCGACAACCACCGTTTGCGTTCTGCTTTCTAAAAATGAGGTAGCCCATGAATTTGCACTAACTCTAATTCCGCATGCGTTAAATGTATAAAGCAAGAGTTGATGGTCAATCATATCAAATGCACGACTTAGGTCAAAGAAAAGTCCAAGAGGCCGCTCTTTGTTATTCAATTTCTTGTAGATAAAATCAATGCAATCTAATATGACCGTATATGTAGATTTTTTCTCTGACATTTTGTTGTTCTAAAAATGATGTGATTCTTTTTGCAAAAGTGGCTTCGAATATTTTTGCGATTTGACTTTGTATGCTTACTGGCCTGTAGTTGGATGTCTTACTTTGGAATTTGGTGGAAATGCTTAGAACTATCCAAACTTTAGTGACATTCCGAGAGTTTGAAGGGGTAAAAGCACACCCATAATAACAAATAAAAGAAAATAGAAAGAAATGTCTAATTCCTGAACTATATCGTGTCTCACTTTAAAATTTGGTAGGAACGTTCAGAAATACCCAATGTACCAACCCACTAAAGAGTTTGAAGAGGGAAAGCACCCCCAAAAACAAAAGCTTGAAAAAAAATAAAAATGCGTAACTCTTGTACTTTCTGGTGTCGCACTTTGAAATTCGGTGGAAGTACTTAGAACTACCCAGTGTACCACCTCACCAAGGCCCATTGACTTGCCGGGAATTTGAAGGGGTGAAAACACCCCCATATTAAAATATAAAAAAAATAGGAAGAAATGCCAACTCCTGAACTATATCGTGTCTCACTTTAAAATTTGATAGCAACGTTCAGAAATACCTGATGTACCACCCCACCAGGGCCCATTGACTTGCCCAGAGTTTGAAGGGCTGAAAGCATCCCCATACCTAATCAAAAGCTTGAAAAAAATGAATAAAAATTCATAACTCCTGTACTATATAGTGTCTCACTTTGAAATTTGGTGGAAATGCTATCTGATGTACCACCCCTCCAAAGCTTATTGACTTGCCGAGAGTTTTCAAATTCTAAACGAAATTTATTTCAAAAGTTCACCTGTCAGTTATACTCACGAAATACCGAAATAGAAAACGTTAACGAACTTAGATACCATATGTTCCAAAGTCGAGAAGGACAAGTGGAGGTCAACTTTCTCCGTGTGAGGATTGCTCTTTTTTTTTTCAAGGGTATCAAGGGGAAATGTTGCATAAGACGCCCGAACTACTTTCCTGTCAGAGAGAGATGGCTGGCCAGAGTCATTGCACTGCAGCCATTACTGGCTTATTGTACACCCTCTGATCCTAGTTTAACCACTTCACTCCCCTGTACGAGTTTGTACAGGTCCTTAATGAAGCAATTCCTAGTGTTGATTCTAGTTTAACCACACCATTAAATTTTCCCCTGTACGAGTTTGTACAGGTACTTAATTGAGCAGTCCCTAGTGTTGATTCTAGTTTAAACACACTATTAAATTTTCCCCTCTAAGGGTTTGTACAGGTCCTTAATGGAGCAGTTCCTAGTCGTTATTGGGTTTAGCTCAACTTCCCCCTAGGGCTATACTGGCCATATTCGGTCGCCAGAGCGTCGTCTGTTTTAGACAGGGAGCACCACGAGAAGGTGAGGTTGGCATTTGGATATGAGAGGCTAGATGAATTCGCATCATACCGATCGAAAAGCTCTGGTCCCATGCCCAATGGGGGTAAGCACGGTCTCCAACTGTTCCGAGCAAATATGAAGGTTACATTATATTCACATCACTACCCCTTACTCCCCAACTTTTGCTTGCTTTGGGTAACTTTCCAGAAATTCCACAGCCAGAGTATCACAACTGGATTGCTAGATGAAGATTGTAGTACCTAGGCAGTAATAGAACTACTAAGTTGCTCTTGTTCAAAATCGTGTCAACTACCATTATGTACTTGTATGTCTAATAACTTAAAGTGTACAAGCGCATGCAAACTGCCAAATTGTGAAAACGTCACTGAGGAAGAGGAAAAAGTAGCAGATTTTACTGTAGATGAAACTTTTCAAAATGACGAAGAGGATGATTTAGATTTTGTATAAATGTTAGAGTTGAGAATAAAATATCCTTTACATGTAATATATCAAATTAAAAATTAGTTTACATACTGCATTTCTTATTCAAAACATTTTTAATTATTATTTCTTATTATTGATGAACAAAAATCGCAAAAAAAATTAAAATAATATGATTTTTTTTAAATTACTCATTAACAGTTGATTTTATCGAAAAAGTAGATATGACAAAATTTGTAGCACTCATCAGCTTTCATTAAAAAAAAAGAATGATGAAATCGGATAAACAGTTCCAGAGATAAAGTGTATTTTATAAAGCTCTACTTCCGCTATCTTGAATTGGCCCCCATTTCTATTATTTAAATGGCAATCATGGTTTTTTTGGCATCCTAATAAACCTGTATAACCACTGTAAAAAGGAAAATTGGCACCCCCAAATTATACCAATTCCTTATATTTAGCGAGCTGGCAATCAATTTAGCAGAAATTTCTGATAAACAACGTCTTTGAAATACATGTGTTATTACACCTTTAGCGCTTTTTTTTTAAATCTCACTAACTCAGATCGAGTTTCACTTTGAAATTTTCGGGAATGATAGATAAGGGTACTCTTCATCCTTTAAAATATACCGCAACCCCTTACGAGCCATCTAACACCTTCAAAAACCACCCCAACCATACCTATAGCGGTTTGATTATCTACCTATGCACAATTGACAGCTAGATTCAGATGATTTTTTATCTTTAAATGATGACACAGAACTAGTAAGTTTGTTATTGATCATTGCATTTTTTTAAAAGACCCTTTGAGGATTTAGCAAAAAATATCTTGAAGTTTCCAGTTTGTCATTGAACCGTCTTTCTGTAGTTTTCCAGAAGGGTGATGATGAGGCCTTTGAGTATATTAATCTAAAAATTAATTTTGAAAAACAACATATAGTAATGCCTATACACAATAAGAACCATTTTATAGTTGCCTTGATAGATTTAGAAAAAAAAAGTTTTTTTTATTGATCCCCTTTGTAACGAACGATTTGAGGCCCACAAGTATTTTAAACAATTTCAGAAAATTCTACAATTAAACGTATTGATCCCCACAACTGAAAGCTCATATTAAACAAAACGATGGCTTCAATTGCGGAGTCTATGTTATACACTTTTTCGAAAAAATAATTAAAAATGAAGAGTTAAAATATTTTCTTTTGCGAAGTTCTGCAAATATGAAAAATCTGTGTTTATTTTGCGCCCAAGAAGTGAAAATCGACTTTTTTCAGTGCTCTTCATGTTTCAGACGAATTCAAAACAGATGTTTGTTACACTATATTGAAAATAATATAATATGTGACTTATGCAGGGTGAATTAAGTAGGATAGTAAATTCCTCGGTAAATTCATGTTAAGTATTTTATACAAAGTGACAATTTGAAAAGTTTCCACTCCTGATATTTTGAGAACCAAAAGAGATATGTACATGTTCTTAAAAAAACACACACATACATTAGTTTTTTTTTTAAAGCCAGGTGTCACATAAAACATGTGGCCGTGGCTTGCGTGGGGTGGGCCTGTGAATGCATAACTAGCGTTATTACTTATTTATCTTTTTGTTATTTTGTAAGATTCTCTTCTGGTTTTCAAATTATTGCACTCCAGTTTCACTCTAAGTTCAAATTTTCTGAATTTCAACTACTAATATCTCAAAGTTAAAAAATTAGTTTTTTGAATTTCAATTGCTAATATCTCAAAAATTACTGACTCAAGTTAAAAAAAATACATTGTTGTAAAGCAGCCATATGACCTGGGGAATATCTGACGTTCAAACAAGCGGGTAGTAAAAACTGGGCAAGCGCAACGAGCGGCTTGTAGCCAGAATGCTAGGCCAACCACTCTTTTACCCGATTTTTAGAGTAATGTTTGTCTTCAGGGACATTATATATCTTTTAATTATATTATATATATTATATTATATATTATCTTTACAAGGTGTCATGCTATAAGTTATTTTGGTGTAATTTAGGACCCTTCTCTATCATTCCTGAAAATTTCAACGTGAAAAACCGCTATAGGTATAATATCAATGATATTTCAAACATAATTTTTGGGGTTGTTTTTAAGGGTGTTACACGGCTTGTCACGGATTGCGGTGTGAGGGTTGAAGAGTACCCTTATCTATCATTCCTGAAAATTTCAACTTAAAACTTGATCTATGAGTTAGTGAGATTTAACAAATGGGGTAAATTTTGAGGGTGTTTGACGACTCATAAGGAATTAATATATATGAGTTAGTGAGATTTAAAAAAAAGTTTTAGGTATAATAAGACATGATATTTCAAAGACCATTTTTGGGGTGATTGTTGAGAGTGTTAGACGGCTCGTAAGGGATTGTGGTATTTTTTGAGGGATGAAGAATACTATCTATCATTCCCGAAAATTTTAACGTGAAACTCGATCTATGAGTTGGTAAGATTTAAAAAAGAAGCGCTATAGGTGTAATAACATATGTATTTCAAAGACCATCTTTGGGGTGGTTGTAGATGGCTTGTAAGGGATTGCGGTATTTTTTGAGGGATGAAGAATACCCTTATCTACCCGAGAATTTCAACATGAAACTCAATCTATGAGTTCGTGAGATTTAAAAAAAATCGCTATAGGTATGAAATTCGATCTGAGTTAGTGACATTTAAAAAAAGCGCTATAGGAATTGTTGTTATTGTCACGAATGTTGTGACTGAAGGGCCGTTGCTGGGCCGAGATAAGGGAATGATCTACTCGTGTTCAAAAAAAGTAATTCGTATATTGTTAACAAATAAAATCTATACAAGTCGGTACATGTACGTTTAAATGAATAAAGTAAAAATCAACTAAAAATAAACTTACCCAATTATAAATAGGGCAATCATAGCCCGTCGTCGAAGAACGTAGCGTTAAAGGGCTGTCGAAGTTTAGAGACTCAAATGTACAGGACCAAAACTTAAGATAAACTGAAAAGGAGGACCTCTTTATTCAAGAGAGAACCTTTTCTAGTTTATTCGTGCGGACCCCTTTATTCAAGGTTGAACACTAGAATTGGACCTGGTCAAATGGACCATTTAGCAATATCGTATATGACGAATATGAGCGTTTACCTACACTTATTCAAAAAGTTTGCAAGTCAATGCATCTATTTTAATTATGTAAGTGAAAATATGAATGTGTGTATTAAAAAAGGTCCTTAGTTGGGTATTCCAAATACCATTTTTGGGGAGGCTTTTGAGGGTGTTAGACGGGGTTGCGGTATTTTTCGGTGGATGAAGAGTACCCTTGTCTATCATTCTTAAAAATTTCAACGTGAAACTCGATCTATCAGGTTCCATGCTGAGTAAGTGACCAGAAGTAAGCAGTGAAAGGTCATTAAGAGCCGGATTCATAGGAGTTAAAGGTCTAGAAAAATGGTGTAAACCCAATAACCCTAGTTAAATGAGTTTTAGTTTGCCGCCAAAATTTGGGCTGCTGAGTGGGATAAAATGAATGTGATTGACATTGTAGCGTCAAGTGTCTGAAGATTTTTTAATTCTTTGTATGCCGCAGTAAAACGTGTCGCATTATCAAAATATAAATAGGTTTGCTT
Source organism: Oxystoma pomonae (assembly GCA_963921995.1). Lineage (NCBI taxonomy): Eukaryota > Metazoa > Arthropoda > Insecta > Coleoptera > Brentidae > Oxystoma > Oxystoma pomonae. The sequence continues at coordinate 64,433,057 of OY998167.1, forward strand.
TGAGAAACGTGAAAGTTTAGTAAGTTACCCATTAAAGGTTGGATGCTCTTTGGTTTCGTTTTGAAACACCAAATGCACGTAGAAAGAACATATCTTACTGCTTGCTTTGCATCCAAAATCCAAAACTGTTGATGTAGCAAAAATTGCACAGGTTGCACACCATCATGAATGTATATTAAATGCAAATTGTCTGTAATTAAATAATAAATAATAACGGGTGTGAACGGGGTAATAATAATGGGTGTTTTTTATTAGTTAAAGAGGAATAATGCCAACGACCTCCAACCCTTAAAATTTTATTATCATCCAAAAATATATTTAGTTTTTGCAATCATTTTGGAAGGCATTTTATCCTGAATCTTTTACAAAAACGGTATGTTTGGTATATTTAATCAAAACAAAAAGGGCAGTGTGCAATTCGAAGGGTGTTTCACACAAAAATCACACCAAGCTAAAATGTTATTGATTTGTATATAAATGGACATCAATATTCCCTTGAAAACATACCCTTAAATCCGAGCTTAAATCAAAGCACACTTAACAACTTAATTTGACCCTAAAATTTAATGAGATCCAATTTAGGAAAATTAGTATGATTTGATCGTACTACATTTTGCATGGTACTATTTGCAGTAGAGATGGTTATAGGACACAATCTGTTATGCATAGCTCTTATTTCAGCCGACAACTTGTCAAACATATGTAACTGGGTTATAGCCTGGTCTACTTCTTCCTCCACTTCTTACTCATCATCATAAATATAGTTTAATAAATTATCATGTTGCACTACACATCACCTCTGATATGGTCCAATTCTAATACTTTTACATCCAAAGTACTTCTTTTAGTTGCATCACATTGCACCTACAACGGCATTGCATGTGTAAACAAAAATACAAGCACAAGTATTTCAAAATCAAAAGGTTAAATTATTTGAAATTATATAATAAATATTTACGATATAAACGTAATCAAGTTATTCCACTTGATGCCTCATTTGTTTGCCGTCCAAGTACCACTGGAGGTCTCACAATAACCCCTAAACCAACGTGAAGGTCACTGCGAAACCCCCAATAACACTTGTGAGACGTCTTTGGTTAGGTGTTGCCACAGATGTCACAAGGAGACAAACTATTGCAGCGCCCCATCCAGGTGTGCCACGTGGAGGTAGACGCCACATTCATTGTATTCCCATCTTCCAGTAGGGCCACATGAAAAACCCTTTCTAGGAGATAGCAGTAACCACTGCATCCCGATTCGACCCGCACCATCATGTCTAGCAGGGCACTTTTTTTTTTCTGGCTGCCCATCAGAGATCACGACAGCGCGGCGTGCGACGAATAATGCAGTGTGAACAATAACTGCCACCCAAGCAATACCTTATTTTAATGGTCTTTCAAACGCCTTTACAAACCTGTTAAAATTTTAAAGATCTAACGATTAGTTTTTTAGAGATTCACTTTTAAAGTTGCAATCCCGTGACACGCTGATTTTATTTTCGTTAATAACTACATTTTTCATTTCTAAGATACATTCCTACGAAGAGGAAAATTTAGCTGTACAATTTTAGCTTACTTTGAAAGTGAGTTTCTTGGAAACAAATCGCTAGATTTTTAAAATGTTAACATTTTCGTAAAGGCATTTGAAAGACCTTCAAAATCAAAACTCCCTATTTAAATTCTGGTGATGAAACTCACCCCATCAAAAAAAAATATACAACCTACGATATTCCAATATATGATAGCCAAAAAGCATCCCCCTTGAATAACAAATCGACGTGTTTAAGCGTTTTTTGAAAATCGTACTATAAATACTCGAAAACGCCTCTGTTTCGTTTTCGTTGGGACACCCTGTGCCTATAAAAAACTATGTGAGCTGATATCTTCTATATTTAGTTTTAAAATAAAATATTTTTGCAAATATTTGTTAAGACGATTATTGCCAGTTTCAGTGTCAAACACCCGGGTAATGTGAAACTAAAAAACAATAATAATATTAATAATAATAATTATGTAGTCAGTTCATCCCCTTTTGAAACATTTCCTCTGAAGATAACACAATTTTTTTATTTATGTGGGACGTATAGCTTACTTTCAATCCCATCTGTCTAAGAAAGAGATTCAATAAAAAATAATTATTATAAATCTTAGGTAGGGGGGCGACATTAGTACATAATTAGCAGAAAATTATGCCATGAATACTTTCCTAAGCAGAGGGGTTACACCTCGACATTCAGCCACACACCCCATTGATATACCTACTACTACACAACGACTTTTATTAAATCTCCTAAACATAGGGGGGGGGAGTGTAGCTTGGCGCCAAGCCTCACCCCTCCCCCCCTTTCAAGTAAGCATAACTCTGTTATTTTGAATAATAGACAATGTTGAACTCTGACTCTGACTACGAAGTTTTTTGAAAGAGGACTAAATTAGTAAATAATTTTCACAATATCCAAATTGAATTTCACTTGGGACCAGTAGGTACTATAACAATGCAAAATCTTATAAACCTACTATAAGCAGTTTTTTGTTCTGAATAATCTCCTTGTATCAGTTTAAAAAGCTTACCCTGTATATTAACATGTATAACTTTTGTATGTTATATTTTAATATTACTTTTAGACCCTCATCTATTCTAAATGGAACCTAATGAAACATCCCAATGCCCACCTCAAAATGAAAACGGCTCAAAAGAAAGCACATATTATTATGCTGTCTATACACCTAATGACTCCAGTTATGGTCCAACAAAAGTGTTTGAAGACAAAGAATCTGCTATGAAACATGCTAAGAAAAACAAAAAATCTCGCTTTAAAGCGTTTGAATTTTTTCATGAAGCAGTAGAATTTGCTGTAAATGGCTCAGAGTGTGTGAACAATATTACTAGTGTTGATGGTAATTCAATCCAAAAGAAAGAAACCACCTTGGGTGTTGGCGAGAAAGCTAGCCCTTTTAAAGGACCTAAGCCTCAGGAATTGACTGAGTTGAGGAAAGCTATAGAGAGCGGGAAGTTAAAACTTGTTCAATATGATATTTGGATGAATCCTAGGTTGTTGGTTAGCAGTGGAGACACGCCATCTATCTTGCAGGTATATGTAACCGGATATTTACATACATTTTTTATACCATCATCAAAAACACGATTTTAGAAGTAGAAGTACCAAAAAAGCCTAGGTATAATCTGTTGTTCAGATTGACAATAAAATTACAATTTCAAAAGAATGGAAGTATATTTTTAAAACCAATAATACTTAAATTAAAGGATCAAAAACTATAAATAGAAGCATTTCTATTTTTACTCCCAACTATTGTATTTTAACTTTTTAGATCACTTGTTAGTGATACATATTTTTTGAGTCTAATTTTAATTAACAACTTATTTTTGCTTCTTTAATTGTAGGAAGGGGCTAGACTAAATGCCCTACATGTTGCAGCCCGCACTGGAAATAGCACAATGGCTGAGTTTATTTTAAATACAATAACTGACCCAGAATTTATAAAACTACTATATGGAGACGACAACCAGCAAAATGCAGAAGATAGGTAAACAATTTTAATTAAACAGCAAGTTTTATTTTTATTTTATAGGAAATAGTGAGCTCTTGAATATATTTTAAATAACCAATTATTTAAATTTATAATTTGAGTCAGTTTTAATAAATTTTTGAAACTTTGTGTGCAATCTAAAAAAACAGGAGTTTTTTTGAACTTAGTATAAAATTAATCTGATTTTTGACTTTTCACACACCCTCTGGCTGAAGTGTCGAAAGTTGTTTTTTCGTTAAATTTATTTATTGAATTATTTTAGTCTTGATTTAATGATTTAATGAACTTTTATTGAACCACTAGAATTTTACAATAATTCAAATTAGGCCCCTCCACTACATTTAATTATGTCTTATAAATTGTTAGCTTATAAATATGGTAACATTTACTTAAAGATTTATATTAATAGTTTTAACAAATCGTATTTAATAAAAAAAAAGTTACGTGAAAATATTTATGTAATAATATAGGTACCCCTTAAAAAAAAAGAAGAATGATGCATTCATAAGCGTTTAACGTTTAACTAAACGAAAAATATCTTTCTAATTTCACCTTCATACTTTTTTGTCTAGTTATTGCTTTAATATTTTGAGGCCGCTTGTTATATAACACGACTCCATTATGGACAATTGAGTGATAAGTTGGTTTGTTGTTGTTAATGGCAGATTTATGTTATTGTTTGACCTAGTGAAAAGTGTCTTCCCTGGTTCAAGACTTGATGTATGCAATTAAATTTTTTTGAATTTTAAAATTCCTGTAGAGAGCATCACTTTCATGAGTATCTGTGATCCAGAGAGTATATATTTTTTATGGATTTCTTTTGCAAGGTTATTACAGGTTTCCAAGTGTTTTTTACGTGCATTTTGCTATGTATAAGACTAGTCTTGTTAAGTATTTAGGTACACAATAACTTAATCTAAGAATTCCTATAGGTGCCACTATCGATTTGACAACTTTATGTGAGTTTCCCAAGATAAAGTATCTTCAGTGTATAACCCCAGATACCTAGTAACCCTAGAGTGGTGTAAGTTAAAGTTTCCCACTTGGATAGGATTGTTAAATAATTGAAAATCTTTTGTACTTTTGAGGTTTTTTAAGGTAAGTTTATTAGCATTGAGCCATCAAGATATGCAAGCCAGAGCTTGATTTTTCCAGTAAGAGGCAAATCTGCTATGGAATTGACATAAATTAAAAATTACATAGACACTCTGCCTCCTATGCGACATATAACTTGAAAAAAGCCTATAACAGATACCTCTTATCCCAATAATATCCATCTTATTTAAAAGTATATAAATATATAACTATGTCAAATGCCTTTCGGAGATCCAGTGACACTAAACCAAATTTGAAGCCTTCATCAAGTTTTTCTTGTAGAAATGTAACTGTGTCTACTGTAGTAGAGCAAGTATCGCTAGATCCCCGAAAACCATATTGACCAGAATAGAAAAAAAAATAATTTTACTAAGGTAACTTACAATTCTTATATTTATTAGCTTTTCTAATAGCTTAGAAAGCACTGGCAACACTGAGAGAGGTCGAAAATTACTAGATTTCTGTCTATCATCAGCCTTGTGTAGAGGTATGACTCTTGCAAGATTACATCTATCTAGTATCACCCCTTGTAAACTAAACACTAGTGTAATTTCTGGTTCACATATTTTTACTGTTCTAACATCAATTCCATCCCATCCTATAGTTTTATTTGGATCCAGTTCTTTAATTAATGTTGCAAGTTCTTGGTTTGTGGTTGGATTTAGAAACATTGTATTACATGTTTGCATTATTAAAGTAAATATTAAAGCTGTCACTGATTTTGGCTTTAATCCTCAAAGTGCAGGCTGTTAAAGGCCACCAGAGAGTTTTTGATCATATTGAAATCTATGTATTTTTTTTCTATGACTTGTATATGTGATTACGGAATCCTCACCACTTAAAAATAACTGCAAATCATGATCACTAATGTCATGTTCAATTATGGAAAGTGAGACAGGACTATTATATGAAGGTGGTCGACAATGTTGAACTTGAAAGTAAGTTAGAGTTTTGAACTTGCATTGTCTTTATTTTTTTTATTTTTTCACAACGTTTTGAATGCTTATGTATCTGCAATCGTCGTCAGGTGAATACTAACAAAAACTAACACTTCCTAATCTTATATACTAGTGAACCATAAAAAAACTGTGTTCAGTGAACCGTGAAGTTTACACTTGGTTGGCTCCGTTCTTTTGCAGTTAAAATGTGTTGCCTCCGAAAAGTATGGATTTCCAAATATCCTTGATGGTAACGCTTTGTTGAGAAAATACATTATGGTTCCTCTGAATAAATGCTGTTTACTTGAACTTCCGCTTGAATAGATTTTCCTCCTTGGCGGCGATCTTAACCTCTTTCCATTCCATATGATGCTAATCGTCCCAGCAATGTTGAGCTATTTTTGATCTAGTTGTGTCCCCTTATCGAGTTTTGCGTTTGTGTTCTGTAAGGCGAACTTCCATGGGTCGGCTGGTTTTTCCGATGTAGATATCCCCACACTCGCATGGTACCTGGTAGATGCCGTTCTTGGTGTCGTGGCGTTGTGGTTTAGTTTTTGTTAATTGACTTCTTATTGTTGTGGTCGTTTTGAAGTCAGTTCGAAGATCGTATTGGTAGCCTATTTTTCTTATCTTTTCTGACATTCCTTTGATGTATGAAATTATAAGCGTCGCCTTCCTTTCAGTATTTACGTCTGTCTTCCTTTGTGTTGGTGTGGTCAGAAGAGTTTTATTGATCGTGTAGTTGGAGAAACCGTTCCTTCGGGGATCGGATCGAATTTTTTGCCTTTTCTTTATTTAAAGCTTCTTCCGTATTGCAGATGTAAGTGGCTGGATCTATGAGAGATTTTGCAATTCCCAGTTTGATTGACGCAGAGTGGTTTGATTTGAAGTTTAGATATTGTGCAGTATGAGTTGGTTTGCGATATACGAAAGTGGTTATGGTTGAATTGTTTTTGTTGACTAGAACGTTGAGAAAACGTAGCTGACAATTTTCTTCTTTTTCCAGTGTTAATGTGATGCAGTTTCTTATGCTGTTAACGTGATTTATCATCTGGAAAAAAGACAACAATACACTAGAACAATTCTTTCATCACGTCAACAGCATAAGAAACTGCATCACAGTAACTCTGGAAAAAGAAGAAAATTATCAACTCCCTTTTCTCGACGTTCTGGTTACCAAAAAGAATTCAACCATAACCATTTCCATATACCGCAAACTAACTCATACTGGACAATATCTAAACTTCAAATCAAACCACTCCACGTCAACCAAACTGGGAATCTACATCTGCAATACGGAAGAAGCTTTAAATAAAGAAAAGGCAAAAATTTGATTCAATCTCCGAAGGAATGGTTTCTCCAACTACACGATCAATAAAACTCTTCAGACCACACCAACACAAAAGACGACAGACGTAAATACTGAAAGGAAGGCGACGCTTAGACGAAGAATAGGCAACTAATACGATATGCGGACTGTCTTGAAAACGACCACAACAATAAGAATTCAATCAACAAAAACTAAATCACAACGCCAAGACATCAAATCTATTTAAGCGGAAGTTCAAAGAATCAACATTTATACAGAGAAACGTAAATTTTTATTATACAGGGTTCCTAAGCAAATCCTTAGGGGGCCAAGCAGCCGTGTATAAGACGCAGACAAACGGACGAGCACATTAGGCAGAAAAGGATGGGCATGGGGCGATGTTGTCACTACATCTTACACGTAGTAAATCCATTCCAGGTTGTTGTTTTCTAATGTTTTCCATTTTCATACCTTTAGGACTGGAACAAAAATTGTTTTTGCTCGACTTTAATACCAAACTGATGAAAGATATCGTAAAAAAAAAATATTTTTCGGCTTTTCATTTTGTAACCATTGTCCTTACGCACTGTTTACAGGCTGGGGACTGAGATACATGCAAATGCCTAACCTAAAGCGTTCATACACGGCCGGAGAAATCGACTGAGATATTTCCGTAGAAACTTTATCAAGCAAATAGGACGGGTTGACGCCTTCGAACGTCCAACCCGGGTTTTGCACTTTGATTCGAAATCAAAAAGGAGGAACAGTCAGATGTGGGGCCGTGCACAAATTACGTAACGGTGATTTTACCAATTTTTGACCCCCCTCCCTATGTAATGTTTTGTAACGGTTGGCACCCCACTCCCCTAATATTACGTAACGATTTCAAGACCACTACCCCCCCCCCAAAAAAAAAACTTGTCACTTATTTTCATTCCAAATTTTCTTAGTTTCACACAAATGCAAACGCTGTCGAAAACCCCCCTCCCCCCTACGTAACGTTTTGTAACCCCCTCCCCCCTATGACCATTACGTAATTTGTGCACGGCCCCTGTAGTCCCAGTGGAGGAGGGCGAGAAAATTGATATTTTTTTCTTAAAAATTATACTCTAGACCTATTTCTTTGCGTTCCCGAAATTACGTAATTTTTGAGAAAAAATTGTAAGCGGCGCCATTTTTATTTCGTGCTTTGTTTTTCTAACATTTTTGCGTTCGGCTAATTTACTTGAAAAATTTTTGTCTGCGGCGCCCTTTATCTTCTCACTCGAAACCAAGATCCCACGTTTTAGGAAAACTGATCCCGTCTCTGTTTCTAAATTTTTTCGAATAAAAGTAGAGTATGACCATGGGGGAAATAATTTTTTTCTACGGTATGACGAAAATTTCGAGAAAGTTGAAGAAAAAAATAAAAAAAGTGGCACAGTTCAAGTTTTTCGTAAAAAAACGTTTTTTGTAAAGAAAAAGGGCAAAATAAATCTTTTCACCCCTTTTTGGGTGTTACAAATATTGGCAGCCCCTTATTTTTCGCTTTTACCCTCCCGCTAGTTTTGAAGAATTGGTTCGCTACATGTTTCGTGATCATGTCATAAAACACCTCGAAAATATCAAATGTAGTGTAGGGCCAGCTTTATTTAAAATCAATAATATCGCAAGCAAAAAGCTCTGCAGGAAAAACAGCGCCGTTTATTGATTTCTTTGGCTGCTAGTGCTAGCTGCATGGTTTGGCCGTTTCCGGATAGATGTCACTAGTAGAACAGAATGGAAAGAAATTTAATTAAAAGCGAAGATATTTCTTTCTAATGTTAACAACCTCACGAGTTTATCGCTCAGTATCGTAAATAATGGACCCTGCCGCCTCCTTTAAGCAAGAAAAAGCTGTGGTTTGGACCTGAAAATATCTAATTTTTAATTATGTGCCGCCATCTAGCGGAATTTGCAGACATCTTGTCAACGGTTATTATTGCAACTATGATTTATGCTCACAATGAAAGAATGGCGACAATTTTTTCTCATGAAAGCAGCTCAATATACCTGTTTCTTTTGTGCGCGCAGAACTTTCTATGCCATTTCTGTTTGATTTATTGAAATCCTATCTCTAAGGAAAATCTTAGGAACCCTGTATATAAAAACAGCTTTCAAGTTGGCCAACAACTATACCCAAAGATATTGTTTTTTTTTAGGGTTGGTTTGAGGTTAAAGGAGAAGACCTGCCTAGACTTGTTTTGCTTCAAATTACAGATAATTTTATTCACTACAAAAATGTAAATACAATAATTTTGTTAAGATATTGGCAAAAATCTAAAAAAATTGTACCTTTAGGGGGTGATTTCACACCTACTGCAAGGCGGGGTCCCAACATATCATACAAAGTATGTTGCTTCTTTCATAAAACGCACAAAAGAAATTTGTAGCCTGTTAAGTTGGTCATAGGGGTATTCTTTATCTACGGTCATAGAGCGTTCGCGTATACGTGGGATATAGCGCAATTATAAGAATCTCATCTATGCAGTCTTGCGTTGAGCTTTTTAATCATTTTTTTTATTTTTATGTTATTAAGGCAGCGAGTCCAGACGCGGATCCAGAAGGGGTGGGGCGCAAATTTTAAAAAAACTGTATTATTTTTTTCATAAAATATAATACAATTTCAGTCATATGAAATCAGAGCCTAAATCTAGGATACAAATAGGAATTAATATTTAACAAGATATACAGGGTGGATTCTTTAAACGGAACGATGCTTCTAGCGGGTTAGAATTTGGTTGAATAAAAAAATCCAAAAACTCTACTCTGTCTATGTCATTTAGTTTACGAGGTATGCCAATATTTTATTTCTTTTAAATAGGAGACCCTGTATATTTTGCAATTTTTGAAATCTGCAAACAATTCTCTCTTTAGCAATTCCATACAGTAAGATCTATCTTTTACGATAATCAAGATATTTTTATCTAAATCTGTATGGAAAACTTCGATATTCATTCAAATATCCCCCGTAAAACAGGGCATAGACAACAATTTCATGCAAGTTTAAATGCCTCTATCTTGGAAACCATAAGAGATAGAGTATTAGTGTGTGGTATTGTCAAAAAGAATTTTTTTTTTATAATTCAAAAATTTCAAACTATACAGGGTGTTCTATTTAAAAAAAAATATTTTTGCCATACCTCGTAAATAAAACGACATAAAAAAAATCTAAGATAGCACGATTAAAGAAAATTTAAAATCTCAGTTGACGTATTTTTGGATTTTTTTATAAAACCAAATTCTAACCCGCTAGAAGCACCGTTCCGTTTAAAGAATCCACCCTGTATATGAAACTTAATTTTAACCACTGGCGGTTGCAGCTTTTTTTGAATTGGGGGGTAGCGTGCGGTTTAGTAGGTGTAGGGTTGGATTAGTGTGTACGAAAAAAAATACACATACTTTATGTAAATTTAAAAGCAAGGGCGATATTCCGTGTATCTACTCTTAATTCTAGATTAAATTTTTTTGACTTGAGAGAAAACTAAATTAGGTATGTTAAAAATGTGGAATTAAAGTAAAATTGTAACAATTAATGATGTTATAGCGCGGTAGGCAAAAGTTTTGGCAGTTTATGCAGAACACGAATCCAAAATGTTGATATCTCTTTTTAACAAAAAATGTGTGTTGAACTAGCTGCCAAGGGCCGCTGGATTGTGATGGGATCCAGCCTCAATTCTAGATTTATTGCCAAAACCCTGGCATAATAAATGGTCCGTAGGTGAAAATTACTATAAAAATGTCCTTTTATACACGTTTTGAATGCGGTTGACAAAAATTGCTTCAGATTAAACTAAAATTGTAACTCAATCATTTCGGGCATTTTTTTTTAATTGAAGCCAAAAATTCTTCAAAATTTTTTATCTCTCACGTTTTTTTGTTAAATATTTAAAATATAGTGAGTCGGGTTAGTTGTAAAGGGGGGGGGTTTCAATCATCTCTCTTTTACCTACCAGTATGGTAGTTGTGTTTTATTTAAGTATATTTATTTTACCTACAAACGATTCAGTCGGACCAGGGTTTTTCTTATTTTCTTGGTTTCATAGCAGGATTAAATTTATTAAATTATTTAGTACAGTTCAAAATCGGTTCAAAACCACAGTTATGACATTTTAAAGCAAAAAAACGGGAAAACCCCGCAGGCAAAGCGATTCGATTTGAGTTTGAGCGGCGGGAGGTGAAGTGGTGAGGGAAAAGGGGGCGGGAAGGGATAGAAGAGGGAAAGGTGGAGAGGGATAGATTGTAGAAGGGGGAAAGGATGTCAAAATTTTAAACACGTAAAGTCGCGGGCAATAGCTAATAATTTTTATTTTTACAGGTGTAAAATTTTACTTGACCTTTATCTAAACACTCCAAATAAGGGCATGAATGACACTCCACTGCATATTGCAGTAAAATGGGGAGCGGTTGAGGTGGTGGAGGTCCTAGTTTCTTACCCGGAGTGCAATAAAATGAAGAGAAACAAGTATGGCAAGTTACCGCACGAGGTAGGCTTTTTTTTAAAACGGGATCGTTATGTCATTTCTAAAAATAGCTAATTTAAAATCTAGACAAAAAAGCCTGTTGTAAGGTTTTTAAAAATGCGATAAAAGTTAAAAAAATATTGTTAAGATTATTTACCTCATTCATTATAAAAGCGAGTTGATTTTCACTTGATTTTAGCGAAAATTTTATACCAGTTGTTTTAAGCCAATCAGATGCCTTGTTTTTGACAGGTTGCTATGGCAACAACCCGAATTTTTCGGAAATTTTTTCGGTCACGTGACCTAGTTAAAAAATTAATAAGTGATAATTTCCCTGGCTTGACAGCTGTCAGGTTCAGATGTCAGAATAACAACAGAGGCGTAGGTACAATTTTCTATTCATTTTATGATATTTTCTTTGCGACAACAAAATTTAATATGACGAATAATAATTAATAAACAAAACAAAAGAGATTGGTGGAACGTCAATGCGCTGCAGCAGTCACAGCCAACTTTGCAGATTTTATGTTTCCTACCTAAATACTTACTACCGCGTTAAATTGCCATCGACTTTGCAAGAGAATAATTAATTTTCCCTTCTTTCTAGTAGTATAAGATTATTAGAGTATGAAGAAATATGTACATTTCGGGATTTTGAGAATCGTTTTTTTTACTAGGGCAAAGGGAAAGTGAAGAAAAAAACAAATTCAAACTATTTGAAATACAAAACACCTAGCGTCAAATATAACACATGTTCCTATACACCTATTTTTCGCTATCCTCTAGTACTATAATATTGTGTGATTTAAATAGAATATAATCAACTTGATACAAAGATGCAAACCTTATTTTACTAGAATACCAGGGAATTGTAAAAATAATAGATGAATAAATGTATAGCCACAATATAGGTAACACAGACAAATAAAGTGTCAAAAAAGTAATTAAATAGCCACCTTATATTAAAACACCAAACCTTAAAGCAAAATAAACGCTTGCCAAATTGTCAAAATTTGTATTTTTTTTTTAAAAATAATTTTTGGTATAAAATTTTCGAACCGAATCTCCTACAAGCTTGAATTAATCTCCGTAAATTTTTTCTAGGTGCGAATTTTCTTATCAAAATTCAAGCTCTAGGGAGATTATAAGTGACAATCGGCTGCTCAGAACGGTGATCTTCACCTACAGAAAAAAACGATAATTTTTCTTGTTGAAAATGATCTACAAAATAATCCGAAAATCTTGCGTGCATTTTTTTATGTTTTCCCGACTAAAGTAGAGAAAACAAAAATACAACCAAACAGTTTTTCAAGCAACAAACCTTCGATGAAGATTTTCGATAATTTCCCCATCCCCTGTTATGCCATGGCTATCCTGATTTTTTTATTGTAGGTTGTTTGCGAAAGAGTGGATAGTAAAGTGGGAAAAAATGTTGCGAAACGAATCGAATCTTTGCTTTGTGATAACTACTACGTTCCTGTTCTAAGGACAGAAGACAACACTTTTCCTCCAGTTATTGGGGAACCTTTTTCACCGGCCAGTCCTCCGGTAAGTGTGATTTTAAAAATTTACCTTTAGCTCAGATGTATATGGGTCATTCTTGAAAAAAGGTAACATTGCATGTAATTGGTTTGTAAGTTTAAAACCACTTATCCTTTTGAAAAAAAAAGTAGGCAGATAGTTAGTGTACCCAAAGGCTAACATTATCGAGCAATAATGAACTATCCAAGAATTGTCTTCATGGAAGTAAAGTTGTTCACACTATGTGACATGTCACGTGGTGTGATCTGTCATTTTCAAAGTTAATAGATTCAGATAGAATGTCACGTGGTGTGATCTGTAATTTTCAAAGTTAATAGATTTTAATCTAAAAGAAAATACCTTGTTTTTTTTGTTTTTTGTCTTCAACAAAAAACAAAAAAAAAACATGTAATTGAATTTGGTGTCACTCGTGTGATCACATGCAGTCACAGATTTTTTTAAAAATCTGGAATCACTACATACAACACCCAACTTATTTAGCTGAAAATGTGGAAGCACAGAAGACACAGTTTAGGAGTGTAACCTGAAATGTGTTACATAATTCAGTTTTTGTGAAGTTTTGGTGGTTTTAAAACAGTATTAACGTTTTGGCCGAGATAAATGTCACACGTGTTTCTATATATAGGGTGGGCTTTAAAATTTTGGACTGTTTTGATTTTCTAATCACTTTTTTGTTCCTTAACCGATTTTTATAAATGTTAACTTTTTGGAAAGGTAACTAAACAAATTTTATAATTTTTTAACAAAACACATCATATGTCAAAAATCCAAGATGGTGGAAAAAAATAAAAATCACATTTTTAAAAAAAAGATCTGCAACTTTTTTTTTACCACCCTGTATTTTTTATAAAGGTAAGAAAGCTGACGCTATTTCACATTTAACGAGGTACCACTCATAAAATTCGGTTTACTACAAAAGTTATGTGTTTTCAAATTTCCTCTAAATATAGAACCTATTCTAAATACCAAAAAATGTTTTTTTTTAATAACTTTCTAATTTTTTTATCGGATTTTTATAGATTAAGCCTTTTTGCAGCAACAATTGTTAAAAATTTACGATTTTTATATAAAAAAATGTCAAATGTCAAAAGTCCAAGATTTTCAAAAACAGATCTGCAACTTTTTTGTGAGCACCCTGTTAACTTTTTTAATAAAATTTAGAAAGCCTTTACCATTCGACGTTTAACAAAATATTACTCATAAATTTTGGTTCATTTATGCAAAAGTTTGACTTAAATTTCCGCTAAATACAAAACCTATTCTAAATACCAAAAAATGTTTTTCTGAATTAACTTTTTAATTTTTTATCGGATTTTTATGGAGTAAGCCTTTTTACGAAGACAATTTTTCCAAATTTACGATTTTTTTTAACAAACATGTCAAATGTCAAGATGGTCCAAATCCAATTCCAAGATGGTGGACATAGTCTAAAATAAGGTTTTAAAAAACAGATCTGCAATTTTTTTTGTGAGCATCTTATAGACTTTTTTAATAAAAATAAGAAAGATTTTGCCATTTGACGTTTAACGAGGTATTATGAAAAAATATTTAATTATTGTTGCTTGGTGGTTTATGAAAGTCACAAAAGCTGAAGACGTATTTTTATGACCTTTTTATAAAAAAAAATATGTTTTTTTTTTAATTTTTTCGCCCGATTTCGAAATATTCACAAGTTTATAATAAAAGCAAAAAGTAAGCAGGTCATGGAAACAAAAACTTAATAATGTCGAAACGTTACAGGACGCCTTTACTTTTTGCATTTAACATGGCTTAATATTAAAGGAAATATATTTTGCATAAATTAATACAAAAATCATAAAATTTATGAGGAATACCTCGTTAAAAGCTGTTTTATTTTTATTAAAAAATCTACTATTTCCGCCAAGGACTTTTGACATTTGACATTTTTTATATAAAAATCATAAATTTTAAACAATTGTCTTGGCTAAAAGGCCTACCCTTTAAAAATCCGATAAAAAATTAAAAAGTTATTTTAAAAACTATTTTTTGGTGTTAAGAACAGGTTCTGTATTTAGAGGAAATTTGAGTCAAAGGAACTTTTGCATGTCGAATGGTAAAGGCTTTCTAATTTTTATTAAAAAAGTTGACATGGTGCTCACATAAAAGCAGATCTGTTTTTGAAAATCTTGTATACTATTTCCACCACTTGACATTTGAACAATTGTTGTTGCAAAAACGCTTACTCTATAAAAATCGGATAAAAAATTTAAAAGTTACAAAAAAGTTTTTTTTGTCGTTTAGAATAGGTTCTGTATTTAGAGGGAATTTGAGCAAACGTAACTTTTGTATGGGTAAACCGAATTTTATAAGTGGTTAAACGTGAAATAGCATGTGCTTTCCTACTTTTATAAAAAAAAATACAGGATGGTAAAAAAAAGTTGCAGCTTTTTTTAAATATGATTTTGAATTTGACATATGACGGTTTTTGTCAAAAAATTATAAAATTTGTTTAATTACCTTTCCAAAAAACTAACATTTAAAAAATCCACTAAGAAACAAAAAAGTTATTAGAAAATCAAAACAGTTCAAAATTTTAAAGCCCACCCTATATTATTGAATGTACAGGGTGGATTCTTTAAATGGAACGGTGCTTCTAGCGGCTTTGGGGAAGAGGTTTTAAAAAAAGCTAAAATCGAATCTTTAATGATTTTTTACGGGCTTTCCGCCTATGATAAAAAAAATTGGGGCCCCCAACTGGAGGCCCAGGGCCCACCAACTATTTTTTTTTTTTTAAATAAGAAAGTACCACTTGTGGCACCTTTTTGGAAAGCTTGTAAAAAAAGAAATTTAGCGCACTATTTTTTTTTTATCTGTCAACCAATGTGTCAAAAAAAATTAAAAAATTATTTTTTGTCAATTGTTTTAGCTTCAAAATAAACTAAATATTTCTCTATTTACTAACCGGAATAAAAACAATACCACACAAGGACATTATTGACGGCCCATTTGGGGGCCCTCACTGAAGGACCAGGGCCTTTTTAGAAAACTTGATGAAAAATAAATTCGATTAAATAACTTTTTTTGACATCTGTTAACCCAAGTGGCACCTCCTTATGAAAAAAATATTGGTAGGCCCTGGGCCTATAGTGAGGGCCTCCAAATGGGCCGCCAATAATGTCTTTGTGTGGTATTTTCTTTATTCCGCTTAGTAAATAGAGAAATATGTAGTTTATTTTGAGGCTAAAACAATTGACAAAAAAATAATTTTTTTAAAATTTTTGACACATTGGTTGACAGATGTCTAAAAAAAAGTAGTGCGTTAAATTTTTTTTTTAACAAGCTTTCCAAAAAGTTGGACCTCCAGTTAGGGGCCCCAAAAGTTTTTTTTATCATGGACGGAAAGTCCGTAAATTTTTTTAAAAGATTCGCTGTTAGCTTTTTTCAAAACCTCTTCCCTAAAACCGCTAGAAGCACCGTTCCAATTGAAGAATTCACCTTGTATAAGGAGTAAATGGTAAGATATTTATTTTCAAAAATGTGATTTAAGTATAAAAAGTAGGCATTTAACTAACAGTAACAGTAACTTTTTAATTTTTTTTGTTATTTAGACATTTTGCTAAATATATCACTAGTGTGGACATCACTAGTGTTATCTTTCAGAATATTTTATTGATTTTTTCGCTTGTAATTAAAAAACTCAATAATTTTTAGAAATAAAATGGCAATAACTAGAAAGTGTTTGGCTAAAGCATCAGAAACTAAAAAGGAAATAGAAAAATGAGAGAAAATAAGATTACAAGTAAGGGCTGCTATGCGAAAATTGATGCAAAAGGTATATGAAAGTATGATATACTTGTCACTCGTTTGAACAAAAACAAACATTACTCAAAAACTAGAGATTTGTTATCTCGGTTGCATATCATATTATAGTATGTTCGCCCATACCAACATATTATATTCACTTAAAAAGTCGTAAATTAATTTTTGTTTTTTCAAAAACTATTACACCAAATGTTACCATTTTTCAAGAACAACCCATATACTATAAACTATAGTATAGTGTGAGCATTGTTGATCGTACCAAGCACAAAAATTAAAAAATTGCTCCGATTTTGTATTTCACTGAGTGGGAGGGTTTAATGGACGAGAGTAGAAGGGGGAGGGGTTGGGAGTTGGAGGGTGATGTGCAGTGGCAGAAGGAAGCTACAATTTTAAAACGCGACCAAAGTCTCGGGCAATAGCTAGTTATTTTAAAGTATACTTTCTGTAAAATCTAAAAATAACTTTTTAGGTTCTAAATAAAGACCCCTTAAGCCCACGTTTAGAAATTCACGCCTATGCGGGTCCAATAGACAAAAAAGGCGCGGAAATGCTCAGAAAAGTATGGAAGACTCCTCCTCGTTCTATGAATTCTCCAAACGGAATCAGAGGACCGCTAGATCACATGGCCGCCCTAAAACTAAAGGATCATCAAAAAGGCTTAGAAAGAATAGGCAATAGGATTGCTAAAACTTTTAATGTTGGTTGGAAAGAGTATTGGAAATTCCTGGATAGTTTTATTGACATTTGTTCCGAAGAGGGACTTAATATGTTGGAAAAATATTTGGCTGCGAAAAATGATAGTTTAAGTGATTTATACAAGTGTACAAAAAGTGATTCCCCGTTGGAAATTGACGTAGAAGATGTAATTAGTCCTATAAGCAATCTCTGTTCTGCATTTTCAGCATTTAAAATAAACGATTCAAGTCTATATGACTCGGGTGACCAAAAACTTGACACTTTTGACGCCTTAACTCACGTAGAGAAAGCCTGTCAAGTATTCACCAACCGAATCATGAATAATATTTCTTTAGCGTTGTGCTGTAATGACACTGAATACGATAGTGTATTAAAAACCCTTGAAACTGATGTTAAACAATTAGAGCTACTTATGAACAGTTACATGGACGACGATAGGTTTTATAATGGCGTTGATTTTCAAAAAGTGCATTGCCGATTGGGTGTCCTTATCGGCCAAAAACTTTATAACAATGTTAAAGACACCGACGGTTTTATATTAGTCAACAAAATTGAGGATATCGCTTCGAGTATAGCGAAAACTTTGGACTGTTTTTCCTCCGACGATGAAAGTCATTCCAAACCAAACTTAAATATTAAACCTACGACCTACAGAAGGCAGTTAGTATGTTTAATTTCAAATATCACGGCCGACTTATCCGAGAGACTTAAATCGGAAAATATCTACCAAAATCCAACTGACCTCAAACTAACGTGGGATACATTGCAGGCGTGTAGTTGTGTGTACCATGTCAAAAAAACGAAGAAAAATTGTCTCTCTAAGAGTAGCAGTTTTAAGAGTAGTAGGGAATCGGCTAAGACGGATTTACAAGGAGTTGCCAAAAAGTTGTTTGATGGGAAACCAGGTTTGTATAAACCATATTATTATTATAGTAACGTAGGTTTTAATTCCGGAAAATTTCACTTTGTTACAGGATAAAGTAACAATATCTTCCCACGCGTGCATATTTGCACACTTTTTATATATTGAAAGGTTTATTTGGAAACACATTTATAAAAATATCATTAGACCAGGAGTTTTTTTTACCTTGAATTGAATTCAGGTCAAAATAAAACTTTTCCCATGAAAATTCTAAACAAAACAATGAATTCATTTTGTGTTTTGGAATCCACCAGCGGTGCACCATAAAACGGGTTATGGGGCGAAAAGGGTTTTACCCCTGAAAAAATATCTTCCCGGCGAAAAAGGGTTTGACTCCTGAAAAGATTTCTTCCTATACTGCCGTCCTAATTAAAAACCCAGTAAGTTCCATACAGTTAGCATGGAACTTACTGTGTTTTTAAGTAGGACGGCAGTATAGATTCTTACAATCACTCGACATGCTGAATGATGTTATCTCTGAAACGTAACCTATGTTTTAAATTTGATCTAAATATCTGAAAAGATGCAGGAGCTAGTTATATTTAAAAAAAAACTTGAAACTCTCTGTAGATTGGTAACGAACTTAGATTAAAAAGAGACAAGATACCTGACACTTACGGAGACTTTACCTTTCTGTGTTTACCTTTCTGTGTTTACCTTTCTGTTGTTTACAGTAAACACACCATTGGCGTACCTACTTAAATATAAATTTAAAAAATAATTTAAAAAACATTCAAAAAATAATTCTGCCAATTTGAGCTTTGGAAGCTTCCTAACAATAAATGTTTATACTATAGTTTTATACAAATAAATGTATAACAAAGTTTGTATATGATTTATTGCAATTTCAATTTTCAACACAATCAAATTATTCCAAACATTAAAACAAAGAAACACAGTTCACAGCACCTGGAACATCAAGAAAAAAAAATATAATATTACCTAGTAGCTAAAATTTATGCTATTGTGTTTGTGAAATGTTCCTCATTCAAGCAAATGTCATTTTAAAATGCACAGTGGACCTACGTAATCTGTGGTTATAGGGGCCTTTTTTACATGGGAAACTAGGTAAAACTATATGATTTTATCTTTCTTTAATTCGAAAAAAGCAATATTTTATTTGAAATAGAAAATTTAAGTAGGTACTTATAAATTGAATAAGATAAAGGCATTGAAATTTTCCTATACTAACTAACAAATTAGGTTCAATATTCACAGAACTCTTGATCGAAAGAGTAGAAATTGATAAATTTTTAAGATTTTGGCCTTCAGTTAAACCTATGATTTTGTAGAAATGGCAAGACAAAATTTGTGATCTTCATATGCTTGTTCTATACGGAATTATTAAACTTTATAATTTTTATGTAAAGCTCATTTGTCAGTTTCCTACCTAAAACAGTGTTTCTGTCATATAGAAGATTTTAAATTTAAATTTGCTTCAAAAAGGACAATTTCACAAGTAATAACAATTGTTAGAGTTTTTTTTCTTGAAAGTTCGAGTCCTATGAATTGAGAAATTGAAAACATGTTTGGCAAATACCACTTTGAAGAGATGGGGAACATTTTTTTTTGGTTCCTATTATCCGTATTACTTTATGCTATTACTTTTCTGTAGCAGCCCTATAGTAGATGAGTAAATAAAACCAAAATCCAAATTAAATACCGATTTTAATACAAAAGTTTTATTTTCATTAAAATTTATTTCAAAGAGTCTTAGAATTACTAAAAATAAAGAAAAATTTTAAAAACATTCAAAGCATTTTTGTTTTATAGTATAATAATATTTATACTATATTGTCAACGGCTATAAAAATGTGTGCTAAATTTTAGTTGAATCAGATTCTTATTATGCCAGACATAGTGCAATTTCCCCAATAATTGTTTTTAAAACATAAGTTTATAATAAAGAGTTCGATTACTTATACTATCTATATTAATACAGAATATAGCTAAATAGGAATATAACAAGAACTCACCAAAAACAAGCAATAAGTAATTATGTAAATGCTAATAAACTTTTATTTAAACAGCTGAAGTAAGTAATTAATTGGCCTGGTAATTCTAATTACAATTAGGTAAACATTAATTAGTAAGCCAATTGTTTTCTAGATTTTTAGATAGATTTTGTGTAATAACTAGTATACTTTTTCTAGTTTAAATCCAAATACAGAAAATTAGAGTAAAGAAAAGGGGGAAAAATAGAGCCAGAAATTATAAATTAATAGTGGTCATCCACCTGGATCTATGTTCCCTATTAATTTATTATAAAATATCTTAACATGAGAGTATTTTTGATCTGGTGCGTAATGTTTCGTGATGTTTTAAAAGTTAGAAAATTCAGACTGTAGCAAAGTTCATCAAGGGAGGAGATACGATTTGGAAAAACGTAGAGAGGGCATTCACACAAAATATGAAATAGTGTTTCGTTACTTTGCATATTGCAAATGGTGCATATTTCATTTGGGTTAATTCTGTAGATTGAGCCTCTAAAAAAAAACTTTAAATAATAGTTGTTGGAAAGTCTTAGTTGTGCCAATAGTCTTTGAGTTTCAATTGGGAGGTTAAGTTGCAACAGAGGTTGGGCACTACGTGTCTGTAAAAGTGAAGGATAAATGATTTTCTTGTAAAGTAAAAAAAAGTTTGGAAAGAAACCTTTTCTTGTTACGTTTAAAAAAGGCACTGCTCAGTTGGGAAGACCATGGTATTTGTACTTGTATAAGCCCGAATAATTCGCTGTAGAATCCAATTGTATCTAATGTCCGTGGTGTTTTTCAGCTGGATCAACCTTAAAAAGCATTTTTTTGGAAGTCTGGTATTGTCCATATCGAGAACGGAAATAATAAAGTTTATGGAAGCTTTTAAAATGTTGTAAGTTAGCATGACCCTGCCAGTTTCAACTCGAATTACTGCATCGGGTGCAGTTAGTGCTAGATGCAAAAGACATTTAAAAAAACAGTTTAAAAAAAATAGCGTAGTCTCCATATAGAATTAAAAAGTTTTATTCTGATTGACCAATCATTAATTTTTGATCTTGCAATAACTTGGAGTAATGACCCCGTGCATGTTTGGCTTTTTCAGTAGTATTGTACGCCATTTCCCTGAACATACCAGAACTGCTGAAAGTAGCCCCTAGGTACACAAATTTGTTTACCTATTCTATGGGTTCCCCTTTGTAAGAAAAGTGTACGTTTTGTCTTACAACCGCCTTTGGAAAAAATTAATATTTTTGTGTTAGAGGTATTAACAGTCAGCAAAACATAAGTAATAACAGGTCTGTTAGGTTGTCAATAGAGACTCCGGTGGCACCATTTTGACGAAAAAATATTTCCATGTCGGCTACAAAGTGTGCAAAAAAGAAAGGGCTCATAGTTTCCCCTTGCAAAACACCTTGCGTTATGTTAATTGGGGTGGTTAAGCCTTCAGTACATTTTGCTTTCATTGTAGCATTATTATATAGATTGGAAAAAAGGTTTGTAAAGGAAGAGCTAAATCCAATATTGTAAATTTTTGGCCAAAAAAGCTTATGATTTAAGGAGTCAAAGGCACGTTTGTAGTCCACGAACAAAGCGTAAATTTTCCTTTGTTTTAACTTTAAGTGAATTTGCACGGTACTACTTAGTACACAAATATTATCGCTACACCCTCGATTTTGCCTAAAGTCTGATTAGCATTCAGGTAAAGTTTTGTTACTTTCCGCCTATTTATTAGCACGGTTTAGGATAAAAGGGCCTTTTTTGTGAATATTGTTAATACTAATTTGGCTACAATTTTCGGGTATGTAGTGTGTATTTAGTATGGTATTAAACAAGCATGTTAGATAGTAGATCCAATTGAGTAGGAGATTTTTGTATAGCTTATTGGGTATTCCGTCTATACCGGGAATTTTACTGTTCTTGGTTCTGTGCAGAATCACGTATACTTCGTTTGTAATAATTTCAGCATCCAAAGTAGGATGTCGAGCGCCAAAGTATGACGTGTTGTCGAGCACACGTGGTGAAAAAACATTCTGGTAAAATGTTTCCCATATCTGGGCAGGTAGTACCATATGGGGCTTGCACTCGCGAAAGTTTTTAAGGTTTGACCAGAATGACTGCATCCCTGCTACTGCCAAGGTGTGATATTAAGTTTTTGGAGTAGTTATTTTAATTTTTTTTAAATTAAAGATTTATAAGCTTTTTTTTGACTTGATATACATTGAACAATATAACAGAGGCAAACATACCATTCTTCACACTCATCTTTGTATCACAAAGACTTATGCTGTCGCCGTCTAAGTTCGTCGTTGGAGATGACTTAAATTTTGTTATTTTTTCTGGTCATTAGCAGAAACTTACTTAAACTGACTTCTTCAGTACACAAAGTCAATAATGCTTAGGGTATATAGAGACATCTAGGACAGGGCGAGCGCAGATGGCAACGGCGGCACTATAAATCAAGCTTAATATTCTGATAAGAAATAGGAATTCAATATTCTTACAAACCTGAATACATGTGAAGTAATTTTTATTTTTGTTTGTTTAAGGACTTTATTATTATATTCTTTATAAAAAAAAACCTTCCAAAATATCTCATTTGCGCATTAATTACTTCATCAAAAGTATGTTTTATTTTATCGTCTTTATAAAAAAAACCTCGGAAAAATCCGTACAAAATCCTTCGAAAATATCAATAACGCATTAACTACTCCATCAAAAGTATTTTAAATTTTGAAAATTAAAAAAAAAACGTGTTGGTTGATATTTTAATCTGAGGATCTACTATTTTAAGTATATTTCATAAACTTTTTTTATTTTCTGTGTACCTATCGGCATGTACCGCCACTGACTGATTTCACTTGCTCCTCCTTTGTTTTCAAAATATTGGACGATTTGTTCCAAAATATCACTTTAAATGGTTTTTAAAAAACACTAACTTAACTTAACTTTTTACTCCTTAAAACATCCTGTTTTAAAATAAATAACACGAAAAAGCACAAGCCAATCACGACCTAAAGTGGTTGACACAGAATTCTCTGTTCCTATCGTTCTAAAGTCGTTTAAAAGGATGGCAAAATAATCGATATTTCTGAACTTTGTTTTGTTTTGATTTTATTTGTAGATAAACAGTGGTTATTATTTGCCAAGGAGTTTTCGTTGGGCCATATATCTTGTCTTTTTTTAATCTAAGTTAACGAAGCTTTTGCGGACATATGTTTATGTGAAAGGTGCGCCCTTAAAATCTTTATACTGAATTTTTAAACCCCTTGTAGATGGGCTTTTCTTAATAAATCCGTGCAGTTTTGTTTTGAGTAATTTTTTTGGCCCCCGCCTATTCTTTTATAGAATAGAATAGATTTTATTAACGGATAAAGATAAACTATTTAAAAAAATTCAAAGTTTCATTACAAAATACATACTACATTCTGACCTGCAAGTTTAAATATATATGTCGCACACAATCGATTTCTTAATCTTGGATCCAATAAGTAAAATAATTAATAACATTTTATTTACGGTAAGACCATTTTATTAATGTGT
The DNA here is from genome assembly GCA_963921995.1 of Oxystoma pomonae. Taxonomy (NCBI): domain Eukaryota; kingdom Metazoa; phylum Arthropoda; class Insecta; order Coleoptera; family Brentidae; genus Oxystoma; species Oxystoma pomonae. The sequence continues at coordinate 64,456,887 of OY998167.1, forward strand.
ACAAGGTGTCCAAAATTCGATGGTTTTGGGAGGTTTCGGGTCCTTCTAGAGGAGATTGGGGTGTTCTATAAGAAAAATACCAACTTTGTGTTATATCTCAAAAACTAAAAATGACTCATGAAATCTGATTTGGTAATTAAATTCTAGTTTAAAAACTACAAAAATGTAATTAACACCACGAAGATATTTTCATAAATAAAAAAGTTATAGAGCATATCCCAAAATGCAGACTTTTCAAAAAGCCCCCGTAGCTCGAAGAGGTGACATATTGAAATGCGGTTTTTACCAAAAAACTTGTCTTAAAATTTGAGCCTCGCAAAGGAAGGTCGAATTTTCTGTATCTCCTCTACAAGTACCCGAAACCCCCAAAACCATCGAATTTTGGACACCTTGTACAATATGTTTTACTTAAAATGAAAACATGTGAATCAAAGAACAACAAAAATAAAATATAAGCAAATTATAAAATAAAATTTAAGATCAATACTTATTTTTTGTCAGAAGCTTCTTTCTAAATGAACTATTAAAAAAGTCAATCGTGTCTTCCAGGTCATTTGCAATTTTACAAATTCTTTGGGTAGGAGCATTCTGGCCATATGTGGTTCTATGGAATTCTATATTAAATGATGTATGATTTATAGCTCTTGTTACTTTAAAAAGAAAGAATAATTCAAGTATAACAACATAATTAATGTCAGCTGATAGTCTATAAATCTGAAAAACTTCTTTTGAATGTGAGTTTTATGTACCTGATAGTGAGGTGTCTATACAGTTGACGCGTATTCCAGAATACTTCTAATCAAAGAGCGAAAAAGAGATTTAAAACTGTAAATACTACTAAATTCGGCAAATTACATTTGACAAAGCGCAGCATATTTATAGTTTTGTTTATAATATAGTCATAGTATTCAGAAAATGTTAAAGATGTGTCATATATTATTCTTAAATCGTTTAAGGTGCTGTGGGTTTTAAAAACTAAGTTTTTAACAGTATAGTCAAAAATAATAGGATTTTGCTTTAAGTTTTACATTTACTAAATTCCAAGATGGCGAACGCTTACTAAAAAATTTTTTTTTTCAACCAACCTTTAAAAAATTTATGTGCGTCACTGTGCTAAATATGCTGAATTTGTCCAACAGTGACAACCTTGAAGTACTTTCAGATGTATCAGTTGTTTACATCGGTCAAGAAGTAAAAAAGTCACGACCGATAGCGATAGCAATAGGTTCGTTTTACGTCTTAATTTGCCGAAGTCGGAGACTTGGCGTTTTATAAGTTTACTGTCAAAATTAACTTTGCGTTAAAATCCAAGATTGAGAACACTTGCTAAATGTATCTATTTTCACCTACCCTTTAAAGGACGTGTGTGCTTATATAAAGCATTTATCAAAGAGTGACATCCTTGTAGCAGACGTAGTGTATCAGTTATTTAAATCATCGATTCTTAATTACAAAATTTAAGGCCTTCCTCCCCTCACCCTTCACTTATCATATCCTTTTTCTCTCCCTATCTCCTCCACTCCACCGCATACGGAGCACACAAACACACATATCTTTTGAAGGATACAAAGGTGGGGAAGGAGACTTTTGAGAAACCTTTGCTGGCATGCGCACAACAATTTTCCACAAATTTGTGCCAAAAATTACGAATTTCCGCACAAATGTTCATCCCTTGTATGTATAACCCCCTTATAGAGAATAATTTAAAAAAATTCTTTTGGTGCTCACCTACGTTACATACGGAACTCCTGTGCAAAATTGTATGCTTCCAGGCACACTGTTTTAGGCTGTACATTATCTGTCAGTTAGTCTAAAGATGTTTATTGAGTAAATCTGAATTGTTTTCTTTTTAAGTTTTTGGCGTCATTTTTATGAAGAACACCATGCCTGCACTTTTGTAAAGTTTACAAGTACCTACCGTGTTATTTAAAGTTGTATATACAATTTATTAATATTGTCACAAAAGCATAAATTTGGTTCCAAAAAAAATCGTTACAAAATAAAATAAAACCATATCTCGCAAGGGGGCAGACCATTTTGGTACTACTAAATAGAGCAATGTTTGTACTAACTGTTCTACTAATGATGTTTTAAGTATTTTTTTAAAACTTGAAAACAAATTTTTGTCCCACAAAATATTAAAAATCTAATCATATTTTTTTACTTCCTAATAAATACTATTACTGGTCAAATAATAACAGTTACATATATTCTAAATTGGCTAACAAAGTTCCAAAGAAATTTTTAATCTGTCAAAAAAATTTTTTTTCCTTAAAAAACCATTACTTTTGTAAAATACCTCTATATCCCTCTTTTACATTGGCTCGATACAGGGTGTCGCGATTTGATTAAAAGTATAAAATATATAAACTCAAACAACTCAAAAAAATTGTTTGATACGATTCGGAAACAAGTGTGTAAATACCTAAGCCAATTAATACTAATGCCTATTTTAGCAACATCAAATGAAATAGCTAACCTAAGCCTAAATATAAGTGATCTAAACACAGACTCGGAGTCAGAATCGGACGAAAATTTTTACACACCACCAAGCTCGCCGTTTCCTGAGCTGGATAGTGATGAAAATGACGAATTCAATGATACGGTATTGCCGAGTCAAGAAACATTTTTAGAAGGGTAAGAAAGTATATTTTCTGTTCCTATGTTAACCTAAGTGCTCATCCACTGCGTTTTTGGCACGACTCTAAAATAGCGCCGCGCGCCGTTTAAAAAAGTGCTAGTGTTTAAGCGTCGTTTTAATAACTGCGCGTAATAAAGTTGCGCCAGGATCAAAACAGTGCGGAAAAATATAGCGCAATGAATGAATTAGCCCGCATTAAATATGTTTTCCTTTCCCAAAAAGATCCATACATTTGTACAGTGGCTCTGCCAGCTCACTTCTCAGTTCGCACTTCTGACGTCACGTGAGGTTAAAAATTGGATTATCTGAACGTGTTTGAATCCAAACTGCAGTTAAATGAGGTGTTATAACTCACAGTATTGGTGGTTTCAACCCACCATAGAAATAAAAGGGTTTAAAGAATGCACTGACGTAGCCAGAAATCGACTCTGGGGGGGGAGGTTTCATCATCATTTAATAAAAATCAAGTAACTAACTATGGCAACATTTTAAAAAGGGGAGAAGGGGGGTTTAATAGGTGTTGAGTTAGTTTTTACAAAACAAAAATACTTAATTTAAAAACATCATCATCTAGTCTCATTTGCAGATTTTTAAAAAAATTAACCCTTAAAAGGGGTGGGTTAATTGCGGTGGTATATATAACCCGATTCCAAATTCTCCGGACCAATTTCAATATGGCGGCTGACAATTAAACACAGAAGCTAAATGTCATTTTCAGTGTAAAAAAACTGGCAGCAATTTGGAATGGAGTGTAGATTTGTTGCCAAATCGTAAATGCGCCGCAGATGACAATTTTAAGAAACATTATACTAAGAATGCCATTTATTACACATTTTGAATGCTCGTGATAAAAATTTCTTAGAATTAAACTAAAATTGTAACAATTAATGACGTCATAGCACCGCAGAGAAAATTTTCAAAACTTAAGACATCACACCAAACACACGTCACAAACCGGAGTAAAGGGTCAGAAAATTGGAGGAGCTATGTAGCTCTCCTTGGGACCCTTGATCATGATTAATTTATTGTAGATTGGGTTGGACCTCCTGGAGGGGGGTTAACCCCCAACCCCCCCTAGCTACCCCACTGAAAGAATGGGCTTTAACCTGCGCACCAGTATCAAAAAATAGGGCAGCCATTTGCAACTACACCAGAGAAAAAAAGTTGGTTGGGTGTGATGAAATTAAGAATAAACAGATGATTCCTTGAATAGTTTTTATGGTGTTTTATTATAAAAAATGGTAAACTTTTGTAATTTGCTCTTTAATTTATGTAGTTAATTTAAAAGTTAAATTCAATTTGAACTTCATTTCCAATCAAGGGCAGAAAGGCAGAAAACTTAAACAGGGTTTTTTTACAGGTACCACGCCAAATTATATTTCTATTTTGTTTGCCAAACTAAACAAAAAATGTATTCTTTTGGAGTGTATCTTGGGAAAGAAGTTTGTGGAGGTTTAAATAAACTGAATTTCTTCATTTAAATAATTTTTTCCATATTTGACTAGACCATGCCGTTCATTTGCGTAAATATTATTTAAAGAAAAAATATTATGTTAGCCTTCCATAAATGAATACCAGGCGAAACACTTGAAAATATGAGCAAGGTATAAATTGTAAAAAATTTAGATGCTGGTTTTCCCAAATTGATATTCCTTAGCAAACAAATGGTGATTTTGTATTTGAATAAGTAATATGAACTTTGCCCAATTTCTAAGGTGGAAAGTTAGGGGACTACTGGCGGTGGGTAAAAAATACACCCACGCGGAGTATATTTAGATAAATATAACGTTAATCTAAATTTTGATAGAAAACGATGAAATTTAAAATAGAGGTAGAAAAAAATATTGTATTTTATCAAGCCGACAAAATTTCTCCCTACCCCGCGCAGAGCCGATGCGGTGTTTTTGGGGAATGGGAGGAGGTAAATTTACAAAATATAAATTCAGGGATTTCAAACTTTCGGAGCTGACGTAAGAGCACAAAAAAACACAAGAAATACGAAATAAAGGTGGTTTAAATTCGTTTTAAAGAAATGAACCAACATCAATTTTGAGATAGGTATTTGTCAAAAATCTGTACGTTAGCTACACCCATATAACTATGAGATACCTATGCCTCCCAAGATTATTTTTGAAGGCTTTTAGGGCCGGAATGTGGACTTGTCTTGGCAAAAATAATGGATTTTCTTTTAGCATTTGAAAGCTTTAAGGGCCGGAAGGTGGCCTTTTCTTGGTAAAAATAATTAATGTTCTTTCATGTCATTTTTTCGAGGCCCGTAGGCACAATTAACCTAATCGGACAGGTCATCAACTACTTTCGAACCCCAGACCTAAGTCTTTTGTCCTCCAGTAGTCTACCGACTTAGGGAGCGTATAACTAGGTCCGCCTCCACATGATGGAGGGGTAGGGCCTAAGATACCTTTTACACTTATTTTCCAGGGGTTCCCCCCCTACCTCACTCCCCAGACCGGTCTGATGAGCACTCCCTAGGAAGGCAGTTTTCTTTTCCTAGGAGGATTTAATTTAGCCTAAACCCCATTTTCAAGGCTAGGGATCTTTAACGTTCACTATCGATATATGGATAACACAGGAACGTCCCCTCCGAGGAACGGTATGGAATCGAATTAGCCTGCTTTCTAGCTAACTCGGCCTACTCCACTCCATACTGCGTTTTACCTTAATCTTACCAAATTATGTAATTTAATAAGAAAAAGTCCAAGAAGACTACCGACTGCTTCGGGGATCGAATCCGGGTCTCCTGGTTGAAAGACCAGGTATGTACCCACTATTCCAAATAGTGCGGTGTTCTTTTTGAAAAATAATCATAACAAACTTCAACTAGAGTGTAAAAATTGTTTTCTTATGCTCGGCGTCAACCGTAGAAAACTGACGTGGCTAACTGCAAAAATAGGCGATTCGACCAATTTTGTTCCAGGGTTTAGTTGGCAAATGACTCCTTTGTATCCCTTAAAAATTGGATGCGCAACTTCTTCTATTTCTATGCAACCCACTTAACACGTAAAATATATCTAATATCTAAAAAATCTACAATCAATTTCTTCAAGGATAGAGAAATTTCATACTTGTGATCAAAAACGCTTGTGACGTCAGAAATGGAAACTGAACTGCGCTGACGTAAAAACTGAGAATTTTTCCACTTGTGACGTCAGAAGTGTGAACAACTGAGCTGGCGGATAGAGCACAGTTTCCCTGGGCTACATATTCGTCAAAAAAAATATAAAAACTTTGAACTATATATTTTTGAGATGGAGATACTAGCTGTAATTAAATAGGGGACATTTTTGAGAGCAATCCTATTGTTTTTTGGGCGATCTCCTATTTTTAATACAAAATTTGAAATACTTATAAAATTTGCTTTTTAAAGAATAGCGAACTGCTAGGCATACCAGAGGACGAGATATCAGGTGTTCGATTTCCCGACCCTGGATGAGGAGGACCTGCACACGCTCAAATGGGACAAAATACTGGACTTTGCAAAAAGAACAGTGAGACCAAATGAGCAAACTGCCAGACCAGTGGTGCAGGCGGTGGATTAGGGGCAGGCTCGGGGTAGGGCAGAAAGGGCCCAGGGAGGCCTACTTGCCAGGCTTCGCGCCGCCCCTTCTCTACTACTACCCCACATCATAAAGTTCGAACATTAGTTTTCGAGATACCTGCAATCAAAGCCTTAAAATTTCAATTCTTAAAAGCGATTATCTCACAGACTAAATAAGGTACTCTAGGATGTTGGGTGTCATTTTAAAAGATTTTTTAAAATTCAGAAATGGTAGTTATTGGGCGATTACACATTTACGTATGCATTTTATTATTCTTGGTCATTTTGACGTCATTTAATAAAAAGTTTTGATAAAAATTGTCAATATCAAAAATGTTCCTATATGTAGATTCTTAAAATAAAAAATCTTTAAAATGTCACCCAACATCATAGGGTATCTTATTTAGTTGGTGAGATAATCGCTTTCAAAAACTGAAATTTTAAGACTGATTGCAGATATCTCCAGAACTAGATATGCGAACCCTATGATAATAAAAAGCAACTTATATAAGGATTTAAAATTTGGTATCAAAAACAGGAGATCGCAACAAAAAAAAATAATATTGCCCCCAAATTTATATTTAATTAAAGCTAGATCTATATCTATCGCAAAAATATGTAGTTCAAGGTTTATACATTTTTTTTTCTTGAATATACAGGTTAGGCCAACGTACTCGTAAATGCGTTTTTTCCTATCTCGCAAAATTTACTTTTCTAACATTTACGAAAGCACACGAGTATAAAATAAAAAATGATTGTGACAAGTCTTCCCATATATTTTCTATGGGGCTGAGATAAGGGCTGTTGGATGGCCAAAGAACATTTTCAATGTTATTGGTTTCAAACAACTAGCGAACAACATTAGCCGGGACAGTTGTTCTGCTGGTAAACGAAGTCGTTGTTTTCGTAAAACATCTGCACAGATGGCAACATAACATACTTCCTTCGATTTACCAAAACATACCCAAACCTCTAGCACTAAACCAGCCCCACATATTTACTGAAAAATGTCCAGCTTTCTTAATTTTGTAGTGTAGTTTGGATCAAACCTAGAATTTGGTGGACGACACATTAAAATTCTTCGGCTCCTCGAAGGTGACTGAAATATCTTTTCATCTGTGAAGACCATCATGAAGAACATTATTTAATGTAAAAATGACCATGGCATATTTTTGTTATTCCGTTAAAAAAGGTTTTTTTGCAGCAACTCCACAGGGAATCAGATTTTTTTAGTCCTTCTGCTAATAGTTGATAAGCAACCTGGGAACATCGTTACATTAGATGCTTCAACGGATGTGGCAAAAAAGTATCGTTCATACCAGGCATAGTCTTAGTCTTTGGTTTAATTTTTGTTACAGTCTTAATCATAAAAAATATAAAACCACTGTTTCTTATGATATTGTACATGCAATGCTTTTGTCATAGGTTTACTCACAGTCCTAAGGAAAAGTTGGCAACTTTCAACTTTTATAACTAAAATTATGGCGTCCGTATGCAGGCAAATTAAAAGCAAAAAACAAGTTGCTAAGCGTTTTGTAGGTTCTAAAAATTGTCTATTAAACCGTATTTTATTTAAAAACAAACTACAAAAAGTAAAAGTAAAGAAAACAGAACATCAAAAAATTGAGGTTAGATGCACTTGCTTAGTGATTGTTATGACTATAACAAAGACAAGTATGAACAGTAAGCAATTTTTAAGACTAAAACTATAACTCAAATACTAATCAAGTGCCTATTCCTTGTATGAACGATCCTTAAGTCTTTCATATTGTATCTCAGGACTTACAGGCTTTCGTTCTGATCCATGTTTTGTATTCATCGAATTATTTTATATCCAGTGGTTGTATTGAGTATCCGCTCTCCTTATATTTTCTAATTATTTTGGCTTTCGTAAAGATAAAGCCATGATGGTAATTTAAGGCTTAAAATATTTTAGCATAATTTAAGGGGTAACGTTTTTCATTAAGCAATTTTTACTATGTTTTTCACATTTTAAAGCTTTCTTTTCAAACTTTCGATTTCTAGAATAAAACACCCAAATTTTTCAAGTTGGTTTAAAACAAGACTGTTTTTTAGGCGTTCAAAAAAAGTACTGCCAAAAACATTTTTTCTCTGTTAAAATGAAAAATATTTAGAGAGAGGGCAGAATTTTAGAGGTAGATGGAGAGGTAATTTAGTGACGTGCAAAAATATTTAAGGTTGTTGAAGAGACACAGCAGGCTATAAAGAAGTATTTTAGAGAAAGATGGACATAATTTAAGGCAATTGTTTACTAAAAATTTCTGTTATGTCATCTGTCTGTTTTACCCAAAAACGTGTCCTACTAAAATGTATTTTAGCAAATAGATCTAAAAATAATTTAGCAGGTATTTAAGAAAATTATTTTAAGGGTCATCATGGCTTTACCATTAATGTTGTACTTTGCGGCATTTTTAACTTTACAGTTTGACGCATACCGTCAGCTATTTTAAAATGGCGAATGGAATACATACACTATTGAAAAGTAAATTTTGCGGGATAGGAAAAACACATGTATGTTTTTTTTTAAAACGAGCACATTTGATATAGTTAAATTATTTTACGGGTTGAACAATTTTAATGCAAATAGGTTTGCAACAATTCGCAATCCTCTTGAGATTGAACTTCGTTCTTTACACGGTCAAAGCTTTTGCAGAATCAGCATATAGACCAAGGTGAGTTCTATTAGAATATTTGGGAAACTATATAATGGAAACTTTTCAAACTTTCTATTCTAACATAAGTCCATGTAAACTATCTTCATGAAGTACTTTCATATTTGCATTGTTGCCATTTGCAGGAAAACTTGGCAACAACTTTATTATTTTAAACTGAACACCCTGTATATTTTTGCATTTTTGTATTCTACAAAATATTTTAGGTACATTTTATGTATGTCCTATACCAATGTTCAACTGTTTTTAAAATGTTGACAGGTGAAAATTGACATTTTTTAACTTTGACAGCCCATAATATCAAAACGGTTAAGGATAGAGCAAAACGGTTTTTACAATCCTATCGTGGTTTTTCACAAACTATCGTTTTATATCTAAACTCAGGGTTAAAATATCCAAAAGTTAGTTTAACTCTGGGTTAAAAATAGTATAAGGTGTTCAATTTAAAATAAGAAAGTTGTTGCCAAGTTTTCCTGCAAATGGCAACATGGCAAATATGAGAGTATTAAGACTTATATTAGAATAGAAAGTTTGAAAAGTTTCCATTGTATAGTTTCCAAAATATTCTAATAGGTTACTCACCTTGGGACACCCGGTATATTACATCAACCCTACTATGTCTAAATCTTCATTAACATATTGTGTAAAACCGGCTAGGTTTCTACACAAATCTAGAAAATTTGTAAGGCGCATACAGAAACTGAACATTAAGATGCACCTATAACCATACTAATTTTGGTATGATATGTAAAATTGCCTGCACGAAAATTTGTCAGTTACAAAATATGAAAAAATTATCTTTGCATGTGAAAACCCACATATTATTATAAGTTAGGTTTTTATTTATTCATTTTTGAGGGCGAGAGAATTATTTTAATATTTGAAAGTTTCTAAAAGACAATATTTTTTTTCTTTAGAGATTTACCAACCAAGACTGATAGTGCCGTTTACAATGCCTTGAGGTATGCCGACTGCGATATAGACAAAAAGAAGTATCCAAATATCTATAGGTGGCACCATTGTGTAAATTTGTATTCAGAAAGCGAACGGGCGAGGTAAGATTTTCTTAGTAGTAACATTTTTATTTTATGTTTTCAGTAGGCTTCTTTGTCCACAGCAAAAATGTTAACAAATAATGAATATGCAACAACAATACCACCACACACACAACAACACCTTTGATAGGCTTACTGTGCCTTTAGTCCAATAAATTTAGATATTTTTCCATAGGGCTCTGCGAAATAATTCGCAGATGGCAAATAGTGTGAAATTGTTAAAGAGTATACCCACGCTATCTCCAAACCGACGAGATCACACTCGCCCCTCCCTGCAGGAACGACTCCATCTTGATTTTAGGGTATTTTTCAATATTTTTAAATTTCTCGCTTATTTTCTAACCTACATAAAAATTTAACACGCCGTTTTGCAGGGAATTTATTTCTTTACAACACCGATTTTATAGGATGTTCTGATATCTGCCTTGGTTATTGAGAATTTGTTTAAAAAAATGTCAATTAAATCTTTTTTTTTTGTTTCGTTGGCGGTTTCGCTCTTTTGTACAAAAATTGTAGAGAATTAAATTTTCGCTCCAATTCAACCGAACTATAACAATGTTTACAAATAATGACTGAAATAAGCAGTTGCTGCAAATTTTATAGAGTGCAAATGCATACACCAGATTTTAAATGATTTAAATAAGTGTGAGTTTGGAATAGGATTTAAAACTACATTGAGCAAAATATTAAAACACTTTAAGGCGACACGTCGCGACGCTTCATGCCGCCACCGGCAACTGCAGTGCATCCCTTTCTCTTAATTTGTAGTTTGCGTTTTTATTTATTTTTATTAATTGATTTTAGATAGTTAATAAATACGTATTAGTTCTAGATACCATTCCTTATCATATGATACAATGTCCATTACGTCTACAATAATTTTTTATATAATATAATATATAATAAGTTTTTAATTTTATAATATACAGGGTGGAGACTTTAAATGGAATATTGGCCGTAGCGGGTTAAAAAAGGCAAGATATCAGAACACCCTATAAAATCAATGTTGTAAAGAAATCAATAAATCAATCCCTGCAAAACAGCAGGCAAATTTTTTTGTAGGTTAGAAATAAGCTTGAGCTTTAAAAATATTGAAAAATACCCTGAAATAGAGATGGCGTCGTTCCTGCAGGGGGCGGGGGCGAGTGTGATCTCTTCGTTTTGGAGATAGCTTGGGTATATTGTTTTACAATTAGACACAATTTGCCATCTGCGAATTATTTCGCCATCTAATATTCCTGGACTTCTTGCCTAGTTTTTAAGTTAAACTACATTCACTATTAAAATTAATAACAGAACAGATAGACAGAATCTTAAATAAAAAATATAGTGTTTTATTATATATATATAACGTTTATTTCCCAACAAAAAAATTAAAATTATAAATAAACTTACATAAAACAGTTAAGAATCATATAATATAAATAAATAAAAAGCGAATACTATTATTTTTTTTTAAATATTGTGATTTTTTTCAAAAATGGATACTGATAAAAATTTACTTAGTTTCTGTAGGTGATAACGGTGCATAATTCGTCAAAAACCGAACATTTTGACATTAAGTAAATAGTCTGTTGCTCTGTAGTAGTAGTAGTCAGTGAAATATCACAATATAGTTATAAAGTTTATTTTGTTTCTTTAAAAGGAAGGACTAAATTTTTGAAAACCGAGCGTTGAAATAATAATATAATAAGAATAAGCAAAGTTGCCAATGTTTACTATGGGATCGCTATTATTTTTTATCATATTCACTTAAATCGAGATCTAGGGACCATTTTTTTTTTTTTCAAAATTCAATTTCTATATGTAGGTATTGTACACAGGGACGAACGGTGTTTTACTTTATAAAACATTTATTTTTATTAGAGTATATTATTTGACATTAAATCAAAAGCTCAAATTAAACTTAAATATTTGGTTGGTATTACACCCAGGTATGAACGATGTTTTACTTTATAAAACATTTATTTTTAATAGAGTATATTATTTTACTTTAAATTAAAAACTTAGAGCTCAAATTAAACTTAAATATTTGGTTGGTATTACACCCAAAGACGAACGGTGTTTTACTTTATAAAACATATTTTTTAAATTAAAAACTTAAACCTCAAATATTTGGTTTTAAAAACAAACTTATCTTATAACCAAACTTGATTTTCCAAAAAAACATCATGGAGATAAAAAGTAAACGACCAAAACTACAAAAGCAAAGAAAAAATTGAGTTCTAATAATTATTTTAAACGGCTTAATATAACAATTTTATTTAATTAGGTATGCACAACAATTTAATTAGTCACAACACCGCCTAGGTACGTGGTGGTAGTTTTTTTTTTGATAATATAAATAAACTCTAACACAAAAATGTTTTGCCTGCTTTTTACACTTCTACCAAAGCTTTAACTTCTGTCATGAGTCAAAGTATTTCTGTGTAGTATATGTTTAAATTACGATATTGACAATCTCACTAGATTCCTGGGCACAATAGGCCCACTTGAGGCCGCAGTTCAGTGTTTAGTTTTTGTGAGAGTGCTAACCACCAGATCTAATTCACCCAAAAAATACTGGAATGATTACTTATTTAAATTTAGCAAGTCCTACTAATCACACTTGTGCCAACAAACACCACTTGAAAATGTAAAAATAGTTACTTATGCACTATTAAAAAAATACGGTCAGCCGCTTTTTTATTCCGCGGCACATTGCATTTCCCTTGCATTGCAGCATTGTCAGGGGTAATAGTGTTAAGACTATTGACCTATTATATGGTCGAAGGTGCCGAGGAAGGTTAGTGTCCCTAAGATGAACACTTCCCCCTGAATAGAAAAAAAGATTACCAACAGAAGATTATTTTAAAGTTATTCTCCATTACAATATTTGATTTGTGTGTCTTTTTAGGTGGCCCAATCCGAATTTAGAGAAAAGTATTTGTTATCCATCCAATCAATCCCCAAGTGTAAGTATGGTCAGTAGTAGGTCGAACGCATTTTCTCCTTGTGCCCCTCAAACGGCACCTTCTTGGTTAAGAGTGACTGGCGTCAATTCGCCTCGATCATCGTTTAAAACTAAAGCCTCTAATTAAATTGATTTTAAAAAAGATAAGTTTCAGTTATTTTTAAATTTTGATTTAGTGCCAATTTAAAACTAGCTATGAAAATCAAAATAACTATGCAGTTTATTTGTAGTTAATGGCTTTCACTTTATGATGAAATATTTTATTTGGTCAAACCGTTTTCTTAATATAGGTGCTGACACTTAAGACATATCGCTATCGGTATACCTAACGCGTTCAAAACAAAGCCAAAAGACACTACATTTTTGACTTTGAAGAGGGCCCGCTTTTATGGAGAATGCGATAATCAGCTCATTGCAATTGTGCTCGTAACGTTACGCACACTCCTCGTACGCAACTACTGGAATCAGCGTTTCTGTCATTGCATCCACCATAAACGGGGGCCCCGTATAAAACATGGCATAAACATCTCAAAAATGTATTTTCTTTTGTCTTTGTTTTAAACACGTTAGGTATACCGATATATTAAAATATTTACATTAAGTGCATTAATTTAACAGGGTTTCTACAAAATTATCTGAATGATATTCCCGTCTTTTTTAATTTTTTTATTTTATTTCTGTAATAATTTTTTTTTGGCTAATTTTTAAAATAAAATAATTGGTACTCAAAAATTTTCGGTTCGATTATTTTTTGGGGTACAAGTACAAGTGAAAACTTGTATTCAGGTAAAATAAAAACTAATAATTTATTGCTAAAAACGGTGCTTTTAATAAAATTTAAAATTAAATTACTGAAGCGGTTTTACATAAAGTCAAATTCAATTTATATGGCTGTTGTCATTTTCGAGATATGGTAAATCTTTTTGTAATTTAAGCTCCTCTAAAACATAAAAATAATTTTTTAAAATTCTCAGCCCAAATTTAAAAACCGCGTTTCGCAAGCTGCAGTGGTTTTCGAGATTTCTTTTAAAATTAGCTTCATCCCACCCCCAAAAAAAAATCTCAATTCACATTTTGAAAACTGTGTTTTGCCAGCTACGAGTTATGAATTTTTTACCGTTCAACCCCCCTTTCCAAAACCTTCACCAAAAACTAATGGCCTTATCCACGGGTACCACAAAACTTTTATGCCAAATCTGGTTAAAATCGGTTCAGTTATATTTGAGTTATCATGACCCGTTTGACCCAAATAAAAAACCTGATTTGAAGTGGAAATAGAAAAACTTTTAACGATCCCAAAATAGTAGCTATATTTTTGGACAATTTTTCATCCACGTACGCACATAGTTATTCTAAGGAAGGTGCCTGCATAAAAAACAAATACTGCACACACTTACTCGATTCTGATCCTCTTTATCAATGTTGACAAAAATTAATGAAAAAAACACAAGCTCCGACACTTTACGCTTTAGGGAGAATCCCCGAATTTTGACCAGAGACGTTATTACTTATATGTTTGCTTTAGAATCCCAGACTTCTATTAAAGTTTTCCGGCCGGAGTACAAACGGACTGATCACCTAAATTTTAAAATTTCCCGTTTTTTCCCGTGTGACAACAATTCCCGTCATTTTCCCGTTTTTCCCGGATTGTAGACACCCTGTTTAAGATTTTAACGGCTTTGTAAACAAATTGTTCCGTTTTATGCTCGATTTTTATATCTCCATAATATTTATGCACGAAACTTTGTGTGTAAAGTGTAACTCTAACCTGGTACACTTACCCGGTTTTAAACAAAAAAAGCTTAAGGATTTTTAATGTTAAATTATCTACAATTTCTTTGTTTGTTACGTCACTGCACAGGGTTTGTATATATACATTTCATTAATTTAGTTGGTTGAGTTGCTCTTTACTTCATGTTTCGTGCAAAAACTTAAATACTAAACTTTGAGCACCTAAATCGGTTTGGCACAGTAAAACTATTTTATCAGCGATAGGATTTCCAACATCCTAAAAAATTAAGTACATCTCAGCAAAGTTGATTTCATATGAGTGCAGAGTCCTCTGTCAAAAAGATATCTAGCGAGTAGTTTAAAGAATTTAAAACATTCAGGGATGAAGGAAAAACATTTGACTCAGAAGTTTTTTTTGACTTGAGAGAATTTAAATAAAAAATGGACTTTTCTCAGTCGATTTTTTTAACAAAATTTCGCATAGTAAAAATAAAGCTCATAATAATTAATTTAATACTAAACAAAAAGCAGTTTTTGTTTAGCTTACCAAAATAACAACTTTCGTGGTTATCTGTTATTTGACAAGCCGTCAAGAATAAAGTTATTTCGGTTTATCTTCCTGTTTTTACAATATATTCTTCATCTTCCTTGATGAAAATGTAACAAATTCTAAGCATTCTTGTTGAATTTTTTTTCCACAAACACTTTGACAGTAAACCACAAAAACTAACGTCAGTTTGGCAGTAATAAACAAGCCTTGCGGTTAATAACAACGGTTAATTTTTCGTAGTTATGTTTATTTCAGTTGCGTTTTATTCCGCAACGTTGTCAATGTATCAAATCAACCAAAAAATAATACAAATTTTGCTCGACTCGAGAAAATTAAAAAAATCCCTAATTTGGTCTTGATATGTATATACAAAAAATTTAATATCTTAGGAACCACTTAAGCTAGAAAAATGAGTGATGGCTCGTTTTAAAGGTATTTAAAATACATCTCTGTATTTGCTTATTTAATAGTTAAAATATAACATTAAGATTTTTCGTATATTAAACGCATTAAACAAGTAAAATAAAAATATACACAATAAATATATATACACAATAAATATATATACAATATATACAACTTCAAATAAGAAATACAAAATATTATATTATACAGCTACATCTTTTTGTTTAATTGTCTTTTAAGAACTTGTGAGGACTTCATCATTTCTTTTTGGTTAAGACTTTTTTACCAGACTTTCGGGTTTTACTACTAAAATATCCGGATTACTTGGGTAGAAAAACGAGACTGCAGGGCTTTTTGGATGAAGGAAGCGTGCTTTTAGCTCTCCAGTATCAATATTTTTTCCCAAAATACATGCTAACCAGCATTCTTTATCATATTCCACAGTAACAAAACCTGGCATAAGGTGATGATTTTCTGTTTCTAAACTTTCCGAAAAAAATTTTGCTATAAAAGAGCTTTCCAGGTATGGTTAGTACATCAGTGAATGTTTTCTTGGCACCAAGTAAACAAGTGAAGGGCTGTCATTATTTGGTCACTGTATGGCCTCTGAAGACTAGCCTTTGCTGCAAGTCTTTTAACTGTGCCTCCTAAGTCGTAACAAACATGCCATGAGAAATGGCAAAATAATGCCATTCTGCTTCGATTCCAAAATCTTTTTTATGGAGACAGACATTAAGAATTTTTTTTTATTTTTATATTGAGCTGCACTACCATCAGAAAAATAAAATATTTTTTTAAGTCCTAAAATCCTTTTTTAAATCTGGCATTAATTTCGACCAAAATAGATGAAATGTCACAGTCTTGTGAGTAAGTCAACTTTGCCATCAGTTTTAAAATAAATTGCAAACGGATGGAGGGTTGCCTGGCTGTTGTTCCAATGGTAAGTCTGAACCTCATCCTGCATAACAAACGAGTAGTTTTCAGCAAAATCGCATGTAATGAGGGCTTCTCCAGGTTTAAGATTATTTTTAATGTCGTTATATTTTTCTTTTTACATATTAGCGATAAATGAATGATATTTCAGTTTTATTAGGCTGTCTGTGAATTCCTGCACAAAATCATCGGATTTTTTCACAATGATTTCCATTGTGCATCGATCTACAGATACCCATTTGTTATACGTTACCTCATCAATGAGTTCCTCTTCAAATTTTTCCAGAAGGATGTTTTTATAAATGTCTACTCCTGGTCATTCCTCTGACATCTATTTCCTAGATAGCAATCTATTGAAGGTGGATTACACATTATTTTATACAAACACTGATAGTAATTTGCTGCCAAAGACCTATTATTCTCATCAATCATTAATTTCACATTCTGGTGAATAGTACACACACAGACAAAATGTGTTCCACTGTTTCCTGCCAAAATACAGTTTTTAGGTCTAGTCTAGTCTAGTTGACAAAATTTGAAGAAGCCAATTTTTTCGTCTGGAAAATCAGCTTTAAATAAACAATATATTTCCTTAAAATTAGCCAAGTCTAATGTTTTTTTGTACATGTTCCTTTTCGCCCTCATCTTTCCTTATCACAAGAAAATCTTTTTTACCGGGCATTGGTCTGCTTATATCATCTCGTTGATAAAAGTCCTTTACATTTTGGAAAACTCTATCATTCAGATTTTTTCCAGGCTTCGGATTTGGGGAGCTTAATATCCCATTCTCTTTCACCAATTTCTGTACTGCCCTGGCCATATATGGAGGGACTCCAAATTCTTCTTGAATTTTTGCCCTAGATTCCAACTTTGCGGTAAACAAGACAATTTTTGCCTTCAATTGATTGATCATTTCTCGTTCATCGCGGTTGTACGCTGCGTTAAAGTAGACGTTGATTCCTTAGCAAATCTGGTCATTAACGATTGCACCTTTTCTATTTTTTGTTTATATACATTTTTTTTTCTTAATTGGCGACTCTCCTAGCAGTTCCAGGGACTTATTTAACATAGAGAGTGACTCATTGTGGTCTTCAAAATCAGGATCATTAATTTGAACTTGAGTGGGTAAAAGTAAAGTAAAATTTTAATAAATTACAATTTATGTAATTTTTAAAAAGTAATATATAAAGTAAGCTAAGTGCCGGAAATTATACAGCCCACTTTTGTCTTGCAAACATATTAATAAATATGAATATTAAAAAAATGTCACATCCTCGTTTTCTGAAGTCTTAAACTCCTTAGCAAGCTTAAGTCTACACGCATCACAAATTTTCATGCCTATTTCAATATTTTTATAATTGGACATCCACTGCGTAACATTCCTCAATTTTCCAGAATGTTTAGTTTTAGACTCATCAAACGGATTGCAACATTTGGTTTTAAACTGGATCCAATAATTTTTTTTATTTGACAACATTTTGAAAAAAAATGATAGATCCAGGCACACCCTACACTGTAGAAAAACTTCTAAGCAAATGAATATAAAATTTTGGAATAAACTTGCATAAAAGCAGTCAGGTTCTTCAGGAAATTTCCTGTTAAAAATTGATTCAAAAAATTCAAGAAACTAATAAAATCAAAGGGGTGTGGCCTCAGGGGTGGTGCAAATATTAACAAGAATAAACAGGTATTATAAGTGGATTATTTGAGCAGGAATGGAAAATTCTTCTCAATTTACACATATTATGGGCGAATTATCAAACTGTGGTATATAAGCATTAATTTATATAGGTAGTTAAGAATTTTTGTGTAATGAGTTTTTTATTAGTTTTTTTGGTCATGAACTCATTATTTCTCCATCATGAAATTTTTAGGATAGCTATCTAAAACTCTGAACAAAAAAATATATATTTTTTTTGAAAAAAATCAAAAATTGCTTTTTTTATTTTTTTTTTATTTTTTTAAAAAATTTATGCATTGTGCTAAATCATTCGAAAGGTATTTTAAATACCTTTAAAACGAGCCATCACTCATTTTGCCAGCAAAAAAGTACTGGTCAAAAAAATATAAAATTTTGGGAATTTAAGTTTTTGGGGGTGGGTAGAAAATGTGTACCAAAAATCATCAAAATCGGAGGAGGTCTCGTAAAATACCCTGGTTGATTTGATATAGAATGACCCAATGTTTTTTTTTCGTTTGGTGGGATTAAAATTTGTTCACACGCGACTAAAAAATCGTAAGTTTATTCTTAAAATCACATAAGTTTATTCTTGAAATTATTTATGAGACTGTGATAGAACTATTACTTTTATTTATTTTAATCGTTTTCTTGTATAAATATTGTCAAATTTATCAGAATTTATTAATTTTATGTAGATCAGCCTTTATTATTATGTGTGTTTCATTTTATCTCTTTTCTGTCATGCTATTGGTTTTTTGTTTTTAATTTTACAAGATCAGTGCCTTATCTGGTTAAAATGGTTCAAAACTTGTCATCTTGCTTTTTAAAAGGTTTTTATTCTGACAGGACATTGAAATTTATTGAATGAAGCAGTAAAATTGCAACTAACTTCGTGTGTTAATTTTGGTTTTATTTAAATATGTATTTTTTAATAAAGTAAACTCATATCTACAAATCTTAGACCTTAATCCTAACTAAGTACAACTCATGCTAACCATTTCCATATTACAAAGATAGCTATACATAATAAACAAAAAGTCAAACAAACCTACAATTCACAAACAAGCAGTTTGGATCCGTTCGAGTAAAAGGTTCGATAGCGCAAGTACTGTCACATTCTAATCGCCTTTTGCGGTTTCGAGGGCGCAACAACAAAACCAAAAAACTATAATTACAAAATAAGTACCTCGATTATTGTGTTTTTAGATAAAAATTCAAATATATTTTCCACTTACTGAAACTGCATATACAGGGTGAATCAAAATTCCCTAGAAAGATTTGAACAGTCGTTAGATATCATTTATCTAAGAAAAGTTACGTGATTATTTTGTTTAAATTTCATATTTTTTTTTCTTTGAATTTAGGAGTAAAATGTTCGTATTTTTTTGGGAATCGCCTTTAAAATAATTTACAAAGCAAGTCTTGCTAGTATCCACCAACGCAAAAATTCCCCGAATAGGCTTTAATCGGGAGTAGTTGCTAATCGGTGTTTAGAATGTGGTGTTTTACATTGCAACCTTATTTGCCAAGACCCATCCCAAACTCCGATTAGTGTTAATCATGATTAAAGCCTAATCGGAGAATTTTCACGTTCGTGGATATGGACATATGTGTGCTGACAATGACCTGTTTTAGAGTTTTTATCAACCATTGTGAAGTTGTCAAAGTTTTATTTTCAAAAATTGATGTCTCCAACCGATGCCTCCGATATTTTAATAGGCCTTCCATCTACTCGCGTTTTAGTGAGCTTTGAACGTATGTGGCGGCCATTCGGACAATTAACTAATGTAATAACTGTCAACAGTTTCAAAAATGGCGGCGGCATACGTGTAAAAGGGTACTAAATCGGAAGGTGTTGGCTGGCCTCCATGTCGGAGATATCGCTCCAACACATAGTAAAAGGGTGCTTCTCAGAAAATATTAACAATTTTTAAATGCAAATATTTCTGAAATGAAAGAGTTTACAAAAATATATTTTACTAATTTTTGTGCAGAACAACAAATTCTACCTACAGTTAAAGTCTTTCTAGGAAATTTTGAATCACTCTGTATAAACGTATTTTTAAACCTTTTGACCATATTTGCAACGTTTGATGTTGGTTTGGTGGAAAGACGTCAAATTCACGTCAAATAGCGCTTTCGTTTATTGCTCAAAAACCACTCTCGCGTACTCCACGATCGATCGAAACAAAACAGAAAAAAATTGATCAAAAAAGAAAGTTTATTGAAATTGAAGAATTTTTCCTCAATTCTTCTACTTCCTCCTCGAGGAAGAAATATTTGTCCAACAAAAAATATGCAATATGTGTCCGAGGTGGTCCCCGATAATAATGAGGAGCAAGTAAGCAAAATAAAAATAATTTTGAAGGTTAGGTACAAACGACTAGGCTACATTTAATTTTTTTAACTAATATTCTGTTCTGTTTTCTTTTTGTGGGCTAGCGCCGTTTTCAATCGGCTCTACAATTTCAAAAATATGGATACTGCCATAAATAAATAAAAAAGTGAGGTTGATATGTCATTTTTCGAGTAAATGGCGTGTTCGATAATCACTCTCTGCGCGAGCACTCCGGTTAGGATTCAGCGCACCCACGGGTAGATTCGTGACGTCAGCATCATTACTCTCCTCCAAATTGATCTAAGAGTACGCAAACCGAAAGCGCTAAAAGTGTTTGTGTTTTGTTGTGTTGGCGAATTTTTCAAAAAGAAAGCTTAAAATTGTTACTTTTTGATGAAGAAATCTGCAGAATATATTGCTTTATGGATAAGGGTAGAAATAGTTAGAAAAATAAACCGAAATAACTTTAAGCTTGACGGCTTCTCAAATAAAGATAACCAGAAAGGTTGTTATTTTTGTATGCTGACCAAAAACTCTTTAATAATTTTTTAAAATTGACTTTTGCTGTAACTTTACCCTTTTGTTTTTCCTTAAGTAAAAATCTGGTTCATGCTAAAATTCCTTTCTCTTATCTTTAGTCACTAAGGTTGACACTAGTGACAGGTGCACTCGCGATTTTGGCCTTTTGTTTACAATATTCGGGGTTCTTTTTGTCCTAAAAATATGGAAACTTTCACGATCCATTCTGTAATAACTACTGCTTCAAATAATAAAATAAAATAATTTTGAGGTTAAAAAAACGTCAACAAATATTTTGCGCCCGCACTTGCGCGACGCGATTTTTCCGCTTCTTTTTCCGTAAAAGTTAAATATTAGCCAACTTTCAAGGTCATTCCTTAAGGCTTAAGGAAAAAGTTACAGAAAAGGAACAAGCATGAACACCCTAATCTGAATAGATGAGATTTAATAATTGCTAAAGAAAAATGTTACAGCAAAAGTTACAGAAAAGGAATTTAACCATGAACCAGCCTTAAGTAAATTCCTCTGGATAGTTTTTAATAATGTAATGAAAAGCCGTCCTACAAATCTTTATATTTTTTCTCTGTTTAACCGACCGACCATGCGCCAAATTACTGCATTTTTCATTCTTTGTATACCTAAATAAATTTTTTGTTGATGATTTAACCAACTGTCAAGCGGGAATTTCTGCCAAAACAAGCGTTGGTCAACCATTTCTTCCTTTATTCTTGACACAATTTCTTTTTTATTATAATATAATTTGCTTATTAAAATCTACACCATATAGAGTTTTTGATTTTTATTGTTTTAAAACGTTCGTAGCTAAAATAGTTACAGCACTAATTTGATTAAAAATTATATTTTAAATAATGTTGAATTTTTGTTTTTTATGTCTAAGATTAACATAAAGTTTTGCCAAATAATTTGATAATAAATATTTTAAGGGACAGTGTATAGGTATTTTTTTACTATTAGATTATTGTTAATGACTAATAAGTATTTTTATATTCAATGTAAATAATACTAAACTGACTGTTAATTTTTTTTTTAATTATGTGTATTGGCATTTCTTTTAAATTGTAAGTATTTGTGATACAGTTGACTCTACACTAAAACTAAACCGTTTTATGATTGATTTTAACTTAAAAGTGGAGCATTTTATAATGAAGGCGTAGAAGAAAAATGTTTAATCTGTTTTTATCCCGGAATTAAACTTAATTCATCTTTGAATTAGTGAATTAGCAAAATCGTTAATCTGTGCTTGGATTTTGGCCAAACTTCGCTTGTAAGTAGTATATATTAATTATTTAAATAGTTCTAAAAACGTAATTTTTTGAAACCACCATGTTAATATAGGTGGGCTTTAAAATTTTGGACTGTTTTGAGTTTCTAATGACTTTTTTGTTTCTTAATCGATTTTTATACATGTTAGCTTTTTAGAAAGGTAATTAAACAAATTTTATAATTTTTTGACAAAATATGTCAATAATTCAAGATGGTGAAAAAAATTCTAAATCATATTTTTTTAAAAAGAGCTGCAGCTTTTTTTTACCACCCTGTATTTTTTTATAAAAGTAAGAAAGCACATGCTATTTCACGTTTAACGAAGTACAACTCATAAAATTCGGTTTACTTATATGCTCAAATTTCCTCTTAACACATAATCTATTCTAAACACCAAAAAATGTTTTTCTTTAAACCTTTTAAATTTTTTATCCGATTTTTATAGAGTAAAATTTTTAACAATTGTTGTTGCAAAAAGGCTTACTTAAATAATAAATTAGTAAGTTATTAAAAAAAAACATTTTTTGGTATTTAGAATAGGTTCTGTGTTTAGAGGAAATTTGAACAGACGTAACTTTTGTATAAGTAAACCGAATTTTATGAGTGGTACCTCATTAAACGTAAAATAGCGTCAACTTTCTTAACTTTATAAAAAATTACAGGGTGGAAAAAAAAGTTGCAGCTCTTTTTTAAAAAATGTGATTTTTTTTCCGCCAACTTGAATTTTTGATATATGGCGGTTTTTGTTAAAAAATTATAAAATTGTTTAGTTATCTTTCCAAAAAACTAACCTCTATAAAAATCGGTTAAGGAACAAAAGTTATCAGAAAATCAAAACAGTCCGAAATTTTAAAGCCCACCCTATATAAATGTATATATGCTTGTGTGTGTAGGCAAAATGTTTTATCTTATTTAAAAACTACTGAAAAATGAACAAAATTTTTTCTTTAGGAATTTACGCAGTGGGTTTTAACATATTTTTAACTTAGTGGCGAAAAACCCAAAAAAAGTAGTTTCGACATTATGAATCCGCCACAAACATATAGATTTTATTTATTACTTTACTTAAAAGTCTTCTCTGGCAGCTCTCCTCGTCTTACTCATGCAAAATTTCGCTCGCAAGGGTAGTTTTGGCCCCACATTTTTTTAACCAAATACAGACATTTTTCAAATATTTTAATGTTATTTTAAAGATAAAGCTTGAATGAATTCTCTAGTCGTACTTATTTCAATTTTTGTCTGATTTTGAGCAAGCAAAATACTCCATATTTAATCCATATTTCACAAAAATGAAAATTTGAAAACTATTAGTAGAGACCCCTAGATTTTATCTTTAAAATGAGGCTAAAATTTCTGTATTTGGAAAGAAAAAATGTGTGGCCAAAAATACCCTTGCAAACTAAAGAACCCCGCACACAAACACCAATAAATGTCAATATTAGAAAACTGTGTAGGTTTAAATAATAAATAAAAATGCTTAACAGCGCTATATTCCAATGGGAAAAAACATATTTCTTTAACGATTTAAACCAAAATAGAGACGAAATTGAATTCTCCAGATAATGTAGTGCCCAATAGGAATTTTTTATGCTTCAGTTACACAGTTTGTATACAGGAGCTAATCAAAAACAACGTTTTTTAGCTATATCGACATGGCCAGTATTTGAAGCGGAGAAAAATGTTGTGCACCTAAAACTTTTTATTTGAGTAATGCTAAGATGACTCAACTGAGTTTCGTTAATGTACCATCATTACTTCTTAGTGTACGAATTTTTAAAGTTTAGGTGTGTTCCCGCACCTTAAGCAAATTGACATAGGAACAGTTAAACCCTTGTAAAAATAAGGTTTTTTCACAAATATGCTAAATATTACTATCCTATCAGATAGGATTGGATATGCTAGAGAAAACGTACAGTGAAGCTATTATTTAAATACGGGGTATATTCAAAAATAGTTTTTGAATATCATTTTTACAATTTTTTTGTTTTATTCGGTGCTCTAAACTGGATCGGTCAATTTTCACTATCTTTGGCACATACTCGGCTAACAACAATCTGCATAATCTGTAAAACTTTGGTGGACATTCTGTGTCTAGTTTTTAAAATATACAGTGTGTCCCAGAAGTCTGGAATCGCCGATTTTTTGAGATAACTACTACTATATACAGATTGTCCCATATCTTTACATGGGACATACTGTATATCGTTTTATTTCTGGATTGGCCATTCCTCTCCGATTTTAGAAATACGAAATGCGTAACTATTGACTTAGAAAGAGGGTTAAAATGAAGACAGCTGTTTGTTCAACACTATTATGTAACGATTTTTGCCTTTTTTCTCAGGAACCACTAAAAATAAGGGTATTACATATTTGGTATTTTTAGAATCAGAAAAGAAAGGCCAGTTCAGAAGTGTTAAAATATACAGGGTATTCCGCTTGAAAAAGTGTAAGCTTTTATTATATCTTTTTTTAGGATATCTTGTATAACTAATATATACATATATTATATATAATTATATATGTATAACTTATTATTTTTTTTAGCTTTTTTGTTAAAAACGTGTAGTTTTCTCAAAAAAACAAAGTTTTACAGATTATGTAGATCGTTGTTAGCCGAGTATGTGCCAAAGATAGTGAAAATTGACCGATCCGGTTTAGAGCACCGTATAAAACAACAAAAAATTGTAAAAATTATATTCAAAAACTATTTTTGAATGTACCCCGTATTTAAATAATAGCTCAACTGTTTTAGTGTAAAGTCGAGGTTATCCAAGGTCTCTACTATCCGATAGGTTAGTTAGTTAGTTTACAATGGTTTAAAAAGTGTTCCTATGTCAATTTGGTTAAGGTGCGAGAACACACGTAAACTTTAAAAATTCGTACACAAAGAAGTAATGATGGTAAATGAACGAAACTCAGTCGAATCATCTTAACACGACTCAAATAAAAAGCTTTAGGTGCGCAACATTTTTTTCCGCCTCAAATACTGCCCATGTCGATATAGCTAAAAACGTTATTTTTGACTAGCCCCTGTATACAAACTGTCTAATTAAAGCATAAAAAATTCCTATAGGGTGAAGCTACATTATCTGGATAAATTAATTTCGTCTCTAGTTTGGTTTTATTCGTTTAAGAAATATGTTTTTTTGCCATTGGAATATAGCCCTATTGGGCATTTTTCCCGACTTTAACCTGCAAATATCTCAGTAACTAATTTAAACCTACACAGTTTTCTAATATTGACTTGCACTACAACATACCAGGATATTATTAAATTCGACCTAGATCCAAATTTATTGGTGCTTGTGTGCGGGGTTCTTTAGCATGAGTCAGACAAGGAAAGCTGCCAGCGAAGACTAGACTCTTAAAAACAAAGTTTGGTCAACATTTAAGGGGCTTGATAGATACTACGTTTTCACGTGGAACTGAATACGTTTTCAATACGATTTACTTTTCGGTTGTCATGAAGCGATTTGAACAAGATTTTAGTTTTTGACATGTTCAGCGTCCATATACCCCTAGGTTAAATTTTAAGGAATTTAATATAATAAGTAGATTGTTACAAATAATGCAAACAACATTAAGCTCTTGTTTCTGCTAATTGAGGGGCTAATTTTGAGTACAAACAAATGATTAGATTAGCAATAATGTTAAAAAAAATATTTATTATAGCCTTTTCTTATGGCACAACCTTCATATCAAGTTCTTTAAATCATTATATTTAGAAAAGTTGGACAAAGTAGGACGAGATTCTTACAGGGATTGAAAGTAGAAAGACTAAGCTTTATTTTTGTGTATATATATAGGAAAGGACTTGAGAGGAATTCCTTTCTGAAACTTTAGGACACTTTAATTTTATTACATAAAAAACAATAAATCATACAAACGTTCTCTTTTTTAATTGATAAACCCAACACATTACACTTATCTTGCACTGAATACTTATAAAGGCTATCAACATATAATGTGAATTTTCATATCCAAAAATTGATAAGCTGAAATATATACACGAACATGCCCAAAAAAATGGAGAGTTAGACATTAACGGAACACAATCCTAACATTTATTGTTTTTCTCACCTTTACTAGCCTACTAAATTAGTATTCCCTATGACTTAAGAAGCTTTTTTAGGTAGTTTGGAATGTATAGGACAAAATAAAATAATAATTTGTAAAAAATATCCCGATAAATTTTTTGAATTTTGTCATAGTGATGAACCACTGTGTATTGTACCGGTTTTTTAAATTTTGAAAATTAGAAAACCGACATAAAAGTTTGGTTATCTCACCAACGGAATAAACTGTCAAATCCAGTCTGGTTAAAACTTATTCTTTTGATACGATCCGCGTTTTCACGATAGCTAGATACCGGTACGATTCCAGAAAAAGGCATGTTTCACAATGTCAACTGAAAAAAACTTGGATTTGCTTTTCGATTCGCGTTTTCACGGTAGGTTTGAAAGTGAATCGAATTGAAAACGCATTCAGTTCTACATGGAAACGTAGTAGTGGATTGTCCCATATATAATGATAAATAGTTTTGCGGATAGATGCAAGTGCTATTGAGGAATTGATACTTAACATTTTTATTTACCAGCGGAAAGTCAGCGCAGGGTGAAGGCAAATTACAAAACCAATAGTAAAACACTTTCAGGCTAGTCTTCTATTTTTTTTTAAATAAACCAGTTTTAGACATTATAATTCGACCTTATTAACTTATGTAAAAGTAATCACGAGACATTTAAACGAACAAAAGGATTAAAGATTTATTGCATATTTCGTTTTTCCATTTTTTATTATAACCAAAAAATTAACGAAAATGGTGCCAGCAGGCACGTTTACCACTAAAATGAAGGAAAATCAAAAGATATAAAAAAACGTGTATTATAAAAAAAATGAAATAAACCATACATATAATAGCAGAAGATCATTCGCTTTTAAAGAACTATTAGTCAACACTTAGCTACTAATTAAAATATGCTAATATAAAAAAAAACCAAGAAAGTTATATATGTTTGGTTTCATTTTAGAGAAGTATTCAGTCATCACTTAACTACTATATATTATAAACACATACTAATATTCTAATATAGAAGGAACAACGTTATATAAAAACGCCTTTTCTGTGAGCCTTGACGTGACCAATGCGACTTCTATCAACTTTAAAATTTTTGCAAGTTAACTGCAATAAGCAGAATAAGAATAATTTTTGTTCTATATTAGCCAGGAATATTTTTCCTGCCAGTAAGGATTATATTTTGTTTTTCTTTCACTAATGTTTTTGTTTTACTTTTTTTTAAACAAAGCCGCTTTTGCACACAATTCTTTATGATAGGTGCCAAAAATAAAGAATTCAGATTCTAAAATTAAAACCAAAGTATTCTTCATCTTTCTTCAAAAGCATAAAACAAAGAAAGATCAACTAGTCCAAAATGTTTATTTCCCTTTCCAATACACATCTCTAGAGAAGGAAAGGTTAGTATTTCTTGAATAATCATTTTAAATACACAAAATAAATGGAGCCATTTGAAAAATAAAATTTGTAAAATTACAAAACTGTCTTAAAAAATAGTGATCCACAAAGGGTAGATTGTCAAATTCTATGATTTTATTAGATTTAGCCAATTTTACAAATTATGATTTTATGACAAGTGGTCACCCTGCGCCTGGTAACAAAGAATTTTTGTGCTAAATTTAATAAGAATCGGTTTAAAGTCTTTAAATTATCGACCAGACAGACAGACAGCATTCGAAAATTGGTATTTAGATCTTTTTTGACCAAATAACAAAAAACTTTTTGCCGATTGCAATAGCCTCCATACTATGTATGGGTGGCAGCCTAAAAATTGTATGAATGGAGAAACGAAATAAGTTTTGTAAAAACATTTTAAATGTCCGTCTAAAGATGAAGAAAAACGATATTAAGAAGTCTAATGATGAAAATTGGTTCCGTTTAAAAAAGAAAATATATAGCGGATCACTTATAACAAATCAAAGACTATATAGTTGGATAATTGAGTTCTTGCAAAGCGCTAAGTCTTGTTTGGTTGCACTTGATAAGTGCTTCCCACTACATTACTAAAGCAAATTACAGACAGTCATAGTTCGGTCTTGCTAGAAGAGTATACTCCTGTGGTAAGTAAAAATACGCTCTGCTTTTTTTCTGGGTAGGCACATTCCATTCGATATTTTTTGTTTTTTAATTTGTTTATCAAATAAATCCAGAAGTATTCTGTCTTTTAAAAGATGTAGGAATCAGCCCTATTTCTTTTAAAGGACTGAACGTGACTGTCTAACCGCTTTACAAATCACTTATCGAAATTTTTTTACATTACAGGTGCTTAGCCCTAGTTCACTACGCAGATTCAATCATGACTGCCATCAGTTCAATCATTTCTCGTTCATATACAAGATAAAAAAATAAAAAACAGTTTTACCACTTGTTTCGTAATTTGCTTGCGCGCTGATTCGACTCGAAAAAGATACCTTTCCGGCATCAAGTATACTGAGACCTTAGTATTACTTGCATCCATATCCAACACCATCTAAATTAAATTGTCAAATTTTTATATAAAATGGAATTTCAAGCATAAAGTCAGTATTCCCGAATACAGTTCAAAGAAATTTAAAAAATATGACACGTCTTCGCCTTCGTAGCTTCTGAAAAGACAGTATACTTTCTTATTTATTGTTAAAAATTACGTGAATTAATAAAATTTTTATAATAAAAATTAATTTATTTTTTGGCAGGAATATGTTACAAACTAACTAGTTTGCTATTTTGTTTGTGTGTGTGTTAAGTATATGTTATTTTTTAATCTCAGAAATCAATTAGAAGCAGGATTAGAAGTGCATAAAAAATAAAACGCCTTTAAAAAAAAAGTGACGAAAAAATGTAACAAAATAAAAAAAGCTTTATTTCTCTTGAATCAAAAACCTAAATTATTTTTCTCATGGTTCAGCCAACTAGCAAAAATCGAGAGGTTATCCACCCACTCAGAATATGTACACCTACTGCCAAAATTATAGGGATTTATTGTCAGTATTTCTACATACTGCCAAGTACTACAGTAGTGCGAGTTTTGCCAAATAGGACGCAATTCTTCAGAAACGACAGATAATCTCACCCGTCAGAAGTGGCGATTTTTACTTATCGCCTCATTTAAAATAAAGACATAGCAACCTTCATATTTATCCTAACGTTGTAAGAGAAACTGCGTCATTTTTTTATTAACATTTTGTAAATTTAATATTTTAAAGATATTCTGCAGGGCTAGTTTATGGCGGAGCTAAATTGTTACTACGCGTACCAATAAACGTCAAAAATTCTCACCATGTAAAAGGTAAGACAGAATTTGTGTTACTTTTCTGAACAGTGACAGCGAAATATTCCATGGTTTTGTATGTTAAAAGTTTTAAGGTTTGTTTACACATAAAAATATTTAAGGAATATTAGCAAATAGTCCTGATAAAAAAGCATTAAGTGTAAACTTGTGTTTAAAAATCGTCAGATTTTTTGTAAGGGCGAAATTTTCTGACGGTTTTCGAAGAATCGCGACCATACTGCCAAAAATTTGTACACCTACTGCCAAGCTGGAAAACCCCCTTGGCAAAAATCCACTCTTTGCAGAAAAAAATAAAAAGGAAAAAGAGGTTATCTTAGGGTGACCAGATTTGCTAAACAAAAATACTCCCTAAACTTAACCCAACCCAACTGAAAAAATCTTCCTATTTATTTATAGATTAAAAAAAAATACATTTGTAAGATTAAACATATTTATTAGATACAGAAACAAGAAAATGAAACCTATTCTAAGCCACTCCAGTAAATTTAACGTAAACAGTCTTTTGTTAGGAACAGAAAAACTACAAAATCTAGTATTACCAGACTGAGGCGATCACAGTATTCTAGTAGGTGTTGGGTTGGGTTAACGTATACTAAAAATGCCATATTTTACAAGTTTTAAATCTTCTCGACAGAAAATTGCTGGAAATTAAACAAAAACTTAAACTTTAACATTATGTGATAGGGCCGCAGGCGAAAAATTTTGCAATTTAAACAGAATATTCTTTAAAAATTTTGATCTCTTTTACGTTTTCTGTAAAATAAGACACTTCAGTAAATTTAACGTAAATAGTCTTGTTAGGAACAGAAAAACCACAAAATATAATATTACCAGACTGAGCGAGAGGTGTTGGGTTGCCATATTTTACAAGTTTTAAATCTTCTTGACAGAAAATTGCTGAAAATGAAACTAAAATTTTAACATTATGTGGTAGCGCCTGTGAAATATTAAAACAAGTGGGTTGGCTAAGCTTGCCAAGAAGGGGAGGGATATAGATTTTGTTTCCAAAGTCATAAATGCGCTGCGGTCAAAAACATTATTGTAGAAATACCATTTTCTAAACGTTTTAAATGGTGATAACAAGCTAAGCTAAAAATTCTTTAAAAATTTTAATCTCTTCCACGTTTTTTGTGAAATATTTTTAAAAAAGGTGGTTGGGTTACGCTCTCTTCCTGTGATGGCCGCTGATACTACCTAGTATTCCAGATATTAAACACAGAACAATAGCATGCAATTTTATTGGATTTTGACTAAAAATCATAGGATAAAATTGAAGTAGGAAGGGCAAATTTTTTAATTTTAACTGACAAAAAAAGGACATTGTACTGTTTATTCAAAATTCTCCGGTCCAATTTAAATATAGGCGGCGACTGACATTTTTACACAGAAACTAAATTGGAAATATTAACACGCCAGGACGAACCCGTATCAGGTGACTTATATCAATGTTACTAAAAGCAGCTTATATTAACTGCAAGTGCAGAACAAATAATGTCTATTTGTGAGTGATTCAAAGTTGGAAATCAAACTGATGAGACCACGTTGATTGCCCAGGGCGAAACATCGTTTAATCATTTCTCTTTTCGTCTTGGTCCTTTGTGTTTTCCTTGTGGGATACTCATCCAGGTTTGAATTTTCGTTTTTCCACCCAAGATCTTTTGATATTTTCTTTTATGAAATTGGTACTCCATAAGTTTACGTTAATGGATTATTAGTTTGGGAGATGATTTCCTACACATCTTGAATCAAAATATTCACTGATAGGAGAAGAGAAATTAACAAAACGTATTGATGAAGAAGATATTTGACAAAAAGGTGTTACCGACATAGCATAAGACGGCCTAACCACTAGTTTTGGAATAAGTTTTTAATAAAGTACCTTGCAAGAAGTCATTAAATGTACCCTTACCTTACGATTAACAATTAACTGTAAGTTAATTTTTTACTACAGAGCAGTTTTTTTACATAACGAAAACTTAACACTTAACAAGTAAAGTAGGCAATAATATATTATTCATTAAAAAAAGCTAAATATTTATTTTCCTACTCGCGTGCGCAAAGCTGAATTTTTTGCACGCAAACTCTGCGCATGCTTTTTTGTTTTTTCGTGATTTTTTAAAAGATTTTTGTGTATTTTTGTGTTTTCTATGTTCGTTGTATTTCCAAAAATTTAAGCTAAACTTAGCTTACTAAAATGTCGCATTATTTGAGGAGTATTTCACAGGATTTCTAAAGATATTTTAATAATTTTTTCCGCGTGTTTCAAGGACAATTGCAGGACATTTTACAAAAATTCCAGGGAATTTTTTTCAAAATTTAATACTAATATTGTTCGAGAAATTTTTATCAAACAACGATACTACGAAGAACTAGGTATAATCATGAATAATATTTGTAAATAATAGGGCGGTCGAAGCTTTTCTTGAAGGGAGGGGGGGTTTATAGCCAAAATCATGTCTCATACGCGCCACAGGAGAAAATTTTTGTGTAAGTTGTTGGCAAAAAAATTGCTTAAAATTATAAAATAACAATTTAGGTTTAATTGTAACAATTATAGCGTCGAAGGCAAATTATTTGAAAAAATTCAATTTTTTCACATTTTTTAAAAAACATTTCAAAAAGTAGGTTGTTTTATCAGTCAAGAGGGATTGGATTGGGATAGGATCTGTTTTTAAAACTTGTTGCCACAATAATGGCCGCCCGGCGCAATAAAGGTATTCCAGGACGTGTGGAATGCCTGATTTTATCTACCATTGTTATGCAAAATAAGGCGACAATAATTATGCTTGTCACCCTATAAGTCACGCCGTTTTTATATCAAATTAAGACTTTTTTACTTTTGAAGTAAATATTATTTCTGTTTTGCGTTAAACAAATTATAAAAGTTTCTTAATCCAAGTTTATTATTTTATTTTTTTTTACACTGATAGAAAAAGAATTGTTCGTAACACGCGCGCAGTGTCTTTCCCGCTCTTAAAGCTTATCCGAACCCCGCTTCGCGTCGTTCGTGTAACTGCTTTTTCGTTCGGGAAAGTATCACTTTGCGCACTTGTTAGCAAAACTACTATTCCAAACCATTTTATTATTTTCTAGATATTCACAAATAACACACAAACTCAGAAAAATAAACAACTAAAAACTTGTTGCCTACTTAATTACAAAACGTTTATACTTCATGTCAATTTCTTCACTCTCCTCTTCTAATTGTTTTAATTTATTTCTTGCTTCTCTTAATACTTCTTCTGTTAAATTGTTTGGGCTTTGTTCACTACTTTCTGAACTATTTTTACTTTTCACAGGTACATTAACTAAAATTAACAGTTTAATTGGTCAAGTGATCGTAAACAAAAATATTTTTTTGTCAAACACTCATTTTTTTCAAAAAAAAAAAATATTTAAAATAAAGGAAATTTTTAGTATATAAATTTCCAGCAAAATTATCTGTGGCGTATAGTCCAGGCAGTAGGGGTTTTTGGTTTGCAAAAGGTGGGAAATAAACAATTTTGAAATATGTTATGACGGATGGACTCTAATAAAGTTCAAGTTATTTTTTAACTATATCTTCGTAACGGTTGACCCTGCCGGAAAATATTCAATGGCAAAAAGAATAAAATTATGTACATTTTATGTGTTTACACTTTTTTGTATACCTAACAGATGAAAAGTTACATGAACCCAAAGATCAAATTTCTAAAAAAATATACAATTTTCCCAATTGTTTTTATTTTAAAAAAAATATTTTTCAATAAATAAATTCCCAAGAATTAGAGACAAATGGTCTGTTTCCCATGACCATGACAGATACACCAGCCCGCAAGGCATTATTAAAAATTATTTCCTGCAACCGTAAGAAAGGGTATGGAGTAGCATGTATATGGTGCTGAATTAAATAGTTTGAGTATGTGTGGTTTCTGTAATGATAGGGAATGTGATAACGGCACTGTAGTATCGACCTCGAGAACAAAGGCGAGCAGCTATTTGGTGTTGATTTCCCAGACGAAATATACGAAGAAAAAAAAATCGTCACGGACCCTCAAAAAGAATCAAAATTTAAGTACTTAATAATGATCGCAGATATTTGATATTATCTGAAGATGATCAGAGATTTATACTGAACGAATTATATACTGAAGAATTCACCGTTTCAAAATTCAAAGCGCCTGGACGTCTCAATAAAATGGTTCTTGAAGCGAAAGGCCAAGAAGGGATTGTCAAGTATATACCTATCAACAAATCGTGGATTAGGTATACTGGAGATACCACATTTGAAAAATGCGCCATGTACTCTACCTCATGCTGGTGCGGAAATGAGTAAAACACAATAAAATGTATTACCCGGGGACATATTTTCACACCCTCCCATAAGACACGACGGCACCAGCGTGCTAAATCTGAACCTGTCTGGCCAATAATTACGCTTCAAAAGCTCACTGATTTAAGCACGCATGCGTTACCATATGACGACACCCAGGGTTTATTATTTTTACTTAAATAGCCAGAGAAAAAATCACCGCAAAAAAAAGAAACTTGATCGTTTTTTTTTAATATTCTTCCCCCATTTCGACGTTTTGCATAACAAACACGTGCTTAGGTACCCTAAATCAGTGAGCTTTTGAAGCGTAATTATTGGCCACACGGGCTTACAGATTTCAGCATGCTGGCGTAATGGTGCCGTCGTATAGGAGGGTGTGTAAATATGCTACCCGGGGTATTTACTAAAATTTTGACAAAATATTGTGTGTTTTTATTCGGAGTTTGACTTTTTTCTATAAACTTCATCTTTCTATCTGTGTAACTTTTAACCTATAAGAGATACAAAAAGTACAATTTATTTTATCCAATTTTGTAAAAAAACAAGATTGACAAGGTGGTCATTAATTCTTGTTGACTTATCTACGCTTATTATAAAAAAAGGTTTAGTTGATGCATGACCTTGATTGCCCTTGAAAATACCATGTAAAATTGAAAAACTAGCTTTCTGTAGTGTTTTTTCCAATTCCCCACTACGCAAAAACTTAAAGTGCCGGAGATGAAATTAACATCTTAGCCATAAATAAACACTTCATTTTAAAGCTTCCTACCATTTTTTTAAATCTGGCGTCCCAGATGTTTATGCTATACCCCGGTAAAAATGACCTATATACCTGTTGTTTATTAAGTTTGTCTAGCCAACAAAGTGATTTAAATTACCTATAAGAGAGTTAGCAGAAGTTCGATATATTCATTAACATATTCTGAACCAAGTGTTTTAGATGCCATTTTCCAAAATGGCAGTCGAAAAACCATAAAAAATTCTATTTATGCCAGTAGACAATAACATTCATAATAAAATTTAAGGATGAGGATTTAACAGCTATTTAGTCACACATTTACGTGTCACCGGGTGTTTTGTTCGCATCCGTGTAGAAGGGGTTGATATGACGTCATATTTCAAGATGGCGGACAAAAATCATAAAAAAATACAATTTTTGCAACCAGGGCATTATGATACTTGATTCCAAATAACTCGAGGCGGAGCATTCCAAAAATTCACTTTCAAGTCATCCGACCTCAAATTACAGTGAAAATCGCAAAAAACGCAATTTTTGAAAGTTTCTCTTTAAAAAATATCCATAATTTAACGTTTTGTTACACCACACATAAATGTCAAAATTGGCCTTTAGGAATTATTGCAGTTTAAAGCTTAATGATCTTGAAAAATACCCCAGTAAAATTGACATATTGTTAAAGCAACATATTAAAGGGAGCTATTTAACAACTATTAAATTAAAGGGGACCAAATTTGGTAAGGACGATAAGAAGGTAAAATCCAACAATATTGTTGAACAAATGTTGGTTCGGCTATGACACATCCACTATATTTTAGTTCATTCAGTTTTGTAAACAAGAAAAAATGTCAAGGTGGTGGATTTATCACCGCTTACTAAGACAAAAATGGATTTGTTGATGTGTGACCTCGATGGACGTTGAAAATACCGTATAAAATACGAAAACTACTTTTTATAAAACCTTCAGATAAAAACAAAATTTTAAGGATAAACTTCGAATTATATCTCGGTAGAAATGACTTAGATTCTTGCCCACACAGTTTATTTATTTGTTAAATAAGAGGCTACGAGTAAAAATCTTTGGCAAAAAAACAAAATATAGCAATTTAAAATGTTTTTAAAACTATTTTTATTCAACACATGAATCTGTGACTAAATAGCTATTAAATCCTAATAACAAGTATAGTCATTCCCTACTGATTGATTTTGATTGATTTTTCGCCACCACTTCGAAAATGGCATCTAAAACACCTGGTCCAGGTAATTTAAATGACTTTGTTGGCTAGACAAGTGAGTAGAACATAAAATTCATAGTTCCAAAACTTAATAAAAACAACAGGCATATAGGTAATTTACCGGGGCATAGAATAAACATCTGGGACGCCACATCAAAAAAAAATGGTAGGGAGGTTTAAAATGAAGTGTTTGTTTATGGCTAAGATGTTAATTTCATCTCCGGCACTTAATCTTTTTGCGTAGTAAACGGAGATAAGTCAACAAGAATTGATGGCCACCTTGTCATATTTGGTTTTTTACAAAATTGAATAAAATAAAATATAGTGGATGTGTCGCCATTTTGATATATATCAGTCGCCATATTGAAACGCATCATAGCTGAATTTTTTTTAACAAAATTGTTGGACTCGACCTTCTCATCTGTTACCAAATAGCGCCCTTTAGTATGTTATTTTTGCAATTCGTTAATTTTACTGCGTTAATCAAACTGCATTAACCTTTAAGGATCAAATTAATAGTTTGAGGAACATTTGAAGTTGTTCTGACAAAACGTCGAATTATTAAGATTTTTTTGAAGAGACAATGGCAAAAATCTTGTTTTTGCGATTTTGAAGGTCATTTAAGGTCGTATGACCTAAGTGAATTTTTTGGAATCCTCGTCCTCAAGTTATATGGACTCGAGTATAATTGTGTCCCGGTTGCGTTGTTACGATTTTTGGCCGCCATCTTGAAAGATGACGTCATATCAACCTCTTTTACACGGATGCGAACAAAACACCCGGTGACACTTAAATGTCTGACTAAATAGCTATTAAATTCTAATCCTTGAATTTTATTATGAATGCTAATAAACAAGTATACTCATGCCCTCTACTGGCATAATTAGAATTTTTTATGGTTTTTCGACCGCCATTTTGGAAAAAGGCATCTAAAATACTTGGATCAGATTATATTCTATCGAACTGCTATTAACTCTCCTAGATAATTTAACTAGACAAATGAGTAGAACATAAAATTCACAGTTCCGAAACTTAATAAAAACAACAGACATATAGGTCAATTTTACTGGGGTATAGCATAAACATCTGTGACGACAGATCACAAAAAAATGGTGCGGAGGTTTAAAATGAAGTGTTTATTTATGGCAGTGTTTATTAATTTTATCTTCGGTACTTAAAGTTTTTGCGTAGTAGTAAATTGTAAAAAACACTACAAAAAGCTGGTTTTTCATGGTCATGCATCAACTAAACTTTTTTTCATAGTAAGCGGAGAAAAGTCAACAAGAATTGATGGCCACCTTGTCATTTTTACTTTTTTATGAAATTTGAATGTGGTTATAGGTCACGATTTTGATATATCAGCCGCTATATTGAAACGCGTCATAGCTGAACAAATTTTTTTAAAACAAAATTGTTGGTCTTTACATTCTTATCTTTGTTACCAAATTTGTTTCTCTTAGCTTTAATAATTGATGAATATCGCCCTTTAGTATGTTAATTTTGCAATTTGTTAATTTTGCTGGGGTATTTTTCAAGGTCGTGAAGCTTTAAACTGCATCAAACTCTAAGGATCCAATTTGACATACATGCCTAATAGTTTGAGGTACATTTGAAGTTGGTCTGACAAAACGTCGAATTATTAAGATTTTTTGAAGAGAAAATGGTAAAATCTTGTTTTTTTGCTATTTTCAAGGTCATTAAGGGTCGGATGACCTTGAAAGTAAGTTTTTTTGGAATCGTCCTCGAATTATATGGAAACGAGTATAATCGTGTCGCGGTTGCAAAAGTTGTATTTTTTATAATTCATTACAAGTAAATTTTACGATATTATAAATAAATGAAATTACCTTCTGGTACAAAATAACTATTATTTGTACTTTGGTCTTGAAGTTTTAATTTTAATAAGTTAATTTTAGACTGGCAGTTCATTAAATCTTGTTTCAAATATTCATATTTTTTTTTAATTTTTGTTATTTCAATCGTTTGGAAGTTGGTTTTATCTGTAAGCCTTTCATTTTCTTTTTGATAGTTTTGACATGTTTCTTTGGTTGTTCTACAAGTTTCTGAACAGTGCTCTAAACCACATGATATCTTGCAGTCTTCTCTAGGAGTCTCTTTATCCTCCATATCTATTCCATATAAACTAACTTTGTGTTTTAATACTTTTTGTTCCTGTGTAGTTCTTATCAACTGCCTTTCAAGTTTCTTCTTTTTTTTGTTGCAACTATGTAACTTATGGTTCCTTAAACTTAACTCTTCTCTAAATTTGGTTATTAACTTTAAACATTGATCTTCAAATGATTTTGCTTTTTGTTCGTAACACTGTTTTATTTCCTGGATGACTTTAACATAAGTTTTTTGAGTTATGTTGGAAGACAGTAGGATGTGAGATACTTTGTGTAGAAAATCATCTTCTAAATCAATCTCTGAAAATTTACAATACATTTAGCTAAACTATTTTTAGTGTGGTGGTTTGACCAAGGGGCTCTCAGTTTTCTTTGTAGACAAATGTGTTAAAATGTGCGCAAAAAAAACTACATTATCCCGAATTTCATTGAAATTGGATAACATGAAGTTTGTGAAAATTGCATCACAAAATTTGTCAAACAGTTTGTGTAAAGATGAATGAAATTGCTTAAAAATAAATAAAAATATTAGTGCACTTTTCCCAGCAGTTTTCAGAACAAAGACATTTTGAATCCTCTGTTTAATGAAGTTTCTGGAAGCGAATTGTTTGGAACAACGCTTCTTGGTGAGTTATTTTTGTAAGATTCCTATGTGATAAAATCGACAAAATTAGTTTTTTTACCTATTTCATCCTGACAAGTGTCTTCTTTATTTTTTTCATTCACTAAATCAATTAAACAAGTAAAAATTGAAGATTTATTCTCATTCTTGAAATATGTTTGTATAAGTTTTTTGCATTCTTCACTTCTTTTGGGGATTCCAATTAATTCTAAAATGTTTGTTAAATTTTCCTTGTCAAATACTTTAGCCGGCTGATCTCCTACAAAAAAAAAAGACAAAATAAAAATGATGTGAACAACAAAGTTTTAGGAGAATCTTTGGTTATCTAATTTTGATTTTTATATAGTAGGATTTATTTTTTTAAATAACTTTTAGAATTTTAGAAAAATAAAAATTCTGAAAATATTAAGGATTTATCGAAATATGCACTAGAAAGTTGGAAGTTAATTGAAGAAAATTAAAATTTAATAAACTTTTTGATTTGACCATTTTCAATATTACGAACCTAAAACAAAAAAAAACTTAGGTATAGGTAACAAACTGGAAGTAATATTCAGCACTCTATATCAACTCTAATATCAAAACGCCAAAACTATTTTTTGCATGTATCCAATAAAAATTATTTTAAGATATTTTTAAATGTAATTTTGTAAACTGGTTGATAGATGAACTGTGGACTGCCAACTTAAATCTTGGCCATATACAGGGTGGATTATTTAAATGGAACGGTGCTTCTAGCGGCTTTAGGGAATAGGTTTTAAAAAAAGCTATAAGCGAATATTTAATGATTTTTTACGGACTTTCCTCCCATAATAAAAGAAGAATTTGAGGCCCCCAACTGGAGGCCCAGGGCCCACCAAATATTTTTTTTTTAAATAAGAAGGTACCACTTGTGGCGTCTTTTTCAAAAGCTTGTTAAAAATAAATTTAACGCACTAGTTTTTAGCACCAATGTGTCAAAAATTAAAAAACCAAATGTTGAATCAAACACAACTATGTCAGGTAATTTCTTTGATGTATTTACCAATGTTAAGTGTCTTCCACATTTGCTGCAAATTATTTCTATATCTTTCAATTCTTGAGTAATAATAGGCTTGTTTTTTCTGCTTTAAAAAAAGACAGTTATCACAGTTGGGCCAGTGCCACATAGTTTTTTTTAAATTTTACTTTTATCATATGTGCCGATATTATTATTATTATAAAAATTTCCTAAAAGTTTTTTTGTACAGTTTTTTATCTATAATTTTAGGGATAAAAGCATCACTTTCATGAACGCATCAATTTAAAATGTTTCTCCCCCATTACATTTTGTTAAAAAAACACCTAAATTTGTCAACTTCCATGAAGTCAGCCCAAATATTTATAAACCTAAAGCAGATTGTGTCTTCTTTTAACCTGTTATTAGAAAATTTGATGCATGGAAAAGTTGCATAGTGAGAACAGGGCATAATATATACGCCCTGGAAGTGGCAATTTTGTAAGCAACATATCATAATTGAGTAGGCTATGAAAATAAAGATATATGTTCGTTTTGCGCAAGTGCGTTGGATTGATGTGATGTTACTCCTGATGCCACTTTTGTTTCTTTTGATTTTTGATTCTGAAAGTTGTGTCAAGGGCATCGCACATGCGTAAAACGGCTGAAATTTCAAAAATTTTCATAGCCTCCTGGATTTAGATGATGATCTTGCTTACAAAAATTTTCATGGGGATGCATTGCAATGTCGTGTGTATTAAGTATATGAGTCAGCCCCACTTGGCTCAAAAAGATTAGCTTACAGATATCCCAAGTAACATTTTTGGTTAAAATTTGGTAACATATTCCGAGTTAAGCTAGTAATTTTTTATTATGAAAAACTGGGAGGTCAAAAAAGAGGGAAATTTTCCACCTTTTTACCAAAGTGGGGACAAAAACCATGGTAATTTGGTGGGATAAAATAGGTTATTAAAATTTTTTTTCCTGAAGGTGAACTTGCCCAGAGGACACTTTTTACCAACTTTTGGGACACATGTACACGTCTGCATAAATGCTCAACCTAATTTGTGTCCTATTGTGCACAATGCCCTTTCAGTGCTCTCTTGTTTGTTTGTGACTGAAGCGCCCTCTACGTGTCAGAATAGAAATAGCTGAAAACATTTTTAAATGAAAATAAAAAAGAAAAATAATAATTATGTCAATGGCCTACAACTTTGGAAATAAAAAATGGTGATGAAAAATCACAGTTATATTTTAATCATAGGGGTTAAACTACTATTGTAAACTATTAATGGGATGAAACCGACATGCGCCGAAATTTTTTTTTTTTTAATTGTTTACTTTTATTTCCATAAAATTCACGGCCCATCGAAACATGCAGTTTTAACAAAAAAATCACCAAAATTATGCTTTGGGAAAACACTAATTAAATATTATTTCCAATAAATCATAATTGAATATTTGGGTATGAAAGAAGTGTAAGCAAATCATTTACATAAAGATTTTGTATTTTTTCTTCAATAAAAATAATAAAAACTTGTCAAACTTTTTTTGGCGACCGTGCCCTAAAAGTCGTGTTAAACATGTTTTTTTCCCTCAAACACAAAATTTCTTATTAATTTTGCGTCAAGGATGGTTTATCCATTTTTCAAATTCATTGCCAATTGTTCCCCGTACATCCCCTGCCCATTGTTCGGTTGTCAGTTGTCATGTTGATTGTTGACAAAGGCGGATTTACGCTGGTGAGCAATTAAGCCAGCAAACAATTCGAAAAAGTTCCATCATATCGAAATACACACAATCATTTACACTCGCAAATGTCATAACTTGACATATGACATTTGGGAGCATAAACAATTGTGTGTATTCCCATTGGTTGTGTTCGGCGCTTGTAGAGATCCACTAGGACTTGTTGGGTCCCCACTATCAATTTTAAATTCTTTAAGTTTTCTGTAAAAACTGCTTGATGCTGTGAAAGGTTTATTTCTTTTTTATAGGTAGGTACTTTAACACAGAGTATCCTTTTTGACTATCAAAACGTAAATGCCATCTCTTCGTTAAACCCAAATTTTACCTAAACATCTACTTTCTTTGTTTGAATTTTGAGCTTCCATCTGGCTTTTCCTATCCCTTTTTATGATAGGAGGTTAGGTATCTAATAGCCCAAAATCCAAAAAAGGGTTGAAGATACAATAGTAATTAAGGAAATATCTTATAATTTGGAAATACAAAGAAGGAACATGAAAGTTATGATATTTGATTAATCTAAACAGCTGATCATGACAGTTCATTAGAGGACACATGATCCAAAGGAGTTTTCTTGTTTTCTACCAGAACTACTTACTTTCCATCAAGAAAAACCTCGAGAAAAACAAAACTGAAGTTTTAACCTAATCAAATCTTAATATTCCATATGGTTAAATAAAATAGAATAAGTTTCCATAAAGTTCGAACATATTTTTAGATTGTACTTATTTGGTCAAGAAACCAAATTTTTGTCCTAAAACTTATCCCAAAAAAAACCCTAACTTTGAGGAATAACTGTAGGTCAAAAATAAGTAACTTTGAGTTCAGTTTTAAACTAAAAAAGTTCTTACCACAGCTTTATCTCAATGAAATTTAAATTACCAGTAATTCCAGAAAATACAGAAATTTTAAAACATAGACCAATTACAAAAAAGGGTCTTTCGAACATCAAAAACAGTCTAACTATTGAACAAAAATTTGATCACTTCCTTTCAACACTACAGTCTGGGTTGGATCAATCTTTCCCAGTAAAGAAAAAAGTAATCAAACCAAATCAATCTCCAGTTATATGGTTCAATGACAAGCTAAGGCAAAAAAGGGACCAGCTAAATTTTCTCTATGATGCATCAAAACATGAAAATCTACCAGATCTTAAGTTGGAAATTCAAAAAAGGCGAAAAGATTATTGACAAGCTCTAGTGGAAAAATGCAAATGACAGTTACATTAAAAATGCTTCAAATCCACAAAAAGCTATGTGGAGCCTTGTAAACAACACAAAGGTGAAACAGAAGAAACTGGACACCGAATTAACCCCAGATGATTTTAACAAATTCTTTGCAGGCATTGCAGAGAGAATATCTAATGATCTGAACTTTACTCGACCGAAAGGAAATTTTGAAAATATTTCCAATTTTGTTTTTAAATTTCAGCAAGTGGGGTGTCTCACTGTAAAGAAAACAATTTTCAATTTAAAAAATAATATCAGTCTTGATTGTTACTCATTGAATGCTAAAATTTTACAATT
This sequence comes from Oxystoma pomonae, assembly GCA_963921995.1. NCBI lineage: Eukaryota > Metazoa > Arthropoda > Insecta > Coleoptera > Brentidae > Oxystoma > Oxystoma pomonae. The sequence goes on from OY998167.1 coordinate 64,499,851, forward strand.
TATCTGCCAAGATATTGCATTGCCTCTTACACTACTTTTCAATCAATGTATACAAGAATCTATTTATCCAAAAAGCTTAAAAATATCAAGAGTTGTACCGATTTTTAAAAAAGGTTGCAAAAGCGAACCATCTAATTACCGGCCTATTTCAATAGTCACAAATGACAGCTTACTTTGAAGAAAATCACCTTTTCAATGAATTCCAGTTTAGTTTTAGGTCCTCACACAGCACAACTGATGCAATCAACTATTTAATTAAAATTCTTAATGATGCAATGCTTTTGAAAAAAAGCAGTATGCAGGAGTGCTCTTTTGCAACTTGACCAAGGCTTTCGACTGCCTCTTGCTGGAGCTGCTGGTCAAAAAGCTGAGCAGATATGGCTTCAACAATGACAGCAAGAAACTGATTGATTCCTATCTCACTGACTGGCAACAGTATGTCAATATTGGTGATCAAAAATCAAGTCGACTCGACAATGTCTTTGGTGTGTGTCCAGGGCTCTGTACTGGGGCCAACCATATTTATAATCTATATAAACGACATTGACAACTTGATCACCTCCACAAACCAATATTATCTAAACTTTGCCGATGACACAAATGGTGTGGAAGTCTCATCAGATGTGCAGCACTTGACCAGCAGCTTGGGTGAGATGCAGGTGAGAACAGGGGATTGGTTTGCAAAGAATCATTTGAGCCTAAATGAACAAAAAACTCAAAAAATGTTCTTTTCTCTACGACCTTTGGATGTGGCAAATCCGGATTTTGTTAGATATCTTGGGGTTAACCTTGACCCAAAGCTAAACTGGGACAAGCATACTGAGCAGCTAGCTAAAGAACTCTGTTCAGGGGCATACTTACTCTATAACTTATCAAAAAAATTATCAAAACATGTCTTGCTCAGTGTTTTCCATGCTTGTATCCAAGGCAAAATTAACTATGCCCTTCTTGCATGGGGCCACGCTACAGGGGGGGAAAGAATCTTTAGTCTTCAAAGGAGATGTATAAGAATTGTGGATAGCAAGGGATATAGGGTTGATTGTAGACAAAGTTTCATAGATCTGGGGGTGCTAACATTTCCATCTTTATTTGTGTTGCAAACTCTTAAATATGTTGCTGAAAACAAAATCCATTATACAACTCACAATGATGTACATGGCCGCACAACTAGGAGTAATGCAAACATCCAAATAAGCTACCACAGGCTTGAAAAGACCAGAACTGGAATAAGCTACTATGGTCCAAAACTGTTCAACATATTACCAACCAAAATAAAAAATCAGTCAACAGAAATTATTTTTAACAAAGTAAAAAAATATTTCAAATCCAAAGCATTCTATTCACTTGATGAAATATTGAACCATAACTTTAGTGACCTGAAATAGGCATTCATGTGCTTTACAGTGACATATCCCATGGATATTTTTTTTTAATTCTTTTTTAATACCTATGTTTTAAATGTAATGTTCAAAAGTATGTAAAATGTTCAAAGTATGTGTTTCATAGTGTTTTAGATTTTAAATTTATTTTATTTAACTCCAATTTTTGAGGATGTTTTGACATGGGCAAAAATGATGTATTTATTAGCATGAATAAATTACTACTACTACTACTACTACTACTACTACTACTACTACTACTACTACTACTACCATTGAGGGATTTCTTCAGGACATTATTAAAAACTTTTGACGAGCAATGTTGACCAAGAAATGTCCAAACAAGTCGGGAACCTCAGAGTAGAATCTCAAGTCAAGTTTACCATCAATTTACCTTCTCTTTTAACTTTATATTCAAAACAACTTTGAAGACATGATATGAGGAAAATAATTCGAAAAATATCCTAAAAGAAAACCTTTAAAATGTCATGTATATAATGACCGTTTCTTAAGGTTATTTGTTCCAATTTAAAACTTATTTTCAAACCTAACATATCATTGGTTATCTTAACCTTCCAACTTCCCAATATGTCCTAAAATGTTACTTGGAAGGCACAGATAAAAAAAGATGGGGTACCCTTCCATATTAATATGGGAGCTTTATAGGCATGGTTAAATTCCTTTTCTGTAACTTTTGCTGTAACTTTACCCTTTTCTTTTTCCTTAAGTAAAAAGCTGGTTCATGCTAAAATTCCTTTTCCTTAACTTTAGTCATTAAGATTGACACTAATGACAGGTGCACTCGTGATTTTGGCCTTTTGTTTACAAAGTTGTCCTACAAATGTGGAAAATCTTTCACTAAATCTATTAAATAATCAATATCCATTTTTGTAATAACTAGTGCTTCAAATAATTTTAAAAAACAATCAATTTTGAGGTTAAAAAAAATCAACAAATATTTTGCCCGAGCACTTGCACAATGCGATTTCTCGGCTTTCTTTTACATAAAAGTTAAATATTAGCCATCTTTCAAGGTCATTACTTAAGGCTTAAGGAAAACGATACAGAAGGGAACAAGCATAAACACCCTAACCTGAATACATGAGATTTAATAATTGCTAAAGGAAAAAGTTACAGAAAAGGAATTTAACCATGAACCAGCTTTATGAAAATATTATGAATTACCTACTTACCATGATTTTCGCTGCCATTAAAATGTAACCTGGACTCTGGAAATAACTTGGACAAGCTGACCTCACTACTGAAAAGTGAGAATGAGTAATGACATTGATTTTGCAGTAAATACTCTGCTACAATCAAATGCAAAGCTTGCTGTGTCAAGGTGAAAGTTTGTGAAGGAGTTTTACAGAGTTTCTTGCCCAAGGGAGTATTTTTAAGTACATTCATCATTTGATATTTTGCGTGGCTTTTCAGTTCGGAAATTATTCCTTTTTCTTCAAACCAAGTGCTTAACATTTCTTGGAAATCTTGCGATGAAATTTCCTTCAGTATGTCAATGTTCGAGATAGCTGGTTGTAGGTTTTCCATAGCGGCCGTTCCACAAAAAATTTATTTTTGTAATTTGATTTTTTCCTTTATAAATTGGTTAGGTTATGTTGTTATTGTTTTGGGTTGATTAAAGCATATTCCATTGTAAAATCCAGTTCTGCATTCGCCTGTTCCAGTTTCGCACTGACACTGGCCCGGTGCTGTTAAAAAATGGTACTGACTCTGTTTGAATGGGACATGAGTGCAGCAGCGGAACTGGCAATACGACAACGTATTGAAATTTTGGTTTTGTTTTATGTTGCAATTATTTATACAATCGTGAGTCGCGACCCTTTTGCTATATTCACACGTTCGTTTGTTAAACGGGGTGTTTTCAACTTCATAAATATTGAAGTACCTATAAACCATATTTCGATGTTTTTATTTTTGGAGTTTTTGTGCGATGATGTATGGTACAAAATTGTTCTTCGTCGTCTTAATTGCTGCTACTACTTAGCAGGGAAGAAAATGTACAAAAATCTCTTACACTTACCATTTTCGCTGTTCGCAATTGGAATTTTTAATGGCGGGAAACAGTTTTGGGTGCGGCGCGAGCCCTCAGAGCCGGTGCCGAAAAAGCGCCGCGGCACTTGGTGTTCATACAACGACAGTTTTCGTCCGCCGCGACTTTCAAGCAGCAGATGCCGTGTTCAAGCCCCGGATCTTGCAAGTAGTCTACTTGGACTTTTTCTTATAAAATTACAGAATTTTGTAAAATTAAGGTAAAACGCAGTATGAAGCGGAGTAGGCTGAGTTAGCTACAAATCAGGCTAATTCGTTTCCATACCGTCCCTCGGAGAGGACGTTAAGAGGGCGGTCCCGTGTGATCCCTAGATTGATAGTGGAGCACGTTAACGATCCCTAGCCCCGACAAAGAGCTTTAGGCTAAATTAAATCCTTTTAGAAAAATAAAACTGCCTTCCTACGGGGTGTTCATCAGACTGGTCTGGTGAGTGGGGAGGGGAAGGGGTGTATAGATAATACAGGGAAAAAAGAAGTACTGGTCGGCCGTCATAGTTGCGCAAGACCATTGTAAAGCGAGAAAGAGAGAGACAGTTTTCTTCCCATGAGATCATTCTCCATAGATTTATGCCGTTCCATGTTCAAGAATACCAGGGAAAATAGAACATATAGGGAATGGATATCACCAAAGAAAAAGTGGCAAATTTTGAAAGAGCGGATGGAGTAATCTGAGATTCATAACGGTTAGGTAAATTTATGTTTTCTGTGTAAATTTAATCTGTGGTCCGACTTGACGTATAACGCTACTTTTTTGTTTACTTTTTCTTTTGTGTTGTTTGTTTTTTAAAGTTGGAATTTCTCAGCCTTTTTTTAAGTCTTTTCTCAAAAATATCTAATAAATTGCTCCATTTCAACTTCTAGAGTTGTCCTGCTTCGCGGATTGTATAAAAATTCCACAAAAAGTAAATATTTTCTGCAAAGAACAGATTTTTAGCTTAAATTTCTGCCTTTGAGTAAGAATAAACGAATTGTAATATATTGGCTTTATTTTTAATTCTAAACTCACTGGCTAACGCAACACCGTTCTTAACTAAAAAGCCAGTTAACTCATTTTCGTTTTAGTATCCTGTGGCCTATGATCGGTGCCATATTGACACCAAACTGACAGAAAATCCATGTTTTAGTTGTCAATTTGGTTATGAAAATGGCAGCCACATTAGGCTAAAGGGCACTGAGGCGGTAGGAGTTAACAGGCTTTTTAGTTAAGAACGGTGTTGGCTAGCGTAAGTCACTCAAAATTTGTTAAAAAAATGTAAGAAAATTAGTGCCATGAAAAAAACAATAAAATACGTTATTTCGAAAAGCCGTTGTCAACCCCTTGCGTCAAAGCGTGACCTTCGGTGACCGAAGGTCACGGTCAAAGCATAGAAAAAATGACCCCAATCGTTATGTCTTTTTAGCTATGAAAATATCAATCGCATCGTTACCCATAATTTTTTAGATTGGTCGGTTGGGCGTAAGCAGGTCTTCCCTCAGGGTGAGGTATGGGTTAAGCAAGAACACGAGGAAACGCACTATAAAATATTTATTGAGAAAAAGCGTGATTTAAGCATTTTAAAACATTAAAAGTATATTTCAGCCAACATAAACATATTTCAACATTAACCTACGGATTCTGGATAAGTCTTGATGAAACTTCTTTTTAAAATTTTTTCTTTAGAGTCAATAACCCTTTCTTTATGCACACTCATCATACAAAGGCCGATAAGTTTGTTTTCTATCATTTGATCGCAACAAAGTTTTAACCCTGTGCAAAGCACTGAAGGATTGTTCGATTGTGCGCGCCAAGCATGAGTAACAAAAACCTTTAAAAAAATGATTCAAAAAAGTGTTTAACCTTTTTTAATGTGTTGTAACTATGGATGTACCGCCGGAATTCCGGCGGTACTACTAAATCCGGCCTAGAGGCCGGAATTACCGTTCTGGCCGAATCGCAGTTGCAATCCGGCCGGAACATTAATTTTTTTTAACATACAAATGTATTAAACCGAGGTACATGTAAAAGATATAAACCAAAAACTATTATTCATAATTTATTTTATTCTGATTGTAATGAATAAATAACAGCTTTTCTGTATTTTCAGAACTTAGCCTACACCTATTATCAACATATATGTTACCAATTTCCGAAAATAGTCTCTCTGAATAAACACTGGTGACTGAACTTGATAAAAACTGCTTTATTAAATTAATCAGACTAGGAAATGTTCCACTGTACTTGCTCTACCACTCAAATGGCCGTGACTTTCTATCAAAAACGGGCAATCCATAGTATACTCCAAGTTGATGGAGTATATTGCCTTTAGAATCACTAATAGAGGATGCAGGTGTCGAAGGTGGAACAAAGTTGACTTTTAATTTTTTTATTTATATACAGGATGGATTCTTTAAACGGAACGGTGCTTCTGCGGGTTAAAATTTTGCTGAATAAAAAAATACAAAAACATGTCAATTGAGATTTTTAATTTCCTTTAATCGTGCTATCTTGGATTTTCGCTATGTCATTTCGTTTACGAGTTATGGCAATTTTTTTTTAATAGGACACCCTGTATATTTTGCAATTTTTGAAATCTGCAAACAATTCTCTCTTCAGCAATACCACACAGTAGGATCTATCTTATACTTAATCAAGATATTTTTATCTAAATCTGTATGGAAAACTTCAATATTCATTCAAATATCCCCCGTAAAACAGGGCAGAGACAACAATTCCATGCAAGTTTAAATGCCTCTATCTTGGAAACCATAAGACATAGAGTATAAGCATGTGGTATTGCCAAAAAGATATTTTTTTTTAGAATTCGAAAATGTCAAACTATACAGGGTGTCCTATTTTACTCGTAAACAAAACGACCGTGTTTTTGGATTTTTTTATAAAACCAAATTCTAACCCGCTAAAAGTACCGTTCTGTTTAAAGAATCCACTCTGTATAATTCATAACGCGGAACGGAATAAATTAAGGACCTGCGTGTATTCAAAAAAAAAAACAAAATAATACAGAATTTTATGCTTTAGATAGATAGAACCTGTAAAATATCGTTAAGCTGCAGGAATTCGAAATATTTCCATATAAATCCCGGTCCGGCCGGAATTCCGGCGGTCCGGTCCGGCTACCGGCCGGAATTCCGGTTTTGGCCGGACCGGCCAAATACTCGATCCGGTACATCTCTAGTTGTCCTAATTTAAGTTTAGTAGCGACTCATTTATGTCGCTCAGAATTCCAGTGGTTAGTTTTTCTCGTTTTGTAGCAGCCAACCCTGACGACGATGCTGAAGATGCCTGAAAAATAGACGAAAGATCTCCATCGGCTACTAATATTAAAGATTTTTGCACGAAATAGACATTTTTTTCCACTCCATCCTAATTTTTTTATTGACTTCTATTTCTCTGGGCAGAATTGGCAGAAACCAACTGCACATCAACAGGTATATTTTCCAGAAAACATGTTGCTGCTCTGACCTCTGATTTATGACACTGAGATGAAATTAAGATTTTGCAATTTGGCAAATATCATCTTTGTAGCCGGTAAAAGGTCAAACTACAATTTCTTAGAATACGCCAAAAAATTATTACATATTTAAAATTTTGGTGCGATAAACCTCTCTTTCTAATTTCTAATATCCATTTTAGATATATAACTCACTGATTGTCACTTATGATATATAAAGAACTCCGCTCGGAATTAACATCATTAAGGAAAGAAATACACACATTGAGGTTAACTTCTGCGCGAACTCAATTCGTTGAAATGCCAAAGGCATGCAGCGCAGCGCGGCACCCTAAATTTTGAATTGAAACTTTTTAATTAGTTCCCCTATTTTAATTTTATACACATTTATACTCATAACTTCAATATTATTGAGTAAGTCAAAGGCCAGGGTGGGGCAAGTGCCCCACACTGCCCCACCCTCGCTACGCCCATTTACTATATATAAAGCCCCCTACTAAGCAAGCAATAATTGGCAGGTTAGCCTCTGCGCGAACTCAATTCGTTGCAGCGCAGCGCGGCAAGGCAAATTTTGAATTGAAACTTTTTAATTAGGTCCCTAATTAAATTTTAATTTTATAATCATTTATACTCATAACTTCAATATTATTGAGTAAGTCAGAGGCCAGGGTGGGGCAAGTGCCCCACCCTCGCTACGCCCATTCACTATATATAAGTCCCTCTACTAAGCATAAGGACACTAATCCTAGAGCAAGCTCTGAAGGAAGCGAAGCGTGTGTTGTCATTATTGATTTGTTTGCCTCGCTTTTGTCATGGGCGGATCGTTCTTATTTTAAATATTTTAATGAATGATAAATACGATAAGAAAGTATTTCTCGAAAGCACGACTAGTCCATTATCATACAGTCGCAAGTTACTAAAGTAAAAAATATACGCAAAAATTATAAATCTAACAGATTTTATTCTTAGCCCGGGTTCTCTGTATTTTGATAAAGAAGTAAAACGACAGGCATTCAGAATTTCTAAAGTCATGAATAAATTATCAATACGAAAAGTTGGGTAAACCCTCTGTAAAACCGGACAACAAAATTTTCAGGTAAGTACTATTCACAGGAACTAAAATCTGGGAACGTATATTGATATCTGCTTCTTATTATTAATTATTTTTTTAATAAAAATATAAATATTTCAAAAACTAAAGCTCTTAGTAATTTGAACCAAACTGCAGAAAAATGTTTATTTCATAGTAACAATTTTTTCAACTATTTCACACTTTTCTCTTCCTAAACCCCCATCATTCTATCTAACATTTACTTGGTGGGTGGCCAAAAAAAACGCTTTGGTACCAAATTTTGGTTAATATCATAATACATAATGCCTTCTCTATCATGTGTGCAGACCGAAAGAAAATCCTTTTTTTTTGTAGATGCAGGTGTTTAAGGACCAAAATAGCAACTAAATTTTTGATGAACTACCGTACCATACGTTGGTATGATGATGGTGTACTAATAACACATTTTGTGTCACTGTGTTTCAAATAAGAATTAAAACAGTATTTTTCTTTTTTTTGACTATTATATTTATACTTATACGTAAAAAAATAATTATTCCGTAATAATACCGAAAAGTGAAGTTATCTAAATTATTCAAATGAACTTAAAACCACATTAGATTTATAATGTTTAAAATCTTTTACCAAACCCGGGTTTTCGTAGTAAAAACTAGTTATAACTGTTAACTCTACATTAGATTAGACTAAATTATATAAATTTAGATTAGATTTTAATCTGACCTAATCCAACTGACCTAATCTAAACTAGTTTTTCCTAGGAAAACCAGGTTGTAACTGAAATCGGGGTTTTACGGTAACATATATACAGGCGAATACTTGCCCCAAAAGAAGTACCTAAATTCTCACCATAAACTAAATAACTATAAAAAATGATTTTTTTACCAAGAATAGCTAAACTCGACTAAAGATCAACTTTCACAACGCCGTAATAATTTTTTAAATAATTTCGGACATGAAATGGGCCACACAAGTTTACGGCACGCAAATACACAAGGAATCGAATTTATACTTCCACTTTATTAAGCACTATCGTCGGCGCAAAAATAGGTACTGTTATAAAACTTGCCTCACAAATTCTTAAATTTTCGTGCTGCCTAAAGTCTTCTCCGAAGGCTTCCAGCCAAGTTCTCCTTCTATTGCTGTTTGATTTTCCTAATAAAAATACTTCTTCACTCATTATAACTTACCTTTAATAGGTACTTGAAAGAGCTGAACTCCATCGCAGGACTATTTTTTGCAGCCTGGCACACAACAAGAATAAATAATAAAATTAAATCGTTTTATAAAAAAAAACTATTTACAATAATAATGAGCCGCCGATGACAAAAGCGAGGCAAACAAATCAAAAATGACAACGCAAGTGTCAAAATAAATGTCAGGCTTCGCTTCCTTTAGAGCTTACTCTAGGCAACACCGTACTCTCTAGGATTAGTAGAGCTTGCTCTAGGATTAGTGTGCTTAACTAAGCAAGCAATAATTGGGAGGTTTTCAACGTTGAAAAAATGTGAAATTGGTGTAACTTTTTATATGTTAAATATATTAATATGTTAATATGTTTAAAAAAAGTAAAGTATCACTGATACACGAAAGAAGCACTAACTTTACGTTAATTAAACTAGCCTTGTTGAAGAAATACCTAAAAGCAAAACAAAATTAACTCCTGCTAGTACGAACACAAAAGATAATGTAGCTGTCCCTACTTAACTAGCGCCATTGGAGAAAAGATTGAGATGATCATAAAGCTTGGAGCACATTTGAACAGTGTAGTGCTGGGACTAGAAACTTTCATTGAGAATTACGACAAAAAAGGCCTCGTAATTATTTCAGGTAGATATAATGATCTGCTAGCCAATAAGTACCCCAGGAATTTGTGAAAAATGCTTAATTCTTGTCTACATACAAACTTTATATTGCTGGGTTGTCCATTGACAGCAAAAAATAAGTTTGGTATAGAAAAAATTCTTAACTTTAATATTTCATTGTAAAATTTTCTTTTTATGGTTGACAGATTATCAGAGTACAGCCTGAATTATTTATAACCAAATAAAAATAATAAATACAAGCTCCGAAATTGGCAATTGAGTAAATTAATTATCGAAAAAATAAATCCACTCATCAAAAAAACTTTAAATCACTAAGTTTTGTAAAAACACTTGATTTTGTTGAGACACTGGATAATACTTCAGGTTGTACTGATAATAATTTTTATTTTAATTCTAGTTGTAGTAGTAGTGGAAAATTTTTTAGAAAATCAAGCAATAATTGACAAAAACGACGAGTTTCCTGTAGATTAGCAAAATTTTATAAAGAGTCGCCATCTGACGGGAAAAACATAAAAATTTGCACGGAATTGTCAATCATGTTGCAAAACATAAGATGTCTTAGAAATAAATGCAACGATTTTTCTCATTAATAAATTTTCCAGATGTAGTTTTAGTTACGGACAATTGGTTGCACCCAGATTAATTTTTTCATAATCCTAGTTATTAAAAAATTTCATTTTCTTGTAGAGAAAACTCGCTTCATGGAGGAACTTTGATTTTATCTAAACAATCCTTTTATTTCATTTATATTGACAATTTCAAAGATCTTTACCGAGATGAGTGCTTTGAACTTTCAGTATCATACTGCAAATGTTTAAATCTCTATATATTTTCTTTGTATCGTTCCCCCTCTTCTAGCATTAAAGATTTTCTTGATAAGCTAAATTCTATGTTGGACAGGATTTCTTCTAATGCAAATATGATTCTCGCTGGAGACTTAACATTGCTTTTTAACATTCTTACTGTGTTTGGCTTAAAAATGCATGTTGAGTCACCAACGAGAATCACAGATTCAAGCGCAACGTTAATTGACTATATCTGTTCTAACACAAGTCAAGTTTCCTGTTTTGTTTTGAATTCGGGTTTGTCTGACCATGAGGCCGTCAAATTTGTTTTTTCGCTGGAAACCACTAGAAAACCGCCACGTATCCAGAAACGCATTTTTAGTAGTAGGGCCTTTAAGGATTTTGAAAATTATAGTGGTCATGTTAATTGGAACATCATTGGACATGCACCTAATCCAATTGGCACTTTTCACAAGGTTGTGGTGGACAACTTCCAACGAGCGTTCTCCCTGCGTTGGGTTAAGCAAAAGAAAACTCAAGTAAAACACTGAATGACGTTAGGTTTAAAAAACTCTTTCAATAAACGTAGAAGTTTAAACTATCTTAGGAAATCAAAGAAGAAGTTAAAAAACCTCCAAATCAGTTACCTCAACCGAAAAGAAACTAAAAAACAAAAGATCAAAAGATCTTGGGTGGAAATAACGAAAATTCAAACTTGGATGAGCATCCTACAAGGAACACACAAAAGATCAAAGCGAAAAGAGAAATTATTAAACGATGTTTCGCCCTGGGTAACCAGCGTGGGCTCATCAGTAGTTTCACTGGTCACCCTCCACTATACATCATTAAACACCATCATACACTTTGATTTCCAACCTTGAACCACTCATAAATAGGCATCGTTCCGCACTGGTACTTACTTATCCAAGTTACCTGATACGAATTCGTCCTGGCGTGTTAATATTTCCAGTAGGATTATGCTCCTAAGGCAATTAAAACAAAGAAGAAGTTAAAAAACCAAAATCAGTTACCTCAACCGAAAAGAAACTAAAACAAACAAACAAACAAAAATACTTTAAAGATATTTGGTTTATGGAATAATGCAACAAATTCCGTACTTTACATAAAAAATTTAATAGTGCTTCAAAAATGAAATATTATAACTCTAGACTACAAAATTGTAAAAGTAAACAAAACGAATCTTGGAAAATCATAAATGATATTAGGGGTAGGTCAAATAGTAATAAGACGGATGTTGATGTGCATGAATTAAATATCTTCTATTGTAGTATTGCCAGCACCTTATCACAGAATCTTCCGACAGATACAGACCCTAACGCCTCTAGTTCTTTTCAAAAATAAGAAATAATTTGATTCTGGTTCATTCCCCATGTGTCTTAAAACATCTATCGTCATTCCTCTGCATAAGGGTGGTGCAACAGATGTCCAAACTAGTCGAAAAAATTGTTAAGCAGAGAATGTGGGATTATTTACTAAAAGTCAAATTGCTTACGCCCAAACAGTATGTTTGTAGTTTGTTTTTGTAGTTTCAGGCATTAAAGGGTACAGATGATGCCATTTTTAGTTTTTTAGAAAATTTTTATATAGAAATAAACAAGGGCGACGCGGTTGCAGTAGTAGTCTGTGATTTACCCCAGGCATTTGACTGAGTGGATCACAGTTTTAGCTGTTTTGTCCACAAAATTTTTGTTCTTGACAATAAAGTATTTTTTGATTGATTGATTGATTAATAATATTTAATCTTAGATTTAACAAGAAATTTAAACGATAAAGTAACTGCAAAATAACAAATTTGCTTCTTTACAGTTACATGATATTGCACAATATTGCATGTTTATTAACGGCAACTTGAACCGACTTTTTTTTAATGGTCCTTTAACTAATTCTCTCTTTAACAATGAGTGATAAAGGGATACCAGATGTCTTCATCTCTTGCGCACCTATTGATAAAGAGAGAATTAGTTAAAGGACTATTTAAAAAAAAATCGGTGAAAGTACGTGCAAGTGTCAAACTTAAAACAAATTTGGTTTTTTATTGTAACATGACAAAATACAATATTGTAAGTGTAATAAAAAGTTAATGTCAACTGTAAAACAAACTTGATTGCTTGTTGAGTAATGAACAAATATAATTGTAAGTTTAATGCAAAAATTAGAAAACTAATGACACTTTTAACCCAAATATGTCGAAAATTTTTGAAAAAGTAACGAATGATATCAAAACGTTTACGGTTTTTATGAAAATCCTGCGATTTTTTTGATAACTTCCCACAAAAGGGAAAATAAACGTAAATTTATATGACAAAGTTATATATTTTCAGTTTTTTTTAATTTCTAAATATATGATTCGATTAAATTGTGATTGAATATTCGTATATAATTTTTTTTTATTGCAACTGAAAACTTTTTATATGTATTTTATTTATTAAAAACAATTAATTCAATTAATAATAAAAAAACCATCTCCCTATTTTCTGTAAAAATCGTAACCAATGACTTCACCGCATTAATACACGGTGAATTGGTGAAAATTCTTAAAAAACCGAGATGGCTTAGTAGTCTAAGGGTTTTTTTTATGTTGTTCGAGTCAATATTTACCAAGTTAGAGGTCGGACATATCGAAGAACGCGCTCATTGCTGACGGAGAACTAGATGTCCGCGGAAAACAGAAACGAAAATTGGTAAAAAATTGACATTAACAGAATCGCAAAAACCAGGGTGTTCAGACCGTGTCGCCACTACACTCGCTTTGCTAGACCTTACAGCTAACCCTACTTTTTTGTTAAAATTTTTTTGAAGTTTATTGCAATTATATCCATTCTCTTAATCCTTTCCCATGTCGCAGTCGAAATGTTTTTTCAAGACTCGGATGAATTACGACTTAACTTTGTTGAAGTATAACCGTCCTCTGCGCTTTGCAAATAGACACCTTTTTCAGAGAAAAACTGGCGAAAAACAGAAAAGAAAATTAGCAAAAAAATTACATCACTGTCGAATACCGTTTCCGTTCGAACAAACGCAGAAACCGTTGCGTTAGGGTAGTTAAGTCTTTACGCTCCCTTTGCTCGAACGAATTTCTACGCGAACGCACTCAAAAAGGTTATTATGTGTCGTAAATTTTGTTTATACAATAATTAAAAAAAACTTATTGGCGCAATTAATCAGATTACGAAAATAGAAGAAATATTTTTTATTTAAATTAATTTATATGTAAAAGGCTACTTCATTTAACGCTGGACTTCCATAAACTTTTTTTCCGCGCAGATTTAGAACTTTGTCCTTGTCTATCAGTGAATAAGACAGTTACAGAATGATTGCCACCTTCACCATAACATGAAATCCGCCCGTAAAATCTGGTAATGGAAGGCTAGCCTTAAGGTGAGATTTCATGGTCTAAAATAGTAGGCTGGCGGGTAGCAGAAAATTCGTTATTTTTTGAATTTTTTGTATCGTAGGGCTCTGATTGGTCCATTCAAAAATTTTGAGGTTTCCGCTAAATTAAAATTTTTATGCCAATATTTTTCCCTCAAAAAGCGGCGTTTCGGCGTTGTGAGGTTATGTTCTTTATTTATTTTTTTTTTAATTTTCTCCGGAATTGTTGTCAAAATATCAGAAATTACGCGTTATTTGTTATCTAGGGTTCCGCTAAAATGAAAAAAGCGATGATATAAAAATAAAAATAGTTCTAAATGTAGCAATTTGCCTTGACGGCGCGCAACTTGAAGTTAGTAAATAGGCGAGAAATTTTCTGCTGGTTTTTAGAGACCTGCCTGCTTTATGTCGGGGTTAATGCCGCGACTTTGAAGCAGGAGATGCCGGGTTCAAGCCCCGGGTCTTGCAGGTAGTCTACTTGGACTTTTTCTTATAAAATTACAGAATTTTGTAAGATTAAGGTAAAACGCAGTATGAAGCGGAGTAGGCCGAATTAGCTAAAAGGCAGGCTAATTCGATTTCATACCGTCCCTCGAAGAGAACGTTAAGAGGACGGTCTCGTGTGAGCCATATTTTGATAGTGGAGCACGTTAAAGATCCCTAGCCCCGACAAAGGGGTTAAGGCCAAATTAAATCCTTCTAGGAAAAGAAAACTGCATTCCTAGGGGGTGCTCATCAGACCGGTTTGATGAGCGGGGTAATCTTAGGCCTTACCCCTCTATTCACGCCGGTATCCAGGCCGGATGGGATCGGATATCACGTGGAGGCGAACCTAGATACACACTCCCTAAGTCGGTAGACTACGAAAGTAGTTGATGACCCGTCCGATTAAGTTAATAGTGCCTACGGGACTCAAAAAAGTGACGGTAATCAAATGAGGAGAGAGAAAGAGCTGGTTTTTAGCTAAGGCTGAACTTCCATAAGCTTTTTTCCGCGCGGATTTTGAAATTTGACCTTGTCTATCAGTGAGCGAAACAGTAACAGACCGACTAGCACCTTCACCATAACTTTAAATCCGCGCGGAAAATCTGCTAAAGGAAGGCTAGCCTAATAGGTTGAAGCGCCAAAACGCAGCCTACTATTTTAGGCCATGTAATCTCATCTTTAGGCTGTCACTGTTTTACTCACCGACAGACAAGGTTTAAAATCCGCGCGGAACTCATAGTTAAACATCAAACCCGAGTTTAAACCACGGATGTCGACTTTTTTACATTTTATAGGTGCAGTTTACCAACAAACTTCGGTTTAACCGTTACCGGCGGTCTGGGTGTAGGTTAAACTTCAGTTTGATAGTTACCGAACTACTAACCTCAAAATAATTATTAAAATTTTTTTAAAATTTGTTTTTGGTAAAAAACTGTAAGTATTTAGTGAAATCGCTATGAAACTGGATGAAGATGATAACGAAATTATTGACATTGTCGAAACACCAAGAAGACCAAAAATTATTATTCGTCCTAGAATAAATCGTTTTGAGGTTTAGATTATCTAAAGGGACATGAAAAATTATGCACGAGAAAAGAGTTGGAACATCCCACAGACCTAAGCATTTATTCTCATTCCGAGCTTACACATATCACTGTTTGCCTGTTCACTGCATGTATTCGATTGTGTATACTTGCGTTTCTGACATTTCTGAACGTTTTTTGTTGTGGCGTCTGATTGTATGTCTGTCTGTCTGTCTGTAACTAACGCTGATATCTCAAAAACTCTTTGACTGATTTTTATCAAATTTGGTGACTATGCTGGGTTTGATTCTAATTGGTCCCATTTTCAAGATATGGTTAAAATACTCAACCCTACATGCCAAGAAAATGTAGTCTTTTTAAACTAGAAAATAGCTTGTTGTGCTCCTAATCCTACAGTTAATCCAACAGCACTTCTTTTCTTCCTGGCCGTGGTTTAACTGTAAAATTGAGCAACTTGTTTACCAATGGTTTAATCCAAAGTTTAAACTATGGTTTAATCTAAAGTTTTACCTTTAGGGGCGTTTCTGAGAGATTAACATAGTTACTATTATTTTCTCTTTCTAAATGCATTCGTCTAAGAGAGATCCTGCATACTACACCATCACAAAAAATACCTGCCTTTACACCCTTTGACTATCTCAAAAAGGTAGTTAGACAGCGGGGTCGAAGGGTGTACAGGCGGTATGTTCCTGGTATGCTGGGTCTCTTTCAGATGAATGCATTTAGAAAAAGAGAATATTAGTAACTATGTTAAGCTCGCAGAAACGCGTCTTTTGTTTGTAAAATTAGCGCTTATCGAAAACGCGCGTTCCTGCGAGCTTAACATAATTACTAATATTCTCTTTTCCTAAATGCATTCGTCTGAGAGAGACCCAGCATACCAGGAACCTACCGTCTGTACACCCTTCGTCTCCGCTGTCTAACTACCTTTTTGAGATAGTTATCCTCTGACAGATATGCGGGGTCGAAGGGTGTAAAGGCGGGTATCTTGCATGCATTTAGAAAGAGAAAATAATAGTAACTATGTTAAGCTCGCAGAAACGCGCCTAAAAAGACCGTGACTGCCCTAGCTCGAACGCGGCTCTGTATTTCACATCCGTGGCTGGGAAGTACGAACGTACGCTCGCTTTGGCGGGAAATTTTACTTTGACAGGTGTTTATGAGGTTAGAATCTATCGAATGTTGTATTTTTGGAAAATATTTTTTTTTCTTTTTTAGAGCAATCTGTTAAAAATGGCTAAAAGATGTTCTTCTGATCTGGAGTCACATTTTAAAAAATTTAAGTAAGTAAGACATTCTTCCTAATAGCCCATGCAAATCCTGCATATTGATTATAATAGTTAAAAATGAATAAAGGGGGGTTTACCCAACTTTTCATATTGGTAATTTATAACCCAAGCACAGTTTTCTTCATAGTCATAATGTTAAATACATTATTCTTAATGTAATTATGCAGTATACGGTTTTCTGCCAGTTTTGATTTTTTATGAAAAAATCTGGTAATTATGCCATTTTTGATTTTTGATGAAAATTCGGCAAATTATGCAGTATACGGTTTTCTGCCATTTTTGATTTTTTATGAATATTTTTTTATGGGGGGCACCTACTAGGGTCCCTAGGACCCCTCTCGCGCCTGTTGGTTTTTTTTTAAATTTTTTTGTTTTTAATTTTTTTTCACTAAAACAACCCAATCCAACACAGTCCAACCCAACCTAATACAACCCAAAACAATAAAAAAAACATATGCAGGCGGATTTGGGATCCTAGGGACCCTAGTAGGTGCAAAAATGGCAGAAAACTGTATACTGCATAATTACCCTAGGGTCGTTAGGACCCCAAATCCGCCTGCACTGTTTTTTTTTAAAGAGAAAAAAGGGTGCCGGGGGGGTTGTAATTTGTTTTTTTGATTGTTTTGGGTCGGGTTGGGTTGTTTTAGTGAAAAAATTTTTAAAAAAAACAACCCGAGCAGGCGGATTTGGGGTCCTAGGGACCCTAGAAGGTGCCCCCCAAAAAGAATTTTTCATAAAAAATCAAAAATGGCAGAAAACTGTATACTGCATAATTACCCAAACTTATTCCAATAACCCAACCCAAAACAATCAAAAAAATACATTACAACCCCTCCCTAGCACCCTTTTTCTTAAAAAAAAAAAAACGGCGCAGGCAGATTTGGGGTCCTAGAGATCCTAGTAGGTGCCTCTATAAAGAATTTTTCATAAAAAATCAAAAATGGCAGAAAACCATATACTACATAATTACCATGAATAAAATAAGTTCTTCTGATCTTGAGTCTCATTTTAAGAAATTTAGGTAAGTAAAACAATCTTCCTTACAAGGCATTTTTTGCCAGCGATTGGTTACTGGCTTTGGCAAACAACTCCTGCATATTGAGGAAATAGTTTTGGGTTAAGTTGGGATTCATACAGAAATAAAATGACATAAGATAATATATAAAGTGAAAAGAAGATAACATAAAATAAAAAAAAATTCACACAGAAAAATAAGATATAAAAAGAGATCAGTTCCAGCCAATCAAAAAGCGAATTTTTGCCCATGCGGCTATTCAGTCCAAAGGAACATTGAGACTTTTCAGGAGGCATCTTAAGGAAGCATTACTTGTGAAGGCTTACTATGACATGAGTGAATGTTATGCCAGCCCTCCAGTATAACATAGAGTATTTTTTGCATTTGTTTGTCCTTTAATAATTCTTCTCTTGTTTATGTTTGTAAATATTTTTGTTTTTTTTTTGTATTTTTTTTGTTTTAACTTTTATCTTGTGGTCTGTGTATCTTGACAATTAATTGGCTGTTAACAATTAGGTAATGTTTTTAAATTATTTAATTTGGTTTTGTAAAGTAAATTGTTTTTTTATACATTTTTGACAAAATATTTTACATGTAGTGCCTTAATTGTGCTGTTTTTAGTTTTTAGTTGTTATTGAAATAGGGTGGGTGCGCCGGTTAGCCGACCAGAGCCGGTTTTCGACTATTTTCAGGGTTTTTGCCCAAAATAAGAAACCAGGAACCATATGTCTTCCGCGAATCATTTCCATGCATTCTTTAATGCGCTCTTCACCACCCAAATAAAAATGACAGTCCTCCCTCCTAAAATAACATCAGTATGGGCTGTTTCCTCGAGACGTGTAGACGCTAATTTGAAAAATTCGATTTTAGTAGTATTTTACAAGTGTGCAGTGTCAGTGAAAATAGCAGGTAAGTAATAGAGATTAGTATTTTATTATAATTTTTTATGTTTTTTATATACAAACATGTTTTTTTAATCAGATACACATATTTTTTTGGTGAATTTGTATTTTTTTTTTGAAAAATAAAGGTAATCGGATAACCGGAATATGAAAAAATCAAAAAAAAAAAATGAAAAAAATGACGGTTATGTTTTGAGCTCTCTCACGCCCATAATATTTTAGATATGCATTCCCTTTTTAGCACAATTAGATCTTCTGGTTGCGAAGAATCTTAAGTCCGGTTTCCGACTACCCTTTTTTGACGTAGTTTAAGAAATAAGAAGCTTTAAAATATGGTAAATTTTAGGTCGTCGAAAAACCGGCCTATTGTTCGACTACTTTTAAGTTAGGTGGTCGAGAAATGACCTGTTTCTTGCCCCCTAATATTTTAAAGGCTATTTCACTACTCGAGAAATAAGTCTGCTCCTCGTCAATATTATTTTATTTGCTATTTTGGTGGTCGAGAAACTAGCCTGTTTTCAGACCACAGCAATTTTGAATAAATTATGTATTATGACAAGGATAACAGTACATTATACACCTAGGGACTAAAGTGGTACTTTTAATCCTGAGACAAAGAGTTTATAGCCCGACCACGACGGGAGGGCTATAATTTGTCGAGGGACTAAAAAACACCCCTGAGTTGTTTACACTATTTTTTAAAAAAATTAGGGATTAAATTTTTAATTTATTTCTCTAAGGATTACATTTTTTTAAAGCAAAACTCGCGTGTTTGTTTTTCGATCGTCAGATGGCACCCAAAAAAAAAGGAGAGATCCAGAAGAAATTTGTCCTTCGACAAAAGATTACCATTCTAATGGTAAGCAAATATGGTTACTTTTTTAAATAAAAAATACGCGTCATAAATTTTGGTTTTCTACAAACCTGTTATTCCAAACACCACTTGTGGTACATTATTGCAGTGGCACCCCTATAAACAGACACTTAAGCAGTTACCACCTTAGATAAAAAGCAGCAACCCACCCCGTTCCAATTTAAACTTACATTTTAAACTAGAAAAAATAATCTACTCGTCTCGGTACTCGTGAAAAACCACAGAAATCTTTATACTCAGGTGAACTTTTTCAATTTCTTCCGTTGATGCCTAGTTATCTACTATATTATTAACGTTTTTTTCAGGTACCCCAAAAAAGAAAAAAGGAACTAAAGAGAAGAAAAAGACAGCAATGAAAAGAAAATTTTTTCAATACAGCTCATTGCAATTTAAATAAATCGATTTGTACCTGGTTTTTAGATACCTATTAGTACCTATAGGTATTTTTCATTTGGAATTTATTGTTGTTTTAGTTTGTAAGACTTAAAAAACTGTTTTTAGTACCTTTAAGTACTGTTTGCAACCTAACCAGAGCATGAGTTATTTAAGTACCTTATATTTAGAGTTTCTTAAATTAAATTAATCTATGTGCAGTACCTGGTCTATAAAACTTATCATAGAATCGAGGGGGTAACCACTCCGCGAAATCGCGTCACATTTTGTCTGCGAAATCCTTGCTAAATTGCGCGAAATCCTTGAGAAATCGCGCGAAATCCTTGCGAAATCACGCGATATCCCGCAAAAGTCTGCGAAATCGCAAGAAATCATAGGAAAAATATGTTAAACGCGAAATCGCGTCACAAATTTTACAATAGTGAATACCCCCTCGCATAGAATAGATATTGGTTGTGTAACTTTTGATTTATAAGATTTAAAAAGCAGTTTTAGTTCTTATAAGTACCGTTTGTTAACCTATAAGTATTAGTTATGTATCTTAAAACTAAAACTATTAAAAAAAATCTATTTGTGCTGCCTGGCTAGAAGACTTATTTATAAAATACATATTATCTATTTGGAGTTTTTTGTTAAACTTTTGGTTGTTTTGATTTAAAAAACACAGTTTTTAATACGAATCTAATCAGTATTTCAGTTACGTACATAACCTACTTTATTTTTCGTTAAAATTATCTACCTATAGGTATGTGGTACCTCTATACCTAAGACGTTTTATAAAACACCTACCTACCTAGGTATTTTTCTTGAGTTTATTTGTTAAATTTTTAGGTATAAAGTAGAATTTTTTATCAACCTTGTAAAATTAACAAATGCTTTTTTTAATAAACGGTAGGTTATTTACTGTTTTTAGTAGTAAATTAAACGGTCGACGATGTCCCAGTTTCTCGACCTAGGCCAAAGTCTCGGTTTTTTCGTTAGTCAAAAACGGGTCTATTTTCGACACCCCTCAGTCGAAAAGTGGGATATTGGCGGTCGGTTCGAGGGAAGTGCTGGTCGAAAAGGGGTAAAAATGACATTTGTTAAGTTTTTATTATTTAACTTCTTAACTTTATAACGGAAAAAATGAAAAATATTTTTTCTGAAATCTCGACTAAATTCAGAATCCATCGGTATCCATATTATTGCCTCAAATGGCCGAGAAGCCCAAAAATTTTGCTTCTAAAATCAAAATTTTCGTTAATTGGTCGAAAACCGGCGCACCCACCTTAGTCTGTTTTATTATGTATTAATTTGTCGAAGTGTTTAAAACCTACAAATAATCTTCCTAGTGGGAGCTGGTAGCTAACTTTATAGCCATAACTTTTTTTTTGTTTTATTTCTTTATATAATTGATGTTTTTTTTTTATTAGTTATAGCATGCTTTATCTGTGTAATGTACCTTACTTGATAATAAAGCACTTTTAAATTGAATTGATTTTGAATTTTACTGTCACTATTATTGATAAAATAAAATGATAAAAGTTTGTCATCTTTTTTTATGTTATGTTATCTTATCTTATTTTTTTGTCTATATAAACGCCATCAAGCAGTCCAATATTATAAGGTGAACTATTATTTTTTATCTTTTATTTATTTTTTTTTAAATTTATTTATTTCAGTTTCAACAATAAAATATATAGAAATATAAGAATAACAATAACAACTTTGCCTATCTACCTGTTAGAACTACAGAATTGTTTTACAAGACAATTAAGTTGACTGAGTGAAACATTAAAAATATCAAAGTCTAACTTATTCATAGAAGAAGCCATTCTATTTCTAGGGGAATTCATACAACATACAACAATAAACAGTTCTGTGAAATTCAATGTAAAACAAAGAAAAATGTCTAGTTGTTCTTTGAGGCACATCCAAGGATACAAGCTATAGTAATCTGGGACTATCAACATTATCATTAGTATTTTGTACAAAATTCATACATCAAGCATAAATCTTCGGTTTTCCAAAGAGTCAATATTTAATAATTTTTGAAGAGAGTTATAGTCAATTTGTTCTTTTGGAATTTTCATTTTATAATTTATTGTCCTCAAAATTCTGTGCTGGATTTTTTCAAGTAAATTTTTATATTTATAATAATGTGGATTCCAGACTGGAGTGGCATATTCCACTATTAAATGTACCAGAGAATCTTATGATATCTTATTTTTATTCTTTAGCTTTAAGCTGGGTTCATACAAAAATAAAATAATATAAGATAACATAAGGTAAAAATAAGATAAGATAGCATAAAATAAAAAAAATTGGGCGTTCACACAGACAAATAACATAAAATAAGAGATCAGTTCTAGCCAATCAAAACACAAATTTTTGCACATGCGATTTTGAATTTTAGTGTCACTATTATTGATAAAATAAAATAAAAAGATAAAAGTTGTCATATTTTTGTTATGTTATGTTATCTTGTCTTATTTTTCTGTCTGTATGAACGCCATCAAGCAGTCCCATAAGGTGAACTCTTATGTCTTATTTTATTTTTTATTTTCTCTTATCTTATGTTATCTTATTTTTATTACTGTATGAACCTAGCTTTACTTGTTATTTGAGTTATGACAGCATCATTCAAAAATATGAGACTTATAAAAACCAATCTATAAACTGCCCTTTAACCTCACATTTTTCAAGAAACCACATCCCATACGCTTTTAACATAGTTTGGTTACTCATGATGTATGTCATGGCTTGGGTTACTCTTCAAAGAAAAAGTGAAACCAAGTAACCAGATTACCTGGAAATGTGTAGTTACTTCAAGGAAAAACCCACTTTAGTTAAAGTTCATTTGTTGTATGTTATGAAGATTGAAAATGCTCCTGTCAAATCAAATTAAAAGCAACTTTGTTCATGCAAAAAATAAATGTTTTACATTTTACAAGAACTGTGTCAGCTTTTAAAAAATCCAGTAAAATTTGCTCCCATAAATTCTTGAAAACTACTTAAGGTGTGTTTATTATTGAAAAAGTTTATAGCCAGCTTAACAGCAATTCAGCAGCAGTATTTTGTGATATATCAAAACCTTTTGACTGTGCATTGTAAATGTGCAAGCTGTGGAAGAAGTCATCAATAATCAAACTTTTGAATACATTTACCTATGTGGCGATTTTAACATGACAAAGACATCATGGGCCAATGATGAATATGGATCAAAAATCTGTGGCTCTATTAACAGAAAAGGTGAAACCATAGCAGATCTTTCAGCATATCTAAACGTAAGACAACTTAACTCAAAATCAAAGTGTGCGGGGAATTTTTTGGACCTGGTCTTTACTGATAATAGGGACTCTGAGGTTTCTATAGTAGACTTTCGTTTGGAAAAGTGTGATAAATATCATCCGGCAATTATATTTGACATTAAACTTGAGACCATAAAAACTTTAAATTATGATTATTATTATAACGACTTTAAAAATGCTGATTATAGAATAATTAATGAATTTTTGGGCTCTTTTGATTGGAATAGTTTATTAAATGTAAGTCATGTCAATTTGGCTGTTGAGAATTTGTATAATATTTTGTATTACACTATTGAGGAATATGTTCCAAGTCATTACTGCAAAAATAGAGTTTTTCCAAAATGGTATCCAAATGATTTGAAAAATATGATTTTATTGACAAAAAAAGGCATGCAAAAAATATAAAACTAGCAAATCATTAGAAGACTATCAAAGTTTATCAGATCTTCAGGTGCAGTGCAAAGACTTTTATATTACCTGTCCATAACATTTGGTTTTGACAAACTATCAATTGCACTGGTTCAATCATACCTTTTTGAGTGTCATCACATTGTTAAGTACGGTGGATCTAGGTCTAAGGAGGTGTTGCACACAGGTTACTTTGCCATTTTTCAATCCCGAATCTCCTATGCTATAGTATCTTTGAAGTCATGCAGCTTTAACAGAAAGATCTAGGATTTTTTCGCTTCAAAGAAAAGCTGTCCGGATTATTATAGGTCTAGATTATCGTCAGGATTGCAGACAAACTTTCATTAGAAATAGTATTCTAACCTTCCTTTGTGTTTATATACACCACTGCCTTACATATGTGAAACACCACTGTAATGACTATGTATTGCATTCACAGATGCACACATATCCTACTCGTAGTGCAAAAAATTTATGTCCAGTTTTTTTAAGAGTTTCTAGGGCAAGGAATGGGACTAATCATTATGGGCCAAAATTTTTTGCCTGAAAAAATCAAATGTCTACCAACAAAAAAATTTAAGATTGTCCTTAAAAATTATATATTAAAAAAGCTTTTTATAATACTACTGAATACTATCAAAATAATTTTATTGACTTGAATTGTATTAGCACGAAGATTAAATAAATAGAATAAATAAATAAATAAACTACATGATTGACCTGGAAAACTCTGTAACATGTAAGCAGGAATTTTGGAAATTTCTCAACAACAAAAGAAAAAATTTGAATTGCCTAACTTGATGCAATTTAATGACACAGATCCTCAAGATATAAAAAAAATTTTTTAGAGACTTTTGCCTCCATTTATACAGATTCCCAAAATGATGACTTGGGTTATATACCAATATTAGATAAATGTGTTCATATGGGTTCATGTAGCATTTCAGAGGTTAAAAAGGAAAATTAAACTTAAGACTTTGTAATTGTCCCGATAAAATTACACCATTGTTCATTTTTAACTGTAGATTTACGTTATCTTTTATATTACAAAAAATTAATCAATCAATCAATTAATTTGTTTATTTGCTATACAACTTACAATTAAATACTTATAAAAAGTTTTTTAAAAAGTTTAAGCCACAACTACAACTACAAAGAGAGCAAATTTTAGAAAATAAAAACTTACATGCTAGCAGCAAACTAATTTATAGTAAATAGTTTAAAATACATTTAGAGTTTTAAAAAATATTAAAAAAGCAAACTCATATGGGTTGTTCTTGAAAAATGGTAACATGTGTGTAATAGTTTTTGAAAAAACAAAAATTGATTTACCACTTTTTAAGTGAATATAATATGTTGGTATGATTGAACATACTATAATATGATATCCAACCGAGATAAGAAATCTCTAGTTTTTGAGTATTTTTTTTTGTGTTTACACGAGGGATAACAGTATCACACTTTCATATACCTTTTGCCTCAATTTTCGTATAGCAGCCCTTACTTGTAATGAAAGTAAAACTCGTGGCATATCGGACAAAGCGTTTTTGTTTCTCACTTCATTACGACCAGGCCTTCAATGTCTAATAGAGAATCCAGACACCTACCGACCTGTTTCATCCTTATTAGGAATCATCAGGGAGTCATAGGATTATACCTGGCAGTTGAAGCTACACAGTGACCATGCACACCTCAAGAATTTAAAACAAAAAGTTTGTAATCCTTAGGGATGTAGTAACTGTGTGCGCCACCTGTCGAATAAACCGAGAAACAAAAACATCAAAATTGAAAAGTGCAAGACACCGTAAATACAGAATCCTGTACCGTTCAGCAGGTTATATTCCTAATAAGGATGAAACAGGTCGGTAGGTGTCTGGATTCTCCATTAGACATTGGAGGCCTGCTCGTAATGAAGTGAGAAACAAAAACGCTTTGTCCGATATGCCACGAGTTTTACTTTCATTTTTATTTGCGGACACGAGCTTCATTTTGTTGTTTTTTAAATATTTTGGCTTTTTAGTTCTGCGCAATAAGCCTTATCCGGGGCGATTGCTTGCTGATGCCTTAAAATTAGGGCCACATAGTATGAAGCTCCAATTGGGGGCGGTGCTGCTGCGAACGTTACCTCTTTTTAAGAGTCATGTTACAGTGACCTTATACTTTTACAGGTTTCTACTTTATAACCTGCTGAACGGTACAGGATCCTGTATTTACGGTGTCTTGCACTTTTCAATTTTGATGTTTTTGTTTCTCGGTTTATTCGACAGGTGGCACACACAGTTCCTACGTCCCCAAGGATTACAAACTTTTTGTTTTAAGTTCTTGAGGTGTACATGGTCACTGTGTAGCTTCAACTGCCAGGTATAATCCTATGACTCCCTGATGATTCCTAATAAGGATGAAACAGGTCGGTAGGTGTCTGGATTCTCCATTAGACATTGGAGGCCTGGTCGTAATGAAGTGAGAAACAAAAACGCTTTGTCCGATATGCCACGAGTTTTACTTTCATTTTTATTTGCGGACACGAGATTCATTGTGTTGTTTTTTACTTGTAATTTTCTTTCCTCTCTTTTTTCTATTTCCTTTTTTGTTTCTGGTGCTTTTGCCAAAGACTTTCTAGTTTTTGCCATTTTATTTCTAAAAATTATTGAGTTTTTTAATTACAAGCGAAAAAATGTCACGAGTGTTATCAATAAAATATTCTGAAAGATCACACCAGTGATGTTCACACTAGTGATATATTTAGCAAAATGTACCTACTTTTTATACTTAAATCGCATTTTTGAAAAATATCTTACCATTTACTCCGTATATATTTAATAATATATAGAAACATGTGTGACATTTATCTCGGCCAAAACGTTCATTCAGTTTTAAAACAACCAAAACTTCACAAAAACTTGAATTATGTAACACATTTGAGGTTACACTCCTAAACTGTGTCTTCTGTGCTTACACATTTTCAGCTAAATGAGTTGGTTGTTGTATGCAGTGATGCCAGATTTAAAAAAAATCTGACTGCATGTGATTACACGAGTGATACCAAAGTAATGAAGACAAAAAACTTATATCAACGTATTTTTTTAGAATTTAAATTTTTGAGTTTTTATTCATCTAAATGATTATCTAAATAAATTTTATGACCCTAAAGTGTTTTTTGTTCTATCTGAATCTATTAACTTTGAAAATTACAGATCACATTATTGCTGGATAATGTTAGCCATTGGGTACACTAACTATCCTCCTACTTTGTTTTCAAAAGGATAAGTTGTTTTAAACTTCCAAACCAATTACATGCAATGATACCTTTTTTCAAGAATGATCCATATACAGAAATTGCTTAACACAAGACATACAGAGTTAAAATCAAAGGATGCTTTTTTTTGCAAATAGCGATTAAACAAAAAAAAAACGTAAAACAAAATTAATTACAGAATCTTTGCCCTTTCTTTGAACTGTGGAGTTTTTCCTCTAAAATGGAAAACAAGCTATGTGGTTCCAATATTTAAAAGTGGAAATAGGACAATAATTGTCAATTACAGGCCAATTTGCAACATAAATATTTTTGAAAAAATATTCGAATCTAGTCAATTCCAAGACCTTACCAAATTTAAAATTAACGTTGACTGAACAGCAACATGAATTTATCAGTGGCAGATCAACTGTTACAAATTTAACAATACTTTCGGACACTCTATTGGGGGCTTTGGAGAATAGGTGTCGGATTGGTGTGATTTACACTGACTTCTCCAAAGCCTTTGATAGGGTTAATCCAGGCCTTTTGGTGCAGAAGTTGTCGTCGGTTGGTATCTTCGGTTCTTTACTGTCATAGTTTAAAAGCTCTTTAATAGGGCGTGAACAATTTGTAAAAGTTTGTGACAGCATTTCTGAACCAATTAGAGTAACCTCAGGAGTTCCCCAAAGGGGACATTTATCACCACTTCTATTTAATATTTCTGTTAATGATTTCATCAAGTGCTTTCAGAACTGTTAAGCATTGGCCTACTGTGACGATCTTAAATTCTTTAAGGTTGTCAGAAACACTAATGGTTGTTTATTAATTCAAAATGATATGAATGGGTTTTATCAGTGGTGTACTCAAAATGAGCTTTTTTAAATATTAACGAATGTAAAATAATGAGGTTTTATTATATAAATAATCCAATAGAATTTAATTATACTGTTAACAATAAGAATTTACAAGTTGTGACTGCTATGAAGGATTTGGGAGTTATTTTTGACCCTAATTTGAATTTAAATGAACATTTTGACAACATTACTAATAGGTCATTAAACATGTTCGGATTTTTGAAGCAGAGTCTATCAGATTTGGACAGTATCTTTAGAACCCTATTTTGTTCTTTGATCAGGAGCATTCTGGAGTATGCTTTAGTAGTATGGTCTCCATACTATCAAAGTTATAAAGACAGTATTGAACGAGTGCAAAAAAAGTTTTTAAGATTTATTGCTTATAAATTGAATATTTCTGCACAAGATATCGTTTTCAAAGATCTTCTTAAATTATTAGATCTTCCAACATTAGAGGATCGTAGACAGTTTCTTGATATTACATTTTTATATTAGATAGTAAATGGTATAATTGATTCACCGGAAATTTTGAGTAGAATTTCTTTTTGTGTACCTCAAATAAACTCTAGAAAACACGAAGCTTTTTACATTAAATTCCACAGAACCAACTATGGACAGAATGCCCCTGTTCAGAGAATTTGTAGGTTAGCAAATAACTTTAATGGATAAATTGACTTTATGGTTTAGAGCTGAATAGGTTTAAGACAGAACTAAAGAAAACTCTAAGTATATGATTTTTTAATAGTGTATGTTACAATAATTGTGCGTTACTGTGTGATATTTTATTTGTGTGTTCTATTTTAGATTTTATGCTTTTAGAACATGTAAAATGTATTTCAAAAAATTTTACTTTACTTGTACTTTACTTATTTCACAAAATACTGCTGCGCAAACTTCAAAGGTATGGTTTTCGTGGGATAGTTCTGGATTGGTTCAAATCCTATCTGGATAAGTGGAGTCAGGTGGTTTCACTGTCGAGTGGGAAATCGTCGTCTTAAAGGGTGAAGTGCGGGGTGCCACAGGGCACTGTCTTAGGACCCTTACTTTTTCTCATTTACATTATTGACTTGGTCTATCTTGATATTTCTGAATTTTTCACCCTTTTTGGTGTTGACACTTGTGTACTGTGGCACCATAAGAATGTTGAATTGCTTAAAAAGATAGTAGATTAAGTTATGGTGTGATGCCAACAAGCTATCGTGTAACATAAAAAAACAAATATTTTCTGATTCAAAAGAGACTTCTAAGTTTCTTGGTGTTTTGATTGATAATAAATTAAAGTTTGTAGAACATATTATTATTCTCAGCAAAAAACTGTCTTCTGCATGGTTTGCAGTGTGCACTGTGAGAGCAGAATTGGGTTCACATGTTGCTAAATCTGTTTATCATGCCCTCTTTGAATCCTAATTACGGTATGGCATTGCTTCTGTTCGTTCTACTCGTCAAGTTCATCACTTGCTCTCTATTTTACAAGAGAAGAAATTTTCTTAATAAACTACTAAACTCTATAAAATCATTAGCTATTTTAAAACTATTTAGACAAAATCTTAAAAAAGTCTTACTGGCTAAGGCATACTATGATATAAACGAATTTTACAGCAATCCACCTAATGAAAAATCTGATTTATTAATATTTTATTCACAATAAAATTTTGTAAATTTCACCTTTTTAACAGTTTAAATTACATATAGGCTATTTTACAAAACAAAATTTAGAGTCTTTTATATAGTGTTTTGAATAATTTGATTTTTTTTTTAAAATTTATAAAAGCGAAACTAATGTATTTATATTTCTATGTCATTGTGTTTTTTGTTTCTTTTCATTTATTAATCTATGATTTATCTACTTGTTTGTTCTTATTTTTTTTGTATAGTCTGTTATGTTTTTTTCCCTTTTAATAATTTATGATTTTTTTTGTTTGTCTTTTTCTTGTTTTTTTGTTTAATTATTATTATTTTAAAGTAATTTTATTTGTTTTTATATGACTATTGTTTGTGTTAAGATTTAGATGTAGCATACTTTGTCTATGAATGTTTTTGCTCTTGACAATAAAGTATTTTTCAATTCAATTCAATCTGTCATTTGTCAGTAGTTGTGATTTTTAACGGTTTTTTGTTTTCATTTGAAATTTGTATTTTTTTGCTAAAAATTTACAAAAATGCATCAATTTTTAGCACCTAAAATCACATGCCTATATTTTACAGTCATGTCTTACCAGGGCTGTGTCCCACCAGAAGCTAATGGTTGTCCAAGTCTCATAACTACCTTAATCAGCAAAAATTAGTGTCAAAACCCTTCATTACCTTTTTATAGGAAAATACACCACACAATATCCTTACCAAAAATGACCAAAATAACTCCTTTTGAATAAAAAAAAAACTAAAAAGAAAATCAGAAAAGTGAGGTTATACATTTAAAAAAAACAATGTTTCCTGTTCAATTTTAATTTTATTTTCTTATTTTTATTTTTAGCTATATAAATACCACCTGTAAGTATTTCCTAGAGGTTTAATTCTGATTTTTATTTTTAATTTAATTTTATTTTAATTTTTTTCTGTATAAACCGAGCTCTAATTTTAGATGCAACTGTTTTATACTTTTTTTGAAAATATTTACATTTGTAAACTACATTTTTTTGCCAGCGACAAAATTTTATTAATTTGGTTCATTTGACAATGACAGTCTAAGTTGATCTTAAATAGCAACTGGAACCAACATGGCTGGAGTAAGTTTTTAAAAATGTTTTTGCACTTAAGACATTGTATATTTCATATGTTAGCTCCATGCATGAGTTTTCTAACATTATCTGGTGATATTGATAGGTTAAATAACATACAAAACAAATTTCTTAAATATGCCACATATATTACCTTAACTTGAACACATTGTCAGACAGAAGAGATTCTTATGATGTTTGCTTTGGATATTGAAGTCTAACATAATGTAGAGCACTGAATGTCTGGAAACCTTCAGGGTGTATGTTTTAGCTTACCACACTTGCAATCAGTCTCTTCTGCATGTTCTTTAATGTATGACATTTTGCTTGCTACATTGCAGAGTTACTAGAATATTGTCCAGTGGGTAGATAAAGCCTGGGAAAATTTTGAAGACTGTGGGAAAATGTTATGAGAAGAGCTTGCTGGTACAGCCAAGAGATGGTGCTGGTGTGTAGCTTAAAAACAACAATCCTTTAGTTTTTGGAAATTGGCAAGAGGTTTGCAAATTGAAGATTTAAAAATGTGAAGAATTTAAAGTAAAAAACCTTTTTGATTGAATTGCACATGTGACAACTAAAAATTATCGTTAAGTTTTAGAAAATTGCAAATTTAAATTGGAAAAATTTGTTAATTGAAGAAATTTGTGACGCCATGGCGCCTATGGTACAGACAAGAGATAGCGCTGTCGTTAATGCTAAAAACCATTTTTAAAAATTTGCCAATTGAAGATTTAAAAATCTGAAATTTTTAAAGATAAATTTCTTTTTGATTATGGTGCAAAGCATTTTTCTAGAGTATGAAATTGATAGCTGAACACTGAATTTTTACAACATAAGGGGCGTGTCTTAATTTTTGATGTCATAGCACTACTTGAAGAGCTTGCTGGTATGGACAAGAGATGGCGCTGGTGCGAAGCGTTTGTATAGTAAAAATGATCATCATTGATTTTTTGAAAATTTCAAATTTAAATTGGAAAAATTTGCGAATTGAAGATTAAGAAATGTGAAAAATTTTCGCCTCTTTCGTCATGTTGTTGATTTAATAAAAATCAACCCCCAAATACTACCTACTAAAAATATACTTGGCTCTGCTTAAATCTTTCACATTTAAAATGTTTGAATATCTAAATAAATGGTTCAACCAAATTTAAAGTTTCCATTTTTGAGGATTTACTAAAATCAAAAGCTTTTAAAACTAGAAGTTTCAATTTCACCAAATTTTAAAAAAGATATAGCCATTCCATTTTAATTTTAAAACACACGTCTTTTGAAAAAACCAACGGCAGTGGTTTTAAGTCCATACAGTGTAAAACAAAGTTATGATTGTTTTCCACAAACCAAAACTACACTTTTTTGCACTCGATGCGCGTTTCGCTAACAAATGCAAAAAAGTGTAGTTTTGGTTTGTGGAAAACAATCATAATCATAATCCATACATTGTGACAAAATTAGATAGTTGAAGTTGGTCATGACACATACCAGAGGTGTCTAGCGGTAGATGATTTGACGGATCGGACAATTTTTTTTTACATTTTATTACTATGTATTTCTATGTTTCTTTGGTTCGCCCATTCGTATTAATAATCTATTGACTTTTTGACAACTTTCGGCAAAACTCCCTACGTTTTTTCTCATATTTCCACATTGGCAACATAGACCAGACGTTACAGAACGTAAGCTTGCGTCTGGTCTGAACGGTATACATGCTAAAAATGTGACCTCACCAACTTACTAATTTTTCCAATTTAAATTTTCAACAGTTTAAGAATAATATTTTATTGTCGCATGTGCAACTTTCAAAAATTCACTGCTCAGCTATCAACTTTTTAATTTACAAACGCTTTGCACCATGATCATTAAGGTCTTTAACTTGAAATTTTTTACATTTTTAAATCTTCAATTTGCAAATTTTTGGAATTTAAGTTTTCAATTTTCAAAAATTAAACAACGCTCAGACAAATGCTTCGCACCATGACTAAAAAGATATTTAATTTTAAATTCTCCACATTTTTAAATCCTAAATTGTCCAATTTTTACAATTTAAATTTCGAAAATTTTTATATGGTTAAATGTCCGATATTCACACACAAATAGCATTTTGCTTTGCCGCCTCCTACTTCCATTTCAAATCTATCAAAATGAAACTGATGAATTTCAATTTACATATTTTTTAAATGTCCAATATTCAAAAATTCATTGCTCAGCAATCAATTTTTTTAAGTTAACTTTCTGTTTCGGACTTCATTGTCTATATTTTATTTATACACCAAGTTTCGATCAGTACAATCTCTGATCGTCTTCAGGTGCAAACTTCAATCTATTCCTAAGGCTACATACTTATATACTATGGGAAGTGGCTCAACCTTGAAGTTTAAGAAGTTGGTTCCGCCCAAGGAGGGGTTTCCAAATATTTGGAATTTTAACACTTGGTTTACTGAAAACACCCTGATTCTGCCCAATAAAGGCAGCTTCAAGGAAACCCTGATTCTGCCCAATAAAGGCAGCTTTAAGGAATTTTCGTTTCTTCCAGTGTGACTCCTTGTGCAAAACCTTTGCTTCTGTCCACTTTTTTTTCGTTGTTCTAGCGATTCCTTTATCGGGACATTGGTGTATAGACTTTCGACATCAAAACTCACAAATCTATCCTCGGGTCTTAAGACAAAAGATTTAAGAATATTAACAAAATGGTTGGAATTTTCTACAAATGAAGCGGTCTTGCCTGCAAGTGGTTGAATATCGAATGCTCAGAATGACGGTCTGCCAATGGGTTCATAGCTTTCGCTAGTGGTGGCCAATATTTACATGGAGTGGGTCGAATCACACGCGGTTGATACCGCAACATATAAACCTAAGCTCTGGCTAAGATATGCAGATGATACTTTTATTGTCAACTTTCAGAATTTCTTCACCACCTAAATAACATAAGACCCACCATTAAATTCACAATGGAGTTGGAGCAAAATTGTCAAATTCCTTTTCTTGATATCTTTGTCAAACGAGTAGAAAGCGACATCAGAACAACAGTCTATCGTAAACCCACTCACACAGGACAGTATTTAAATCAAGGTTCAAATCATTCTGCTAGAACCAAACGAGACATAATAAGAACTTTGTATAATAGAGCCTTTCAAATCTGTAACAATTCTCATGACTTGGAAATCGAAATAAGAAACATTAAGAAGGATCTGCAGCAGAATGCTTACAGCCTTAAACTTACAACAGATACGATTTCTAAACTTCATCAAACAGGTCAGAGATTACAAGACCAACACCAGGCAAATGCATTCCTTACAATTCCATACATTAAAGGAGTATCAGAAAAAATTCGAAGAGTAGCAAACAACTTTAATATTAAAACAGCTTTTGAAGCTAGTAATAAAATTCGAAGCCTTCTTAGTAAAACAAAACCGGAGAACAAACAAAATGAAGAATGCATTTACCAAGTTCCTTGTGAGTGTGGTGAATCATACATAGGTGAAACAAAAAGACCACTATCTGTTAGGCTTAAAGAACATCAGACGAATACCCAAAGAGGGGAAACAACGAAATCATGAATCGTCGAACACGCATGGTCAAAACAACACCGATTGAAGTCGACAGAAGCAAAGGTTTTGCACAAGGAGTCACACTAGAAGAAACGAAAATTCCTTGAAGCTGCCTTTATTGGGAAACATCCAGGTGTTTTCAGTAAACCAAGTGTTGAAATTCCAAATCCAACATCGATGGTGAAAAAACATCGGAATAAAAACATCGATGTTTTTTTTTGCTTTTTTTAGAGTGTGTTCCGTTATTCAAAGAAACTGTTTAATTTAACACTTATTAGACACTTTAAGTTGGTCATGACACGTACGAGGTGCTCAGCGCGGTATACGTGGAATTTTCCGACTCGGATGTTTCTGTCTTTTACATTTTATTACTATGTGTTTCTATCTTGTTTCCTTTGGTTCGGCCGTTCGTATTACCAATCTATTGACTTTTTGACCCATGTCGGCAAAACTCGCTGCGTATGCCGCAGACGCTATACTACGTAGGTTAGCGTCATGTCTCAACGTTACACATGATAAAGACGTGACCTTGATGAAAAAGCTCAACGATAGACCGCAGAGATTGGACTTTGGATTGCGGAAGACTTTGCTTTTTTACAGATAAAAGGAAGACAGAATATTCCATGTTTGCGCGTACGTCCTATGATCAACTTGAAATGCCTATTGTTAATTTTACACAATACTTATAATAAGCATGCAAATAAGAGATTTATCATAATAATCGGTACATGATATAGAAAAGCTTTTAATATCTACATACATAATAGTACCTATATTCAAAAGAAACTTTTAGCAAATTTTTGTGAGCTTACTATAGTTATTATTGTTCTCTTTTTCTAAATGCATTCGGCTGAGATATATATATATATATATATATATATATATATCATTGGTTCAAATTAGGTAGCGACACTTATTGGCGGCAAAGACTAACATCTCAAAAATAGGCAGTTCTTTTTTTTTGAGCCGCAGTGGGTATATAGTACAAGCGTTCTGTGGTACAAGTGCTTCTCAGACACATTTCTCATAACTTTTTTTGGTCGATGTTTCGATGTTTAAAAAAGGTATCGATGTTTTAACATCGATGATATTTTATAGACATCGATGTTAAACAAAAAACATCGAAACGTCGTGTATAAATAAAATATAGACAATGGAAGTCCGAAACACAGAGTTAATTTCAAATACATCATTGTCTCAAATCTTTAAACAAATCAATTTTTTACCATACAAAGGCTTTGCATCATGACCAAAAAGACATTTTTCACATTTTGAAATTTTCAATTTAAATTTGTAATTTTCAAAAATATATGGACATTTTCTACCCACCAAAAAACTCAAATTCCCAAAATTTTATATTTTTTTGACCAGTACTTTTTTCTTAATTAATTATATCTTAGGAACCATTTAAGCGGGCAAAATGAGTGATGGCTCATTTTAAAGGTATTCAAAATACCTTTCGAATGATTTGGCAAAAAAATTTCTGTTTTGAAAAATCTCAAAAAGGTCATTTTTGATTTTTTTCAAAAAAATATATTTTTTTGTTCAGAGTTTTAGCTAGCTATCCTAAAAATTTCATGATGGAGAAATGATGGGTTTATGACCGAAAAAAATAATAAAAAATTCATTACACAAAAATTCTTAACTACCTATGTAAATTAATGCTTATATGCCACAGTTTCATAATTCGCCCATAATATGTGTAAATTGAGAGGAATTTGCAATTCCTGCTCAAATAATCCACTTACAGTACCTGTTTATTCTTGTTAATATTTGCACCACACCTGAGGCCACACCCCTTTGATTTTATTGGTTTCTTGATTTTTTTAAATCAATTTTTAACAGGAAATTTCCTGAAGAACCTGACTGCTTTTATGCAAGTTTATTCCAAAATTTTATATTCATTTACTTCGAAGTTTTTCTAAAGTGTAGGGTGTGCGTGGATCTAGCAATTTTTTTTCAAAATTTTGTCAAATAAAAAAATGATTGGAGCAAGTTCAAAACAAAATGTTTCAATCCGTTTGATATTGAGTCTAAAACTAAACATTCTGGAAAATTAAGGAATGTTACGCTGTGGATGTCCAATTATAAAAATATTGAAATAGGTATGAAAATTTGTGATGCGTGTAGACTTAGGCTTGCTAAGGAGTTTAAGACTTCAGAAAACGAGGATGTGGCTGGGTAAGAATTTTCTTCTTTATTATTATTTATTAATTAAATTTGTATTTAATAGACATTTTTTTGATATTCATATTTATTAATATGTTTGCAAAGTAAAAGTCGGTTGTATAATTTCCGGCACTTCTTACTTTTTATTATACTTTTTAAAAATTAAATAAATTGTAATTTTTTTAAATTTTACTTTTTAGACCCAGTCAAGTTCAAATAAATTATCCTGATTTTGAAGAGCACAATAAGTCACTCTTTATGTTAAATAAGTTCCTGGAATTGTATATATACAAAAAATAGAAAAGGTGCACCAAATTTGCCAAGGAATCAACGTCTACTTTAACGCAGCAAGAAGAGTACAACCGCTATGAACGAGAAATGATTAATCAATTGAAGGCAAAATTTTTAAACACAAAAAATAGAAGTGAAAAATTTCTTGTTTTTTCTTGTTGATTCAAGAAGAATTTGAAGTCTCTCAATATATGGCCAGGGCAGTACAGAAATTGGTGAAAGAGAATGGGATATTAAGCTCTCCAAATACGAAGCCTGGAAAAAACCTAAATGAAAGAGTTGTTCAAAATGTAAAAGACTTATCAACGGGATGATATAAGCAGACCAATGCCCGGTAGAAAAGATTTTGTTGTGATAAGGAAGGATGAGGGCGAAAAATAACATGTACAAAAAAGATTAGTCTTGGGTAATCTTAAGGAAATATATTGTTTATTTAAAGCTGATTTTCCAGACGAAAAAATTGGCTTCTCCAAATTTTGTCAACTTAGACCTAAAAACTGTATTTTGGCAGGAAAAAGTGGAACACATTCTGTCTGTGTATGTACTATTCACCAGAATGTGAAATTAATGATAAATGCCTCAAAATTAAATAAAATGCTTGATGAGAATAATAGGTCTTTGGCAGCAAATTACTATCAGTGTTTGTATAAAATGATGTGTAATCCACCTTCAATAAATTGCTATTTAGGAAATAGATGTCAGGAATGTCCATTGATGAGGTAACGTATAACAAATGGGTATCTGTAGATCGATGCACAATGGAAACCATTGTGAAAAAATCCGATGATTTTGTGGAGGAATTCACAGACAGCCTAATAAAAGTGAAATCGCATTCATTTATCGCTAATATGAAAAAAGAAAAATATAACGACATTAAAAATAATCTAAAACCTGGAGAAGCCCTCATTACATGCGATTTTGCCTAAAACTACTCGTTTGTTATGCATGATGAGGTTCAGGCTTACCCTTGAAACAACACCCAGGCAACCCTCCATCGGTT
This sequence comes from Oxystoma pomonae, assembly GCA_963921995.1. Classification (NCBI taxonomy): domain Eukaryota; kingdom Metazoa; phylum Arthropoda; class Insecta; order Coleoptera; family Brentidae; genus Oxystoma; species Oxystoma pomonae. The sequence continues at coordinate 64,537,333 of OY998167.1, forward strand.
TGCAATTGATTTTAAAACTGATGGAAAACTTCAAAACTTAAATTACGTATGGCATTTCATTTATTTTTGTCGAAATTAATGCCAGATTTAAAAAAAAAAGATTTTAGGACTTAAAAGAATATTTTATTTTTCAGATGGTAGTGCAGCTCAATATAAAAATATTTTTTTTTTCTTAATGTGTGTCCCCATAAAAAAGATTTTGGAATCGAAGCAGAATGGCATTATTTTGCCACTTCTCATGGCAAGAGTGCCTGTGACGGCTTAGGAGGCACAGTTAAAATGCTTGCAATTGTTTACTTGGTGCCAAGAAAACATTAGCCGCATTAATTTTAAATATTACACTGTGGATGAATATGTCAACCATGAAAAATTATTGAATAAAAGAAAGATTTTAGGACTTAAAAGAATATTTTATTTTTCTGGTGGTAGTGCAGCTCAATATAAAAATAAAAATTTTTTTTTTAATGTGTGTCCCCATAAAAAAGATTTTGGAATCGAAGCAGAATGGCATTATTTTGCCACTTCTCATGGCAAGAGTGCCTGTGACGGCTTAGGAGGCACAGTTAAAATGCTTGCAATTGTTCACTTGGTGCCAAGAAAACATTACCGCATTAATTTTAAATATTACACTGTGGATGAATATGTCAACCATGAAAAATTATTGAATAAAAGGTTCTCTGATGTACTAACCATACCTGGTACCCAAAAAATTCACGTTGTAATTCCCTATACAGAAAGCTCTTTTATAGCAACGGAAAGTTTAGAAACAGAAAATCATCACCTTATGCCAGGGGGGATATTATTTCCGAAATACAAAATATTTAATCAGGTTTTGTTACTGTGGAATATGATAAAGAATGGTGTTTGGCATGTATTTTGGGAAAAAATATTGAGACTGGAGAGCTAAAAGTAAGTTTCCTTCATCCAAGAGGCCCTGCAAAACATATAATAAACAACACATACAGACACAAACATATAAACTTAACAAAAAAGAAATGATGGAGTCCTCACAAGTTCTTAAAAGACAATTAGACAAAAAGATGTTGTATAATATAATATTTTTTATTTCTTATTTGAAGTTGTATATATTGCATATATATTTATTGTGTATATTTTTATTTTATTTGTTTAATGCGTTTAATATACGAGAAATCTTAATGTTATGTTTTAATTATTAAGTAAGCAAATACATAGCCATATAAATCCAAATTTTAGTAATCTTGAGGTAACAACATTTTCAAATTTTTTTATGCCAATGAGCCCCTTACTTCTCCATCATGAAATTTTTAGGGTAGCTAGGTAAAGGTCTGAATATAATTTTGAAAAAAAATCAAAAATGGCCTTTTTGAAATGTTTCATATTTTTTTTTTTATTTATGAATTGTGGTAGATCATTCGAAAGGTATTTTAAAACATTTAAAACGAGCCATCACTCATTTTGCTAGCTTAAGTGGTTCCTACGATATTAAATTTTTTGTATATACATATCAAGACCAAATTAGGGATTTTTTTAATTTTCAAGAATTAATTACAAAAAAAGTACTGGTCAAAAAAAAGATAAAATTTTGGGAATTTGAGTTTTTTGGTAGGTAGAAAATGTGTACCAAAAATCATCAAAATCGGAAAGGGTCGAGTATACAAATTTTGTATTATTTTTTTGGTTGATTTGATATGGAATGACCCTATGACGTCACTGATTAGCCCACGCTTCCTGTCTGGCTCAAGTGCCACTCCGATTTCAAATTTTCTGTTTATGCATCGTATGTTAACCATTTCATTTTTTGCATTGTTAAACCTGTAATGCCCTAATTTAAATTTCCAATTTTCAAAAATTTAATTTTAATATGTCCAATATTTAAAAATTCAGTGTTCAGTTATCAATTTCTGACTAATCAAACACTTTGCACTATGTTCAAAAAGGTTTTTAACTTTAAATTTTTCATACTGGCTTTCGGTTGGAATGGGCTAGGCGTTTGATATATTTTAGATCTGTTCTTCCTGATCAACGTTTAAATGGACCTCTTTGATCCGATGCACGGTTTCAGAAATATAGGTGTTGAAAGTTGGAGGTTTCAGATTTTATGGAATTTTCACTAAAATCGTTTTTTATTCCTATTTTATTGTATTCGAGTAGCTAACTTGCTACTTCCAGTACACCAGTTTTTAAACTGACATATTTCATTTACATCACTCTCAGTGGCGGCACAAACTTGAAAAACGTATTTTTTTTTTCAAAATGCAATTTTTCGAAAAATCGCTGATTAAAAAAGAACAAACGGCGACAATAACCCGAGCATTTTCCAGGTTCACGGGCGTTTCTCACAAAGTGTGAGGAGCTTATACATATGTAGTTCATCTTTATTTGTTCTCTGTTCACCGTTTGTTCTTTTTAATCAGCGATTTTACGAAAAATTGCATTTTCAAAAAAAAGTTTTTTACGTACTGCTGTACAAAAAACTGATTTTAGCAGGGACCTATATAACTTAAGACGTTCAATCCCCGTGTTAAGCTTTGACCGTCTAATTTCGTTTTCAAAAGAGTGTTGGCCTCTGGTGTCGAAAACGGGGTACTATTCTGGGCAAAGCAAATCAAAGATATTGGGCATTTTGTGTCTTAGGACAGTTTTGTCGTCAGATGGCGTGTACTCAGACCAACGTTACAGCAGGGTATTTTGGCATGGGCCGGCCCTTGTTTTTTGCCTTGTTCTGATTGGTGGAGTGAAAAGTAACTGCTTTTGGGGTAGCAAGGCAAAGCTTGTTTGGTTCATTTCTCTTTTTTCAACCCAACCCAACTTGCTAGACACTTTTATATTAATCAGTGATTTTTTTACAGCCTTCCAAATTTGTTTATGTGGGACACTAAAGAATTGAGTTTAGTTTCTCTTTAATTGAAAAACATTACTTTTTTAGTTTAGTATAAGGATTTATTTAGCATTTTAATTAAATGTTCTTTTCTAGAATTTTTACTTGTCACAAATGTTAAAATAAACACTTGTTTAAGAACGGGTTCGTGGATCTAAAGCATAAAGTAACAATAATACTTTAAATTAAGGCATTCTTGAGATATCGTGTATATAGACAGACCGACAGACAACTTTTGTTTTCGTCGATTAAGGTGTTTTGGAACCTTCGTAACTTATTTTTGATAAAATTAAGAAAAGTCAAAATTTCACGATTTTAATAGTTCCCATACCATATTGATATGGTGGGCTAAAAAACAGTATGTTATATTTAAATTAAAAAAGAAAATGTGAAAATAAGACATTTACATTAACAGTTGTGACTTTGCAATCTAAAACTTTATAAAAAATTATGCAACATTCCTATTTACAACTCTCTTGTGACTCAAATAATAATGGTGATAAAAGAGCTGTAAAATATAATTTGTCACCCTGTAATTTTTAAATTAAAACGCAGTAATGGAGCTTTTAAAAGTTTATTTCATAACTATACCACAGTGTAATAGTAGACTCTGACTATACACAACAAAATAAATGTACTAAATAACTGAAAATAAATTTATTTTAAAAATATAATACAAAAAACATTAAAATTTAAAGAAACACGATCGTAGAAAATAGTAGTTTACCTAACAATTGCGGAAAGTGCGACTTTACCGCACGCGATTGAAGATGGGCGAAGGACTCCTTAGCGGAGTTCGGCATGCAATTAAGTGCTGAAAAGTCACTTTACGCGCGAGTTAGGTACACTGTTTTTTCTACTCGCGTAGCTCAAGTATTTGTTTAAGACAAGAAAACGAATTCTAAAAATATAACTTCTTATTTTTCTTCTTATTTCCGCACTAGTGCGAAAAAGTACACTTTTCCGCACGCAAATAAGTGCGGAAAAAGCGTTTCCCCGCATGCTAGTAGAAATTAGGTATTTACATATGTGGAAAGTTATACTTTCCCGCACGCGATCCCGAGTTGTATGAACGACGCGGAGTGGAGTTCGGGCAAGCTGTCAAGTGCGGAAAAGACACTTTTCGCACGTGTCAGGTATAAAATTTTTCCTACATGCGTATTAGAATAGCATAAAACTGTTTTTTTTTTGCATTTTCTTTACATTTGAGTTAAAAAATATATCTATAAAGTCGAATTGGATTTAAAAAACCGGTAAAAAAAAGGCGTGCGTAAAAGTATTTTTCGAAATATTCTTTTTTCTACTACCGAAAATGGCATTTTCGACCCGAAAAATAGGGAAGAAAATGGCACTAATATTTTTCCTCCCCGTGAACATACTGAATGATAGATAATTTTGATTTCTTTTTTTTCCTCCCTCTACCGCAGCCGAGTTTCTTTGGATAAATTCAAGTTCAGGTGGTAAATTACTTTTAAGTAACATTTTATTCAGACAGCTTCAGATTTTGGCAGGTGTTAGTGGATTGTTATAAAAAACGGTTTGGCAAATGAATGTTTTTCAACAGAATAAAAAATATTGGTCTAATTTTTGAAATTATTACAAAAGGCAGTAGAAAAACTAAAATACATGCCCCTAAAGTAAAATACATCTCATCCTTTGGATTTTAATGCCCTCAGCTACGCGTCGGGCATCAAACCATCCGCGGGAGGAAATGCTGAATTTCCCACCCTCGATATGTAAATAAATATTTCGCACGTTGCGCGGGAAATACGGAGGGTAAATTCATACCCGCACGAAGTGCGGGAAATGCAACTTCCCGCACGTAAATGCGTGCATAAAAGTGTACTTTTACGCACCCTAGTAGGAAAAATATATTTACGTAATACGTGGCAGTTTTAAAAACACATACCAAATAGGTCTTAAATAGCTTTGCCTTGAGCTTTCCCCATTAATATTATATTTCGTTCTCCTCTCTGTCAAATTCTACAATTGCAAAGAAGATATAACCACTTGTGCACGGGTTACATAAACAATTGACACGAAAACAACCCTTAATTGTAGAAGGCGGGGCTTATGAGACTCCACCAACGAATGTCACATGGTGAAACAGAAACCCGTATTCGCTGAACGGTCGATAGTGTCCATGTTATATTGATTTTTAAGTAAATTACTTTTCTTGGATTTATATTTATGCAATAAACTGATCGTAGCCTGACCGTCAAAACGGTACGGGGGATTGAACTTCTTTAAGTCCCTGATTTAAGTTAAAAATCCCTAAAATCTGAAACACAACACCTATACCGTGGGTCGGATCAAAAAAAGGTCCATTTAAACGTTGATCAGGGAGAACAGATCTACAACATACCAAACGCCCAGTCCGTTCCAACCGAAAGCCAGTGGCAATGCTAAGTGAGAGGGGTCCTTTTTTCCGAATTTAATTGCAATTTTCAAAAATTCAATTATCGTTTTTATGCTTTGCACCAGCGCCTCGTGGTATTTCACACATTGTGATGTTGAATTTGTGTGAAATACCATGGAAATTCCATTTTTTCCATTTTTCAAAACGAAAAGCCCACTTAATTTTCTAAAGATGGACGGCTGGCTTTATATAAACTTAGCAGTCCACCTTCTTAGTTTTTAAAAAAATACGTGCGAAAACCAGCGTTTTCTGAAGATATTAATCATTGTATGCTTATTATCTCGAATTTGTGTGAAATTTTCTATTTTCCATTTTTTGCCACAACGAAAAGTTTCGAAAGATGAACCAACCCAAAGCACTTAAATTTCTCTTTATTTTAAAATAATTAAAATATGGTTTATCTGAATGGGTACCTGTGGGACCGCTAGGTTTATGTTTAGCTAGCGGTCTCTACTTTTGCGAAAATACCAAAATTTTTTTTTGTATAGTTTTGATTTAATATTCGGGGAGCACTTAAATAGCACCTAATTTGGAAATAGTATCATTAAATTTTTCTCCAAGAATTATGGATGGGACGGCTAGATTAACGTTAACCTAGCGGTCCTACCGTTTTTTTAATTTTCTGGTAAAACTAGAGGAGCGCTTAATTTTTAGTTTAAGGACCAAATTACCACCTAAAGAACACCTAATTCTGGTACTATTGTTTGATTTTATTGAGGTGGGACCACCTAGTCTATAAAGGTCTTTTTTGAATTTTTCAAAAATGTATTTTTTTTTCAATCTTTTAGCAAGATATTTACCAAATTTCAGAATGGAGAAATGATGGGTTCATAGTGAAAAAAATATTATAAATTTAAGAACACAAAAATTCCTTTGTTTGTATTAAAAAAATTGTTTTTTGTCATGTTTGCTTTTGTGTTTTTAAATTCAAGCCGAAATAAAAAAAAAACAATTTTTCCCTCCTCCCTCCCCCTTGGCTCCTACACCATCCTACACTGCTCCTCATGTCTCGAAAATAACTAACTTTTCAACAAGCCATCTCATGATGTGCTTTTTATTAAAAAATATATAATACTTAATTTTTGTTGTCAATATTTTAGCAACGTTTTCGTTTCAGGATGGAAAAATGATGGAAACAAGGTGAAAAAAATAACAATAAAAATGCCTAGAAAAATGCATGGAATAAAATGGTATTTTTTATTTTGATAAGAAAGAAAAGTTCAAAAATTAAAATTACATTTACGTATAATAAAATGAACTTTTTTTTGTTTTTCAGATCAACAATTTTTGATAAAATAAACTTTTAAACAAAAATATATTACCCGGGTCAGACAAATTTTTCAATTGCACCAATAAGAGTAGAGCAGGACGTGGCATAATAAATCAAAGTTAGAACTAAAACAATAGACACTTAAAGTTGGCAAGCTATTTTTGATTCCCTGTTAGCGTATCTGATGCGTTTGTGAAAGCGTCCTTTAAAAAAAAAACAGTTCATGTTTTGCTTATAACGTACAACGTAACCAAACCAATTCTTGTTCAGTGCTTGATGCACAGTTTTACTTCATGCGCTCACTTCTATTTCCTTCTTTGTCGAAAAGAGTTAGGGGGCAATAGAATGGAAAATACAAGGAGTGAAACTGTGGATCAGGCATTTATGAAAACCCACAGATAACAAAATGGTTACGATACGCTAGCTGCGTACGAATACTGCAAAGATGGTCGTAGAGATGGTGAAACGTAGTTGCTGTTGTACGACGTATCCGTTCTGATTTTACGCACTGAGATACGATTACGATTAAGCACTCTATCTTTTTGTATCAAACATCTTGATATTATATGGTCTTGTCAAGTAGTCAAGAAAGCTGGAGGGAGGCGGAGTTTATTCCTGAAGAAAATTCAAAATATTTGGTGGGGATGGAGGAAGGGGAAAATTGTATTTTTTTTTAAATTTTGGCCTTAATTTAAAAACACAAAAGAAAATGTGTACAAGCGGTAAAAATCATTTCTCCATCCTGAATTTTGGTAAATATCTTGCTAAAATATTGAAAAAAATAATATATTTTTTGACAAAAATTTAAAAATACTTTTTTGAAAAATTCAAAATAGATTTTTTTTTAAAGATATTTAATTTTAATTTAATAATATTTTCTCACGAGCCACTTCGTTCGAAAGGTATTTTCAAGACTTTCGAATAAGCTATATATCACTATTCTAGTGTAAGCAGTTCTCCAGATATTCTATTTTTTCTTGGTGCATGTTGAGGAGAAATTGACAGTTTTTTTATTTTCAAAAATTGATAAAAATAAACTACTACTTTGATAAATCTAAAATTTGGGATTTTGGATCCTCTTTGTGGGTAGAAGAACTACCAAAAATTATCAATATCCCAAAACTATTTTTATTTTGGTTGATTTGATATGAAACGACCCTTTTGTCTTCACTATCTTCTTTATAACTTTCTTATGCATTGATGTTTCTCCATTAACAGTGTTCTTCCAGATATTCTCCTTTTTTTTAGATCTTCTGCTTCGTTTTATATATTCTCTCCATTTTCTTTTTTCGCTGCTCTGAAACTCGTGTATGGTTTTCCGTATTTTTTACTGTTTATGCCGCAGATATTTTTTTGTACTTTATTTATTGCTTTTTTCTCGTCTTCGTTTTTACCGTTTGTGATATTCGCTTAGTTGTTTTGCCATATTATATCTGAAAAAAAATATTTTTATATTTCCTATAATGTAAGCAACAAACTAAATATACGCACGGAACTGACAGCATGCAGCTGTCATTTTTTGTGAAATTTCAACTTTCTTTCGTAAAGCGCAAACTAATTTTAAAACTAAAATAATCAAAATATTCTTAAACTCTTACGTTTCAAAAATATTCTGTTTTTCCCCAATATTCAACGAAAAACGTGGGCATGCGACTGTCAACAAAATAAGTTACAACTTGTTAGATCTTGTATTTCCGCAATATATAAACAACAGGTGCACTTCCTTCTGTATCAGTTAGACAACTGGACCAAGACCGACATATCAACCGACTAATTCCCCCCCCCCCCCATCATGTTGTGTTTAAGCTAAAACCATTTATTAGATAGGCCCAGAACTCTCGGACAAACTTTGTTTTAATTTGATGCAAAAACGTGTATATTTAAAAAAAATATATTATTGTGTAAATAAGCATACACTATTTTTGAAACTTATTTATTAAATAAACAATACAAATATGTTGAATTAAGTTTTATTTGAATGCTTTAAAGAATAGTCTTCTGGCATAGTACATGGCGCGAGCTGACATTTTTTTATAAAAAAATATTTTGTATCAATAATTTTTGGTTTTGGTTTAAAGACATTTTAAACTAAATTAATAAAGTTACGTAAAAATTATTTTTGTGATAAGAAAGGCATCTTTATAGTCAAAATTAGCATTGCACATGTTATTAAACACATTTCGTACCCTTTTAAAAAATTTGGTGCTGTTGAGTTTTTGAGAAAATGAAAAAAAAAGGTGGACTCGCTAGCTTTACATAAACCTAGCAAGCCCAACCCTAAATTAAGGTTAAAAATATCCGTTAAATATCTCAGAATTACGTGCTTTTTATGTGCTCCATGAAAATATAAAACAAGTTAAAATTTTTTAACTTTTTTAGTTATTTTTTTTTCGCTAGCTTTATGTAAACCCAGCAGGCCCACCCTTAAAAAAAGCTTAAAAATATTCTTTAAATATCTCAGAATTATGTGCTTTTTACGTGCTCCATAAAAATATAAAAAAAGATACACATTTTTAACTTTTTTAGTTATTTTTTTAGAAAAATCGTGTGGGCTCGCTAGCTTTATATAAATCTATATAGCAGACCTTAAATAAAGGTTAAAAATAATCGTTAAATATCTCAGAATTATGTGCTTTTTATGTGCTACATGAAAATGGATATAAACTAAAGATTTTTTACTCTTTTAGTGATTAAAAAAAATGTTATGGGCTCACAATCACTAAAAAAGTAAAAAATTCTTTAGTTTTTTTCTATTTCCATGGAGCACATAGAAAGCACATAATTCTGAGATATTTAAGGGATATTGTCAACCTTTATTTTAGGTTGGGCCTGCTAGGTTTATATAAAGCTAGCGAGCCCAAAACATTTTTAAAAAAAATAGTTAAAGTTTATCTTTTTGTATATTTTCATGGAGCACGTAAAAAGCACATAATTCTGAGATATTTAACTGATATTTCAAACCTTTATTTAAGATTGGACTTGCTAAGTTTATATAAAGCTAGCGAGCCCACAACATTTTTTGTAAAAAAAATAACTCAAAAAGTTATTTTTTTTTCTTTTTTATATTTTCATAGAGCACATAAAAAGCACATAATTCTGAGATATATAACGGTTAATTTCAACCTTTATTTAAGATTGGGCCTGCTAGGTTTATATAAAGCTAGCGAGCCCTCAAGATTTTTTGTAAAATAACTAAAACAGTTAAACATTTTTATCTTTTTTTTATATCTTCATAGAGCACACAAAAAGCACATAATTCTCTGATATTTTTACGTATAATTCTTACAGCTTTGGTCAGTCAGTCTTTCAATAAGATACTTTTTTAGAACAAGCAGCCTCATCAAAAGACCGCCTCTAGAAAATCTAAACCCCCAGAATGACAGTCTGATATTTCAAGAACTAGAGCTTGACAACTACCTTGGCAAGGCCTATCCAGGTATGCCAGGACCACAAAATGGAATGCTTCCAATTATTAGAATGTTTGGCATCACTCAAAGTGGCAATAGTATTCTTTGTCATGTTCATGGCTTCTCACCTTATTTTTATGTTAATTTGCCGAGCAATTTTACACAGAGTGATTTGGCCCCTTTTAAGGTAGGTTTTAAGTAGAACTTGAATGCCATCTTTTAAATAAAATATTGTCACATAAATTTTTTTGTGATAAAGATGATTTTTTTAATTTGATTGTTTTTTAGATAGATTCTTTATCGTACTTTATTACACTTATACAAATCAAAAATTTCACAACAATAAAATAAATATACAGTTAGCACATCCATATGTCAGCAATAACTTTAATTTAATATTTAGCGTTTAAAATAAGGGTTGAAAGAGGACAAAACAAAAAAAGTGATTCATATAAAAAGCTATTAAAATACATACAAATTCAACATTTAACTCCTACAGTACAGAAGAACCCAAAAATGCAAATAAAATTTTAAACCTAAATTTAAAAAATCATAAAAACATGAAAAATTTAATTAAGCTATCCCCCCCCTCTTCTCAACAAAACTCAATTTGGATATAGTGAAAATGTACTAATTTAGTCCACTCTTGTATATTTGATATGATGACCTTGTGAGGATAATCAAACGGCTTCTTTAAGAAAATTAAGACTTATTCAGGGTATAATCCAAAATACTAACCATTTCCTAAGGTCGTTTGAAATATAGTCTGCATTACAACCTATTTTTAGCAAAAATTGAATGATGCTGTGATGGCAGATCAAAGAGGTAACAAAGACGGCATTGTGGAAGCAGTATTGATGGTTGAAATTGTAAAAGGCAAATCATTGGTTGAGTACACTGGAGAAAATGACGACAATTTTGCAAAAATTACCTTGTCTCAACATAAATTTGTGCCGGCAGCCAAGAGACTTTTGGGATCTACTATTGTGTATGATCCTGTAAAAACCCATGTGTTTCAGTTTTTTGAGTCCAATGTTGATATTGAAACTAGGTAAATAGCACCAAATTTTGACCGTTGTCTGTAATTGCGCGTTTGAGAGGGTAATAAATTTATAATAGTTTTCCTTTTTTTTTTAATTATTGAAATTTTAGGTTTATGGTAGACAAAAATATTCTCGGTTGTTGCTGGATCGAAATACCAGCTAACAAATGGTTTATTAGAGCCAGAGACTCAATTTTTCCCAAAGTTAGTCGATGTCAACTTGAAATTGACGTTCATTGTGATGATTTTATTGCGCACGCTCCTGAAGGGGAGTGGAGTTCCGTTGGACAGTTTAGAATTCATAGTTTTGATATTGAATGTGCTGGAAGGAAAGGTATGTTACTGCTACATCGTCCGGACTCGGTACGTAATGTTGCTAAAACAACAAAAGATAGTTCCTAAAAAGTACAGGGGGGTCCAAATTCGAGGGGATTTTGGGGTTTTAGGTCTTTCTAAGAGAGATAGCGAAAAACTATTATAATACATGTTACATGTCGATTTTTCGGAAATTATTAATGACGAAAATCGCAGATGTTGTGTTATTCATCGCTATGTTAACTATGCAGATCTCGAGAAGATGCACTGTCAGCAAGAGGATTGTTGTTTCTCTTTTTTTTTTATAACGTTTTATGTATTTTTTTATTTAGCCCAGAACAAGTAGCTATTAGGTCAAAATTGTAAATTTTAAATAATTCTTTTTTAAAAACGAGACTTTGAGCGTTTGTCTGTTAACTGGCGCAGTCGCAACGGATAGTTAGAGTTGCTGCACTTCGTGCGGTTATCAAATCAAATCATTTTATTAACCTTAAAGACATTTTGCAATGTATAGGCTATTGTCAAATAAATATAGTATACAAAGTATATAATAATATAAAGGAAAAACATATTAAATATTATTATAATTCTCTAAACAATATGTCTAGTAGTAGTCAGTTCACAATTATAGTTCCATTGTATATTGATAATAATATTCGTTTTTATTATCATTTAAAAATGAATAAACTAAAATATGTAGCACATTTTACAACAAATAAATAAAAAACGATAGTTACAAACATTTTAAAATAAACACGTAAAGAAGTCAAATTTCACAAACAATAGGCAACAACCAATATAAAATAACATAATATACAAAGTAAAACACACATTTACATAGTAGAATATTAAAAAATATATATATCAAAAAATACGAATAAAATATTACCCATTAGTGCGAAGGGAATTAGTAAACTCAGATATAGAGAAGTAGGGCTCTTTTAATAGGAGTTCTTTAAGTTTCTTTTAAAAAATCTTTTGACTAGATATGTTTTTTAAATTGAATGGCAAGAGATTAAAAATTTTAGTACCTGCATAAAGAGGCGATTTTTTGTAAAGTTCTAGGTTATGTCTGACCAAGCTAATGTTATTTCTGTTTCTGGTATTGTAAGAGTGAAAGTGATCATTGGATGGTAATCTGTGTCTGATATTATATAAGAAAGACAATAATTTATTAATGTATATTGATGGGACCGTAAGTATTCTATATTTTTTAAAGGTACATACATGATTCGCGAAAACTAAGATTAAAAATTGATCGAATAATTCGTTTCTGATGAACAAATACTTTGGAAATCCCAACAGATTGTCCACAGACAGAAATGTCATAAGATATTGCAGAACAGACAAACGCGTAGTATGTTAACAAAGTTGCTTCGTCGGTTCGTTCCTTAAGTGTATTTATAATATAAAAGCTGCTAGTTAGTTTATTACACACTCCATCAATTTGCGCCTCCCAAGATAAGCAGGAATCAGTATTAATTCCCAGGAAATTCATCTTACTACTAAGCTCTAGAGTATAATCTCCAAAAGAAAAAGACAGAACAGCTGATATTTTTGAACTTGTTTTTAATTCGATAACAACTGTTTTGGAGTGATTTATCATAAGTTTATTTTGAGTGAACCATTTAGCAAACTGATTAAGCATTGTTCTTACGCACTCTTCGACTTCTAAGGTTTTTCCGTATATTATTATAAGAGTATCATCTGCATACAAAAATACTTTTCCAACACTAATGTGTTCGCCAATGTCATTAATAAAAAGCAGGAAAATAAGCGGCGCTAAAATACTACCCTGTGGTGTTCAGATAGGTTGTTCAAACATTTCAGATGTAGTGCTTTGGTTTTTTACTTTAAATCTACGTCCGTGTAAAAACGAAACTGTTAAATTATTAATGTTGCCACAAATTCCAAGAGCCTCGATTTTATGACCAACAAAGTTTTTGTCCACGGTATCAAAGGCACGTTCAAGGTCAAAAGAAAAAGCTAGAACAATATCTCCATTATCAATTTTATCCATGGCAAATTGAATAACCTTGGCACAGCCTGTCTCTGTTGAGTGGCCACGTCTAAAACCATGCTGGATTTCAGAAAGTATCTTATTTTTTTTCCACAAACTTAGTTACTCGATTGTAAATTGCCTTTTCAATTATTTTTGAGAAGGAACTTAAAACTGATATAGAACGATAGTTTTCGATGTTAGTGCCATCTCCTTTTTTAGGTATAGGGACAGCGATACCTGTTTTTAGTCTCTGGAAAGCAGCCTTCAGATACTGAAAGATTGATAATATCTGTCAAGTTTTGTGCTATTTTCGAACTATCGATTAATCTAACAATCGGACCAAAAACTGGTGATTGGTTTAGTGGAGGTGTGTGGTGTTTTAAAACAGAGTGGCTCTTCGCTAATCAAGAAATCGAGTCAATCGCTGACCTGTGGAGATCATTAAAGAAAAACCATTATCGGAGATTTACTTTAGCATCGTCCACTGTCATCTTCAACATCTACTGATTGTTTGGTTTTCGGCATGTCAAAAATAATTTCAGCCGATTAAAATATTACAGAACAGGACTATTAAAAACATTTACCCTCTCCATCACAGGCATCCAACTCACCACTTATACGCAAACTATAAATTACTTTTTTAAAACACATTTACACACTTCAGGCCACCACAGTTATTCACAGTGTTTCAAAAAATACAAAAAACTCTGATATCACTTTTTTGGAGAGGAGACACGTACATCAATACTTTACGAGACAAGCTAATAATATTTATACACTTCAAATTCGTACAAATCTTATGACCCTTTCAATTCTTTGTAGAGGTGTTAAAGAATATCCTAAAGGAAAGTAACAAAAAACAATTTCGTGATTTAATATTTAGTTAATGGTAGAATATTGTGTCTAGGTATTTTACTTTTTTTATTAAGGTGTTTATACTTTAAGTTTTCTTATTATTTAATTTAATTAAGGCAGAAGAAGAGCCTCTATAAAAATCTTTCTATATTTCTTGGATTGGAAATAAATGAATTAAATTAAAAATTAATATTGTCTAATTTCGCAAGGGAGATTAAAAATAGCAGATCCAGATTCTTCCTTTATAGTTAAGAAACTAAAGACGTTCATGCTCTCAAATACTAATGTAAGGACAATTCGTAAATGTCAAATTTAGAGGCTCGAACACTTAGCTATAGAACCTTCAGGTGACTCTCAAAATTGATTAAAAAATTCTTCTTAATCAGATAGTGACGAAGATAGCAATATGACTCAATTTAAACGAGAGTATCTAAACTGAGTTCCCCAATACAACGGAAATCCATCAAAATTAAATACATACATAAGCAATTGCAAATTATTGATTTATAATTTTGATTACGAAACAAACCCGACCAGATTTCAAAATATGTATCTAATAAATTGTTTAGTAAAAATGTCGTCAATATTTAAAGTGTAGGTACTAAGAATTTTTGGGAATCGAAGAGATAAGGCTTGCTTAATCGCAACATGGTCATGCTAAAACAATACCCTGCTAAACTTTTATCAGGCCTAAGGGAACCATTACGAACCACTATAAGGGACGTCCAGGTTCCAAAACTCTTGCAAACGCCAATAAAATATACAAGACCAAATTTACCGGCAAAAATACGAGCGCCGAATGTTCACCTACAAAACTTTAGCTAATGAGCTTCCCAGCAGCCCAGACAAAATATGCCGCCGTAAAAATTCTTTGAAAACTCGCATGTTTTTGATCAAACGCAAAATGTTTTTAAACTACTTGCACTAACAACCAATATAACAATTTTAATTATCTACGGACAGGACCTAGTACAGGGTGATCCATTTATATTTTGACCATGTTTGGATGCCTATATCTCGATAACTAGTCGGTTCAGAATTGATTCTGGTGTCAAAAGCTAGCTACTGCTAATACAGTTTAATCTATGTTATTGGTTCGTATCTGTGTAAGGTAAATGGTATTTATTGACCAAACTTACTTTTTTAAAAAAATAAAACGATGCCTCCAATATATTCTTTTAATGGCTTAAAAAAATCTATTATTGAAAATAAATTGCAATAGAAGTTATTTATTGACATTTTGAAACTCAAAGTCATAAATACAAGATGAAAATTTTGTTCACGAATTTAAACGAAAAACTCTCCCAAGACAAAGAAAAATTAATATCAAATAAAAACCAAAGTCCGGACGACCCCAAAATTTTCGAAAATTAAGAGGCTGTCTATACGAAAAAACTTTCTAATAAATTTAATAAACCTGCTACGGTCCTAAAGGTCAATTCTCAAGAAAAATCTGTTTCTACTTAAGGACAAGAAAAAAGTCTACATGGAAAATCTTAAGAAAACTTACAAATCCAAAAAATAAATTTGTGGATTTCAGATTATTACTTTGCTTCCTGGGGATGCACTCAAAAATAAATATCAGAAAATTAGAAAATAAATCCAATAATCGATTAAATCAATAAATTGCAATATCAATCGCAAAACATTAAGCTGGTTTCAAAAAATAAATATTATTCCGTTGAGGTATTCAACCACATTTAAATTTTAAGACTGGGTAAAGAAAAGGTGGAAACTAAAATGCCAGAAATATTACCACACCCACAAAGGTCCAAAAGATGTTTAATCAATGGTATTTCCTCCATTTTTAAATCAATAACAGGAAATTTAGATTCGACCGACGTCGATCGATACGAGTTTTTAATAAAACAATTGCAAGAAAATCAAGGCAAACTGTCACCAGCTTTACCACAATGAAAAGCTTTTACAATCTAAATAAGTTGTACAGAACAGAGGGTTAGAAAACGAAAATGCTATACTTATCAAAGATCTGATCATTCAAATTTTAAATATTTTTCAATTCAATTACTTTCTTAAAGTTAAATGTCTTGCATCCAGGTATTATAAAAACATCTAATTTCACGAACAGCTTTTAAAAACCGAAAAGAGCGTCAATTCAAAATAACTACCGTTTAAAATTACCATTGCATTTTGAAAAATTAGTAAAAATAGAAAGCTATATTTCTGGCAATAAAGTATCCTATTTGTTACATTTTTCAATAAATGCTTCCTTATGATTTTAAAATATATCATTTATTTTTTATTCGTGTAATTTTTAAGACTACTTTAAGGTTATTGTTAAATAACGAATTGTATTCATGGATGAACCCTATATGGAAATGACGTCAAAGAACTGCTTCTGTGAGAAACAAAGCCTGTAAGAAGAAAAGATAGCCTTTCACATGCAAACAATACCGAAATCACCAGATATCATTCAAGTCAATCGATAAATCAATGGATCGGAATAATTGTGCAAAAATAAACAATAAAATTTAACTGCCAAGACCACGAGGTAATCGTTAAAGGTTAGAAATCCCGCCAAACCGCTCAAATCAAGAAAACTAATAAACAAGAATCGAGAAAAATCAATCAGCTGATATTGTTTCCCACAACAACCAGCTCGATTTATCGTTCAATACATAATCCACAATCCACAGCTATTGGACGATCATCATATATGGACTATTGATAACTGTTTTTTCTTTGTCTAAAAAGCTATCAGCTAAAAACCTGCAGCAGAAACGAGAAGACCCAGAAGCCCAACAAAGAATCAATATGTCAAATGTGCTCCCCCGCATTGCGTAGATATGATTCCTCAGGAAGGAGCTCTTATGTTATGTTAAGCTCGAAGAGCCAAATCAGCAACAACCAGCTCGATTTATCGTTCAATACATTATCCACAATCCACAGCTGTTTTTTTTGTGTAAAAAGCTATCAGCTAAAAACCTGCAGCAGAAACGAGAAGACCCAGAAGCCCAACAAAGAATCAATATGTCAAATGTGCTCCCCCGCATTGCGTAAATATGATTCCTCATGAAGGAGCTGTTATGTTATTCAACTATGGTAATATATGACGATCCCGCGGAGAAGATGCACTGTCACCAAGAAGATTGTTGTTTCTCTTTAATTATAACGTTTTGTGTATTTTTTTAATTCAGTCTAGAGCAAGTACGTCTTAATTCAACAATGTAAATTCAATACGAAACTTGGTCTACAAGGGCTTTTTGAAAAATTTGCATTTTGACCTTAAACTTTTTCATTAATAAAAATTTATTTTTGGTGTAAATTGCTTTTCTATAAATAATTTGAAGTAAAATTTATTTGTCAAATAGGAATTTATCCGTAACATTTAGAGATATAACAGTAAGTTGGTTATATAATATTTTTCTTAGATAATGACCTATTTTAAACTCGATTTTTGAAATAAACGTGATATTTCCATTAAACCGATGTATCGCACTTTTAATGTACTTTTTTTATATTATTATATTTTTAATTTTCTTAGTAATTTTTTTATGGTTTTTCTATTTTTGGTTTCGTCGTTTTTCTTAAAAAGTAAGCTAAAATGAATAATGAAAAGCAAGATATTTTAAAGAAAATTTTATGTTCCTTACAAAAATCGACCAAAAAAAGAGGCCATTCCAAAAATACCAACTTAGTGTTATATCTCAAAGCCTAAAGATTACAGATAAAATCCAGTTTGACAAGCAAGCAATTAAAGGCCAAATTCTAAAACGCATATTTTTCAAAAAGCCCCTGTAGCTGACAAACGAGCTCTCGTACATGCGATTTTCACCATTCATTATTTCTCAAAAATCGAGCCTGTATCATACATATTAGTTTTTTGCTATACTCCTTAGAAATACCAAAAACATTTCCAAAAGTTGTATAAAAATACTTATTTTTAGGCACATTGAACAACTTTATCAAATACATTTTTTTATATTTCTATTTTTAATTTTTTTCTGGAAAATTTTATAACTAAATGACTTGTCACTGCACTAAATTTTATTTAAAACTATGAAAAATAATGATAACTATTTGTACCTTTTTAAAAATAATAAATTAAAAGAAGCAGTTACGCAATTATAACACACCAAAATTATCTTTTAGGAATTTTTCCTGAACCAAATGTCGATCCAGTCATTCAAATAGCAAATGTCATTCAACTTCACGGTGTCAATGAGGTTTTGACAAGAAATATATTTTGTCTAAAATCCTGCGCGCCTATAGGTCACGCTGATGTAAGTGTATTCAGGTGTTTTAAAGATCAATTTTTTAATAAAGTGTTTCATGCTCATTTTGTATTATAAACTGCCGTCATCAGAGTTTGTGTCAAATTAAAAAATTAGGCAAAATAACTTAAGTTTTATCCATTTTGAAAACTTACCTAGCTTGAGCTACAACCTGGTGGTCATTTTTGAGTCATTGTTGTATGTATTGTTTTAGTTTTCAGTTTCTAAAACTATGTCTTAGACTCTAGAAATTTTACCCTAAATTTAGCTTTTCAAAAGGGACAGCCTTGTTATAGCTCAAACTGGGTAAGTTAAAAAAAAACTTGAAGTTATTTTTCTCTAATTGTTTAAACATTTTTACTATTTCCAGCCTCCATACTCGAAACATATTTACATATTTAACCAAACCATTTCACTTCCTTACATATTCATCTACTTTGTCAGATTTTCCTACATCAAATTAATGTTTCTTTCAAAGTGGGACAATATTTTTATTGATTTCGAAAGAATTTCAACAAATCTCACAATTAAAATTATACTTTTCTGTAAAAAATTTTGCCTGCGGCACATTTTTGTTCTTTACACCCCTCTATTTTGGGGGAGAGCTATATCCGCCTCTGCTTATAGGTGGGACACTAGAGACTGGACGCAAATCTTCTCACCTTTTAACGTGAAGAAGAATACTACCATAGACGGGCATAATATCGGTGCACACTACATAGTTTAAAACATGGCCAAAATTTGTTAAAATAAGAAAAACTTCCCGTCAAATGATTTTAATGAAATTTAACATACTTATCTGGTGACAATACAATATTATCAAAAATTAGGTTGGTTAGGGGGGGATATTAACGTTCAAAATTCGAAAATGTATTACTTTTGAACCAAAGCTGCTATGAATATGTAGTTTTCAGCATTCAGTTTTGTTTAATCTTTCCTAATTTAAAAAAATAATAATTTGCTTGGGGTGGATAAATGGGCGAGAAGCGAGGTGAGAGTGGGTAATAATATTTAAAAATTCATAACTTTCGATTTAAAGCCGCTACAAATATGCAGTTTTCAGATTTGAGATCAAATTGAGGTGTTGTCCACTTTAGCAGAAGGTGTACAAATTTTTGGCACTATTTGGCAGCACTCGAACTACTGCAGTACTTGGCAGTACTGACAGTATGTAGAAATCCTGACAATAAATCACTATAATTTGGGCAGTAGGTGTACATTTTTTGAGAGGGTGGATAACCCCTCGGATCAAATTCATATTTTTACCTTTATAAATATAGGATAAAGTACTTTGGAAGGGCAAGAGGGAGGGAGAGATTTAAATTTTACTAGACGTTTCTTAATTTTAGAGTCAAAAGATATTTTGATGGAGGTGGTTGAGGAGGTGGAAGGATATCTTTTTAAATTCATAACTTTTGAACCAAGGTTGCTACTAACATGCAGTTTGGAGATTTAAATTTCACTATACATTTACTAATTTTAAAGAAAAGTGTGACGAAACAGATTTATATTGATCAACTACTCCTCTGGCTATACACCCAATTCACCCTCTTTCGTGCTACCGATTTGATTAAAACTTGGTATACTTATTTAGGTTCAGTGGTAAAAATTATCCTCCCAATCCACCTTTATTGGGGAGGCAAAATTTGCATGCCTCTTTACTTATGCTGATTGATTCTGATTAGTTTTCTTTTTATTTACACTAAAAAGTAAAATATAAAATAAATAAAAAAGTAAGTAAAACGATTTTATTTAATTCCGCACTAAAAGTAAAAAAATAGATCCATTCATAGTGTAAGAAGCAGAGTTCAACTATTTTTTAATTTTCATCAAAGACGATTTAAACTTCGGATCACCTTTAATTTCCAATGTAGAGCGCCCGACGATTTTATATCATCTTGAATTGAATAGGCACACCATATTCATTATAATAAGTACATATGATAATAGTTATTGAAGGTACTGGTGTTTTATGTTAAAAATAAGCCACGTGAGACAAAGTTTTACTACGTGGCCGTCAGGCCGACAACTGCAAAAACTATAACAAAGATAGACCAACAACTACAAAAACTATAAAAAAATAGAATTTTGTCCAATCTTAAGTGTCCGACCGCTATGGACATCGTGAGTTATGAACCATAATGCACTAGTGAGTTATTTGATAGTTTATTCGTCCCAAATGACATCGCCATAATTTACGACTATAATAACAATCGGGTGTATTTTTTGACTTAGTGGGGAATTAAATAAAATCGTTTTACTTAAAAAGAAAAAATTCATATTGTTGTATATTAACCATTCCTTTTGTTTATAAATTTTCGCCTTCGGCACTATTTTATATGGAAATTTTAAGATAACGTTATGTTATTTTTTGACCTGCTTTTTTTTCCTTCCTCAAATTTTTTTTTGTCGCTCCTCCTTTCTCCTTCATAAAACTTCTGCTTTTTTCAAAAGTCCTTACATAAAATGAAATAAAATTTCTTTTACATATTTACATAATAAAAATGTTCATCATCAGTATGCCTAATTTACGCTTTTCATATATTTTTTTTTTGCTTTATTGGAGAAACCTCACATTTAGGGAAAGGTACAGTTTCTACCATAAATGTCACCTTCAGTTTTCTCCGTTGTTATATATCCCACAAAAAATAAATACAAATGTGGTATAACTTTTTGCGACTCTTCAGAATATGTATGCCAAAATAGTCAAATGTCAATTTTTGACACCAGCTTTCTTATTTGAAATACAAACCCTACATTTTGCTGCATTTTTGTTTTTTTGTGATTTAAAAAATATATAATATGCCTATGCTATGATAAATAGTCCTTGAGATATAGCGCATTCAAATTTGACCGCTAAGGTGGTTAGGATCTCATCTACCGTAATTTTAATGACATTTGACATACATATTCTGTAAAGTTGCAAAAAGTTATAATATATATGTACCAATCGGTTTCAAAACGTTCTCCGACGTCTTTCGGTTCCCCACCTCCACTCGTCTCTATTCTTTATCGTCCAAGTCTCTAGCTCTCATTTCATTGTCGATGCCCTCCCGCCAACTTTTCCTTGGACGTCCTCGTTTTCTACGACCGGTAGGGCTCCAGCTCTTATAGCGTCTATTCTTTGAACATGTCCGTATCAAACCAATTGTTTCACTTTAATATCGTCCATTAAGGTATGCGGGACTCGCATAATTTTATGAATTCTATCGTTGGTTACTCTTTCCGTTCTCGATTTACCTGCAACTCTCCTCCAGAGAAGTCCATCTCAGTGGCCATTCTATCTGTTCGTTCTTTTAGCTGCCACACTTCTTAACTATATGATATTATGCTCTTTAGGATTGTATTGTATATGAGCTTATTTTATTTCGAGATATTTGGGTCTCATAGCACCCCATTCAGTAGAGAAATTGCTTTCCTGCCCTGAATGTTCCTGTCTTTAATCGCCTCATTGACTGTCCCATCCCGAGTTATTTTCATTCCCAAATACTTATACTCAGAACACCCCTGAATACGATGACCGTCGTTGAGAGTTAGGTCCCGCTGTACACCTGTATTGTGTTTTTTTTAAAACCTTCTAAGCCCCATGTCTTGTATTCTTCGATAAGTTTTCTTGTTATGAACTCCAGATCGTCGTATTCTTGGGCTATCACGATTTGGTCGTCAGCAAAACATAATGTGTACAGTCAAAAACTATATACTGACAAGAACTGCCACCTTACAGTAATATATGAGCCCCAAAAAAGTGATTTAAAAGTAGTAACCCCCTCTATGATCGGGATCAGTAAGTAAAATTCTTGTTCACAAGTTTATCTGTAGAGCGAGCCACCGTCGTTACTCCTTTGGGCGGGACTTCAGTTTTTGGTTGGGTCGTTGCCAGCGTTTAAAATTAAAGCGTAATACATGGGATGAAAGCTATGGAGCGCCTACCGCAAATTTTGCCGCCAGCAGTAGTGGCTGCGCGGTTTATGCTGCGGTGAATTTCAGATATTAAGTTATTATATACTTAGTTCGCAGGTTCGAAACCTCGGAGAGACATATTTTTTTTATAAAAAATAAGATTTTTAAGTTACTTTTGGATTAATCAAAAGAATTAATGCTATCAAAAAATTTATTTTTCCTATTTGCCTTCGTTAAACTGGACTTGTACGCACGCATTCGCGTGCGAAAAGTTGCATTTTCCATACGCGTGCGTAGAAGTATTTTTTCTAAGAAACCAAACTGTGAAATCGTGTCATCATTTTCGTATGTGGTCGTAGAAAAAGTATTTCTCACGTAGGTACGCTTTTTTAAAATTAAATTTTGAGTCCAACTCATATACTATATATACAGGGTGGATTCTTTAAATGGAACGGTGCTTCTAACGGCTTTAGCGAAGAGGTTTTAAAAAAAGCTAAAAGCGAATCTTTCCGCGCTTGATAAAATAAAATTTGGCGCCCCCAACTGGAGATCCAGGGCCTACCAACTATTTTTTTTTTTAAATAAGAAGGTACCACTCGTGGCACCTTTTTGGAAAGCTTGTTAAAAGAGAAATTTAATGCACTGGTTTTTTTTGACATATGTCAATTGATGTGTCAAATTTTAAATAACTTTTTTTTTGTCAGTTGTTTTACCTTCAAAATAAACTACATACCTCTATATACCTACCACTATTGAACAATATCTATTGTACTTAGATGCCCCCCTCCCGGGATTACTGTTAACTTCATAATTTGTAAAATCTGAAACAAAATTCGTAATTCTTGACCCTCAAAACCCCCTTGATACCAATTTAGAACTAAATCTACGAGACTTAGATGATACCCCCCCCTCCAAAAGCTGTCCACTTAATTTTTGAATACTGGTCAAAAATTCTTAATTTTCGGCGCCAAAAACTCTTATATACCAATTTTGGAAATTGGAGATATTAGATGATACACCCCCCCAAACTCAGCGAGATGCTATGCAATTTATAGTTTTTCAATTCTGATCGAAAATTCGTAATCCTCAACCCCAAAAACCGCTATACACCAATTTTGAACGAAATCGGAGATACTAGATGTAACCCCCCCCCAACTCAGCGGAAAGCTATCAAATTTATAGTTTTTCAATTCTGATGGAAAATTCGTAATCCTCAACCCCAAAAACCGCTATATACCAATTTTGAAAGAAATCGGAGATACTAGATGGAACCCCCCCCCCCCAACTCAGCGGGAAGCTATCAACTTTATAGTTTTTCAATTCTGATGGAAAATTCGTAACCCTCAACCCCAAAAACCGTTATACACCAATTTTGAAAGAAATCGGAGATACTAGATGGTCCCCCCCCCCAACTCATCGGGAAGCAATCAACTTTATAGTTTTTCAATTCTGATCGAAAATTCGCAATCCTCAACCCCAAAAACCGATATACCCCTCCAACTTAGCGAGAACCTATCATCTTTATAGTTTTTCAATTCTGATGGAATATTCGTAATCCTCAACCCCAAAAACCGCTATACACCAATTCCCCCCCCCCTCCCAACTCAGCGGAAGGCTATCAACTTTATAGTTTTTCAAATCTAATCGAAAGTTCATAATCCTCGACCCCAAAAACCGCTATATGGTAACCCCCCTCCCTCCGGGGAGCTTTTAACTTCATAATTTCATCGAAAATTTGAAATCCTCACCCCCAAAAACCCCTTTATACCGACTTTAAAGGGAATCGGTATTCTATATTCAGTATTTGTTTTTTAATCTCAATCCCAATCTAACTTCAACGACGTGTAAAAAATATAGCACAAGCTCATAGGTAGGTAGGTATTATATGGAAAGAAAATTCACAAAAATTGACGTCAAAATGTATTCAAGACGAATCGAAATACCTATTTCTTTTTGTTGGCCTATTGTACTTATATTTGGCAAAAATTACAAAAAATATAGAAAGTTTCAAAGGGTAGGTATATATTACCTATAAGTTAATTATGTCTATTAAGATGTCAATTCCCTTCCAGAGACCTCCAGACTTCTCAAAATCCTAAGCAGCGAGAATAAACAAACCCTAACATCGTTAAAAAGGCCAGACGGGAGCTGGACCGCCTCATGCGAGGAGTCAATACGACACCTGCTCGAGGTTCACTTCCCGGGAGAGGGCGGTGAACGGGGGGCGCAGAGGACCACCGGACCCTGGGAGGGGCAAGCCCCTGACTGGGGACTGATGGACCGAGTGGCCTCGGATGCTACCATCTCCTGGGCAATCAACGAGTTCAGCCCCTACAAGTCCCCGGGGCCTGACTGCATATTCCCGGCGCTCCTGCAAAAAGGCCAAGAGGTACTCCTTCTTTTTGTAAAGAGAATCTTTAGGGCCAGCATAGCGATGGGATATGTACCGATAGAGTGGAAAAAAGCCACCGTCGTCTTCATTCCGAAAGCCGGAAAGAAAGACTACACGGCGGCCAAATCCTTCAGACCCATAAGTCTAACATCTTTTATGATGAAAGCATTGGAAAGAATGGTGGACAGACACCTACTAGGAGGAGTCCTAACCAATCCAGACCCATAAGTCTAACATCTTTTATGATGAAAACATTGGAAAGAATGGTGGACAGACACCTACTAGTTGGAGTCCTAACCAATCAACCTTTCCACAGAAACCAACATGCATACGTAGAGGGAAGGTCTACCGACACGGCCCTACACGCAGTAGTGCATAAGGCAGAGAAAGCCCTTCAATTCAAACAGTATGCCTTGGCAGTATTCTTTGATGTCGAAGGAGCTTTCGACAAGGCGAAAGTGCAGGTAATAACAACAGCCCTGCAGAGAAGGGGAGCCGAGTCTCCGAATGGGTAAAATCTGCACTAACAGGGAGAAAGATCCAGGTCAATCTAGGGGAGTCCAGAGTTAACATAGAGGCAACGGGAGGCTGCCCACAAGGTAGCTGCTTATCCCCACATATGTGGTGTCTGATCATGGATACTCTCCTACAACGCCTAACAGAGGAAGGATTCGACGCCCACGCATACGCCGACGACGGTGTCGTGGAGGTGGTAGGCCACCACCTAAACACCGTCTGTAACAGAATGCAAAGGGCGGTACGAATCATAGAAGACTGGTGTCAACAAAACGGTCTCTCTGTCAATCCAGGAAAGACAGAGATGATCCTGTTCACAAGATAGAGGAAAATGGAGGGATTCAGAGCACCTAAGATGTACGGGAGACCCCTGACTTTGGTTTCAGAACTGAAGTACCTACCCTGTAGGTGTGTGAAGTACCCTGAAGGTGCAGGCAACGATGTGGCAACTGCGTCGAGTGGTTGGCCGCACCTGGGCTTTGAGCCCCAGAAACCTCCACTGGATGTACACGGCAGTACTAAGACCAAGGATCTAGTACGGATCCATAGTCTGGTGGCCAGCAGTGGAGAAGGTCACTACTACCCTCAAGCTTAGGAGCCTACAGGGAACCATATGCAGAGGGATAACCGGCGCTATGAGGACGGCACCTATAAAGGCACTCGAAACCATTCTGGGACCGCCGCCGCTTCCGATCTGGATCAGAAAAGAAGTGATGGCGACCCACCTCCGTCTGAGAGATACATGTCAATGGAGAGGAAGAGGGGAAGCTGCGGGGAATCTTAGGATTGTCCAAATCGCCGAGAGAGAAATTCCAACGGCAGCGATTAAAACAAAGACCAAAAAACCCCTGGAGATTCAACAAGAGGTACAATGTAGTCATCCCAGACAGGGAACTATGGCAGAGTGAAAACCTCCGCGAACAGTTCGAGGAGAACGCCGTGATTTGCTACACCGACGGGTCCAAACTGTCGGAGAAGCAAACCACAGGATCGGGGGTTTACGTGGAAGACCAGGAGGTTCAAAAGAGCTCGGAGAGCAAGCCACGATTTTTCAGGCAGAGGTGTATGCCATAATAATGGCTGCAGCCATGGAGGAAATAAATAACGGTAGGGAGGAGCATGTTTATATATGCTCCGACAGCCAATCGGCCCTAAAGGCACTAAGGGCTCCCAAGATCAATACACCCTGGTGGAGGAATGTGCGGATGCACTAGAATCCTTGGGAGAGAGCAAACAAGTGACACTTATGTGGGTACCGGGACATATGGGAGTGCCGGCGAACGAGAAGGTATAACAGTATGTAGGGCCGGAACCACTCCTAGGAAGAATTAAGTTGCAATTGCAAAGTCGACTCAATAAATGGGCCAACGATGCCATGACGACCGCTTGGAGAGGAGGAACAGGATGCAGACAGACCAGGGACTTCGTGAATATTTCGGATGTAGCCAGACAAAAATGGCTTCTGGGGAGATCACGAAGGGACGCTGGTCTGCTGACAGGAATCATAACAGGTCACAACCGACTAAGGAAGCACATGACCCGGATCGCGGTGGAAAATGACTCGACCTGCCGGGCCTGCGGGCGAGCAGAAGAGACATCTCGATATGTTATAGCGAACTACGAGGCATACCAGAGGACGAGATATCAGGTATTCGGTTTCCCGATGAGGAGGACCTGCACACGCTCAAATGGGACAAAATACTGGACTTTGCAAAAAGAACAGTGAAACTAGATGAGCAGACTGCCAGACCAGTGGTGCACGCGGTGGATTAGGGGCAGGCATACCAGTACTACCACTACTACCACTACTACCACTACTACCACTACTACTACCACCACCACCACCACCACCACTACCACTACCACTACTACTATGAGACTACTATGAGCAATATGCCTACTTTTTTACCCAAAAACCAACTAGGATTGCCAGCCCTCCCGATTTAAGCGAGAGGCTCCCGCTTCTTTAAATTTCTTCTCGCTTCCCGCCTGATGCAAAAAATGTCCCGATGTTTAAATTACTTATGCGAGCTGGTTTTCCACTTTTAAACATTCCCCAGCATTCTTGAAAAGTCTTCGTTAATCAGACATTTATCATTTTTTTTGTTTGTTTGTTATTTTTGAAATTAAGTAAGATTTAAATTTTCGAACTCCCGAAAATGAAAATATGTCAACCCTAGCCAACATATCAACACACACATAAATATTGTGTCTTGAATAATCGCCAATTTTATCGTGAATTTTTCCCTTATTTATAATAAGTCCGTAGCAGCTTTGAAAAGAAAAATTTCTAAAACAAATAAGTACCTATATCAATCCCCTTTGATCCCTTCAACCCTTACGCCACCATCAACATTTTTATTCCTCCAAATTTGTAGGAAATAAATATATTTAATTTGGTTAACAAAAGCTCCTGAAAATTAACTACAAGTTTTTAGAATATCCGAGCAGACACTGTTAAGCTGAAGAAAATCGTTTAAAAAGAATTTCATTCGACTCAAAACTTATATAACTAAATAGGTAAATACATAGGTAAGTATGTAGACATGTGCATTATTATGTAATAGAGGTCATCGAATGATTATAGTTTGGCAACATTGCGCGCGAATCAGAATTTATAATTTAAATTTCGTCAGTTCATTCGTTTCACAGCAGACGGGGCCAGCTGCCGGGCCGTCACCCTTGTTGCGACCACACTTCGCCCATGGTCGAAAAGTCTTCAGGGCCTATTCCAGGTATATTTTAAATAGGATGGGAGAGATACAGCATCATTGCTTAAGACCCTTAGATACCACAAATCCCTTGGTTAGTTTACTTCCTACCTTTATCCATTGTATAAAGAAGTATTTATCTTAGCTCTACAGTTTTCATATAGGTTCTTAACAGCTTTGATGATGCCTATGCTGTGATATGCTTTCTGTAGATCTACATATAGCAAGTGCAATTCTTGGTCGAAGGCTGTTTTATTTTCCATTATTTGTGTAATAGTAAACAGGTGGTCCAGGGTCGATCTTCCCGCTCTAAATCCAGCTTGTTCCTCCGCCTCCATGTCGCTAAACTCAATTTCTATTTTTTTTAAAAGATTTTTCCTTAAATTCTGCTCATTGTGCTGGTCACTGATATACCACGGTAATTGACGCAGCTTTCTCTATTGCCTTTTTTGTGTATGGTAGACACATACGAAATTGTCCATTTCTCAGGTACTTTTTCTCCATTTAGAAATTGCATGGTTTCTTTTCTGATATGTTGGTACAGTTACTCTGTTCCGTATTTTATTAGTTCTGCCGGGATGTTCCCGGGTCCACCAGTTCGGTCGTTCTTTAGGAGGCTTTACATACGTCTATGATTTCTTTGTTATTAAGTGATATTGGAGAGCCTATTCTGAGAGTTATCTAAGTTCCGAAAAAAGTCGGGCTTATCCTCTGTTAAAAGCCTGTTAAAGTGTTCCATCTGTCGGGTGTGATTGTCGAGATAATAAAAATGTTGCATATAAAAAAAAATTATAAATTCTTGCTGGGATGAAGATGTTGAGATGGAAATAGAGCAAAAGAAACTCCAACTTCTGTGCTTTTCCGTCCTCCTAAGAAAGTATTTATTTTTAAACACTTCTTTTGTCAGGACGCATTCTTTTTTTGGCAGATTAATCGTCTTACTTTATTTAGGGATGTTTTATATAATTGTTTATCATTGTCTGTTCTAGTGTTCAGGTATTTATGATACTTATCTCTCTTTTGCTCTATTTCCATCTCAACATCTTCATCCCAGCAAGAATTTATAATTTTTTTTTATATGAAACATTTTTTTTGTAACATGAATATGAACAAAAAAAATTATGATATATGAAATTATAGCCTTAGCGGTCAAAAGTTGGTTTTAAAATTTGACATTTATCATGACATTTGACAACTTTGGCATACATATTCTAAAAGATCGCAAAAAGTTATTAACCTTAAAACTTTTTTATAATATGCGTAATAACGGAGAAAAGTAGCGGTGATATGTATGGTGGAACACCAGGTACCTTTCTAACTTTTGTTTAATTTTTTGAATTTTTTGACCAATTTGTTTCCTATTAATTACATACTTCTTATCAAAGAACAATACTTTTCTAATATTCTGATGTAATATTTTTATATATTTTTCATGACGTTACCATTATAATTTTGGGATTGAGTTGTCAAAATTGTTCCAAAGAATATTTTAAAAATTTTTCTGGTTTGTGCGCCAAAAAGCGTTAGATAAAGATAAAAAGCTGTAACGAAATAACCCCGCACACCTTTTATGCGTTTTTACACCATCTGTAACATATTTTATACACAGAAAGGATACAGGGTATTAAAAACGTAATTGTATAAAAGGCAGTATGACCTTTGGGCAAATGTGCATAAAGAGTATGACAAACATTTGCTTCACAATATGGTGTTAATTTTTTATGTAGTTAAATAGTAATGTCGAAACAACACGAAAAAGCCTCCCCTAAATACAAAATTAAAATTTTGGATAGTTTTTTAATTATTTTGGTTGAACGCTTTTCGTTGTACTACCAATATAAGTTAAATTTATTTCAAAACAAAACATTTTTTTTTCTTTTCTAAAATTGTACAGATATTTAAAAGTTTTGCAGGGCGTTTATAATGTACATTTTTTAGGTTTACTGCTATGACAGCGAGTCAGAAATGTTGGCGGCTTGGGCTAACTTTGTCAGAGAATTGGATCCTGATATTTTTACGGGATACAACATAAATAATTTTGATTTTCCATACCTTTTGGAACGAGCAAAATATTTGAAAGTTCCAGATTTTGACTATTTAGGAAGGTTACTAAACGTAAAGTAAGTTGTATTTTACTAAAAAAATTAAAGTTTTTTCCTAGTTCAAAAAATTGGGCTAATATTTATTGAGTGCCGACTTTATTAAAGCCAGGCTATGCCAACTATGTACCGATAGGTCCTTATTTTCTGCAAGTGAAGACATTCAAATAGCATTTACTGAAAAATACGTTGGTGATTAGCTAGATTCTAGATATAGAGAAAAAGAAGTGTTGGACACGATATTAAAAGTGAGACAGAGAAGACAGAGCAGTACAGGTGTAGATGGGATTTAACGCTGCCATCAGAAATTCAAAGTTAATGGAGAGCTTGGTAAGGCACAAAATATTTAGTTTGACTATACCCAGGTGCTATTTTACTGAAATAAATCCTCAAACCATAGTTCAATTGCATTTTTTTACATACAGTAGTGAGAAGGCGTTCGCTGCAGCTGTATATTTATGATTCAGACCCCAAGCAAGACCCACGTAACTATAGTAGCTTCCAAAAGTAAAGTAAGTCCTTAAAACCCCTATCCATTATTCGATTAGAGCTTCAAGCTGCTGTTATGTCATATAGACTGGTAAACTCTGTAAATAGAACTTGATATTACTATTCACGAGACTTTTTTTTGAGCAGAGAAGACGGAAGATGATACAAGCAGTTTGTTGCTCATAGAGTTGGTGAAAGAATGAAAATGGGTGCCTAGTGATTTAAACTCTGCTGATGAGACCATCAAACGTAAAACAGATATGCAATATATTATTTTAAATACTTGGTTTAACGAATCAGAGTTCCTAGAGCAATAAATTAAGTATTGACCTCAAGAAACTAAAATATTTTTTGTAACGAATACGAAGAGCAGGAAAAAGTATTGAAAAAATTTAGAAATCAAGACATAAATATTTAATATGGTTAGTTTGAAATTGAAACTAATTTAACTGAAGAGGATGAAAGCTGAAAGGATTTGGATTAAAATTGTACAGTAAGAAAGTTTTCCAGAAGAACTTCAAAACTTACAGAGTTACAAAACAATATTATGATTCTTGGACGAAGGACCGTTCAAGCTTAATGCTTGAAATCACTGCACGCCAATCTGTGATCTATACATAAAGTTATTAATCAAACATTATCATGAAAAATATCGACATCATGGACCAGAGTTAGTAGTAAATGAAATCAGAAAAAATCATAGGATAATCAATGACAGATCAGTAGTAAAATCCGATTGTTTTTTTAGATTGTCAAATATGCAAGAGTATTAAATCCAAACCGATCATTTCATTGATGGGACAATTACCTGAAGTTCGACTTACATAAACTGTACGAGCTTTTGTTAGTGTCGGAATGGGTGCTTTTATACCGATTGAAGTTATAGTCAACCGAAAAAGAGAAAAGAGATTGGAACTATTATTTACATTTCTTGCTGTTTGGGCCATACACTTAAAAGTTTTTCATAGTATGAACACAGACTCGGCTTTAATGGAAGTTCGACGATGAATTACGAGAAGAGGACAACCATAAATTATTTGAAAGTTTGAGACAATGATGTGTTTGAAATTAACTCTGTGTTTCGGACTTCCATTGTCTATATTTTATTTATACACGACGTTTCGATCAGTACAATCTCTGATCGTAGTTTACACCTGAAAACGATCAGAGATTGTACTGATCGAAACGTCGTGTATAAATAAAATATAGACAATGGAAGTCCGAAACACAGAGTTAATTTCATAAATTATTTGTTGTGGCAATGTGACAAACTTTAAAGGTGCAGCATTTCAACAGTGTTTAGCAAAATCCCATCAGGAGCTCCTCACAAGGAAGGATCCTGGCAAAGACTAATTGGTAAAAAAAACGTCCTTGGAAAAGTTCTGCATGATGATGATGATGATGATGAGATCAAGAAAGAAAAAACAATATGGATGAATTAGAATTCCGTGTATTTCATAGCGTTAAAAAATCATTTTGAGGTGTGTTCTTCTATGTCCAGAGGAGCAATGAAAAAATCATTAAGGTATGGAAAGCAGAAATTAAGGTTTCTGGTAACTTCATGTACATATCTCTGACATGTTTGTGTAGCATTTCGCAAATGGTGTTATGATAGCGCTTTTCTCAGCATCTTCAGAAGCTACTGGGCTCTGATGTGTCTGTTAGGATCTAAGTGAAGTCTTTAATGTTGGAAATCTATCTCAAATTGTCGGGCTCTTGAGTCTGCGATACTGTGGCCTGTTGAGTCAGCGATAGTGTGGTCGTCTTGACCATGGACTTTTTGACGGACGGATGATTGTGATGTTTCTTTTTGGCCTTTGAGAAGATTATTTCTTGTGAGGTTAGGACATTCGGTCAAGATTTCGTGGCAAATTGTAACTTTGTTGACTGTTTTAATACTTAAAATATCTGATGGACAAATGAATAGTGACGTCATCACCGATGAATTTAAGATTGGCCATTAAACGCCGAATAAAAAACGCTTTGATATAAATTAATTAAATTACTTTTATACACAACTCAACTCTTATTTGAAACATTCTAAAGTGGGATTTAAAAAAATCCATTAAATCATATTAGGTTACCGTTTTGACTGGTAAACGGAAGAAAACCGAAAAAAATTGATTTTTATATAAAAAAATACGTAAAAATAAAAATATATTATTTTGGGTTGGGTTTAACTTGAGTTGGGTTAGTTTTTGGGTAGTTATAATAATTTCCTGGGTTTTTTCTTGAGATTTTTTCCTAGATTCGTTTTGACTACATAGCCCTCAATCTTATAAAGTCTTCTTCATCTAAAACTTAAAATTAACTCCAGCTCCTCATCATAATCATCATCAGAGGAACGGCTGTTTTCTTGACAAATCTTTATAGCCGTTTGTGCAGCCACGGTTCCTTTTAAATTTTCTCCCATATCCGGTTAACAATAAAAATAAAAGATACGATAAAAAAAAACAAGAAACGAAAAAACAGCTGATGTTTTGTGAGGTTAAATAATCGATCAAACCATTCCCACCGACCTCCATCTAAATCATCAAATTCTCCTTTTTGAGTCGCGTGGGCTATGTTGGCATCAATTGGTGAATCGGAGGAATCCATTAAGGATTTAGTAACTCTATGGATGGACAACATAAGCTTTTGCGAGGTCTTTTGTTGGATCCACCGATTAATTTAAAAACTTGCCCTGTAGTTGCTTGGTTAACCAAATCGGCATCTATTATTGCAGTAGAGACGAAAAATGTAGACCTAGAGTGATGGTGGGAAGTTGTTCGCCATAAGTATGAATTTAGAGGTTTTGGAGTGAAATTAATTGCAATTTTGGCTGACAATATCAGCTCCAGTCTCAATTAAAAATTTTATTTTTGTGTTGGGATCGTAAATGAAACACGACTCTAGGGTTTGACAAGTAATGTGTATCGTCATTATCGACGGGCTTGGTCGTTTTGAAGTCATTCTGGGCGATTTCGTTTTAAAATTTGCATGGTAAAACACATTTATGTGCTCTTTCTTTAAATCTTCGGTGGTAATAACAAATTTATTCATGGGGTTGATTCATTTAAGAATTATTTTTTGGCTGCACGGAGTTTACTGATGTTGATAAATGGTTTTTTTCTAGAATTTTTTCGAAATTCTGACACAAATCCTCTAGTCTACCAAAACTTCGCAAATTTAAATTGGCCTTACCATGTTGTCTGCCATGACCAAGAGTTTTGATTCAGAGATTTTATTCTGAAACCTGTTATACAAGAGGTTTTACTCTAAGTTTGCATTTTCTTTGATTATTTCAAAATCTAAAGATTACATTGAATGTTGTTAATTTTAAACATTGTTTCAATTGTATTGAACCAAAGTTCAGGTTCATTCTTACAAAAATTAAGCAAATTGACGGACTTGGATTTGCGACTTTCTTGTTGTGGTCGTTTTAAAGCTAGTTCTAAGATGGTATTCGTTGTCTATTCTTCTTATATTTTCTAAGATTCCTTGGATGCATGTCGCCTTTTTTTAAGTATTTTTGTTTGTCATCCTTTGTGTTGGTGTCGTCTGAAGGGTTTTAGTGATCATATAGTTGCAGAGACCGTTCCTTTGCAGATCGCATCGAATTTTTGTATTGGCTAGGTGGCTCGATCTATGAGAGATTTTGCAATTCCCGGTTTGGTTGAGGTGGAGTGGTTTGATTTGAAGTTTACATCTTGTCTAGTATGAGTTGGTTTGCGATATACGGAAGTGATTATGGTTGATTTTTTTTTGGTGACTAGAATGTCGAGAAAAGGGAGCTGACAATTTCTCTCTTTCTCCAGAGTTAATGTGATGCAGTTTCTTCTTATGTGACATGATTAAAGAATTGTTTTAGTGTCTGGTTGTCCTTTTTCCAGATGATAAATATGTCGTCCATGTATCTTAGCCATAGTTTGGGTCTCTGCCATGATATTTGCAGAGCTTCCATAAAGATGTTGGCCACTACCGGCGAAATGGCTGAAATATATGTCCTTTTCCGGGAAGTAAGAATTCTGCAGACGGAATTTCAATAAATCATGGGATTGATTGGTAGATATATCAGAGAGGTGGTTGTTCTTGAGTAGCTTCTGTACAGCGATTTGGAGTGTTCCTTCCACTGTTACGTTCGTGTACCAATTTTCGACGTCAAAACTAACAAATTGGTCGCCAGGTTGTGGGTTGATGTCTTTGGTTGGAGAGGCATGTTTTTCTTATGAATTTTTGGCAGTTTATACATATGCGGTGCTGTGCTGTAATGCGGTGTGAGTTTGCTCCTTTCAATGTCGTTAAAGTATCTTCTGTTTTGGTAAAGAGTTTGGTGGTGGTTGGGTCCTGAGTCCAATTTCTCTTTAATTTCCTTTTTGTAGAGCCTCTTCAATTTTCTGGTCGTAGGTGGTGGCGTACGTTACTACAGTTGCATTTCCTTTGTCTGTAGGAAAAATTTAGGATTAAGATTCTTGAGCGCTGATTCTTCTTGCGGTGTTTTTTTCCAATTTCGGTTTGCAGGTGAATTTAAATGGAAGATCAGAACAATTTTGGACAACAAAATAAAGTTTTTTATATGTTACCATGCTTTAAAATCGGGCGGAAATTAACAAAGTTATGGGTACAACCGAACTCGGCGACACTGTGTGTTATACTAAAATACTGTTAGTAGATTCTTCATACATTTTAAAGCAATGTTTGAACCAATTTTAATAGTTTCTGGTACATACCTACCTAACTTTCATGTAATTGATAATTTTTATATGGTTACTTTAAAAAATATTACAGTTCAGCAACTGCTTTCACGATTTGTTTGACAGTTTTAACATGCAAAGCTGTCACAAACTTCATTTGAAATAAAATGTCCCGAAATTTATAATTGCAGCCCCCAAAAAAAAAAAATTTTTTTTTACAAAACCTTATCCATTCTTTTGATGTTAGTAGTTAGTATGTAGTAGTAGTTAGTATGTAGTAGTAGTTAGTATTAGTATGTTAGTAATGCCGAGCACTACTTGCTTGAATAGGGGTTCTTCAGTGATCATACAATAAAACTGCTAAAATTGGTTAACACATTGTACTTAGGAGGTATAGCGTATTCCGTGGGACTTTTGATGAAGATTTTACAAAACCTGTTTTAATCGATTACTAATGGACCCACCAACGCCTTCTAACTTGTTAACAGCCCCAAAAATTCTGCAGTCAAAAAGTGGGGTTAGGGTGTCATTTTTTTTTCTGAAACTCAGACGGTTTAAGCTAGAGCAATGAAATTTGGCACACGTGTTGGCCTTCCGACAGAGTACCTTCATGTGTCACAAAAAATTACATATGTGTCCCCTAGGGGTAACAGAGGCCAAAATGTATTTTTAAACTATCCCTCATACCTTCCATACTAATGCACCTGCACATTTGAATCTCAGTCAGTTGGTAGTTCATACTATTACTTACAAGTCTACTATCCCGAAAAAAATTTCTTGGCTGTTAACAAGCCCCCTAGGTTAGAGGCTAAAAATTTTGTCGATTTCAATTAAAATATCTTTCAATTAAAAAATCTTTCAGCCAATATCAACAAAAATGCACCATCAGGGGCGCAGTGGACCATTTCTCAATTTTAAATAACCTCAACTTTGCCCCAGGCCCTAGAGGCTGTAAGGGGGGAGAAAGTGTTTTGACTCGAACTTGGAATTGTCAAAAAATTTTGCACTTTTTTAATTTGGTATAGTAAATTTTGAACAAGTTGTACAATATTTAAAATTTTTAGCCCATATTTAGGGGTCGCCCCTGGTAATGAATATTTTTATATTTCATAATATTTGTTACACCAGAGTTTTAAATGTGCATATGGAGTTTTTTTTACTCCCTTACAGCCCCTAGGAGCTGGGAGAAAGTTGAGGGTATTCAAAATTGAGAAATAGGCCACTGCGCCCTTAGTGATGCATTTTTGTTGAAATACGGTGAAAGATAAGTGAAATACAATTTTAACAGCTATGACCATTTTTTCGGTAGGTAATAGTATGAACTATCAACTGATGAGATTCAGATATACAGGTGCATTAGTATGGAAGGTATGAGGGATAGTTTAAAAACACATTTTGGCCCCTGTTGCCCCCTAGCAGCCACATATGTAATTTTTTTGACACACGAAGGTACACTGCCGGAAGGCCAACATATGTGCCAAACTTCATTGCTCTAGCTTAAACCATCTGAATTTAAGAAAAAAATATTGACACCCTAACCTTAATTTTTCTCTGCAGCATTTTTGGAGCTGTTAACAGGTTAGGCAGTGTTGATGGATCCATTAGTAATCGATTAAAATAAGTTTAATAAAACCTGCATCAAAAGGCCCACGGAAGGCAAATTTTCTACGTATGCCCCTTAAGTATTGCTTTAAAACAAAATTATGATTGTTTTCCACAAACCAAAACTACACTTTTTTGCACTCGACGCGCGTTTCGCTAACAACGTTAGCATCATCAGGAGACGATAAACAATGAACTAAATTAATCTACGCTCTATCTTATATACAATCCTTTAGTGGGCGGAGATAAGACTAATAAATTGTGATTGATCACGATTTTTAATCCTACCTCCCCTCAACCAAAGAATAAAGTGTACTAAACGGGATAGGTCCTCTATCTTTATTTAAACTATTTCTGGATTTAATGATTTCCATACTTTCATATGCATTCAAAAGTCTTTTGTTTGGTACACTTTTTAGAAGTTTTAGGTTATCTAATGTGAATCTATGATTGTTTTCAAAAGCATGCTCGGCCACACTTGACTTTTCTGTTCTTCCGTATTTTAAGTGTGCTAAGTGTTCTTTAAAACGTGTTTGAATAGAGCGTCTCGTTTGGCCAACATATTTTTTATCACAATCCATGCAACTAATTTCGTAAATTCCACTTTTTTCTAGAACTGTAGTTTTATCCTTGGGATTTCCTAGTAAGCTTCTTATTGTGTTACCGGATTGATATACTAATTTAAGACCGGTGTTATTAAATACTTTCTGTAATCCTTTCGTATAATTAGGATTATACGGAATTGATACAAATTTTGAGTCGCAGGTATCTTTTTGTCTGAAAAAGGTAGAATTCCGAAAGGTCTTTTGAAAAGAATGTCTATTTATCAGCTTATTTATTAAGCCTTCGTCGTAACCGTTTTCGCCAGCTATATTCCTAATCCTATTCTTTTCTGCTTCAAATCTTTCTTTGTTTAATTTGAAGCAGAAAAGAATAGGATTAGGAATATAGCTGGCGAAAACGGTTACGACGAAGGCTTAATAAATAAGCTGATAAATAGACATTCTTTTCAAAAGACCTTTCGGAATTCTACCTTTTTCAGACAAAAAGATACCTGCGACTCAAAATTTGTATCAATTCCGTATAATCCTAATTATACGAAAGGATTACAGAAAGTATTTAATAACACCGGTCTTA
The DNA here is from genome assembly GCA_963921995.1 of Oxystoma pomonae. Classification (NCBI taxonomy): domain Eukaryota; kingdom Metazoa; phylum Arthropoda; class Insecta; order Coleoptera; family Brentidae; genus Oxystoma; species Oxystoma pomonae. Next base: position 64,575,257 of record OY998167.1, read on the forward strand.
AATTAGTATATCAATCCGGTAACACAATAAGAAGCTTACTAGGAAATCCCAAGGATAAAACTACAGTTCTAGAAAAAAGTGGAATTTACGAAATTAGTTGCATGGATTGTGATAAAAAATATGTTGGCCAAACGAGACGCTCTATTCAAACACGTTTTAAAGAACACTTAGCACACTTAAAATACGGAAGAACAGAAAAGTCAAGTGTGGCCGAGCATGCTTTTGAAAACAATCACAGATTCACATTAGATAACCTAAAACTTCTAAAAAGTGTACCAAACAAAAGACTTTTGAATGCATATGAAAGTATGGAAATCATTAAATCCAGAAATAGTTTAAATAAAGATAGAGGACCTATCCCGTTTAGTACACTTTATTCTTTGGTTGAGGGGAGGTAGGATTAAAAATCGTGATCAATCACAATTTATTAGTCTTATCTCCGCCCACTAAAGGATTGTATATAAGATAGAGCGTAGATTAATTTAGTTCATTGTTTATCGTCTCCTGATGATGCTAACGTTGTTAGCGAAACGCGCGTCGAGTGCAAAAAAGTGTAGTTTTGGTTTGTGGAAAACAATCATAATTTTGTTTTAGTGCAACCAAAGGTTCCAAATTTCCAACATAGTTATTGCTTTAAAGTGAATGAAAAACTTATTACTAGTATTTTAGACTACAACACAGCCACGACGTCGGGTTGGGTTGTAGCCATAATTTCGTTAGATTTAATCCGATCCTCCAGCATTTTACTAAAACCCCCTAGTTTTTGCTTTGACTTGCAAAAATCTGATTTTGCCCCGCTCTAAAAATATTATCCCAAAAAATAGCTGTTACGAATTAATTTATTTTTGTTACTAAATTGTTAAATCTCCTGAACCAACTGAGTCGCGCACTTTTCATTTAATACATACAGTAAACCCTCTCACAAGGTATGTACCAAACAATATTAAAATTGGTTAAAGCAGTGCTTTAAAATGTATGAAAAACTGGCTACTAGTATTTTAGTGTAAAACAAAAAAAAGTGTCGACTTTGTTGTCCATAAGATATTTTAATTTTTCTATATATTAAACAATAGTTGAAACACAATATTTTAATGATTGCAAGCGGATACCGGGGAGAAATAGCAGGACCACCCTTTAGAGAGGTTGTAAAGTCGGTATTTCACCTTGTATACTTACTACCCAAAGATTTCCAACTTCGACAAGAAGGAGTCAGACAAAATTAAATTCTCTCCTAAGGGACATCATGACAGGGGACTTTAGTAAAAAGGGCCTATGAAGATCAGGCTTACGCCGCGCGCCGCGCCGCTGCTCTGCTACTACTACGTGCTATAGAAGAGAATGGGCATTTAGCTTCCATGTGAATATTATTCTTCTTTAGGTACATCCAACATTAAATTGCAAGCTTTTTTAAGTAAATTAATTTGATTAAAAATAAATTAATTCTCTTATTTGCCTTTTCTTTAAAAAAAAACATGAATCTCATATAGGATTTTTGGGATTTTGTTTGTAAGGTTGGGCGTACCTTAAAAAACATAATACCAATTTTCACTAGCACTTTATTCTTTCCAGGTTTTTCTTACGAATTATCTAAAATGAATGGAGCAGTTGAACATTGTGTTTGTGAATTTTTAGGTCAGTCATTAAAGAAACAGTAACTCAAACAAAAATAGGCAAAAGAGTTTACAAGAACATCAATTTTGAGGGTCGTGTGCCTTACGATATGTTTATAGTAATTAAAAGAGATTTTAAATTGAGATCTTATACACTGAACAGCGTATGTCAAGAGATTTTGTCAGAGCAGAAAGAAGATGTCCATTACAGTATTATTACAGACTTACAAAATGGCGATGAACAAACTCGAAGAAGGTAGTACGCCCCTTTTTGATTGTGTTTTATTTAAATTTATTTTATTAACTACTTCATTTTTTTTCTTCTGTTGTCGAATATTACCCTAAAATAAAATTTGAGCTAAATTGTGCCCCAAAATTAGCCATCTTTTTTTCGTTTAAAATCGTCAAATCGGAAGGTTGGTTTCAAAAATCCAAAGTTATGCGAGTGACGTCGCACGCACCCTAAAAAATCTCTATTTGACCAACTTGATCGCGCACTTAAAACCTTCACAACATTTAAAAATGTTTTTGAGTAATTATAAGTTTACTAAAATAACTTGTCAAAACGCTAAAATTGAACCATTTTGCATTTGATCGCAAGCTAACGACAAAAATATAATAAAGCCAAAGCCAAATAAAATTTTAAGTTGCATTTATTTTAGCACTGTTGGGTTTTTGAAACGAATCGAGACTTCAAATGCATTTTTTTTCTCTAATATTAAGTTTTACGCAAAAAAAACCGAGCATTTTCGTTTTTTAAAAACTGCAACAATTATTTTTAAAATAAATAAACAAAATCTTGCTGCAAATATTTCAACAAAGAAATATCAATCATATTTAATTTACTTGTAATACCAAGAAGTAGAAAAAATATAATACTTTTATTTTTCGTTTAAACTTTTCAATATAGTTCGTTGCTCAATTAAGTAATAATATTGCGTCTTTTTATTTATTTGCGTGTGAGTTTCATTTTGATCGTCTTGAAAATTCGATATCTCTTATGTTTATTTGGAAATACTGAAAAAAATCCTGACAATTCGTTAAAAAAATTTAATTTATAAATTGCTAAATTTAGTAAATAAATAGTTTTTAAATAGTAAAAAAATCACAAAAATTTTATAAAAATTTAAAAAAACCTTGTCTGTATTAAACCATTACACTTTAACATTTTGGTTATTTTTAGTCTGTTTACTTTTTTAGGCTGGCAGTATACTGCTTAAAAGACGCCGAACTTCCAGTAAGGCTACTTAAAACTGTACTTAGCTTCACGAACGACATCGAAATGGCAAGAGTAACGGGTGTGCCATTAACCAGCCTTCTTACTAAAGGAGAGCAAGTGAAAGTCGTAGCTCAGTTACTAAAACATGTAAGTTACGTCTATTGACTCTCAGATCGATCCGGAGTAGATTAGTGACGTCTCGAATCTACCCGAGGGTGCTCTGAATCCCAACCGGAGTGCTCGCGGAGCGAATGATTATCGAACTCGCCATTTGCTCGAACAATGACATATTAACCTCAGTTTTTATTTATTTATTTCAGTTTCAATATTTTTGAAATTGAACAAAGAGAAAAAACCGAATATTAATTAAAAAAGTAAAAGTACTCTAGTAATTTGTACCTAACCTTCCAAATTATTTTTATTTTTCTTAAGGCACGTGTATCCAACTGAAACTCATAATTATGCCTAAGCATAACTTTAGTGCTAATTCTGTATGTCTTTCTTCTTACTTATCAAAATCAAGAGACAGACATACAGAATTAGCGCTAAATTTATGCATAATAATGAGTTGGGTAAACCTCCTATTACTTAATTGCTCCTCCGCATAATCGGGGACCACCTAAGACTCATAATTGGATTGGAATACAAGTTGGACAAACATTTCTTCCTCCTCTACTCTCGCGTATCTACCCGCGATTTAGCGGGAGCAGAAAGTCCGATCTCTTTTAAATCCGGAGTAACAGATTCGGAAAAACGAACACGCTACTCGGAGCAGGAGTACATAACCGAACATCCAAATCCTTTTCGAATCGATCTTGGAGTACGCGAGGGTCATTTTAGAGCAATAAACGAAAGCGCTATAAATGCAAATATAACAGGTTCTTGTTATTCTTGTGAGTTAAAACTGCTATCAACTAGTCTTTAACCGGTTAAATAAACTTCTGCAAGTTGATAGGTCGTGGAGTAGTCGCATTAAAGTATTTGTTACGTAATAAAAATAAATGGCGCCAGCAGGCACGTATAGCCATCCATAAAATCGTAAACAAAAATAAAAAAAATGCATTTTTTTAAAAAGTTTTCAATTGTTTTTTTTTTGGTTGAAAATCCGTTTATCTATCTTAACGTGAAAACCACGTGTCGCTAGCTGCTACGGTTCGTGAGTTACTAATCAGCTCTGCGTCTGGTGACAAAGAATTTTTGTGCCAAATTTGATAAAAATCGGTTAAGCGGTTTTTGAGTAATCGTGTTACCGACAGACAGACATCATGATAAAATTTTGTATTTAGGTCTTTTTTGACCTAAATAACAGGGTTCAAAGCGGTCAGGAAAAACCTGGAAAAGTCAGGAAATTTGTAAGCTGTCAGGAAAAAGTCAGTAAAAACCCAAAAATGACCTAAAAGTCAGGGAACAAGATACCCATAGTGTGCAACTGTTTCTGATTATTTCAGAAATAAACGTGGTACAACCAAAATATTTAGTATGTTTGAATTCTCTCTCGTATGTCAACACCTCGCGAAATTCTTTCATAGTACATAGTGCGAAAAAGAGAAACAGAGAGTCACTACGTTTGTCTGAGCTATATTCGTATTTTTTTTCCACACCAATGAGGATGTAAAAAAAACGTGGCAGTGTATTTGATATTGCATCGGCTTTTATTCCCATTTTCACCAACTTATTTTTATGTGTCCATTAACGAAAACGTGCATTAACAAACGAGAAAGTAAGAGATGGGTAGAGTTTTTGTCTTTATTGCACTCGTTAAAGAGAGTTTTAGTAAAGGATAGATAAAAAATATTCGGTACAAATAGGGTTAGAGACTTTTGCTTTTAATGTTAAAGCGCCTAAAAATTTTCCTGTTTTCCTGAAAAAATCAATTTTTTTTTCTATAATTTATCTGCACGTGAAAGTGTTAAAAAAATGTCAAATAGAAAAACTAGTTTTAGTATTGATTGGATTGATCCTGATGGGAAAGCTCCATCTGATTGGGTAAAGTGGCTTAAGCCAGTAGGAAAAAATCGAAATTAGTTTTTGTGTGTCCTGTGTGATGAAAATAAGCCATTGAAACTTTCCAACATGGATCGCCGGGCAGTAAAATCGCACTTTTTTGAAGGATCCAAACACAAAAATATATTAAACTTTTTCAAAAAATGCAAAAACTAAAAGGGCTTGTTGTTAAAAATAAATATAATGAAGCTAGTACCTCAAAACATTTTAATAATATTTGTGATACTTTGGTAAAATGTATTTATGACAGATTTTATTCTAAAACAAGATGCCGAGATGTTGTGGTACTTAAATACTGTAGTGACTATTCTTAGACCCAATTATTTTGTGTTAAGCAAGGTTTACGGTTTGGCGTATGCGTCAGAAAAAAAACTTACCTATATTTTATGTTTGGTGAAGGTGTTCGCCAGGTTGGGCGAAGAAAGTAAATTTGCATTTCCATAGAATTATTAAGGTATTACAACAATGTTAAAAGTTTGGCGAATGCGTTGGAAAAAAGTAAATTTGGGAAAAAAGTTAATTGCTTGAATTTTATAGTTTGGTGAAGGCGGTGGTAACAGTTTTTTCAGATAATAACTTAACTAATAAGGAAAAAAAATAATGTACAGAAACTATGAGACTAAATTTAAAAAAAAAATGGTCAGGGAAAAGCTTAAAAAACCATTTAAGAAAGTAAATAAGTAAACTAAAACCTTATGTTTTATGGGCTTTACAAATCAGTAACCTTAATGTTAATCCAGTTTTCTAGAAGAGGATTCATTTTACAATACCCGTGAAGTCTAAAGTAGAACAGGGAAAAAAGTGGTTATGGAAAGTCAGAGGACCCAAATGTTAGGAAAATTCCTCTATGAGAGTATTTAAGGGGCTATTCATATTTCCTAGTTTTCTGAGTATTGTAGTAGCATACAGCAAAACTACACTGTCTACTTTAGAATCTGCTATTCTAGTTTTTGTTACGTTTAAATTTTTTTATTGATAAACGACTATCTACTTGTATATTCTTTGTTTGTTTCATAAGCTTTCTAATCATGTTCTAATAATATATTCATCCCAGTGGGAGTAGTAGAAGTTCCAAAGCATACTAAGATGTGGAGAGCAAAACTAGTACTAGTACAGTGCCCTGTTTGGTGCGTGAAGGTATAACATACAGCTGAAGAGATAACAGCAAGAACTTAATATGGTGGGTAGACAGCCCTACCAGAGTATGCGTAAGCATACTAATAACCCTAAAAGCGGTGGGGAGGGGGGTGCCAGGCGGCCATCTTTGAAAACATGGAAAAGCCTAGACATTGCAACAAATTTAATACAATATCTCAAAAACCACTTATACAATTTGGATAAATTATGGCGCTTCCGCTCATGTATGACATATAATACAATTAATCGTACTTTGGCGTAAAATTAGTTTTAAAATTAAAAAATTCAAAAAAGAAATGAAATATTTTATTTTGAACTTTTATTTTAAATATTATAGCTTTCAAGTTTATGTGGTGGTAAACTCTTACCTTTGTCCCTATTTACTTTTTTTTAATTAAAACTCAAATGCTTTTTTTAATACAGAGTAATTTATTGGCGGAGTCGGAGTTTTTTTAGTTTTTTGGAAATTGCCACCTTCTGCCACTTTAGGTTTAATAAAACTTTTTCTATCTTGTTGGTTTTAACGTCTGATGGCACTTTCAAAAAGGGATGAAATGGGCTTTATAACATGTAGGTTATTTGGCATGGGTCCCCCGGGAACAAGGATTTAGTGGGTAACAAAATTGTAAAATATAAATTTTATTTTAAGTTGATCCAAGATCCCAAACTTTGGACCCATGAGTAGTTAGGGGGTGATTTTGATTAGACCTATATTTTCTGATTTCGCCTCTTATTGTCTCTTATTTCGAAATTTAAAAAAAAAAAAAATTTGAAGGTGTTTATGGTACCATGTTGCGTTTTTTGTTTATTTTAATATTAATTTCTCTAGCATCCTACAGGTTTTATTGAATAAAACCGCCATTTTCTCCAATTTTCCATGAGAAAAAAAATTCTAGGAAAAGTATTTCGTGAGGTTAGGTTGATGTAAACAACAACACTTATTTTATTTTTCTTAAAAAAAGGAAATTTTCTCATATTGTTAGCAATAAAATGCACATGAAAGGTTTCAAAAGGTGCGCATTCATATCTACACCAGAATAAAAATTGATTTATCGAAAAAATGCAGGAGACTAGTGTTTTTTTTGTGATGAGATCAGTGATTTCCTTCATTTCACGAATTGGAAATGGTAGATTTATATATCTAAATTAATAATCGCTAAATCGCTAAATAATATTTTAGTCGACATTCATGACATCTGAATATATTTTGTCGTATAGCGAGAAGGGTAGGTATGGTGTAAATGTATATGTGTAAATGTTGGTTTAGGTTCTTCCACGAGGTCTCCTACCAACCAGGTCCCATCAGAGTTACTACCTTATAGAAGATTGGAGTAATGGTAAAAAGTAAGACAATGGCACACAATACGGTACAGAGAAGCATCTAATTAATACGTCATTTTCAGTGCAGTTTTTGAGTAATATCTAGGACTTTTGCTGTTTATATGATTTTCATCATAAGAGATCTAAACTGAACATTATTTAGATAGATAGATAGATAGATTTTTTATTAGCAACCAGTTAACATTTTTAATACAAATCTCAGATTAAATTAACATTATGATGATGAACTTAACAAAAATTAGTAGAGATGGAAACAGTGATTTCAGTGACATCACAAAGTTTTCTTGCTCTTTTTTGCATTATTTGAGGTGCTATGGAGGTGTATTTATGAGAGGAGGATGACCGACAATCCTTCTGCATAATGTGATCCTTAACTTGTTAGTGTTGTTTGTTTGAATGTGGTTATCAAATCGCATTTTTCGATCCTTTGTCTCAGAGGATCTCGGGATTCATCACAGTTTCCAAAAAAGTGCGACAACCCCCAAAACAAGCAACATTGACAAGTTAAGGGTCAAATACTACGAAGGGATTGTGGCTCTCCTTCCACCCTCAAAAAAAACCTTCACATCACCTCAAATAATACAGAAAAAAGTAGACAAACTTCATCACCACCATCTCTGAGAATGACTGTTAATTTAAACTGGAATATTAATTAAAAATGTAAACTTGTTGAAATACATAGAATATCTGAGTTACATACTCCAACAAGACTTCTTAGTTAAACAGGATTGTCATTGTGTATACCTATTTGTTTTACTTGATATTGACATCGAGTGGACCTTCTACTGAATTCTTTCAATAAAATTCGGTATTCTTCTGCAAATGAGTTTATTTTCTTTAATTAGATTCACACATAAGTAGGTACCTACTTTACAAATCCAAAAAATTATCACTAGAGATTTCCTAGGACCTTCTCGACTTCATGGTTGTTTGACTATTTCATAAAATAATAATAATAATATATATTAATTTTCAATCTCAAATTAGATTTTTATTTTTGATTATTTTGAAAATTAGAAATAAATAGGGAAACTCACTGAAGCCTCTATAAGGCTTGTGCTTGGAAGTTTTTTAATTTATTTATGACTACTACTAAGAAATAAATTATTAATTTCAAATATAAAGAATAAACATAAACATAAAATCTGTAAATATAAATTCAAATTTGGAAAAAAATATAATAAATAATAAAATATAAAGGCAACTTTTGTAAAGAAATATACAAGGATACTAGAAGTTATTAGAAAAAAATTATATTATTTTTAAATACCTAACATTAAATACTTTGATCACAAAATAATCTAGATTCGTTTGGAATCCAAACTTTTATCTCTATTTAAATTTTTTCTGATTGTTAAGGGCTTTCCAGTCACAGTATAAGGAATATTTTTTTACCCCTTTTAGAGGGTGAAACCCAACCCCAACCTATTTTTTAAACTTGTGGCACCTTGCTGGAAAGCTCTTTTAAAAGAAAATTGGCTGGTCATGTTTTATTTAATTCTAATTAGGGAATCTATCTTTTAGCTTCAAAAAACTTTTTAATATCACAAAATTTCGCAATGTTTAAACAGAATGAAGTTGCAATTTTTAGTGGTCCAGTATTATTTTCATTAATTTAGACACAATGTATATGAACTGCTTTATTGAAATTTTGCACTCTTTATTGCCCAAAATGGATTTTTCTGAATGAAAGTTGAAATACTTACTAAAAAAAATATATATTTTTTTTCATTTGTGTGGCAGAATGAAATCAATTATTTTTGCCGAAATATTTTTCAAATATTCTTTAGTTACGTTAAAAATGCCGGCAAATAACCGAAACATTAAAAATTGAAATTTTAATGATTGGGTTCAGAGATTTGAAATATGAATTACTTATGAAGTTAAAATAAAACAAAAATTGCACAATTTTCTGTTTAAAAGAGCTTTCCAACAAAGTGCCACAAGTGAGGTCAGGTTTCGCCCACTAAAAGGAGTGAAGCAATATTTTCTTTAGTATGACTGTAAAGCCCAAATTCTTTACCCTAAAGCTGTATAAAATTTGTTCGAGTTAAAGTCCCCACCCTATATATTCTACAATATTATATAGGCAACCAACTTAATCTAGGAATAGTTTTCAGTGGAAGTCATAAACCAAGATGACCATTGACCATTGCTATCTCCTAGGTAGTATTTGGAGGTATGGTAATCATTTATTTTCAAAAAAGGAATGGACACTTCCGGACCCTTCAACTGGAACAGTATTATTGTGATGCCTTTTTCGTTTACCTCTGTTTCTCCAGTTTTATCTTCTTCCATTCTAAAAACATTAAAAAATTTACTACCTCAAGGGAATTAAATCAATAAATTCTCCAATATATACGAATTTTAGGTCATTCTATCGCTTTTATTGGCAATGGTAGCGTGTGATCCCCAGTTAATAGCTGTGGATTTTCCTTAAAAAATACGTTAAAAAATGATACCAAACTTCATAGGGGTACCCCTTCTACTTTCAAAGACATGGGCATTTAAAAGTTACTTAACCTTATGAAACAGATTTCTATTAAAAGTAAATTTTAAGAAGATTGCAAATTTAATATTAAAATGGAACATTTATGTTCAAACCTTATAAGTTAAACCAAAATTGCCCCCTAAAAAGGGGCTACATAAAAAATTTTAGTTTTTACATTAATTTGAAGCTAGGGGCATTTGTAAGTTAAAAATATGGGCTGCAAAGTGCATATATTTCTTTTCTTGAATATGCTAGTTTTGTTAACTTTGTTTACCTTGATATTGTTAATAACATATGCCGAGGTATTATTTTCCATATAAGATCTCTCCATTATGCATTCTCATGTTTTCTCTTTTACAGGCATTCAAGTTTCCATTTTCTACTCCTTTTCCTATAGAAAAATTAATAATAAAAATTATTAGCAAAAGAACTGGGGACGTGTACAAAATATGGAACGGTGATTTTACCAATTTTTGACCCCCCCCCCACCCCTATATCACGTTTTGTAACGGTTTGGTGAACCCCCGCCCATAATATTATGTAACGGTTTCAAGACCACCGCTCCCCAAAAAATATTTTTTTCTTATTTTCATTCTAAGTCTGTGGCAAACCCCTCCTTCCCCCTACGTAACGTTTTGTAACACTTTGGCTACCCCCCTTCCTCCCCTCTATGACCGTTACATAATTTGTGCACGGCTCCTAGCATATAATCGTAAAATTTTATTCATTATTTTATATATTATCGCTAAGTATGAAGAATGATCAGTGTTTTATACAAAAACAGTTTTTACAAGTAAATTTAACAAAAAGATAGGAAAGTCAAGTTTCCTACCTCTGATAACACGATGTATGAAGGGCCTCCTAGCAATAGGCAGGTAATATGTGACATTTTACTAGCTTAGTAGAAAAGGGGGCAATTATGCAGTATATAGTTTTCTGTCATTTTTGATTTTTTATGAAAAATTCTCTAGGACTCCAAATCCGCCGGTTGTTTTTTTTTTAATTTTTTTGTTTTTTTTTAAATTTTTTTTTCACTAAAACAACCCAATCCATTACAACCCCCCCGGCACCCTTTTTCTCTTAAAAAAAAACCGGCGCCGGCGGATTTGAGGTCCTAGGGACCCTAGCAGGTGCCCCCATAAAGAATTTTTCATAAAAAATCAAAAATGACAGAAAACCGTATACTGCATATAAAATTACCGAAAAGGAAGGGATCAGTTGGATAGGAAAAGTTTGTTACATATGACTAACCCTTTTTCTGGGCACTTTCTGGCATGCAGCATTTTCGACGCATTTTCCTGATTTCTATATCAACCACGATACCCATTATTGAATTGTTCCCGATTCAAACATACAAAATGTAAACTGTAAGCAATTGTCCTTTTTTTGGTTTGAAATTCACTTTTTTCACATCAAACGACCAGTCATTCTTTTTAAAATAATACCGGTTTATTTTAAAGTTTGTTTGATTCCAAAATTGGAAAAAAAAGGTTAAAAATTGACTGAAAATTAAATACACAAATCAAGAATTAGTGAGGTTATGTTTGCGGCCTTGCGCGTCTGGCTGGACGCAACCAACGAAAAAAAAAAACCGGCCCAAGATTGTGACGTCACAATTTTGGTTGTGTGAGGCCCGTGTGGAACACATTCCTGTCGGCCCTGGCTTTACTTACCTTAATTTTTTTTCAACAAACGCAAAAATTAAGTTAATGTAAAAATTTTCACTACGAAAACTAATTGCACCTTATCTTGTCCAGAAAGTGACGTCAAATGTCTTAAGTTTTTTTACACGGCCAGCACGGCCTACTAGATCTATCCATCAATAACATTAATAGACACCAATTTAAGGGTGACTATGTTGTTCAAATGTTAAACCATTGTCTGCTTAGAAGGGGGGGGGGGTGTTTTTTTTTTAAAGGAACTCAAGCTTAATATCCAAAACCTATCATTACTTGATTGCTCTTCGGCAGTTTACATCAAAATATCCCAAACATTTTGAAACTTTTAAAGATGGAGTCGTGAAAGGTATACCTTACCACCCATTTATGAGATTGGTAATAATAAAAGCAAATATGACAAAATGTACTTTATAAAATTCGCAAAATACTCCTGGACTAACCGCCTCTATGGATCGACATCATTAAATTTCTGAAAATGACGTAATGGGTAGGTTTAAATAATAAATTTAGACTTGACAAGTTTCTCATTTAAAAATGGAAAAAATGGCGGTTTTATTCAATAAAACCTTTAGGGTGCTATCGAAACACCATAAAAACCTTAAAAAAAGTCTTTTTTAAAATTTGGAAAAAGTGGAGGTACGAAATAATAGACAATAAGAGGCGAAATCAGAAAATATAGGTCTAATCAAAATCACCCCCTAATCTATGTGTTCAAAGTTTGGGTAGCCATTTTACAACATAAAGTTCATATTTTTCAAATTTATTACCCTTTAAATCCTTGTTTCTGGGGGACCCGTACCAAATGACCTGCCCATTCTCTTTTAAAATCACCACATAAACTTGAAAGCTATATAAATTATTTTTTTTTATACTGGGACTTTCCATCCATTACAGGATCAATGCCCAGCGTTAGCCAAGTTTTATGCAAAGTTAAAGACAAGCACAAAATATCTATGCACCTAGCTGGGATTCGAATCAGGAACCTTCCCTGCGGCAGGCAGATAAAAATAAAATATTTAATATTTTTAGAATTTTTTAATTTTAAAACTAATTTTAGGCTAAAGTACGCTTAATTGTATTATGTGTCATACATGGGCGCAAGCGCCATACAATGCTCCTGAAAATGAGTTTCTATTCATCCAAATCGCATTAGTGGTTTTTGAGATATTGTATTAAATTTGTTGCAATGTCTAGGCTGGCCTTCCCATGTTTTCAAAGACGTCCGCCTAGCACCCCCCTCCCCATCGCTTTCAGGGTTATTAGTATGATTAAGCGTACCCTGGTCTACCATATTAAGTTCTTGCTGTTATCCCTTCACACACCAAAAAAGGGCAAATTTTACTTTACTCTACAACATTTCACTCTTTATGAAATCAGATTGTTTTTATCAAATGTTGGATTTGATGCTGCTTGAAACAGGTAGTTGAAAAAGAATTTAAATGTAAAATAGTTTTCCCTCATTCCCAGACAGCTTCTACCAGCTCTCTTATGTTTGGAATCAATTTAAACTTATAATTTATTCTCTTGGATCTCGTACTACCCACTAAAGTACCCACAAAGCTGCACAGTAATTTATATCAAAAGTTTTTTGGATCCACTTAAAACGAAAGTTTCTTTTGCATGTGTCATTGTACGATGTGTAAATGTAAGTCATTAATAGTGAAGTATCTATTAGGAATGTTACATTTTTTATGTTTTGAGAATGTGCAATAATCAAAAAATATTAAGTAACTATTACGATCATACAACGCTATTAGGAATGGTAAATTTTTTTAAATACCTACTAGTACTACTTCTAATTAAATATACGAGAATAGTGTTTAAATAATTTTTTCACTTTTTTTTTAAATTCTAGGCCAGAAAAGCAGGGTACTTTATGCCCGCCCACCAGGGCCAAGCGGGTTCCGAACAATACGAAGGTGCCACCGTAATAGAACCAATTAGAGGCTACTATACGGATCCAATAGCGACGCTTGATTTCAGTTCCCTGTATCCGAGTATTATGATAGCCCACAATTTGTGTTACACTACTTTGCTGAGGTCCCACGCCGACAAGGAAAAATTAGGGTAAGCAGTTGCATTTTTTGAAACTTTTAGGGCAGTTCCTTTTTTTTTCTACAAAGCCACGCTTACGAGATTAAACTTCGTTATTATGTCATATTTAATTTTTTATTGAATCTCTGTGTACGTTTCCTCAAGACATAGTCTCAAAAACTGACAGTGACTTTTTTCCATTGTTTGTAATGTTTTAAGTGTCAAAATCCTGACATTTCTTCTTCTTTGTGAAAAACACGAAGATATACTAAGTGGTAAACTGCGAACATTAACATAATAAATGAAGTGTGCAGCCCAACTTGTCAATTTGGTGAACTGCCTCTTTGTCGATAGAGGTTTTTACCAATTTTATGGCTGTCTATTTTATTTCACAAATTAGATTTGATATGTTTATAGCTTAATGTCAATTTAAGCCGTTTTTTTTTACAAGAAATTGCTATTTAAAAAATGTTTGTTTCTTTCATTTGAGGAACATATATCAGTGATTTTTTTTGTTGTAGATTGGTAGGCAGTTACAAAAAAGGTAAAATTCATTTTATTTGGGGTGGGTGTGTAGGTATATAATAAAAGTTTATTGCTAAAGACATAAAATAATAAAAATAAAGTAATAATATTAATTAAATATATACTCGATATATTAGACACAAAATTACTTTCAAGAAGTTGTGCGTATGTATATTCTGTAATTATTAGTCTCTACAAAACAAATTAACTTCCAAGAACATCGGCAGTAGGAGAGAGAGAAAATAGACAATAATTTTAGTAGAACACAAGATCCTAAATTAAATTAAATTACAATTCTAAGTATTTCTTTTTATAGATCTAATACCCAAAGGTTAACTTTATGCTTAATTTTAGAGAATTTTTTATTATTAAAGTACTGAGGTAGTACATTATATATTTTAGCAGCCACAAATAATAATATCTATGAATTCAGGGTTCTTTTGTTACCTAATTTATTCCGACCTTTCATTAAATACTTTTAAAAAATGTGACCAAAAATAAAACAGATTGTTTTTATATAAAAATTTAGTAAAACTCTCGGTAAAACTTTTACTTATTGCATTGTTAAACCTGATTTAAATTTAATTTGTTTTTCAATTTAAACCAGGTTTAACACTATGGTGCAATTGGCAAGTAAATACACTAATAAAGGAGTATTTTTACTTCGATGAATCAATACATTTTCAAGATATATATGTAAGAAGAAACTATCCAGGAAGAAGGTTTCCTGAAAACTGCTGCACTTAAAGAAGTTGTCAAACTTATGGGCTGATTTCATGTCCTTCCCTCAAGGAATAAGGCGCCCTTAAGGTATCCTTGGCCTAAAACAGTCTTTATATTCACGTAAGGTTATCTTAGGGCGTCCTTCTGCCAAGGAATTCGATATCGAAAGACGCCTCGAAGGCCGCCTTTGGCCACTGGCAATCTTCATATATAGCCTGCTCCTAACAATTTTCAACGACGCTTTTTCAGCCCTCGACATTTAGGGTCCCCAAAACGAAAATAAAATATTGATATTTTTATTTAGTGTTCTTATTACAAAAAAAAATGATTGAAACAGGTCAATTTTAGTAAAAATATTTTTTATTATTTAATTCCTTAAAAAATACTTATGTATACACCTTTTTTATATTCATTGTTGATTCATAGTGGTTAAGTCAAAGATTACCATACAAAAAATATTTTTGTAGGTAATAATAATTCAATGTATAAGCAGGCTATAAAGGGTTCCTAAGATTTTCCTTAGGGATAGGATTTCAATAAATCAAACAGAAATGGCATAGAAAGTTCTGCGCGCACAAAAGAAACAGGTATATTGAGCAATGGTGCCAGTTTGTTATTATCTCGGGACTGCTTTCATGAGAAAAAATTGTCGCCACTCTTTCATTGTGAGCATAAATCATAGTTGCAATAATAACCGTTGACAAGATGTCTGCAAATTCCGCTAGATGGCGGCCACACCATGAGATGATCGAGGAAAAACTGGGATTCACAGGCATTGCATTTTTATTTCCTTTCGAGTCGCTTCAGTTTCGTAAATTTTGTGTTTTTAAAATGCCGTATACTCGAGAAGAAAATATTTTTATTATTAAAAACTACATAAAAAGTGACAGTGCGTACGAGGTCATTGGGCTTTTTGTTTTTGCGTTTCAAGATCGACCGGTTCCTGTGGCTCAAACTGTCTACAACATTTATCATCGTTTTGAAAGGTACGGGTGCATAAATGGTTGTAGAAAGTGTTACCACGACGGCGAAATACCAGAGCATCCCGTTTTTCCACACAGGGTGGATCGAGACGAAATGGTATGCGCTTACGTTGAGGCACATGAACCATGTTCGATGAAACCGATTGCGGAGGCACTGGATATTCCCCACAGTACTTGCCAATGGATCCTAAAAAAATACGTCTACAAGTCGTTTAAGATTGGGAAGTCGCAGGAATTGCAACCAGGTGATTTTTTTGCCGGTTAGAATATTGTGAGGTTATGAGGGATAAATGTGACAGGAACGAAAATTTCCTATCAAAAGTTTTGTTTAGTGACGAGAAGACATTTGAACTTCCTAGCTCTCACAATCCACAAAATAGCCGTTATTGGTCCCGCGAAAATAAACATCTGCACGCAAGTGTTAGAACGCAACATCCTCAAAAATTAAATGTTTGGAGCGGTATTGTCGGGGATCACATTATTGGACCCTTTTTCATTGAAGGGAATTTGAATAGCCAAAAATATGTTGATCTTCTCCAACACCAGGTTTTACTACGGTTGAGGGAACTCAACATAAATTTGGACGAATTGTGGTTTCAGCAAGATGACTGTTTATCCCACAATTCACGCCAGGCTACAAATTACCTTCGCCAGGTATTTGGTGATAGAATTATTTCCACGTATGGAAATATCCGATGACCTCCTCGATCACCAGATCTTGCGCCAAATGACTTTTTCCTATGGGGTTGTTGGCACGACAAAATTTTCCAACACCCTCACTTACGGCCTACGACTATACAGGAGTTGAGGGCGAAAATTTTGGAGGCGGGCAACTCTATCACCCCTGAAATGTTGGCTGCTACGCGCCAAGAGTTTTACAATAAATTGGGATATTGTGAGGCTCAAGAAGGGGACAGATTTGAACATCTAATCTAATTAAAAATTAGATGTTTTCAGGTCCAAACCACAGCTTTTTCTTGCTTAAAGGAAGCGGCAGGGTCCATTATTTACGATGCTGAGCAATAAACTCGTGAGGTTGTTAACATTAGAAAGAAATATCTTCGCTTTTAATTAAATTTCTTTCCATTCTGTTCTACTAGTGACATCTATCCGGAAACGGCCAAACCATGCAGCTAGCACTACATTTGATATTTTCGAGGTGTTTTATGACATGATCTCGAAACATGTAGCGAACCAATTCTTCAAAACTAGCGGGAGGGTAAAAGCGAAAAATAAGGGGCTGCCAATATTTGTAACACCCAAAAAGGGGTGAAAAGATTTATTTTGCTCTGTTTCTTTACAAAAAACGTTTTTTTTACGAAAAACTTTTTTTATTTTTTTCTTCAACTTTCTCGAAATTTTCGTCATACCGTAGAAAAAAATTATTTCCCCCATGGTCATACTCTACTTTTATTCGAAAAAATTTAGAAACAGAGACGGGATCAATTTTCCTAAAACGGAGGATCTTGGTTTCGAGTGAGAAGATAAAGGGCGCCGCAGGTCAAAATTTTTCAATTAAATTAGCCGAACGCAAAAATGTTAGAAAAACAAAGCACGAAATTTTTTTTCAAAAATTACGTAATTTCGGGAACGCAAAGAAATAGGTCTAAAGAGTATAATTTTTAAGAAAAAAATATCAATTTTCTCGCCCTCCTCCACTGGGACTACAGGGGCCGTGCACAAATTACGTTATGGTCATAGGAGGGAGGGGGGTTACAAAACGTTACGTAGGGGGGAGGGGGGTTTTCGACAGCGTTTGCATTTGTGTGAAACTAAGAAAATTTGGAATGAAAATAAGTTTTTTTTTGGGGGGGGGGTAATGGTCTTGAAATCGTTACGTAATATTAGGGGAGTGGCGTGCCAAACCGTTACAAAACATTACATAGGGAGGGGGTCAAAAATTGGTAAAATCACCGGTACGTAATTTGTGTACGGCCCCACATCTGACTGTTCCTCCTTTTTGATTTCGAATCAAAATGCAAAACCCGGGTTGGACAGTCGAAGGCGTCAACCCGTCCTATTTGCTTGATAAAGTTTCTACGGAAATATCTCAGTCGATTTCTCCGGCCGTGTATGAAAGCTTTAGGTTAGATATTTGCATGTATCTCAGTCCCCACCCTGTAAATAGTGCGTAAGGATAATGGTTACAAAATGAAAAGCCGAAAAAAAATTTTTTTGATGATATCTTTCATCAGTTTGGTATTAAAGTCGAGCAAAAACAATTTTTATTCCAGTCCTAAAGGTATCAAAATGGAAAACATTAGAAAACAACAACCTGGAATGGATTTACTACGTGTAAGATGTAGTGACAACATCGCCCCATGCCCATCCTTTTATGCCTAATGTACTTTTCCGTTTGTCTGCGTCTTATACACGGCTGCTTGGCCCCCTAAGGATTTGCTTAGGAACCCTGTATATGAAGATTGGCAGTGAATAAGCAAACCGACTGCCGTGTCAACTCTAAAACTTATAAAAATCTTATTGGGTGCTCTTAAAAGCATAGCTTGCGCGAGGAAGGGTTGGCAATTATTATTACAGTCAATTGCCTTGGCCTGAAGATATAAGAAGTGGATACTGGTAAAGTATTTGTCCAAGATGATACAAAAACCCCAAAATTCTACCATTTGGCAATTAAGCAAGGATTCCTTGCAGTCACCCGCGACGGGCGCTGCTAAGATATGGCTACCTCCTCCTCGCCGCGCTACTGCTGTGCCATATCATTCAATTAATGAGCTTTACCATCATCACGGTTTCCTAGTAATTCCAATTTATTTTAGACTATCAGAAGATCAAGTTACCACCACTCCAGCCAACTGTCTATTCGTGAAATCCTCGGTCAGACCCGGTCTGTTACCGCATATTTTAGAACACCTCCTGGCGGCCAGAAAGAAAACTAAAACGTTACTAAAAGATGCCAAAGATCCTGTACTTAAAGCCGTACTCAACGGTAGACAGCTGGCTTACAAAATTTCAGCTAATTCGGTGTATGGTTTCACCGGGGCGCAAGTTGGGAAGTTGCCGTGTTTGGAGATATCTGGGGTAGGTTGAAAGGCAAAAATTGTTAAAATTGGGTTGTGTAAGTATTGTGTGCAAATAAGGTTTGACCCCAAGAAAATTGCAACAAAAGGTTTTTTAACGTTTTGTTGGAGCATTTGGTATACTTAACATACCAAAAATCACTGGAATAAAATAAATAAATCAAGTTTTCACCAATTTTTATTTAGAAAGTAACAATATTTTCCAAATCTATATTGTATAATGTTTAGGCAAATCAATTTTTTTTTAACCAGGTCTATTTTGAACACCGAAAATATGTATTTTTTTTGTTTTTTACCAAATAAGAATTTCTCATTCCCCCACTCTCACCAGGGTAACCACTTGTCATAAAATTATAATTTGTAATAATTTTTGAAGAAGTGTCCTAAAACCGTCCTAAAATTAGCTAAATGTCATAAAAAATCATAAAATTTGACAATCTACCCTTTGCGGATCGCTATTTTTTAAGACTGTTTTGTAATTTTACAAATTTTATTTTGCAAATGGCCCCTGTATATACATTGATTTGGTGTATACTAGGTCATGTTTAACCTTTCTCTCTCTAGAGATGTGTCGTATTGGAAAGGGAAATAAACATTTTGGACTATGTAAACGGGCTATTACAGTGACTGAATTCGGCTCTACCATGATCTTTCTTGGTTTTATGCCTTTAAAAATTTTTATTTTTGGCATCTAGCCTAAAAAATTGTGTGCAATAGCGGCATTGTTTTAAAAAAATTTTAAACAAAAAAATTTGGAAGAAAAACAAAATATAATCCCGAGTATAATCCTGACTGGCAGGAAATATATTCCTGGCTAATACAGGATAAAAATCATTCTCATTCTGCTTAGTTAAGTTGCAAAAATTTTAAATTGATAGAAGTGGCATTGGTCAAGTCGAGGCTCACGGAAAAGGCATTTTTATACAACGTTGGTAGTAGTTCAGTGTTGACTGAATAGTTCTCTAAAATCAAACCACGCATTTGTAACTTTCTTGTTTTTTTTTATATTAGCATATTTAAGTTAGTATCTAAGTGTTGACTAATAGTTCTTTAAAAGTGAATGATCTGCTATTATATGTACGGTTTATTTGATGTTTTTTTTTTGATAATAAGTAAGTTTTAAGTTAAAATTCAAATACATTTTTTTAAAATATGTCATAAAAATGTCATCATTTTTCTGAAAAAATCTCATAAATTCATTAAAAAAAATAACGGTTTTGTCAGTGGTCACCCTGCAATACCACAAGGCAATTTTTTATTTTTATTTATAAACATTAAAATAATATATTTAATACCGTTTTTGGTTGATTTTTAAAGCCTCAAAAATTCCGAATTCCAGTTAAAAATAAGCCTTATCATTCAACGCTTTCTGTAAAATTCAAGGCAACAAAGTCTCTTCAAGTTTTTTCTCATTCCCTCACTCTATTTCGATTTCGATCCAAGTGTGACTTCAAAACTACTGAAACTGACAATGTCAAAATATACGCGTCAGGGTATTTGTTTTCGCAAGTATTTAACTTTGTACATACATAGATTTTTAGGATGTTTATTTAGATAGTTTTGGAGGGGAAGATACTGTGGGCTCGTGTTACAACAATATATTTTATTAATAGTTTTAGGAATAACCAATAGAAAATTAAAATAATGTCTATTTTTTTATTTTAACGTAAAACATATTAACATCGCACTTGCTGACAGTAGACATTACCAAAATTTGGGAATATGTCTATTTTGTAAGTCCAACCGTTTTTGGGATATTTGCAAAAAAGTCGTAAAATCTAACCAATTATAATGTTTTTCTCTCCCTTTATAAACCATTTTTCGCATTTCCGGTTGTCATACTTTTGATATGTTGTGAAGTACATTCTATCATTTAACAACCCGTTAAAAAATATCTTCTGTCCATTATTGCTTTGAGGTTAGGCACCTTTTTTAAATAAATGCAGTCGTCTAAGAGTATTTAAGGCAATAAAATAAAAAACAAATTATCTTTGTTTTAGAGTGTCACTGCCTATGGTCGGACCATGATAGAACAAACAAAACAAGAAGTCGAACAGCACTACAGAGTAGAAAATGGCTATGAATCAGACGCGAAAGTTATTTACGGCGATACCGATTCGGTTATGGTAAATTTTAAAGTAAAAACTTTGGAGAAATGTATGGAATTGGGCACCGAGGCTGCGGAATTGATTAGCAAAAAGTTTATCAGTCCTATTAAGTTGGAATTCGAGAAGGTAAACAATTTTTAATCTAATTTAACTTTTTTTAATTGGTCGTTTTTAGCTTTATCATAAATACTCGTATCTGGAGAAAATAGTAGATACTTATTGGTACATAAAAGTCGGCATGGCACTATTTTTGATAGTTCCGGACGAAGGTTAAACAACTACCACATATTATTAGGCACTTTACCCACCTGCTATGAAATTACTTTAACAAATTCTCGCATTTTTTGTGTGAATATTTTCTCCCCCCTTGTAACACTTCCAGCTACTCCACTCTCCCATCTTGATGCGTTATTTAATTTATGGATGTAGTACATTACCAATCTGTTATGAGACGGCGCTCTTCTTGGTTGCCTATCCGAAACCTACCTTCAGGTAGAGCTTTCTTGTGCGCAGTCCTATCAAAATAATGTCGACTTTCATAATATTTGTGCCGATCTTTAATAAAAGACGACATTAACTTTAATTATCCTAATTTTATGGGTGGCACAATATGAGCATGTCAAGATGACATATTTAGATGAGAACAGATGTTAGAAACCTTTTAACCCAATGAGCATTTTCAGAAACCTCTGGAGACAGAAATTTATATAATTATTATAAAGAGTGTTCCATTGATGCTCTAAAGTATTTAGGGGTTTCCTACAGGAATTGAGTTTGTATATTTGTTTTATTAAACGCTCTAAATTGAGGCTACACTAAGGTAACAAAACTGGAATTAACAATATTTCCACAAATCTTTATAAAAATATAAGTCATCAGTGACAAAAAATATATAAATTGGTGTTTGAAATCTTTCTGTCAAACCATCTATAATACCGTTAGTAACTATCAATTAAAGATATATAGATTGATTTCAAAATTGTTTCCATCAACCCACTTTAAAAACTTAAGTAACCAAAAACAAATTTATATAAGATAAGATTGAGAATATTTCGACAGAAACTTATAAAAAATTTCAACTCACAACAATAGTTATATAAATTGGTGTCTGTTAGATTCTTATGAACTCATTCATAAACCTTTTTTTCCAATAAGGTTTTTTTTAATTTCTTTATTTAGTGGTTATAATAGCACTGTTTTTACAACAAAAAAAAACAAATTTAATTTATTTTGGCAATTATAATAACAAAACAAACAAGATTTTTTCGTGTACCCACAGGACTCACAGGAGTAAGGTTAATTTTGTGACATCAAAAGGCGCGTTTTTGCGAGAAACCATATCATCATTATCTTGTTTTAATTACATCAACCTGAGAGAGATAAGAGATCCAAATCTTCTTGAGATAGATGCCAATGATGGATATCGGGTCGCATTTTACACACGATTCCCACCAGCTCATCACGTGGTCCGACATGAACTTGTATAGGCAAATCTCGCTTAGACCACGTGATGCGTGTTTTGATTCGGTAGGCCCACGTATGAGAAACGCATAGATGGGAATCGGGTTTTAGAAAAAGAGAACAATATAGTAACCGTGTCAAGTTCGCAAAAACGCACCGTGAAACGTCGAGCGCATACAGTGCGCACGGCTGGTCGGCGGCAAATGTGAACACACCACCTTACGGCGCGACGGAACGCAGCCTCAAGGTCCGTTTCTGCGAGCAGCATACCAGGGAAATACCCGCCTATACACCCTTCGACCCCGCAATTTAACTATTTTCTTGAGATAGTTACCTCTGAAAGTTATGCGGGGTTGAAGGGTGTGCAGGTGGGTATTTTTTCTGGTATTTAGGAAAAGAGAACTATGTTAAGCTCGCAGAAACGGCCCTTTAGTGTTCAACACTGCGCCATCTGCAGCCCTTTGTTCCAACTAGCATCATGTTTTAAACAGAGAAATGAGAGGGTGGGGAGAATAGGCTTGGAGCTGCGCAACTTTCCTAACACAGTGGACAGCCATCTTGATACCTGGGCGAGTTTGTAAATTCACCGTGGAGCTCACCGATGAAAGCCATCGAGTTTGTAAATATAAAAAATCGCGGTAAAACTAATTGAAAGAAAGTTTTGGAGAATTAAAGAGATTAATAAATCTTCATTTTGGACTGGCGATCCTCCTGAAGCCTTACAGGGATTGGAATTGGAAACAATCTAGGTTATATCTAAATTCTGGCTGAATTTATCGCGTTTTTTTTAATTTTTGATGTCTCATTGAATTCATTTCGCATTTTTGTGTTGAAGGAGACTTCTTGGAAACATAGCAGATCAAGAAACGTTTTTTGATTAAATAATTGTAAAAATATGATCAAAAACAAAATTAAATATTATACTTGAGAAAAAAGTTGGGGAGTATTTAGGGTGTAAAATATTGCTCTGTAATCATTTCAAACGGCTGAGAGGAAATTAAATAATAGTTTCTGTAAATAAACATAAAGATGAAGAAAACAGATTTTAAAAGTTCTAGTACCATATTTATCCAAAGGCGAAAAAGTAGGTACCTAGGAAGCAGGAGCGCAGTGAGCTTTTATTGGGCTTATAGATACTTAAGATTTATAGACTATTTTTCTTGCAGCTTCGCCTGCCGTTTTACCCGTTTTTCCTGCTTTAAATGGTCATAACCGATTTTGATTAAGTGAAACCCATGTTCTGCACAGGAGCCCAAGTAATCCAGCTCCGAAGCATGCAAATTTAAAAAATCACACAATTGATAAATTGGTGAGCTCTTGTACAGATTTGTTCTGGGAAAAGCTAGATAAAATGTTTGTTTGTTTCTAGAATTAAAGCGATTCACCGCAAAAGGTAGCTGATTTAAAAGATCAGGACAGTCAATTTTACCTTTTAAAATTTTAAACAAGAATATTTTAATCCTTCTACTACATAAAGACAACCTACTAAATATACCTAATAGATAGTTGTTATCACATCCTCTCAGAAGATAAGTTCCAAACTTTTTAAAAAACATATACTTTTACAATTTTCGTTGGACACCCTCAATGAGATTTACCCAAATGTTGTATTGTGGAGACCAAATTATATTTCCATATTCTAATATTGGTAGGACTAATGATTAAATTAAAATTAAAAAAGTTATCATCTAAAGATAAGACACTACTAAAAGAATTAGTTGGAGAAGTACTAGAATTCACATTGCTATTACTTATATGCATCTCATTTGACTAATGAGTCAAACAAATATAAACTTACATCCATATTTAAGTTTCTGATGTTCCGTGTAATTAACCCTGCTACATTTTGAGCACTTTTAATTTTCTCAATAATGAATTTGTGTCAAAAATTACTCCCAAATCTTTTTTCCACTCGTTTGAGTATTGCATTATTAACTTTGTAGTCAAAGTTAATAACATTCCTGTTAAGGGTATATGACATACATGCACACTTATCCGGGTGTAAAAAAAAAAACATTATCTTGACACCAATCAGAAACATTTGCAAAATCGTTGTGCAGAGATCTACAGTCTTCACACGAGATAATTTCCAAAAACAATTTAAAATCATCTACAAATAATAATCCTGAAGCGCTTTTGACTGCTTTTGTTTATTGGTATAATAAAAAGAAGAGGTCCTAAATTTGAGCCCTGAGGCACCCCCGATGTACTTACATACTTTGATGATTTAACAACACTTCAACTCAACATAATGATATCTGGAACTTCCATTTCCATTAAAGCTTTTAAAATAACTGTGTGGTTTACTTTGACAAATGCCTTTTCCATATCGGTGTAGATCACATCAACTTGGGTTTTTTTATTTAACGATTCAAGGACGTATTGAGAAAAAGACATGAGATTGATTAAACTAGATCTCGTGGGCAAAAAACCATGCTGGTTGCTTGATATTCGACCAGAAACCTCAGAGAAAAGCATATCAAATAAAACTGATTCAAATACTTTTGAAACAGCGCAAACAATAGTAATTGGACGATAGTTTTTAATGTCCTGTCTAGGTCCAGATTTATGCACAGGAATTACTTTACTGAATTTCAATTTTTCTGGATATGTGGAAGTTTTGAGCATTAGGTTAAATAAAAATTTAAGAGGATACAGCAGGGATTTGTTATTAGCCTTTAAGACATAAGCTGGCAACCTATCAGGACCAATAGCTTTATTTGGTTTTAGTTTTATTAAGCTTTTTCCACGTCAACCTGAGATATGACTTTGTTACAAAAAAACGACTTTGGCTCTGTTGGAGAGCAGCAAATTTCACCGTCTACACAAACGTTCTTAAAATAAGTGGCAAAACTATCTGCAATTTTAATTTTTTAAATTTTTTTTTTATCAAGTACATCCGGGCTATTTAAATACGATCAGAAGTGTTTTGGATTTGTTCTAAAGCTACTTTTAAGATTTCGGAAATAATTTGAGTGAGCATCTTTAATTTTAAACTTAATTACAGGATATTTTTTTTGTATTGATTGAAGAACACATTTTTCAAAAATTTCGTACAATTTGTTATAAAAACAATCAAGAGCAAGATTTGCATCCGTAAAATATTTTAACACAATCCAATTTTCATTTGTAAAAAGATGGTACATTAATGTATAGTTCGCTTTTTAAAAATTATATTTAGTTGTAGCTATCAATTTGCAAGTTTTGACAGGATTTTTTGTTGATAATTTAATATTTAAGCAAGGATGGTTCTTGTCAGTTCGCAAAAGTGGTTCATTTGCACACACCACGGTAACATATTCACTTAATGAGATAACAAGATCAAGTAGAACATTATTCACGTTTTTTATGTCATTATGTTGATATAAGTTATTAAATGAGATATAGGATCTTAAATTGACTACAATTTCATTACAAGTCGTCATATTGATGAAGCCCGGGATATTAAAATCACCTCACAATTTTTTCATATCTTCTTTCATAAATTGCGTTGGGGCTACTTGGGACAACGTAGACTAAAACTAAATATAAAAACCTTTTGCCTTCTAACTTAATTGAAACACATAGTGCTTCTTAGTCATCATCAAACATAGCTATTTCAGTGGCATTGAGGCAAGCTCTTAACAGCAACATTATTCTTCCACCATCACATTTACCAGTAAGCAAAAGACTACGATCATTCCTAAACACCAATTATCGTCTTAAATTAATTATTTATTATTAAACCATGTTTCCGTTAAAGCTATGATCATGATGGTTGTTTTATAAATTAACTCCAGTTTTTCCAATTTTGTTTTAGTACCCTGGTGAAAATTTTAAAAATTAAAAAAGTTATCATCTAAAGATAAGACACTACTAAAAGAATTAGTTGGAGAAGTACTAGAATTCACATTGCTATTACTTATATGCATCTCATTTGACATTACAGTATTATTGTTAAAAATATTTGCATTAGGTTCAATATATGTAAGGTTCTTAATATTATTTGCATTAATTATTAGTCCTGATATTCTAGAATTTGTATGCGTATTTGGAGAAAATTTGTCAAAACTCTAAACTAAATTACTGGACCTATCATTAAAAGACAGACATTTAAAAAAAACATAGAGGAGTTGATAATAAAATATATTAGTATGTGTAGTACATTTAAGACAAGATAATACTGTTGATATGCTTGGAACTCTAAAATTTAAAATGTCATTATATCCAGCTAATAAAATAACATAGTCATTTTAATTAAGACTTTGAGTCAAGGCTTCTAAATTTTGAAAAGTAGTTAGCATAGGGTTTGATGACAGTCAGCACATCAAATTTGGGGTCATCAAGTAACTTTCTTAATGCACTATCCAATCCTCTGCCCATTTGATCACATACAATAAGGTTTTATATATGGTTTTAAGCAAGTGGTAACAGAACTCATTTGATTTTGATTTAGAAGAATTTTATGTTGACAGTTTGTTTGCAGTTCAGTTTGGACTGATCTGTTATTCACCTTGCATTTATTTTTACATCCAAGCACGTTATTTTTTGCAATTAATGGATCCCAAGTAATCTAGTAGTGAAAGTAAAGTAATCAGTTCAAACAAACAGACAAAAATTGGATTTTTGGTGTCTATCTACGACGACATTTTTTTTTAAATATTCAATGTGCAGAAATTACCCCTCTAGAGATTTATTATATAGATTACTAAGTGTAATTTACGTAGATAGGGAATTTTACTTTAAATGGTGTAATGTAATGATGTAATTTTTTTAACTTTTGTTGTTTCTTTGACTTTTTTTTAGTATTTCAGTGTTCTACTTTTAATCGCCGTTTTTAATTTTAATGATGTTGATTTAATGGTAGGTACCTACTACTTACCTCGATCTTTTCTTCTGATAAGCATATATTTTCTGTTTGCTGATGTTTTCTGCAGTGCAAGGTATAGCACCTTTAACCACACATTCCATACAGATTTTTCTTTTCTCCAACATTTTTATAACAAAGCTTAATATACAGGGTTCCTAAGCAAATCCTTAGGGGGCCAAGCAGCCGTGTATAAGACGCAGACAAACGGAAAAGCACATTAGGCAGAAAAGGATGGGCATGGGGCGATGTTGTCACTACATCTTACACGTAGTAAATCCATTCCAGGTTGTTGTTTTCTAATGTTTTCCATTTTCATACCTTTAGGACTGGAATAAAAATTGTTTTTGCTCGACTTTAATACCAAACTGATGAAAGATATCGTAAAAAAAAGTATTTTTCGGCTTTTCATTTTGTAACCATTGTCCTTACGCACTGTTTACAGGCTGGGGACTAAGATACATGCAAATGCATAACCTAAAGCGTTCATACACGGCCGGAGAAATCGACTGAGATATTTCTGTAGAAACTTTATCAAGTAAATAGGACGGGTTGACGCCTTCGAACGTCCAACCCGGGTTTTGCACTTTGATTCGAAATTTTTGACCCCCTCCTTATGTGATGTTTTGTAACGGTTTGGCACGCCACTCCCCTAATATTACGTAACGATTTCAAGACCACTACCCCCCCCCCAAAAAAAAAACTTTTCACTTATTTTCATTCCAAATTTTCTTAGTTTCACCCAAATGCAAACGCTGTCGAAAACCCCCCTCCCCCCTACGTAACGTTTTGTAACCCCCCTCCCCCCTATGACCCTTACGTAATTTGTGCACGGCTCCTTTAGTCCCAGTGGAGGAGGGCGAGAAAATTGATATTTTTTTCTTAAAAATTATACTCTTTAGACCTATTTCTTTGCGTTCCCGAAATTACGTAATTTTTGAAAAAAAATTGTAAGCGGCGCCATTTTTATTTCATGCTTTGTTTTTCTAACATTTTTGCCTGCGGCGCCCTTTATCTTCTCACTCGAAATCAAGATCCCCCGTTTTAGGAAAACTGATCCCGTCTCTGTTTCTAAATTTTTTCGAATAAAAGTAGAGTACCCAATGAGCATTTTTGTCTATATAAAAGTTACAGAAAATAATATAAAACCTTCATAAAATAACCACAAGTTATATTATTTAGTGTTGGTGATAATTTTGTAACTCTAATATATCTCTTAAATGAGTAAAAAAGACTTGAAAAACAACTGTTCAACACCAGCTTATAAAAATTTATGGTACATAGTAATGGATAGAAAAACGACATATAGATTTTATAAAACTTCCTTATGATCCCTCAAGTATAGAGATTATTATAAAAAGGTTTTACAACTGTTCTAACAACACTACATAACAAATTAAAGGTTTTTATAGATTTAGAAATATAGATTTTCCATCGTTCTTCCCTTTGCTTGTTATGTATTATTCTTTTTCTTTTTACAATAAAAAAATGTATAAAATGGTGTTCAGCAATCTTCGAAAATAAATAAAAATGAAAGTGAGATAAGCTGAAGCAGGAATATGAATATTTATATACTATAGTCAAATAAAAGCTGTTTTTCAAGTCATCCTACTCTGAAAATCAGCTGCGGTCCCGTGTGTACTGTATAGTTTTCGAAAACACTCACGTAAATTTCATGGGCTCCAAAAATACTTGAGAAAACGAGAAAAAAAAATATTAATTTAAATATCGGTTTTTTTTTCATACGCGTTTTTTTTTTCATACGCGTTTTTTTCTTTCTGGGACAAATATTGAAGTTTGTATCTTGTTCTTAACCCTAACAAGCAATATTTCGATTGAAACACATGTTGAAACCCCATAAATAAGGTATTTATTTAGCCCAAAAACCTATTTTTGTAATCCAAAATGGCGAAAATTTCCGACAATTCTATAAAAAAAACAATACAACTATACCACTGTTTACCTCGTCAACACTTTTATAACCCTTTTAAAAAATGATGCTACTTGGAACAAAGGGCTACAGATGGCGCAGTGTTGAACACTGATGGTCCGTTTCTGCGAGCTTAACATAGTTACCATTGTTCTCTTTTCCTAAATGCATTCCTCGAGAGATCCAGCATACTACACATACCAGGAAAAATACCCGCCTCAACACACTTCAAGCCCGCATAACTGTCAGAGGAAACTATCTCAAGTTAGATTGCGGGGTCGAAGGGTGTACAGGCGAGTATTTTCCGGGGTGTTCACATTTGCCGCCGACCAGCAGTATCAGCGTATGCACTCGACGTTTCACGGTGCGTTTTTGCGACCTTAACACGGTTACTATAAGATTTGGATCTCTTATCTCTCTCAGATTGATGTAATTAAAACAAGATAATAATGGTATGGTATCTCGCAAAAACGTGCCTTTTGATGTCGCAAAAACGCTCGTTTTGAGGTCGCAAAAATGCGCCTTTTGATGTCACAAAATTAACCTTAAAAAATCTTGTTTGTTTTGTTTTTATAATTGCCAAAATAAATCAAAATTGTTTTTTTTTGTTCTAAAAACAGTTGTATTATAATTACTATATAAAGAAATTAATAACAAAATTATAGAAAAAACCTTATGGGCAAAAAAGGTTTATGAATGAGTTCATAAGAATATTACAGACACCAATTTATATAACTATTGTGTGTGAGTTCCCAAGTTTTTATAAGTGTCTCTCGAAATATTTTCAATCTTATCTTATATAAATTTGTTGTTGGTTAATTAAGTTTTATAAGTGGGTTGATAGCAACATTTTAAAAACCAATCTATTATATATCTTTACTTGATAGTTACTTACGGTTTTATAGGTGGGTTGACAGAAAGATTTCAAACACCAATTTATATTGATATAACTTTTGTCACTGATGACTTATATTTTTATAAATATGTTGGTGGAAACATTGTTAACACCAATTTATATAACATTTGAACCGATGACTTCAATTTTTATAAAGATGTCCGTGGAAATATTGTTAACGCCAGTTTTATGTTACTTTAGGGTACCATCAATTTAGAGCCTTTAATAAAACAAATATACAAACTCAATTCTTGTAGGAAACTTCTAAATACCCTAGGGTATCAATGGAACCCTCTTTATAATAATTATATAAATATCTGTCACCAGAAGTTTCTGAAAATGCTCATTGGGTATGACCATGGGGGAAATAATTTTTTTCTACGGTATGACGAAAATTTCGAGAAAGTTGAAGAAAAAAATAAAAAAAGTGGCAGAGCTCAAGTTTTTCGTAAAAAAAAACGTTTTTTGTAAAGAAACAGAGCAAAATAAATCTTCACCCCTTTTTGGGTGTTACAAATATTGGCAGCCCCTTATTTTTCGCTTTTATTCTCCCGCTAGTTTTGAAGAATTGGTTCGCTACATGTTTCGAGATCATGTCATAAAACACCTCGAAAATATCAAATGTAGTGTAGGGCCAGCTTTATTTAAAATCAATAATATCGCAAGCAAAAAGCTCTGCAGGAAAAACAGCGCCGTTTATTGATTTCTTTGGCTGCTAGTGCTAACTGCATGGTTTGGCCGTTTCCGGATAGATGTCACTAGTAGAACAGAATGGAAAGAAATTTAATTAAAAGCGAAGATATTTCTTTCTAATGTTAACAACCTCACTAGTTTATCGCTCAGTATCGTAAATAATGGACCCTACCGCCTCCTTTAAGCAAGAAAAAGCTGTGGTTTGGACCGAAAAACATCTAATTTTTAATTAGATTAGATGTTCAAATCTGGATCTGGTGATCGAGGAGGCCATCGGATATTTCCATACGTGGAAATAATTCTATCACCAAATACCTGACGAAGGTAATTTGTAGTCTGGCGTGAATTGTGGGATGAACAGCCATCGTGCTGAAACCACAATTCGTCCAAATTTATGTTGAGTTCCCTCAACCGTAGTAAAACCTGGTGTTGGAGAAGATCAACATATTTTTGGCTATTCAAATTCCCTTCAATGAAAAAGGGTCCAATAATGTGATCCCCGACAATACCGCTCCAAACATTTAATTTTTGAGGATGTTGCGTTCTAACACTTGCGTGCAGATGTTTATTTTCGCGGGACCAATAGCGGCTATTTTGTGGATTGTGAGAGCTATGAAGTACAAATGTCTTCTCGTCACTAAACAAAACTTTTGATAGGAAATTTTCGTTCCTGTCACATTTATCCCTCATAACCTCACAATATTCTAACCGGCGAAAATAATCACCTGGTTGCAATTCCTGCGACTTCCCAATCTTAAACGACTTGTAGCTGTATTTTTTAGGATCCATTGGCAAGTACTGTGGGGAATATCCAGTGCCTCCGCAATCGGTTTCGTCGAACATGGTTCATGTGCCTCAACGTAAGCGCATACCATTTCGTCTCGTTCCACCCTGTGTGGAACAACGGGATGCTCTGGTATTTCGCCGTCGTGGTAACACTTTCTATAACCATTTATGCACCCGTACCTTTCAAAACGATGATAAATGTTGTAGACAGTTTGAGCCACAGGAACCGGTCGATCTGGAAACGCAAAAACAAAAAGCCCAATGACCTCGTCCGCACTGTCACTTTTTATGTAGTTTTTAATAATAAAAATCTTTGCATCTCGAGTATACGGCATTTTAAAAACACAAAATTTACGAAACTGAAGCGACTCGAAAGGAAATAAAAATGCAATTCCTGTGAATCCCAGTTTTTCCTCGATCACCTCATGGAGTGGCCGCCATCTAGCGGAATTTGCAGACATCTTGTCAACGGTTATTATTGCAACTATGATTTATGCTCACAATGAAAGAGTGGCGACAATTTTTTCTCATGAAAGCAGTCCGGAGATAATAACAAACTGGCACCATTGCTCAATATACCTGTTTCTTTTGTGCGCGCAGAACTTTCTATGCCATTTCTGTTTGATTTATCCCTAAGGAAAATCTTAGAAACCCTGTATATGCCACTACATTTGAAGACAGCTCTGTTAGTGGAATATAGTGTGACGTACAGTCATAGACGTGATCTTCTGGAATCACATCATTTACTTCCAAATTAAATCTTCTCATCATGGATACAGCTGCAGTGAATTCATTTTTTTTTATGTACGGGAATGGTAAAAACAACTGTTGAGTCAATGACACGACAGTTTCCACCGCGTCCACTTACCCTTGTATGTAGCAGTAATCTTCTAAATGCATAGAAAAACTGGAGTGCTGACGGATTTTATTATTCCATGGTGTGGATATTAGTTGGATGGGGTCAAATAATTGAAAAATCAAATTTTTCCTATGCCTACGTTTTGGATATATATTTATCCATCTTCAGGGCACTACAATAAAGGTTTTTTTAAATTAAATTAGTATACATATGTGTATGTATGTAAAATATTTACTTACTGAAAGTGGTGATTTTCCTTGCCAAACTTATAAACTAGTTCAAAGGTCATAACATTAGTCTTCTAAAAACAGTAATTTGGGTTAATAATTTACTTCTTTAGTGCTTAAAATACAGTTACTTTCTGAAACCTTATCATCTTTCGATGTTTAGTTTTTGTTTATCCTTGTTTTTTGTTGCAAGTTTTGCTTAAATTTTTTTTTGATGATCGTACCATATTATACTTAAAGTATTGATTTAAAAAAAAATAATAAAATAAGATCCTTTTATTAGGTACCTTTTAAGCGTCTTTGTATTTCTTTAATTATTTTATTCATGAAAAAGTCGTGTAGTTGGGGGAGGGGGGTGTGAGGACAATTAATGTGTGTGTGGTTTGGCGGGGGTAAGTCGAAAGGGGGGGTTTATTTTTTTTTTTAATTAGTTTTAAAAGATTAAAATATGCTGTACTTAATTCTTCTGTGTCCTGGGTTTTTGTTTACGCTGTTTTTGTTTTTTTGTATAGATATCATTTCTTGAAAGAGGCGCTTTTTGTAATTGTTTTGATGTTTTAAAATTTTGGTTTTTGTGAAATCAAACTTATGTAAATAGCCAGAAGCATGTTCTCCCAACGCACTTTTGTTAGAGGATGTATAAAGTTGCAAAGGTTTTTAAGTATCTACCAGTCTGTCCGATGTATGTGCAATTACAATCTGAACATGAGATCTCATTAACCATCCGTTTCTAGATCTATAAATAATAATTGTTGTTTTAAAATCATCAAAAACACAAATTTACTACAGAACTAATGTGTTGTTGTTGAGAAAAAAGTTCAAAAATATTTTGCACTTGTAAAACTATTAAAAAATTACAGCAGTAACACTCTAAATAAAGAAAATAATCTTTTTTTCATAGATAATAAAAGTAGTCACCTTATACAGCAAAAAAAATCAAGGTGATCTTGACTAAAGGACCCCGCTCACTTAGCATTGCCACTGGCTTTCGTTTGGAATAGGCTGGGCGTTTAACATGTTATAGATCTGTTCTCCCTAATCAACGTTTAAATGGACCTCTTTTTTCAGAGATATAGTTGTTGAAATTTGGAAGTTTCAGATTTTAGGGATTTTTCACTAAAATCAGTTTTTTGCCTGTTTTATTGAATTCGAGTAGCTAACTTGCTACTTTCAGTACACCAGTTTTTAGGTAGAGAACCAGGCTATTGAATGCAGTTGCAAAATTGAGATATTTACGTCATTCTCAGTGGCGGCACCAACTTGAAAAACGTAAAAATCTTTTTTCAAAATGCAATTTTTACTAAAATCGCTGATTAAAAAAGAACAAACAAGCGGGAAATTTCTCAGTTCTTACGTGCCTCTACCTGTCAGCGCAGTTCACAGTTCCCACTTCCAATTTCTGCGTCACAAGCGAGAAATTCTCAGTTGTTACGTGCCTCCAGCGCATTTCACAGTTCTCATTTTCCATTTCTGACGTCACTATCGCGCTTTTGTCCTCACAAGTATGAAATTTCTTTGTTATTGCGTTTTTCGTTTGACTTTATCATGTTGTGAGGTTAAAAACTTAAATATTGGATTAGCTAAATAGCCCAATAGAATAGTACTTTAAAATGGCAAAACTGACTACACAGCCACTTTTCAGGGCTAATTTTGTGTTGGAATTAATATTTCGGTTAATATTTGTCTGATTTTAAAACGTTTTTTTTTGTTGGCTAAACAAAATTATTTTTTTAAACATTTATTCGAATTTTTTTTTGTATTTTGTCATAAAGAAAGTTATGCCTAAAAGACTCCCGAATATATATATATATATATATATATATATATATATATATATATATATATTTCTCTTTGTATAGACTTGAGAAGAAAACTGTTCAAATATAAATTGTAGATATCAAAATTCTCTATATTTTTTTTAAACACTTTTTCTGTATAGTAAAAAATAGCTAGATAGAGTGCTGCAAAGTTGACACTACAAATTCTTAAGGTAAGATTTAACTCCCTTATTGTGTCAAGTTGACCATAACGAACGCCTATGGTTTGTCAAACCAGGAATTTATCAGACCGTATTTAATAAAAATTTTCATCTTAAGAACGATTCACCATAAAAACTGCAATTTGTTGAACCAATTTTTTATCCGAACCTCATTTCTTCAAACCCACTCAATAACAAACTTGAAATTTATAAGACCCGTTTTTAATCGAACCATTGTTCATCAAACTTATTCAATATAAAAGTGGTAATTTGTAAATCCATTTTTACCTCTCAGAATGTACAAAATCAAACCCGTTAAATAAAAGAAAGTTCAATTATAAAATCATTCACTATAGAAACTCCAATTCGTTAAACCAATTTTTATCCGAACCTTATTTCTTCAAACCCATTCAATAACAAATTCGAAATTTATAAGACCCGTTTTTAATTGAACCATTGTCCATCAAACTCATTTAATATTAATTAAACTCGGAATTTGTAATACCCATTTTTAATAAAGTCCGAAATTTGTCAAACCATTATTTTTTAAAACCGGAATTCGTAAGACCCGTTGTTTATCAGAAATTTGTTCTTAACTGGAATGCAAGAGACATCATTACACAAACTATTGAGCATTGAACCCTACTTGCACAAGAATGCGCAATCAATTTAGCAGAAATTTCTGATAAACAACGATTCTTACGAATTCCGGTTTTGAAAAATAATGGTTTGACAAATTTCGGACTTTATTAAAAATGGGTATTACAAATTCCGAGTTTAATTAATATTAAATGAGTCTGATGGACAATGGTTCAATTAAAAACCGGTCTTATAAATTTCGAATTTGTTATTGAATGGGTTTGAAGAAATAAGGTTCGGATAAAAATTGGTTTAACGAATTGCAGTTTCTATAGTGAATGATTTTATAATTGAACTTTCTTTTATTTAACGGGTTTGATTTTGTACATTCTGAGAAACCCTGGGCGTTCGCCAAGACAAAACAAAAGTACCTACTCGCCTATTATTGACAACTGTCGTTAGGGAGTGTTTTTCCATTCTGGAATATTGCAATATTAAATAATATTTGGCGTAGCTACTTTTAAAATTTATTCGTCCTGTATTTCGAGGAAAACGAGGAGATTAATTGTTTGCTTTGATCCTAAGGCGTAAGCCTATTGGAAAGAATAACACGCCAGGACGAACCCGTATCAGGTGACTTAGATAAGTGCCAGTGCGGAACGATGCCTATTTGTGAGTGATTGATAGTTGGAAATCAAAGTGTATGATGGTGTTGAATGATGTTTGGGGAGGGTGACCAGTGAAACCACTCATGAGCCCACGCTGGTTTCCCAGGGCGAAACATCATTTGATCATTTGTCTTATTGCTTTGGTTTTTTGTGTGTTCCTTGTGGGATACTCATCCAAGTTTAAATTTTAGTTTTTTCCACCCAGGATCTTTTTTGATCTTTTGTTTTTAGATTATTTTCGATTGAAGTAACTGATTCGGAGATTTTTTAACTTCTTTTTGTTTTAATCGCCTTAGGAGCGTAACCCTATTGGAAAGATTAAAACGTCAGGATAAACCCGTATCGGGTAACTTGGAAGGGTGCCAGTGCGGAACGATGCCTATTTGTGAGTGATTGAAAGTTGGAAATCAAAGTGTATGATGGTGTTGAATGATCTTTGGGGAGGGTGACCAGTGAAACCACTCATGAGCCCACGCCGGTTTCCCAGGGCGAAACATCATTTGATCATTTGTCTTATTGCTTTGGTTTTTTGTGTGTTCTTTGTGGGATACTCATCCAAGTTTGAATTTTAGTTTTTTCCACCCAGAATCTTTTTTGATCTTTTGTTTTTAGATTACTATCGATTGAAGTAACTGATTCGGAGATTTTTTAACTTCTTTTTGTTTTAATCGCCTTAGGAGCGTAACCCTATTGAAAAGATTAAAACGCCAGGATGAACACGTATCAGGTGACTTGGATAAGTGCCAGTGCGGAACGATGCCTATTTGTGAGTGATTTAAAGTTGGAAATCGAAGTGTATGATGGTGTTGAATGATGTTTGGGGAGGGTGATCAGTGAAACCGCTGATGAGCCCACACTACTTTCCCAGGGCGAAACATCATTTGATCATTTACAGAGGCGTTGGCCCTTTGTGTGTTCCTTCTGGGATACTCATCAAGTTTGAATTTCCGTTTTTTTTCCACCCAGGATCTTTTTTTGATATTTTATTTTTAGATTCTTTTAGGTTGAAGTAACTGATTCGGAGGTTTTTTAACTTCTCTTTGTAATACAATTTTTATTTTACAAATTTATGTAAAAATAATTAACCCCAAATGCCATCCATCAAAAAAATCAATAAAGAAAGCATGCTGATATCTTTGTCTCGTAATCAGGCGGGCGGAGCAAAAAAATTACTAGACCGTGTTTATTCTAGAAAACGTGATTTCAACCCACCGTAGAAATAAAAGGGTTTAAAAAATGGGCTTTACCCTGCGCAACAGAATCCACAAGAAGGGCAGTCATTTGCAACTACAAAATATACAAATGATTCATTAAATAAAGTTTTTATGGTTTTTATTATAAGAAATTAAACTTTCCTAATTTCTTCTTTAAAGCTTTAATTAAAACTTAGATTTTACCATTTTACTTTAGTTTATGTAGTTTATTTAAAAGTTGAAGTCTATTTGAACTTCGTTTGTAAACAAGGGTAGGCCAAATTCAAATTTGTAACGGTTTTTCAAGACAAAATTTTTCATATATTTTTTAACTAATTATCCACTCTAAGTCAAGTGAAAATTTATTCAATAGTCAACTTGTTCAGCCCAAAAAAGCTGCTTTGCCCTCTGTAGTAGCCTGAAACAAAGAAAAACAATATAACTTAAGACCAATCGGGCATTCTAGATCTAAATTTCAAACTCCAAGACTTATAAGTTAGAAAAGTCTTCTTTTATTTAGACTTATTATATCAAATAATACACAGTGACTTTTATAAACCGTGTGAAAAAAGGAAACGTAGTTCTTGGGTAGGTACTTTCGTTCTTATAATAAATAATCTTTTAATTAAAAAAAAAACTTGTAAACAATCAAAAAATATATTTTTTAAGGTATATTATCCATACTTACTAATCAACAAAAAACGGTACGCAGGCCTTTACTTCACAAGACCAGAAAAGTATGACAAGATGGATTGTAAGGGTATCGAAACTGTAAGAAGAGACAATTGTACATTGGTGGTTGATGTTATTAATACTTGTCTACAGAAATTGCTTATTGATAGGTAAGTCAAAACGGCATCACATCTCAAATGTTTTAAACTTGGTTTTTAAATGTTTTTAACTTGGTTTTAAGTCAGTTGCGTAGATTTTTAATGATTTATAAAATTTAGTTTTACAAAATTTAAAAAAAAAACAAAAGTGTCAGCAATTTTGGATCGTGTTTTAGAATTTTTACTTACGCCAGTTAATTTTTGTCTAGATTTAGGTTTTGCTTGCCAAGATATTATGAATTTCGCGACAAACTTAATAAATTCACTAATTTGACAAATTTTTAGAGACCCAGATGGTGCTGTCAATTACGCAAAACAAGTTATCTCCGACCTGTTACAAAATAACGTCGACATATCTCAGTTGGTGATCACAAAAGAACTTACAAAGTCAGACTACTCCGCTAAGCAAGCTCACGTGGAACTGGCCAAGAAAATGACCAAGAGAGATCCTGGGAATGCGCCGAAATTAGGTAATTAGGCGGTTTAAGTTGGTCATAGAACGTACACGTATACTCGGAATATAGCTTAATGTTCATGTCTTCTTTATATATGTAAAAAAACAAGTCCCATCTATTAGTGAAGGGGCATGTGAAGTCCGTGGGATTTTGAATGAAGGAGTTTTGTGACTATATGGGATTGATAGCTCTTTAGTCACATAATCAAGTGTTACCGAGTGTTTTGTTCGCATCCGTGTAGAAGGGGTTGATATGACGTCATCTTTTAAGATGGCGGCCAAAAATAATAAAAAATACAACTTTTTCAACCGGGGCATGACTAAACTCGATTCCATATAATTCGACGACGAGGATTCCAAAAAATTAACTTTCAAGGTCATCCGGCCATTTTCTGTACAAAAAATCTTAATAATTCGACGTTTGGTCAGACTAACTTCAAATGTACCCAAATGTACCTCAGACTATTAGGGATATTTGCCAAATTCGATCCTGGGAGTTTGATGCAATTTGAAGCTTCATGACCGTGAAAAATACCCTAGCAAAATTAACATATTGCAAAAATAACATACTAAAGGGCGCTATTCATCAACTATTAAAGGGAAGAGGACCAAATTTGGCAAGAGAAAGATAAGATGGTAAACAACAATATTGTTAAAAACAATTTGGTTCAGCTATTTATTTTATTCAATTTCGTAAAAAAGCAAAAATGACAAGGTGGCCATCAATTCTTGTTGACTTATCGCCACTTACTATGAAAAAAGTTAAGTTGATGCATTACCTTGATTGACCTTGAAAATACCATGTATAAGTGGAAAATCACCTTTTTGTAATTTTTCCAATTTACCACTACGCAAAAATTTTAAGTGCGGAAAATCAAATTAATAGGGACTTATCGGTACATAAAGTCGGCATAGCCTGACTTTAATAAAGACGGCACTGTTTTTGACAATTCCGCACGAAGTTTAAAAGGATTCTGACATTGTTGTTGTCTAAATATGTCATCTTTGCTATCAAAATAATGTCGACTTTCATAATATTTGTGCCTGCCTTTAATAAAGGACCGCATTAACTTTAATTTGTCAACTTTAAGAATGGCACAATATGAGCATGTTTAGATCACATGTTTATGTGGCAAAAATGTCAGAAACCTTTCAACCTTCGTGCGGAACTATCAGAAATAGTGCCGAGTCAGGCTATGCCGACTTTATATACCGATAAGTCCCTAATATCTTAGCCATAACTAAAAACTTCATTTTGAACCTCCCTACCATTGTTTTTTTGATCTGGCGTCCAAGATGTTTATGCTATACCCCGGTAAAAATGACCTAAATGCTTGTCATTTTTATTAAGTTTAGGAACTTTCTACACGGATGCGAACAAAAGACCCGGTGGCACATGAATGTGTAACTAAATAGCTCCAACCTCACCCTTGAATTTTACTATGAATGTTAATAAACAAGTATAGTTATGCCCTACTGGCATAATTACAATTTTTTATGCTTTTTTGACCGCCATTTTGGAAAATAGCATCTAAAACACGGTCCAGTATATGGTAATATATATCTAACTTCTGCTAACTCTCTCATGAGTAATTTAGATGACTTTATTGGCCAGACGAGTGAGTAGAACATAAAATTGACAGTTCCGAAACTTAATAAAAAAGACATAAAGGTCATTTTTACTGGGGTATAGCATAAACACCTTGGACGCCAGATCAAAAAAAAAATGATAAGGAAGTTTAAAATTATGTGTTTAGTTATTGCTAAGATGTTAATTTCATCTCCGGCACTTAGTTTTTGCGTAGTGGTTAATTGGAAAAAACACTACAAAAACCTGCTTTTTTTACTTGTACATGATATTTTTAAGGTCCATCAAGGTCAAACATCAACTATACTATTTTTTATAGTAAGCGGCGACAAGTCAACAATAATTGATGGTCACCTTGTCATTTTTGTTTTTTACAAAATTGGATAAAATAAAATTTGGTTGTATGTCGCCATTTTGATATATCAGCCGCCATATTGAAACGCATCATAGCTGAACCAAATTTTTTTAACAATGTTACTGGACTCGACCTTCTTATCTTTCCTACCAAATTTGGTCCTCTTCGCTTTAATAGATTATTAATAGCGCCCTTTAGTATGTTATTTGTTATATGTTAATTTTACTGGGGTATTTTTCAAGGTCATAAAGCTTCAAACGGCATTAAACTTAAAGGATCGAATTTGGCATGTATGTCTAATAGTTTGAGGTACATTTGAAGTTAGTGTGACAACACGTCGAATTATTAAGATTTTTTGAAGACAAAATGGCAAAAATCTTGTTTTTTGCGATTTTCAAGGTTATTTAAGGTCGGATGACCTTGAAAGTTATTTTTTTGGAATCCTCGTCCTCGAATTATATGGCATCGAGTATAATCATGCCCCGGTTGCGATAGTTGTATTTTTTATGATTTTTGGCCGCCATCTTGAAACAAACATATCAACCCCTTCTACACGGATACAAACAAAACACCCCGTAACACTTGATTGTGTGACTAAAGAGCTATCAATCCCACATAGTCACAAAACTCCTTTATTCAAAATCCCACGGGATAGAAATTATCGTCATATGCCCCTACACTATATGCGTTATTGCGCTTTTTAATCAAGGTAACTTTTACCAAAAAATATACAATAACAAGACCGCCACCTTACAGTCAAATATGACTCCCAAAAAAGTAATTTAAAAGTAGTAACCCCTTCTATGTTTCGGTATCAGTAAGTTTTTTTCACAAGGTTATCTGTAGAGAGCGCCACCGTCGTTACACCGTTTGGCGGGACTTGAGTTTTTGGTTGTTGCCAGCGTTTAAAGTTAAAGGCGTAATACATGTGATGAAGGCTATAGAGCGCCTACCGCAAATTTTTCCGCCAGCGGTAATGGCCGCGCGGTTTATGCTGCAGTGAATTTCAGATGTTGAGTTATTTTATACTTAGCTCGCAGGTTCGAAATCTGCGAGAGACATATTTTTTTTTTGTAAAAGATAATATTTTAAAGTTGAATTTTGAATTAACCAGAAAAATTAATGCTATCAAAAAATGTATTTTTCCTACTAGTGTGCATAAACGTGCACTTTTACGCACGCATTTGCGTGCGGAAAAGAACTTTTCGCGCACGGCGTACGTAAGTTGCATTTTCCGCACGCGTGCGTAAAAGTATTTTAGAGCACGCCATGAAAAAAAAAACAATAACGTAAAAATGATGATGATAAATGATATTAAAGCAAAAACCCAAAACAGTGAAACACTTCTTAGAAACCAACATTTAAACTTAAAAATATAGAGTGACTGTAATTTATAGATTCGAGTAGCTGCAAAACTTTAACAAAAAACCAGAGTGCGTAATAGTATATTACATATCTATAGTGTAGAAAGTGACAAATTTCCCACGAAAGTGGATATTTTTGTGCGAGGCGGTAGGCGAGTGGAAAAACACCATAGTGTTAGAAAGTCACTCTCTCTCGAGTTATGTACGCTATTTTTCCTACGAACACTTAAGATTTAAAATTTCTGTAATTATTGATATTTTATTTTTTACAAAATGTATTGAAACTACTTTTTCGTACATGTGTGGAAATAGTTATTTACCTAATTAGTGCAAAAAGTGATACTTTTCAACACGCGACGCGGAGCGGAGTTCGGGCAAGTCGTCAAGGACGGAAAAGACACTTTTCGCACTGTCAGGTGCAAAATTTTTCCTACTATCGTAAAAACCATCT
Organism: Oxystoma pomonae; assembly: GCA_963921995.1. NCBI lineage: Eukaryota > Metazoa > Arthropoda > Insecta > Coleoptera > Brentidae > Oxystoma > Oxystoma pomonae. The sequence goes on from OY998167.1 coordinate 64,617,306, forward strand.
AGACAACATTATATTTTAATTTTTAGGTATTAAAATAGCAAAAAACTGTTTTGTTTGCATTTTCTTTACATTTGAGTTGAAAAATGTATCTAAAAAGTTGAATTGGACCTAAAAAATCGCTAAAAAAAACGTGCGTGCGAGAGATTATTTTCCGCACGCCGTGCGGGAAAGACACAAGGTAAATCCATTCCCGCACGGCGTGTAGGAAATGTAACATATTTACGGAAAATTTATGTTGACAGTTGACAAATGCTATTTTTTATTGTGTCAAGTCTGACGTTCTATCAGTGACATATTACCATACACACTTCCATACATGTACGGAAATATTTCTACACACGTGTGAAATTTAAAGGTTTCTAAGGAACAATACTGTGTAAAATCGTGAAATTCATTATTTTCGTATGTAGTCGTAGGAAAAACTATTTTTCACGTAAGTACGCTTTTTTTAAATTAAGTTTTGAGTCCAATTTGACTCTTTAGAACCAGGAAAATACTCATATACTATACACGTACTTATGTATTTAACCTAAGGATTTGTAATAACAAAAACAAAAATGAAAATTTGTTCGTTGTTGCAAACATACTAATAAATCCTCGAAATCAATTAAGACTTCAAAATTAGTTCTTTTTTAAAAATATGGTTTTTATATTTTACCGCAAGCAAGAAATTGTGTATTTTGTCAACAACAATAACATATTAAAATTTTATCCAATTCGGTTAAAGGTATAGTTTTAAAAAATTAAAAATTTTTGGGGTTTTATATAACTTTTTCTCTTTAGGCAGAGGAGTTTGCAGCTGGGTCAAGTTTAGCACCCCAGACACCCAGAAAGCTTTTGTCAAGAATTTTAATGTGCAGATTTTGCACACATCCATTGTACAGGATGCACACCCTCTCTCAAGCTTCTGTGGCTATTTTTATTTGGGAGGACTAACTTGACATTTGCCTCCCCCCAGAGTATATTAGGTACAATTTTGCACACTAATTTTAAAATCAAAATGGATTTCGTAAGGGGAAAGGGTAAATAAAAACAAAATCAGTGGTTAGTGAGCACGCCTTCAAAAAAACTCGAGTCTATGGTTACCATTTCCTTTTTTGGAGACATGCTCACTAATCATTTTATATTTTACTAATTTAAAAGTTTTGTCAACCCCCGGGAACCCTCCGAAGGGTTCTAAGGGATTGGCAAAATATTAAAATAGATGTGCCAAATTTTGCAAAATTGGACCTTCCGAACAGAATAAACATTTTCAAAATGATATATTATGGTTATTGTAAACCCTTCTGCGGTTTCCTAGGGGGTGTACGAAATTTTATAATAGGTGGGCAAAATTAGATCTTTTGAACGTTATAAAAAGAAACTCGAAAGCCTTACTCTGAGGGTTTGTGAAGGGAATGCAAATTTCAAAATGACTGTGGAAAATTACATCTTTCGAATCAAATTTTTTCAATATCTTTTGGGGGAAGAAAGGAAATGAAAATATTTACCTCTATTTATACCCTCTCAGGGATAAAATTCTTAAATATCCCTTTTTATCCTACATTGCCAGACCCATACGACTAGGAACTAGGGTATTCTCGATATCTATATACGCACCTAGTCAGTGGCGGTGTGTGACAAGTGGCAAAAAAAAGTTATATGCAAAAGTTCTAAAATTAATGTAACTCTTGACCCAATAAGGCGCCGCAGGCGAAAAATTTTACTGTTTTTATGGCGATCGCCCCCATCGTCCCCCCTGGGACCGTCACTGACCTAGTTGAAAAAAATGTTTTGTTTACACACTTTTCACACGTAAGTAGAGATAGGTAGCTATTAAACCGGTCTATATCTATGGTTTTTAGTCAGCAAACTACTTTAAGGGTAAAAAATATAGCACAGGCTCGTAGGTAGAGTTGGGACCGAAATTTCACCAAAAAAATCGCAAAAAAATTTACGACAAAAAGTGACCTTAAAATTTATTCTAAGCGAATCGAAATATTTCTTTCTGTTGGCCTATTTTATATTTTTTGTCTGCCTACAGTGGCAAAAATTACAAAAACTAGGAATAAATTTCAACGCTTTTATTATACCTATCTATTTATTTAGAGCTTCCAACATATCAACACACACCTAAATATTGTGTCTTGAATAATCGCGAATTTTATCGTGAATTTTTTTCTTATTTATAATAAGAACCTGCATGTCCGTAACCAAAAAGAAAAATTTCTAAAATAAATATGTATACCTAAATCAATCCCCTTTCATCCCCCCAATCCTCTCTTCACCATGAACATTTTTTTCCTCCAAATATTTAGAAAATAAATGTATTTAATTTGGTTAACAAAATCTCCTAAAAAATTAACCACAAGTTTTTAGGATATCCGAGCAGACACTGTTAAGCTAAAGAAAATTGTTTAAAAACAATTTCTCAAATAAATTATATACCTAAATGGGTAAATACATAGGTGGGTATGTCGGCATATGCATTATTATATATTAGAAGTCATCGAATGATTATAGTTTGGCAACATTGCGCGCGAATTTACAGAAATCTTGTGAGGAAATCAGTCAGTTCATTCGTTTTACACCAGACGGGGCCAGCTGCCGGGCCGTCCCCCTTGTTGCGACCGCACTTCGCCCATGGTCGAAAAGCGGTTCGGATTTGCCCTATACGGTGGCGGTTCTTGTTATTCTATATTTTTTGCTTTTACGAAATGTATTACGTTCAGACCAGACGTTAACTAACACCTTTTATGCAAACTAAAAAAATCTTTTTAGCGAAGCCATACACAATGAGGTCCATTTTTAACCTCCGATGCGTATGCGAAAAAAGAGGGAAGTTTGAGCCCTATGTCTGTGTGTTTGTGCGCATGTAGGTCCTACAGGGAGTGTTCTAAGCTATTTTTGATAAAATAGGTCTACTAGTTCTAGATATAATACGCTCTCTACACACAGTTGTCAAGGAATTTGAGATATAGGACGCGATTCTTCAAAAAACCATCCATTAAATACAAGTTTACACTAACTGCTTCTTTGTCAGGAGTAATGTTCCAGTAAATAAAAAATATGTCAATTTTAAGTTTTGTAGACAGTTTTTATGGAAAACCCTTTTTCTTCATTTAAAAATGTATGTTACTGAGCTTTTTTTTTGCGTGTAAACAAACCTTTAAAACTTTTCACACAAAAAACCATAGAAAGCCATAGAGTATGTCACAGTCAATGTTCAGAAAAGTCACACAAATTCTGTAATTTTCGACACTGTTTATTGGTACGCGTAGTAGGAATTTAGCTTCGATGTAAAACTAGTTCTGCAGAATTTCTTTAAAATATTAAATTTACAAAATGTTATTAAAAAAATGACGGGGTTTTCAACATTAGGATAAATACCAATGACCCAGTGTTTTTATTTTAAATTAGGCAATAAGTAAAAATCGCCACTTTCCAGATTTGTGACGGGTGATATTTTCTGTCGTTTCTGAATAATCGCGACCATGATGACAAATATAATCTGGTGTAACTTCTGAACCGTTCATCCTATTATGATGCAATTTGGTGCGTAGGTGTAGATTATGCACTAGTTTCTTTCTGTTCCGTAACAAAAAAATCACTTCAGGGACGGAGAAAATAGGGGTAGTTTTTAGAAAAATTCGCATGGTTGTTTTATTTTGGTTGTTTCTTTTAATAAAGAGGATTTTTTAAATTTTGTATATTATTTATAGAAATCAATGTTTGAGAGATTTTTGTTTGCAAAGATTGGCATGTATTTTTTGTTTGAACAGGTGACAGAATACCTTACGTAATAACGGCAGCAACTAAGAATGCCAAAGCGTTCGAGAAAGCGGAAGACCCGATCTACGTACTGGAAAATAACATTCCGATAGATGCCAAATATTATTTAGAAAACCAGCTGTCAAAGCCCCTGATTAGGATATTTGAACCGATTTTAGGCAGTAATGCTGAGTCGATACTTTTACGTAAGTTTTTTTTTAACTTGATTAATCAATAGATGACAGAACTGCTAACAGCAATCGATGCGTGCGTTGGGATGGACGTAACGATATGTTCATCACTTCGTACGCATATTGCTGTCAGCTTTTGTGTCATCGCACCCGTCAAAAAAGCGGGCATCGTTCGAAACATGGCATGAGCAAGTCAAAAATGTAGTGTATTTTGGCTTTATTTCGAACGCGATACGTATACCGATACCGATGCGTTGAAATATTTACTTTAAGTGTCTACTATAACGGCTGTTTCCTTACATTTTCCGAAAAAAAAAGCCGTAGCGATAATTACTCTCCTAATCAAATGCAGAGCCAAAAACTCCTTTAGGCGTGAGCAGACTTTGGCCTTGCCCAGGGCAAACCCTGATTTGAAATAATTTTTTTTGGTTTTCAAAGTTATTAGTTTTCAAAGTTATTATTGTTATACATTTTGCGATCCTTGGGTTATTATAGCATCTCATGGTTATATGGGACAAGCAAAGTTTGTCCTCCATGATAAGTAGAGTTATGTAAAAAGTCACGTGACCATCAATCATTGTTTATGACAGGTGGCGAGCACACAAGGACTAGAACTGTAGTAACATCTAAAGTGGGCGCCCTAGCCGCCTTCACCAAAAAGAAGGAGGTTTGTCTCGGTTGCAAGTCGGTGCTGCCAAAAGACCGGGAAACTGAAGCGGTGTGCGCATATTGCCAACCTAAAGAGGCCAGTATTTATCAGCAAGAATTGGGCCATCATAGGATGCTCGAGGATCGTTTTGCATCACTTTTTACAGGTAAGATGTTTGTCTTTTTTACGGAACTATCCAATCCAATCCAAGTGCGGAAAGTGATACTTTAACCGTGCTTTAACCGTTGGCCGAACTCCGCTTCGTTCCGTTCAAGCCGTCAAGGGCGGAAATGACACTTTTAGTAAATGTTAGGTATAATATTTTACCTACAAGCGTCTTATCATTCAAAGAACCGTTGAATTTTAAAAAGACTAACGAAAAAAAGTCTTTTTTTAAGAATAATTTTACCTGCTCACGTGCGTTAAAGTGCACTTTACCGCACTGATTTGAGTGCGGTAATATGTACTTTACCGCATTGAGTGCGGCAAGTTACTTTACCGCACTCAAAAAAAAAAAAATATCCAAATTAATAAACTCTAGATTTCACGCTATTACAGTGTATACTCTTTAAAATTAATATTATTGGAAAAAAAATTATTATGTTTTTATAAGGGGTATAAGACGCTAGTAGGTAAAATTTTGTACCTAACACATGCGTAAAGTGTCTTTAACGCAGTTGACGGTTTGCCCGAACTCCGCTTCGTGTCGTTCGTGCAACTGCCGTCGCGTGCGGTAAAGTATCACTTTCCGAACTTGCTAGATAAATAACTATTAAATAGAATATAGGTACATTGCAAAAGTGTTTTAGCTATTATAATTTTCCAGATTTTTATTTTCTGAGTGCGGTAAAGTAAAACTTTCACATCAAATCAAGTGCGGTAAAGTGTTCTTTACCGCTTGTAGGTAAAATGTGTTTAGATCCGATGTTTGATTGTTACCTTATGACTCAAAAAAACGGTTGGTTTGAAACTAATACAGTTCTTGCCTCCCCAACACCAAAAATAATCCTCATAAATAAAATTTCAGTTAAATGGTTTTGATTTTGGATAGCAGAGCTTTTACATTTTATGGTACTTTTTTCCATCTTGCATAAAAAAAAACAGGGTTCCCACTCTTCTCTGACTATCAGTTAAAGTCAGTAAATGACAAAAATGGACCTTGAAATCAGTGAATGTCAGTAAACTCGCTCCTTTAGACCCTAATTTTTTCATTTGGAAAATCAAAAAAATTAAAATCATCCTCAAAAAAAAAACAACACTGCGGTAATAACAGGTTATCCACTCCCGTTTCAGTACCCTTTCATTGTTTGTGGCGGCCATTTTAGTGCATATGTCGAAAAGGGTACTAAATCAGAAGTCGTTGGCTGGTCTATATATCGCACTGCTTTATTAATTCAAGTAGTGGCCTTATTTATTTGACCCTTTTTTTCTTATTCTTTGCTGTGCGTTAATTTAATTATCTCATCCGATCATTCCGATTCATCTGTTTTATCAACTAAACATGGGTTATAAAGAGTGAGTAGCTTGTGTAAATGTAAATTTAAAACAAAGATACGTTGGACGGATAGCTTAATCAGCTTAAGGCTATTACTAAAATAAGAATTAGAGGTTAGAATTTAATTCGACAAAAACAATTTTTTTCATGTTTTTTGTCTTTTTAACTTTATTATGAGCGACAAAAAATGGCGAAAAAGAAACATACTTCCAAGACATCTGGTAAACCGAATTGTCAGGTATGTTACCTATTCCAGACCACCGAACTCAGTTTCGATGCCAAATATGCCAAACTACAAGTAATTTGAGCAATATCAGGAGAATGGTTCTAATAAGCCATAGTAAATCAAAAACTGGAAAAGCAATCCATGCTGCCAAAATTAACAATCACAATGTATTAGGAAAGTTTTTAAAGACGCAGAACAATAACCTTGACAATACCCCAATTCCAAACAAAAAATTTTATTCCTAGTCTTATTTCCTAAAATAAAAAAAATAAAAACATTATAGAATGACGTGTTTTAATTTAAAAAGTCAGTGAAAAAAATTATATATATGTAACTGGAAAGTCAGTAAATTTAAAATGAAAATTTGCGTGGGAACCCTAAACAAGAGAGATAAAAATAAGACACGTCTACAATAATATTTAACCACATAGTATTATGCATTAACAACATCTTACTCTACTTTTTTATTAATTAATTTTTATTAATTTTATTATTTTTTTTATAATTTATTTAATTTTGTAATAATTAATTACATTAAGCAACAAGTTTTCAAGTTCGTAAGTAAAAAAGAGTTTCGATTGTTTATGACTGAAATAGAGCCAAATGTTTTTTTTTAATTTTCCTACATCCTCGCTTAGGTCGTACATAAAAAATAGGACCACAATGTTCAATCATCGTCATCAGACAGGGAACTAAAAGTGTATTATCAAAATATTAATGGTTTAAGAACAAAACTACAAGATTTTGCAGTAGCTGTTAATACTGAAGACTATGATGTGCTAATGATAACAGATTCATCTCTTCATGCAGATATCCATGATAATGAAATCAACATTACAAACTATAATATCCATCGTGCTGATCGAACCTCTAACACTAAACCTTCCACTGTGAAGGGATACAATAATACATACAAAATTGAATCTAGGTTTGATAATTTGGGAAAACCACAATTTTGTTTGGTTGCACATATTTACCACCAAACTCCAACAAAGAACAATACAAAACCTATGTGGAATCTGGAAGAAATCTTTCAAAATAAAAGTTTATCGCTGTCTTTTTTTGGGAGGTATTTGTTTTTTAAACTATGATTATTTTTATAGAGATTTTAAACATGCAAACTATAAGCTAGTCAATGAATTATTAGGGTTTTATGACTGGAACAAAATAATAGATGTACCTGATATAAATGAGGCAACTGAACTGTTTTATAAAATCCTAAATTTTATTATAGAATCCACCATAACTATGAAACGTACCAAGAGTAGAGTGTTTCCAAGCTGGTACTTGAATGAATTAAAAGAAACAATACTTAACAAGAAAATAGCACATAAAAAATACAAAAAAAACTCATTCCCAAGAAGATTATTTAAATTTTTCTAATCTACCTAAAGAATAAAAAAATCTTCGTGTTAAATGCCACAAAGATCATTTTACCAATCTCGAAGAAACTGTCAGTAATAAAAAGGCATTCTAGAACCGTGTTAACACAAAAAGAAAAAATCATGATATACCAAACATGATTCAATTTAATGGTAAAACATCCAATTCATTAACTTATAGCTAATTAAAATAATGACAAATTAAGCTAATCACTTTTCTTATGTCTTTTTAAGTTTCTCTTAAGCCTCTGGTTCTTCTCGACAAAGCGTCCAACAGTAATCCGCTAACATTGAAACATTCCACTTCCCTTGGTATCTTTTTTCCATATTTGAAATTACTTGATGGAATCGTTCTCCTTGTTCGTCACTTAAATCTCCATAGTTTTCGAGGAAGTAGTCTAAGTGAGAGTGTAGAAAGTGTATTTTTAAGGACATATTACATCCCATATTTGGTTACCACCATTCTAAAGGCTCCCATGCCTCTTTTTGAGGCCCCACAAAAATTCCCTCTTTAATCTTGGCTTTTTTTATTCTGGGAAATTGTTGTCTAATGTGTCTAATTGGTAAGGCAGGAAGATCTCTATTCATAGTTTTAACGAAGTTTTTAAATATGCCAAGTCTGATATATAACGGCGGAAGTAATATTTTATTTGAAGGAACTAAAGGATTGTTCGTAATATTTTTCACTCCCGTTACAAAAGATTGTCTTTGTGGCCAATTTCTTCTGTTAGCTCGGCTAATCCATTCGCATAGAAAACAACAGTATTTTGTATACCATGACAATACGTTAACAGCATGCGCCAGCGTAAAAGATTTATGGTTCGTAGACAGGTATACTGCCCGTATCATGTAAACATATCCTCGGAAAATATTTTAAGCGATGGATTTGTATCGAGCAGGTCAAAATCTATAAGACTGAGCTATTTTTATTGCCGACCTTTTTTCTTTTGCTTACTTTTACTTTTGTGACTCCATCTCTCGGTAATTGTTGTTGTTGTTGGAAGGGTTCAATAAAGCATGGAAATCAATGTTTTCTATTCGGTCCTTTATTGGACCATTCTCAGGGCACTCGCCGATCACTCATTATACTTAGGGGACATACGGCTACTATGACTTACGCGGGCCTTTTGATGAAGATTTTACGAAATTTATTTTAACCGATTACTAATGGATCCACCAACACTGCCTAACCTGTTAACAGCCCCAAAAATGCTGCAGTCAATTAAGGTTAGTGCTCGGGTTAGGGTGTCAATTTTTTTTTTCTTAAATTCAGACGGTTTTAGCTAGAGCAACGAAATTTGGCACATATATTGGGCTTCCGGGAACGTACCTTTGTGCGTCATAAAAATTACATATGTGGCCCGTAGGGGGCAACAGGGACCAAAATGTGTTTTTAAACTATCCCTTATAGCTTCCATACTAATGCACCTGCACCTACAAGTCTACTATACCGAAAAAAATTTCGTAGCTGTTAACAAGGCTCCTAGGTTAGGGGTCAAAAATTTTGTTGATTTCAATTAAAAAGTATAGACTCTTAAAATGTAAGTGTTTTGACTCGAACTTGTAAGTGCCAAAAAATTTTGCACTTTCAATTTGGTATAGTAAATTTTGAACAAGTTGTTCGAGATTTAAAACTTTTAGCCCCTATTTAGGGGTCGCCCCTAGGGTTTGAGATTTTTATATTACACCAAATTCATGAGTTTTATATATGCATACGGAGTGTTTTCTTTTCTTTTGAGATTGGCTGAAAAATACGTGAAATATAATTTTTAGACCCTAACCTAGGGGCTTTGCTAACAACCATGACATTTTATAGTAGACTTGTAGTTTTAATAGTATGAACCACCAACTGACTAAGATTCAGATGTGAAGGTGCATTAGTATGGAGGATCTGAGGGATAGTTTAAAAACACATTTTGGCCTCTGTTGCCCTCTAGGGGCGACATATGTAATTTTTTTATGACACACGAGGGTATATTGCCGGAAGGCCAACATATGTGCCAAATTTCAATTCTCTAGCTTAAACCGTCTGAATTTAAGAAAAAAAAATTGACACCCTAACCCTACTTTTTCACTGCAGCATTTTTGGGGTCTATTAGTAATCGATTAAAATAGGTTTTTAAAATGTTCATCAAAAGTCCCACGGAATACACTATTCCCCCTAAGTATTAAATGTTGTAACATTGTAACATTTCTTTAAATTTTGACTTAAATTTTGACAAGGTGGTCGAATTATACTAAATATTTTCTTAAAAATCCATGGTTTTGATCTAATGAACGTTTTATCCAAAAGAGTTTCAATAACTAGCGTAACGTTTTTCGACCTAATTTATTTTTACTGGTGTTTATTGAAATGCTTCAATAAAACTATATCCCTATTAATATATCCCGATTGCAACAATATTTTGTCGCTCGTCGTTATGTGCCCTCACTAAATAAGATTGTGGGGTTCGTCCCATAGCAGTTGGTATGTGTTTTCGGAGATTAATAGCAAAAATTATTTGTTCTTAACTTTATACTCAAATATAGAAATTTAGTTTGCCTTCATCAACTAGCTTTTGCTTTAAAATCATTTCATTAAGACGATACTGGAAATTCTTTTCAAAATTGATTTTATTAATGCCTTCAATATGATTGACAGAGCCGATCTTCTACATAAAGTTAAAACAAATACACCAGAATATTTTAAAGAACCCTGCCATTTTCCCCAATATGTACAGCATGATGATGAATGAGCATTTTCAGAAACCTCTGGTGACAAAAATTTATATAATTATTATAAAGAGGGTTCCATTAATGCCCTAGGGTATTTAGAGGTTTCCTACAGGAATTGAGTTTGTATATTTGTTTTATTAAAGGTTCTAAATTGATGGTACCCTAAGGTAACATAAAACTGGCGTGAACAATATTTCCACGGATAAAAATTAAAGTCATCGGTAATAAATGTTATATAAATTGGCGATAACAACGTTTCCACCAACATATTTATAAAAATATTAGTCATCAGTGACAAAAGTTATATAAATTGGTTTTTGAAATCTTTCTGTTAACCCATATAGAAAACCGTAAGTAACTATCAATTAAAGATATATAGATTGGTTTTTATGTTGCTATCAACTCACTTATAAAAACTTGGGAACTCACACACAATAATTATATAAATGGGTGCCTGTAATATTCTTATGAACTCATTCATAAACCTTTTTTGTCCATTCTTTCTATAATGTTGTTATTAATTTCTTTGTATAGTGGTTATAATACCACTGTTTTTACAACAAAAAAAACAATTTTAATTTATAACAAAACAAACAAGATTTTTTTAGGTTAATTTTGCGGCATCAAAAGGCTCGTTTTTGCGAGATACCATATCATCATTATCTGAGATAGTTTTCGATGACGGATATCGGGATCGAATGCATTCTACACCCGATTCCGACCAGCGTTTCCCATGCGCGGCCACCTTGACTCAAAAAACTCATCACGTCGACCGACATGAACTTGTATAGGCAAATCTCGCTTAGACTACGTGATCCGTGTTTTGATTCGGGGAGCTCACGCATAAGAAACCGGGGTTTAGAAAAAGAGAAAAATATAGTAACCGTGTTAAGTTCGCAAAAATGCACCGTGAAACTTCGAGTGCATACAGTGTTCACGGCTGGTCGGCGGCAATTGTGAACACATCACCTTACGACGCGACGGAACGCAGCCTCAAGGTCCGTTTCTGCGAGTTTGACATAGTTACTATTATCCTCTTTTTCTAAATGCATTCGTCTGAGAGAGATCCAGCATACCAGGGAAATACCTGCCTGTACACCCTTCCACCCCGCAATCTAACTAGCTTCTTGAGATAGTTGCCTCTGACAGTTATGCGGGGTTGAAGGGTGTGAAGGTGAAGGTGTATGCTGGATCTCTCTCAGACGAATACATTTAGGAAAAGAGAACAATGGTAACTATGTTAAGCTGGCAGAAACGGACCTTCAGTGTTCAACACTGCGCCATCTGCAGCCTTGTTCCAACTAGCATAATGTTTTAAAACGTTGATAAAATAGTGTTGGAAGAGGTAAACAGTGGTATAATTGTATTGTTTTTTTTTATAGAATTGTCGTAAATTTTCGCCATTTTGGATTCCAACAATAGGTTTTTGTCCAAAATAGAAACGTTATTTATGGGGTTTCAACATGTGTTTTAATCGAAATATTGCTTGTTTAGGGTTAAGAACAAAATACAAAATTCAATATTTCTCCCAGAAAGCAAAAAACATATGTGAAAAAAACAGTATTATTTAAATTAACATTTTTTTCCCCGTTTTCTCAAGTATTTTTGGAGCCCATGAAAATTTTGTGAGTGTATTCGAAAAATATACAGTACACACGGGACCGCAGCTGATTATCAGAGTAGGATGACTGGGAAAACAGCTTTTATTTAACCTATAGTATATAAATATTCATATTCCTGCTTCAACTTATCCCACTTCCATTTTAATTTATTTTAGAAGATTGGTAAACACCATTTTATAAATTTTTTATTTTAAAAAGAAAAAGAATAATACATAACAAGCAAAGGGAAGAAAGATGGAAACCTTTAATTTGTTATGTAGTGTTGTTAGAACAGTTGTAAAACCTTTTTATAATAATATCTAGTCTTGAGGGTTCATAAGAAATTTTTATAAAATCTATATGTTGTTTTTCTATCCATTACTATGTACCATAAATTTTTATAAGCTGGTGTTGGTCAGTTGTTTTTCAAGTCTTTTTTACTCATTTAAGAGATATATTAGAGTTATAAAATTATCACCAACACTAAATAATATAACTTGGTTATTTTATGAAGTTTTTATATTATTTTCTGTAACTTCTAAAGTTACAAAAATGGCCGTTTTTTATTAAACTTAACCTTCGTTTACGACAAAACTAAAGATAAGATAATAGATAGATAGAAAGTTTATTGGTTATAACATACAATAAAGTACTTTCACAAGTCAAATAGATACTTACATTATTAACAAATAACTTGTAAGGCAAGTCTGAATTATGAACAGTTTAATTAATTGAACTACCTATTTAGTATAAAGAAAATATAGATTTATACTTAAAGTAATAAAAAAACAAACGTTAAATGGGACAAACAGTGATAATTATTAATTAATGGAATACACCAAAGGAACAAATGAATAATATAAGGAAACAGAAAATCCCCTAGAAATTAAAATTTTATTTAAAGTACTCCTCAAATGAAAAGAAAGCGTTCATTATGAGATAGTCATTTGCTTTTTGTATTGATTAAAATTAAGTCAGAAGTCTGGCGCGAGATTGTTGTTGTTTCTTGTTGGATATCGATGAACATCTTTATGTGTTTTGTATAAATCAGTGCAATGCATTATGTACACATATTGGAGGGTCAAAATTTTTAGCTCTTTGAAAGACTGTTTTCAATCACTTGTATAACCTAGGCCAGAGATAATGCGTATACACGCTGTGAGAATGGTTTCTTTTGAAGTAACTTGAGCTAGATTTCTAAATAAGAATAGTTGTCGGGATAGTTTTTTAGATAAGATTCTCCCAGGTTAATCCCGGATCTAAATAAACACCGAGAAATTTGACATCCTGTGCGCATTGAGATAACAGTGGGTAAGCAATATGATTATTTCTTAATGTAAAATTGATTGTTTGAGTTGTTAAGTGATAGACGATTGGCTAGAAACCATTAAAATAAGTGGATTTCGGAGTTTTGATAGTCTAGATTATTGATTTCAGAAGAATGATAGCTTTGATAATATGTTGTGTCGTCTGCGAACAGAACAGTGTTAATTTTGTCACCTTGGGAGTAACCTAAGTCATTGATATAAATGAGGAATAATATGAGGCCCAGTACAGAACCCTGGGGCACACCATATTGAAGCGGTTGCTTTTCTGAGTTGAACAGATTAAAATGGACAAACTGATCACGACCTGCTTGATAGGAATCAAGGAGTGCAACTGCATCGACCTCAAAGTTGTAAATTGACAGTTTTTTTAAGAAGATGCTGTGTGACACAATCAAAGGCCTTTGTAAGGTCTAAAAAGGATGCGAGTGTTTCGAGATATTTTTCAAAACCTTCTAAAATGTTGCTAGTAAAGTGATCAATAGGTTGTAGTTTTATTTTTGAGAAATCCAAATTGACTTATGGCGAATAATTTGTTAGCTTCAAAGTGCTCATTGATTTGATTTTTTTAAATTCGTTCGCAAACCTTTGACAGGATAGGTAACAGTGATATAGGACGATAGTTGATAGGATCATCAACAGAGCCCTTACCTTTAAACAGTGGTAAAACCTTTGTGGTTTTGAATACTTTGGGAAATAAACTATTTAATATAGATTGGTTAATGAGTTTTGATAAGGGATGAATGATGGTTTTAATTGTTTTAATAATTTTTGTGTTAATTCTGTCTGGATCTTTGCTATGACTGTTTCTTCATTTTTGTATAGCCTTATCAACATGGCTGAAAGTAGCAGGTTTAAATGTAAATACTGGACAATTTTTTTGTGGAACACGTTTTAGGTACTCTTCAAATGAATGTTGAGAGCTCTCAAGTTTACTGATTACATTTTTATCCATGGAACAAAAGTGGTTGTTAAAACTATTAGCACTGAGATTTGAGTTGTCATGAGAATTGTTGTTATTTTTCTTGTTAATGAGTTTCCACATGGCTTGTTGCGGATTTTTTTTTTATTTTTGATGATGTCGTCATTTGACTTGATTTTTGCAAGGCCTAAGGATTTTATTTTTTTTTCTGTATTCAATTATGTTATGTTTTGGCATTGCTGAAGGGTCCCTTTTGTTTAAGGATATCATAAATTGAAGCTTCTCGCGCATCTCTTTTAGGTCGTTATTAAGCTAATGTGTTTGTTTCGTGTGGTTGTTGTTTTTATTAATGAGCTTCGATTTTTCGGGAAAAGAACTATTCATGGTGTTAGTTCTTGCATCTGTAAGCATTTGAAATTTGGAGTCTATGTCAAGTTTATGATTATCCACAAAATCAAAATTGTATGTTAATAGGTTACTTATTAGAGATTAGATTAGAGCTCTAGGCCTGTTTCAGTTAATGGTGTATAGCATATTCGTGTCGTGGTATTAGTACTTGAAAGTTCAAATTTTCCTTTATGATCAGAAGTGTGAGTGACATCTACAGGTTCAGAGAAAGAAGTTGGACAGTTATTACGAGTTTTAAATTTTACAATTTTTTTGAGATTAAAGGATTAAAAAAGTTACAGAGTTTTAATGCTTTTATGCCTTTTTCATTAAAGTGCACGTTGAAGTGACCAGTTATTTTAGTTGGTTTTTGGTTGAACATTTATATCCAAGTCGCTGGAGTACGGTAAGCAGTAACAAGTTGCACATTACAGCTTTTTAATAGTATGCCTGTTATTTCACAATGTTGTTCAATGGATAATTTTTCACGATTTAAGAGTTCATACAGTAAGTTATGAGACTTTACCGAACTGCAAAATCAAGAAACCAGTTTGTAGTTGCTGATAATAACAGTATTTAGTTCTTGAGATACTAGCCAGTGCCAGACATCCTTAAGAAGTACTTCTAAATCTAAAAAATAATTTCGTATTGATTGAGCATTATAATGAACAATTTTTAGTAGTTTATGTTTTTGTATTTTATTTGTACATAACTTATTATTTTTGACTGTTAAACCTCGGAGGTCCTCTGTTGTCTCTTCCTCAAGGATGACGGGCGTTGGATTCGGAGAAAATGGTTAATTGTTGTTCCAGTTGACCAACTTTAAAGGAACTATAGTAGTGACTCTTCTTGGTAATAATTTTTTCGCATAGACAGTGTATATCAAGGTTGTACTCTTGAAGAAAAGTGGTAATAGCGTATTTGGGGCTAGGCCAGAGATAAATATCCAGGCTTTGTTGGCGTTTGTTACAACTTTAAGATCATCAGTGTTTGCACCTTTCTTTGGAGTCAGCCTAATATTTTGTCCCCTTCTTTTGTAGGAAACCAGCTGGAATCCATCATCTTCTTTCTGGTTAAATCTGATGTTGGGTGAAGATGGATTGTTGGCACTTTCATATGGAATAGAATAGTATTGCATAAATCTATGGCATTGGAATTAAAGTCTGGCGTTTCCTGTTTTGGTTTAGGTATCTGTATGCTAACTGTTGATGGACCTTGTTTTGTAGATCCTCTTGTATCTTGCTCGTTGCCACCAGCTTTGGGTTTTGGGACAGGGAAAGTTTTATGTATATTGTTTATTTTATGTTCCATCAAGGCCACGGATTGAAAGGTATCGGTGATCTGTGAAACGATTTTTTGAATTCCTATTTCAAGTTTTCCAAATCTGGTTTCGTTTTCGTAGAAGTATCAAAAAAAAAAATGGTTTTTGATCCCTAAAAAGGACGTACACAAAATGTGTGTTATTAAAATATAAAAAAAAGCCGAAACACTTCCCGCATAAGAAAAATGGCAGGGTTCTTTATTTCGTTTGCTACAAATAAAAATATTTTTTTATGGTTAATAAATGTATAAATACTTAGTCAAAGAGGAGTGCAGTGCAATTTAAGCCGTCTAATATTTTGTTTATAAATCCAACCAATTATTATTTCGTTGAAGTCTGAAGTAAACTTATGGTATGTGGATGACGGCAGCCTTGCTGGAGATTCCGATGTTGTCCTAGATGATTTTTAAACAATTAATAAAAATTGTTCTTCTTGTGGATCAATTTAAAAAAATGTGAGTTATCAATCATTTCGAATGAATCTAATTTTAATTTTCAAGATTTTTTTAATACATATCGTAATTTTTTCTCTATTCTCTATTCCTAAAATTAACAAAGGATATCTCAATTTATTTTGGATGTCCTTTTTATCCCTTAACAATTCGCAACTCTTTGGAAATAAAAAGGGTACTTTTAAATTGTTTTTTGTTGTTGAAAAACCGGAAAGTAATGCTTGGTTGCAAGCTCTTCCCGCCCAGCTCTTGGAAACTTGCCGGTTGAACCGAGCGTCATCAACTGACTGTCGTCCACTGTCTCGTCATGGGCTGCTTAATGATATTATCAGGAGGGCTCTAGTATCTGCAGGAATCCCTTCAATCGTGGAGCCCCCTGGTTTATGTCGGGGAGATGGTAGGCGCGTCGATGGAATGACTTTGTTTCCTTGAGCTCGGGGCAAACCTTTATTTGGGTATCGACATTTAGAGACACTCTTGCTCCTTCATTCACACATCACAAAACATCCCATAAAGTTGGAAGTGCTGAAAAGTTAGAAACTAGGGTTGTTATTTTTGTATCCTAGTTTGATTTGAGTTAGTTGAGTTTTTTTCATGAGTGAGTTTATTTATTTTTACTGAGATTGGTTGATTGGAAGTGATCAATAAATCAACATGTTTAATATGCCGACGTTTTGACCATCCTCAGAGCACTCGCCAATAGCTTATTAAAAGTTTCCCATTTCCCTACATTTTCCCAAATTCTTGCTGATTTTTTTTAACCTATACTTTTTTTATAGAATGTCAGAGATGCCAAGGTTCCTTACACGAAGAAATTCTTTGTACAAGTCGAGACTGTCCTATATTTTATATTCGCAAAAAAGTGCAAATGGAGCTGGAAACCACAAAAACCAAAATTTTAAGATTTGGTGAGCCAGTGTTAATAGAGGATGATTAATGTAGGTACTTTTTAATATTTTTAATGTTGTTATACTTTGTCTCAATGCGTTTTTTTTATATCATACGGAAACAATAAACTTTTTTATTATTTATTGTTAGTAGTCTTAATTTATTTTTTTTAAATTTCACCCTCATTTTAATTTTAAGCGAGTTTTTACCGACTTAAGTAGAGTAATGCTTTATTTTCGTTTCGACAATTTAAAAGTTGTATGGAACACGTCACATATGATAAATCTAAATATAAAAATTGTAACTCACGTAGATGCCTAGTGCCAAATATTAACACTATTTATTAAAATAATAAATATAACGTAATTTCAAGCAACATAAAAACATGAAAGCCTTAATTAGTATGACAATAATTAACTCGGTTTAGAATGACTACAAAAAATATTCATCCAAAGAATAAAATGATTTGAACTTTAAAAAGTGTTTTAAGTTTCTTTTAAATAACTTTAAATTTTAACACTGAGAGTATTTGGCAGAAATACACCGAAGTTCCTATTTCGAAATGGAATTACATAGTTTCTTTGATTTCTTGTGTTTTTTTGGTGAATATCAAACTGTGTATTATATTTATTTCTATTGTTAAAATATATCGACATTTCATATATAAATAAATTAAAAAGAGTAAAAATATTTAATGACCTAAAAATGTCTCTACATGACGTAGTTTGAGGTACACCAAAAAGCTCTTGTGCTGATGGTGAGGTCCCCCAAAAGCACAGTCCATAACGTATAATACTCTCTACTCTGCCATAGTAAATACAAGATAATAAGAACATGTCTTAAGTTTCTAAAAAAATAGCAGATTTTATGCAAAGTAGCAATCACTTTATTGCACTGGTCTTTCCAGTTAAGCTGCTGGTTAATTATGGTGCCCAAGAAATTTCCAGATGTAACATCCACAATTACTTTGTTATTTACCTTAATTTCTAAACCCAGAGCACCCTGGTTCTGTGGGCGATGGAACCTAATATAATTAATAACCAATTTGAGATATTATTAGCCAAAATTTTATTAACTTTATTCTCCAGACACACATAATTAGGATCAGATGTCACAAAATAAGATTCATCCGCAAATTTAGGTAGCTTAAATTTATCAGCACATTTGTTAATATTATTATTAATGCTCTCTAAGTACACAATAAAGGAAATTGGACCTAAAACAGTACTCTGAGGGACTCCTAATTCTATTGTAACACATTCAAAGATCAAACCATCCACACATACCTGCCCCTCAAGAAAGACTGACTAATTCAGTGGTATTCCCCTCACACCAATATTTTTAAATTTTTTAGTAAATTATGGTCAATGCAATCAAAAGCTTTACTACGATTACAGAAAACACCTGCGGGACATTCTCCATTTTCAAAATGAGATACAATTTCGTTTAGAATATAGTCTAATGCATCCTATGTAGACCTATTAATTCTACATTCAAATTGGTGTTCACTGATAATTTGTGTGAGAATCACAGATATAGATTATTATCCGCCCCTTCCATATTTAAAGAGTAAGGATTATGAAAATTGATTCTAAATCATCAAGTACTAGGCCACAGCTCTTTGTTTACTATTTTCGAAAAATAATATTTTTTTTTTAATATGTGTTCCTGTAATGTATCATAAAAGATGTTGTTGTTGTGTTCTTATCATATTTTGAGTCTTAAAATTACTACACTACACTACATCTCTTGCTGGAAATTTTGACGTAACATTTCCGTAATTTTGTTTTGCAAGTTAGCTTAGAAATCGACACATTATTAATAAATTTTGAAACAACTTTGATAAATACTGCAAAGATGTGCAGCATGTTCACGGATAGCAGGGTAGAGAGAGCAAACTGGGCGTCAAAGGATAAGCCCTGGTTTGACCACGACTGTCGCGGGCTTAAAAGGAGTGTAAAAAATGCCCTAAGAAACTGCAAATCAAAAAATTTTGAGGAAAATGCTAAAAAGAACTACATAAAGGCTAAAAAATCTTTTTACGCAGAAATTAAAAATAAAAGAGAAGCATACGAACGCAAACAAATTTGCACTCTTTCAAACGTCCGCGATAGCAAGGAGTTTTGGGAGTGTATCCTTTGATACCATTTATACCCCTAAACCAGCTAAGTCCCTTCTTTTTTTACGGCACCTTTGATCCTATTTTGGATAGAACTATTGACCACAGCGAACCGCATTATCGCACACCAAATGCAACAAAAAGCCCGGAGTTGATATGATTTCTTATGAATTCCTTAAAAACTTACCGCAGAATTGGATGCTTTACCTTTGCTCGGTTTTTAATAGAATTATATCAACTCGTTCTGCCCCGGAACGGTGGTGCCAAGCTCTTCTATGTATGCTCCACAAAAAAGGCGACCGAAATGATCCTTCAAACTACCAATCGATAGCGCTGGTAAATTGTACGTTAAAACTTTTTACCCAAATTTTATTGTCAAGGCTCTCGTCCTGGATAGATAAAAGATGTGCTATTCCAGAAACCCAATCCGGGTTTCGTAAGTCTGGTGGCTGTATCGACAATGTTTTCATTTTATCATCTGTTATCAACTTTCACATAAGACTGAAAAAGAGAAGTGTTTGCAGCATTTGTGGACTTCAGACGAGCCTTCGACTCTGTTAACCATGAGCTCCTTTGGCGCAAATTGTATACACTGGGAATTAGCCCTAACTTTATCCACGTAATTAAGGCCATCTATGACGTGGCTAAACTTTGCAGTTGCAGGTTCGGATGGGCTCTCAAGGGCATTGATGTTTCCCTTGGGGTGTTGTAGGGTGAAACTTTGTCACTAACCCTATTTTCTCTATTTCTTTCGGATATAGACGAATTTTTCTCTACCTGTAATAAACTAAACATCGATGGAACTACTGCCATAATTTTACTCCTGTACGCGGATGACTTGGTTCTACTGTCCGATACAGAGCGAGATTTACAAAGAAAACTGGATATTTTGTGTAAATATGCAGAACACAATTCGCTTACTATAAACACTGCTAAAACAAAGATAATGTGCTTTAGTCAAGGCGGGAATACGTCCAACCAATTTCATTTTCAGCTGAATGGGCAAAACCTGGATGTGGTCAGTACCTTCACTTACATAGGAGTCACCTTTGAAGAGACACCTGGTCTTTTCAACTATGGCCAAGTTGTCCATAGACAGAGCAAAGCAAGCTGCCAGCTCCACTCTAGCCGTTATGGCGAAAGCCAAGGTTAACTCCTGGGACACAATAACTACTCTATTCAACTCCAGCGTTATTAATACTATCACTGCATCTCTTCCTGTGTGGTCCCCCAGATATGCCCAAGATCTAGAAATAATTCAAGTGACTTTTTTCAAATCAGTTTTGCGACTTAAAATCTACTTCACCCTCTCTTGTACGCCTCGAGTCCGGCTCCATTCACATTGAATATCTTGTCTTTAAGGTTTGTCTTACCTTCCTGTCAAAAATAGTATCTATGTCAAATGATAGACTGCCCAAAAAATGCTTTAACCGACAACTCCAGTTACTAAACTCTACCAAAATTCAATATAATTGGGAGGCACAAATAAAATCATGGTTTGTTACGCTTGGAAAGCAACATCTATGGTACAACCTTGACGCTAATAACCTAAAGACAATATTCTTGAGTCCCAAAAATCAAAATTTATCGAAACTGACTTATCGTTTGCCAAAAATGCGAATTACACTATATTTTACCATAGGTTTACCAACTACCAAAGTCGTACCACTTACCTGGCTTTCTCTACCCATTGCTATCTCAAGACTTGTTGCGCAACTCAGAACATGTAACAAAATATTTTATAAGTTCTCAATTAAAGGAACCACATATATGGTCAAGCCAGATGAAAATTGCTCAGTTTGCAATATGAATCTACCAGAAAACTTTTTTCATATATTTTTTCAATGCCCTATGTACGCACAGGTCCGCCTAGAACCCTGGAACGACCCTGGTGGTTTTTTCAATCAATTGGAAGAAACTGACTCCCACGCAACGAATGATTTAGAATATTTTCAGAATTCGTGCTTTTTTACGAAATGAGTAATCTGGCTTTTCCTGTTGGTTCACTTTTTGATAAAAAAAAAACAATACCTAAAACACTTACCTGTTCAAAAATAAGCGTCAAAAACTTTTCCTTCTTATCACAATATTATTAAACGTATAACAATCCTTTTATAATAAATTTAGTTTTTAGTTTATCACTCACATTGTGATTTTCTCTTTAATTTTTGTTTAAGAGACGTGTTTACATTAAGTTTTTTCTTTTTTAACTGAACTCGCTTGTTATAGAAAATGTATGTTTTCTTAGAAACAATAAAAGTAAGTTGAAGTTGAAGTTGATATTTTGTTTTTGAAGTAAAACAGTAAAGGCGTATTTGGTCAACTTTTATTGCTTAATGCGTAATTGATAAATGTAATGGTTAGTGTTTAATGCGTAATGTGTAATGATAATAATTAGTGATGAGCATATCAGTGATTTTTAGGTCACCGGTATACCGGTGATGGTGACTTATAAGTTTTAACAGTGACTGAGGTTGCTGTTTTACTGTGTTAACAGTAACAGTCACTGCCCAGCAGGCAGTCAAGCAGCGGTTAGATAAACACCCAAGAACGAAGCAGTTAGGGTAGAATTTTTGGTCAACTGTGACTGCAGAAAGATTATACGTATACGTCGCCGTCGTCCGTCGATCAGTTTGCGACTATACTTTAATAGTGACCCAGGGCGCTGCTTTAAAAATTAGGTCGCTAGTAACCGTGGTGACCAGACCATCTAAGTCACTGTTAAAAGTAACCGGTATAGAAATGTCGCCCATCACTAATGATAATCCATAGTTGGGTTCAAGTTTTGATACACATTCAATAATGTTTTTTTTTTTTGTTTTGTTTGTCACTACAATGCCCAAGAAAATACAAAAAAGGTCGAAAAACTGACAAGTGACGGATCGTGCACGCGCATTTTATTATTTTTATTAAATTTAATGCATAAAGTTAAAAGTTGTCTAACTATCAATTATCTAAATTGAAGAATAATGCATTAAACATGGCGGAAGCACCATTGGTTTGCATTTATTTAACTTTAAAAATTAACAATTACGCAATATTCATTGTGTTTATCAATTACCCATTAGGCCCTAAAAATTGAGTAAACAGACCTTAAGTAGGACCACAGAGGAACTACCTACGGAACAGAGGAGTAAACCTTATGGAGCCCAGGGAAACCAAAAGGGATCGCAGGCTTTTGCTGTGGCGCGAAAGTCTGCGATCCACTGCTGATTTATTCGGCGACGTTGCTCTTGCTGCACAAATATTTTAGTTTCTGTGAAAATAATTCGGCTGTGGCTCCGATAGCCGACCACATGCGTCCTCGCTTCAATGACCGGCTCTCCGCTTCGCTCATATCTTTTAGTTTACACTGGTTATAAGTTTGACCGTACGTTTTTTTATTTTTTAATAATTCTTTTTTTTATCGATTCAGGAGACCTTTAGTGTAGTTCCCTGCACTTTTACAGTTCAATATTTGAGGTGTGAGGAGTTAGCAAGAGGGTACGAGGGAGGACTAAACTTTTTTTAAAATTGTAACTCACGAACCGTAGCAGCTAGCGATACGCGGTTTTCACATTAAGATAGATAATTGCATTTTCAACCAAAAAAAAAATATTTTATTTTTTATTTTTTAATTTTATGGGCTATATGTGCCCGCGGGCGCGATTTTTTTGCGTTAAAAATATCAATTTTTTTAACTATAATCGTTTAGAATGTACAACCGGTTCTAAAAAATAATGGCGCCAGCAGGCACGTATAGCGATCCAAAAAATCTTAAAAAAAAATTTATTTTTTTTAAATTTTTTAGATTTTTGTTACTTCCCTTGCTAAAGGGAAGTAATGTAATCATCGAAAAATCGCACTTTGAGATTTTCATGATCCTCCACGAATTTTGAGGTTTCGAATAGTGATAAGCACGAATCCAGACGCCGTCGCTCTGTCGGTCTGTCTGTAGCCACTCTAACTCCAAAACTCCTTCACTAATCATAACAAAATTTTACATAGTGATTACTTTTGTTGACGCGCAGACCCCTATTGTTTTTGAGCATTCTCCTAGTAGACCCTTCGGAGCTACCCCCAAAAAACTTCAACACTAAAAAAAAAATATTTTTTTTTTACCGTGTGATACCTCCTTGGAAAGCTTATAAAAATTGTAGTTGAATGGCGCCAAAAAAACACAAAAAATGCAAAAAACAATTGAAAAATTCAATTTGCTGTGCATATATCTCGAGTTATGAAACGAAATGTTAAATAAAAAGTAGCTTAGGATAAGATCCAGGTTGCACCCTATTGTCTTATCAAATTTCATACAAATCCGGTTAGCCGTTATTATAGTGATTAATGTATATATAGCACATGTAAAAAATGTTTTTAGAAACAATAAAGTCTGAATCTATATATATATATATATATAGATAGCACATATAAAATGTATTGGAAAAGTCCGTGCACCCTAGAAAAGTCTGGATACACCCTGGAGCAGTCTGGAAAGACTCTGGAAAAGTTTGGAAAGACCCTGGAAAAGTCTGAATACACTTTGGAAAGTCTGGAAATACCCTTGAAGTCTGGAAATACCCTTGAAAAGTCTGGAAAGACCCTGGAAAAGTCTGGATATACTCTAGAAAAGTCTGGATATACTCTGTCTGGAAACACCCTGCAAAAGTCTCGATACACTCTGGAAAAGTCTGGAAAGACCCTGGAAAAGTCTGGATACACTGTAGAAAGTCTGAAAAAACCCTGGAAAAGTCTGTAAAAACTCTGGAAAGACCCTGAAAAAGTCTGGATATACTCTGGAAAAGTCTGGAATGACTCCGGAAAAGTATGAAAAGACCCTAAAAAAGTATGGATACACTCTGGAAGTCTGGAGAAGTCTGGAAAGACTCTAGAAAAGTCTGGAAAGACCCTGAGAAAGTCTGGATACACTCTGGAAAGTCTGGAAAGACCCTGGAAAAGTCTGGATAAACTCTGTAAAAGTCTGGATACACTCTGGAAAGACCCTGGAAAAGTCTGGATACACTCTGGAAAGTCTGGAAAGACCCTAGAGAAGTCTGAAAACACTCTGGAAAAGTCTGGAAAGACCCTGGAAGTCTGGATATAATCTTGAAAAGTCTGGAGAACACTGGAAAGACCCTGGAAAAGTCTGGATACACTCTGGAAAGTCTGGAGCGACCCTGGAAAAGTCTGGACACACTCTGGAAAAGTTTAACCAACCCAATGTAACCTTCTGAGCGAGGGAAGTTTTGGAGTAAACCTTTACTCGATTTATTTTTTACTATCTACTATACTATTTTTTACTATATTTTATCTATCTTAATGTGAAAACCGCTTGTCGCTAGCTGCTACGTTTCGTGAGTTACAATTTTTTTATAGTTTAATCTCCCCTCCAACCCTCCACCCCCATCAAAAACCAATCAGCTCTGCGTCTGGTGACAAAGAATGTTTGTGCAAAAAATTGGATAAAAATGGATCAAGCGATTTTTGAGTAATCCTGTTACAGACAGATACCATGACAAAATTTTGTATATAGGTCTTTTTTGACCTAAATAACTTATTTTTAGTGGCAATAAAAAAAATTGTTTTTTGACGATTCCAATAGTCTCCATACTATGTATGGATGGCTAAGAATAGGACAACACTAATATTTGTGCTATCGAATGCCAAAGTAAAACAATAAAAATTCTTGACTCTTAGTCCATTTTTTTTAGCCATCCATACATAGTATGTAGGCTATTGGGATCGTCGGTCTGTCTGTAACATAATAATTCAAAAACCGCTAAACCGATTTTTATCAAATTTTTTACAAAAATTCTTTGTCATCACACGCAGAACTGATTAGTTTTTGATGAGGGTGGGGGGTTGGCAAGAGGGTAGGAGGGAAAATAGTTGCATTGTCACGAAACTTGGTGAAAATATACCTCTCTGTGTCCTTAATGCCTACAATTTTTTTAGATAAAAAGGGTAAACATTTTTTGAGATGTTAATTTTTTTCAGTCCAAATCACTTTTTTTTAAAGTAAAAATGTTTTAAAAATCTTATTAATAAATAATATGTTTTAAATTTAATCCCCGTTTATATACCGTTCCAACCCCTTCCGTAATAAAAATTAACATTTTTCCGTTGGAAAATTGTGAAAAATGTATACTTTGTTTTTTTATGTTTTTGGTGACTTTTTTTATAAGTTATTTTTATTTTTCTTAGATATCTCAAAAACTATGAATCTGACAGACATTAGCATTGTTATGTTTTTTGTTGAACATGTACTTATACGTCTAAATATATTAAAACCGTGTGTCCCTAGCTGCTAGAGTTCGTGGGTTACGATTTCCATCAGTATTTTTTTGTTTTTCTTAAATATCTCAAAAACTGCGGATCTGACAGACTTCATCATAAATATAGTTTTTATAGAAAATATAAATATCCATCTTAGCTTGAAAACCAAGTGTTGCTAACTGCTACGGTTCGTGAGTTACGAATTTTAAAAAGTTTAACCCCCATTTATACCGCTTGGTGCCAGAGAATTTTTGTGCCAAATTTGATAAAAATCTTTTGCGCGGTTTTTATCAGACAAAGAGAAACTATGACATAATTTTGTATTTATGTCTTTTCTACCCAAATAACTTATTTTTAGTGGAAATAACTTTTTTTTGACGATCCCAATAGCCTCTATATTAGTATTGATGGCTAAAAAGGACGTTGACTAGGTAGGTATCTATCCATTTGTGACACAGGCCCTTAATTTTTTGAAAATCTAAATTGTCTCACACTACCACACTACCACACACACACGCACCACGTTTCGACTTCCCACAATTAAATAATACACACATAGTTTATTTCCGAAAGATTTGGTCTGCATGTTTAAAATGCAAGGATTTCAGCAAGGTCGTCGCGCGTCGGACGAAGGTTGCGATTAGCGTGGCGCGCGCCTTATTATGAATGTGTGAGCGGGAATAGGGGGGCTAATCTGTACGAGGAACGAAGAACGTGAGAAACCGTCGGGTCGGGACGACAAAAGTGCACGGAGGATTTGCAGGAAAAGTTTAAATTTAATATAATTAGGCAGGCAGCGCTTGGAAGGCGCCCACTAAAAACACTAACGAAGCTTATCATAGGATTATCTCTCTGTTCCGTAGGTAGTTACTCTGTGGTAGGACTAAGCACAAAGCATGGTTTTGACTCGCAATCTTACTTTTTTCGGAAAAAAAACCGCGGGTCGATAATTTTTTTTTGTAGTCAAAATTTAGTTTCTTAATACTCTTCCAGTAAATAAAAAATATGTCAATTTTAATTTTTGTAGGCAGTTTTTGTGAAATCCCCTTTTTTTATTTAAAAATATAGGTATAGGTAGCTTATTTTTGTGTGTAAACAAACCTTTAAAACTTTTAACAGACAAAACCATAGATAACTATGGAATATGTCGCTGTCACTGTTCAGAAAAGTCACACAAATTTTACATGGTGAGAATTTTCGACACTTTTTGACGTTTAATGACGCGGTTTCTGTTACATCGTTAGGATAAATATTAAGGACGCTGTGTTTTTATTTTAACTGAGGCAATAAGTAAAAATCACCGCTTTCCAGAATTTTGACGGGTGAGATTTTCTGTCATTTCTGAAGAATCGCGACCAATATGCTTGTAAGATATGTCATATGTAATATTTTTCGACATAAAAGTTTGTTTTGAGGTTAACTATTAGTTGCTAAGTAAATGTTTAAAAATCGCTACAAAACGATGTGTGTATCAATTTAGTAAAAGTGTATTTTACAAAAAGCGATTTTCCCGTACCAAGGCAAAATGTACAATGTAACAACCATAATGTCCTTAAGGAATAATATGATATTTTGCCCTACAGAATTCGATCTGAGTCTTATTTTGCACCTAGCTAAGTGTTTTTGACATATGTCCTATTCCTGGAGCGAAGGTAGTCCGGATAACATATTTAAAGAAAAAAAGTCCACTCCTTCAAATTTTTAAAACACATATAGTAAACACTTTAAGCATAATTTTCGTATCTGTATCCGCATCGAACTCTGCATGTGCAGACTAGATTACGGGCCTACGATCGTATCTCTATCCGGAAACGGATCCCAACCAATCGTCTTATATCTGCGGTTTTACCGCTGGATGCGTTCGGTTTCGCAAACGTATGGTTAGGTTAGTTTTATTATGAGTGGTGCACTCACGCCCCTCCACTGAGACATGCTTGATGGTCTATTGTGGCTCATCCCTACTTAGATGTCACCCAGCCCAATCCCACTGACAAAAGAGATCAGTCTGTTCGGTGAGACTGTTTTCCAGTCTTGAGGCTCAGTTAAGCCTGGGCCAATTATCCTTATTCTTGCCCTTTGCAGCTCTACGCACAGAACCTACACCCCGGTGTGTTGCTTACTCCCAGTCTGTTTATGTGCTTGTTCTGTCGGCACTGCCCCGTGTATAGTCCTGTGGTTATTCTCAGGCTATTCCTATTGAAGTCTAAGAGCTGATCTGTTCTGCGTCTGGCTTTTTTAGGAACGTCTTGAAGTGTAGTTGCTCAGGCGTTGAGAGGCAGTGCCGCAACGCTTTCTTAGCTACCCACTCTTTGATTTATTTGTCAATGGTGGCCCTTGGTATACCGAAGCAGGGCTCAGCCCCCGCTCTGCCCAGGGAGTCTGCTTTTTCATTGCCCTCTACCCTGTATGACCTAGAACCCACATAAGTGTGATCCTGTTGGTTCTGCTCACTTGAAGTAGAGCAGTTAGGTAGTTCCAGACTAGTCTGGACTCAATTCTAGCTGTCCGACATTATCTTAATTGTCTTGTTGGAGAGACCCATGTGTGCAATCTGTCTAGCGCATAGTTCTATGGCATGCATTTCGGTCTGGAATATAGTTGCTAGCTTTCCAAGTCCTACTGAGATCTCACTCACTGGACCTGCTGCTCCTACTCCCACGCCGTCTTTTGTTTTGGATCCATCCGTGTAGCAAGCAAGGTCAGCCTTTTTGAGTTGGTTCGATTTGTCCTGCCATTCTTTCCTTGTCGGTACCTGAACCTTGTATGATGTTTCAAAGTTGTACTTAGGCAGCATACGGTCTGTCGGCATATTGAGAATTCGGTTGGTTCAAGTTTAGATTCATAAACCTTGATACCGTTGCCCTGACCTCCTTCTCTACCCAGATATGCAACGGAGGATGGTTTAGCATTACTTCCA
Organism: Oxystoma pomonae; assembly: GCA_963921995.1. NCBI lineage: Eukaryota > Metazoa > Arthropoda > Insecta > Coleoptera > Brentidae > Oxystoma > Oxystoma pomonae. The sequence continues at coordinate 64,645,898 of OY998167.1, forward strand.
TCGCTTCTAATGGAGTTGATTTCATTGATGAAGTTATGACTGCCAGCTGTGCGTTGAACCCCATCAGGCAATTGAGCCATATGTGATCACCGATGGTCTCACTACCGTTAAATAGAGCCAATAGGTTTGTTTCGGTTTCTTTCCCCATGACTTCCCACAGTTCTCAAACGTATAGGTATGATCGTAAAGTAGTAGCGCTTTCGGTTTACGTACTCAAAAACGATCGATCCGAACTAAAGTGGTGATGTCACGAATCCACCCAAGGGTGCTCTGAATGCCAACAGAGAGTGATTATCGAACTAGCCATTTGCTTGATAAATGACATTTTAGCCTTACTTTTTTATTTATTTATTTCAGTAGGTATCAATATTTTTGAAATTTGAGAGCCAATTGAAAAAGATGCGAGTCCACAAAGAGAAAACAGAACAGAATATTAAGTAAAAAAGTAAAAGTAGTCTAGTCGTTTGTACCTAGCCTTCAAAATTATTTTTATTTTGCTTACTTGCTACTCAGTATAATCGGGGACACATAATTGCGTATTTTGGGTTCTACCCCTATCGAGTGTGAACAAAAATTTTTTCCTCCTCGAAGGAAGTAGAAGAATTAAGGAACAACACTTCATTTCAATAAACTTTTTTCTTCGATCCAGTTTTTTCTGTTTTGATCCACAAAAAGTTCATAAACAACAAAAGAATGAAATAGAAATACTGTCAAAAAAGTAGGGTTATGACATTGTCTTGTTCTAAATCCTCCACTTTCGCGATTTTGCGGGAGCAGAAAAATCGATCTGTATCAAATCCGGTGTAACAGATTCGAAAAACCGAACACGCTACTCCCAGCAGTGTTTTAAAAATTCATTATAGTGTTTTAAAAATTCATTTATTTTGAAGTTTAACTATTACATGTTTGTAAAGATAAGTACAGTGCTTATGAACTTTGAGTTGTAATTATTCCTTTTCGGATCGATCTTGGAGTACGCGAGAGTGGTTTTAGAACAATAAACGAAAGCGCTATAAGTAACTAACAGAGGAACGATTTATATGGGAGGCTGGTTGACCCAAATTGAGGCAGAGTTTGGTCTTGGAGCGAAAGTTTGCATCAAACTCGTTTCGCGCGTACGACGTTGCCGTTAAGGCCTGGTTTCGGTGGCGCGTCTGGCGACTGCCAAGGGCGGCAAGCGCTAGACGCTGATGGTGTTTAAAGTGCATCTTGAAGAGAGCGATTTTAAACTGTAGGTCGGAAAATGGATGAGAAAGAACTTATATATTTAATTTTATTAGAGGAAGCAGAAGATGAATAAGTGTTACAATATACTCTACTGCAAGACGTGCAACACACGATATATTTTAACATCGAAAGAAAGGAGGTTGTTTCAATCTTCTAATTAATAGTCATCATCATCTCCCGGAAAACGCGCCATATCCCTGAGGCGCGGCGATCGCGATCTGACTGGTCTATATACTCAGCAGTCGAGCGGCGGTTACTGCATTTGAATCGCTAGCCGCGCACGCTGAAACGCCTCATAGAAACCGCTTGGATTAAAGTGTTAAGGCCGATTCTCACCTAAGCGGCATCGAGCGAGGCGGCGCGGCGCGAGGCGTTGTGTCGTTTCGGATCGGCTATTCATACCTAATTTGGCAGCAGCAGAAGCGAAACAATAATGCCCGTGTGCACCACTTCCCCTTACTTCTTCCACTTGTTCAAGTGCCGCATGAACTGAGGGTGACCCTTGAGATTTACTTGGTTTGCAAAGGTTCCGAATATGTTCCACTTGGAAAAAGTAAGGAAATTAAGTATATGTCTATTTATTTAGTATATGTCTTCACATCGTAATCAATACGAATTGAAAAGATTGTCTTCTTTTTCTTTCATAGAGCATGTTCTCTGTTCCGACAAAGAGAGAAAAGACATGATTTTTTTTGGACATTCTAAACCTTTTTTAAAAGATATCTTCATCTCATTTTTTGAAAAATCCTTCTTGGTACATTAATTACAAAGTCTAATTCTTCATCTTCTTCGTAATCCCAAAGAAGTTCCATTTTAAGCACAGACCACTATTAAAATCACAGAAATATTTTAAAGCAACGGAACAGTTTTATAATCTGATTAAATTAATGGCTTTTGTTTAAAAACATAATGAAAAAAATACCTCACATAACCTAAAAATGCGCTTAAGCCGAAGTAATTCTACGGCTTATCTTAACTACAGCTTAAGTGCCACTTACATGATATTCCACACCCTTGCAAAACAAAACTAAAGCTTAAGCTTGGCTTACATGTCAAGCCGAACCCGTGCACACGGGCATAAGAGTTTTCGTTTGGGTTTCAGTGTATACGTTGGTGGTTGACAATGACACACGTTAGATGATTCAACATCCTCATCATCAGAAGATTTTCTGTTTGTCGCTGCAATGTGTCACGAACATGAACAAAAAAAAGAGAAAAAAAAGCGGCAATATTGGATTCACGATATTTTTAGAGCAAGACTAGAATTCCATATTTCTTATTTCGGCGCCTGCAGCTGGATGAACGTAAATTCGTGATCCCCACTTGGTCGTCAGCAGGCGATCACGCGCGAGTTTAGCCACGCGTGCCGCGAGTCAACGCTCCTTGAAGCGTTGAAAAACCGTAGCGTCGGATCGCGACAGTATACTTCGCGCCACTCTGCCTAGGTGAGGACGGTATCATTTGATTATACATCCATGGGTGTTCAGCGATTCCTGATTTCGTTGCTTCACCTCTTTGCGTATTCGTCTAAAGTTCCTTAAGCCTAACAGATAGTGGCCTTTTTGTTTCACCTATGTATGATTCACCACACTCACAAGGAACTTGGTAAATGCATTCCTTATTTTGTTTGTTCTCCGGTTTTGTTTTACTAAGAAGGCTTCGAATTGTATTATTAGATTTAAAAGCTGTTTTTATATTAAAGTTGTTCGCTACTCTTCGAACTTCCTCTGATACTCCTTTAACAATGTATGAAGAAGTATTGTAATGAATGCGTTTGCCTGGTTTTGGTCTTGTAATCTTTGTCCTGTTTGCTGAAATTTAGAAATAGTATCTGTATGCCTCGTTTGGTTGTAGTAGAATGATTTGAACCTTGATTTAAATATTGTCCTGTGTAAGTGGGTTTACGAGACTGTTGTTCTGATGAGGCTTTCTACTCGTTTGAAAAGTATATCCAGAAAAGGAATTTGACAATTTTGCTCCAACTCCATTGTGAATTTAATGGTGGGTCTTAAGTATCGGTCATAATTAGGAGGTGAAGCAATTCTGAAAGTTGTTGGTGATTCCCGGCCCAGACAATAAAAGTATCATCAACATATCTTAGCCAGAGCTTAGGTTTATATGTTGCGGTATAAACCGCGTGTGATTCGAACCGCTCCATGTAAATATTGGCCATCACTGGCGAAACCGATGAACCCATTGGCAGACCGTCATCCTGAGCATAAAACCTATCTTTCACCTGAAAATAAGAGTTATGTAGACAGCACTCCAACAACTCCATTACTCCCTCCAGCGGCAGGCTGGTACGTTCATAAAGGGATTCGTCATCAACCAGTTTATGTCTAATAATATCTAGCGATTCCTTTATCGGAACATTGGTGTATAGACTTTCGACATCAAAAATGATAAATCTAACCTTGGGTCCTAAAACAAAATATTTAAGGTTGGAATTTTGTACAAATGAAGCGGTCTTGCCTGAAAGAGGTTGAATAATTTTCAAAAAGAATTTAGACAGATTGCTTGTTGGAGAATATCTGGAACTTGTGATTGGGCGTAAGGGCATTGCATCTTTGTGAATTTTGAGAAGTCAGTACAGATGAGGAGGCTTGCTATAATGTGGTGTAAGTTGAGACCTTTTGTTGTCCGAAATATATCTGGAATACTTTTAAGTTCTATGAATCTTACTTTCGATTGATTGCATCGGTTCTTTTGAGAGAAGTTTATAGTTTCCTATGGCAAGTACCTCTTCAATTTTCTGATCGTAGGTTTCGGTGTTCAATATCACTGTTGCATTGCCCTTATTTGCCGGTAAGATTTTAACTGATTTGTCCTTTTGAAGATTCTTCAACGCGATTTCCTCTGCCTTGCCTATGCTAGAGGTATTCTTAATAGGTTTATCAAATTGGTCCTTACGTGATGTCTGAACTCGTCGGCGTCTTGTCGTGGTTGTCAAGGTTTAAATCATTCTGCTACAACGAAGCGAGGCATAATAAGAACTTAGTATAACAGAATGGTTACAGCCTTAAACTTATAACAGATACTATTTCCAAATTTCAGCAAACAGCTCGGAAATTCCAAGACCTAAAGTATTTATTTAGTGAAACTACATTATGGTAAAATACTCTTTATAATAATTGCCTAAACAATCTATTTTTCTAATTCCTTTGGTGTTTTAGAAGGTGTAAGTTTCCAGTTATATACAATCCCATTAAATGGGCAACATATAAAAGATTTCTTATCATTCTTTATTGTTTAGAAAGATCTACACATATTTCCGAATATGTTTGACCTTGACTTTTATGTATTGTTATAGCTTCTGCGGCTAGTAAAGGAAATTGTTTTCTTATTACTTTATAATTATGCATCGATTTGTTTATTGGATTCGAGCGACATTCGATCGGTACTCTAGTTTCCATAAATTGTATCCAAACATGCACCATCTTCAATATCTAAATTTATGGTTAACATATATTTTATTACTATTTTAAATTGAATTTCATATGGCAAACTTCCAGTATCAACTAATTTTTAATTTTCGGATGATTTAATAATCTTTTTTTTATTCTGGTTTCATATTAACCCGTATGTTGAGCTATGGAATAATAAATTTCGCCTGGATATTTTTTTATTTTTTCGTTATTATATTTATTAACAAGTTCATTTGTAAAGTAAAGTCGTATGACTGAATCAGGAACTTTGTGTTTTAGTACAATTCTACTTTCAAGCAATTTAATATTTTCATCCGTCATCTGTAGCTAAGTTGGAGAATCTACTAAGTGTCGCATATATTTGACTCTAAAAGGTTTAAAATATCTTCGTTATATGGGTTGATGTCAATTTCTAAACTGAATCTTTTTAAGAACATTTTCAACTCTCATTAAACTAGATCTAATTGCTATAAAATATTGTGAGACTGAATCCTTTTAAATATTCTTCAAAACTCAAGTTTCTTATATTTTTATGTAATTTATTTAAAAGATCTTTTATTTTTCGATAACTACTTTCAATCTCTTTCGTTTTTTTCACACTCAATTAGAGTTGTCAATACTACTGTTCGGGGCATAACTGGCTGAGGAAAATTAAATCCACATTTCTTTAAATTTATTTCCCCCTATAACAAGTATCAGTATAAAAAAGGGAAGATCAAAAGGTCTTCGGAAGAAAGAACGAAAATTCAAAATTGGATGAGTGTCCCACAAGGAACACACAAAAGACCAAAGCGAAAGGAGAAACAATTAAACGATGTTTCGCCCGGGGTGACCAGCGTGGGCTCATCAGTGGATTCACTATTCACATACAATCCAGACATCATTTAACACCATCGCACACTCTGACTTCCAACTCTAAATCACTCACAAATAGGCATCGTTTCGCATGGTACTTATTATAAGTCACCTGATACGGGTTCGTCCTGGCGTGTTAATCTTTCCAATAGGAATATGATCCTAAGACAATTAAAACAAGAAGTTAAACTTCCAAATCAGTTACATCAACCGAAAAGAATCTAGTATCAGTATGTTTATACTATATACAGGCGCATCTTTTAACCACAAAAACAAATGTTCATGTGGGGAACCTCTGGCTTGAAATTCAACACTTCACAGCTGTCGATTATTTGATATTCAGCAAAAGGTCCATAGTCTGCACGGATATATCTGGCACATGAAACAGGATCTAATTTAATAAGTTGACATTTTTTATTGTCATCTAATTCTAATAGTCCTTTTATTGATATTTTTCTTTTTTCGATGATACAAAAACTTAATTAATTCACGCCATATTTTTTCTGCAGCAGAGAGAGTTACAAAAAAGTTTGTTTTCCCAATTGTCTAATCATGGCAAATAACTGTTTTTTCTTATCTTCCCACTAAAAAGGCGAACATCTTATTTGATTAACCACTTTATATCCTATCTCATGTCTAATTAAATCATTAACAGTATTTTCTGATAAAATGTTTGACGTAGTAAAATTTTCCATTTGTTTGACCTTACGAAGACAGATATTTACATTTGCAAAACCAGCTCTTCTTAACTTTTGCTTAGTCATTTATGTATTCTAGTTGGTATACAAGATCTTCTATCACACCTTCTAGCTTCAGACTTGGCTCGGTCAGAATATGATATATTCTTGTCTTTTATATTAACTCCAAATCCTCCAAATATTCTTGGAAAACTTAATTCATAAATATCTTCAATAACGTACCATGCGGCAGGTCTTTTACCTTGACCAGGAGTGATTACTTGAATATTATTTTTAACAAGTTCATTGTTTCTATCTAAAATAACTACCTCTTTATCCATAAACATTTCATCAGCACGTAAATAATCACTCTCTTCTTCATTATAATCGATATTCTATTTTTATTTCTCTCACTATTTTCTGTAAATGCGATTTTAATAACATCTGTTTGTTCACGTGCATCTGACAATAGTAATTTACCTAACTAGTTCGGAAAGCGCCACTTTTTCGCACGCGATTTCAGATGGACAAACCAGGCGTCAGCGGAGTTTGGCCAGAAATCAAGGGCGTCACAGTCACTTTACGCACGTGTTAGGTACAATTTTTTTCTACGACCACTTGAATGTGCCGTCAGACGTAAAGAGAGTCAGATGGACGTAAAGAAAAAAAAGGTAATAATTAAAAATAGTAGTGCGAAAAACTATGGGGGTAAATTAATTTCCGCACGCAAATGAGTGCTGAAGGTGAGTACTTTCCGCACGCGAAGAGAAAAAATACTTTGCTTTACTACTTGAAGAGACAATTGTTGCATCATATTTAAAATATCATCTTGGATTTCAGATTTTGTATTACATCTACACTTATTTTTTTTAGTAGTTTTACAATATCTTCACTCGCTATTGGTGCTATTTTTCTATCTTCAGACTTATTGTTGCCTAATTCATTACCGTCATCTTCATCTGGACTAACGTAAGCATATCATCTATTTAAACAGAAATAATAATTACACTACATATTTGCATAAAATTAATATAAGGCGGTACCATCCGTTCTTCTAAATCTGTAAGTTTCATAACACATCCAGGGACACCGAATTGCAAACCATTACATATGGCTAATAATCCAGAATTTTTAGCAACACTATATACTATTTCAAACGATTTGTGCCCTAAGGATAGAGAAGATCAAAAAAATCTTGCTAAAACACCTGAAGAAAAACAGGGAAGACAGCGTTGACTGTAAAATCAAAAACTTTAAGCTTATAGTCGGAAATAAGAGCTACACCGCAAAGAAGTTAAAGAGGTCGGACGATTTGGACTCTACCTCAGAGTCAGAGTACGAGACAGAAAGCTATAACTCCTCAGAGTCTGAAAGTCAGGAAAAAGATAATAAATCCGAATCTACTGGAGGAACTTCTAAGAAACAAAATAAAAGAAAAATTATAACTACAATTGAAAGAAGAACACGCTAGAAGAAGGCTAAAGTAAATAATTAAGTTTATTTTGTTATTATTCTATAGAACTTTATTTTGTAGTAAGGGGCGGCCCGCAGGCCTGGCAATTAGGCCGCTTCATGGGCCTTTTCTGCCATACCCCGTCTCGCACTCTTATCCTCCCACTATCTCTACATATCCTGCCTCTCTCTCTCCCGGCATTTCTTACGAAGGACAGCACGTCAGCCCATCTTAGCGAGTGTAGCTCTGGGCACCCCACGTCTGCTACCTCAATCTGGCGTACCCGTCACACTCTCCTATCAGGTGCACCGCAACTTGCATTTACTAATTTGTGTTCTACAGAATAGGTACATAAACATTAAATTAAATGAAACAAAAAAAAAGAGATGGATAATTATTTTTTTCTTCAAAATCTAGTTTTAAAAAATATATATTCTCCAAAATATTAAATAAATAATAAATAAAAATTTTGATTTACAATTCTTCTTCTTACATTGTTAAACGAGTATCAGAGAAAATTCGAAGAGTAGCAAACAACTTTAATATAAAAACAGCTTTTACTCTAATTAACAGCTAATAATACAATTCGAAGCCTTCTTAGTAAAACAATACCGGAGAACAAACAAAATAAGGAATGCATTTACCAAGTTCCTTGTGAGTGTGGTGTATCATACATAGGTGAAACAAAAAGACCACTATCTGTTAGGCTTAAAGAACATCAGACGAATACCCAAAGAGGTGAAGCAACGAAATCAGGAATCGCCGAACACCCATGGTCAAAACAACACCGAATGAAATGGACAGAAGCAAACGTTTTGCACAAGGAGTCACACTGGAATAATGAAAATTCCTTGAAGCTGCCTTTATTGGACAGAATCAGGGTATTTTCAGTAAACCAAGTGTAGTGTGCGGAGCTAACTTCTTAAACTTCACGGTTGAGTGATTTCCCATAGTATATAAGTACGTAGCCTTAGAAATAGATTGTAGTTTGCACCTTAACACGATCAGAGATTGTACTGGTCGAAACGTCGTGTATAAATAAAATATAGACAATGGAAGTCCGAAACACAGAGTTAATTTCAAATACATCATTGTCTCAAACTTTTAAACACAGTTAAAATGAATAGATTGCGGTATTGCATTGGGTCTAAACTATTAGAAAGACCCGAACTGCTGGAAACAGTGGATGGAGAATGTAAATAAGTATATTTGTAGTAAAATTATCTACTTCGAAATTCCTTTTTAATTTTATGTTTATCTGTTTTTATTATTTTTTAAGTTAGTTTTGAACGAGTACATTTTTTTGAAAATAATTATTTATCATTTTACTCAGCAGTCTAGACTTTTTTAATATAATTTGTTCGCTAAGAAGTGGGCGATTGATTTATCCCCTACTTAAGAAATAGCCGACATAGCTTTGTATTACAAACCATATTATATCCATTATTCATTTATTTTATATTATTTTTAAATCAAATTGTCGAATCTTACCTGACACCTGGTGAGAATAGATTTTTATTTAAGAATAACATAAAAGCAAAATTTTATTCAAAACGGAAGGCCAGGTGACGACATAAAGTTGTCGTGAAATAAAGGCGTTTACGTCATTGGTGCAAAACAAACTTTTGTTTTTATTAGTTTTTTGTGTTAAATGAATGAGATCATTAGCTTTTTAATACAAAGTATCTTTATAATTATCCACTCCTTTGTTTACAAAAATCCGGAGTTTCCCCAATAATAAAATGTTTACTTATATCGTTGTAGGATCAGCTTAGATCATCAACGCTTGTATAAAAAATCTGCCTGTAACGGTAATTTTTTATTTTTCTTTTATTTATTATTTTTAAAAATACCGTTGACGTTGATTTTTGTTTATAGCTTTCACCCTCTTTGGCAGATACCCCCACTGGGTGGTTTAAATATACAATGAGCCCACCTTCCACCAAGTCCCTATTGTACTTATCTTGACTTTGTCTCTGTGGTGACCACAAGGTACTAAAGTAAAATTAACCTTATTATATTATGTCAGTCAAAATTAAATATTTTTGTTTTAAGTAAGTGTATTTTAAAAAATTTAATTTACGCCTTGCAATATAGTCATAAACAGAATAATAATTAAAAAATTAGGAATTAAATATAAACTTTTTTTTATTTTTTTTAAATAATATGTTCTGTTATGTAGTTTTTGTATATTAATCGGGAGTAGTTTTATATTCCTAACATAATATATCTTAACTTTATTTCTTTTATGTTATTTTTGACGGTGGTGAAAATAGATATTTATCTTAAAATAATATAAAACCAAAATTTTAATTAAAATAGAAGGCCAGATGACGTAATAAAGTTACCATGAAATAAAGGCGTCTACGTCATTCGTACAAAAAAACTATTTTCATTAGCTTTTAAGTCAAATAGATATGATATATTAGGGACTTATTGGGGCGTTACTCTATAAGGTTTTACCATAATAAGGGAAAACCGTATTTTATTTAGGTTGAACCTTAACTATACTTTAAAAAAAAAGTGTTATTGGAAGTCGCATTACTTTTCCTTATTCCTAACCTAAAATTTCTAACCTTGTAGGGATTTTCTCTTATAAATTCTCGCAAAAGACTTATATCGTCAGTGTAGCTAAACCTCAACCTGCCTCAACCTTGTAGGTTTCTCCAATTTATTCATTTTTTCACATAAATCCACAAGACTGTTTTTGTTTATAAACAAAAAACTAAAAATGCAAAGAATATTAAAAAGTCGTGTCGAAAAACAAACCAACCATCACCATTATCCGTGCTAATTGAGGTTATGTTTAAAGATAAGGGATATAACTGTACCGAATTAAGGGAACACCGTATTTTATTACGGTTTCCTTAATAAAAAGGCAGGTCACGCGCATGTTCAGATGTCAAATGTCAATTTTCCTTAATAAGGGAATGCCAGTATGGCTATGTCCACTGCGACCACTATTGGGTCTATTGTGACTCACTTTTAACATTTTTTTGTTGCTACAGAATATTCAGCCACTTAAAGAGTCTCGCAACTAGCTTTGGTGAAGGATCATTAAGATTTAGTCCTTCGATCTGTGGTTTACCGAAGATACGTTGACGCTGACGTGCAATGGCCGGACATTCACAAAGCACATGTCTGGCCGTCTCATCATACTCCATACAGAGCCTACATTCGGTGCCCTCACTTAGACCCATTCTGTGCAATGGTACTTTCAGCCTGCAGTGTCCGGTATATAGATCAAGCATTGTCCGGATCTCCTGCCTGGTGAGCTCAATGAGTTTCTCGGCCCTCTTCCTGCAAGGTTCTGTAATGAACTCTTTTAATGTGCCAGTCCCGGCAATTCTCTCCAATATTGGTAGAACTTATTCTCCATCCAGGCTGGTTCGGGGCCAACAAAGACGGCAGAGACCGCTTTGCGCGCCAGCTGGTCGGCAGTCTCATTTCCCCGATGCCTGACAGCTAACGGTTCCCGATAAGCATCTATAGGATTCAAAAGCTTTAAGGGCCGCTTGACTGTCGGAGAGTATTGCGCCAGTTATGATCTATCATCCAACCGGCGCTCATTTCAATGGCGAAGAGTTCCGCCTGGAAAATTGTAGCCATTCGTCCAAGACTATGTATAATCCTGATATTTTCCCTACTGAAAGACAAGGTGTTGAGGAGGAAGATTTAGGAGGCATTCAAGCGCTGCTGATGGTGTTTTGCTCATATTACTATACTTGCTTGAAGTTGGATCTTTGTTAGTTTGTCACGAGCCAGCGTTTGCCTGCCCTTCGTGTATCAAACTATTGCCCCGTATGGGTCTAACTACCGTGATATACAGCCAGTACATACAAGACTTATCGCAGATACGTTTGCACGTCCATAGAGATAGTGCTGCCCTTCTTCAAATGCGCATTCCATGTAAGTGTTTTATCGAGGGTCACCCCCAGATATTTTACTACAGATGCGAATGGGATTGTTTTACCGTTTAGTACAGGAGGAACGAGGAAGTCAAGCTTCCTTTTTTTGGTGAACGGTATAATGATGGTTTTGCTCATTATTTATTTTGTCATTTAACCAGTCATTTACTGTGTCTAGAACCTGTTGTGTTTTTCCGGATATGGAGCTCTCTGGAATATTTTTTACCACGACTACTATGTCGTCAGCAAATCCTTGTGCAATTACGTCCATCAGTTGTAGACTCGCAAGGAGGTCGTCCACTAGGAGCGACCAGAGGAGGGGTGACAAAACACCCCCCTAAGGGCAGCCTCTTGCGGCCCTGAATCTAACAACTTCGTTGTTTATGGTCGTGACGATTACTCGATTTTCTATCGTGCTTCTTATGAATCCAGTGATAGTGGATTCAATCCCTCTAGCGGACGCTACCTCAAAAATGGATTGTGTTAGTGCGTTGTTAAACGCTCCTTCTATTTCAAGGAAGATGCCCAGAGCGATGCTTTTAGCATCAAAGGCTTCGTTTGTGTTACCTACTAGGTTGCTTAGTTCTAGTTCGGTCGATTTATCCGCCTGGTACGCATATTGGTGAGTGTTTAGGGGGTGGGTTATAACGATGCTACCTCTAATGTGCGTATCTATTATCTTTTCCAGGCCCTTTAGCAGAAACGATGTAAGGCTAATTGGACGCAGTGATTTGCGACTATTGTCCGTGTGTCCTACCTTAGGTATGTAAATTACTTTGAACTTTGTCCAGCTAGTTGGTATATAGTCCCAAGCTAAGCTGGCCCGAAAGAGATTCATCAGATAATGTTTTAGGACTTAGATCATTTTGAATCAGCGCATTGCATTTGCATTTAAGATTTTTTTTAGGTTGCCCAGTACTCATGATTTGGTCGGTGATTATGAACAATGGGATTGGGTAGACTTCCAGGGAAGTGGTGTTGTGCTAGCAACTTGAGAATGTTTCCCTCCGACTCGGTAAATGAGCCATCATGACGTTTGATTATCATGAGGTCTCGAGTCCGCTCTTTCGCCAGAATTCTGTGGATACGAGTGGTATCCGAAAGTTCTTTTAGTTCTTGGCAGAACTTCCTCCAGGATTCTCTTTTGGCAGTTCTTATCTGCTTGTTGTACTCTGTAAGCACTGTACGGTATCGTTCCCAGTTTCGTATTTCTTTGGCTTAATTGAAGAGGCGCCTGACGTCCCTACGTTTCTTTTGTAGTGAGTTGTTCCATCAAGACATACCGCGGTTGTCGGTTTTTTCTTTGAGTGAACAGTCTTCGTGATATGCTTTTATTATTGCCTCGTTCAGTTAGTCCGAGGCTATTTCAATGCTATCACGATTCCAAACACCAATCATAGCACTGTTCAGATTTTCTCGGAGGCTTCCCAGTTTGTGCTTTTCGGGTCCCTATATTGAATATCTCAATCCCGTTTTTATTGTGAATTGGATATGGTTATGTTCTGATGTAGAGGGTTCATTTGTGACCCTCCAGTCAGTGATCTTATTGCTTATTAGCTTTGTACTTATTGTTAGATCTAGTACCTCGTCCCTATTTGTTGTGGAAAAGGTTGGTTTGGAACCAATGTTATTTACATAAAGCACCTCCCCTAATAAGTAATCAAAAAGGGACTCACCCCTTTTATTGATGTCTGTGCTGCCCCACGCTGTATGGTGTGCATTGGCATCAAAACCCAAAATGAGTTGTAGGTTCCTAGCCTTGCAATAGGCGATAAGTTCGCTTGCTTCAGATGTCGAAGGCATTGGTGCTTCTTTGTCACCCGGAAAGTACGCCGAACAGTAGTAGTAATATCTTTTCTTAGGAGAATAGGTCGGGTCGGTGCCCCGAGTTACACACTATAAGCTTACCTAGTGTTTTGCTGAGACCAGCCACTTGGTTCGTACTATTTAGTCATGGTTCTTGTAGCAGGACAATTTCGAGTCGTTCCTGCGTGAAGACTACGAAGGAGGTACGTTGCTGCCTTGGTGTGGCGCATGTTTATTTGTAAGCATCGCAGACCTTGATCTAGTAGTTGTTCTGCGCCTGCCATGCTATTTGATTCTACTTGTTTTTTTTTTAACCTGTCTGCATAGCCTGGAGGCTATGCGGTCGCTGGAGGAGGTCCGCCTCCCCCACGGGGATTACCACGTTTGTATCCCTTTTTAAGAGGACCCTTTCCGGGGACTCTTGCCCTCTTCTTTTTTACGGGGACAAGGTTTCCTGTCCACTAGAGGAGCTCGCCGGCACTGATCCACACCCTCTAGTCTTGGATCTGAGAGTTCGTCAATAGCTAACGTCCACCCAATCCACCGTGTTGAGACCACTATTTTGCGGACTTGTGGACTATGCCCACTTTGATACACTCATCCACGATGCTGTAGGATGCCTTGCTTTTTTCATTTTTTCAGGCGTACTGCCAGAAGATCGCGGACGCTTTTCGTCGGGTTTGAGGTTATCCTGCTGGAGATCTTTAAGGTTCCCCCTCTGGATCTTTGACAGATGATTGTGAATCACTGGCCAGGAGTTGTTTTTCCTGTTCAAATCAAATCTAAAATTTTATTTTGCCAAATAAAAACTTACACTAAAGTAACAATACATAATTATTATAATTAATAATATGACAAAAATGGACCATCTCTCGATTATGAAACCGCTAACACTAGAGGCCTTGAAAGGGCTTATGCAAGATGCCCCAGGTAAAAGTATCTACGTATTACATATAATTTATAACAAAAAAAAATAAAAGGTAAAAAAATAACAGAGTAACAGAGTAACAAAAAGAAAAAAAACTGATATTTTTATAAAAATGACATACTTTAATATTAATAACCTTTAACCTGGCTACATACATACAGACACACATCAATTAATTGAATTCAGAGGCAGGGACTCCCACCAAAAAGGGATTCAACGTTAGTATACGATTATCAACGAGGGACAAGGACAATGTATTAAAAGAATAATAATTTTATAGTAGTTGTTGTACTTGTAGAAGTTTTTGCTTTACATATTTGGAATACGCAAAGAGTGATAGTTTTTTTATTTCATTTGGAAGTTCATTCCAAATTTTAATGGCACAAAACACAAACGATCTTTGAAAAGCGGCCGTTCTATGGCGGGGGATGATGAACCCATGAATGTTCCGTGTTCGGCGAGACAGCGGGGTAAATCTTTTTGCTAAGTAGTTGAGTTTTTTTTATTTAATAATTCTATACACAAAGTTGTGCATATGCAGTTTTCGCAAGACACATTATATGCAAACCTAATACAAGAATTTTGAATTTTCTGAATAGACTTTTTTGTTTGCCATGATAGTGCGTCGCTATAAACTACATCAGCATAATTAAACAATGATAAAATAAGGGAACTACATAAAAAGTATTTTTGTTTAGAAGATAAATATTTTTATATCTATAAATATTTCTTAAGCGAATGTAGCCCGCAGTTAATTTCTTTTTATTGTGATGGTCAAATGAAAGAGAGCTATCATTAATAACTCCTAAGTTTCTTGCCTGATGAACGATTGGAATGGGTTCATTGTTGATTTTTCTGTTTAAGCTATGTTCAATTTGTTCTCTTATATGCTTGTTTTTAACAAAAATTATAATTTGAGACTTAGAAGAATTTAACTTTAGGTTTGTGATCTTTGGCAAATGAATCTATATTTTTTAGGTCTGAGTTTAGTGCTTGCTTACGGGAATATGCACTTGGCCATCATCAGCGAACTGTTCAAGCTTAGAATACTTAACCTTTTTGGTCATATCGGAAACATAGAGAGAGAGAAACAGCGGCGATAAAACGGATCCCTGCGGTACACCTTGCTTTATTATCTTAAAATCTGACCTCCGGTTACCATCTGCGTTAAAAATTTCTACACAATTATATCTATTATTTAACATATTACTGCAAAAATCCAAAGAACTAGAAGAAAAATCAAAATAGTGAAGCTTTGCAAATAGCATCTTGTAACTTATTGTGTCAAACGCTTTACTGAAATCCAATAATGCTAAATATGTGCCATTACCTTGTTCTTCATTATTTCGAATGTCGTTTAAAACGTTCATTAGAGCTGTAGTGGTACTATAGTTTTTTCGAAATCCTGACTGGCACTCTGGTATTATATTTTTTGAGTCTGCAAACAATGTGATTTGCTGAAATAAGAATTTTTCAAAGATTTTTGAAGCAGATGGCAAAATGCTTATTGGTCGGGAATCTTTAAGTTCTTTTGAATTTTTATTCTTGGCGATTGGTTTAACTATAGCCTTTTTCCATATTGACGGGTAAGTATTAAGATACATGTATTTATAATGTTTATTAAGGCATCACAGCAAAAAGGAAAACAGAGCTTAATATCCCTAATCGACAAATCGTCCACACCAACAGCATTTGATGAAATTGATGTAGTTATTTTAGCAGCAGGCTTAGTCGCCGTTTTAGTGGCGGAACTCATTTTGGAGCTCTGCTCACTAACATTGGAGGTGGTCCTAATAGGATCCACTTCCATTTGTTCTTCTCCTATTGGGAGATCGGAGTTTGTGTCTACTCCGTGAGGTGTTTTGGGTGCGTGCTCCCCCCCCCCAGAGTCCTCGGGACCAGCGGTAACAATCGGGTCTTTCTCCCGGTCTGAATCACCGGTGAGACTAGGACTCACCTGGGGTACCTTTCATTTATCATCACCCATTTAGACCTTTCGCCCCGTGCATTTTATACCTAGCTGCCAGGTGATTTTCTTCGGGTTTACTCCTTAGACTGGTTGCCCCCACCAGGCTACGGAGTCCAATCTACCCCTTTTTTCGTCTTTTATTAGGTGATGTGAGGCTTAAAGAAGCCGTCACATCACCGACATCCAGTGGTACCACGAGGAGGTAGACGCATTAGTAGCTGAATTCTTATCCCTTCTAAGATATCCAACCAAATCGGCATAACAATATCAGCCAACCATACACCACCTTGACAAGGTAAGTCAGTTCAGTATATTTTTTTCGTTACTTGTTTTCTATTCTTATATTTTAAATATAAAACAGTAATCTATACAGGGTTCCTAAGATTTTCCTTAGGGATAGGATTTCAATAAATCAAACAGAAATGGCATAGAAAGTTCTGCGCGCACAAAAGAAACAGGTATATTGTGCATTGGTGCCAGTTTGTTATTATCTCCGGACTGCTTTCATGAGAAAAAATTGTCGCCACTCTTTCATTGTGAGCATAAATCATAGTTGCAATAATAACCGTTGACAAGATGTCTGCAAATTCCGCTAGATGGCGGCCATACCATGAGATGATCGAGGAAAAAATTAGATGTTTTCAGGTCCAAACCACAGCTTTTTCTTGCTTAAAGGAGGCGGCAGGGTCCATTATTTACGATACTGAGCGATAAACTCGTGAGGTTGTTAAATTAGAAAGAAATATCTTCGCTTTTAATTAAATTTCTTTCCATTCTGTTCTACTAGTGAAATCTATCCGGAAACGGCCAAACCATGCAGCTAGCACTAGCAGCCAAAGAAATCAATAAACGGCGGTGTTTTTGCTTGCGATATTATTGATTTTAAATAAAGCTGACCCTACACTACATTTGATATTTTCGAGGTGTTTTATGACATGATCTCGAAACATGTAGTGAACCAATTCTTCAAAACTAGCGGGAGGGTAAAAGCGAAAAATAAGGGGCTGCCAATATTTGTAACACCCAAAAAGGGGCGAAAAGATTTATTTTGCTCTGTTTCTTTACAAAAAACGTTTTTTTTACGAAAACCTTGAGCTCTGCCACTTTTTTTATTTTTTTCTTCAACTTTCTCGAAATTTTCGTCATACCGTAGAAAAAAATTATTTCCCCCATGGTCATACTCTACTTTTATTCGAAAAAATTTAGAAACAGAGACGGGATCAGTTTTCCTAAAACGGGGGATCTTGGTTTCGAGTTAGAAGATAAAGGGCGCCGCAGGCAAAAATTTTTCAATTAAATTAGCCGAACGCAAAAATGTTAGAAAAACAAAGAACGAAATAAAAATGGCGCCGCTTACACTTTTTTTTCAAAAATTACGTAATTTCGGGAACGCAAAGAAATAGGTCTAAAGAGTATAATTTTTAAGAAAAAAATATCAATTTTCTCGCCCTCCTCCACTGAGACTACAGGGGCCGTGCACAAATTACGTAATGGTCATAGGGTGGAGGGGGGTTACAAAACGTTACGTAGGGGGTAGAGGGGTTTTCGACAACGTTTGCATTTGTGTGAAACTAAGAAAATTTGGAATGAAAATAAGTGAAAAGTTTTTTTTTTTGGGGGGGGTGGTAGTGGTCTTGAAATCGTTACGTAATATTAGGGGAGTGGCGTGCCAAACCGTTACAAAACATTACATAGGGAGGGGGTCAAAAATTGGTAAAATCACCGTTACGTAATTTGTGCACGGCCCCACATCTGACTGTTCATCCTTTTTGATTTCGAATCAAAGTGCAAAACCCGGTTTGGACGTTCGAAGGCGTCAACCCGTCCTATTTGCTTGATAGAGTTTCTACGGAAATATCTCAGTCGATTTCTCCGGCCGTGTATAAACGCTTTAGGTTAGGCATTTGCATGTATCTCAGTCCCCAGCCTGTAAACAGTGCGTAAGGACAATGGTTACAAAATGAAAAGCCGAAAAATATTTTTTTTACGATATCTTTCATCAGTTTGTTATTAAAGTCGAGCAAAAACAATTTTTATTCCAGTCCTAAAGGTATGAAAATGGAAAACATTAGAAAACAACAACCTGGAATGGATTTACTACGTGTAAGATGTAGTGACAACATCGCTCCATGCCCATCCTTTTCTGCCTAATGTGCTTTTCCGTTTGTCTGCGTCTTATACACGGCTGCTTGGCCCCCTAAGGATTTGCTTAGGAACCCTGTATAAAACAGTAATCTGTATTAATTTAATATTTCTTTATCTATACAGGGTGTCCCTAACTTTGATGGTTTGCGGGGGGGGGGGGTGATTATCTTTTTTCAGTGCAAATAGAAAAAAAATGACCTCCACTTATGGGGCTCAATTTTTTCTAACGGTTTAAAGGTGGAAACGGCATTTTGATATATTAACCTATTTTCGAGCTACGAGAGGTTTTCAAAAAATCTACATTTTGAAACATGAATTAATAATAATTTTTCACGTTTCCGAAAATCCAATTGTTTCCTTTAGCTTTCGATTCGATTAAATAGTTTTAATTTCAATTTATTTCAAAAAGCACATAGTAGCCCGTATGACTCACATATCTAAATTTCGTTTTCACCTTTGAACTTGTCTTGAAAATCGAGCCGTGTAAGTAGTAGTAGTAGTAGTAGTAGTAGTAGTAGTAGTAGTAGTAGTAGTAGTAGTAGTAGTAGTAGTAGTAGTAGTAATAATATTTATTTACAAATAACGCTTATAATACAATGGGGTTCGTGCACTGAAAAAAAATTTCGATTTTTTTTTATTAGCTTTTTTACAACAATTTTTTTCCGCTATTTCATCCTGAATTTTTGCCTCAAACTTGTGATCCTTGAAAAAACCTCCTTAAGTCCTAGTGACGTCACGTACTTAACACCCGGTTCCCACCTACGACTTTTTCGTGCGTTCCCGCTCACGCGTCACATGACTGTCATAACATTTCATATTGACATCATGTGACGCGTGAGTGAGCAATCACGAGAAAGTCGTAGGTGGGAACCGGGTGTAACGTTGCAAAATTCAGATAAATGCGACTGGTTTTTCTCGACGGATTAAACGTGTCGGGCCTGATTCACATATTTGACCAGTAATAGATGCTTAACTTAACCATTACACCGATTACACCTCAAACTCTTAGATATCGTTTTTAAATATCACCAAAATTATTATAATCACAAATAGTACAGTAAAATTGTCATCTGAGGTCGAAAAAAAATCCGGGGAGGCTGAGTTTTTGGTATGTTCTTTTGGGGGGTCTGAAAGTAAACCTCCCAAGTTTGTGTTTCCCCCACTCCTCAGGAACCATCCACCATTTTGAAAAGCCTTTGTAACCGACTTTTCTCCATTTCTATTGGTCGGAGGCGAAAAAGTCTAAGATCAAAAATATTCGGCAAAAAATTTGCAAACTTTCTGTAGTTAGTTTCCAAAAAGATAGAGAGCGCCAAAGTTATAAAAAAATCAGTTTTAACGTATTTTGACCAACAAAAAGTGATTTAAAAAAAAAACTTTAAATAAGAAAGTTGTAGATCTTAGATCTTAGTTAGATATTATTTATAATTAATTAAACCGCCTCTGAACTACAGCGACTAAAAGTCGGTAAAATTCTTTGAAAACGGCTTTCTGGGCATGCACGAAGTCGCGCATAGTGGATTATATTTTATTATTTATAGTCAGAGCACTACAAATGAGTGTGATGTACGCTACACAAAGGACCCAGTCTGTCGGCATGAAAATTGCCGAAAGTATCTGACAGACTGACATTTGGTCGGGTACCAATAGTCGAGTCATTTTGGGCAATGGGCCATCGCTTACATAAATGCGACAAGAAGGGTGGCAGGGGTAGATAGAACTATTATTAACTGCTAAAAGGGAGAGAGAAGGGGTTGCAAAAATGTTATAAATTGTTGCAAGGGAGGGGCCAAAATTTGGAAAAATGGTTTTACATAATTGAGGGTAGTACAGAAAAATTTTCATTTGAAGTCGGGGAAAAATCCGAACAGGCTGAGTTTTTTGTATGTTTTTGGGTTGGTTTGAAAGTCAAATTCCCAAGTTTGTGTTTCCTCCACTCCTCGGGAACTATCCGCCATTTTGAAAAAACTTTGGAACCGATTTTCTCCTTTTCTATTAGTCGGAGGCAAAAAAGTGTAGAATCAAAAATCTTGCCATAAAATTTGCAATATTTTCTGTTACAGGTTCAACTCTCTGTAGTTAGTTTTTAAAAAGGTAGAGGGCGTTGACGTTACGAAAAATCGGTTTAACGACTAAATGTCAGTCTGTCAGATACTTTCGGCAATTTTCATGCAGACAGAGGCCGGGTCATTTGTGTAGCGCACGTTACAAGCTTTAATTTGATACCTCATTTGTACTACTTTCATTTAAAGTTTTTCAAAAAAAATCACTTTTTGTTGGTCAAAATACGTTAAAACTGATTTTTTGTAACTTCGGCGCCATCCAACATAATTGTAAACTAACTACAGAAAGTTGAGCACTTGAACAAAAATGTTGAAAATTTTATGCCGAATATTTTTGTTTTCAGACTTTCGCCTCCGGCAAATAGAAATGGCGAAAAGTCGATTACAAAGTTTTTTCAAACTGGCGGATGGTTCCCGTGGAGTGTGGGAAGTTATGGAAACATTTTTATAACTTTAAAACAAAAAAAATGGCTCGTTATATAAATTTCTGACAACTTAATGATTGGAATCTCAATTTTTTTTTCTGAAGTATTATGAAGATTATATTGTTTTCCAAAAATGTGTCCAATATTTTGTCCAAAAAAAATCTGGATCATGTAATACCACAAAAATCATAATCATCACTAAATTTTCTTCCCTTCCAATATTTTTTTGACTCTGCAAGCCCGCAAAAAAAATAGATTTTATTTTTGTCTTAATTTTTTGATATATAGAATAAGTTGTTTCTTAGAAAATATAAAAAAATTAATTTGCTCAACTTTGTGCTTTTTGAGAAAATAATATTTTTCTGAACATTTATCTAGAGAGGGTGTCTATTTAAAAACGAGCAAGAGCCGTTTCTGGGTATAAATATTTATTTTTTTAAACATTTGGACCCGTCAGTTTTATTTGCAAAGGAGACAGAGTTTAGCCTCATTATTTGGATTGGAGTACACCATTGGCGGTCATGAGGAGGGGCCATGGCCCCATGTTAACTACCTAACAACACCACAAAATGAAACGTGTGACACGATAGAAAATCGTTCTCTTTTTTTAGTATTTTTCGACTGAAAGCCCATTTTAGATTCTTAAATTATTCATGACCCTCCCCCCCCCCGCCTTTAGCAGATAAATATGACCGCCCCTGGGGTACACCCCGTTTGTGGGGTACAAATGAATTAAATTGCGAACAACAACACAGTCCTGAGGCACCTAGTTTGAAAGCCTTTTAAATTCTCTTTACACGTCTGAAGTTTTTTTTAATGTTATTGATTCGTTTTTTACATGTTTTTTTTTATAAACATTAATAAATAATAATGATTTTAAATTTGGAAAATCTGATATATTTTTTTTTTTATTTCAAGGTATTTTTTATTTATGTATTTATAAGCTAGTATACCTTAAGATTGTTAAAATTTTATGGCCGTTAATCAGAGTCCCGCAAAGATAACGTCATTGGGCTAATTTTTTAAACTGATCTTACGTACGCCGCAAATGAAAAGATTTTAAGAAAAAAAATGTTTATAATTACGTTTTGTATAGGCATTTACTTCGAAAGATTTCGTTTCGTAGTGCAGCTGTAATTTGTGTTCAGAATGCGACATTACTTTTTCAGACGACCGTACAATTTTTTCATCTCTCTCTCTCTCGTCATTCTTTAACTCCATTTTTGAACTATAAACATTTTGTTTTAATGACATATAATATTGGCCTTTTGCAAACTTCAGGTGATGTTGGTCAAATTAACAGTTTTCCAAGAATCTCAACTTCAAACAAGATTTTATCCGCTAATTCTTACTTTTTTCGAAAAAAGAAAAAACACAGGTCGAATATATTTTTACGTAGGTAGTTTAGAAATATGCGTTAACCAAAAAATGTGCAAGAACCCCATTATTGCAGGATTACAATAGTAGGTAAGTTTTTAGTAGTAAATAAATATAAAATGAAAGAAAGAGTTCCACTTTTATAGATTATAAAACAAAACACAAAGTCGTTAACAATGGCTGTAAAAATAAATGCAGAGACCATAAGGTTAAAAATAACTTGATTGCCATCTTATCAGTAAAAGACAGTTTTTTTCTAGTCTATCTGCCCCGAATATGGGTGAAAACCCCCAAAACCATCGAATTTGGGATACCCTGTACATATATAATAAATCTCTAGATAGATCATTTCTGTACATTGAATATACCTATAAATTTATGTAATTGTTGGTTTTTGACCAAACCATATAGATAACAAAAATTCAGTTTTTAGTTTTTTTCTCTATAAAAAACGTAAAAATATTGTAACCTATCTATATATGGGTGGGCCATAAAAAATTAGACTTTTTAAATTGCCTATAACTTTAAAAGTAATAGTCCAATAACTGGAAAGTATATACTATATATTTTTCAACAGTTCAAAAAGACCTTCCTTAAAAAATCAAGATAGTAGACTATTAAAAAAAAAATACAAATTTTTTGCCTCCCTGAAACTTCTTTCTGTGCGCCACTGACACAAAAATACTTTTTCTTTCTAAATTCTGCATTTTTCCCAAACAAAAAAATTTATCACTTACTTGATTCACAATGCAAGGGATCTTTATTCTTGGTGTAATTTTGCCAAATTTTGCTAGTTATTGTTTACATTAAATAAAACAGAAGTCTCTACTTTAACAAAGTTTTTTTAAATATTCTGAATTATGCAATTTTTATACCTATATTAAAAACTTGTTCTCAAAGAATGCTTTTGTTTTTTTTTTATCAAACTCAAATAAAAAATAATATTTAAATCACGAATTTTTATGTTTTTGAAAGCATTTTTAATATACAACTTCATAATTCTATAATTTTATTTTAAAGTTTGCTTAATTTAATGGTAATGGAAAAACACAGGGTAGAGGGGGACAACCCATCCCAAAGAAGGTAAAGGGGGGATGACGTAACAGGGTGTCCACAACCTGGAAAGTCAGGGAATTTAAAACAGGTCAGGAAAAGTTTCGAGGGGTCAGGGAAAGTCAGGGAATTTTTCCCAATGAGAGTAATTTGAGGGGATTTTTAACAGTGCTCTAGTGAATAAACTATTGTAGCACTGTCTTTTTTATTTCAGGAAAAAAGCAAACATGAAAATATATCTTATTTTCATGTTTGCTTAAGTGTTCAAAAGGTTGACCATTTGTCTCGCAAATATTTATAGTTTTTAGTTTACTATTTTATCAAAAACTTAACAAGTTTTTCAACTACTTCTACGTTGTTCTTTAGAGATGTCGAATAAACACACATTATTTTGTGAACAATGGTTAGACGCGAAGGTTTATCCACAATTCAGTGGATGGCTAGAACGCAGCAAGGACACGAGAAGTGCACACTGTAAAGTTTGCTATAAGACTTTCAAACTAAGTATATAATATGGGTGTTCAAGCAGTGAAATCGCATTTGGAAGGCGACAAGCATAAAAAAAGTTGAATTGCAAAAAGTTTGAGTAAAATCACTTGAATTTTATAGTAAAATCAACATGCTAAGAATATCAGTCAGGGAACTTTGTAATCTGCTCAGGGAAAAGTCAGGGAATTTTTTTTGAAAAATCTGTGGACACCCTGCGTAAGTTTCTCTCGTTTTAAGAAATATATAATATTCTCATTTATTTTCAGTTGTGTTAAATAAAACAAATATTAATAAAAATAATAAACAATAAATATCTACATAATGGTACGGCCATGATTGTTTTTTAAGTCTTAACATATTTTAGGTTTCAGTTTTTAAAATAAAAAACTAACCTTTTTAAAGTTTTTACCATATTTCTGATGTGTAAAAACTGACGTTTAAAAAAATATTTAGTGATTTGGTTAACAAAAATATTTTTAGCTTGATCATTACCGTACCATACAGCTTGCGGGTAAACTGCTTCTTTTTACTATTTTTACAAATGTACTGTTTGTAATTCCATATAACGGTCAAGACATTAGGCAGAGGAGTAGTTGTTTAACAGTCGTCTGATTGATTGAACAAATATGGACTAAATTTGTATTTGTTAAAGCTTAACCTCGATTGTTTAAAATTTGCTGAGGAGAGATAATTGATTATTAATTCACATTTAAAATTCTAAAAAGTATTCATTTTTTGCAGGCGGAATGTCGCGGGAGCGTCTTATTTAGAAATGATAACGCGGCGGTAGCAGCGAGGTGAGTTTAACATATCCTAAATTTACAATCAACACCTTTATATTCATAATCGATCTCCACAGTAAATATTTCTAGTGCAGTGTCCCAAATTTTAGCGATATTTGCAACGTTTTTTTTTTCTATAAAATATTATTTTGGCGGATTCGTAATGTTGAAACTACTTTTTTTTTGGGTTTTTCGCCACTAAGTTAAGGAAATTTTTTCAAAAATATGTTAAAACCCACTGCGTAAATTCCTAAAGAACAAATTTTGTTCGTTTGTCAGTGGTTTTTAAATAAGATAAAAAATTTGCCTACACACACGCAAATCCTAACTTATCTGACGTTTCGGCAGAAACTCTACTGCCGTTATAAAAGGAATTATTCTTTCCAAAATTTTTCTACATTATTTTTTAAAAAATATGTGACTGACTTTGATGTATATTTCAAGTGTTAACCATAGAGAAAGTAATAGCTACGCGAGAGTGACCGATTCTGTGTTATACTTGGGGAACATTGTTTGTCGGCGACACGAGCGCAGCCAGTGGCTACAGGAAGCAACTACTTGTACAGCCAGACGCATAATAAAATACATATATTCTTTTGGTTAATTTTTTACAGACACTTACTTATTTAATAATAAAAAGATATGAAAAAACTTAACTGGCGCAGTTTTTCCATACTTTTTAGTGTTAAAAAAGCAATGCATTCGCAAAAGGTTTTAGCTCTATACAAACCTTAACCTACTTTGTACTGTTCTATGCAGCTAAAAAACTTTCTTTAGCTTACAAAAAGTTTTTTGGACCCTTTAAAAATCTAAAATAGGAGGTGGGGGTAAAGTTATTTTCTTTTATGAATTGGGAAAAAATCTCAGTATAAAAGTCTTACAGATTTTATAAATGTTTTAACCTATTTTTTGTTGTATTTTAACCTATTGGGCCACTTTCTCACTTCAGCTTAAGTTCTAAGTTTAACTTAACTAAGATAAGTAGCTTGCTGGTGCTGTCAAAGTGTCCCTTAAGGGAAACATTGTTGGCGTAAAGCTAAGTGGAAGAATTTTGAAACTTAAGTTAAACTTGGCTAAATTTTTTGAGACCTTTTTGCTTTTACTATTATCTTAAAACATATTTTTCGGCTTTTGACAGTGTTTTTAAGCGATTTTTGTGTTTTTTTTAGGATTAAAAATAATTTAAAAAAATGTCTAACCTCACAAATTATTTTACAAGATTTGCAGATAGTTTTTTAACATGATATTTAAAACAAGACCTTTTTTTGTTGTATTATTATTATAACAAAATATAGTGAA
Organism: Oxystoma pomonae; assembly: GCA_963921995.1. Lineage (NCBI taxonomy): Eukaryota > Metazoa > Arthropoda > Insecta > Coleoptera > Brentidae > Oxystoma > Oxystoma pomonae. The sequence continues at coordinate 64,671,779 of OY998167.1, forward strand.
AACCCAAAAGGTGAACAAATCCTCAAATTTTGTACACCTCCTGCAAACAGGGTCCATACAACACCGTTCTCAGTGGAGAACGGTGTTGGTCCATATTCTAGGTCCTACCAAGTCCTGTCAGGACTCAACAGGACCCAAATTATAGGCCGGGACCTCAGACTAATAACTAAAGAGCCGGGACACTGAAAAAAGTGTCATATTTTTTTTAAATTGATTTTAAAGTTATGACAATTCAAAAAGTCTAATTTTTGGTTGCTATATTAAGGAGCTTTTGGTCAGCATACCAAAATAAGAACCTTTGTGGTTGTCATTGTTTGACAAGCTCTCAAGAACAGAATGATTTCGGTTTATTATCCTAACTCTTCCTAAGCTTTTACATATAAAGCAATGTATTTTGCATCTTCCTTTATAACAAAATAACAATTTTAAGCTTTCTTTTCGCAAAATTATCCAAAAACACAAACACTTTGACGTGGATTGACAGAAGTATACATAAATAAAATAAATATTTACTGCTGTCAATCCACATCAAAATGTTTGTCTTCTGGCGAATTTTGCAAAAAAGTTTAAAATTGATTTTTGATTAAGGAAGATGCATAATATATTGATTTATGGGTAAGCGTAGAATTAGTTACAAATATAAACCGAAATGACTTTATTCTTGACAGGTTTTCAAATCACAATAACGACAAAGGTTGTTATTTTTGTATGCTGGTCAAAAACTCCCTATTTTCACTGTTATTTAGTGGTTACCTAGTTATTTAGGTTTTGTATATAAAATACTTTGTTTTAAAACTAAAAAAACAAATAAGATATATTCGAAGATTTTCTTAAAACACACTAATTTTTATTATGTTTTTTTTACCATGTTTTATTTATTTTTTATTGCCTACCAGAACATCTTTAAAACTAATAAATTCTGCCCTCATAAAATATCATGATTTTTCTTCTGTCTGTCAAAGGGGCCAGAATTTATTACTGACAACTGTACCTATTTAGGTAAGGTAGGTAATTCTTTCTTCTAAATTATAAAATATTTAAAACATAATAAAATGAACTAACATAATCAACAAAAATAAAATTCATTTAACAATAAATGTCAAACTTGGGCATAAAGCAAAGGAATACCCTCTCCACATAGGTCGATGAACTCCTACCATTTTAGTGGCCTTCTCTATTTTCTATCACTTTTAGTAATTTTTTTTTTCTTTTGTGGGATGTCTCCTGCCAGTCCTGGTCTTTGCATTTTTTTTAGTAGATAGGGAAGTCGTTTGAAAGAACTTTCTAAAAAATAAAAAGGCAAATAAATAATGCAAAGAGTTCTTGGAATTTTTTTCAAAAATTGCTCTTTAAATCAAAATTATGATTGTTTTCCACAAACCAAAACTACACTTTTTTACACTCGACGCGCGTTTCGCTAAACAATGTTTATCGTCTCCTGATGATGCTAACATTGTTAGCGAAACGCGCGTCGAGTGTAAAAAAGTGTAGTTTTGGTTTGTGGAAAACAATCATAATTTTGTTTTGGTGCAACCAAAGGTTCCAAATTCCCAACATAGTGCTCTTTAAATGATGATCTATGAAAAATCTTGTGTTAGTACCTTTTTTGTAGTTCCAGATGATTCAGCTTTACCATAAGTTATTCTTATTTAGTATGTACCTTTTCTATGAAGATGATCATCTTGCCTCCTTATCTGCAATCTAAAACAAAGGAAAACAATATTTTGAAACATTTCTCTGGTTTCCAAAGAATTATGACATAACAGTTTTAAAAAGAATGGAAAATTAGTTGGACACCCAGTTTTAATTATAACGAAAGTAGGTACCTACAACACCATGGTGTCCACAGCATTTCTCAAAAATCTCTAGACTTTCCACGACCAACTTACTACCTCCTGCTAGATTGGATCACCTCTTGGGGCCAACCCATTAATAAAACAAACTTATGATCTAACTACAGGCTTTATAGAAACTTCACCTATCTCCTGTCTTTCTGCAGGTCTTGGGGATGGTGAACCGGGAACCCCTGGTGAATCTCCTCTGCTGCCAACAGTAATTGACAGTAGATAAAAATTTGGGCTCCCGCTTTTTTACAAATCGTCCGTTTTTTACATTTCAATTTTTGGAAACCACAAAAAAATAAACAAAAAATTTGACAATTGACACTGATATTCAGGACTGCATCCAAAAAATGCGACGCTACCAATTGTAATTTATAGCATCAACCCAATTTTATATTCTCTGGTTCCACTCAGCCAAGGTTGCACCTCTGCAAGAGAAATAAGGATAAGTTGAAATTATACTTCAGTTTTAACTTAGCTTAGTTTTAAATTTAAGCCGAAGTGAGAAAGCTGCCCATTATCTTCTTGCCTAACTCTGTACAAATCATCACAATATTTTCTTCAGGGATTTGGTTCGCAAAAATCTGAACTCCAATTTTCGGCACTCTTCAAATAGTCCCATGCACTCTAATCCCATAAACTTGCGCGCGATTTCCAACCAAAACTGATTAAAATAACTCACTTTTTAAAATCTAAAAAAAGCGCTTGCCAGGCTTGACAGACTTTGATAAGCAGTAGCAAAAACCGGCAGGTACTAAATTAAAATTGTGTGAAATATATTTAGACATTGAAAAATGTTCTGTCTTTCTTTTATGATCATATAGGAAGAGATGGAGGGGGCAAGGTAGGTGTTTACTTAATACAAGCATTACTTTCCGCCGCAATGCGCTATACGCTACAGGAACGTAGTTCCTGCGCGGCCCTATCTTTCTGTTAGTCTCCGTAAGTTATTACGTTGTCTTTGGTGTTAACTTGACAGTTTGATGTGTCGATAGTAGCCAACAAGGTATTGGGTAAGTTTAATAAAATCTAAAATCAAAATTATATTTGTTTGAGTGTTTTCAATTTTAGATTACATTGTAAAAATACAAAATTTAAAGTGAAATAAAAAATAAGTTTAATATTTTGTTTTTTATTTTAAAATATCAAGTATAAAGATTATCTTTTGATTTACTTTAAGAAAATTTTTTTAATTTTATCTGGTTCTTTTTGTAATATACCTTGCAACACTATACTCAACTAAAAAGCCAGTTAACTCATTTTCGTTTTAGTATCCTTTGGCCTATGATCGGTGCCATATTGACACCAAACTGACAGAAAATCCATGTTTTACTTGTCAATTATAAAAATGGCAGCCACAATAGCCTAAAGGGCACTGAGGCGGTAGGAGTTAACAGGCTTTTTAGTTGAGAATGGTGTTGATACCTTGTTGGCTACTATCGACACACCGAAGTGTCAAGTTAATATTTGAAATATACATCAGTTAAAGTCAGTCAGTTGTATGACAACAGATCTAGAAAAATTTTGAAAAGAATAATTCCTTTGATAACGGCAGTAGAGTTTCTGCCGAAAGGTCAGATAAGTGCTTGCTTAAATTCTAGTTAGGATTTGCGTGTGTATAGGCAAATTTTTTATCTTATTTAAAAACCACTGACAAAAAAGAAATTTTTTCTTTAGGAATTTACGCAGTGGGTTTTAACATACTTTTGAAAAAATTTCCTTAACTTAGTGGCGAGAAACCCAAAAAAAGTAGTTTCAACTGCATAGTATATATCTACATAATCTTATCTAAAGATTGGCTAGGCGCTGCGAGTGTAATTAAATATTTCCATGAACCTAAATTAAAATTTACTGATGAGAAATAATTTTTTTTTTATATATATATTATTAGTTTAAGTCCAAAAGTCTAAAAAGTATTTTTCTATAGCCTTCCAAAGGAGGGCGATATCGCTGGAGGTGGCAGCGGCGACAGTAGGGGTGACGGCGGCAGCGAGGTGAGTTTAACATGTCTTATACTTGCAATCCACATTCACTTCACTAACTGTTTCTCGAAGTTTATGTTTCCAATAAGTTTTCAGTCTTATAATATATAGGGGAAGCTGGGGAAAAAGAAACATGGGTAATAAGACATTTTTTTTGCTGCTCTTGGTTTTTGTCTCAAAAACTTGAAACCAAAACACTAAAATTCTTCTGCTACAAAGGACAAAAAGGTTTTCGCGGTTTGCTGATCATTTTTTTATATTTTTTTATGACAGATCATCTAAGTCTGTCCAAAACATCACCTCAAAGTAGAGAATTTTGGTTACATTCAGACATTGTATTCAGATTACCATATATGTTTTTTGTCCTAGAATAAAATAGTTATTTACCTAACAAGTGCGGAAAGTAGTACTTTTCCGCACACGACGGCAGTTGCACGAACTACGCGGAGCGGAGTTCGGGAAAGGTGTCAACGGTGGAAAAGGCATTTTCCGCAAGAGTTAGGTACAATGTTTTTCATACGAGTGTTTTTGTCCATCTTATTTATCAAAAAAATTTTTTTTTAATACGCAAACATGTTATAATAATGCTACAAAATGACACATAAGAATAGTTACCTAAATCATTTAATTTGTCCTAAATATCTTCATTTTTAACAATAGAAAAATCGCAAGATTTTACTTTTCTGCAAGATTTTTTTATTATAGTGCCTGCATGTGACTTTTTTAGTTTAGTGGTTAAGGCTATGAATTTTCTGAATGAAAAATAGTACCCATGTCCTACGAGCATGCGGAAAAGTAACTTTTCCGCACGCTCGTAGGAAAAAATATTTGTTATTTAGATACCTGTACTTGTAGTCGATAAGAAAGCCTTTTATTTATTTTTTTTAAATTTTGCCTTTCATAAACAAAGACGCCATAACCCCCGATGGAAAACAGTTTTGATTTTAAAAAAATTGGTGTGGTGTGGTAACTGAAGTTTTCGTACGTGTTAGGTAAAATATTATATATATATATATATATATATATATAATTTCAAAAATAGTCTTATTCTAGAACAGAATTGTGATGCAGTGGAAAAGGTGCCCCTATTTTGATTGCTTTTAATTTTGTAGCGTAGCAGAGGCTTTATATTTCGATGTTTTTTAATAAAAAAAAATATTTTGGTCAAAATTTTAGTGTGACTGGATAGAAAATGAATTTATGTGTCGCTGTTTTTTTATTTTTTTTAAATTGTGGTTTACTGCGCCTAAAATTCCAGTTCAGTCAACTTTGTCCGTCAATAGCTCCTTTAAAAAAATGTTTCATATCTTTTTATAGATACCAAAACTTACACTCAAGATGTTAACTAACTATGGCGCAGAAAAATTCGAAATACGAAACCATGTTTTGGGCTTGATTTTTATGCCTGAAGACTATACTCTTAAGATATATTTTATATCTAGGTATACATATAATAAATCTCTCAAAGGACCATTTCTGTACATTGAATATATTTTTTTTAATTTTGGGTGTTGGCTTCTAACCAAACGATATAGAGACCAAAAATGCTATTTTTACAATCTCTTTATGTCAGTCTGTTTGTTCCAGCATCACGCAAAAACTACTGAATCGATTTTGATGAGACACATCACTATTGCATTCCTTGGATTCTTGGGCAACATATAGGCGTTGATTTCATTATAATCGGTTTACGGAACCAAAATTTATGACCATTTTGAGCTAAAAACCGGTAAAAATCTGCAAAAAGCGGGTATTCGTCTAAATGGATGGGATAAAGGTCGGAAGGTGAAGCGTTTAGGAGAAAGAAGTAGTACTAAGAGGATAGGACAAGAAGTGGAGGGAGATAGCTATAAAGAACCCTGTCATTTTCTTATGGGGGATGCGTTTTGGTTATTTTTTTTATATATTTTAATACGTTATAGAGGGGGTCCCAATGAGCATGGGCACTTTTTCCAATATGTACAGGATGAGCTAGAAGTTAGACTTAATAATAATAAATAAATATTTATTTTTTCAATATTGTTACATAATGTAAACTTAAGAAAAAAGCCTGTATAAAAAATAAATATTGATAAGCTATATAAGTAGTTTATTGACAAAGTATTATGCTTCCTTTGGCCTCTGCAGAGGACACTTAAGTTTAGAACTTGTACAGACAAGTTGAGGGAATGCTGAGGGAAGAGAAAAGTAGTTTTATAAAAAATCGTTATTATTTTAAAATGTAAGAGGAAAAAACTAGCTTAAATTAACTAATGAAAAACTATCAAACATAATTTAAAAAATTAAAAAATAAGTTTTGTAAATTGAATTTTTTTATATTTTAATACGTTATAGAGGGGGTCCCAATGAGCAATTCTCTCCATGGGTACTTTCCCCAATATGTACAGGGTGAGCTAGAAATTAGACTTAAAGTTACAAAAATGCCCGTTTTTTACTAAACTTAACCTTCGTCTACGACAAAACTAAAGATAGGATAATAATGGTTTCTGCTAATCTGATTTAAACATAACGACCTACATTTTTGATATTAGTACTAATGTTTGTATGTGTATAAGGTAAAATTGCTTAAAATCCCTTATTTAGTTAGCAGCGAAAAAAATGGTTTTTGATACCCTAAAAAGTATGCACACAAAGTGAGCAATAAACTTTTAAATATGTATAGAGTACGCCACAACATACCAAATAAGCTTTTTTAACCTTCTCACCTCACCTCTTCTTTTGCAACAAATGACTGGTACCCGAAAAATCACTATCTAATTTTATTATAAATAGGAATAAATATTATATAATTTTCTTTCATTTTACTTCACGATATTTCTTTCCATGAAGTTCAATTCATTCATTCACTAAAATGTAAATATAAAATGTAAAAGCAGAGAAGACAGTTGGCGTCTTTTGCAGTGCTATGCATCAATTTTACCAAGGACAAGTGAAAAAGAGACACCTGCCGCTTTGTTTTTTTATCTTGTGAAAACTAAAATTGATGCATAGGGGTTTCTAGCACAGGCCTAGAAACCCTCATTTGTAATTTTATTTTATAATATAGGTCGAAAAATTTATAAACGCACACTCCCTAACTTTTTAGAATCTGTCACAGAAAGTTTAATCAATATATTGGGGCTGTTCCATTGAAAAAAAAAAACACTTCCACCCTGATCACAAAGTACATATAAAATTAAAAAAAAAAAAATAAGACTCATAGCCATAGACTTTCAGAATTGCTGCTCAATAACACTTTTAGACTCTAAATCTAAACTCTCTCGTTTTTTATGACGCCTAAATAGGTAAATTATCGCATTAACAAAATAAACCCCTAAGAATACGAAAAACAATAAATTATATATTTTATTATTTAGCATATATAATATAAACCATTTTATATTTAACAAAACATTATTTGCACATCAGCTGATAATTTTAAATATATCAGTTTTTTTTTCTAACTGGAAAATAAGTAAGTAAATATGTAATAGAATGAGAAGCAGATGCAACAAAATAAAGTCCCACAACAATTGGAAATATTAAGAAGAATGGGATAAAATTAGACAAAACTTACGCACTTAATGTCTTTAAAGCAAAAGATAGTCAAAACCAAAATTACAAGCTAGAATGTTATAAAATCTATGTGTTTACAGAATATAAAAAAATATTAACAATTTCATTTACTTGTTTAAGACAAAAATACCAACTTGATGAATAATTAACATAAATTAAAAATAATAATAATAATATTAATAAATAAGTTTATTTGCAACCAAAAAAAAATTAACAAGTTGGTAAATATACTTAAAATTTATGGCGAGTTGCAAAAAAGAATCGAAAACAGCAGAGCTGATCACATTTCGACACTTTTCTTATAATAAAATATTAATTCTAAATTTTTATAAAAAGTAAATCTAGATCTAAAATTTATACCAGACAACTAAAAACAAGTATTAACATCATAGAAGCCTATAATGACAATAATAATATCACAATAAAATAAACTATTATATGTAAAAAGAGATATCCTAAAAATAAAAATAAAATGTAGTACGTAAATGAAATTTCATTTTGCTTATTTTCAGAGAGTGAAAAAAAAATTAGCTTTTAAGAAGTTCTTCTTTTAAAACTGGTTTGGTTTTAAATATGTGAATTTTTTTGGTATTGAATTATAGATTTTACAGATGTTATATAAAATATATATAAATACACTTTCAAAAAGTTGCCAAGTTAATGCCAAATTTATTACCTACTTTAATAGTTAAAAAAGCTAAAAAGCTATCAATCAGACTCGTCGGTGTAATCAGAGTCAAAACTAAAGTCAGAGTTACTGTCTTTGTCGTCGCTGTCAGCTTCGTCTGTAGTAATTACAAATGGCGGAATGTCAGAGGCATCACAAACTTTTATTGCCTTCTAAGCCTCTTGAATTACCTTTTCAGTATGAATAACATAATTTTTGCCAATGAACTATAGAAATTTCGTTTATTACTCTTTCCCATGTAGCCAAAACTTCTTTTGGTGTCCCCTTAAGATTAGAAATATATTGATCGTATTTTCTTTTACATTCAGACCACACCATTTCAATTGCATTAAACTTAAAATAAAAGTTCCCAGAAATTCACAGCGAGGCAATATGAGAGCCATAGCAAACCATCCGATTGACTTTAACCCCTTAACATTTTTTTTGAACTTGCCTTCGAAAAGTGTTGTAGTCAAAACTCTAAAAAGATAATAAGATTATTTTTTACCTTCACTTTTTTTTTCTGAATCCGTGTGCTTGGTGTCATCTTGCCAGCTACTACGAAAAGATCTACGTCTCGTCTATGAAAACTGGAGTGAAACCTTTTGAACATAAATTTTTATTTTTAATGTACTCCCTTAAAAAGTTTATTATTTTATGAACAATGTCTGGTAGGTGCATATTTTTTTATTTCTTCCACTTAAAGCCTATTATTTTTATCTATCTTCTTAGGGAGTCGATAGAAAATTGAAAATATTCATTTTTTTTCCTGAAATTTTGCCTTATTTTTGCCAATTCTTTTCTGGCGTACATTAAATAAATTGTTTCCCGAATTTCATTTAATAAATAGCTTTGAATTTGGGTTTTGGCTGTGTTTCGCTTTAAAGACATATTAGATGCGTAAGTTTTTTCTGATTTTATCCCATTTCAATTGACTTCACACGCAAAACAATTAAACATCGGATCACGTGGTACATCGAAATTTTTTTTTGGGTCAACCAACCCAAAGTCTAAGCTATGGTTTATTTTGACAACAAATTTGACATCTAAAAATACTTTGACATTTTCAGGTTAGAAATTTTTGTTTATTTCTAACCTCAAAATGTTCAGATGTCAAAAAACTTTCGATGTACCACGTGACTCTTTCGCGTCAAGTAGGTCATGCACAGCGTCACTGAAACTGGCTAATTGTTGTGGGGCTTAATTTGGTCGCTTCTGCTGTTCGCTCTATTATATTCTTAACTTGAAGGGCGGTTCCGTTGCGGACTCGATCTTTTTCCAGTTGAAAGACAGCTTATATATTAACAGTTTGCTCATTATACCTATTATATTTTTTTCGAGGCATTTTTTGCTTTCAAAAATAACTTTGACAACACACTGACACATTTATGTTATTGAATGACGGTGACAGATATTTCAGGTAAAAATATAGAGGACGTTTAGTTATGAAAAACGAACAATAATCAGACATCAATTTTTCCTAAAACACTGTCGTTTCAAATGTACCAAACAGAGATAAACAAAAAGGACGTCACTACAAATGGGTATAATTTCGACTATACCAATCAGGCAACACTTATTTTTTTAAAAAAGATTGGGTAGTGGTTTTTTACTAATTTTTTTGTTCTGTTTTTCTACAGATCACAACTCACATTTTTTACCTTCATTTCTGGTATCGTATACGATGGGTCTATTCTTGGTTAAATGTCTTTGTTTAGAACTAAGCCATTTAGAGCAATTTCAAAGGTATTTCCTGGCTCTTAACTTCTAGCTCACTCTATAAATATTGAGGAAAGTGCCTGAAAATTTCTGAGACCTTCTTTATAGCATATAAGAATATATTTTTTAACCGAAACACATCTCCCATAAGAAAATGGCAGGGTTCTTTAAATTATTGGTGTTGGCTTCTAACAAAATGATATCGATACCAAAAATATAATTTTAACAAAAAACTATTGAACTGATTTTGATGGGAGTTTTATTAGGTACTGGATTATGTCCATTTGATGTAAAAAAGGGAAAAAATTCTCTAAAGCTAAAATATCGACTACTTAGTTTTATTATTTCCACGTATTTATATCTTTCAAAGTAAACTGCAACATTTTTAAAGCTATCGAATAACTTCTCTACTAACTCATCGCCTTGATTAAAATAAAATTATTACGAGTTTTAAACGAAAAATATATAACCGACACCGAAACTTTAATATTATATATTTTTATATTCAATTTTAACAAATTGACCATTTCGAAGAAGACCAGTCTATAGATCTTAATTATGGACAAATATCTGTTTATGAAAACAATGGAACCTGGATGTTTTTAGTAAACAGATGTGGCTAAGTCTTTCACAGATAACGTTCACGTTGTTCACCTATGATGATAGAAACTTTAAGTTGCTCATGTCACGTACGAGGTGCCCAGCGGTATACGTGAAATTTTCCGGCTCGGATGTTTCTGTCTTTTATACTTTATTACCATGTATTTGTATCTTGCTTTCTTTGGTTCGACCGCTCGTCTATTGATTTTTTGACTCCCGTCGGCAAATTTGCTGCGTATATTATCATGCCACAGCAACATGCCGCAGACGCTATACTAAGGTGCAGTTAGACTGTGGTAGTGTAGTCGTCATTGCATTGCAGCTGTAGTGATTTTTTTTCTATAGATAATGCAGAACAGGATATTTTACAGATAAATAGTTAACAATATTTTTTGGTACACACTTTTCAATATAATTTACCTTGTTTAATGTTTTAAACAAATATTGGTGATAATAGACCCTCTTACAAAAATTTTCAACATGATAAAAGATCCACCTTACATATTTCTTTTGTATTAACCGAGAAAGTTCCGTTTTTTCTTAATATAAGTTCAAAAATGCTTTAGTTTTAAAATTAGGGTTGATTGGGTACCAAAGATGGACTAAATAAAACTTGGGGAAGAAAAAAAATGTGGTCATTTTGTATTTGCATACATACATACAGTCAATAGTGTGTTCAGTGGTATTAGCGATAAATTAACAAGGTACTATACTAGATATATCTGATCCGCTGATTAATCATTCTGGTTTATTATAATTGCGAAGAAATTAGAGTCTTTTTTGTAAGTAACAAAAAGCGCGTACTTTTAGCATTACATCGCTTGCATGGACATATTATATCAAATAATTTACCTTCTTAATCTTATATATTGCTTTAGTAATAACCTTTAGGAAAGTTATAGTACCGTATTATCAGCGGTGCACGGTGGTTGTAGTGAAAAAAACTCACACAGAGATAAGTAGATATTTTCGGGAGCGTATGAATACACCAACGTTAAGCATGGGAGTGATTTCGTGGAAAAGCATACAGTCGATCTTTGCAATAAAATAAAATGAACAAGGTATTATATTTACCTATGTCCCCATCCCCTGACCAACCGATGTTAATAATATTAATGTTACCTACCTAAAATACGCAGTGGCGATACAGTAAACCCCCCCCCCCTCCATTTTTATACATTAAACTATTAATTTTCTAAAATTTATTGGTACATTTATTGGTAAATCTCTAATTTCTGTACATATTTTTTAAACCAAAGAATATAAATACATATAGCCTTATATAGTCAATATACATTGTGCAATACCTACAGCTATCAAGTAGAGGTGACCAAACTTTTTATCTCTAAATTTTTCTCTTTCATCACTCTATCAAAATAGCAATAGCAATATTATAAATAAGGCGGTCGTGTTATTTTTATTACCCCTAAAAAAAAAACTTAGTAGGTACCGGCTATGTAGTAATCTAGAACTCTATTTTTAGCCATCCATAGTATAGTATAGGCTCATGGGATCGGCAAAAAGAAAGACCTAAATATAAAATTTTTTGATGGTGTCTGTCTGTCTGTTTGGGAGACAATTAGGCAAAATCCACTGAACCGAAATTTTATGAAATTTGGAAAAATTGCCACTTATCCCCCTGACTATAATTAGTTGTTTATCTATACATATAATAAATCTCTAAAAGTACCATTTCTGTACATTGAATTATACATTGACTATTTTTTTATATTTTATTGTTTAACCGAACGAGATACCAAAAATGCAATTTTTACAATTTTTGTCTGTATGTATGTCTGTTTGTTCCAGCATTACGCATAGACCGCACAGGCAACACATAGGCATTTATTTCATGAAAATCGGTTTACGGAAACGAAAGTTATGGCATTTAAAGGAATAAAAGCGGGAAAAATGAGTAAAACCGCAGGCAAAGCGGCGCGTCGGTGTCTAGTGTGTAATAAAAATAATATGTCTAGTGGGTAATATAAGTTGTATTTGAGTAATATTGTTCTTTAAAAAAGTTACTTTTAAACAGTTTTATAAACAATTTTACAAAATTACTAGTTTGACGTAGAAAAAGGGAGAGGGGTAATATAGCGCCGCTGTTTATTGTAGGTAGGTACCATTATTAATTATTAACTTCGGCTGGTCAGGGGATAGGGACATAAGTACATAATACTTTGTTCATTTATTGAAAATATTGACGTCTGCATTTCCACGAAATAACTTCCATGCTTAAAGTTGGTGTGTTCATGCCATCTCTTTCATGTGCGCCCGAAAATATCTACCTATCTCTGTGTGAGTTTTTTTCACTACAACCACCGTGCACCCCTGATAATACGGTACTATAACTTTTCTAAAGGTTATTACTAAAACAATATATAAGATTAAGAAGGTAAATTATTTGATATAATTTGTCCATGCAAGCGAAATAATGCTAAAAGTAAGCGCTTTTTGTCACTTAGAAAAAAGGCTCTAATTTCTTCGCAATTATAATAATCAGAATGATTAATCAGCGGATCAGATATAACTACTATAGTACCTTGTTAGTTTATCGCTAATACCACTGAACACACTATTGGCTGTATGTATGTATGCAAATACAAAATTACCACATTTTTTTCTTCCCCAAGTTTTATTTTGTCCATCTTTGGTACCCAATCAACCCTAATTTTGAAACCAAAGCATTTTTGAAATTATATTAAGAAAAAACGGAACTTTCTTGGTTAATACAAATCTGGATCTTTTAACATGTTCAAAAATTTTGCAAGAGGGTCTATTATCACCAATATTTGTTTAAAATTTTAAACAAGGTAAATTATATTAAAAAGCGTGTACCAAAAAATATTATTAACTATTTATCTGTAAAATATTCTGTTCTGGATTATCTATGGAAAAAAATCACTACAGCTGCAATGCAACGACGACTCTAACCACAGTCTAACTGCACCTTAAGGTAGGTTTTAGCGTCATGTCTGAACGTTATACTTGCTAAAGACGTGACCTTGATGAAAAAGCTCAGCGATAGACGGCAGAGATTGGACTTTGATATCTGTATTCGAGCGGAAATCTTTGCTTTTGTATAGGAAGACAGAATATTGCGCTATATTCCACGCTTGCGCATACGTCCTATGACCAACTTATAGTGACTGATACCTTTAATTGAGGATACTTAATAATACGACGACACATCATGCAACGTTATCTGATATTGTTAGTTAAACCAAAGATGTGTAGAAAAGTTTTTTTTTTTAATAAGAAGGTACCAAAAAAAAATCAAAAGATCTTGGGGTGGAAAAAAAACGAAAATTCAAACTTGGATGAGTATCCCACAAGGAACATACAAAGGACCAAAGCGAAAAGGGAAATGATCAAGTGATGTTTCGCCCTGGGCAACCAGCGTGGGCTCATCAATGGTTCCACTGGTCACCTTCCCCAAACATCATTCAACACCATCATACACTTTGATTTCCAACTTTGAATCACTCACAAATAGGCATCGTTCCGCACTGGCAATTATCTAAGTCACCTGACACGGGTTCGCCCTGGCGTGTTAATGTTAATAAAATAAAAAGAAGTTGAAAAACCTCCCAATCAGTTACTTCAACCGTAAAGAATTTAAAAACAAAAGAAAAAGAGAAAGAAGAAGTACTTGTGGCACCTTTGTGGAAAACTTGTTAAAAAGGAAATTTAACGCACTCGTTTTTTTTGACATCTGTCAACTAATGTGTCAAAAATTTAAAAAAGGTTTCAATGGTTTTAGCTTCAAAATAAACTATATATTTCTCTATTTACTAAGCGGAATAAAGTGCCTACCAACATTTTTTTCATGAGGAGGTACAACCTTTTTTTGGAAAGCTTGTTAAAAAAGAAATTCGATTAAATAAATTATTTTGACATCTGTCAACCTATGTGTTAAAAATTTTAAAAAACTTATTTTTTGTGGTTAAGGACGGTCGAGTAAAAAAGAAAATCGAGGTATGCTTTGAATTTATCTCCCTTGTATCTAATATCTAGTAAATTTAAAAAAAGGTAATTAGGCTGCGCCCCCAAATAGGCTCCAATTAATAATACTCTTGTGTGGTGGTTTCTTTATTCCACTTAGTAAATAAGGAACTATTTAGTTTATTTGGAAGCTAAAAATATTGACAAAAAATAGGTTTTTTTAAAATTTTTGACACAGATGTCAAAAAAAATTATTTAATCGAAGGTGCCACAAGTGGTACGTCCTCATGAAAAAATGTTGCTAGGCCCTAGGCTATCAGCGAGGGCCCCGAAATGGGCCGCCAATAATTTCCTTGTGTGGTATTTTTTTTATTTCGCTTAGTAAATAGACAAATATGTAGTTTATTTTGAAGCTAAAACAATTGACAAAAAAAATATTTTTTTTTTAATTTTTGACACATTGGTTGACAGATGTAAAAAAAAACTAATGCGTTAAATTTCTTTTTTAACAAGCTTTCCAAAAAGGGGCCACAAGTGGTACCTTCTTATTTAAAAAAAAAAAAGTAGTATATAATCATGACGCCCGCGCCCGGAGTGTGAACAAATTTTGCACTTTTTACTCACAAGTTAAGTTAAAATTAATAATTAAGAATATTGTCATATTGTTTCTTTTTTTTTTCAGGTATTTGAAGACGGCATGGATGAGGTGTTGGCCAAGATTCCTTGGCCAACACCTAACTTTTAATTAAAAAAAAATAATTTCAATAAGTTGTTTTATTTATTTTCTAATTTTGTTTCTCTTTTGACAATTTCGTAATCCAATTTTAATGAAACTTTATACGCTTTTAACTTTTTTATTATTCTAGCTAGAAAAATGTTTAAAAGTTACATAACTCTCTATAAACTTTCAGATTACATACTTAAGCTGGGTTCATACAGGAATAAAATAACATAAGATAAGGTAAGTTAAAAATAACATAAGATAACATAAAATAAAAAAAATCTTATCTTATTTTTCTATCTGTATGAACGCCATCAAGCAGTCCCATAAGGTGAACTCTTATTTTTTATTTTCTCTTATCTTATGTTATTTTTACTTCTGTATGAACCCAGCTTTATTGCTAATTATTTGCAAAGTCAAACTTTGATTTTATCTTGTGCATTTTAATTAATACACCTTGTATTCTCTGTATTTAAAAATGGGATAATTAATGCCTAGTCCACATCCCAACTTCTGAAGATAACTTCTGTTTCTCTCTTCGTCTAGTTGAAAAAACAGAGAAATAAAAATTTGGATTTTTCCAACTTTTTTACTATTTCGATGTTTTTTATTAGACACAGAGGGAACTAGAAGTTAGTTTTAAAAGTTGGGATGTTGACTAGGAATAAGGGGGAGTTAAAATATAATAAAACACCGCACGTATTCAGCATAAATAGTCTAAGCCTTAGTACCATATAATTTTAAGTGTTGTCTGTTAACTATATAAGTAGGTACCTACTTTTAAAAAAAAATAAGAAAAAGAAGGTGGCAAAAAAAACGGTAAATTTTTATGTCTGCTGTATTTTTATTACTTTTACCTTGATTTTACAATATTAGCTTGTGCCGAAAGCTAAAGTTTCAGGTTACACGAAACTTTTGACAAAATTGACATTTTCTTAAAATCCAAGAATTTTACTATTTTTGACATCTCCCGCAAAAAATTTATGTGCGCCATTGTCCTTGACATTTTTTGCCAGACAGCTACATCTTTATCGGACAAGAACTAATTAAAGCTTAATCCCAAATGTAGTGGGCTCTAGTTATTATTTTACTGGGATGGGTATTTGGTAAATCTTGTCCTATTCTTATTGTGATTTTGGCATCTGCGAAAAAACTTTATAAAAAGCTATTATATGTCAAAAATGACATATTATAAAAATCTTATTGGCTCATGCTTTTGAAATTTACATAGTTTTCACCCCTCCTGCCAAAACATTTTGGCCATGGCTTTGTCAAAAACAGAAAAGTGTCACTAGTGAAAATAATTAATAACTATTTTAAAATTTACCCAATGAAGGAAGTGATGTTTTTCAACATTTCCTAAAATCTATTTTTATTTTTATTTTGCCGAACATTTGTCATCCTTTTTCTGTAATTTTGTGCAGGGTCTCCAGAAAAATTAAATTTGATAAAAACTTGTATACTTTTTGTTTACCATTGTTTTACATAGGAAAAAATTTAGATGGGTTTTTCGTTGGGTAAGGCTTTATTAGTTCTTGTACGATTTTTATAAATGATATATATACCTTTTTGTACAAAACCTTAAATTTTTGTATAATAAAAATCAGAAAGTTGGACGTAAAAAACTTAAAGGACCTTATGTTGCATAGAGCCTTAGTTTCTTACAGACTCAAAAAACTAGAGCTAGGTTTGATAAGATGTTTACAAGAGGTAAAAACAGCATCAACTCCATAGGGGGTTAAGCTTTATTAGTTCTTGTACAATTTAAACAATTGATACCTCATTGTGCACAGCAAAAACATAGTTTTCTGACAAATGTATAATAGTACAGTAAAATTTGCCCTTTTTGGTGCGTGAATGAATAACAGCAAGAATGGTTGGTAGACTGCCATAACAGTGTATGCGTAAAAATGCTAATAACCCTGAAAGAGGTGGGGAGGGTGGTGCCAGGCGGCCATCTTTGAAAACATGGAAAAGCATACACATTGCAACAAATTTTATACAATATCTCAGAAACCACTTATACGATTTGGATGAATAGTAACTTATTTTTAGGAGCATTTTATGGTGTTTCCGCTCATGTATGACAATAATACAATTAAAAAAATTCTAAAAAAAAATCAAATATTTTATTTTTAACTTTTTTTAAAAATTATATAGCTTTCAAGTTTTACTCCAAACCCTTGCCTTTTTCTGGGTTTACTTTTTTTAAATTAAACCCCAAGTGCTTTTTTTAATATGGTGTAATTCATTGACGGAGTCGGGGTTTCTTTCGTTTTTTGGAAATTGCGACCTTCTGCCACTTTAAGTTAAATAAAAATTTTTCTATCTTGTTGCTTTTAACATCTGTTGGCACTTTTAAAAGGGGATGAAATGGGCTTTATAACAAGTAGGTCATTTGGCATAAATCCCCCAGGAACAAGGATTTAGTGGGTAACAAATTTCTAAAATATGAATTTTATTTTATGTGGCAAAACGGCTACTCAAACTTCGGACTCATAGATGACGAAGTAGTTAGGGGGTGATCTCAAGTTTTTAGAAATTTAAAAAAAAAAAAATTTTCTGAAGATTTTTTTTTTATTGAATAAATCAGCCATTTTCTCCAATTCTAAATTAGGAACTTATCTAAATTTATTATTTAAACCTACCCATGACGTCATTTTCAGCAATTTAATTATGGCGGTCCATAGAGGCGGTTAGTTCAGGAGAATTTTGAGAATTTCATAAAGTACATTTGGTCATATTTGCTTTTATTATTACCAATCTCATAAATGGTGGTAAGGTATACCTTTCACGACTCCATCCTTAAAAATTTCGAAATGGCGCCCTGGAGACAGAAATAGTCCAGAAGAATTTTGTGATATTTCGATGTAAACTGATATAGATACAAGAGTATAAAATTTAATTGACTTAAGTGAATTAATTTAGTTGATTACAAAAACCATACACTATATTTTTATTTTTATTAACGGTGATACCTAGGTTAAGTTATAATTTTATGTATATTTTGCAGTCGCGTAAAGATTGATGGGGGAACTTGGAGATCTAATTTTAAGTGTAACTAAAGTTTATTTTGTATTTGGTACCTCGCGTCATAATAAAATATATCATTTGGAACTTAAATAACAATGCGTTATTCCTATAATAGTTTAATTTCTACCAAAATATTTTATTAGAAATTAAGCATTAATATTACAGAGAACAAAATCTTTATATTTTATGGACACAAGATTCGGATAATATTTCGTATTTTACAAATATTGTTTAAAGACCAACACTTAACACTAATTAATTAACCAGTACTAAAAAGTAAATTGTTACTTTCCGAGTCAGACAATTTAATCTGAACCGCTAATATCAACCGAGCACTCGGGCGACAAAATAAATTTTTTCTTGATCTCTCTCAATAGAATATTGTTCCATGCTCTATTGTGAGAAGTAAAATAATGTTATTACTTATATGGTTATAAATGAATTAAGACTCCGGTCAAATTTGATATATATACTAAAAAATATTCGTTATATATGTTAATTTGATATTTTTAATAAAAAATAATAATAGCTTGGACGGAGGAGCCTATTAGATATACAAAGCAGTACATACATATACAAAGCGATTCATACACCTAACTATACAAAGCAGTCCATAAACCTAACTAAATAATAACTAATTATTATTAATTGTTAATAATATGGCCATGTTGTTGTTTAAAATGAAGCTACTAGATTTAGTCAATTTTACTAAAGTGCAAACTCCTTTGCATGCACAAGTTATTGGTGCAGTTTCTTTATCAGAAAAGACCAGTTTTAAATTACTACTAAAAGCAGCTTTGTTCTCTGAAATATTAATTTAATTACTTAAGAATACTTGTATATTTATAATAAAATATTGGGTTGTAAAATAACTTTCAAATGATATATTTTATTATACGGGTTCCTAAGCAAATTCTTAGGGGGCCAAGCAGCCGTGTATAAGACGCAGACAAACGGAAAAGCATATTAGGCAGAAAAGGATGGGCATGGGGCGATGTTGTCACTACATCTTACACGTAGTAAATCCATTCCAGGTTGTTGTTTTCTAATGTTTTCCATTTTCATACCTTTAGGACTGGAATAAAAATTGTTAATACCAAACTGATGAAAGATATCGTAAAAAAAAATATTTTTCGGCTTTTCATTTTGTAACCATTGTCCTTACGCACTGTTTACAGGCTGGGGACTGAGATACATGCAAATGCCTAACCTAAAGCGTTCATACACGGCCGGAGAAATCGACTGAGATATTTCCGTAGAAACGTTATCAAGCAAATAGGACAGGTTGACGCCTTCGAATGTCCAACCCGGGTTTTGCACTTTGATTCGAAATCAAAAAGGAGGAACACGCCACTCCCCTAATATTACGTAACGATTTCAAGACCACTACCCCCCCCCCCAAAAAAAAAAAAAACTTTTCACTTATTTTCATTCCAAATTTTCTTAGTTTCACACAAATGCAAACGCTGTCGAAAACCCCCCTACGTAACGTTTTGTAACCCCCCTCCCCCCTATGACCATTACGTAATTTGTGCACGGCCCCTGTAGTCCCAGTGGAGGAGGGCGAGAAAATTGATATTTTTTTCTTAAAAATTATACTCTTTAGACCTATTTCTTTGCGTTCTCGAAATTAATTAATTCTAACATTTTTGCGTTCGGCTAATTTAATTGAAAAAATTTTGCCTGCGGCGCCCTTTATCTTCTCATTCGAAACCAAGATCCCCGTTTTAGGAAAACTGATCCCGTCTCTGTTTCTAAATTTTTTCGAATAAAAGTAGAGTATGACCATGGGGGAAATAATTTTTTTCTACGGTATGATGAAAATTTCGAGAAAGTTGAAGAAAAAAATAAAAAAAAGTGGCAGAGCTCAAGTTTTTCGTAAAAAAAACGTTTTTTGTAAAGAAACAGAGCAAAATAAATCTTTTCACCCCTTTTTGGGTGTTACAAATATTGGCAGCCCCTTATTTTTCGCTTTTACCCTCCCGCTAGTTTTGAAGAATTGGTTCGCTACATGTTTCGAGATCATGTCATAAAACACCTCGAAAATATCAAATGTAGTGTAGGGCCAGCTTTATTTAAAATCAATAATATCGCAAGCAAAAAGCTCTGCAGGAAAAACAGCGCCGTTTATTGATTTCTTTGGCTGCTAGTGCTAGCTGCATGGTTTGGCCGTTTCCGGATAGATGTCACTAGTAGAACAGAATGGAAACAAATTTAATTAAAAGCGAAGATATTTCTTTCTAATGTTAACAACCTCACGAGTTTATCGCTCAGTATCGTAAATAATGGACCCTGCCGCCTCCTTTAAGCAAGAAAAAGCTGTGGTTTGGACCTGAAAACATCTAAATTCATCTCATGGTGTGGCCGCCATCTAGCGGAATTTGCAGACATCTTGTCAACGGTTATTATTGCAACTATGATTTATGCTCACAATGAAAGAGTGGCGACAATTTTTTCTCATGAAAGCAGTCTGGAGATAATAAACAAACTGGCACCATTGCTCAATATACCTGTTTCTTTTGTGCGCGCAGAACTTTCTATGCCATTTCTGTTTGATTTATTGAAATCCTATCCCTAAGGAAAATCTTAGGAACCCTGTATAAGTGGTACGTGAAAAACATAGGTATTTTAAATTGCATGGTTACCTACCGAATTATATTTTTACACTGACTTTTATACTATGCTGGACTAAAATTTTAAAATATTGAGATCAAAAGATTAAATTGTCTTAAAACATAATATTTATATTATAATAATACTAACTAATGCATAAAATAACTGTAACGAAAATGTCAAAACACAACTGTATGGTCTTGGTCTTGTTCCTCAGTTGAAACTTTCAATAAACCAGTCCCTTGCTTTCTTTCTATTGTGTGATCTTTTTCTAATTGTTTTTAAATTTTCATAATAATCGTGGTTTTATGTTGGCATGTGATCCGTGGTGTCATTTTATTGCATCCAGAATGTCTAGCGACGCCTCTAATTGACCAACCTAGTTGCAGTTTTTCCAGAAGTTGGAGTTTATCAAATAAAGAAATTTGAAAAAGCATTTTTTGATGTACAGGGTGATTCAAATTGGGCACTTTTATATGGGTACGGATACTTCTAGCGGAGATAGAGAAAAACCAACCCTTCCTTTGCGAGGCTCAATTGATGATATATCCACCCATCTTTGAGCTACGGGAGGTTTTTGAAAAGTCTGCATTTTGGGATAGGGCATTTAACTTTTTTATTTATGAAAATTTCTTTTTGGTGTAAATTGCTTTTTTGTAGATCTTTTAAAGCAGAATTCAGATCTCAAACTGGATTTTATCCGCCACTTTTACTTTTCAAGATATAACGCAGTTACCTTATTTTCTTATGGAACATCATGTTTTTGAGTCGGCTATGCACCAAAGACATGAACTTATAAGGTCATATCAAATATGTCATGGCCTACTACATTTTTCATTTTGAACAAGGCTTATATTTATATTTTCTTATATTTTTATTACTCGACTATTAAACTTTATATTCTAATTAATAACACAACTAAATAGAGATGAAAAAATTATTGAGTCTAATTAATCCCAAAATAATAACTAATAAAAAAGGTAAATAAAAAGTTAATTGAGGTACGAAATAATAGACAATTAGATGGGAAATCAGAAAATATAGGTCTAATCAAAATCACCCCCTAACTACTTCCTGATCTATGGGTCCAAAGTTTGGGTAGTCATTTTACAATTTAAAATAAAATTCATATTTTACAAATTAATTTGTTACCCACTAAATACTTGCTCCTGGGGGACTCATACCAAATGAGCTACTTGTTATAAAGACCATTTTATCCTTTTTTAAAAGTGCTATTAAATGTTAAAATCAACAATATAGAAAGTTTTATTTAACTTAAAGTATAGCAGAAGGTCGCATTTTCTAAAAAACAAAAAAAAACCGACTCCGCCAATGAATTACTCCATGTTAAAAAAAGCACTTGGAGTGTAATAAAAAAACTAAACAGGGACAAACCCCACAAACAATGAAAAGTGGTAAGGTGTATTTGCTTTATTGACACTATCGGCAAGTGAATGCCATTGGTTATTTACTACAGTAGTATTATTATTGGCAAAATTGCGCTATTTTGCCAATGATTACTAGTGCTGATGTATTGGCAAATTTATGTTATTTTGCCAATAACTGAAAAACGTATTTTACATACCAAGCGAAACGCAATCGTTCCTTTAAATATTGTATGCATTTCTAAAACACCTTTCCGGTTCGATCAAACGTATTGGCGGATACCGTGTCTTTTGAACGCCGCATTTTTTAAATTTCCCGCACGATTGACATCTGTCGTGCGGTTGACAACTTGACGTACTTGCCGAGGCCATTTTAATAATATTCTGCGGATTCTTCCTATGTGAGTTCCTTTTCGTGGTTTGTTTTTTGTGTTTTGCAAGTTTTCTTTTAAAATTGGCTTAAATTTAGTTTGAGTTTCAAGTCACCATGGATGTGGAAGCCGATACTGCGTAAGTACTCATTCTTTTGTTCTTAAATAAGGTGGTCCTAGAGTAGACTTAAAAATGTTCAGAACTAGCAGTAAAGCGACTAAAAATCGTCAAATCCGTTTTAAGATAAAAATAAATGTTAAAAGTTACTCATCTTTTTATTTATGCTGTATAAATGCCTACACTGTTCCCCATAAGCTCATTCAACTTTTATTTTAATTTTAATTATTTTTATTTTGATTTCCCTGTATGAACCCAGCATTAAATCGTGATCTAGACGCCACTTTACAAGAAAATCAAAGGTCACATCATGATCTACAATTCTTAAGTGATACTGACACTGATAATTTACAAATTTCTTTTGTAATCGAGCAAAACCGTTCTCAACTAAAAAGCCAGTTAACTCCTACCTGTATTCAGCCTTCAGTGCCATTTAGCCTACTGTTGCCGCCATTTTTATAACCAAATTGACAGGTAAAACATGAATTTTCTTTTTTGTTTGGTGTCACTATGGCCTCTATAGTAGGCTAAAGGATACTATATGAAAAAGAGTTAACTGGCTTTTTAGTTGAAGTGTTGGATCGAGCCATCTAAAGATTCATCAATTCAGTCTACGTCCAAGTCATTTTCTAACACTGAAATTTCTCATGATGACCCTTAAATTTCTTGTGAAACCGAGCTGTCTTTAGTTAATATCTTAAAATATTTTTTAAAATTAATTTGAAAAAACTTGTCTGTGGTACTATTTTTTTATTTTAACGTAAATTTGCCAATAAATCAACTAGATAAAAGTTTTTTTTTTTGACAAACTGATATTTTGTCGCTTTTTAAAACAAAATACTGGTTTTCCAAAAAAAATAATTTACAGCTATACTTACCACAATTTAAACTTTTTTAGATTCTGTAAAAAATCCTTTAAGAAGTCAACCAACTTTTCCTCATTCTGTTGTTGAAGATGCTATTAAGGCTTGGTTACGGGGTGCCTGTGACTGGAAAGGGGGCAGAACATCCAGGAAAAAAGATGCTGATATAAATCTTCATCTTATCTTATAACAAGAAGAAGGAAGTACTAAGTTTTTAAATTTTTGGTCAAGGAATTTTTATGTAAAGCAACTGAAGCAAACCTTATTGTTTTGATTCACAATCAAAGAGATTCTAAATAAAATTTTCCCTGTTGCAATTTACTGTGGTATGGAAAACCTCCTCTTAATAAATATTTAAAACAATTTATGAAAGAATTTTCCTTTATCTTTGGCATGATCAAGACGACAAATATTATTCATATGGTTTCCATTCCTGTCTTCATGTTAGGATATAAATATAAGTGTATAAGTTTTTGTTTATAGTAACATTTATTTATTTATTACATATTGGTTTTTCTAGGAATTTTTGTTCGTTTAAGGATAAAATAAAATAAATGTGCATACGTAAATTATGTGCATTATTTTATTTTTAGTCCACAATCATTACAATTTTTATTTTATGCATAAATATTTTAAATAGGGAGTATCAATAGGGATAGAGCCGACCAATTAAGGAGGTGCACTTTTAAACTTTTAATTTTTGCGTGGTTTTGGCACTTAGTGGTACAGGGTGATTCACCATATTTCCCAACTACATTACTCATTTATTCTTAAAGATAGAAAAAAAAATAATACAAAAGTTGCTTAGTTTTTCACAAATGTTAAGAAAATTTAACCAAAATTTTCAAAATGTCAAATTTCGACATCAACTTTCTTATTTCAAATGGAACACCATGTATATTTTTCAAGAAAAACTTTGACTTAAGAGCAATGTGTTGAACAAAGAACCACCTAGACTTTTTTTCCTTGGCTAAGACATCGCCCTTATGGCAAATTATTTTTTATTTCACTCGAGAACTGCTAAAAATAAACCCTACAAGATCTACCGAAATTTTAAAAAATATACAGGGTGTTCAACTTAAAATAAGAAAGTTGATGTCTAAGTCTAAATTTTTATTGAATTTTCTTAAAATTTGTAAAAAACTAATCAACTTTTGTATTTAAACTAATTTTCTATCTCTAATAATAAATGAGCTATGTAGTGGGAAAAATATGGTGAATCACCCCATACATTTTTTGCCAATATTGCCTGCAATGCCGTTATTTAGTATGCGGTGCTCCTCTAGATTTAAACCATGCTAAGTGTGTATTTGCCATGATTTTAAACGTATTCGTTGCCGTCGCTCGGCCGGTGGCTCAAACAGGAGTGTTTAAGGTATGTATAACGCACAGATTGCCGTGCGTCAAATTCTCATTGCCAATAGATGCCAATATTTGTAAGGCACTTTGCCATGCCGGCATTGTTTGTGGGGAAGGTAAAGGTTTTATTAAAATCACCACATAAACTTGAAAGCTATATAATTAAAAAAAGTTAAAAATAAAATATTTATTTGTTTTTAAATTTTTTAATTTTAAAACTAATTTTACGCTAAAGTACGCTTAATTGTATTATGTGTCATACATGAGCGGAAAAGTCATACAATGCTCCTGAAAATGAGTTACTATTCATCCAAATCGTATAAGTGGTTTTTGAGATCTGGTATTAAACTTTTTTTGCAATGTCTAGTCTTTTCCATGTTTTCAAATATTACCGCCTGGCACCCCCCTCCCCACCGCTCTCTCTCTCGCGCAGGGTTATTAGTATGCTTATGCATATCCTAAAAGGGCAAATTTGACTGTACTACCAGCATTAAATTTATTTCAACTTTTTCGTCTGTAGCAGCGACAGTGGAGGGGATTGTCGTTTGTGACATGTCAAAGCAAGGGCGGATCCAGGGGGGCATGACCCGCACCCTGGGCGGTTTACATCTTTTTTTTTAAATGTTTAAATAACAAAAATACTTTAACTTGGACGTCATATCTAGTCACTTCCCGAAATTTTATGTAAAATTCTTATACAACGTACGTAAAACCTATCGTGGAATCAAAAAGAGTAAAGTAACATTCATAACCCAGTGCCCATTTTTTCCGAAAACATTGTTATTTTACGGCATCGTGCAAAACCAAAACGAAAGCTGTCGGTAATATTATTTTCGCAGGAGCGTCTACATCCCTCTTCTAGACTCCATAATAAACGACCTTCAAGAGCTCCAGAGGTACTGACAGGATTGGACAGTAATTAAACGTTTCGCGAGAAGACAGAAGCAAAATTGATTTTGTAATTTGATTCCATTTTTTAGGTAAAATTGGCTTTTTTGTGTCTATTTTCCCGTCTTGGGAAGGGCAAATATGTCCGCTTACCTTTACGTCACTGATGTGAACCCCCCTCTCTTATTAAAAAGCTGGATCCGCCTTTGTGTCGAAGCTCTGAGAACGGGGCTTAAGATGGTCTGAGTAGTGATCACACAAAACATATGAGACTGCAATTAATTACCAACCATATTGTCAATGAGCCTCTGCCAAGTGGCTGATGCAACAAACCTCTTCTGCAAATAAACGACGTCATGCATCTTTCGAGTTTATCCAGCGTCTCAGAAACCACGCTGTTACGCTGTTTAATTTACGATTATCCGCATAAAAACGTAATAACGTATAAAAATATTTCGGTATGCTTTATACATTTGACAGTTATTGTTTTACCAGAGGTGCCATCTCTTTCTAGTTTTTTCATATTTGCATGTAACAGTTTTTGAAAGATTGATTTTTTTTTGGTTATTAAAATATGTCATGGTTTGACAAAAAAAACAAAAAATGGTGAAAAATGGGAGATATTAAAAATGTAAATAATAGGTAAAATATAAAGACTCCTATTGATCTATATTTTTGTTACTCTTTTTCTTACAATAAAACACGGAAAAATAATGTGTTATTTATTAACAAAGTGCATGCTAAATGCGTATGTTTGTACCTACTGCTTATAGCTTACTTACCTCGCAAATTCGGCTATTTTTATTAATTTTCCAGCTTGGTAAATGCATGTTTTCTTTCTACTTTTCTTGAGTTTCTTTCTCCGTTGGAAAACGGAACAATACAAATTCGTCGAGGCACGTGTTTTTAGTTTTTGATACAGCAAAATTCCATTTTTAAACGGACGTTTCTCAATCAAAAATGTGACAGTGACAAAATTATTTTTTGTCAGGGGTTACCAGCTATCATTGGCAATACACAATTTGTTTTTAAACATTTCCCTAGCAACTGTCAAATCCAGTTGATCACCCAACACCGTACTCAACTAAAAAGCCTGTTAACTCCTACCGCTTCAGTGACCTTTAGCCTATTGTGGCAGCCATTTTTATAACCAAATTGACAAGTAAAACATGGATTTTCTGTCAGTTTGGTGTCACTATGGCGCCGATCATAGGCCAAAGGATACTAAAACGAAAATGAGTTAACTGGCTTTTTAGTTGAGAACGGTGTTGGATCACCTCTGGCCTCAGCGATGCCTAAGGACTATGTATTACTTCTTAAATATTTTTTTAACAACCGATTATAGTTACTTTGTAAGGATTGTATGCTCGACCTGATTGATGCGACCAAGGTTTTCAAATCCGGGTTATTTAAAAAGTGCCATTCATTGTGACGTAAATCAGGGACAATGTCCATTGACATCCAAAAATCCAGTATTAAAATCAACGTATGGGGCAAATCAGGAACGACAATAACCTCCATTAATTTAACCCCATCCTTCAAACGCCCGGCTACGCTCAAGGAACAATTTGTCGACGTTTTAACGTTGCCAAAGGCGACTTAACGTTGCGTATAAACGTTCTAGCAACTCGCTTTTGCACCAATTTGTGGGAGATTTTTGACTTGTGTTGACGATGCCTGCGACTAGTCGCGTGCAACGTTTTCACACCGTCGCCTAAGCGACTACGACTGAAGTACCTTATAGATAATATTTTTATTAATGTAATTGATTTCAAATCACCACGTCTGCAATCACAAAAGGTCTAATTCCCAAACATCATTAGGTAACTTACAGTTATTGTATAAGATTAAAGTGACTTTGTAAAGTTTCCCATCTACTAAATTTACCAACACACCTTGGTTTTCCGTCAAAAATGAATATTTTAGTTTTAAAAAATAAGCGGGCCTTCAATCCTTCTTATTTTTTGCTAAATTATTTTTAAATAATGTACACTACTTGAACAGTTTTTGTTTGGTTTCCCTGCGGCTATTACAAAAAAAGTTATCCCAGGAAACAATCATAACTGATCACCCTGTTCCTATCGTTTAAAAGAAGGAGATAAATGATTTGGCGCCAAGAAGTTGACTTTTGCCCAACTTTTTTGCGCCTGACTTTTATTTTTTTAATTTTTTGTTTGCCGTAAGTTACAAAAACCCATGTGCGGCTTTTTTGTTATATTGACACAATACCGGAGAACTACAAAATATTTATGAAAAGACGCTAAAGTATGAAACGCGAAAAAAAAAACCGCTGGCGGCACAAGACGGGCGCTACATTCCATGTCACGCAAGTGTAAGGCCAGCATTATTCAGTGGAGAATGGGGTGGATTCTTAACGATGTACTAAATTTAGGGCGCCTATGGTATTTTTAAAATGCTAATTTTCTAAATACACAGGATGTTCCATAAGAAAAAAAACTTTTTGGGACACCCTGTATACTATTTAAATGTCCTTTAATAAATATTTTGTTTGATCCCTCTGCGGCTATTAGAAAATAGTTATCCCAGGCAACACCGTTCTCAACTACAAAGCCAGTTAACTCATTTTCGTTTTAGTATCCTTTGGCCTATGATCGGTGCCATATTGACACCAAATGTTTTACTTGTCAATTTGGTTATAAAAATGGCCGATACAATAGGCTAAAGGGCACTGAGGCGGTAGAAGTTACCTGGCTTTTTAGTTGAGAACGGTGTTGTTTAATGAGCGGACTGACGTCATTTTTTTGGATCTCTATTTGATACATTGTAGACACCGACAATAAATATGTAAAAAAAGTCATGTCCTTGATTGTTTCAAATGTTACTTCAAAAAATCTATCACATTATTGTCAATATTTTGAAGTCGTCACTTTTTGCAATTTAAATTGGCGTAAAAATGGGAGCGAAGCGACTAAGTGAGTAAGGATGTTGGAAATGTGGTAGAACGAATTTCTTCTGCAACAAGAACTACAATATTCGAATTAAAGAAAAGGGCATCATAAATAATAAAACATTTAAGAAACAAAAATCAACAAACGCAAAACAACAGACCAAAATTACAATTACTTTAAAAGTAAAATTCGCGATACAAAAAAAAAAGAGTATATCACAATCAAGACATGTCCAACCATTTTAAATATTATTCCGTCAGTTTTCTTCGAAAATAAGTAAGAGATATTGGCTTTCGATGGAAGAAAATCAACAATAGAAAATATCTGATTGATCTTCCAGTTATTTTAAAAACATGAATTTCAATTTCACATATTTTTTTTGTTTTTATGCCAAAGTACGTAGTTATAATTTGTTGTAGTTTTATTTTTATTGAGCGTAAGTTAAACCTATATTGATAAACAATCTGATATTTAGTAAATAATTTTTATTTAATAATTTTATTTTAATTTTTTTAAATTTATTGTAAATAAAAATCTTTCTATTAGTATCAATTTATCAACAATTCAAGGACTAAAATAAATGCAAGTGTCCTTTTCAGTTGTGGCAAATCGCACATATGTCAAAATGACAACAACAAATTATATGATATGCGAACTATTGACAACAAAGAAAAATGACGTCAGTCCGCTCATCAAAAAATTGGACTATACAGCCAATCATTCTGTAGATAGCCGCTATCCGCGCAAGTGTGCCTGCGGTATAAGGTAGGGGTATTCGTTTGTGTGCCATGCAAATTGTTTGAAACTTACAGCGGTTGGTCTGGCTTGAAACAAAGAATAATTGTTTAATTTGTTTTTATAAATTTGCCGTCGCAGGACTAGACATCGCAGCAGCACAAATGTTCGTAGCGGAGAGGATTCTTTAAAAAAAATTGCAGTTTATCTCAAAGAGTACTGTATTTACAAACTAACCTAAGTAAAAATAAAAGGATCATGAATTTAATTACACAAAAAATAAATATTTAAAATTGTAGACATCAACTCAAAAAAGGCATCTAATTTTCAAATAGATCAAGCAGAATTATTTATCCAAGTTGAAAACAGAATGACAATACTTGAAATTTAAAATCAAATGAGAATTATGTGTTACATTACATTAAGGAAAACTAGAATTAAGCTAAGAAAGGAAAGTGCACGGGATAAAATGACAAAAATAAAAACTAAACTAACACATTGCCTTAATCATTTTAATTGCAATTTGGATCAGTTATCCCATTTTTTCCCACAGAATTGTCGTTTTAAGGCAATACTATTGATAAAAAAGTGAATAAATAAATACATTTTAATGTTTGTTAAATGATTGACCGCTGCCTTAAAGTGGCAGTTCACCAAAATGACAAGTTAGGTTGACAATATAGCCTAAAAAAGTGACAGTGACTTTTTTCCAATGTTCGTAATGTTCAGTCAACTGAAAAACAAAAATATAGGTATAAAAAGTGTTCAAATTCGAAAATTGTTATGGTTGGATACCGGAACCAACAATCTTTTATATATTTTAGTTTCAGTCAATTTTTTTAAAGAAAGGTAAAGCTTAGTTCTTTTTTTAACGAAGCAGAAATCCCGATTTATTTATCTTGGTAATTAAAATAATTTTTTTAGAAAAAAATAGATCGGAATTTTATATAAACAAATATGCGATCAATCAAGGCAATCATTGCAAGGATTTTTAAACCTCGTAAAGACTAGAACAACATAAAAAGTTATATATAAAAGTAATAGTTATTTTTGATTTTTCAATGCATTGGCAAGCCATTCCATCGCCATATCTAAACCCTCGCCTTTGGTAGCCGAGGTTTTGAATATTTGAAAGGTCCTATTTTTTAACGCCTCTAATCCTAAAGCTTGGTGCACCTCCTTTAACGACATGCAACCGGGAATGTCTTGTTTGTTGGCTAATACTAATAGAACTGCGTTGGCTAACTCTTCTTCCTAAGGACAATATTAAATAAATAAAAAATCAAGATCTTTAAATAAGCATTTCAAAAAATATATTTTAGTTCAATTTTGTGTAATGCTTGGACTTAAACTAAAACCTTAATTATTCAAAACCATTAATTATCAAATTCTGAATATATAGAACCCGCTTTTATTAGACAATACTCTTTATTAGAATTTAAATGTTATTACAGTATTGAGATTTAAGCATATAAGCTCTATAAGTGAGCTTGTATGTGCCATGTTTAAATTTAATATTACAACATTTTAAAAATCTAAGTGTCACCGTCAAGTAAACATACATCAAAAATCTTTATACTAATATTTACCAATTTTTACATTAAGTATTTAAAAATCAAACTTTCGGCAATTATAACCAAAATCCTTTCGTAACTTTGTACAAAAAGAAGAATCCAATACAGTCTAAGATTGAAGATTTTCGAAAATATCGATGAAACTTCCTGCTGTCCCAATGACAATTTGAATATTGTATTTTTTATGGTAAATTTCAAAAGAAAATAAATTTCTGGCGACGAAAATTGCCTGTTCCGATCAGTTAGTTGTTTTTTGCCCGTTGTTGAAATGCCTTTCCTCAAATCAGAAGAGAAGTGTTGATTATATTTCAAATAATTGGAATATTTTTTAAAATTTCTTACAAAATGAAAACTAGGAGAACGCTCCCACTTCAAAAGAAGAATATATCGCAGTTATGGAAAAAAACGGAACTTACGCAACAGCTTTTGAATGCCTGTCCTTTTGATGAAAACGTAACATTTTCAGAACAACATCAAGTTGTCAGCTGCATTAACCGCCCCGAAAACATCTTTCTAAATTTCTCAGAAAACTTTGATTGTGGACATTTTGATTTACTGTTTCCTTTAGATGACATCTTACCTTCAATTTCTGACCAGCCTAACAAATTCGTTTTATGTAACAAATCTTTCAAAAACAAAAATGGCCTTAATATACAGAAGTCAAAAGTCCGTAAGGATTTTGGAGTACTAAATTTAAATTCCTCAATCAGTAACGTAACCATTAATAAAGCACAACCATCATATGATATATCAGTTATTGACAATTATAAATCACAAGTTAACTCTTCACCTCCTGGTAAAAGAATCGAATCCCTTAATTCTTCCAAATTTATAAATAAAATGGAATGTTTTATCTGTGGAAAGTTTTTTCAAGGTGAAAGGGGATTAAAACAACTTAAATCAATGAAACATTTTTCGGAAGAAATGTCTGATAGTTGTATTTTAAGTAGAGAAGAAATACAAGATTCAAAATTTTTACAAACCTTCAGAGACAAAATAAAAACAGAGGAAATCTAAAGACGACCACTTGAAAAGCAAAATTAAAAGTAAACTTTCCGAAAACGATATCAAAGGGTCCATATGACTACTCTGTTCAGAAGATACATTAGCAAACAACGATTCAACTACATTGGAAAAAGTGAAAGAAAAACATTCGTCCTCTCCCCTTAATGAAGTTTTCCCAGACCCACCGGATGAAAATTTTTTTCATGATGTGTCGAATTCCGAAATTAAAAATTTAATTAATTCCTTTAGACCAGGACCGTTTGTTCGCATATTCTTATTGAAACAGTTTGCTCTTTTGTTGTTTTTGTTTTAACTGATCCCCTTCCAAATTCAATCCGTCCAATTTTTTTTGGTGCGTCACTATGTGCATTAAACAAAAAAGATGGCAGTGTACGCTCTATCGTAGTTGGTATGTGTTTTCGCAGGGTTATAGCAAAATATATTTGATGTAGACTTTATTCACAATTCAGCAAATATTTTCGTCCTCATCAATTGGGTTTTGCTACCAAATGCGGCTGTGAAGCCACCGTTCATGCCGTTCGAAAATATATGTCTTTCCCTCATAAAAGAACAAAAATATTGTTAAAAGTTGATTTCGTCAATGCCTTCAACATGATTAATAGAGGCGATTTGCTACATAAAGTAAGTATTCCACAATTTTATTGCTTCTTGTTACAAGAAAAAATAATTATTATCTTTTAATAAGGAGTTGATTTTTTCTCAGCGGGGAGTGCAGTAAGGGGACCCTACAGGTCGTCTTTTATTTTGCAGATCAATTCACCCTATCGTTCTTTCCTTAAAATCCGGAGTAAACTTATGGTACCTAGACGACGCGACGGCAGCCTTGCTGGTGAGTCAGAAATTGTTTTAAATGATTTTTAAAAAATTCTTAAAGAATGTTCTTCTGGCCTTCAAGTAAATTTGAAAAAATTTACTTGAAGGCCAGTTTCTAAAGATGTTAATATTACTAATTTTGTTGAACACAAACCTGAGCTTTCTTCCATATTACAAATAAAGAAGACCTAATACTTTTAGGAAGCCCTTTTTCTACACGATCTATCTTGAACTCTTTACAAACGAAAATCAATATTTTGAAAAAACTATCAAAAAAACTATGTTTAATTGATTCGCACTCTGCCTATTATCTTTTAAGACATTCTTTCGCAGTACCTCGAATAAGCTATTTACTTCGCTGTGCTCCTTGCTGGAAGGTTCCAAATCTTTTATCTGATTTTGATAAAAATCTAAAAATAACGTTGGAAAATATTACCAACTGCCACATAGGTGACACTGCTTGGTGTCAATGTAACATTCCCATAAAAATGGGAGGCCTCGGCATTCGTGATGCTTCTAGTCTTTGGTTTTCGTCATTTCTTGGCTCAGTTAATGATGCTTCCAATCTTCTTAAAGCTATCTTATCATCCGAAATTTTAAATTATCTTGACTACGATTTTAAAGAATCTTTTGATTTTTTTACTTCTATTTCTAGTACCAATAATATTCCTTTCAATAATCTCAATCGCCACAAAGATTTTGATAATATAATTTGTCGTTCTAAATTTGAAGCAATTTTTAATTCATCCAGTGATCCCAAAGATCACGCTAGGCTTCTAGCTTTGCAAGAACCCGCGAGCAACGCCTGGCTACAGGCTCTACCTTCATCTGCACTAGGGAATCTTTTGAATGATTTTCGTATTTTCATCTCTTTACGTTTGGGTCAGCCTCTGTGCGAAATGCACGACTGCACTTGCGCAAAACTGTAGACATTTGTGGGCACCACGCCTTAAGCTGCTACAAAAGTGCCGGTCGTTCGTCTCGACATGATGGTGGATGGATGGAGTGGATGATCTGTCCTTGTTTCCCTGGTGCAGAGGAAAATCCCTAATTTGGGACGCCACTTGCAGAGATACTTTTGCATTTATCTTATCTCGACAAAACATCCAAAAAATCAGGAGAAGCTGTGCGTATCGGAGAAAATCAAAAAATATGAAGAGCTAGAAGCCAAAGGGTACATTTTTGTACCCTTCAGCGTCAAAATTTTGGGACCCTGGGGTGAAGAAGCTAAATCTTTTGTTAATAAATTATCAAAATTAATAAACAATAAAAACGCGGATTTCTTCATTAAACAACAAATAGGTCTCGCGATTCAACGCGGTAACGCAGCTTCCATTTTAGGAACAATCCCAGACGATTCTTGTTTAGAGGAAATTTTTTATTGTTAAATTTTCTTTTGAGCTTCACAATTTTATTTATTTCTTGCATTTTATTGTCAATTTAATAAATTTTTTTAAGTTGAGTATAATTTTTCATAAGTAGCTCTCGCTGAAAATATTATTTTAATAGCCTACACTATATTTCTTATCAAACTAAACCTAGCTAAACTAAACTACCTAAGACTATGTGAATTATTTATTTCCAATGTAATCAATACATTTAGTATATAGGGAGCTATTTGGTATCGAAGTTAAAAGATTCATTTTAGATCTAGCTCTGGTAGTATGAATTATCTCAGTGTTGGTTAGGTTAAAGATTTAGTTTATTTTTGTAAATGACATTAAAAATAAGCTATGTTGAGTATTGTTTGGGTTTATTTAAAATTACTTGATTGGGCGGTAGTTGTTAAAATCATTTTTATAGTATGTTATCTTTCGAGCTGTTGGGCCGTAGTTCTGTAGAAGTTTGTCTTCTTGGCGTTTCGCCGATTCGAGTGCTCGGCATCTTCAGGAGATCTATTCCCATAATTGGATGAAAGTGGATTGATGATGACTGATTTAAATAAAATCATTTTTGTTACCTTTTTGAATACAAATGTCACAATAGTTTTTTTAATAAGTTGAAATATACCTTTTTAGCAACAACCAATTAACGATGTGTATTATTTTTAGTATTCAGTAAGCGCAAAATGACTTTAAAGCGACCCGGTCCATAAATTGCTTAATCTGGTAGTATTCTGATTTTTTCTGTTAACTCATTTATATGCTGTTCCCATTTTAAGTGTTTCTGTGTATTGTTTCTTGACCTGACAATTTAGATGTGTTTCGCATTTATGAATTCTTATATTATCATACGTTGGTTGACCAGTCACTGGCCAGTGTTAGTTAAAGGAAAAGTAATAAATTTGTTTTTTTTTCATAATTTAGAGTTAAAAGTTCGAGTTTAACCAATTTTGAATTTAATATAATCGCAAAGCCTGTAATAGCTTTTTCCTTGGTCTCTTTCCAATCTTTACCTTCAAATTTTGCTACCGTGTCATCTGCAAATGAAAAAATTTCTCCCGACACATTTTGTTCTCGCCAGTCGTTTATAAATATTTGAAAAAGGATAAGGCCCAAGGGTTTTTGCGGTCTTAAATAAAGATAACTTTTAATTGAGTTTAAAAATATTCCTCCACTTTCCATTTTAATATAAGTTTTTCGTGCTACACGGTATCAAAGGCCTTTGCCAAATATAAGTAGATTGCCAGAGGCCGTCTGTCCTTATTAAGTGAGAAGTGTATTGAACTTGTCAATTTATATACCGCATCCACAGTTGAAACTCCTGAACTAAATCCGAACTGTGTCAGAGATTATATTAGTTTTTTCAATTTGTACTCATTCTTGCCTTAATACATTTTTCTACAATTTTAGCCACATTGATTATCAAGGACATTGGACGGTAGTTCTTAAAATCATTTTTTAGTATGTTATCTTTCGGGCTATTGGGCCGTCGATCTGTACAAGCTTGTCTTCTTGACGTTTCGCCGATTCGAGTGCTCAGCATCTTCAGGGGCCCAATTCTTGAATCACTCGACTTTTAGTCGTATACAAATCACATTTTAGCAAAAACTTGTCGAAAAAAGAGTCAATTTTTACTAATTCAGATACTAAATATGCCCAAAAATTCTAACTCGTATGCCAATACACAATATTTAATTAAAATAGGCACAAAATTTAAATATTGCATTTTAGGCGGGAAAAATAGAACGGTTTTTGACGCTTAGATGTCGTTTTCGCTGGAATTGACATCGAGTGGGTTGGGTTGGAGTTAATTTTTGTTGTCTTTTTAAATACAAATGTCAATAGTTTTTTTAATAAGTGGAAATACACCTTTTTAACAACAAGCAATTAACGACGTGACAAATGGGTTTTACAATAAATGAGAGGCATTGCTTTAAGTCTTTTGATTAAATATTGTCATGGCCGGGACTAGATTTATCTTTAAGGGTATTAATTATATTTTTTGTTTAATTTTCTGTAGTTAATTTTAGGTTTATTTTATTGTATACATTTTTGATATTTGATTGTCATTTTTAAATTTTGTTTTTTAATTTGACTTGCCATCTTTATCCCAATTTCAGTAAAATATTCATTCAAAGTTACTTATTTCTTTGCTCTTGGTGTACGTTTGCAAGCTTTTCTTTATTTCATTTTGGTATTATTTTTGATTTACTTTGGTATTATTTTTGATTATTTGTTGCGTCTTTCTTTCATTATTTTTTATTGGTGTGTGACGATTTGCTTTTCGTCTGTATTTTTACTAATGTGGAATTTATATTTATTGGGAAATTTGTTTGCTGCGGTATTTACATCAACCTTTCGTTTAATATATAATATCAATAATAATAATAATAATAATAATAATAATAAGACGTTTATTAACTCAAAAAGAAGTAGGTAATTTAAGTTGATACGGCAACGCTGTTAAATTACGCTAATTACTATTGCGATTTCGTCATCTGTCAGACATTCCAAGAACGCCGACTCGACCGTATCGAGCAATTTTTGTATCCAAAATTTTTGCTCAAAACTATGTAAATTAATAAAATAAACGGTCCTTTGTAAACATCAAGACATACGCGTTTCACTTGAGCCAATTATGGTTTGAAAACATGATCCTGAACATTTAGTTTAAGCCAAATTAAGGTTTATATCCTGCACAAATATTTTTGTTGTGCTTAAGGGAGATCTATATATTGCAATAATATTATATTTAATTATGTTTCTTAAACAGAAAAGCAAGTTGTAGTCATTTGTCTGATTTTTGCATTCGGGCTTAAAAGTATCTATCAAAATAATTAAATAATGTTTTATAGTAGTCCGACTAAGCAACGATAAGAGCTGATCAACATTGTGATTTATACTAGCTATATTCATATGAAACAAATCAATCTCTCTTTTTTGACAAATTATATTTACCTTACTAAGACTTGTAATATATTTTACTTACGACCAACGAATAATACTAATTTTACGACCATCTCAACACGATTTTGTTTTGAGGTTTTAGATAGAACGTCATTGAAACTTCAGGTTATGAAGGTTTTTGACTCAAGAGTGTTCGCGTTTGATATTTTTAATAATTTCTGATATTTTCATTGGTCGTAGGTAAAGTATGGTACACTAACTCGCATTTTATAGTCATTACACTCTCAGATAAATTGGACACTCGCCTGCGGCTTGCGTCTCAAACTTTATCTTCGCGTTTATGTAAACTACTACTGTATTCGTTTCTCCTCTCTTTCAATACAAAAAGTTCAAAGAAATACTAATGAGATTATTTATTTACAATACCTATTTTTGTTTTGGTATCGCGTGACGCTTTGGTTCTTTCTTAATAAAATTATTTTTTTACAATACCTATTTTTGTTTTGGTATCGCGTGTAAAGTTTTTTGTTTTTCTGTTTTTGATTTTGGTTTTTTTAGACAAAAGAGATGCTCTACAAAAACTTTAATACAAATTAACACAAAGCAAAAGTTGAACTATTTTTATCACATAAATTTGTTTAATCAAATAAAAGTTTAACCTGTTTTAAGTTTGTTTATATCATTTATATTAATAATGTGTTGCTTTTTATTGTTTCCATAAACTTCACGACTCTGTGTCCATACATTTTTGACTCCAAAAGTTCCAGTAGCATCTTTTATCAGATCCACTATAAATTTGGTAAAGTCTTCTTTGACAGTAACCTTCATTCCTTTTAGTAGTTTTTTTTTAAGACATTATTTTGTGACTGGGAGTTTTTAAATTTTACAATGACGGGACGGATTAAATCTTCTGAGCCTACTTTAACTTTGCCAACCCTTCCAATTTCAAAAATATATTTTTTTTCATTTTATTGTTGAATAAATAAAGTATCTATTAGTATTTTTATTTCTTCCAATCATTTTTCTTGTAAGCTTTGTTAAACTTTTTCCAAAATTCTGTTTACTAGTTTATTTAACAAGGTTTTCTTAAAAGGATGTCCAAGAAACATTTTTTAACTGCCTCTTCAATTTTATCAAGCGTTACAGGAGGATTTCGACTGATTTGTGGAGTGGTGTCACAGGAATGGTGTGATACTCAATGCTTCGAAATGCATTAATAAGACACCATTAACCGAAGTGGATGATGTGAGAGATCTTGGTGTTCTCCTGGACAAAAGGTTGACTTTTCTGCCTCATTTAGACTCGATTGTCAGTAAGTCTCTCCGAAATCTGGATATTATCAAAAAAATTACATCTGACTTTCAAACTATAACAGTCTTGTGAGAAGAAAAGTTGAATACGCTCCGTCGGTTTAGGATCCACAATACAATCATCACATCAGTAGGATTGAGCGTGCACAAAAAAATTTCTACGACACATTCACTTTTAAGTTCTTTCACAACACAGACTATAATTACTCGGAAATGTGCAATCAACTTAACCTCCTTTCACTACAGGACACGCGCAAACATCATGACCTCTTGATTCTCTATAAACTTTTGAATTCTTTTGTCGACTGTCCTTCTCTTACTTCATGTATTGTACCAGCAGTGCACACGCGCAGTATACAAACATTCCATGTACCATACCACAGGACTAATTATGGACGTAACTCCTTTATTTCCCAACCCAAATTATTTTTTTCTCAAAATTAGAAATCATTAAGTTTATTATTACAAGCTTTTATTTAACTTCACCTCTATGTATCTATGTTTGTATATTCGGGTCAAGTCTAGCAACTGAATTTTGACTAGCTTCTAGATGTCCGATTGAATTCAAATATGGTATTATTAGGCACCTCCTGGAGGGGGGAAAACAGAAAAAAGGAAAAGTTTGTTCGATTTCAACCAAAATTGGTATACGGGGGTTTTTAGGGATAAAGAATACGAATTTTTCACCAGGTTCTGAAAATTTAATATGGTGGATTCAAGATGGACGATTTTGTGTCATGTTTTCCTAACGAATTTTAACTAACTTATACATACCCGATTGTCTTCAAATTTTGTATGCGTTTACAGTTCCGGCGACAATACAATAATATGGTATTATGAGTTACCCACCTCCCCCTAACGAGGGAAGTGGAGAAGGAAAAAGATTTATTTTTTTCAATCAAAATTGGCATACAAGGGTTTTTAGAGAAGCAGGGATGGAAGCGGGTTAGACTCATTTTTCTACTGACCTACTGACCAAAATGAAAAAAAAATACTAACAAAAAACTGACCACAAAAAATAATAGGTATAAATAATTTTTTGAAGTTTTTATTTACATGGGCTCCTTCTAGCCAGCCAACGTCCACCCTTCAAACTTTATTGCTACTAGTATTATTTTTTTGATTTCTTGCATAGAATATTACTAATAAGTAAAGATTTTCGTTTTAATTTTTTTTAACTTCTTTGGCAATTTTCTGTACTCTATCTGCCTCTTCTTTAAATTTTCCACATTTAAAATTGACCGCATTATAAATGACGTTTTCTAACACAATCAAACTATCCAAAATATCCATTTTTAAGTTTAAGCATCAAACAAATTAACTGGTTTTTTCTTTTTTCGAAAAAGTAACAACTAATTTAAGAAAAGTTTCCATACAATAAAAATCAAAAATTATTGATATATGCTCTGAAGGGTTAAAGGTCCACTCAGAGGCGGATACAGCCGATTTCAAAAGGGGGCGGTTTAGTGGAGTTTGAATCAGTTTGTACGAAACAAAAACTTATGTTTATTTAAAAGCAAAGTCGCAACCTTTCGACGGATCTAGGCTTAATTCTAAATTTGTTCGCAAAATTATGTCTTAAGTGTACTACAATCATTGATATCAATGCGGCGCAGGCTAAAATGTTTGCTGTTTACGCAGAAAATTTTCCAGAAATTTAACTAAAATCGTAACAAACAACGACGTATGCCGCCGCTGGCAAATTTTTTTCAAACTTATGCTAAGTTTTTCATGTTTTTTTAAATATTTAAGAACATGTGAGTTGGGTCAGCTGTAAGCTTTATGCGCCTTTGTTCACTTGGCCGTAATTCTTTGTGCTTGACCATGGTTACTTTTTCTGGCTGCGTATTTCAATCAGTATTGCATCGAGGACATTTTACAACTTTACAAATATAGTGAATAAGAATTGTTCTAAGAAAGCTCTTCAACAATTTCAGTAATATCAAAATATTACAGAAGAAAAAAAGAATATTTCTACTTTATGCAAGAACTTCATTCAAGAAACTTGAGACTTCTAGTGCTACAGGATTGATGCAACAATCGAGAAAATTATTGTTTAGCCCAGTTTATCTTCATTAAAAATTAATTCTTTGGTTTTTCAGTAAAAATACTGACTTTACTGACCACTTTGCGTCCATCGCTTTTCAGAATGCTAAAAACTATTTTCTATTTTTTAGTGAACTTTATATTTTATAAATGCTTTTTAATTTTTATATATTGGGAAATCAATTTAACCGTGGCGACCTGATTTTTTTGCAAAACTTTACGTCATTGCATTTGTTTTCCATGGCAACGCGGAGAGTTTATTTATTTTTGTCCACAGTGGGACACCAGAGCTTTTTTTGCACCGGCCCAAAAATTTGGCGATAGTTTACTTATTTTGATTTCGCATTCCGCGCTGCTAAAGCACATAAGTTTTTTTTACTTTCGCTTCCGTGTAACTCATGATTCGTTGCTGTAGCCCGAAATTGCCTTGCATCATCATTACCGCCGCTGTACGGTACCACCGCGCAAATAAACCTTTAGGTCCATGTGACTGCCTGTTTATTTTTCAGGCAAAAACAATAAGTTTTTCTATTTGTCCCTCGGTTTTTGCTAATGTAGTACATTATTTGCCTCTTGGTGTGCTTAAAGACTCCGAAAATATGCAATGGATCAAGAAAAAAGAAAAGGAAGCAAATTCTTAATGTAAGACCTCGGGTTGACTATACATTTTTTGAATAAGTATTGTTGTCTTTATAAGGGTTTTTTCCTTGGTTTTTCCTTGGAAGGTAATTATGCACTATACGGTTTTCTGCCATTTTTTATTTTTTATGAAAAATTCTTTATGGGGGCACCTACTAGGGCCCCAAATCCGGCTGCGCCCGATTTTTTTTTTTTTAAGAGAAAAAAGGGTGCCTGGAGGGAGGTTGTAATGTTTTTTTCATTGTTTTGGGTGAAAAAAAATTAAAAAAAAAAATCAAAAATGGCAGAAAACCGTATACTGCATAATTACCCCTTGAAATAACTATAAGGGACTAGGCAACGTTGTTAGGTACTCATTTTTAGTTTAAGGAAATTTCTTCCTTCTAGATTCTTTTAAGGTGTATTCAGAGTTCCATAACTATAGCAAGCATATGCTGCAGTCCTCAGTTACTACGTTTATATGCACTTAAAAGCGCTTTTATATATTGATGGTTTTAAATAAAATCGCTTTCTTCGAGGGTTATGTCCTTCATTAAATGTCAGTTTAAAGAAAAAACAAATAAAACAACATAATTAATTAATTAATTAACAACAGATTTTTTGAAAGACTAGGGTTTAGTATTTTCTTTAGGTTAGAAGAAATGCACTAAAGTGTTTATAACGACCCTAAAATGGGCCAACACTGTTCTTAACTAAAACAACCAGTTAACTCATTTTCATTTTAGTATCCTTTGGCCTATGATCAATGCCATATTGACACCAAACTGACAGAAAATCTACGTTTTACTTGTCAATTTGGTTATAAAAATGGCAGCCACAGTAGGCTAAAGGGCACTGAGGCCGTAGAATTTAACTGACCTTTTAGTTGAGAATGGTGTTGAATGGGCTTTTTTTGAGTGATAAACTGCTTCCAAATAAAATCAATTTAGTGCTTAAATCGGTTTTAGTGGTGTTTATATGACAACATTTTCAAACCATCCTCATATAAAAGCGCTTTAAGAGGCCTATATAAACAAAGTAAGTGTTCCATAGGCCACAAGCGGTATGCAGTAAAAGCAGCATGCATTTGTTATTGTTTATTTTCCTTGCATCTTACCTCATACCACTTGCCTTACGGAACTCTAAATACGCCTTTATTCCTCTGCAAAACAAGTTATTTTATGTAGGTACCTATATATAATAAGTATGTTTTTTCCTTTTTGACTACCACTAACATATGTGGAATTAGGTACCATACAAATTAATAGTCCCACAGCCCATAACTTAAACTGTTAAGACCTTGCCGGACTTTGCATAATATTTATTTTTTATGTCCACTCAGA
The DNA here is from genome assembly GCA_963921995.1 of Oxystoma pomonae. Lineage (NCBI taxonomy): Eukaryota > Metazoa > Arthropoda > Insecta > Coleoptera > Brentidae > Oxystoma > Oxystoma pomonae. The sequence goes on from OY998167.1 coordinate 64,714,102, forward strand.
TGATATTTTAAACATATATATACTTAAATTTGTAACTTTTTTAACAAGAAATGGACAAAAATTTTGTCAAAAAAATATATTTTGTCATTAAGCCCCTCTTGATAGCATCAAAAAGTTAAATTAAGCTCCTCACAGCTGATTTTTCAAGGATTGCTTTATAAGTATTTAAAACACATGGTCACATTATCTAATTTAAACATTTCCGAGAAATTCTGTTGAAAGGACCTTAACTTAAGGGCTCAGTTAAGGGTTAAGTTTGGAGGGGTCTCTAAAAATACCCCTTAGAACATCTTGAAGAACACATACAAAGTTTCAACGGTGAGGTAGTCATAAATTTTCATAGGCCTGGGCTCACGGACTATAGTGAAAATATTAGGTAAAGAATAAAAACATACAAAAAAATAGTGAGGCACATTTTGCTCACTTTGGCTCATTTACTTATTTGTAATTTTTCTCCACAGTAAAGCTAGAGAAAGTCCAGTTTTAATACCTACCTCTATGCACTTTTTAAGAGTTGAAAATAAAATTAAGAACTGAATATTTTTGTAAATTTAAGGTGTCCAAGATAAAGGACCGAGAGGTGAGGTGAGCGAAATTCCCCTCATGTTTGTTCAAGATTAAGCTGGCCTGAGGAAACTGTCTAGGAGGGAGTGTTCCTGAAAATACTAATAAGAAGGCTGCTCCACCTGGCAAAAAAAAAACACCTATGTGAACAGTAGAAAAGAATATGCAATGAGGAATACAATAAGCCTTGCAATAAGCAAACTAGCTGCAGTATCAGGGATTTCCTAAATCATGCCTTATTATAGGAAAGAAATCTATCAAGATGGAATGACACTGCTTTTCTTGTCTTCAAGGTATATATATAAAATTCAAAATTTAAATTCTTATTGTAACAATTTTAATCAGTCAGAGAGACTGGGAGACATCAGAGAATCCAATTAAAGGTTTTCTGTACAAACTCTTTTATTGACCTTATGTACTGATGCCTTTTTCATTTAAATCTCTTACCCAAAATTATTACTTCTTGTGCAAACTCAAAAATAAATAATTCAAATAAAATCCAAAAACTTAATATTTAATATGCTTGCACACACAGAAATACTACTTATTTATTTTTGTTGGCATATAGGTAGGTACCAAATGTAATGTTACATCTCTTGCTATCTTTCATGTAAACTTGTGTTTTCTGTTAGTGAATCATTTATTGTTTAAAAATTTGAAATGTGTAGCTTCTGAAAGAGATACCTACAGGTCCAAAAATCTCTAATTTCCTAATAAAAGATCCTTTAACTAAAACTCTAATTACCAATGCCCAATGTAGTTAAAAATGCATAAGATAAGGTTGCGGCATAGATAGGGTTGCAGAAATACTTTCTCTTTTTTGGAGTTCTGTTTTGGTTGTAAGTGAACATTTATTAAAGTACTCCTGTATGGAACTGAAAAACCGAGAAAAGTTGAGAAATTTATTCTTTGAAAAGGTCAGGAAATTTGACAAAAAAATATACAAAAACAAGGAAAATCTGGAAGCCCATCTGGAAAAAATTGATTTAAAAACAAATTAGAATCATGAAATTTGTCAAACTAAAATTTTGCAACTGTTTTCTTTTATACAAAATTCTTGAAAAAATTATAAGTTTTTTACAAATGGTTAGGAATAACTGGGAGACATCAGAGAATCCAATTAAAGGTTTTCTGTACAAACTCTTTTATTGACCTTATGTACTGATGCCTTTTTCATTTAAATCTCTTACCCAAAATTATTACTTCTTGTGCAAACTCAAAAATAAATAATTCAAATAAAATCCAAAAACTTAATATTTAATATGCTTGCACACACAGAAATACTACTTATTTATTTTTGTTGGCATATAGGTAGGTACCAAATGTAATGTTACATCTCTTGCTATCTTTCATGTAAACTTGTGTTTTCTGTTAGTGAATCATTTATTGTTTAAAAATTTGAAATGTGTAGCTTCTGAAAGAGATACCTACAGGTCCAAAAATCTCTAATTTCCTAATAAAAGATCCTTTAACTAAAACTCTAATTACCAATGCCCAATGTAGTTAAAAATGCATAAGATAAGGTTGCGGCATAGATAGGGTTGCAGAAATACTTTCTCTTTTTTGGAGTTCTGTTTTGGTTGTAAGTGAACATTTATTAAAGTACTCCTTACTAGTACTAAACAAAGCGTTGTAGCTAAATTAGACAAATGTTTACCTCTAATTTTTTTTATTTTCAGATTTTGGAATTTAGGCAAGAAAACTACCAGAATGAACAATACAATTTTTATATATTTTAGTTATTCACAAAACAATAACAACTATATGGGTAGAATACTTTAGCATTTTTGTGTCGTAGAAATATTTTTAGCAATTTTAATTAACTATATATAATAAAATTTTAAAAAATATGCTGAAAAATTACATTTTTACATATACACCTCATTCCAAATTCTCCGGACCCATTTCAATATGGCGGCTGATAATTAAACACAGAAGCTAAATGGAACTGTCATTGTCAGTGTCAAAAAACTGGTCTGCAGCAATTTGGAATGGAGTGTAATAAATATTTCAATTTAAAACATAATTAAATGTATTTGGTGTTTAGAATGTGACACCCTCCTATTAACACATTGCCCATGCTCACATGTGGGCATTTCTGTTTTACGTCTCAGGACCGCGTGCCTACCGATGGTCACAAAACAGTGGAGGATTTGTGTCCACCGGTGGGCATCTGGTCCTTGGAAGTAAAACTAAATGCACACATGGCTCAACTTGTTGAGGTGATTATGGCCACAACATTATAAAAACCTATGCAATTAAATAAATTAATTTAAAAACTTATCTCAAAAATACTTATTAATAATCATTTAAATTAAATCTAACTTAAAAAAGAAAAGAATACCATGTTATTTTTTCCTTCTTTGGAACCGCAAACTAGTAGCTGTAGGTTCAAATATCAGGCTTCATGTGGTTAGGTTCTGAAATTTAAAAAAAAAGTATACATGTATGAACTGAAAAAATATTTTCTTTAGAGAAAACAACAAAATTTAAGAAAGAGCTTGATAACAGATATTTTTTTACTGATTTTGGGAAACTTGAATCCAGATATTCAAGGTGGTGACCATTTTTTAAAAATAACTAATAAAAAAAATAAAACAAAATATAGGCATCTGATACATCAATTCAGGGGTTTTTGGGTTCCCTTAATCCATTTATGTGATTTAAAAATTCTTAGAAGTATCTAAGGGTTCTAGTAGCAGTTTTAAAAGTAAACATTTTGCATGCATGGTTGACTAATTTCAGTTTTTTTAGTTGATTTTAATTGGTACAGCTGTACATTTTATGAATCCGATTAATGCCACTCTGATACCCTTGTAAAACTCAAAATATTTAAGATGGGACACAAACATTTTAGAAGAAACCAGATCAAATACAGACATCCACTGATATCATTCTTTGGATAAAAAAAAAATCTGGAGACAATAAAAGGATCTTAGGACAAAATTTTGGGACCTAGCCCAAACTTATATTACCTCTTAACATATATACAACTTTAGAAGACTTAAAAATATCCAAATCGATATATTTCCCTAAAACTACCTTTAAATCCTCGTCTGAATCCCTATTGTAATAATTGGAACACCAAAATTAATTTTGGAAGACACAAAAGACCCCTAAATTAATATATCACATATCTTTTACACTAATAATTTTTTATGTTGCCCTTTCAGGCTCCTTACATTACCCCTAAAAACTGTTTAACCCCCAAAATGAATTTAGTTAACCCCAGAATCTCCAAAGTGAAGTCTTTCTATCAATAGTATGTTGTTTTTACCCCTAAAACTCACCCTTAGGCCCCTTAAATTACCCCTAAAAATTTTTTTTTAAACCAAAAATGAATTCAGTTAATCCAAAAATTTCTTAATTGAGGTCACAAGTTTTTTTGTCATTTACGATTCTTTTTGCCCCTAGGAACCTTAATTATATTATTCCCAAAAAATGTTTATTCTAAAAAATGGAATCAGTGTTTCCAAAAATCCTGAGGTTAATTGTATTATACGTGTGTACTTGATATAGTTTCTCATGAAAATTTTGTGCTTTTAAGTCGCCGTCATCGCCATCTGGAATATTTGGGGTGTCAAAAAAAATATATATTCCGACAAAAATGGATTTATATATAGTCCATTTTTGATGTGTTTATTTAAAAAAATGTTTACTGTTAAATCTGTTCTTAGAACCCTTATGGTGCCTATATTATGTTTTATTTTTTGGAGTTCTCCCAAAGGAGCCAGAGTTTCATCACTTGGATTTGTAAAATAGACCCCCTTAGCTACCAAAATCCGTCAAAAAACCTTTATTATCAAGCGCTCCCTTCAAACATGGAAAAAAGCCCATTGGCACCTTGATTTATGCTTGAAATAATTCAAATTCATGTTCAACGAAAACATAACAGAAGTGTTTTTGAGTATTTGGTGAACACTTGAAAAACATTATACAATTTTAGTAGTCTAGAAATTACTTTTTAATATATTTTTTTCCATAAACAGGCTTTTTGGGGGTGACTTGAGGGATATGAGTTTTTCCAGGAGAAATTATATAAAAAAGTTGGCTCGAATTACATCTTATTTAGAAGATCGTTTAAATTGCTTTACAAACATGCAAGATATTAAGTTTAAATTTGTCAAGGAGCGACAAATAAACAATTTCTTGCACAAAATTCAGGAAAAAACGTTGGTTTTAAAGTTACATTTTTCATAATAAAAAAGGGAATAAACATTTCATGATTTTTTTCTGATTGTTTTCTCAAACATATCATCCAAATAGGCCTACTTTTATTCTTTAAATTTTGGTGGTCAAACTGATCCGCTGAAAAGGTTCAAACCTTTTCTTCATTCCATACCAAATTTAAAAGCAAATATCTTAAACACCAGTCATCCTAGCTTTTTAAAATTTTGACATAATTAATAGTAAAGACCTTTCCCCTTTTAAATTCCAGAGATAAAAATTACCCTATGAAATTTCCAACAGAGCCAAAAAGTATCTGTGAGTGTCCCCCTTCAAAATTGTTCTGTTTTGTTCTTTGTGTATAGTTTTTCTTTTTTTTTTAATGGAATTGAAATAGATGAGGGGAGGCTCAAAATATGTCCAGAAATAGGACCAGGAAATTTGCAATAAACAATAAGAGTTAAATTAATTTTTGATATCGGATCTAGACTATAATAAATTTTGTTTATTTAAGGAAGTTTCACCAAATATAATTGAAATCAGAAGCAAAAACTTACTTTGAGTTTATAGATTATTATTCTTTGTTTGGTGTTGACTCTATAGAACCATCTTGTTTTGCTATACATTTTAGTTGGCAAAATATCCACTGCTCTGTATGTTTGGGTACAAATTGTAGACTTTTTAATTTATAGATTATTATTCTTCTCTGGGTGGTGGCACTTTAGAATCTTCTTCTTTTTCATTTAAGGTAGTTGCCTAAATATCCACTGCTCCATATGTTTTGTTGTTATATACAGCTCCTAAAAGAATAATAAAAATAACAAGAAATATTCTATCTCTAAATTTTGTTTCTATATTTTGCACTTTAGGCGAGGACAACCAATATTTCTTAAAAATTTTCTCTTGAGTGGCACATGTTTATAAACTGTTTAAAAGATTTTTTGCATAATAATTTTTTAGTTACAGAAGCAGAGGTTTGGTTTTGTTATCTAAGTTATAAGTTAGAGACAAAAGTATCAAGCCAAAGAAAATCAAGTTTTGTAATCTGCAGTTTTATTTTCCTGTGTTATGAGTTTTAAAATCTAAGCAGGTGCATGATTCAACTTTCATAGAAGTGTTCACTAACCACCAGTTATGACATATACACATAGTATTTGATCCTGTGTATTTAATTTATTTGAAAGATGAGTGAGCAACTATTTATATTTTAAAGAATTTTTCCTGATTAATATTCTGCAATTTTCAAGTCACTAACCTATTTTATTCAAAAAACAAGAGAGACTAAGGGCCGGTTTCTCAAAAGCGAGTTTGTGTTAACTCAAGCAACATAACCTAGTAAAAATCTTTAAAAATCAGGTTAAAATTAACTCCAGGATAACCAGGGCTTCAAGGTGAGGGTAAGTTACATTGCCTCAGGGTTAACCTAAAAAAAATATTGGCTTAAAAACAGCAAGGAAACTGGGATTTATAGCGCGCGAGTTACTTTAAGTTTCTGATAATCCGCTATTGAGAAACTGGCCCTAAGAATAACTTTTTATCAGTAAAATTTTCTACAGTATTATTTCATGCTGCTCACTTAATATATTAAGGCTAAACGGTATTAGTGTAGTAAACAGTCTTCTTTAGATACCTATTTAGCACTTACCTGAGCCCCTAGGAAGTTCAAATTTATCAGTGATGAAACTTTTTTCATTTTTTTTAACTAAAGCGGGAACTAAACCACCCAAATCCTGAACTCAAACCAACCCAGCACTTTTTAGCAATTCCAGCGATCATAAATTTTAACTCTTTAGGGACCCTAGTTAGTGCCTACATACAGATATTTTTCATAAAAAAAACTGAGTAAAATACTAAAATAAAAAAAAAAAACATTTACTGCACAATTACTTGCTAAAAAAACGCTACCCAACTACATATTAAAGTAACTGGGTTTAGTGTTTAAGGTTGCATTTACAAGTGCATTTATAATTGAATTTGAAACACTCCTGCTAGCTGTTGCCACTGATTTAAAGACAACAGGTTAACTTAAAAAGCATGCAGATTTAAAAATCGGCTGCTGACGCTAAACGAAATAATCATATTCTATTTTAAACAGGAGCATCAACGACTAGCAAGAGTCTCTTCAACCTGTAAACGGAGCTTTACTGACCTGTTTTGTTAATACTCAAGTATCCGTGTTTTTGAAACTGCTGTTGGGATCTAAAATATATCCTTAGGCCTCTAAGATTTCACTAGTAAACTTGCACATAACTTATGCCGCAATAATTTAAATTTTAAAAAAAATTTAATCAAAATGAAAACAAAATTATGTGAAGTTATCGGAATGTTTCTAGGCGAATTCCTAGTAATTCCAGCGAGCCAGTAAAGTTCTCTTGGTTCTTTGATAAACTCGGGGTAATGCTCGCGCAGCGCTAGGCCATTTTCGGCGGGCGACCGCACACGCGGAGTGGTTTAATATTCGTTTTTGAAAAAAAATTTTTTGAAAGATAAACATAACCTCGAATGGTTTTCTGTCAGAAAACGTAAAAATACCCTTCTGCCTACTGTGGGCCTTGTTGACAAAACACCTGCAGTTGCCATGGTATCGGGGGCTTTAGGATAGTTGGGGGCTTTAGGTTAGAGGGCGCTTTGCTTATTTTGATTTCCCAATAAGAACCCCAGTATGCCAATTTTGATTGAAATCGAACAACTAAATATTTTTCCCCCTCCACTTGCCTCGTTATATTGTTACCGGAACTATAAACGCATACCAAATTTGAACACAAGCGGATGTGTATAAGTCAGTTAAAATTGGTTAGCAAAACATGACAAAAAAATCGTCTATCTTGAATCCACAATATTGAATTTTTAAAATCTAAAGAAAAATTCGTATTGCTTATCCCAAAAAACCTCCGTATACCAATTTTGGTTGAAATCGGACAAACTTAGGTGTTTTCCCCCTCCACTCCCCTCGTAGGGGGGGAGGCGGGTGCCTAATAATTCCATGTTATTGTGTTGTTACCGGAGCTCTAAACGCATACCGAATTTGAAGACAGCCGTATGTGTATAAGTAAGTTAAAATTGGTTAGCAAATATTGAATTATCAAAATCTGATCGAAAATTCGTATTCATTGTCATTGGTTGACATCGGAGAAACTCAGGTGTTTCCCTCCTCCACTCCGCTCGTAGGGGGGAGGAAGGTGCCTAATAATACCATATTATTGTATTGTTACCGGAACTATAAACGCATACCAAATTTGAAGACAATCGGGTGTGTATAAGTCAGTTAAAATTCGTTAGCAAAACATGACCAAAAATCGTCCATCTTGAATCCACCATTCGTTCCAAAATTCGTATTCCTTATCCCCAAAAACCCCCGTATACCAATTTTGGTTGAAATCGGAAAAAAATAGGCGTTTTCCCCTCTCCAGGGGGTGCCTAATAATGCCATATTATTGTATTGTCACCGGAACTATAATCGCATACCAAACTTGAATCGGACATCTACAAGTTAGTCAAAGTTGAGTTGCAAGATTTGACCTAAACATATAAACATACATACCTATAGGTGAAGTTAAATAAAAGCTTGTAATAAAAAATACGCAAAATTAAAAGCCGGTCCTGCATTTTTAAACACCTAAATTGAATTTGAATTCATTATTTTTTGGATGACTTGTGTAGTTATAGTCCCGATTACCAAAGCCTAGGGCTTTTGATTTTGGCAACTTAAAAATCTGGTTTTTGTTCTGTGGAAATTGAGGTTATGTTTTATCTAAATAAAAATGGAATGGACTGTATGTCAGTATTGAGCATGTTATATTTTTTCAAGGCGTATATCACCCAAAACTTTTGATAAAGCTCCAAAATTGATGACGAAATAGTGGCAGGATTTAACTTTCAAAATTGAATATCTCAATTACTTAAGAAGTTCACTTCTAGACTTGACATCAATTATAATACAAAATCACTTGTATTTTTTGATGGAGAACCCCTTTAACGAATTGCAGTTTCTAGAGTAAATTGTTGTTACGATAAAAAAATTTATTAAAAGCGGTTTTAATAGATTGATTCCCGTGTTCCCGAACTGAATATATTCAGGCCGGGGTCAGATAATGCCGACACCAGCCTATGCAATTATCCACTGATTATCCCTTGCGACACCCCCAAGATATAGGCCACTCAACTACTTACGATTTAGTGTCCTTTCGGTCCAAAATAGATGCCATTTTTTACACTATTGACAGTTGTTCAAAATGGCCGCTTTTTTTTGGACCGAAGGTCATTAAAACAGAAGTAGATGAGAGGTCTATATCTCGTCCCTTGCACCTGGTGAAAAATGAACAGGATCGGACTTCAACATAATATAAAATCTTTTAAAGGCTATTTTTTTGTGTTAAAAGGCCCAAATTAAAAACAAAAAACGCTTTATTTGGAAAATAAAAATAAGTTCCTTAAACTTACCCTGAGCATATGGAAGAGTTCATCCTTTGATATGCCCATTCTGTCTTTATCGGCAGAGTCTACTACATAAATAATAGCATCTGTGTTGCTATAATAACATCTCCAATAGGGCCTTAAAAAGCACAAATTATGAAATTATGAAGAAATTTTATAAGAATATTTGCGTCGAACTAAAGACAATTGGTCGTCTTACTTAGAAGCATAAGTATACCAAACTACATCGCAGGCTTTTACGAACAATAATAATTTGGTTAATTTTTGTGTTTTCTGCTAACGGGACCTTCACTTGCTAAAACAGCGCGAAATGTCCAAACATGATGGCAGGCATTTTGATACTGGGCACGGAAAACGGATTTTAAAAAGATTAAAATTTAATATTTTGTTCAATTCTGTCCAGTTTTTAAGTAAGAACGTCGATCAACGGGAAATTATCAAAATTACTGTTCTCGCGCCATCTATACCAAAACACACGAATTAACAGCCTTTTTTATAACCTTGAATGAATATTTCAACACAAAATAAACTACATACAAGTCATTAAGTTGTTCATGAAACGAGGTGCTCAGCGGTATACGTGAAATTTTCCGTCTTGGATGTTTCTGTCTTTTACATTTTATTACCATGTATTTCTATCTTGCTTTCTTTGTTTCGACCACTCGTCCATTGATTTTGTGACTCCCGTCGGCAAAACTCGCTGCGTATATTATCATATCTTCACGTTACCAACATGCCGCAGACGCTATATTACGTAGGTTAGTGTCATGTCTGAACGTTATTCATGCTAAAGACGTGACCTTGATGAAAAAGCTCAACTATTCCGCTATATTCCACGTTTGCGCGTACGTCCTATGACCAACTTAAAGTGTCTAATGTAAACAAACATTTTTAACATTGTCGGGTAAAGAAAAATAATGTATGAAATTGAAAATTGAGCCAACACAAAAAACAAACATGTAATAAGTCAAAAATTAAGTTTGGGTTGGGAAAAATGTTTGAAAGTTTGAGACAATGATGTGTTTGAAATTAGCTCTGTGTTTCGTACTTCCATTGTCTATATTTTATTTATACACGACCTTTTAAACAGTACAATCCCTGATCGTCTTCAGGTGCAAACTACAATCTATTTCTATGTACTTTTATACTATGTGAAATCACTCAACCGTGAAGTTTAAGAAGAAACGTCGTGTATAAATAAAATATAGACAATGGAAGTCCGAAACACAGAGTTAAACATGTTAAGCTTTCGTGGCCTTCGTCTGATAGTATGTTGTCTTTCGGTCTGTTGCAGTTGGGCCGTCGTTCTGTAGAAGTTTGTCTTCTCGACGTCTCGCCGAGCGCTCGATTCGGGAAGACAAACTTCTACAAAACAACGGCCCAACAGCCCAAAAAACAACATACTATCTGACAAAAAGAGTTTTGACAATTTTATCCTATGGCCTGTCTCAAAATGGCTGCGAATCCCCAACATCTTTGGTGATCACGCACGTCTTAAAAAGGATTTTCGATTTACAATTAGTCCTGGTTCTGGTTGAACCAGAACCGGAACCGGTCCTTTCGATTTAAAACAATGACGTCACAGTTGCAACCCGGTTATGAAATTGTAGAACCAGCCTGGGAGGTTGGTTCGGACACTTTGGTTGTAAACATAACCCTGAAAATTTTGCAAAATTATAGGAATTAATTTTTTCAGTAAAATTAAAGACATCTTCACAACATTATAAATGACGTCATTATTTTAGAACCGCTGTCAAAATTTCGGTCAAAATAATATCAACCAGAACCAAGACCAATTCTAAATCGAATCGAAATCCTTAAAGCCTGCGATCCATTTCGATCTTACTAGACTCCTTAAGGATTACGCCTCTGTTCCGTAGGTGTTTACTTTGTGCTTTTAGCGTCAAATCAACATTTTTTGCTTTTTACAGAGTAGTTTTAGCAATTTAGCCTATTATTTTCGTGCAACGCATACCGCAATAGAACTGTAAAAGGTGGACCAAAAAAAACCGTATTTATTTTTTCTACTGTAGCTTTGTTATCGTAAGTTCGATTTTTGTGATTTTGGTTGGAAATAAAAGTCACTTTACAGCCTTCGATTATTTAATTATATTTACCTTCTTGATACATTTAACTACACTTGACAATGGACAATGGCGGACGAGGACGACACAATTTGACTATACGTTACTAAAGCCGAGACCGAAGTGGTCCGCTTTTCTTTGTAGGAATATAAGAAAAGACGCTCTACGGACAGGAAACAGATCTACTTGTTTTTGCGTATAAAACAGCTGTGATTTCGCGTCCACCGGATATCGTTAGATTTTTAAATTTAAAATATATTGCCGCGGTAGCGAATATATAACACTCAGACTAAATCCAAATTTTTAATCATCATGTTAAAATGTCGCTATTTATAACAATCCAAGTCAAAATTTTATGAGCGCCACTATAGTCGACATGAAACATTTGCCCGAAAGTCACGTCTTTGCCGAGCACAGAGAGATATCTATTATTAAAATTGCACAAGAACTAATAAAACCTAAACCGAACGAAGTGGGAGCTGTTGAAACTCTTTGTAAAACATAAGGTAAATACGTTTTTTTTTCTAATGAGGATTTGTTAAATCTTGGGCTCTGCGAAAAGCTAAGGCGCTGGGCTACATAAGTACTACAGGAAAATTGTCATCTGAGGTTGAAAAAAAAGCCGGGGAGGCTGAGTTTTTGGGGTCTGAAAGTAACCTCTCAAGTTTGTGTTTCCCCCACTCCACGGGAACCATCCGCCATTTTGAAAAATCTTTGTAACCGACTTTTCTCCATTTCTATTGGTCCGAGGCGAAAAAGTCTGAGAACAAAAATATTCGGCAAAAAATTTTCAATTTTTTGTCCAAGTGTTCAACTTTCTGTAGTTAGTTTCCAAAAAAATAGAGGGCGCCAAAGTTACAATAAATCAGTTCTAACGCATTTTGACCAACAAAAAGTCATTTTTTAAAAAAAAACTTTAAATAAGAAAGTTCTAGATCTCAGAAAAATCCTATAAAAATATGTATATTATCTATAATTAATTAAACAGTCTCCGGACTACCAACGACTGAAAGTCGGTAAAATTCTTTGAGAACCACTCAGGTATCAAATTAAAGCTTGTGACGTACGCTACACAAATAACCCAGTCTATCGGCATGAAAATTGCCCAAAGTATCTGACAGAATGACGTTTAGTCGGGTACCGATAGTAGAGTCCTTTTGGGTAACGAGCCATCTATCGCTTACATAAACGCGTCAAGAGGGGTTGGAGTATTAATTAAGTGCTAAAAGGGTTGTATGGGGGGGGGAGGGGTCAAAATTTGGTAGTAGAGTAAAATTGTAATTTCGAACAGGCTGAGTTTTTTGAATGTTATTTGGGGGGTCTGAAAGTAAAATTCCCAACTTTGTGTTTCCCCCACTCCTCGGGAACTATTCGCCATTTTGAAAAAACTTTGGAATCCATTTTTTCCATTTCTGTTCGTCGTAGGCAAAAAAGTGTACAAATAAAAAATCTTTGGCATAAAATTTGCAATATTTTTTGTTACAGGTTCAACTCTCTGTATTTAGTTTTTAAAAAGATAGAGGGAGTTGAAGTTAGCAAAAATCAGTTTATCGACTAAATTTCAGCCTGTCAGATACTTTCGACAATTTTCATGCCGACAGACCGGGTCATTTGTATAACACACGTCACAAGCTTTAATTTGATAACCTCATTTGTACTGCTCTTACTATATATAATAATATATAATCCACAACACGCGACTTCATGCCTACCCAGAAAGCGGTTCTCAAAGAATTTTACCGACTTTCAGGTATATATCCACCATGATTAACACTAATCGGAGTTTCGAATGAGTTTTGGCAAAAAAAGTTTCAATGTAAAACATCAATTAATCACGATTAAAGCCTAAACGGGGAATTTTTGCGTTGGTGGATACGAGCATCAGTCGCTGTAGCTCAGAAACTGTTTAATAAAAATTATACATATTTTTATGGGATGTTTCCGAGATCTACAACTTTTTCGTTTAAAGTTTTAAAAAAAAATCAGTTTTTGTTGGTCAAAATACGTTAAAACTGATTTTTTGTAACTTCGGCCCCATCCGAGGAGTGGGGGAAACACAAACTTGGGGATCTTACTTTTAGACCCTCCCCAACAACATATAAAAATTTATTCTCCCCGGATTTTTTTTGAGGTACCCCCTTATTTACGACAATTTTACTGTAGTAAAGCTAGCTTTTTTAAATGAAGTTATTTTTCACCCCTGCTGTGCCTAATTTTAATTATCCAAAAAAGCTACGACTTTGGCGTGTACAAAAACGTCACCTGCGCGGGCACTTGTAAAAATCGGACAAGAACTAACAAAGTTTTAGGCACATTGGGAGGTGCTGCGCCCCTATAACTTTTTATTTTCTGTGTTTAGTTATTATTAAACAAAAAAGTAAAAAATAAGTCGGCAAATTAGGTAGGATAGGGTTATACATTTTGGATTTTAGACACGTTTTCAACAAACTATGTTTCCACAAAGGGTTAAAAATGGCACCTCGTTCGTTAGGAAAAGCTTTCTTAGTTTTTGTCCGATTTTTATAAGTGATAACTTTTTGTACACGGCAATGTCGTGGCTCTCCACTAAAATCAGTGTAACTAAAATCAGTCACATCGGCGAACAAAAACTTTTAAAACATGCGCCTTTACGGATTTCTACGAAATATCAAACTTTACATACCTTATGTAGCAGAGAGCCTTAGCCTCCCGCATAGCCCAAAATCACAAATATCGGACAGGATTTAACAAATCTCCAGTTAAACAAAAACAATACTTTTTTAAACCTATGCTTTACAAAGGGTTAAAACAGCACCTACTCCTATTAAGCTTTTCTCATCCAATTTAAACAATCTGTTTAATGTCCAGTACAGTGGGCGAACATAAAATTTTGACGGGAGTGTTAAGAGTGGTAAAATTTAAAATCATGTGCCATCCTGGATTTTAACAAAACGTCTAATACTTGAACTTTCCGCAGAAGTCAAAATCACAAAAATCAAACTTACGGTAAAAAAAACTAGAGCCTAAAAAAAGTCCGCTTTTACGATAAAAAAACTAGAGCCTAAAAAATGTCCGGTTCTTTTTTGGTCCACCTTAAACTATAAGACGGAGGAAATTTTTCATAGTGTCTATGAGCCCCTTTTTCCCGTGTACCCTTTAATATGCTTTAATATTTTCCTTTTAAAAATTACGTAGATTTAATTCTTTTTTGCCACCCTCTCGAACTCGATTGTAACGCTTTAAGAGTAAAGATTCTTTTTTTCTGTCAGTAACCTTAGCTCAGGAAATGTCGAAGGGACTTTTTGAAGCAAATAAACATCAGAGTTGGCTGAACTTTGAATGGAAGGCACATTTTGTAAGACGACACGGCTCGGAGCACTTTTTTGATTTTTTGCCAAATAAGCTAAAATTTCTTTCTAAGGCAATACATTTTCAATTCAGCCAACTGGCCAACTCTGATGTTTATTTGACTCGAAAAAGTATGGATATCACATGACTAGTTTTGAACGTCACTTCCACATTTCAACAAGGTCAATGATATAAAAAAAATAATCTCTACTCTTAAAATCGGAATTTATTGATAATTAATAGTATGTGGTGCATAAAAGTGAAAGCATAAGCAGGGTGTCCACATTCTGGAAAAACCTGGAAAGTCAGGGGAAAAAAGTGGTCATGGAAAGTCATGGAACTTACTCAAAAGTTTGGAAAGTCAGGGAAATTCCCCGATAAGGGTATCGGAATTGATATTCATATGCTCTTTCAGAGTATTAAAAATGCCCTTTGCAGCTAATCCAACACATTTTTTTCCAGTATTTTATCAAAATGTGAAAAATATCAAAATATTATTTTTTTTTAAATTAATTTTAGCCACCTTTCTTAACACCGACCGTTCAAAACTATAGAAAATTCATTTTGGCAATCAATCTATAATTGACACTAGGATTGCGAAAGGTCAGAAAATCTCACTCGTCACAATTCTGGAAAGTAGCGATTTAAAATAAAAAACCGTCATTTTTTTAATAACATTTTGTAAATTTAATATTTTAAAGATATTCTGCAGCACTAGTTTTACGACGGAGCTAAATTGCTACTACGCATACTAATAAACGTCAGAAAGTGACGAAAATTATCATCATGTAAAAGGAAAGGCAGACTTTGCAGTTAGTGTAAACTTGTGTTTAAAAGTCGTCAGATTTTTTATAAGGGCAAGATTTTCTAACTAGTCGGGGAAATTTTGGCCGATATTTAATTTTAATGAGTGCGTCGGTGGTGATTCTGTTCCCACTTGGTACACAAGTAGTACTTACTTCAAGAATCACCAGAAAAATAATAATTTCGTCGGTTTGATCAGCCGTCGCGACGCTTTCAAAATTTGCGCCGACGCATTCTTCTCAGATCCGCTATATCTCTGACAGATATCAACTTTTTCAAAATCTGTTTGCATCAGGGCCATTTCAAGCAAATGTAATTTTATAAAAAAAAAAGAAAAACGCTTTAACAATCTACTGGTTTTTGTCAAAAATCTTGAAATAACTCCAAATCATAAAACCACTATAACACTTTTTCTTGGTATGTAAAAAAGCCGAAATATACAAACAGTTTCAGACCTAAGTCAAATAATATTTTTTCAATCATTGTATTTTTTGTCTAACCCAAAAAAAAAGCTTTACTGGTTCATGGTTCACAATAATTTTTAACATATATGTTAACAACATGCTTTCTCCTTTAATTCCAATGCCTTTTGTTTAGTTTGGAAAAGCCATGATAAAGCATTTTCCTAAAAAATTGAAATATACAAAAGTAAAAATTTACTAAAATTAAGTTTTGGTTTTTTTTTGTCCCCTCCAACCCAAAGTTTAAAGGTTCACCATATAAGCTCTGGGTATACAACTTATTGTTTTAAACTATTTTATTGCATAACCTATGGTTTTAGAAAATTATTTATTAGAAAATATAGTCATAACTTTAATCATATAGAAGATACAGCTGGTTTTTCTTGTAATGGGTTACTTTATTGTCCCGTCCGACCGCTTGAAATGGCCGATCAGTGAAATCTACATGTAATAGGCTTTCAGTCAAGACCTATTTTACCACAGGTAGTGGAGTACGTCAAACCTGAGTTAACCCAACTTCAATTTTCATAAAATTTTAGCTAATTTTTCTTTATATAATTTTTGCAAAAAAAATCTTGCACCTCTAATTTCACTTTAAATGCAAAATTTTTCACCCAGATATTATGCTAGGAGTGTGATCGTTCAAAATAAATTATTTTCTGAGGGATTTGAGTGAGTGTAGACACAGCAAAAATTTTTAAACAGTGTGCTGTTTTTCATAATTCTTAGATTTGGCACATTTGCATACAAAAACCTACGATTTCTCAGCGAATGTGCGGTCGAGATATTTGCAATGTACAACTTTTAAAGAGCATAAGATATCAAAAAATCCTGCATAAGACTTTAGAATATGGCATTGTTCTATTCCATGCTGTTAGACATATGATAAAAATTACAAAAACGTAGACATTTTTGCACGGCCTTACATTTTGGCGTATAACTTACCTATATCGAAAAAATATTAGTTCAGCACTCTGCAGGTAAATTTAAATCAACTCTAGCAAGAATGATCCTTTATTTAATTTGCATGTTTCAATAAAATTTTATCAAAGCCTGTCCAATGGAGAGAGAAGTGCAAAACCAATTTTGAAAGAGCATTTCATGGGCTGGAAGCTGATGTATGACGGATAAAAATTCTCTAAAATATTGGCAAGTTATAAGCCAAAATGTAAGACCGTGCAAAATTGTCTACGTTTTTGTCATTTTTATCAAGCCTGTTGTATGTCCAACAGCATAGAATATAACAACGCCATATTCTAAATTCTTCTGCAGGATTTATTGGAATCTTATACTCTTTCAAAAGTTGTATATTGCAAATATCTCGACCGTACATTCAATGAGAAATCGTAGGTTTTGTATGCAAATGTGCCAAATCTGAGAATTAAGAAAAACAGCATGCACGCCACTGTTTAAAAATGTTTGCTGTCTCTACACTTAGGCCGGCCTTACACAGACGGAATTTCTTTCTGAATTCAGAAACGGAATCAGAATCTAAATTCCCGCATGTGTGAGCTTGCATATTTGAATGATATGAAAAGAAGTGCGTTCTGAAAAACTTATAATGTGAAAAAATCGGAATGTGTGTGCTGCATAATTAAAATTTTATACAATTCCGGACTTCCTAAATTCAGATTCTAAATTCCGTTTCTCAATTCAGAAAGAAAGTCCGGCTGTGTGATGCCGGCCTTACTCAAATCCCTCGATAGACAATTTATTTTGAAGGATAACACCTCTAGCATAATATATGAGCGAAAAATTTTGCCTTTGAGATGAAATTAGAGATGCAAGATTTTTTTTTGCACAAATTATAAAAAGAAAAATTAGCTAAAATTTTATGAAAATTGAGGTTGAGTTAACTCTCAAATTTGACGTACTCCACTGCCTGTGGTGAAATAGGTCTTGACTGAAAGCCTTTTAAATTTAGTTTTGACTGGTGCAAACAGATTTTGAAAAAGTTGATATCCGTCAGAGATATAGCGAATCTAAGGAGAAGGCGTCAGCGCAAAATTTGAAAGCGTCGCGACGCCTGATCAGTGTACCAAGTGGGAACAGAATCACCACCGACGCAACATTAAAATTAAAAAACAGCCAAAATTTTCCCAACTAAACAGTTTCTGAAGAATCGCGACCTAGATGCCAATCCAAAATATATATTACAAAAAACGTTAAAAAATCATTTTCGAAGAATTTTCTGTATAATTTTTAGAATAATATTCTCAAGAGTTTTGCCTGGGGCGCATTTTAATCATTATTTTCGTATCGCTGTTTCAAATAGACAAATAAATCTCTCTAACGAAGAACGGTGATTCATTATATTTGGACACCCCGGTGATCGCGGTTAATATTCATGATAGAAAAAATGTTTTAAGGTAAGGTTTTAATAATTGAACTTTCCGCAGAAGTCAAAATCATAAAAATCAAACTTACGGTAAAAAAAACTAGAGCCTAAAAAATGTCCGGTTCTTTTTTGGTCCACCTTAAACTATAAGACGGAGGAAATTTTTCATAGTGTCTATGAGCCCCTTTTTCCCGTGTACCCTTTAATATGTTTTAATATTTTCCTTTTAAAAATTACGTAGATTTAATTCTTTTTTGCCACCCTCTCGAACTCGATTGTAACACTTTAAGAGAAAAGATTCTTTTTTTCTGTCAGTCAAAAATGTTTTAAGGTAAGGTTTTAATAATTTTGTCCAAATTTTTTGAAAACTTTCACACATTCTGTCAAATGTCATTCCATATGTCCAATTTTGACATCAACTTTCTTTTTTTAAATTGAACACCCTGTATTTTTTATTTTGTTAAGTTTTGTTTTCGAGATATTGCCTGTTTTTAGTGGATTTTTGCACTCCCGTTAATGCTCTTAATATTAAAGAGAGAAAAAAAGTTTAAAGGGAAAATTTGTTCAGTTTTTTATGGACTTTATACATATTTTGCCAGAAAATATCAAATGTCATTTTTAGGTCAAATGTATAAATAACCATACTAAATTAGGACTACTGTATTTTTAAATACGAGCGAAAACAACAACGACAAATCGTGTTGATTATTTTATGTCTCAGGTTTCTATTAATATTACTTGCTTCATTATTTCTAAATTTTAACGGAATAAGATAAGAAAATTCCATCAATAACCTTCAGCAGTAACAAATTTTCTAAATCAAAATTATCCCATATGGCTTGGTTCAAATGGGACCATACCATGGCCACCAAACTCCCCAGATTTAACACCTCCTGATATTTGGTTGTGGGACCATTTAAAGGAGACTATTTACTCAAATCGCGCGATACCTTAAAAGAAATTGAAAATCGACGAAATAATGAAGAAATTAATATTCATAGAAACCTGAGACATAAAATAATCAACACGATTTCTGGCCTAAGAAGGCGTTATGAACTTTGTGTTGAAGTAAATGGTGTTCGAGCATTTGTTAGATTAGTAAATTTCTTGTGTTCGTTGTTGTTGTCGTTCGTATTTAAAAATAGAGTAGTCCTAATTTAGTTAAATTATTTATACATTTGACATAAAACTGACATTTGACATTTTCTGGCAAAATATATATAAAGTCCGCAAAAAAGTCAACAACTTTGGTTTTTAAATTTTTTTTCTTTCTTCAATATTAACGGCACTAACGGGAGTACAAAAATCCACCAAAAATATGCAATATCTCGAAAACTGTTTACCGCACCTAGACAATTGATATATTTGAAAGTTAATGTTAAAATTTGACATATGGAATGACATTTGACAGCTTTTGTCAAAGTTTTCAAAAAATTTGAACAAAATTATTAAAATCTTACATTAAAACATTTTCTCTATCTCTAATATTAATGGATATAACCTTCAAAAAGGGAAGAAAAAATGTTACAAGAGGTTTGATCAGTTGTAGTAGGGTGATTTTTTTAAAAGTAAGAGTGAAATTTTAACAAATTGGGCATGGAAGGTCAGGGATTTTTGTTCCAAAAATTCTGTGGACACCCTGATAAGTCTTGTAGGTACAATAAATTCTCAATAAAACAAATTTGATCTTTTTTACTTTTCGTTTTTTAACCAATATTCAAATTATTATGTCAACTAGTATGTATAGAGGCTGTTCAAAATTCAATGCTTACCATGGGGATCTCCTAAACGGTAAGAAATACAAAACAGTTTAAATTCTGGAAAAGTTGCGCAATTTTTTGGCAAATAAAAATAAACGCAAATAAAACCTATATGTTTTTGGCACTAAAAAAATTAAAAAGTGTATGAAAATAGAGTTTCTGCCGAAACGTTAGATAAGTTTTTTTAAAATTGTTTTAAAAGTAATAGGGCTAGGCAATCTTTGTTTTTTTTAGAAACCACTGACAACGGAGTAATTATGTTTTTAGGAATTTACGCATTGGTTTTTAACAATGTTTTGAAAAATTTCCTTATTTAATGACGAAAAAATCCAAAAAAGTAGTTTCAGTATTAAAAATAAAAACTAAAAATGATGTTTTTCACGTATCTCCGTATCACTACCCGGACGTTTAAATATTTTTTTCTAGTTTTGAGCAAAGCATTAAACTTTGTCCTAATTTAAACTTTTTTGTATTTCTTGCAGTTAGAAAAATTTTAATTTTGAATACTTAAGGGTCAAAAGCTAGAATATTCTCGGGTAATAGGGAAGGCTGTATCCCCATCTATAGTTAGAAAGACTAGCTAGCTTTTTAATGTTTTATAAAATTAACTTACCAAATCTACCTATGGTAGGGCAAAATTTGGAATTTCTCGTAGAATATCGTTTTCCTTCCTTTCCTTTTAACCCCAGTTTTGTCACCATAAACTATATTTCAAAAGTCAATTATTTAGTTGCCAGACCCGCGCAGTAAGGTACGGAGGGTGCCATCTCGGATTAATGAAATTTTGCCAGGTAATGCTCTGATTAATATTTTATTTTGTAAAAAGCATGCCAAAAAAACCCAACTTTATTTACCATTGGAACTCTCTTAAATTGGATTTGAAATGAAATATATGATAAATATGTAAAAATGAGCCTTTCTGAATTTTTTGATATTACATGGGTTTGCTGTACTAAAACTATATCATTTTTGACCATACTTTTTAGAATTACCAAGCATACTGCTTATACTTAGTATAACATTTTTTTTTTAAATAGTTAATGTGATTTACTAAAAACATATTTTTTTCTTGGGGTCACCATATTTTTCGTATTTAAAGGACATGGGTCAAATAACATAGGTATTGGGCTTCCGTGGAATGCGTTGGTACTTACTTATGTTACGGACAACTTCTCTCTGGACACTGTTTAAATGGGACCAAAGTGCCGCTGAGCCGTAGGAGCTTCACAATTTCGATCCGAAGTTTGGATTTTGAAAATGTTTTGATGTCAAAAAATGGTTATGGTTCGAAAGTTACACATTTTTGAGTTTTCAAATCTTCTTTGATCCCCCGCTCACCCAACCCGACCCAACGAACTTAGTTTTGTTTATTACGTGTTTTTAGTTTCATTTTTGGCTCGTCGTATCACTACCTACGCAAACTTCTCATCCTTTCGAACTCTGTCATTGCACATAATAAATCCGTCATAAATAAGAAATATACAAAATTAAAATCGCCAGTCCTGCATTTTAAACATCTAAATTGAATTTGTATTCATTATTTTTTGGGTGTCTTTCTTACTGTTCTGGGTCTCTCCGTCTCTCTTAGCCATGTTGGGTCTGGTATCGCGTTTTTTTCTGTTATGTTTGGTATACAAACGAAAACGAATATCATAGAAGCTTTAACAGTGCATTTGATTCATATGAAAGCGTAATATGAGGGGTTATTCGGAGTGATTTAAGGTTAGCAGTGTAGTTATGCTTTGTCTAAATAAAAATGTAATGGGCTGTATTATAGCCCAAGAGCGTCAGCAAAAGGAAAAGTTTTCCCGATTAAGGTGGATTTTCGATAGATGTTAGTTTTCCCCTATAGAAGTTTTTAAAAAGCAGTTTCTCACTCCGCCATCTTGGATTAAAATAGCCGACTAAGGAATTATTCAAAACATTAACACTTATTTATAAACCGATTTAGCTAGTATTAAATATTTATTGTTTTTTCAATAACAAGTGAGATCAGTTTTTTTGTTTACAATTAAAATCACAAATACTTAGTTTAAATAAAATCTGAGATCACAGACAATTTTATAATGGTTTTTTTTTTTGGTTTAATTTTGTTGTAACATACCTAATATTCGACGGTATGGTAAATATGGCGATGTAAAAAAGGCTAACACGCAATTACAGAAACTTACCATGGGGGGGGGGCGGATTTTTCATATAAAACGTTATCTTATACCCTAAAAAAAGTACTTAACAATTTTATTAGTCAATAGTTTTTCGGAAAAAAAGGGAAGCCATGTTTGACATGATGACAACTATAAGCGAATTTCTTTGGAAAAAGTCACATTTTTGTCAGTCACACAAATTTTTCTATAATGGATTCTTGCATCATCTGCCATATTAGATTAAAGATGGCCGACAAAGGTATTAATTAAAAAATCATAACTTTCTTATTTTTATACATCAATTTTCCTCAAACAATTTTTAGTATAATTTTCTTTTAGTATCACTAGCAATACACTGTACTGGAAAAAGTCACATTTTTATCAGTCACACAAATTTTTCTATAATGGATTCTTGCATCGTCCGCCATATTAGATTAAAGATGGCTGAGAAAGGTATTAATTAAAAAATCATAACTTTCTTATTTCTATACACCAATTTTCCTCAAACAATTTTTAGTATATTTTTAGTATAATTTTCTTTTAGTATCACTAGCAATACATCGTATTTTTGACTTTTATATATCAAAAAAAATATTCCTAAAATCAATATTTATTTCGTTTGTTTGTTTCACGAAACTTACCTTCTGAGAAAACTCCCAATCATAAAAAAATGCACACTTCCAAGCCATTATTAAAGTAACGATTTATTAAATATTATTATTATAATGTAGTCAAATTTTACTGTTTTACTCAAAAATCACTGAACCTAGCGCAGAACTGCTGGTATCCATTATAAAACCGCCTTAGAAGTGCAATTTTTAATAAATTATTTTTTTTATAAAACAAAACATGGCAGAAAGATGCAAAAAACACAAAGATTTAATGACAATAGGTTTTTCGATATAGAAACATAAAAATTTGCCCAATTAAAAAGTTGCGATTGATTGATACCTACAGATTACATTCAAATGTTGTCATTTTCTTGGGTGTCACTCAAGAATCACTAAACCTAAGGCAGAACTGAACGGCCTTAAAGTGTGCATTTTTTTCATACTGGGAGTTTTCTCATGAAGTAAACAACCACGTAAAATGATTTTGGAAGTTTTTTTTTATACAGAAACATAAAAAACGATTATTAGTCTAAGTGATACTAAAAGACCATGACACTACTAATATATTAAAAATTGTTTGAGGAAAATCGGTTTATAAATTAAGTTATAATTTTTTATAAAATACCTTTGTCGGCTGTAGAGACCTTATCGTATAGATATTTGAGTGACTTTATGTATGAGTTGGACATTTGTCAATGTAATTGAGATTGTCATAAAATAAAGAAGTAGATATAATTTGGCCAAAAGAAGATATACTAAGGAAACTCAAACAGGACACTGAAAGAAGTTTGTGTAACATATAAAATAAATTTGGGGAACAGATTAAGGGTCTCAAACATGCACTTGTCAAGTTACTGAACAAGGATAACACGAATAACCTGCCGGGGAGATCTAAGTAAACGAAACTCACGATGAAAAAGTTTTTTGGTTTTTGCCCAGAAAAACTTACTGAATCTTTAAAGTTTACAATTTAGAGCCTGGAGACAAAAATTTTAAAATTGTTTCAAGATATAAGCTTAAGGACTTATGTGGTCAAGTGTCTGCGTTACTCAGTACTTTTTTTGATCAAGAAGTCAGCGATACAGTAAGGCTTGTTTTTTGAAGATAAACGACATTAAAAATCTAAAAGCAATCGACATTTTTAATAAAGGAAGGTTTTTTCAAAAACAAAGAAAATGGACGAATCCGTTCTGGCCAGTTCATGAACAGAAAACAAGAAGAACAGTAATCTTTTACGAATTTCTACAGAGAAAAGTTTAAATTATTTGAAATGTCTGATCCATATTCTAATTGCTATGAGCGATGCTTTGCTGCAAAATGTTTCCTGAATCGACAAACATAGAAGAGATTAAGAAGCTTTGTGAAAATGATAGCAACAACAATGGAAGAAACGCAATACAATAAAGATATTTTACAAATACAAAACAAAAACAGCAAAAAATGTCCGAAGATGTGAAAAAAAGTGGCACAAAAATCTAAAGGAATGTCCATCTAAAGATGTTATAAGTGACATTTAACAATGTTTTGCAAAACAAAAATATACGCTTATTATCAAATGAAGAAAATCATAGTAATTCAAAAATGGGAATAATCTCGGTGAACAAAATAGAAAGAAATCATGGATCACGGAACAATGTATATAATTATATTTCAAATTAATGTAATTGCAGAAAACTATCAAATTTCTTACAAGGCTATCCTGGACACAGGTGCAGAAGTATCAGTAGCAGCAGAAGAAAAAACTTGGAATATATAAAAGTGAGTTAAAATATGACATTGTAAAACTTTGAAAATTCTTGGTGTTATACACAAAGATTTTCCCAATATCAAAAAAGTTATTGCAAAAATTGATAAAATTCCACAAAATCCATTAGATGATGAGATACAAAGAATAAGGAATCAACTCATAGAGGATTACAAAGATGTTTTTGATATAGAAAAACTAAAACCTATGGAAGGACCTGCTGTTCATATTCACATGAAAAATTATATAGTTCCCTTCGCTATAAATTGCCCAAGAAAAATAACCTTTGCTTGGAGGCAGCAAGTTAAAGATGAACTAGACACAATGCTTAAAAAGGGAATCATAAAAACCGCTAAAGATGAACCCACCGATTTTGTTAGTACGTTAGTCGTAGTCAAAATTGAATCAGTATGTACGAAGACCAATACATCCATTTAAAAGTCCATGGGAAGCAGTTTCTAATATAAACCAAAATTCAAAATATTTCTTGATTATGGACACCACAAGCGGCTATTGGCAATTACCCCTAGATGAGCAGAGTCAGAAACTCGCCACGTTTCTCACGCCATGGGGAAGATATATGTTTTTAAGAGTTCCGATGGGACTTGTGAGCTCCGGAGATGAATTTTGTAGAAGAGGAGACGAAGCATTGCAAGGAATAAAGAATTTGGAAAAAGTTTTTGATGATATTTTAATTCATGATAAAACATTTGAAAGCAATGTTCACAAAATTATTGATATATAACAAGCTCGATAACACTGAATGCTGGCAAATTTATTTTTGCAAAACCAGAGGTTTCTTTTATGGGTTATGTAATCGGAAAAGAAGTAGTGAAAGCTGATCCACAGAAGATAGATGCTATACAAAACTTTAAAAAACCCAAAAATTTGAAGGAGTTAAGATCCTTCATGGGGTTAGTAAATCAACTTGCATCCTTTTCAGCAGAAGTAAGCACTTATGCATCGCCACTGAGAAATCTAAAAACCAGTATTCATGAACAAGCTTTTCAAAACTTGAAGCATACTCAGCCACCCATTCTAGCACATTTCGATCCATCCAGACCCAATGCTATCCATACTGATGCATCTAGACTTAATGGATTGGTATATATTTTACCACAGCACCATGATGTAGAATGGAAACTTATCCAGTGCGGGTCACGTTTTATAACTGACGCTGAGCCACGACATGGAACTTGAGTTGCTTGCGATAGATGGCAATATCCAAATGTAAGATTTATTTACAAGGTCTAGATAATATCATACTATGTACGGACCACAAACTCTTGGTTCCAATTTTAAACGACAAACCATTAGATGACATTGAAAAGCCACGAATTCAGATGCTTAAAGAAAAATTAGCAGGTTACCAATTTCAATGCATGCATTATCAAGGTGCCCTGTTAATTATCCAAAAAAAGAAGACTTGCAAGCAGAAGAAACCCACTTTGAAGTGAATGCTATGATAATTCCTAAAATATCAATAGCAGATAACACAGATCGATCCAGAGTATAAAAAATAAAAAAGTCAAATAAAAAATGGATTTCATTGTGGTAAAAATCATTTGGACATATTGGAATACAAAATCTGAACCAAGTATAGAAGATGATTTCATTTTAAAAGGTTGTCAAATTCTTATCCCAAAGGCGATGAGAAAAATTATTTTGGAACGTTTACATTACTAACACCAAGGAATTAAGAAAACAAAATCAAGAACAAGACAAACCGTATTTTGGTCAGCTATCAATGTAGATATAAAGAACACAGTTGAAGCTTGTGAATTATGCCAAAAGTTTCAGCCATCACTACCGAAAGAAACCATGATTTCGAAGAATTTTCAATATATCCATTCCAGGAGGTGTCAGCAGATTTATTTTCAGGTGGTAGAAAACCCTTTATGGTATTTGTCGATCGTTTGTCTGTTTGGAAACAAAGACCCAAACGGTGCTATGATTATTGATTGTTTTAGAATAATGTTTTCAGATACGGGCGTACCTCTACGATTAAGATCGGATAATGGACCTCAGTTCTCCTTCAACTCCTCATTATCCGCAAAGTAACGGCCATGCAGAGGCAACGGTGAAAGCAATGAAACACCTCATTTTAAAATGTATGGAAAACGGAAAATTGAACGAGGATAAATACAATAAAGGATTGCTGAATTCCAAAATACAGCAAAAGCAGATGGAAGTTCTCCGGCAGAAATTTTGTATGGGCATTCCTTGAGATCATTGGTTCCGGCAAGACTTCAATCATTTTGCAGTAAATGGAAAGATAGTGCTTATGTGAGAAACCAGAAAACAAATCAAAAACTTCAAATGAAGTATTACTACAACCAACACGCAAGAGACTTAAATCCTTTATCGATTGGAAGTAGGGTATATATTCAAGATTACCGGACAAAAAGATTGGACAAAATTTCTGAAGTCACGGAAACCCGTGAAAATAGAAAGTATGTTGTGAAGCTTCCCAGTGGAAAATATTATGTAAGGAATAAAAGATTTCTTTGTCAAGCTTTCCCGAAAAATGAAGAAGAAAGGGGAGAAAGATAGTGACGAGATCATAAGGATTGAAAAGGGGAGATGTAAAGACCTTATCGTATAGATATTTGAGTGAATTTATGTATGAGTTGGACATTTGTCAATGTAATTAAGATCGTCATAAAATAAAGATATAGATATAATTTATAAGAATGCAACATAGCAAAACTTGATTTTTTTCAAATTATCACGATGCTTCACTAAGTTCTCACAAAAATGTGAATCTTTCTGAAAAAAATCGCATAATTATAGTTCTTTTTTTCGAGGTAACGGCCTTTTCGCAAACATGGTATTTTGTTTTTTTTTTTTAAAGAAACACTGTTACGACCCTACTTGATATAAATATTGAAATTAACGGATTTCGTGGTTTCACTTTATGCGACCTTTCCTGCATGGTTCTGTGTATCGAACTCGCTTGTCCGTCGTATTGCTGCTTAAAAATGTAATGATTTTGTGATGTAGAAAGAAGAAAATATTGATTTTTCTATGGGTAATCAGATATTTTCTCATCCTGCGGCAAAGTTTGCTGGGTAACCGCGAGAGTGGGCTAGTTTGGGTCAAGATGAGTACTACAGTAGGTTCGCTGATCGTTCAATTTTACAGATTTGGACAAGGCGACGCGATGACGTCAGGGAGCGGTGGCCAACCATCATTCTTCCCGCCTAGACTTCTTGGTTTTAACGGGTTATACTGATTGGAAAAAACTTATTAGCTTATATATCTTGGCCAGTGCACGGAGTTTTTTTACTTGTTTTTTTGAAGTTGGCTACGCAGTTTTTAAACATAGAGGTGCTCAAAGAGTGAAGTTTGAATTGGTAATTTTAGTTGGGTGCGAATCGTTGTCGAGAAAAGTTGTTGCGGGGTTGTTGGCCAAAACTGGGTCGCTATTCAATTCAATTTAATATTTTTATTTGCTTCTAAGAAAACAGATTTGTACAAAAAAATGAATTATCTACAAACTAAAATAGCACAAGTTAAATGGGCATTGGTTTGGAAGTCCCATTCCTTTTTTAAGGGAGAAAAAACAGCACTAGTTAAAGCTTTAAAGAAATTAAGTAGTTTTTTGTGGCTTTTCTAAAAGCTGTTGCTATTGCAGGAGAAAAATTGCCAACAAGCCACCCCGTCAGCTGCGGTTTTGTTCCAGTTCCATCAAAGGTATGTTTTTGTAATATTGTTTTTTTTTCTGATAATCGAGTTTAATGATTCAAAACTTTGTTAACTTTGGTTGTTTTGTGTGGTCGCTAATGGGCATTTCGTTATTGAAAAAAGGTCATCTAAGGGCATCCCATCTCGTCCGCCACCCTCACAGAGAACTGTAGCCAGAGATCAGGATCCAGCACAACATTGAGGAGTTTTTTCCCGATTCCCGGAGATAAAAAAAAGGTATGAGATAAGTATTGTCGTAGGAGTTAATGTCGAAAAGTCGCCCCATTTTGTCAATTTATTTTGAAAAAGAAAAATTTTATTGTGCCCAAAATCGTCTTTCTTTTAAATATGGTTTACGCAAAATTTAACCCTGGGGAAAAAAAAGGTGACGCCGCTAATTTCCCGGTAACCTTCTTTAGCACTTCCTACTCCCCTGGAATCTCCAAGTACGAATCTTCAGCTACTTACGTCATCAGCTGCCTAAAGTTGTGGTTGCCCAAGGAGACAGGAAAAAAACCCTTGAAGAGGTATGTAAAAATTAAATTTTTAATTTTCTTTGAAGAAACAAATAAAATAAAAACATGACGAATGTTAAAGCGTAAATTAGAAAAATTATAAACATATTTATTTAATTGAATTCGACTTTATTGTTCTCAGGCTTATTTTTTGTCATATTCCCGTTGGTTTATTGTACCTAGATTCTGGTTTTGCATTACACCAAGCCAGGTTCTCCCCTAAAATTGTAAATTATAACTGCCCTCTTACAAGTGAAATATAGTAAATATTCCCTTCACCTCCAGGTTTTGCTGCAAACCAGGTCCAAACATATCCCCTGTATAAATACAACATATCTAAAATATCCCTAATTTTTTTCTTAGCCTTGTAAAAGCGTAAAAAAAATTCTGAAGTTAGACCAGCTGTCCGAATTTCGATTTTTTTTTAAGCGCCCCGTGATGTTGATAGAATTCTTCTAATAACTCCGTAACAGACTAACCAATTAACCAAGCTTTTCTGGCCGCAAGTAACATTTTTTTTTTCTAACCAATCAAAAACTATTTTTTTCCTCTGAAACCAAGATACTTGTAAAGAACCAGAGCACAGTTTAAAACAATGTAAAAATATATAAAAACAACTAGGAAAATATTTGCTATTGCGACTCTCTGCAAGCACCGATGCGATAGGTCAACTTTACTATTTCCTATTTTTTTTTCCTTTTGCACAAAAATCAACATTACCTATTACGTTCTGTTGCAGAGCATTACAGAAGCCAGAAAAATGCAATTTATGAAAAATTGAAATAATATAATTTAATTTGAAACTATTAAAACTATAAAAAAAATTACATAACTAATTTTTAAGGCAAGGGAGCTATTAGGAGAATTCTATCAACAACACGGGGCGTTTAAAAAAAAAACAAATTCGGACAGCTGGTCTAACTTCAGAATGTTGTTTGTTACGCTTTTGTCAGGATAGAAAAAAATAAGAGAAATTTTGGATATCTTGTATTACACAGGGGATATCTTTGGACCTGCTTTGCAGCAAAACCTAGGATAATTTAGGGTTCTATAAATTTGAGATAAGATAGAGTGTAGGTTAATTTAGTTTATTGTTTATCGTCTCCTGATGATGCTAACGTTGTTAGCGAAACGCGCGACGAGTGCAAAAAAGTGTAGTTTTGGTTTGTGGAAAACAATCATAATTTTGTTTTAGTGCAACTAAAGGTTCCAAATTCCCAACATAGTCGCAACAATGAACGTCACCGAGTAAAAAGGCACATCGCTATGGAAACGATTGTTATTTCATTTACCGCCTTGATTTAAAGTGTAAAGATGGTTTTCTTTTTGTCGCCGTTATGGTTAACATTAGTCCTAAAATTTCTCAGAAGTATAAGCAAAAGAATGAGACCTCGATTGTGTTAAATTTACAGATAATTGTTTATGTTTACATGTATATGTAATCAAAAGTTTTTAATTTTCATGTCAAAAATGCTATGACGTCATCTATTAGCTGACATGAACAGAATAAATGGACGTAGATAGCAGATCCTGTCAAGATCCATACCTTGAGAACCGCAACCATTCTGAACCGAGCCGTTTTCTTTTTGTAACGGTTACGGTTAACCTTGGTCCTAAAATTTCCCAGAAAGATAAGCAAATGAAGGAGACCTCGATTGTGTAATATCTTCGAATATTGTTTAAATTTAAAGATAATTGTTTATGCTTAAATGTGTATATAATCAAAACTGTTTAATTTTTATGAATTTCCGGATTATACTTAAATTTTCACATCAAAAATGCTATGACGTCATCTACTAGCTGACATGAACAGAACAAATGAACGTAGATAGCACA
Source organism: Oxystoma pomonae (assembly GCA_963921995.1). Taxonomy (NCBI): domain Eukaryota; kingdom Metazoa; phylum Arthropoda; class Insecta; order Coleoptera; family Brentidae; genus Oxystoma; species Oxystoma pomonae. The sequence goes on from OY998167.1 coordinate 64,744,578, forward strand.
TTCTGTTAAGATCTATACCTTGAGAATCGTAACCATTCTGAACCGGAAAAAAAGGCTGGTTCCGATTCTCAAGGCATCGAGCATGACAGGATGCGCTGTCTATCGACTTTTTTCTGTTCATATCAGCCAATACATGACGTCATAGCATTTTTGATATGAAAATTTAAGAACAATCCGGAAAGTCATAAAAATTAAAAACTTTTGATTATATACACATGTAAACATAAACAATTATCTGTAAATTTAAACAATATTCAATTCAATTACACAATCGAGGTCTCCTTCGTTTGCTTATACTTCTGGAAAATTTTAGGACCAAGGTTAAACGTAACCCCGCGACAAAAAGAAAACGGGCACCGGCAAAATAGGCTGGTTCCGATTCTCAAGGCATCGAACCTGACAGGATGCGCTGTTTACATCGATTATTTTTTCTGTTCATGTCAGATAATAGATGACGTCATATTATTTTTATATTAAAATTTAAGTATAGTCCGGAAATTCATAAAAATTAAAAACTTTTGATTATATACACATGTACACATAAACAAGTATCTGTAAATTTAAACAATATTCAAAGATCTTACACAATCGAGGTCTCCTTCTTTCGCTTATACTTGGAAAATTTTAGGACCAAGGTTAACCGTAACCGCGACAAAAAGAAAACGGCCCCTTGTCCAAATCTCTAAAATTGAACGATCAGCGAACATACCTTAACACCCATCTAGCCCACTCTCGCGGTTACCCAGCAAACTTTGCCGCAGGAGCGATACGATGAAATACGGACAAGCGAGTTCGATACACAGAACAACGCAGGAAAGGTCGCATAAAGTGAAACCACGAAATCCGTTAATTTCAATATTTATACCAGACAATTTCAAAATCAAATTTTGGGAAAAAGTAAGGTCATAAAATTGTTACGCACCTTTTTGTAGGGTATAACACCATCTTTAAATCTCTGTATTTCTTAACTCCACAGGGGTTATTTTTATTTAAAAATAAATCCCCCAATATAAATTTAGTAAATCGCATGTAGGCCATCTTTGAATCACAAGTCTTATTTTACTTAAAATGATGACTTTCATGAAAAAATAAAAGTTTTGTGTCTAGGGATAACCAATTTTGAGGTTTTTAAGTATCACTCAGGAAAAACTAAACCTAGAATTACTAACCATTCTAAAAACATCTTAAAAGTGTGCATTTTTTTATTTAAAGAGTTTTTTTTTATAAAGATGCGGAAAAAAAAATAAGAAAATATATTTTTTTTGTACACAAACGTCCAAAATGCAAGGAATTAATATAAATCAGTTCAATTAAATAGAAAATCATTAGAAATCTCAGAAAAAGTTCCCCACACTTACTATTTTCATAAATAGTTTTTTGAACCTAATGCCTATTTTGTCCCAGTAGACAAAACCAAAATCAGCACTCAATCACATAAACAAGTATCTGTAAATTTAAACAATATTCAAAGATCTTACACAATCGAGGTCTCCTTCTTTCGCTTATACTTGGAAAATTTTAGGACCAAGGTTAACCGTAACCGCGACAAAAAGAAAACGGCCCCTTGTCCAAATCTCTAAAATTGAACGATCAGCGAACATACCTTAACACCCATCTAGCCCACTCTCGCGGTTACCCAGCAAACTTTGCCGCAGGAGCGATACGATGAAATACGGACAAGCGAGTTCGATACACAGAACAACGCAGGAAAGGTCGCATAAAGTGAAACCACGAAATCCGTTAATTTCAATATTTATACCAGACAATTTCAAAATCAAATTTTGGGAAAAAGTAAGGTCATAAAATTGTTACGCACCTTTTTGTAGGGTATAACACCATCTTTAAATCTCTGTATTTCTTAACTCCACAGGGGTTATTTTTATTTAAAAATAAATCCCCCAATATAAATTTAGTAAATCGCATGTAGGCCATCTTTGAATCACAAGTCTTATTTTACTTAAAATGATGACTTTCATGAAAAAATAAAAGTTTTGTGTCTAGGGATAACCAATTTTGAGGTTTTTAAGTATCACTCAGGAAAAACTAAACCTAGAATTACTAACCATTCTAAAAACATCTTAAAAGTGTGCATTTTTTTATTTAAAGAGTTTTTTTTATAAAGATGCGGAAAAAAAAATAAGAAAATATATTTTTTTTGTACACAAACGTCCAAAATGCAAGGAATTAATATAAATACATCAGAACTTGTTTGAGTAAAAATCAGTTCAATTAAATAGAAAATCATTAGAAATCTCAGAAAAAGTTCCCCACACTATTTTCATAAATAGTTTTTTGAACCTAATGCCTATTTTGTCCCAGTAGACAAAACCAAAATCAGCACTCAATCAGTTGGTTAAAAGCTCAACTGTTTAACAAATCCATTTTTTAACAAATTTTTGCTATTTCTATTTTTTATGATTGAGGGACAAAAAAATAAGATATTTTTATTTTACATAATAGCTGCCTTGGGCTCTTAACTATTTTTAAGTAAGAAAAAACATTTTGTTGTATAAAGCATTAACTGAGAATACCAGATAAATCGCAATAACCGATTAGGAAATTTTATACAATAAATAAATAGTATTGTTTTCAAAACAAAACAATTTTTAAATAAATTGGTTTAAAATTATAGCGAAACTAATAAAAATAATTAAAATCAAGAAAACGCCCCCCCACCTAACTGCACAAGTGTGGAAACTAAATAATTAACTTTTTGCGACTCTTCTTACTTAAGAAATAAAATTTTAGGGTATGCCATAACTTGTATATTACCTAATACTAGTTTGTCCTCCCAGATCCCAGACTTGAAACTTGAGATTTTGATAAGTCACTTGCTCGACATTAAAACCTATAGTAGGAATAGTAGTTACAACTTCCCCCACTTGCAGTCTATACAAAATTGTGGTTTTCCCAGCTCCATCTAGGCCCAATATAAGTATGCGCATCTCTCGAGCCCCTATTAGGCTTTTAAAGTAGCTAAATAATACACCTAAAAAAATAGTTTAATTAAGCTCAAACTCACACCAACTGTGGTAAATGAGATAATAAGGTTCAAAGTCGCACTTTCAATATGATTAATTGATAAAATATGTGCAGTATAAAACCATCCTAAAAACTGAACAGTGTTATTTGTGAGAACAAAAAAAAACTCAATTACTTAAATTGAATTTAAAATGATAAAACAAAGTTCTTTTTACTCCACTAAGGAGTTCTTAATACCCTAGGAGCTTTGATTATGTAACCCACATTTTTCCCATCACCCTGCTGATAGAAACAATGGTGTGGTGTTTAACAAGGGATGATCACCACAGCCTGAAAGCAAGATGCCTATCCTTTAGCGGTTATATAATCAAAGCCGAGAGGAATAACAAGAACATTATCAATATTGTCGAGCTAGGAATACTAATAAGTTATTAGGCTTTTTACCTTGTTATGTTATAACATCAATAATTTAACAATTTATCTTGGAATTGGTAGACCAGATTTCACAAAAGCATAAGATTTATCAGATTTCACTTAGGATTTCACGGATTTTAGAGATTTCACAGATTTCTTAAAATATTTCACAGATTTCTCAAAGATTTCATGGATTTCACAGATTTCTCAAATATTTTTTGATAAATATTTAATAAATTTCGGGATAAATTTACTAAAAAAAACTATAAAAAAAAACACACTCACAAAATTTGAGGATGGGGAAACGATAGGTTCCATCTCGAAAAAAAAAACAAAAATCACTCAATCTCACTCACAATCAGGTATTTACCAAAAGGGTGATATCTGTAATAGTTATTTACCTAACTAGTGCGGAAAGTGATACTTTTACGCACGCGACGCCAGTTGCACGAACGACGCGTAGCGTGCGTGAAAAATTCTTTCACGCACGCTAATTTTACTTTTACGCACGCTTAATTCATTATGTCTGATAGAGTGTAATTCTCAATATTTTTATTGTACCATGCTCATGGTAAATAATTTTCATTGTTGCTATGTGACTTAAGTATAGGTACGCCTGCAGAATTCAACCAATTGCACGTTGATGTACCACTTTCAACAAGCCAGTTTTTCACACAAAGTTTACTTTTACGCAGGCTTAATTCGTTATTACTGATATAAGCATTTTCATATAGCTGGGCTCCAAAAAGCAACCAATTGCACGTTTATGTACCATTTTCAACAAAAACAGTGTATGTGAAACATTTTTTTACGCTCGTAGGAACAAGTAATATAGCTCTCACATTGAGCGATGGCTCGTTGTAAAGGTCTTTTGAAGACCTATTGAATGATGTGCCACTTGATACATAATTTTCGAATTTGATTTTTTTAGATTATAAAATTTAAAAAAAAAACAAAATATTATTGTTTTAACTTAATTATGATCAAAGCTAAAAATAGATAATATATCAAGGATTGCTTTCAGATTTGAGCAATACAAACATGTTTTAAAGGCAATGTAAAATAAAATAACTGTCTATTTCTGAGATTTTTTACGAGCTTTAGGTAAGTCATAAATTATACAAACATTTAAAAAAAAAAACAGTGAAAAATATCAAAAATATAAGCACAGGTATATATTATCTGTAATTAATGTCTTTGTTCATTCATTCTTTTTTGCAAAATATTAGAAGAATCTGCCATTTCTTTTTTTGAAATAGTGTAGGTATGTTCTTCCAGTGGCTGTATTTGGATTAACTTTATGTAATATGGAAGTTTGATCAATAATTAATGCAGGTCTTGAATAAAAAAACGATGCAGCTGGACCATGAGGGTGCAACATAGTTATTTAACTTAAAAGTACGGCAGTTGCACGAACGACGCGGAGCAGAGTTTGGGCAAGCCGTCAAAGGTGGAAAAGGCAGAGTTACAATGTTTTTCCTATCTATGAGTGTTTTTGTCCAAAAAAATGTTTTAATATGCAAAAATTTTATAATAATGCTACAAAATGGCACATAGGGTAGAATAGTTACATAAATCATTTAATTAGTCCTAAATATCTTTAGTTTTAACAAAACAAAACTTTTTTTTTTTTTTTTTAGTAGAGTGTCTGAATGTGACTTTTTAAGTTTAGGGGTTAAGACTAATTGAAGTAATTTGATTTAAAGTATATCTTGAATTAAAATATTGTCCTTTAAAGTGAAAATCGTTCATTACATTAAAAATTGTCTGGAAAGTAAAAAAATTGTGTGGAAAAGTAAAAAAATTGTGTGGAAAAGTAAAACTTCTCCGTACGCTCGTAGGAAAAACTAATTTTAAACTCTCCACATTCTGTGTTTTCCTAATTATACAGCCCAACAACCAGAAATTGTCATATTGAATAGTAACAAAACGAGAATCAATTTTCTAAAGTTCCATTGTTGCCAAGCCAGATGCTGAAATAAGTTCATGAATGTGTTCAGTATTGCTTAAAGAAAAAGGTTTTGCTATTATCTTGGATTCCGATATGGGGATGACTGTGTGTATTTTTTGAGCTCCTGCGATAGTTTGGGCATCAAGAAATCTTGTTTCAAGATACCAGGAATATTCTTTAATGCAAATTTAAAAAGTTGGTCTAGAATCATGATCTGCTCCTCATATGGCCTTTGGTGACTTGCCTTAGCAGCCAACCTTTTAACTGTGCCTCCCAAACCATCATCGGCACTCTTACCATGCGAAGTAGTGAAAAAATTCCAGTCTGCCTCAATCCCAAACTCTTCCAAATGATGACAAATGTTGACAAAGTTTTTTGTGTTTTTATATTGGGCGGCACACCCATCGGAAAAATAAAATATTTTGGATAAATTATTAATTTTTTCTTTAAAGCTGGCACAAGTTGGGACAAAAATAAATGGAACGCAACTGTATTGTGGATTAAACAGTCAGATATAAAAACGTAATTCAAATGTTTCTTCTCATTTTCTTCGTTTCTAAAGTATATCACAAAAAGGTGCAATGGCAGGACTGAACTTCATCCTGCAGTATGAATGAAAAATTTCCAGCAAAGTCGCATGTTATCAAAGCTTCTCCCATGCTTTTGAATATTCTTTTTGCATATTTGATTTGCAAAAAAGGAGTGGGATTTAAGTTTAACCAAGTCCTCACTGAATTTTTCAATAAAATCATGATTTGATGAGAGTTTCCATGTTGCATCTATCCACTGTAAACCAATTTTCGTATGGTACAGTATCTAGTGGCTCCTCCTCAAATTTATCCTCTAAAAATTTCAGGAATTAACAAATTCATTTGAAGAAATATGTGGAGGGATGGCTCAAGAACAAGAATCAACGTGAATGTTTTCACATAATATATCATAAAAAGTAACTGAAGGAAAATCTATATTCAAAAATATATTAAAAATAATATTTTTAAATTTTTGAAGGTAGTTAAAGTCCTATTAGTCAGATTGTGTAGAGATTATTGGGAATAAGGACACCTTATTATTGTTGTATACATTTAATTCATAAGCAACATTTCAACAATAGTTTTTGTCTTCCGCAGGCTTCGAATAACACTTGTTAATATCTATGTTTTGTATTATGTGTAATAGTTTAAAGATGTACATCACCAGCCTACCTAAGTATACAACGAAATTTGAAGTCTGAAGAAGAAAAAAACTATTGTCGAAACATTGCTTATGAATTAAACGTATACAACAATAACAAGGTGTCCTTATTCCCAATAATCTCTACACAATATTTTTACATTCTGAAAAAAAATAATTTCAAAATTATATATCCAATGGCAAGTCATTTAATAGGTCTTCAGAAGACCTTTAAAACAAGCTATCGCTCTATATGATAGTTCTCCATAGCGCAGTAGGCAGCGTATCGGCCTGCCACATGGAAGGTCTCAGGTTCGAATACCGGCTAAGTGCATGGATATTTTGTGGTTGTCTTTTGTTTAAACGAAATTGACAGTTAAGTAAAAAAATTAACTTTTTGTTGTTTTAAATTAAAAAGTTATGTAAAAATTAGTTGCAAAAAAACTTTAAAGTCAATTTCCCAAAAGTACTGTTTTCTGACTTACTAGGTTTTTGCTTATAATAAGAAATTCATTTTTTAGAGCTAAATTTAAGAAACCCATTTAAATTAAGTAATGCAGCGAGGTGCAAGTAGTAAAACAAATAAATAAAAAAAAAAATTATCAATACAAAAACTACAGCCAATTCAATATTATACAAAAACGTAAATTCTTTGAGACCATGCATATACCATCAATTACATATGGACAATTCAGGATGCTTTTAAAACTAGGGACATACATTCCAAATTTGGGAAGCATCCCAGGTAAATTGGTATGGATGGTCTTAGTCTTGGTCTGAGTAGACTAAAACTGAGATTAGAGTAGAGTAGAGTGTAGTTCTTTATTTGCATAAATTTTGGATATAATTGAGCAAATAGTGTCAGTACAAGATTTAAAAAATAGAGTAAAAATAGACTAATATAGTAAAAATTTAGAAAGACCTTAAAATGAACACACACTGTATAAGTTTTTTGAAAACTACTACAAGCTAAAAACCACTAAAACTCAGGTTTAAAAAATTAGGATATATATACATATATATATCTTCTTTATTAAGTATTTTAATAAAAATAAAGAAGATTTAGAAAGTAATAGTGTCCCAAAAAATGTAATGATTTTACAGATTTCAAATAGATTTCACGGATTTCACAGAATCTTAATAAATCTTTGATAAAATAACACATCCAAAGGTAAATTTGAATTCAATTGAATTTGAATAACATATATTCTCACATTTTAGGTATTTCTTGAAAAATCATGAAATGTTTTAATTGTTTCTTGTTCACATCAAAAATATTAACAAATAATGAATATAGGCAACAATAAAAACACCTGGAAGAACGCAATGAAATGAAGTACCAAATTTAAGAATTGTGCATTAAGTTGGTTTGTAAACCCGCCTTAACTTGTTTATTTGTTTTTGACAAGAATTAAATCCCAACAACTGTGTTTAGAGAACTATAAAAATACAAAGATTAAAAATGACTTGGTAGATTTATATTAGTTAGCATTTCAATTATGTGTTAAATTACGAGACGTGCTAGACGGGGAAGAAGCATCATAAAATATAAAACAGCTTTAATCCATCCTAACCTATAATTTTCTCTCAGCAAAGCATATATTTACCAACCTTACCCATTCTATATTATTGCCAATAAACTGGTACCGATCCGACCAAAATAATTTGCCGCAAAAGCCGAAAACTAGAGGTCCATTTGAGTTTTTCTATTTTAAAAAATAAACAATTTTTTTTTTTTTTTGAAAATTTGACGTGTCCGGACTACAAGGTACACGAATTGGTCCGTTGAGTATTTTTATATATAGCAGGATTGGCAACACTGCTTGGGGTTACGGTGGCCCAAGTCGATTTCGATTTATCACGAGGCGTTTTCTCAAATGCAACTATTTCAAAAAAGTTTCAAAACAATGACGTCACATACTACGTCATAGTTTTTTCTGTAAAATCGCACATTTTCAAGTGACAGAGATTTTCGTTTTAAGAATTGGTCCTGGTTCTGGTTCTGGTTGACATTATTTTGACATCAATTTTGATAGCGGTTCCCAAATAATGACGTCATTTAAAATATTGTAAAGATATCTTTGATTTTACTCAAAAAAAGACCATCTAAAATTTTAGGGGTTATGTTTACAACTAAAGGGCCGAACCAACCTCCCAGGCTGGTTCTAAAATTTCATAACCGGGTTGCAACTGTGACGTCATTGTTTTAAAACCATATATGTATGAGCTTAAATATACGCCCTTGCAATGCTTTCGTCGTGCACAACTTTGTAAGGCTGATCACACACAAACTTGCATAACACATAGCATAACAGTTTGACCAATCAGAGACGGATTTGGAGGCGACATATTGCATATACATAGATATATTTCCATAAGGTTGAACTTTTTATGCAGCATGCTATGCACCATGCAATTTTGTGTGTGATCAGCTTAAGCAAGATGTCCTATATATATGCCCATACCTTTCTCTTTTACTCTTTTATGACTCTTATTGTCTCTTTCTGGCGTCAAAACTTAAAGGATTTTCGTTTTACAGTTGGTCCTGGTTCTGGTTGAACCAGAACCGCAACCGATCCTTTCGTTTTAAAACAATGACGTCACAGTTGCAACCCGGTTATGAAATTTTAGAACCAGCCTGGGAGGTTGGTTCGGCCCTTTGGTTGTAAACATAACCCCTAAAATTTTGCAAAATTATAGATGGTCTTTTTTTGAGTAAAATCAAAGATATCTTAATAATATTTTAAATGCCGTCATTATTTTAGAACCGCTGTCAAAATTTATGTCAAAATAATGTCAACCAGAACCAGGACCAATTCTTAAATCGAAAATCCTTTTAGCGGTTCTGCAAATGCGCGGTCATCGTCATAGGTTAACCAACCAAAATCCAGAAAGACAGCTGTGCAGTTGTCAACATTTTTCTATTTGTTTATTTTTAAATAAATAAATAAATATATGAATAGAAATAATTTTTAGGTATTTTCACTTTTTCTCCTTCAAATTTTAAGAAAAAATAGCTACCAACCTGTGGAAGTTCATTTTTGTTGTTTGGCGGCATCCACAAATACAGCACGTCTTTTTATGCGGCAACATCTTAAGCTCCAAGATATAAACAGTTTTTATTATAACTCCTAAAATTTTTCGCGTAACCAAAGATTAAAAAAATTAACAATAAAAAAATTGCAATGAAAACGCAGAAAACGACTATGTGTGATCAAAACAAATCAACAAAAATGCCATCTCGACCGAAGGGCGAAGACGAAGCTCGCGAAACCGGAGGCTTCGTAAAATTTTCGAGCATGTGCCTGCTAGATTTTAGATCTTGCTTACAAATTTGGCCTGGGAAAGGCCACTTGACTTTTTTTTTAATGGTCCTTTAGCCTAAAGAACCTTTAAAGTACCTTTAGCGTATTTTGTGTCTTGCACCGACTTTAAAGGTCTTTTAAACGTTCGTTAAAGGAGCATTAACTAACTGGCCAAATTTGGTCAATTAAACGATCTTTAAAGCTCAGTTAGTTCTTTTGAGGTTAGTTTTGCGACCCGGCCATTTTTCATGGTATAGTTTATTTTTGTTCAAAACGCAAGAAAAAAGAAAATTCATAAAATGTTATTATGTAATATGTAAACATTATTGAAGATGAGCTGGTAGAGGATGCCCTTGAAGATGATCTTGAAATATTGGATTTTGTTAATTTTGGCTTCCCTCGAAGGTGCCTCGAAGATTCAGGTTAACACACGTTGAGGATCAATTGGCATATCCAGATGACAGGTAAGTCAATGTTTTACACGGGGTGAGGGGGGGGGGTTAAAATTTTGTTACCAAAATGTTTATAATTGCAATTGTTTTTGTTTATATACATTGGATGCATATTTTTGCCCAACACTCTTTTTTTTCAGGATCAGTTATTATTTTTTATTAAACGATTTTTAGCTAATATTGATCAAAACTAAAATAATCCAGTATTTATAAACAAGCTTCTCCAACAGCTCCCTGAATTAATGAATGATATATCATATAAACTGTGATTGTTTTACATACATTTTTTCTTATTTTCAGCAAACAGTGGATATGGTTTTTCAAATTACCTCCTGACACCTTTAGCAAATCCAATTACACCAGGTGAACAACTGTATAATGAAACTTTAATTCTAACAAGAACTTCAATATAAGTACCCCACAAACAATGCCGTCATGGCAACGTGCCTTAAAAATATTGGCATCTATTGGCAATGAGAATTTGACGCACAGCAATCTGTACGTTATACATGATTTAAACACACCTGTGTGAGCCACCGGCCGAGCGACGGCAACGAATACGTTTAAACTGATGGCAAATACACACTTAGCATGGTTTAAATGTAGAGAAGCACTGCATACTAAATACCGGCATTGCAGGCAATATTGGCAAAAAATGTATGGGGTGATTCACCATATTTTTCCCACTACATAGCTCATTTATTATTAGAGATAGAAAAATAGTTTAAATACAAAAGTTGATTAGTTCTTCACAAATTTAGACTTAGACATCAACTTTCTTATTTTAAATTGAACACCCTGTATATTTTTTTAAATTTCGGTAGATCTTGTAGGGTTTATCTTAAGCAGTTGCTCTTAAGTCAACGTTTTTCTTGAAAAATATACAGGGTTTTCCATTTGAAATAAGAAAGTTGATGTCGAAATTTGATATTTTGGTTAAATTTTCTTAAAATTTGTGAAAAACTAAGCAACTTTTGTATTATTTTTTTTTTCTATCTTTAAGAATAAATGAGTTATGTAGTTGGGAAAATATGGTGAATCACCCTTACCACTAAGTGCCAAACCCACGCAAAAATTAAAAGTTTAAAAGTGCACCTCATTGATTGGTCAGCTCAATAGGGATACAGATGCAAATTCCGATACCACTGATAATTGGCTTTTTCTTCCTATTTAAAGTATTTATGCATAAAATAAAAATTGTAATGATTGTGGATTAAAAGTAATTAAACGAACAAAAATTCCTAGAAAAACCAATATGTAATAAATAAATAAATGTTACTATAAACAAACACTTATACACTTATATTTATATCCTAACATGAAGACAGGAATGGAAACCATATGAATAATATTTATCGTCTTGGTCATGCCAAAGATAGAGGAAAATTCTTTCATAAATTGATTTAAATATTTATTAAGAGGAGGTTTTCCATACAACAGTAAATTGCAACAGAGAAAATTTTATTTAGAATCTCTTTGATTGTGAATCAAAAAAATAAGGTTTGCTTCAGTTGCTTTATATAAAAATTCCTTCGCCAAAAATTTAAAAACTTAGTACTTCCTTCTTCTCGTTGTTATAAGATAAGATGAAGATTTATTCAGCATCTTTTTTCCTGGATGTTCTGCCCCCTTTTCAGTCACAGGCACCCCGTAACTAAGCCTCACTAGCATCTTCAACGACAGTATGAGGAACTTTTCCTCAACATAAAGTAACAGCATCTAAAAAGTTTAAATTTTCGTAAGTATAGCTAGTATAGCAGTATTTTGTTTTAGGAAAAAGTAGCCCTTTATTCTAAAAAGTGACAAAATATCGGTTTCTCAAAAAAAAAACTTTAATCTAGTTGTTTTATTGGCAAATTTACGTTAAAATAAAAAAATAGTACCACAGATGAGTTTTTTCAAATTAATTTAAAAAAAGATTTTAAGATATTAACTAAAGACAGCTCAGTTTCACAAGAAATTTAAGGGTCATCATTCTCTGGGTCAGCAAGAGAAATTTCAGTGTTAGAAAATGGCTCGATCCAACACTTCAACTAAAAAGCCAGTTAACTCTTTTTTGATATAGTATCCTTTAGCCTACTATAGAGGCCATAGTGACACCAAACTGAGAGAAAATTCATGTTTTACCTGTCAATTTGGTTATAAAAATGGCGGCAACAGTAGGCTAAATGGCACTGAAACAGGTAGGAGTTAACTGGCTTTTAAGTTGAGAACGGTTTTGCTCGATTACAAAAGAAATTTGTAAATTATTAGTGTCAGTATCGCTTAAGCATTGTAGATCATGATGTGACCTTTGATTTTCTTGTAAAGTGGCGTCTAGATCACGATTTAATGCTGGGTTGATACAGGCAAATCAAAATAAAAATTAAAATAATAATTAAAATTAAAATAAAAGTTGCTTATGGGGAACAGTGTAGGCATTTATACAGCATAAATAAAAAGATGAGTAACTTAACATTTATTTTTATCTTAAAACGGATTTGAGCATGCCCCTTTGACACACATAACCTCACTTTCATTTGTTTTTGTAATTTAAATGGTGGTTTTTTTGCAGTTTTTGGTTTGTTTTTAACAGATATTAATAAGGAAATCAGCATGATGGAGTTTAGTTTAATTATTTCAACTATTGGTGTCATTCACTTTTGTATACATGTGCAGAAGCTGTGTGCTGTTCGGTTCAAAGTTATTATTTTTTATTTTAATTTTTATATGCCTGTATAAACCCAGCAAAAATGACGATTTTTGGTCGCTTTACTGGTAGTTCTGAACATTTTTAAGTCCAATCTAGGCCGACCTTACTTAAGAACAAAAGAATGTTAGTACTTACGCAGTATCGGCTTCCACATCCATGGTGACTTGAAACTCAAACTAAATTTAAGCCAATTTTAAAAGAAAACTTGCAAAACACAAAAAGGAACCCACATAGGAAGAATCCGCAGAATATTATTAAAATGGCGTCGGCAAGTACGTCAAGTTGTCAACCGCACGACAGATGTCAATCGCGCGGAAAATTTAAAAAATGCGTTTGATCGGACCGGAAAGATGGTTTAGAAATGCATGCAATTTTTAAAGTAACGATTGCGTTGCACTTGGTATGTAAAACACGTTTTTCAGTTATTGGCCAAATAACATAAATTTGCCAATACATCAGCACTAGTAAATAATCATTGGCAAAATAGCGCAATTTTGCCAATAATACTACTGTAGTAAATAACCAATGGCATTCACTTGCCAATATTGCCAATAAAGCAAATACACCTTACCACCTTTCATTGTTTGTGGGGTATTAGAACCTAATTTGAGATCTGGAAACGTCGGTTTCCAGTTATGGCTTATGGGCTTTGCCTTATGCTGGACACAGTTCTGACAATAATAGTAGCTGCTTCTGTGCTTCATAATATTGCCAAAGAAATGAACGAGCCAGAGCCCCCAATACCAGAAGATATAAACAATCTTATGCAAACTCAACAAATTGAAATGTATGGTCAAGACCACCATGGCGTTGGTGCAGAATGAAAATTATTTATTATGTACTAAAGAAAATTAAAAAATAAATTTAATTTCTTTGGCAAAATTATGACGTACAAAAAAGCAGCTGTGCCTTTTAGGGTTTTACAATTGCTGTTTTTTTTTAAATTGCTGATTATGCTTATTTTTTTGGTGGTTTTTTAATAGAGGTATGTCAGTAAAATAAACAACATGTTTTAAATTTTCTTTATTTTAATAAACTGTATTGTTTTTTCTGTACACAAGGCGATTTTTTTCACCCTGTACCTATAACTAAAAAAGGACAAAAAAATAAGTGCCAACCCACGCACTACTCAAAATAAACAAATTATAATACCGCTCGATTTTAAAAGGCCAAAGAGGCCTGAGATAAGATAACTTGTAACAAAATGTACATAAGTACAATTCTTAAACTAATACTACTACTAATAATAAAACCCTGTGAAAAACAGTGAAATTTTTCTTATCTAGCAAAATAACCGCTTTCAGTAACAACAAATCTCCTTTAAGGCGCAAAAAAAAAACAATTGTAAGTTACCTATTTTAAAAAACTAATAAAATGCACAAAAGGCAGGTACCTTTCATGTAATATGTAACACATTCAAGATAGATTGGTTTCTCCTAAAGCTTCATATAATCAATTGAATGTATTGCATACCCTGGTAAAAAAACCGCATAGGCTCTCATGAAATTTGGTGAGATTTTATGCTGTTTTATAGGGTTTTATAAGATTCTATGAGCCAGGCTGTTTTGCTCGTAAAAACTGATTAGAAAAATCTGTACTTTATGAGATTTGTCTTGGTCTTTACAAGTTTGCTTCACATACCGCATAGAAAACATATCAAATCTGATAAAACATGATAAAATCTCGTCAAACTTTTCCAAGAGATTTGATGCGGTTTTTTTGGCAGGGTAGTGTTAAAAAAAATCAGCGAGTACTTCTATTTTTATCTCCAGGTTTTTCTTCTGGAGTTGATGCTCTTTGTCAGTATGTAATGCTTCTCTTTCCAACTTTTTTAGGGTAATGTCAGCAATCATATTCTCCGCTAGGAAGTCATATTTCTCTGCTAAGGTACTTGATGCCATGATTCTAACTACGGTGGCAGATGGCCTCCTTTGATCGGTACCCTACAATATATTAAAAACCAAACTAGGTATTTGCCAAATAAAGGATTTAATAATAATAATAATAATAATAATAATAATAATAATAATAATAAAAGATTCTAAAATATTTTAATTGGAATGGCAAGGATTGAAGCGATTAATTAAGTGCATCAAAAATTTCTCATATATATATATTAAAAAGAGCTGTTAAACTGAAGTCTATAATTAAGTAGGCCGAGAACTACTTTTAAAGAAAATGTTGTTTAGCATTATACATAGATTGCTATATTTCGTTACCAAAATACTTACTCTTTTGACTTGCCTCTTTGTCCTGTCCTTTGACCTCTAGCTGTTTCACTGCTAGCATGTGCAGCATCCATGGATGTTTTGCAGTAATATTGAATAGATGGGCAACGGCTCCCTGGGACTAAGATTCAGCCCCCTTTTTCTCTTTTTAGCCTCCATTAAAATTGAAGCACTGCACAATAGCCCATATTATGTTCATAGTCCATATAACAACTAGCTACCTCGACTAGATGAACAATTCATCATCAAAAAATATCAAATGAAAACAACAGAACCATCAAAAATAAAATAAAAAAAATATGTGAAAGTTTTAGGTTATTGAAGACAGAGATGCCAACAAAAAAACCCCAGAAATCCCTAAATTCGTGCAACGTTGCCGTACTGTGAAAAAAATAAAGAGCCTTTAGTAAAAGTTCAAAAAAATTGAGCCTGTGCAAGTCATTTAAAATTAAATGTCCCTTAAAATGTAAAAGTTCTTTTGTTACAGAACCATTAGAAAAACGTCGGTGCAAGTGGCTGAACAAATGTAAATCGAAAATCCTTCAAGATTTCAATTCGTGGTTGGTTGTGCTAGAGAGACAGTTGCACAGAATATGGAGCGGTCTGTTTATAACCTTTAAAATTTTATTTTATTTTTAAAAACTTGTCAGAATAGTTAAAATAAACTCTGGTTGGTATAAAGCCCCCTTGAAGTGTCATGTCAGTCACCTACGGTAAAGTGATTTCTCTCATACTTAATGAGTGTTTCGGTCCTGTGGTAGAAAAAGTGGGTTCCTATCTATTCAAGCAGATAAATAGCCCTCTACTGTACATTAAAAAAGGCACTGATTTACCCCTCTCTAAAGTTAAAGAAGCACTGTGTGTAATGATCAAGTATGGTTTAATTTCCTTCAAACCCAACAAGAATGAGAACATTGCCAATTACACACTAAATCCTGAGAGAGTTTTGGTTATTTTAAGGTAATTAACTTTGTGGCTTGGTTAACACTGAGGCTTTCTTTATGGGGGCACCTACTAGGGTCTGTAATACCCCAAATCCGCCGGCGCCAGTTTTTTTTTTCAATTTTTTTGTGTTTCTTTAAATTTTTTTTGGTAATTATGCAGTATACAGTTTTCTGCCATTTTTGATTTTTTATGAAATATTCTTTATGAAGGCACCTACTAGGGTCCCTAGGACCCCAAATCCGCCTCGCCTGCGCCGGTTGGTCTTTTTTTCAATTTTTTTTGTGTTTTTAATTTTTTTTCATTAAAACAACCCAACCCTACCTATTCCAACCCAACCCAAAACAATCAAATGAAAAAAATATTACAACCCCCCCCCTGGCATCTGACACCAGTAGGTGCCCCCATAAGAATTTTTCATAAAAATTAAAAATGGCAGAAAACCATATACTACATAATTACCTCTTTCACTAAAACAACCCAATCCAACACAGCCCAACCTAACCCAAAACAATAAAAAAAACACATTACAACCCCCCTCCGGCACCCTTTTTTCTCTAAAAAAGAAACTGCCCCGGCGGATTTGGGGTCCTAGGGACCCTAGTAGGTGCCTCTATAAAGAATTTTTCATAAAAAAAAAACAAAAATGGCAGAAAATTGTATACTGCATAATTAGCCCCATCCCGGCACTCTTTTTTAAAAAAAAAAACAGTTCCGGCGGATTTGGGGTCCTAGGGACCCTATTAGGTGCCTCTATAAAGAATTTTTCATATAAAACCAAAAATGGCAGAAAACCTTATACTGCATAATTACCCACATTTTTTTGGTTGTTATTAGCAAAGGTTCCAATACGAAAGGTGCAGTCAGAGTCACCATACCATAAAAATTAGTTCAAAAACTTAGGCATAAGAAAATAAACTTTTGGTTATTTTCTTTGTACTCATTTAACAATTTATCAAATATTACTGAGTACTGTTGTATTAAATCTATAAGAACATGTTCAGTTTAATCGTAGATAGAGGAAATACCGAAGATAGGTAACCTTACGGGCTAAAATGTTAGCAAAAATTTCGTTCGTGGATAACTCCCCAGAGCGCGCATAGTCGCTTTTGGACAACTCGACTGTCATCAACCCAGTGCATTTCGCCGCAGCGAAATCTGTAAGCATAGAAGACATAATCAATTTTCCTTTGCAATCTGTAATAACTCTCCAATGTTTCACTTGACTTCGTATAGGTGGCGCTATTAACTTAGCATTAACATTCCTCCTGCGCTAGATAGTGTAGAAATTAGAAATATCATTGCCATTGTTTAGATTTGGTGGAAATCGAACCGTATATCATTGAAATTAACTTTTTATGACGACATAGATAATATTCTTCTTGTTCTTATCAGTACTTTTTTAGTGTTAGAAAAGAAAAGAATATTATCTTCTTGATTTTGTGATTTTTGAAACAAAAACAGTTTTATTCTTGTGATTTATTAACGCTTACAGGTAAGTGTTCCTTATTTTGCATGTTTTTGTTTTATAGTGACAAAAAACTGTTGGTAAATGTTTTCTCGGTAATTATGCAGTATACGGTTTTCTGCCATTTTTGATTTTTTATGAAAAATTCTATGGGGGCACCTATACTAGGGTCCCTAGGACCCCAAATCCGCCTGCGCCCGATTTTTTTTTAAGAGAGAAAAGGGTGCCCGGGGGGGGGGGGTTGTAATGTTTTTCTGATTGTTTTGGTTTGGGTTGGATTGGGTGGTTTTAGTGAAACAAAAATTAAAAAAAAAAAACAAAAAAAAAATAAAAAAAACAACCGGCGCAGGCGGATTTGGGGTCCTAGGGACTCTAGTAGGTGCCACCATAAAGAATTTTCCATAAAAAATCAAAAATGGCAGAAAACCGTATACTGCATAATTACCGTTTTTTCGCATTAATAATTAACTAGGTAGGAACTATTTTAAAAAAAAACATCGGGCAGTTCGGGAATTTCCTAGAAAATTTCAGTTATAAACAAAATATTAAATATAAATAAATTTGGCTCAAGATATTCTAGCATAATTAAAGGGGTAACATTTTTGTTTAAGAAATTTTTATGCCAAGATTTTGTTCCCATTGTATAGCCTTCTTTCCAAACTTTCGATTTTTAGAATAAAACACTCAGTTTTCTCAAGTTTTCACTTTTTTTTAGCTTCAAAAAAGTACTGCAATAAAACCATTTTTCTCTGTTAAAATGAAAAATATTTAAAGTTGTTGAAGAGAGACAGCAGGCTATTAAAAAGTATTTTAGAGAAAGATGGAAATAATTTAAGGCAATTGTTTACTAAAAATTTCTGTTTTGTCATCTGTCTGTCATCTTGAGTGTTTTTTTTTAATCCAAAAAACGACAAAAATTGTAATTGTTTATCGTGTAAGTCATAAGGTGGTATTAATTTCTTTCAATTAAAGTTCTTTATAGTGTTTAAAATTACCAAAAAACGTGTATATAAGTGTATTTTAGCACATCTTAAAATAATTGAACAGGTATTTAACTAAATTATTTCAAGGTTCATCATGGTAGACGTTTCTATTTTGGAATGTGGCTGCTAAATATTTAAATTTGAAAGCAATTGTTGTTAGGGTTAAAATAAAAAAGCATATTTAAAGAAAATAAATACAATAAATACATATTACTATACTATATAATTAATATACTATACTATTATTATATTTATGATCATCAACTAATACAATATGTAATAAAATAATTTTTTCTCAAATATTTTTGCAATGCCTAAATGCGACACTAAATTTTTGTAAAAAAGGAACTTTTATCACACGCATAAAATCTAATATATATTTGACAAAAAATGCACCATTACAGTGCGCCACTGGGGCAATTTTTGGCTCTACCATGATGAACCTTAAAATAATTTTTTTAAATATCCTAGATGTGCTAAAAAACACTTTAGGAGGACAGGTTTTTTGGTAAATTAAAAAACAGTTGCCTAAAAATATTTTCATCTTTCTCTGAAATACTTTCGACCGGGTCAGCAAATTAGGAACACCTTTCTTTTGGACGTGTTTC
Source organism: Oxystoma pomonae (assembly GCA_963921995.1). NCBI lineage: Eukaryota > Metazoa > Arthropoda > Insecta > Coleoptera > Brentidae > Oxystoma > Oxystoma pomonae. The sequence goes on from OY998167.1 coordinate 64,763,773, forward strand.
GCGTGGGTTCATCGAACTTCATTTGATTACCCGCGTCGCGCTGCAGGGGACACAGCCTCGTGCCGAGGCCGGGGGATCCCCGTCCCCGCCGAGGTTTCACAGGTGCGTTAGTTTACGATACAGGTCTTTCGTGCTACTTACTATTTTAATTGAATTGTCTCGTGAATTGTAATCGAAATAAAGTACAGAATGTCAACAAGGTGTTGTTCGTATTGGAACTTCCCCAACCATAAAAATAAAAACGAAGATGTTGCTTTTTTATTTTCCAATTAACGACATTGTAATATTGGAAAAATGGAAGAAACATTCGGGAAGCTTAAACATTCTTTGTAAAACCGAGGAAGAACTGAAAAATTTTGTCATTTATGAAAAACATTTTGCCCCAAATTTTATATTGTTCAGCAATGCAAAAAATGCAAAATCACGTCGATTGAAATTTATTTTGCAAGTTTTTTTTCCTGTTTTTTTTTAGGAGTTTTTGATAAAGGTATTAAAAAAATAGTGTTTACAACTCGCGGCTAAACTCTGTTTTCTTTTACTCGGGTTTTTAAATAACAACGGACGTAAATAAAAACACTCTTTTAGCCACTTGTTGTAAAATAGTAGTTTTCACAACTAGTGGATAAAATAGTGCTTTTTTTACAAGCGTTGGTTGAAATAACGAACGCAGCAAGCAGTTATTTAAAAACGCGAGTAAAAAAAAGCACATCAGTTTATCCGCGAGTTGCTAACACTATTTTTTTAATTCCTTGATCAAGAAATCGAAGAAAAACAGGAAAATACTTTTAAAAATCTCGAACGAAGAGCACTTCTCGCAACACGCCATCTTTACACTATAAATCAAGGCGCTTCGCGCTTGTTCTTTAAAACCAAGCTTGCAAAAAACACGATTTAAAAACTATATTATTTTTTAAATTTTATCCATTTTTAACACGCTGTATTTCTATCCAGGCAACCCAACTCAAAATGCGAAATAAAATAATTAGTTGAAATCGACAATATTCTGGGCAGTAATGCTCACATGCTGTTTATTTTTTGTTGCCCACTTTCAATAACAAAATAATGGTAATTTTTTGGGATTTTTGTACTGCCAACTTAGTAAAATTTTAAATTTTGTAAGAGAAGGTCGAAAACATTACGCGGACCGGCATGGCTATTTTATATGTGGAAATTATTCTGAATGGTAGCAGAGGATATAATTTTAAAGTTTAACAAAATATTATGTTAAACCATTGTATAAAGAAGTATTATACAATGGTTAAACATTATTAAAGATACTTATAAAATAGTGTATATGCACCATGATTTTATGTCGAACTTAAAAATTCATAATGTGCCATTTACGGCTGTAGTAAACAGAGATTTGCCAAAATATTTTTTACTGTAATGCAATTTTTTAATAAAATCGTTCAAGTTAAAAAAAATATTTGTTTTATTTTTCACATATTCCTAATCAAAAAGAAACAAAATGCAAAATGTATAGGATGTGCCAGAAAAAAAACCGGTCCGATTTTAATAATATTAAGCTTTTTAAAAAGCCAAAGCTTCAAAATTTATAGGACCAATTTCAAACTCGACATTTCCTAAAAATCCAAGACGGCGAACCAATTTGAAAAATAGGTATTTTTAACCCCCCGTAGATATTTTTTTGTGTGGGAAACTGTAATAAATCTGAAACATCGGTTACGAAGCCACATTCTTTCGAAGCACATCGATGAAACATTTTAAAAATTCGGACAAGAAATAAGATTGAATAAAGTGTCTCAGAAAGTTTTTTCTAGGGGGGGTGAAATTTGGCTACTTTTTAAATAGGCCCGCCATCTTGGATTTTTACTAAATGTCAGTTCTATAAATTTTGAAGCCTGTGCCTTTTAAAAAGTGTAAACTTATTAAAATCGATCAATTTTTGAAAAAGTTATTGCTATTTAAACAAGTAGATTTTTTCTTAATAAGCATGATTTTGTAGGTACTCCGGTCTATTTAATAATTGCAAACTTCCTTATTTCTTGTCCGAATTTTTAAAATGATATATATATATATTCTTCTTCGCTTTCGCTTTAAAATAATGTGACTTCGTAACCGATTTTTTAGATTTATTACAGTGTCGCACACAAAAAAATATCTAGGGGGTGTGAAGATCGGCTCTTGAGGGTTATTTCTAAAGTTCGAGCGGATAACTTTTAACTCCTTAAGAGACGTCACAATTTTTTTACAATGTTGGGCATGAGCGTTTTAGTGTGCATAGTAATCTTGAATTTTGGGATTTATAAATAGACAACTCGATTTATTTTTTGATCAAAACATAATAAATATTTTATTTAAAATGTAAGTTCCATCCATACATAATTCTACAAAATCTTCCGTTAATTTTAATTCCTTCACTCATACATGTGTCTGTATCGGTTAAAAAATAGCCATAATACAAACGTTTACATTCATCTCCAGAAATAAGCCGATATTTTAACTTCCTAATAAATAAACTACATGCATTTTTCTAACATTATTAATATTTAATTCTTACGTTCTGAGTCTGTCGTCTTTTATCTGGCTCAAAATATTTTCGTGGCAAAGTCATTTTGAGAACTTTTTAAATTAAACTGGACACTTTTACTGCTGCTGCATTTTTCACTATGTAAGTCACTGCTTTTTAGAACTGATTTATAATTAAAACTGATGCTTAGAAATTCATTAAAGACTGATCTTTCGAACTGATCTTTGAAACTATTTTTCAGTATCTCTCTAGGATAATACGTTTAAAAACAAAATACCTTGTCATTGTTCAACTGTATATCAAAGTTCCTAAGAGTTTCAGTTTTTTAAACACTTACATGCTAGACAGTTTGGGATTTCACTAGTTCGAGAGCCACCAACATTTTTCGCTACTAACTAACTTATTCAATAAAAGTACAATTTTTATCCTTAAAAGGAGACACTTAAATTTTGAGTCATTTTGGCTCTATTAACACGACTTAGTTCTTGTAACAATTACTTTTGAAACATTTGCTGGTTGTTTTTAGACTGCCTTTCTCTGGTTCCAATTTGCTGTTTTATATCAAATTTTTACTGACGTCAGGCTTGATTTTTCGTAACCATTTTGGAATTTCTTTAAAATCACGGGGTTTTGTTTTTCTGGGTCAAACGGTCCCCAAATTGGAACACGGGCCCCTTTCTAAAGAAGGAATGTTGGTGTATCAGACGTTTTAATAAGAAAAGGCAAGAATCTCGTGACCTACTTTGAGCTGGTGACCTGCTTTGGTTTTAATTCAGGGAAATATAATTTTTGCCCTAATTTGAAGACATTGGAATGCGAGATGACGCAGATTGTTTCTAACGTGGGGACTCATTTGTACAGAATAATTTTTGTGAGCGTTTATTTAGTTCCGAATCGCGAGATGAACAGTTCGTCAGTTCGGTGCATCAATAGTAGTGGCTTAAAGTATGCCCGTACTATACTTATCTTGGTTTATTAGTGCTGGTTATTAAGTGAAGTTTAGTAGCCAGGGTTGTAAGTACTTAGTTACTTTTATCATTTTATTTTATTGTAGTTTTAAAATCTCGCGCTCTGGTTTTTGTTTTTTTTTTTTTTTAAATTTATTTAAATAAATTTAGCCCATGAACTATTTTTCGTAATAAAGTATAGGTTTAAATTTTATCGTGATTTTTTTTTATTGGAGGCTTTCGCGATTTTTCACAATTTGCAATGAACTGGAATTATTTTATGAAAATAAAATGGTACATATCTTTTAATTTTTAATGGAAAACGCGTATTCTTTACATTCCTCCCTATTTCGGTTCAAATAAAGTTCTCGGAAGATCTTTATTTGGTCGTAAATTATGAAATCTAATACCCTCTTGGGTTAGGCACACTTATAGGCAGATTTCGTAGGTTACAAGGTGCAGTTAGTTGTGAAATTTCGTTTATAAACGTGAATATAATAACAGAGGTTTCCGTATAAATCTACTACTTTTAAAATTCAATTCAAAGGTAAGCCTAGTTTAAGTTTCTGTACCTGTAATAACTATTATATGTGTTACAAACAATAAAAATATGTAAAACTATTTTCATCTTTTTAGTCTTAATTAGAAGATTTTTTTTTCTTTATTGCACCCATAGATAATATAAAAATTTTAGTTTATTAACTTTAAAGTACTCTTGAGTATTAAAAATTATAATCAAACATTTCTATATTTCCCTATTATTTTTCCAGTCACATAAGGTATTATACCTACTACATGCTTCTTTCATTGAGAATTGAACTTGAAATGTGATATTAAAGGCCCGCGTCGTGCTCTTGGGTAAACATAAACCCTAACCTACCGTAACTAATTTAAGAGGGTCCCAGTGACCTATATTTATTTCGTTCTATGCCTTTTTAAATGAGCCAGATATCTTTCATGTTTTTGTGTATTCTCATTTTCAAAACCACGTCCCGATACTTGATCGCTGTTTTTTTTTTATTAGACTCAGAAGGTAAGACCAAAAAATATTTAAAAAATCTACACCTTAACAAAAATCTAAAATATTGAAGAATATACCTAAATAAAAATTATTTTACCATAATGACAATGGAGAATACAATACAAAAATTAAATTAAAAAGAACAATAGAATATCATTATATAGTGCCCTGCAAATTTTACCTCATGCTGCGGTTCTTCAACTTGATTCGACTGTTTTATTTTCGATCTCTGTCTATCTTCTGTTGGGTTACAGGACTTATGGTGCTGGTCATCGATATACTAGTTGGTACGTCGATAGTGCTCGTGGAACTTCCACAAGTATCCCTTTACTTGCATTATCAATCTGGAAAGTTTCTTCTCACATCATCACCATAATTTATTAGAACATTTTTATTGTGATTTTTTTTTCACTCACGCTATTTATAATTACTTTGATAGTTTTTCACTTTCCTTTAAAATTTTCACTTTGGACAAAAACAAATTTTTGTCTTATTTTATACTCTGATTTATATTTTGTATTCACTTCTATACCGCCTTCTCGTACTTTGTTCTAGCCATTTCCATAGGTTTTGCTGACAGCCCTCACTTTATTGATTTTTTTTTAACTTTATTTTGTGTCAACATCTTGTTGGTTTATTTAAAACAATTTTATCTCCCAAATTCTTTCTTTCGTTGCTCGTGACCGCTGTTTTATCTCATATCGTTCTCCTGTTCCTCAAAACCAATCTGTTTTGATTATTTCTTCCAAAATATTTCTCAAAACTTTGATCAACCCTAATTGCTGTATAGAAGTAATTTACTATCTCCTAAGAGCATTACCATAAGGTTCTAAAACCACTGAACTGGTAATTGTTTGCTGAAATTACTTCTACGATACATATCGTTAAGAAACTACTCTCAGACCATCAAACTTTCTGTTTAATGTCGGAAGTTGTAGGACCTACAACCCTTCCGAACAAATAGTTTCTGACGAGCAATGTCTTAACTCAATAAATTTCAAAACAATTTCTTTCAACTTAAGACATCTTTTAATTTTTATGTAGTTGCCTTTCAAACATTCTTAGAGTTTTCTTTAACACCATCAAAATTTCTTTGTCACACATATTTTTAACACTCCGGACCAACGCATAGATTTACTACCTACATGGCAATTTATATCACTTTTTCTCTTATTGAAAATTCATGCGTTCCACTTCCTTCTCTCTTTTCAGTGTAGATTCTGAACGTCCTGTAGCATTGTACATTTCTAACATTTTTCTACACTTACGCTATTATTTTTCTTTTGGAGTACATTTTTTTTTCTTTTGTTAGGGCAATCAATCATACTCATGGTTCAGTACGTGCTTAAGACAGACGCCAACTGTCCCAACACTAGTCCTCAGTTATTGGCGCGTAACAAAGAACTCGGATTGTTTAAAGCTTCCCAAAAAAAAACTTCTTTAACTCCTTTTCTCAAACTGCTTGCCTGTTTCAAACTGTGCAGCAATCTTCTAGTACAAAGTGGAACAAACACAATTTTTATTTCCTGTTTCATCAACAAATATTTTCTTCTTACACAACACAAATTTCCTCTCATAAAGGCTTACACAACGCCAATTTTCTCTTCTAAAATGCGTACACAAGCATTCTCAATCAATAATTAAGTCATGGTCAAACAAAACCATTTTTAAAGGCGTACACAACACCTTCTCAATCAATATAAATTCCATCTTGCCTTTTGTTAAAATGCGAGAGTACTCTAAAATTTGCCCTATGTTTGAACTAATTTTGGTCACTGTATACTTTTCTTTAAATGATGACTTCTTGGGTATATTCATGACACTAAAATGGCTACAACAAGTATTCTATTTTCTTCAACAATTTCTGAACGCTTATTATCCTATCATTAGGAAGTTTAGGCTATATATATTCAAATAATATCGTAATTATCTGTTAAACTGTCTTCGCTGACATTTTTTTTTTTTACTATGCACTGTCTGTAGAGACCTAAAACTTTTCTGATTTTTTTTTAATATTTTCTTTTTTCAATCATCCCCTTCCAGAAAATCATCCCTTTCCAGAAAATTATCCCATTCCAGAAAATTATCCCTTTCCAGAAAATCATCCCACTTCTGACACCAATGTGAAGATCGGCTCTTGAGGGTTATTTCTAAAGTTCGAGCGGATAACTTTTAACTCCTTAAGAGACGTCACAATTTTTTTACAATGTTGGGCATGAGCGTTTTAGTGTGCATAGTAATCTTGAATTTTGGGATTTATAAATAGACAACTCGATTTATTTTTTGATCAAAACATAATAAATATTTTATTTAAAATGTAAGTTCCATCCATACATAATTCTACAAAATCTTCCGTTAATTTTAATTCCTTCACTCATACATGTGTCTGTATCGGTTAAAAAATAGCCATAATACAAACGTTTACATTCATCTCCAGAAATAAGCCGATATTTTAACTTCCTAATAAATAAACTACATGCATTTTTCTAACATTATTAATATTTAATTCTTACGTTCTGAGTCTGTCGTCTTTTATCTGGCTCAAAATATTTTCGTGGCAAAGTCATTTTGAGAACTTTTTAAATTAAACTGGACACTTTTACTGCTGCTGCATTTTTCACTATGTAAGTCACTGCTTTTTAGAACTGATTTATAATTAAAACTGATGCTTAGAAATTCATTAAAGACTGATCTTTCGAACTGATCTTTGAAACTATTTTTCAGTATCTCTCTAGGATAATACGTTTAAAAACAAAATACCTTGTCATTGTTCAACTGTATATCAAAGTTCCTAAGAGTTTCAGTTTTTTAAACACTTACATGCTAGACAGTTTGGGATTTCACTAGTTCGAGAGCCACCAACATTTTTCGCTACTAACTAACTTATTCAATAAAAGTACAATTTTTATCCTTAAAAGGAGACACTTAAATTTTGAGTCATTTTGGCTCTATTAACACGACTTAGTTCTTGTAACAATTACTTTTGAAACATTTGCTGGTTGTTTTTAGACTGCCTTTCTCTGGTTCCAATTTGCTGTTTTATATCAAATTTTTACTGACGTCAGGCTTGATTTTTCGTAACCATTTTGGAATTTCTTTAAAATCACGGGGTTTTGTTTTTCTGGGTCAAACGGTCCCCAAATTGGAACACGGGCCCCTTTCTAAAGAAGGAATGTTGGTGTATCAGACGTTTTAATAAGAAAAGGCAAGAATCTCGTGACCTACTTTGAGCTGGTGACCTGCTTTGGTTTTAATTCAGGGAAATATAATTTTTGCCCTAATTTGAAGACATTGGAATGCGAGATGACGCAGATTGTTTCTAACGTGGGGACTCATTTGTACAGAATAATTTTTGTGAGCGTTTATTTAGTTCCGAATCGCGAGATGAACAGTTCGTCAGTTCGGTGCATCAATAGTAGTGGCTTAAAGTATGCCCGTAGTATACTTATCTTGGTTTATTAGTGCTGGTTATTAAGTGAAGTTTAGTAGCCAGGGTTGTAAGTACTTAGTTACTTTTATCATTTTATTTTATTGTAGTTTTAAAATCTCGCGCTCTGGTTTTTGTTTTTTTTTTTTTAAATTTATTTAAATAAATTTAGCCCATGAACTATTTTTCGTAATAAAGTATAGGTTTAAATTTTATCGTGATTTTTTTTTATTGGAGGCTTTCGCGATTTTTCACAATTTGCAATGAACTGGAATTATTTTATGAAAATAAAATGGTACATATCTTTTAATTTTTAATGGAAAACGCGTATTCTTTACAGGGGGTTAAAAATGCCTATTTTTTAAATAGGTCCACCATCTTGGATTTTTAGGAAATTTCAAGTTTGACATTCGTCTTGTAAATTTTGAAACCTTAGATTTCTAAAAAGTTTTATTTATATTTAGTATTTTAAAATCGGACAATTTCCTGCTTAGTTATAATCATTTTAAAAAGTGCAGTTGTTTTTTGGCACACCCTATATAATTTTTTCGCAACCTTTCCATTTCTAGCAATGCCTTATTATTACAAGGTTTCTTTCCTGTCAATTTTGTACAAGTTCTCTCCCAATTAACTCTGCATAAAAGTCCCAGTATAAAAGAAGTTCTGAATTTACCTCCTTTACACACCTCACACTCACACCCCCCACTTCCGATTTTGTTTCATAAAATTGTATTGTCACTAAAACCGCATGTTTGTATCTGTTTTCATTAAAAAGTTCTGAATTTACCCCCTTTACACTCCTCACCCACCCTCTACCTCCGTTTTTTTTCATAAAATTATATTGTCACCAGATCAAATCATAAATCTGAAAACCGCACTTTTGTATTTGTTTTCATTACAAAGCTCTGAATTTATCCTTTTCACACCCCTTAACTACCCACCCTACCCCCGATTTTGATTTATAAAATTGTATTGTCACCAGATTCAATAATAAATCTGAAAACCACATGTTCGTATCTGTTTTCATTTCAAAGTTCTGAATTTGCTCCCTTTAGACCACTTTACCCCCTTTACACCCCCCAATCACCCACTACCCTCCCTTTTTTCATAATATTGTATTGTCATCGGATCTACTTTGCTATGCCAAATTTCATTAAAATCGGTTCACGGGAAGTGTGTCAATGAATTTAGCCCCTTATTTTTAAACCTTAACCACCCCCTACCCACCAATTTTTTTTCATAATATTGTATTATCATCCGAACTACACTACTGTGCCAAATTTTATTAAAATCGGTTTACGGGAAGTGTGTCAAAAACGAATCGCAAAATTTGATAGTCAGGCAGACTGTAAAGTTAAATATAATCGTTTAATAATAATAAAAACTGTCTTGCTTCACTCAGCATATTCATGAATTTATATTATGATCTCTTTACCAGCTCCCATTCTTTTAGCAACAAGTTCATTCATTTACGCCACTGATAAACCGGTATTCAGCAAAGAATATTTATTGCGGTCTCCGCTAGCGCCCTCTAACAGTTACTCGGCAAAACAAAATTTTTGGTTTCCATACTTTCCGCAAGGTAAATGGGGGGCACCACTTGCCTGATCAGGGTTTATAACGAGTGGAAGTGCAACGGACTATTCTCACTTCCACTTATCAGTTACATATCTTAAGTATTTTCTATCTACGAGTTTAATATATCAAATAAACTTTGAAAAAATAAAGAAAAAACCGATAACCTAACCTGTCAAGCACAAATTGTATTGGTTGGTTACAGATATCAAAAACTGCTGATCAATCACATTTCACCTGATTTGGTAAGAGTCAACCATATGAATTAAAAATAAATAATTTCTTGTGCCTTATTTCTTACTGTTACCGATGAACATCAATATTGATAATCCATAGTTTACTTTTCTTGCATCTTATGGCTCACAGCTTACTTTTTACAGTACGGTGACTCTGACTCCAGCTTAAGTACTGTCAGCACCTTGGTCAGCACCCAGCAGGACATGAATTTAGCTTTTTTCTGTTAGGACCTGAAGAAAACTATGATATACCTCGTGATATACATCCTTAAAGTAAGGCCTAAAAAATGGGCCCTGCCAAAAATTTGGTAGGTATAGTCTTGCTAGATTGGTTAACCCTCGGGTTCACCCCTTAGTTATTAGTTGGAATTTTACCCAAACTTTGTTTATTTATGTTTGATATTGTTAGTTTTGATTTTTAAATAAATAATATCTTTATTGATTTTGATTGATTGAGATATGAATAGAAATGTGACATCTAACAAAAAAGCAATGTCAAAACTTTTGAGAAATAAATTACATTGAAATTATTTTTTTTAAAAATATATAACTAACTAAAATTGTTGAGATTTGATTGTTCAGGTTTCTCACCCTCTTATCCCAACCATACCTACATCACATCATTGTATATACAATGATCACATCAACTAAACCATAAAACAATTAGTATGTTTTCATATTGTCTGAATACTTATTGAAAATCCAGCATCTTGTTCTTTTATATATCACGCTCTTTGTCAGAACAGAGAACAGGCTCTAAAAGATAGATAGATTAACTCTGTGTTTCGGACTTCCATTGTCTATATTTTATTCATACATGACATTTCGATCAGTACAATCTCTGATCGTCTTCAGGTGCAAACTACAATCAATTCCTAAGGCTACATACTTATATACTGTGAGAAATCACTCAACCTTGAAGTTTAAGAAGTTCGCTCTGCCCAAGGAGGGGCTTCCAAATATTTGGGATTTCAACACTTGGTTTACTGAAAATACCCTGATTCTGCCCAATAAAGGCAGCTTCAAGGAATTTTCGTTTCTTCCTCCTTGTGCAAAACCTTTGCTTCTGCCCACTTCATTTGGTGTTCTTGAAGCTGAGAAGAGTTAATTTCAAACACATCATTGTCGCAAACTTTCAAACAAACAAATAGATAGATATTGAGTATGATGTAAAAACATACTAAATAATAACTACTCACAAATTCTCCCCACTTCCCCTCCACATTTCCTGTCACCCTCTTTTCTTCTCTCAATCACATCTCCCTATCAACAAAACCACAAATTTATACTCTCACAACTTATTTGTGATATATTATATATTATACTGATTAAAGCATTGCCTTTATTATCTGAGGTACCTACCTATAAAATTATTATTTCCTAGGTATCCAAAGTACTTGAATCATATCAAAAAACGCTTTGGGGATGAGTCTGAAATGATTATAGAGGAGGTGTTACAAAGAGGATATTGGACTGCTTCAGAACTAATTGTAAAGGTAACCTTTTTGAAAAATTAATCTTGAAATTATTATAGTTATTGAGAAAAGAAGTAATTACATTTTTTAGGTGTATGAAAGGTTGTCAAAGACAAGTGGGACAACTGCTAATCTCTCAAATATAAAAGACAAACTAGTGTACCTTATAACCTCAAAATATCTGTCTCGCATTCCTTATTCTAAGGAAGACAAGCCTGTTCCAGAGTTACAGATAGAAGAAAAAGAGCTCAGTTTTTTACCATCAATTAACCTAAAAGTTTTAGTAGCTCACCAGAATGATCCAGATGTTGAGTTGCCTGATAAGGGTATATACTGGGGTGTCAATTTTGACAGGTAATGTAAGAGCTATCAGTCCAAGCAATAAAGAAATGAAGTCTTGACAAAAAGGTTTAGAACACACACAACTTAACATTCTGACCAAACCAACCAAAGTGTATTAAATAAATCAGACAGTAGTACAGATTCTAATGCTTAAAAAATAAGTATTAGGTGTATTTCTATAAAAGAATACATCACTTTTTACAAAAAGTACTTTTTTCTACAACAGTGCAGAAAAGACCACTTTCCCACATGTATTTTAGTTTGGAAAGTTTTACTTTCCCACATTGAGTGAGGTAGGTAATTTTACCTCGAGAGTCACTTTCCTACACTGAGTGCAGATATAAATTTACCCCAAGACTTCTGCTCTAAGATTTTTTATTATCAACTTTTTTCTTATCAGGTTGTTGTATTGTCAAAAATGCAAGTCACTCATGTCTTTTCAGAATTTGGCTCAAAGCATGTCCCGAAAGTTAGAAGTATAAAGTCAGCAGTGCAAAGATTTTATGTTTGGATAATTAGTGCTAATTAAATGCCAAGTCACCAAATTTTGTGCTCTTGTTCTTTCTAAGATATGGCCTGCACTGCTAGCTACTCGTTAAAGAAAGCAGTGCATCATGCAAGGATGGTTCAGAAAAGTGGTAGGGTTGGTCCTTGTGTTGGTCTAAAAGGTCAAGAACTTCAAGCATGAAGATAAAATAAACTAGAAAAGCACCTAGTAGTAGTAGTAGTAGAGAAGGGGAGGCGCGAAGCCTGGCAAGTAGACCTCCCTGGGCCCTTTCTGCCTTACTCCGAGCCTGCCCCTAATCCGCCGCCTACACCACTGGTCTGGCAGTCTTCTCTTCTGATTTTACTGCTCTTTTTGCAAAGTCCAGTATTTGTATATTTTAGTGCATCCGCACATTCCTCCACCAGGGTGTTGTTGATCTTGGGCGCTCTTAGTGCCTTTAGGGCCGATTTTCTGTCGGAGCATATATAAACATGTTCCTCCGTACCGTTCTTTATTTCCTCCATGGTTGCAGCCATTATTATGGCATACACCTCTGCCTGAAAGACCGTGGCTTGCTCGGAGAGCAAGCCACGGTCCTGGTCTTCTACGTAAACCTCCGATCCTGTGGTTTGCTTCTCCGACAGTTTGGACCCGTCGGTGTAACAAATCACAGCATTCTCCTCGAACTGTTCGCGGAGGTTTTCACTCTGCAATAGTTCTCTGACTGGGATGACTACTTTGTACCTCTTGTTGAATCTCCAGCAGTTTTTTGGTCTTTGTGTTTTGATCGCTGCCATTGGAATTTCTCTCTCGGCGATTTGGGCAATCCTAAGCTTCCCCTCTTCCTCTCCATTGACCTGTATCTCTCAGCCAGAGGTGAGTCGCCATCGCTTCTTTTCTGATCCAGATCGGAAGCGGCGGCAGTCTCAGAATGGTTTCGAGTACCTGTATAGGTGCCGTCCTCCTCATAGCGCCGGTTATCCCTCTGCATATGATTCCCTGTAGGCTTCTAAGCTTGAGGGTAGTAGTGACCTTCTCCACTGCTGGCCACAAGACTATGGATCCGTACTGCATCCTTGGTCTTAGTACTGCCGTGTACATCCACTGGAGGTTTCTGGGGCTCAAACCCCAGGTGCGGCCAACCACTCGACGCAGTTGTCACATCGTTGCCTTATTGGTCAATTTCGCAACGTGTGGTGTCCAGGTGAGTTCGTTGTCTAGGGTGCTCTGAATCCCTCCATTTTCCTCTTTCTTGTGAACAGGATCATCTCTGTCTTTCATGGATTGACAAAAAGACCGTTTTGTTGACACCAGTCTTCTATGATGCGTACCGCCCTTTGCATTCTGTTACAGACGGTGTTTAGGTGATGGCCAACCACCTCCACGACACCGTCGTCGGCGTATGCGTGGGCACCGAATCCTTCCTCTGTAGCGCGTTGTAGGAGAGTATCCATGATCAGACACCACAGGTGTGGGGATAAGCAGCTACCCTGTGGCCAGCCTCCCATTGCCCCTATGTTGACCCTGGACTCCCCTAGATTGGCCTGGATCTTTCTCCCTGTTAGTGCAGATTATACCCATTCGGAGATAGGAGCCTCGGTTCCCCTTCTATGCAGGGCTGTTGTTATTGCCTGCACTTTCGCTTTGTCGAAAGCTCCTTCGACATCAAAGAATACTGCCAGGGAGTTTGAATTGAAGGGCTTTCTCTGCCTTATGCACTACTGCGTGTAGGGCCGTATCGGTGGACCTTCCCTCTATGTATACATGTTGGTTTCTATGGAAAGGTTGATTGGTTAGGACTCCTCCTAGTTGTCTGTCCACCAGTCTCTTTCCAATGCTTTCATCATAAAAGATGTTAGACTTATGGATCTAAAGGATTAGGCCGCCGTGTAGTCTTTCTTTCCGGCTTTCGGAATAAAGACGACGGTGGCTTTTTTCCAATCTGTCGGTACATATCCCATCGCTATACTGGCCCTAAAGATTCTCTTTACAAACGGAAGGAGTATCTCTTGGCCTTTTTGCAGGAGTGCCGGGAATATGCCGTCAGGCCCCGGGGACTTGTAGGGGCTGAACTCGCTGATTGCCTAGGAGATGGTAGCATCCGAGACCACTCGTTCCGCCAGTCCCCAGTCAGGGGCTTGCCCCTCCCGGGGTCCGGTGGTCCTCTGCGCCCCCGGTTCACCGCCCTCTTGGGAAGTGAACCTCGAGCAGGTGTCGTATTGACTCCTCGCATGAGGCGGTCCAGCTCCCATCTGACCTTTTTAACGATATTAGGGTTTGTTTATTCTCGCTGCTTAGGATTTTGAGAAGTCTGGAGGTCTCTGGAAGGGGGGGTCTCTTTTGCAGTTTCTTACCTCTTTCTTGAACTCCTTTCTGGCTTCTCTGTATCTTTCCCGAGAGTCATTCTCCCCATCCCTCGTCGCCTTGTTTAGCGCCTTTTTGGTTTTGCTGCGAAGCCTGTCTAGCTTACTGCTCCACCATGGCACTCGTCGGGTCGACTGGGTTTTTAGGGTGCACGCCTCTTCGAAACTTTTTGTTATGACATTTTTAAGCCTGTCGATGTTCATTTCTAGGATACCCTTGTTCAGGTCTATGGTCGCTAAGAAGTGTCTCCAGTCCGTATTACGCGGGTTCCTTTTTTGTTCCTGTCGGGTCTTATCGACAAACGTTGGTTCGCACCCTTTATTCACTATTTCCAGTTCCGTGGTGGTCAGAAACTCAAAAAGAGCCTCCCCACGCTTATTCACATCACTACTACTGTCGTACGGAAGGTACGCGCGACATATAACCACCTTTATAATCCTATCTCTTACCTTTAATTCCAGGATAGCTGCTGTGACGTCTCGGGTTCCTAGTTGTGGAAGCTCCACAACGTTCAGGTCCTTTGATGTCAGTGCCGACCGTGATGTTTAGGCCGGTGCTTCCTAATTCTCCTAGCACTAGTGCCAGTTAGGGTCCTAGCGAGTTCCCCCGCAGGGCCCAGACTTTATGCAGATTGATTTGACTCACCCGCAGTTTTCCCGTTGCCGTGTGCATCTTGGAGAGTGGGGGACCTCCTACTTCTGCCTCTTGGCGGAGGGGTCGCCACCAGGCCCCCGGAAAGGGCGTCGAGTAGCGGCGCTATGGGTTCTGTCACCCGACACGGCGAGGGTGACGAACTCATATGCCAGTCTCCAGTTGACGCTCTCCAGGTACCTGATGGTGTCCGCTACTACCATCCAGGTTAGGCGCCAAGCGCCGGGGCCCCCTAGGGTCCCTAAAAGCCGCCACTGCAACATGTCGAGCGAGATTCGTTCTGGATAGGGCGCCTCGTCTGCCCTGATGGCACTGAAGGTGACGTCTCCGACCGTCGCCACCTGACCAAGGAGCCACTCTCTGGTCTCCTCGGAGTCGTCCACCGTTACCAGTAGCCATCCTGGTTCTACTAGCCCTGAGTTCAGGAAGCGTAGCTCGGGTCCTGGGGGGGGGGTCCCCGCATGGTCCTGAGCATCGCTTCCAGAAGTTGGCCGCACACTTCTTTGGCCTCATCCTCCGTAATGGTGCCTCCGACTCTGTCCGATCTGAAGACAACCTTCATCGCCTTCTTACTGGGTGTCTTCCGGGGCGCAGGCTTGCCTTTCAAGGCTACGTCCCTTCGCGACTTTTTGCCCAGTCTTTCGGGCTGCTGCTTTGAGGTGGCGGGCGCGACCCAGAGGTCCCTGCTTGGGTCCCCTGGCTGGTGCTGTCCGACACTCCTTTTGGCCTTGTCGGCAGGTTGGCTATTGCTACCTTCTTGGCCAGTTCCCTGGCCGCCTTCTCATATTGCCGCCTTGGTGAGCCGCGAGCTGAGGTGCCCCCGCGGGGTGCAGCTGTCCCGCGCACCTAAGTCTAATGAATTTAAAAAGTAATTTTGTAACTAATTGCATGGTCTCTAAACTTATAAAAACATATATACATATCCAAGTCAACAACAAAACAAAAGCTAAGATTGATAATGTAGAACCTAAACAAAATAATTTTCAACAAAGGGACAAATTTTGACAAACAATTTAAAATATGTATAAGGACAAAAACAAGTAAATGTGGTAAATAGAATAGAATAGAAATACATTTATTCATCTAAAGTTACAGCGTATCACAGTAAGTAGCACATACTATAACTTATCAGACTAGTCAAGTGATTTTCTTTTCTTTTTTTCTTTCTTTGTCACCATAAAGTAGTCAATGATCAAAATAAAAAAAAGAAAAAAAAAGTACTTAAGATACTTAGTACAGTAATATACCTTACCACATATATAAATAAACACTTTCTTTAAGGTAAAAATTAAAATTGGTACTAGTTAAAATAAATAAATAGATATGAATAAATATTACACAAGCAATACAGTAAGACTAAGAGAATAATTATGAGAGCATTAGGAATATCCTTAAGCTTGACTCCCTGATGTTTCGTAGACTCAAGATTGAGTTGTATTTTGTTTATGATCTTCTTAACTTTCAAATAGATTGTCCTCAATTACTAGAGCAGATCAAGCTTTATGTTCCTATAAGACAAGTGAGACAAAAATATCTTTTTTAAGTTGACTTTCATAGAACAGAATTTGGATTGAACTCTCCTCTAAGTACTACCTAAATTACTGGTTGTGTTATAGAGTAGTTTTATAGGAGTTAAATTTGTTACATTAATAAGATTATATTGCGTTTCTTTTATTTTGTTACCTATATAAAATGAATTTCTTTATAGGAATGAACTGTTTATATAGCTAATCACTATTACATTTTGTAAAATTGTTACATTTAATGGGGAAATCTCGTCAATAAATAAATCTAAATCTAAGACTGCTAGCTTAGGTTAAAAGTATCTGCGTACAATTCATCACAGCTATAGAAGGCTTTTTGTTCAAAATAATCACGTAATACCTTTCTAAACCTTTTAATGTCCTGACTTTGTCTAAGTGATAAAGGTAAGTGATTGTATAGTTTCTTACTTTCATAGATCAGAGAGTGTTTTGTCAAGGTTAGTCTAGGTATCGGCAATGGTAAGTTTCCAGATTGCCGAGTTGTGTAATGACTGGTATTAACACAATTTAGTTCTCTGTAATTTTTATGAACAAGGCTAATTCTCTCTAGAATAAAAAGACAAGGTAGTGATAGAACTTTTGATTTTTTGAATAATGGTTCACAATGTTCGCGAGAATTAATATTAAATATTTAGCGAATTACTCGTTTTTGAATAATAAACACCGACTCAAAGAGGGTAGCACAGCAGAGACCCCAGAATGCCAACCTGTATGTAAGGTGTGATACAAATAAAGCAAAGAAGGTAGTTCTTGGTAAGGTAAGTCAAAATTAGGCTCTCTTCTGACAATACAGCAGATGATAACCGTGAGCTTACAAGATTGACATACTCCTGAAAATTTAACTGATAGTCCACAGTCATTCCCAAAAATGTAACGACTTGTTTCAGGTCGATTGACTGATTACCTATATTTACGGGTTCGATTGTGTATCGAAAAGACATTATATTAGTTTTACTGATATTAAAACAAAGTCGATTGCAGTCGCACCATTTTTTTATTTTCTATCCATCATGAAATATAATATTCCGTATTGTATCCTTTCGACCTTTCCATGGGATTGTTGTATCATCCACAAATATTGTAAATTTTGTGTCTATCTCCAAATATGCCAAGTCATCAATATAAATTCTAAACAGAGTAGGCCCTAGCACAGAACTCTGTGAGACGCCCCTTGATATATTCTGAGTCTCAGTTTGAGTTCTATACCCCTAGTGGTTCACGCAGTCAAACGCTTTAGAGAAGTCACAGAACACTGCTGCGACACACTCGCCCTCGTTGATTCCCAGATACAGATTTTCCATAAAAGCAAATATAGCATCATTAGTGCTCTTACATTTTTAAAAGTCAAACTGAGACTTAGAATTTTAGATGCAGTAGGTACACATTTGAGTTTTTATGATTAAATTAGTGTTATTACAACATTTGAGCTACTCCTTAAAGATATCAGTGCACCTAGTGCTAGAATGATCTAGAAAAGTGGTAGAATGGTCTAAATGGTCAAGAAAATTAAATGCTCCATTTCCGTTTTTCTACATATTTCTTAAAATCCACATGGTGGCCTGCTAACTATATATGCAGTACACATTTGAGTTTTCATGAAAGAACAGGTTGGTGGTGTTTTTGATATTGGAATAAATGTTTAGGTGCTAATTAAATACCAAGTCAACTTCGAAGTCAACAAAGTTTATGCTCTTATACTTTCCGAGATGCAAAAAGGGTATATTTTTTTATATTTGGTATAGTAATATCTAATATCAAAACCTAAAATTCTAACTTGGATTCTCCATTTTCTGGCCCTTAGAAACCAAGATGGCGGCTGTCAAAGTTAAGAAAAAATGTGTTTTCTACCTTTTCAGAAAAATAAAATCGAAATCAATTGGGTAATAGTGAAGAGGTTCCACTTAATCCAAAAATATAAAAAAAGTTGACATATGTCACTTCAAAACAAAATGGCGGTCAGATTTCAAAAAAATAGTTTTATTTGATTTTTTCTTTACTTTTTAAGTGATGATCTTTTTTAATATCTCATATTAAAGCTACTGGCCGTCTTCTTGATCTCACAGTAAAAAAGATTAGAGTTTATAAGCGGGTACAAAGATGGCGCTTATTAACCTATAGACAACATTAAAAAAATATATTTTTTTTTTTAGTAGATACTATTAGCGATGAGTTCGTCTATACAATTTTTTAAAAAATTTGATTTGACATTTGATATTCAAAATGGCGACCAAACTATCGAGAAAAAAGTAATTTTCCCCTTCAGGTGCGCTATTTACACTAACACCATGCAATATATCAATTTGTACTAAATCGAGGATACTTGCCTCAAAAATTGCAAAAAAAAAATACATATTTTATTCCCAAATCAAGATGGATGGCCGCGAGTAAAATTAAGAAACGTCATTATTATTCTGCACGTTAGCAATTTTGCACAAACCAAAGCAGTTTTAGGATGACCTAGATTAGTTTTAAATTTTTTGTCAAAAACAAAAATAAATTATAAAGCACTTGGAAAAATATTGGGTTGCTCTAAGTAAGACATAGCCATTTCAAAAACAAAAAAAAATGGCGGCGACTAAAATAGAAAAACAACATTATTTTTCTGTCCGTTTACATTTTTTCACAAACAAAAGCAGTGTTAGGATGAGCTGAATTAGGTTAAAAAATTTTGTGTCAAAAAAAAAATTAATTTTTATACTCAGTTAAAATGGCGGATGACTAAGTAAAAAAAAAACCGTTTTTTTTGTTTCTTTCTCAAGTTAAACACAAATCACTTGGCAAAATATTGAGTTGCGCTAAGCAAGATATAGCCATTCCAAAAATAAAAAAAGTGACATATGTCATTTACAAATCAAGATGGCGGCGACTAAAATAAAAAAACAACATTATTTTTCTGTCCGTTTACATTTTTTCACAAACAAAAGCAGTGTTAGAATGAGCTAAATGAGTTTAAAATTTTTGTGTCAAAAAAATTGTATTTATACTTTAGTTAAAATGGCGAACGCGTAAGATAAACAAAAAACACTGCAAAATATGGGACACGTTTGTCAAATCACGTTTTAAATTCTCAAGAAAAGCAATGTAATATGTAAATAAAATTCAAAAATTTTGTTTTTCTTTAACCCAGTTCTTATTATTAAGAATGACGTAATGTTACAATTAGGATTATAAATAATGAAACAAATAACACTTGGCAACAAAAAAGACTTGGCAAAATGTCATGTCATCTTATAGCCAGGTATTGTCGACATTTCTAAATATTCCTACGCGGATGCTTAGGTACTAGATACTTGCTAAAAACTTTTATATCTGATATGTTTTTCTAAAACTAACGTTTCAATTAGGACTTTCGTTTTTTTTAAAAAAAAAAACATCAGATATAAAAGTTTTTAGCAAGTATCCAGTACCTAAGCATCCGCGTGGGAATATTTAGAAATGTCAATAATACCTGACTATAAGATGACATGACATTTTGCCAAGTGTTATTTGTTTTATTATTTATAAAAACACTTTTTTTTTACTTAATTTTCCGCCATTTTAACTGAGTCAGGTAATATTTTTCTTTTGATACAAAAATTTAAAATTAATTTGGCTTATCCTAAAACTGCTTTTGTTTGTGAAAAAATGAAAACGGACAGAAAAAAAAATGTTTTTTTATTTAATTTTAACATGACAATCTCATTTTTTATTTGAAATTTGGCAATGACATGTGAGTATAAATTGATATATTGCATGATGTTAGTGTAAATACTACACCATAATTGGAAAATTACTTTTTTCTCGATAGTTTGGCCGCGATTTTGAATATCAAATGTCAAATTAAATGTGTTTTAAAATTATATCAGAGACGAACTCATCGCTAATAGCATTCTACTAAAAATATTTTTTTTTTAAATGTCTATAAATTAGTAAGATCTCTTATATTTTGGACATATCAAGCGCCATCTTTGTACCTGCATATAAACTAGTATTTTTTATTGTGAAATCAGGAAGCCGGTCAGTAGCTTTAATATGAAACATCAGAAAAGATGATCACTTAAATAGTAAAAAGAAAATCAAAGAAAAACTAAACTTTTGATATCTGGCCGCTATTTTCATTCGAAGTGACATATGTCAACTTTTTTTATATTTTTGGATTGAGTGAAACCTCATCACTATTACCCAAGTAATTTCAATGTGATATTTGTGAAAATGCAGAAAACACATATTTTCCTAACTTTGACAGCCGCCATCTTGGTTTCTGGGGCCGGAATATGCGGGATCCTCGACTGAAATTTTAGCTTTTGGTATTATGTATCACTATGCCAAATATAAAAAAATATAACCTTTGTGCAGCTTTCTCTTCAAAATCCCTACGAATTTACTCCACTAATAATAAAATTATATATTTTTATTGTTTTTGCATATAAAGTGGTAGCCTTGGCATTTAACATATAGAATTTTTTTGAGGAAAAACTAGCATTTACCTAGAATTTAATTTTCTTGACCATTTAGACCAGTTTAAATTTAAAAAAAATATAGAATTTTTTTATGGAAATAGTAGCATTTGAGTAGCATTTAATTTTCTTGGTCATTTAGACCACCCTACTACTTTTCTGGATCATTCTAGCATGGTGCACAGCAATCGTTCACAGGTAGCTAGTAGTGCAGGTAATATCTCTCAATCTACAAAAGCACAAAATCAGATGACCTGGCATTTAATTAGCACCTAGATAACACTAAATTATTCCAATATCCAAAAAAATAAAAAAATATAGAATTTTTTTTATGGATCATTTTATCATGGTGCACTGCTATCTTTAACGGGTATCTAGCAGTGCAGGCCACATCTCAGAAAGGACAAGAGCACAAAATTTGGTGACTTGGCATTTAATTAACACTAATTTTTCCAATCATAAAATCTTTGCACTACTGACTTGGTACTGCTAACTTTAGAGACATCAAACCCTGATATTTAGCAAATATTTTTTCTGCTTACATAATATTTAATAAATATGGAGAGTGAAACGAAACTTTAAACTATGTTCAGGGGAGTAAAAAGAGAATGCTTAAATTTTTTAGATTTGCCTCAAGAACCATTATAACTATTTAATGAGCGAGGGAAGCTATAAAGGTTTTAAGACAGCGGCTATTTTAATTTGGATCCTAAAAATTTCTTACTTTGACACTAAAAATTTTTTAGCGATATTATTTGGACTTCAAATCCCTGCAACAATATAAAAAAATGAATAAAAAGATGTTGAATTTTTTGTTATGGAATTTTGTCAAGAATTTTTTTTTTTTTCATTTAATGATATATTTTTCATATAGATTCCATCAAGATATAAGAGACAAAATAATAGTATCAGCATTTAACAGAAAATTTGATGACACTGCTGGTGAAATTATAAGTCAGTTTTTAAAGCAAATGTACATAAGAACAGAGCCTTGGGCTGACATCTCTAACCCAGTACCTATGTTGGAAGTCAAAGATATTCTTAGAAAATCAAATAACCAACAATTGTTGGTGTTTTTTGACCAGTACCTTAGTATTATGGGTAAGAGCTATATTTAATAATATAAAAAAGATAAAACAGATACAGAATTATGTTTTTATAAAATTAATTCTTATAGTAAGAATCATAGGTAGACTACTACAACTTAAATGATTTTTTAAATATATTGTGCCCTTAAGTATCTTGTAAAGGTTGCTTTCTTGGGTATAAAAAAGTGTCTTTATACGATTATAATTATTCTTTTTGTTAAAGTCCATTTCTGGGTGATTAATATTTTTTTGCAAATAGATAAAATACCTAAAACTACTAATAAGATCAATATTGCATTTTTGTATTTTTAGAATTTAAAAACAAACCATTTTAGGACAAGATAACAGCAACTTATTTCGAAAAGCTGGTGAAGCCAGTGGAGGGTCATATCAAATTTATCTGAAAGAGGCATTTACCCAATTTTCTTGGGAATTAATCGAACAAATAATTTTGGAGAAATATGATTCAAAAGCTGCCAGGATATTTAGGTTAATTAGGTTGAAACCATATATTGAACCTGATCTTATCCAACAAGTAAGACCCCTTATTTTATAATACTTTTATGGACCTTCGACGCTATTTTGACAACAAAATTAATGGATTTTCTGTTAAAATTAAGGCTTTTCCAACATAGTTCTGAAATAGTTCTGGATTTTACCACGCATGCGCTTTGACATTTTTGCATTCCAACCCCACAGTTCTAGCATTTCAAATCCCGGATTTCCTAGTTCGATGTTCCATTGCGTAATCATTGTATATACATATAATTCTTTAGATGATATTTTTAAATTTCCCAAAAAAATACTTTTGTTCCCCACTTAACACATTCTATGGGCCCTTTTTTAGTCGTTTTCGAGATATATACCAGGATAAATAGGTATTATTTATACAGCTTTTTTAACTCTGAAGTAAACATTTACAAAAAAAAATCACCCTGTAGATTTTGGAGCTTCTAGCTTTACTATTACATATTTTGGCGCATCGTTTTTCTCGGGAGACTGCCCGAGATCGATTCCCTCCCAGAAAAAAAAGTAAGTGCTTACGGCGAGTTTTTAACTATCTAAATTTAATAACTTTCAACTGCTTTAAAAATATAAGGGCAGCAAATTTTTTTTTTTGAGAATTAATAGCGGCTGCAGAGCAGTTAATAATAAAGCCATAATACCGAGAAATTGATTGTCTTAAACAAAGTTATTAATTAACATTTTTTAATTTCTAAATAGATAGCTGAAGAAGTTCGTTTTAAAGTATGTTTTTTTTTTAATTTTCTTTCATAAGCACTGCTAAAACTAGCAGTGCAATAAGTTTTAAAAGATAATAAAAATATTATTCTGGCCCTTAATTAGCCTACAATGTTTAGAATATGATATAATTACTAAAAACTTGATTTTTGTTAATGTAAATCATTTACACTACTTTTGTAGGTAGCTAGCAGTGTAAACCATATCTCGAAAACCACAACAACCCTAAGTTTGCGAATAAGGTCCTTAATTAGCCATAATTACCTTTAATGTTGTTTAACGTAAAAAACCCTTGTACTGTTCATTTTGCCTTAAGGACGTCAAATCAATAGTAAATCTATTTAGATCGTATTAGGTGATGTTACCTCCATTAACCTAGCGACCCCACCCTAAGAAAATCAAAAGTTAGTGATACCATAATTATGTGCTAATTTCGTCCCCAATCAAAAAATTTTGTGCTCTGGTTTCTGAGAAAATCGAAAAAGATAATGGGGTAAAACTAGATTAATATTAACTTAGCAACCCCACAAGGAAATATGGCGCCAAACTAAAAATTTTTGCAAAATCAATGAATAGCGAGCGAAATTTTTAATTTTAAAATTATGAACCATATAGCCACGAATATATAAGAAAAAAATCGAATTTTTCATTTTAAATTATGTTTTTTTAAAAAAAAGGCTGGAGTAGCTAGGTTAATATTAACTTAGCGACCCAACATATTTAGATATCACCGAGGGTATCACGGAATTTAAAAATTTCAAAAACCAGTATTATCTGCATGTTATGTGCTAATTTCCAATCCGAATTTTTTGTTTTTAGTGCAGTTTTTTAGTGGGGCGACTTAATATTAACCTGGCGACCCCACCCTAAAATGCGGTTCTACCATTCTATAAGAAAAAATCGAATTTTTCATTTTCATTTAAAAAAAATGTGGGGTAGCTACGTTAATCTACTTTCTTTTTCGATTTTCTCGGAAACCAGACGAGTACAAAATTTTCTGATCATGGACGAAATTAGCACATAATATGCAGATAATACCGGTTTTTGAAATTTTTAAATTTCGTGATACCTAAACATATGGGGCCGCTAAGTTAATATTAACCTAGCTACCCCACATTTTTTTTTTAAAACATAATTTAAAATGAAAAATTCGATTTTTTTCTTATATATCCGTGGAGCACATAATTTAAAAAACTAAAATTCTTAGTTTGGCGCCATATTTGCTGGTGGGGTTGCTAAGTTAATATTAACCTAGCTACCCCATTTTCTTTTTCGATTTTCTCAGAAACCAGAGGAGCACAAAATTTTTTGATTGGGGACGAAATTAGCACATTTAATGGAGGTGCTGATGTTGAAGGCTGTCGGGGGTTGTTAAAGTTTTTAATTTTACTTGTTAGCAAGCAATGGTACCTGCAAAAGAGGCAAAAAGATTATCCTATCAACTCTATGAAGAGAATTTTTTGCACATTCAGGAGATTAGGAAAGTAACATCTAATTCAGGACCAACCAAAAGTTTTACATTATTTCATATTCAATTGGAGCAGGTTGTTAGAATGGTAAGTATCGTTTACTTAATTACAAAATTATCTCAAGAATTGTATTCCTTTCTGTGTATCCGTCTAAAATGCTATTTGACAGTAAAAAAAGCGGAAATGGATTTAAAAAATAAATATTAGTTTTACGAATAACGTGGCACATAACTTTTTTTTCAGAATTCTTTTATAGCTAAAAATTTGAACAAATATTTGAATTTTTCTTTAAATAAAGGCACTGACGTAGCTAGGCGTAGCACATAGGCGAAATTCAAGGAATCTTGGCGAAAACTCCAAAAGCAAAATTTAATTATTTGGGTATTAACCAGTTTTAATTTCGAAATTAAGTACCTGGCTATCGTAAATGACCATTTTTGGAAAAATTTATTGCATGGTCGACATAGAAAATCAGTTGTATAGTATTTTTAGTCACATTAGTGAGTAGGTTGGCTAATACAAGAAATTTTTATTTTTAGTAACATTAGTATGTATTTAGGCATACAAGTTTTTTTAAAAGTAAGGTAAAAGTTAAGTTGCCACCCCTGGCCACTAATAATTTTAACGTTTTTAAATAGCCCAACTCTTCTTCTCTTTGAGCCTTATTTCAAAGTTTGCATTTTTCTTATTTTTTAATTTTTTTGTAATACAATGCACTGTGTGCCTAAGCCGTCGTATTAACACTAGTTTATAAAAATAAAAGAGTTTTTATTGAAATATTTTAAATTTACTTATTACTTTTACAATTAGTCATTAAAATGTCCTCTAACGATTAATTTTCTAGGCATAATATTTTCTTTTAACGCACCAGTGCCGACCCCCAGCTTTATAGTTCTTGGATTCTATTCAATAAAAATCAATACTTTTTTCTTTACTTATAATTATAAAAACCAAAGTGCAATATTAAATAAATTGAGTTTCGGAAAACAGAAAACCTTAGATTTTATAACTTTTGTATCAAAATTAATAGTTTACAGAAAACAAGACTGGCGCACTTTTTGAAAAATGACATTTTTCATCAGTCCGCCATTTTGTCATTTTCGATAGCCAGGTAATTAATTTCGTCATTAAGACTGCTTAATACCCAAATAAGTAATTGAAATTTTACTCTTGGGGTTTTGGTCAAGATGTCGATCCTTGAATTTCGCCTATGTGCGTAGGCACCTGCCTAGTGCGCGAAGTGCCAGGGGGCGCCAAATTGAAGATTTTACCTAAACTAACATAAGCCACTATAAAAAATGTGACTATAAAAATAGAATACTTAGTCTAGTCTATCCATCGTCGCGCGCCGCTCCGGCCTGTTTCTTCACGTGTCTGATTCAAACAAGAGAAATAACTATTAGGGGTTTCCATTGGTAAAATTGGTGCGCCACTCGTAGTGCACTAACACTCGCTTGGTGCTGTCAAGAAATTGCGTTAGTGCATGCAAACCAGAACAGTCGTTTCATTCTAACACTTAACTCAATGTATATAAAAGTAGCTTAGGACCATCGAAATATAGATTGATTAGTGGGTTTTGACTTAAAATATAAAGGCATGAAAAATTTTTCGGTGCGCCACGAGCCCTCAGAGCCGGTGCGTAAAAAGTTACACTTAGTACAAAACCGAAATTATCAGTTTTCCAATGGAACATGAAAACTGAAAAAGTGCACGCCAATGGAACAGCAGCACCGACTCAGTTATGCACTGGTGGTGCACCAGTTTTACCAATGGAAACCGCTATATGTGAGATGACAGCCAAGGGGCGTTTGCATTGGGAAGTTTTTTTTTCAAGGGTATCGAGGTAAAATCTTGCATAAGACGCCCGGTCCAACCGTGCAATCCACTCCCCCGACAGAGTCTCATTCCTCTGTCAGGAGGCGGGTAGTGTCGGATTCCTACCGACTAAAATCCCCAGATTGTGGCTCCGACCAGCCTGGTGGCTGGCCAGAGTCACTGCAGCCATTATTAGCTTATTGTGCACCCTTTGATTCTAGTTTAACCACTCCATTAGATTTATCCCTTGTAGGAGTTTGTACATGTCCTTAATGGAGCAGTTCTTATTTAAGTGCCTTTGTTTTTTCATGACTAAAATATGACTCATGACAAAAAATATTTATTTTTAAGAATTTTTGAATTATTATCTCGCATGGCTCCCAAATTAAATCGACCCCACCTCTCCAACTCCATCCACAAGCAGGGATTTGTTTGGGTGGTTTAAGAGGAAGCAACAGAAAGCACTGTCCTAAAAAAAAACAAAATCAGATACACTAATGTCAGCTAATGTTCAAAAGTGTTTTTAGTGCGGGGCCATATACATCCCCCCTCCAGCGAAATTTTATAAGCTGTAAAGGAGGCGGCAAATCAAGCTATTGCACGAGGGCGCATAAAGGGATCGAATTGGCCCTGCGCGAATTGGTTAACAGAAAGCATCGAGTTAGGTTAGAGAGCACCCAATCCTTTGTTTGCCTACACTAAATTTGGCCCTAGCTACGGCGCAGATACAGAGTGTTTTAAAATTTAGCAGAAGCGTGTCAGATTTTTCTGATGTCTCCCCGCAAAATTATTTAGGGTACCTCCCCTATTCTACTCGATATTTTGTTTTCGACAACCAGAAAGTTAGTGCATTAATGTGGAGGCGATCTTTAATGTGAAACCCTGATATTTTAGCCTTTTGTGATATAGAATAAAACTAACTATAAAGAAAGTCAACAAACAAAGGGCCCGAAAGGTATTGTGTGCGTATTTGTTTTTATATATATTATATTCTTTCTTTGCTTATTTTAAGGCAAGGTGGCTAAGGGGTCCCAAATATGCTGTGCCCTCCCCTGCCTTCCGAGGGCGTTTGACACGCCCCTGAAATTTAGTATCAAGAGTTCTATAAACATGTGTTTTCTTACAATCGCTCGACATGCTCCTAAATCATAACCTCTGTTTTAAATTGCATCTAAACATCTCAAAAACTGCAATAGCTAATCATAAAAATTTAAAAAAATGTTAAAACTTTGACACTTTGTAGATTGGTAACGAAGCGTTTCGAAAAATACTTCTCTAAAAAAGGAAGAAGTTGTCAGTTTTTTTTGTGCCTTTGACTTGTTCTTGGTACTTTTAAAAATGGTTATCCACAAAATTATATTAGATAGTTTACTTATTTATAATTTTCAGGTTTTAGAAATGTGTTACAAAACCCTTTTTAACATTCTAACAAGAAGAAACCATGAAAAGTGTGTAAATAAAAGAATTATTGATAAAAAACAAAGGGTAGATACTATATCGATGGGAATGAGGGCGCAAGGTGCTACTGAAGAACAGCTAGCTGACGTAAGTTATTTTCAAGTTCCTACTGGTGTTAAAGTAATGTGCCATCTAACTAATCTACCTTGCATTGACCAACCAATTAATAACACTAGTTTAAATTTTTAATTGTAAATATTTAATATAACTAACAACTCCATACGTTTGACTACCTTGCCCCCCGCAGAAAGGCTTTTAAAAAAAGTAAGGGGGTTATGGACTAATTATTTAAAACTAAAGATTTCGTGGAAGTGTGAAGTTGGCCCCCGTAAAATCATTTTTTTTCCAACATTTTACTTTTCGGGTGCAGCGTAAAGTTGGCGGTGAAGGTACGGTAAGGTTAGGTGTTATTGGCCGGTACGGACAAATCAAAAAAAAACTAAGATTTGAGCCATAAAAATGTGTAGGTACTTACCAGTTTTTTTTTTATTATGGTTCTGGAGTGCATGTTAAATCACACTCATATCACATAAGCTGCACAAGCTCACCGGACGAAGTTCAACAAAAAACTTATCACATGCAAGACCTAGTCATCGTTTCCCGCGTAAATATATAATTTTTGAGAAACATTTTGAGCGGGAAAATGTCAAGAGGCATAATTAACATTTTTATTCGAAATATCATTTTTTAGCAAATTGTAAAAACATGTAATTGGTTAGCCAATCTGTAAAGGATATATTTAAACCGTATTTGTTTTAATAATATTAGACACTTAAAGTAAATACTTAAACGCATCGGTATCGGTATACGTAACGCGTTCGAAACAAAGTCAAAATACACTACATTTTTGACTTTTTTATGCGATGTTTCGAACGATGCCCGCTTTCTTGAAGGTGGCGATGACAGAACTGCTGATTGAAATCGTTGCGTATGTTCGTGGGTCCGTAACGATACGTACATCCTTCCGTACACAATGAGATTCTGTCATCACATCCGTCAAAGAAGCAGGCATCGTTCGAAACATGGCATGGACAAGTCAAAAATGTAGTGTATTTTGACTTTGTTTCGAACGCATTACGTATACTGATACCGATGCGTTGAAATATTTACTTTAGGTGTCTATTATAACTTGTTTTAATTAAAATAGATTAGGTATAATATTCAAAACCAGGCAATAACCCTTATTGTACATAGTAGTAATAATAGTCCTGGAGCCTGTGTTAAAAATCATGGGTCCCATGTGCACGTATGTTTAGACGCATTGTGGCATAATTTTTTTTGCAGTAAATGCTTCCAAAATTAATAATTTCCATGGTGGAGTATGACCAGTGGCGGCGCGTGGTCTAAATTTATGGGGGTGCACAACTTTCGAATAAGGGGCGCGTGACGTTGACAAAGTCGCCCTGCATAAGAGCCGTAGTAATCAAATCAAAATCGGTCCAGTAGTTGTGATGCTGGATCAAACAAACAGACAAAAATTCTATAAATTGGATTTTTGTTATGTATATGATCTGTTTAGAATCCAACAACAAAAATTTTAATAAAATATTCAATGTACAGAAATGATCCCTCTGGAGATTAATTTATCAATTAATTGTCTTTAAATATTGCACGCTAACGTTAGACATCGAAAATTTAGCCATTATTTACAAATAAAAATTTCCCGAACCGTCGTCTGAGAGAGGTCGATAGTTTCGTTCATTCGTTCCTTTGATTCGAATCCCTGCGCGCGGGGTAAACTGTATGGAAATTATGGATTATCACTGATACTTATTTGAAAATCAGGAATCGGGACTGTTTAAAAATACAAAAACCGTGATTACCGTTTCGTTTTTTTGGGTATAGGTATTACGTTAAGATTCCTTTTATACAATAAAAAATGCTCTGCTTTTTTTCACACCCTAATAGATTTTTTTTGGTCACCATTTTCTTTGATTGATTCAATGATCGATCGAAAAGATTCGATCATTCTAGAAACGAATCACTGATCGATTCGTTCAGTACAAAATGATCGATTTACCCATCTCTAGAATGCACGTATTTAATGTGGACATAAACCTTACGTCGCAGGACTGCCACGGGGAAAAAAGAGTGCGGGAGGCAAAGGTTCGACCAATTAGATTAAAGATTCACATGAGCAGTGAACGAAGCCGTCAGACAACCGAGCTGGTTTGTACGCATATTTAACGTCTAGCTAGCGATTAAGTTTTGTTAACTAGTTCCCTGTTAGTTAGTAATTTATTGATAGGATAGGTTTAAGCACATTTTTTGGAATTATTATTTTGTGATAAAGTTCTTTAAAGAATTATAAAATTTCAATATGTGTTTGAGAAGAGACACATTAAATTTGGTAGTGCACGTGTACATGTGCACTTATTGAGGAACCGCCGCTGTCTATGACGCACTTGTATAATCTAGAGATACCAAACTTGGCACAGCTTTATTAGATACAATGGAGACAAAGTATATGAAGTTTCAAAAAAATGCGTCTCATTTTGTTAAAATTAGAATTCAAGAAATATTAAAAAAAAAAATTGGGACACATTATTTTTAAACTTTTCTGACTGACAAACGCTTTGACATATGTCAATATTGTTTACGCTTTATTACTTCCAAATTTAAGAATTTCTATGGTGGACTTGTGAGATATTATGCAAAGACTACATTTAACTTTACGATTCAAAAAATCTTTTGTGATTTCATTTATTAATCGATTTATTTTATTATCTACTTTATAATTCAAAAATAAATAATATAAGAATACTTTATTTTCATTCATTAGCATGTTATATGCATAAAAAACTAGATAAAAAAATCAAATCAATCAAATATCAAATGAACATGTAACTAGAAACTTAGCCAACAATATGCTAAGTATACCATATTGCCATAGCAAATTTTATAAAAGGTCCAGGGACCAAAGGCCTACAACTTGTTGCATCGGTATCATGAAAACTATACATAAAAATAAACAGTTTTCAAAACTAGCCAAAATATATATTTGGAATAACAGAACTATATTTTTAAGGCTCAAAACTTAAAATTCAGAAACTCTAGATGTCTCTTTTGTGTGTGTGTGTGTGTTTGTTCGTATGTGTGTGTGTGATTGCTCTTTGGTCTACCTTGTTGTTAGTTTTTAAGATGAACTTTAGAATAGGTACCAAATCGTCTAATTTTACTTTATTTGTATTATTATTTTTATATTTTTATACAAGTAAAAAAAAGTGCATACAGGTGTTAGATCATCAAGGCGCTTAAATTTTTGATATTTAAAAAATTAACTATGTATAATAGATTATAATCTTTGCTGTAAAATATTTTAAATAAACGAACTTGAACTTGAACCTTATATATTCAAATATTACTCATTGACATTTCACTCTATTAAAAATTAATCCTGATCGACGTATTTTTGACAGAAGTTGGTTATTTTTGTACTCGGATGGAACCCAGATTTTAAAATTTTAATAGTCGAGTAACAAGATATAAATATTATTACTACCAGTAGCGTAGTAATTACAGAAACTTATTTTAAATTTCATTTACCTTACAATATATTTTTAAAAATCACTGACCGACAGCGATGGTACCAAGCACCTATCAGATTGACATTTGTTTATTGAGATTACTTTAAGATATAAGATTCTTTAAGCTGGAGTGGCAAGATATTATTACTGTTAATGCCAGTGGCGTCAGACTATACGCTTACATTTTCTAAATATAATCTACTCCATTTCAAATTTATCCGGACCAATTTTTTGACACTGACAACATTTCCATTTAACTTCTTTGTTTAAATGTAAGCCGCCATATTGACATTGACTAGGAGAATTCCGAGCAAACCATATAGATACCAAAAATACAATTTTCACAATTTTGGTCTGTCTGTCTCATCACGCAAAAAGTACTGGACCGATTTTGAATTGAACTTTCACTATTACTACTATTACTGTGGCTCATGGGCCGGACATAGGCTTCATTTCATCAAAATCGGTTCACGGGAACAAAAGTTATGAACATTTGAAGCAGGAAAAACGAGTAAAGCTGCGGGGTCTTTAGATAGATTAAAATATAATAGACTTGATGGAAAACATTACCGTGGTTTGTGGTTAATGGAAGGTATTATCAGGGTTGTGCTAGTTTATGAAAATATTTCTTTAATTTTATATATTCAACACGCTGACGAATAATTTGGTTAAAGAATCGATTCACCGTGTTTTTATATGTCGCGTTTTGATCCAGATTCTGGTGATAGTGATTGCGATGATGAATAAATAACTCAATGCGGTGTGGTCTTTTTTGAATTTATACCTCCAGAAAGAAAGACAACAAGTCCCCCTCCCCCATAAAGACCATCCCGTCCAAGAAGTTCTCGATCAAGTTTCAAGAATCGTTTCAGTAGTTAATTAAGATTTCAAAACCGCGCGTGTTCTAAAAGGTGCCGTAATTTTTCTACTAGCGACACATTGTTGCCTTCTGTATTTTCCAAATGAACTTACAGGGTCGGACACCTCTCTCAGTAAAACTTTATGTTCACTTTGTGTCACCGATAACTATTAGACGTTTCACATTTCGACTAAGTTTTTTCATAAACGTACTAGTTCCAAAAATTAAATCGATACAAAATCTGATGCCAAATTTGCTCAAATAAAATCTGTCAAAATTGTTAGTATTTTTTCTCATTGCGAAATTTTTAAATAAAATCTGATTGAAAAATTCATAAGTTTTTAGAGTATTGGTCATTTTCTAACTTTTTACCTGATTGACAATAATTTAAGTTATTTCCTAATGAGTTTTTTCTCGAAGACATTGCGCTTAGCTCACTTGTAAAAACGCTTGTGGCATCAGTGTTCCACGAACCATAATTTGACGAATGGAAACTTTTGAAACAGGGAATAATCTTCCCAACATTCCGGGATAGGTGTAAGATTTTGTGATCTGACCATTCTGTTTCTGTGTTTCGCCGAAAGGACTAAACAATTTCTATGGAGTGATGTACTTAAAGTGAAGACTTTAAAGTTCAAGTTATTAAGCTCACACATAGTCAAAGATGACTAAGTGTCATAAGTTAAGTTAAGTTAGTGATTGTACATAGTTAGGTCTAGGGTGAACAATAATGACTAACTGTAAATATGAAAGTCAGTTCACACTAGGCGTACCAGCCAGGAAGTAAGTAATTCGGGTTAATAAAGTATCAGTATCAGAGTTTAAAACCTAGCTCTTGTCGGTGATGACTCCACTGCAAAAGTTTAGAACCTTTTATCTGAGTATAATTCAGTGATAGGTTCTGGAATCTGATACTTACGATAAAGCGTCAATAAAGTTTTTTTGTTTTATCAATTTTTTTTTAATTCGTTGAGGCGGAGGGGACATCTTCCGTCCTGGTGCCGATTCTTGAATTTCGAGAGAATGTTCGCCTGGGAACGTTCACATCCTTAGTTTCCCTTAGTTGCCAAGCTTATACGGTGCACGCGCAAAGCTGACTTGATTATCGTTTTTCAAGAGCGTCCGTTCTCCTGCTCAGAAGCAGGTGTATTAAAGTGTAAAAATGTTCCTTCGATATAACTCGTGATAGCTTTAAGGCGTGTTATTGGTCGATATTAGGGAAGTGACCGACAGAATTTGAGTTTGAGAGTAGCTGAGTCGATAGGGTGGTCGAATGAATGGCAATCTATCCTTTGAGGCGGGGAACTTAGAATACTCTCTACCAACCGCCAACGACAAGGATATTTAACGAAAAGGAGGCAAACGACTTCAGTAACTTAAACAAATTTTGATTGTGCATTTAGGCTCATAAGAATAAAGTTACGCGATAATATAGGCTATCCAAATTTTGGTCGAAAATACTGTAGAAATTATGTTAGCATATGGTGGGCGTTTTTTATGTAAACCTTATTTTACTACACGGTAAAAGGTATTATCCGCTTTAAAAGCAAAATGTTCTCTTGACGCCAGTTTTATTTCTCCTTACAGTTTGTTAGGTAGGTAAATGAAGTTGAAAAGAATATTTATATGTATAGCTACGGTATAACTGGTAACACCTTACTACTTCACCATCAACTATCTGTGTGCAAAAATATTTTTAAGTTAAAATAAAAAAAAGCTAAAATTAAAAATATAATTCTATATTCTGACACCACTGGTATTGACAGTATTGATATCTTTCCAAAAATTTAAATCTGGTTTTTACTTGTTACAATCGCTGTCGGTTAGCGATTTTTTAAAATACATTGTAAGGTAAATAAAATTTAAAATATGTTTCTGTACTTACTACGCCACTGGTAGTAATAATATCTATACCTTGTTAATCCACCATAAAAATCTTAAATTTTGGGTTCTATCCGAGTACAAAAATACCCATCGTGCAGACTTCTGTCAAAAATACGTCTAACACGATTAATTTTAATGGAGTGTAATAAAAAAATCTATACAATATAACTCTTTCTGATGCCACCGGCGTACAACAATACTTATGAAGTAATTTTAATACAAAAGAGTCCTTTTGGATGACATATGTCATAACCGCTGCCAGCCCGAAATTTTTGAAATTAGAATGCCTTAACAAATATTTATACCAATTTCTACGCCTCTGGTACTGTTAGTGATATGACCTTGCCACTCCACCATATTTTTTTTTTAATTTAGAAATACTCTGAATGCAGAAATATCAACCGTCAAAAATTTTTTTATTTGAAGGTAATCCTAATTCAAGAGATTCAATCTGTTTGACATATGTCAAAACCGCTGTCATCCAGGGATATTGGAAAAAGGATAGGTACATGAAGTTAAACAAATATTTCCATAAATTCCTACGCCACTGGTACCACACAAATTTTTAAAACTGGATAATATTTGAATCTAAAAAGGTCAATCGTGCAGACATCTGTTAAAACAACGTCAATCAGAAATATTTTTAAATAAAGGGTATTGAAAAAATTTTGTACGCCACTGGTACTAAAAATACCAAGAGGTTAATATAACTTTAAACGAATTATTGTGGTCAATCCAGTAATAATGTAATGTAAAATCTTGTGTCACTTGGTTATTTCGTCGAGAAGATAATAAAATAAATCCATTAATAAATGAAATCATACAAGATTTTTTGAACCGTAAAATTAAATGACGCTATAGGTACTCTTTGCATAATATCTCACAACTCCACCACGAAATTCTTAAATTTGGAAGTAATGTTAATGCAAAAACGTAAATAATGTTGACATATGTCAAAGCAGCTGTCAGTCAGGAAGGTTTAAAAATAATGTGTCCAAAATGATTTTAAAAATATTTCTTAAATTTGTACGCCTCTAGTTTAAAGAAAATGAGACGCATTATTTTGAAACTGTATATACTTTGTCTTCAATGTATCTAGTAAAGCTGTGCCAAGTTTGGTGTCTCTAGATTACACAAGTGCGGAGTTATTGCCAAAAACCCGTTTTAACACCAATAATTTGTAGTTAAAACGACGGCCATGTTTGATGACGTTATAGACACCCTTTGCACAAAATGTCGTTACTCCACCACGGCAATTATTCATTGTGGAAGCATTTCCTACTAAAAAAGTATATCACAATGCATCTAACATACGTGCACACGGGAAGACATAGACTGCAGGACTATAAGTTTAAATCATTAAATTGCACAATTTGGCAACAATTTTCTCAAGGAGGGAAAAAGAAGCGCTGCATACCTTTAAGAGTGCGACTCTAGCGCCAACGGCGAAACCTAACATTAGGGCCCCCTTTTTCAACATATTTATGGTCAATCTCTCCTCCGGGCAAATTTTCGCCGGTGAACTCGGGTGAGAATATACATATTAATTTTTTACCTAAAAATCCTGACGTGATGCAAAGAAGTTCTGTAATCAGATTTGGCTTCAGCGTTACCGTTTTATAAAGAATATAATGCTCTGGTTTTATTCGCGAAACAATTTTTGTTTGTAGGGTACTAGTAGTAGTGTAATTTTTGATTTTATGATAAAATTTAATATTTATTTTATGTTTTTTAGATTGAAGAAATGATAACTCCACCAGAACGCGAAATTTTGAAAAAAATTGAGAAAACTTTACAAAAGTTAAGTGTGGCAGAATTAGAAATTGACGACACAATCTTTATGTTACAAATGTTTCTGGTTTACTGTTAAGTTTATAATATTAAAGCGTTTTCCATGTAAGGTGAGTGTTTATTAATTATTTATGCTATTTTCCTATTTTGACCGATGTCCTAGTAGGGCGCAATTTTACAAGTAAATGATAAACGTCAAACCACAGTTGCAGTTTACCAACAAACTTCGGTTTAACCGTTACCGGCGGTCTAAGGGTGGTTTAAACTTCAGTTTAGCGAACAGAACTGAAATTATTTATTTAAATCGTTTTGATCCGTGAATTAAAATACATTTTTGACCAGCTTGAGGAAGATAATAGGAAATTATTGGCAGTGTCGAAGCCCCAAAAATACCAAAAATTATACGCCACAAAACGAATTCTTTAGCAGCACGATGATTTAGATTTTTAAAAGAGATATGATGTAGTTTATCTAAAGAGACATGCCAAACTGTGCACGAGGAAATTCAACATCCTACAGACCGGTAAGTTTTTTTTTAATTTTTAGTTTTTGTACCAAATTAGAAAAAAAGGAGTATAATAAGGTTAGTTATAAACAGCTATTCTTTTCTTTTTTTTACCTGGTGCTGCCTGGCCGTATTTTAACTGCGACTAATAACATTGTGTACCTTAGGCTTAAACTAAAAATTAAAGTCAAGTCAAAACTTTGATTTAATCTGGCATTTACCTTTGGATGTAGTTGGCCTAATTTTCAAGCAAGATTAGTTAAAGAGACTTATTAGATAATACTAAATGTGCTTTGTGTAACACGTAACTTAATAGGTAAGTTTTGCTTTGCACACAAATGTCAAAAATTAAATGGCCAACAACAGTAAGGATGCTCTTGTTTGGCGCCATAGCCGTCCTTGATTTATAGTGTACAAAAATGATGACAAGTCAATGGTTCCGTGTTTTAGTATGTTTCTACAAATAGCCGCCAAACTGCTTTTTTTGCAACTCAAAATATTTTTGAGAATTCTATACACCTGAATTTTGGTTTTTTTGAACACTCCTACGATAGGTGAAATTTGAAAAATGGTAAAGTAGTAAACAAAAACTAAAAATTTAATGAAAATCAAAATTTCTCAAAATTTAAAAAATTACATTTTAAACAAAAAGTTTTTTGGTGATAAAGCATTTAAGTTTAACTTAAAAATGTCCTATAAACTTTTTTATACCAAAAAAATTATAAAATTTTCATGGGCAAAAATTGACAATTTTGAAAGCCATTGATTTAACAATTTTATATTTTGAAAAACAAATTGTTAAGAATTTTATAGAATCTTATTATAAGCAAAAATTTCATAAAAAATGGTCATTTTAATTGGCGTTTTTTGAACCAACGTTTTATCCAGGTATTTTTCATTAAAAAAAGGAAATGCTAAAGATAGCTTCGGGTTTTGTCTAGTCATTAGACACTTAAAGTAAATATTTCAACGCATCGGTATCCGTATACCTAACGCGTTCGAAACAAAGTCAAAATACGCTACATTCTTGACTTGCTCATGCCATGATGTACGTATCATTACGGACCCACGAACATACGCAACGATTTCAATCAGCAGTTCTGTCATCGCACCCTTCCAAAAAGCGGGAATCGTTCGAAACATCGCATAAACAAGTCAAAAATATGTGTATTTTGGCTTTATTTCGAACGCGTTAGGTATACCGATACTGATGCGTTGAAATATTTACTTTAAGTGTCTAATATCATTTTAAAAAATTTATGTATTAATGTACAAGCGTTCGCAGCAAAAATTATGATGGATAGGTAACCCTCGCCATTTTTTGATAAGTGCATTTTCTCGTCCTGAATACGAAATGGAAAATCCTGTACCTCAAAATTGTGGCTAATGACTCGGCACACCAATGGGCAATTTTAGAGGTCACGTGATGGATAGCGTAACCCTCCACCATTTTCACATATATGATGCCCAAATAAAAATACCCACTTTTAGAGTGGTGTGCCGAGCCCTTATCCACGAATGAGGTCCGGCACACCAGTTGATTTTTACTCTGGAGGTACTACTACATCATATATGTGGTATTTTGATGTAGAACATTGTCCATTTTGCCCTATAATGACCTCTTTGTTAAAATTACAGGCTTTGTCCATAAGGTAGACCCATTCCGAGCCAACCTTATGCATGGGCAAAGCCTGTACTTTTGGAAAAGTGTACAATGGTAGCTGCTAGACAAAGAAATTAGCTATCTTTGACATTTCTTGTTTTTTTTTGTTAAATACCAAGTACCTGGTTAAACCTTGGTGCAAAAAAAAGGCCAATAAAAATGACCATTTTTGTAGAATTTTCAAACTGGGTGTTTTTTGGTGAAAAAACTTGTTGCTACAAAAAATTTAGAATAACGTCTTTTGCTTAACATATGATTCTATACGACTCTTAAAAGGTTTTTTTTAATACCTTCATCAAAAACATAATTTTAGTAACTGTTGCAGATAACTAAAGCATGGCTTTTTTGGTTACCGATGCAAAAAACTCTTTTGATCACGGGCGCAAAAAAAATATTTCAGACCGTTTTTTACCCAATGTTAAAGAGAAATAGCGGAAAATAGTAATATTGAAAAAATCTAATTATTCTTGCCTAAGAATTAAGGTATTTCCTCCAGTTTTCACCAATTATTTACGAAAAAATCATTTAAAAATATCGTCAAAATATCAAATTGTCAAAGATTAAAATGTCGCAACAATTAACGTCACCGAGTAAAAAGACACATCGCTATGGAAACGATTGTTATTTCATTTACCAGCCGCCTTGATTTATAGTATAAAGATGGTGTGTTGCGAGAAGTTCTCTTCGTTCGAGATTTTTAAAAGTATTTTCCTGTTTTTCTTGGATTTTTTAATAAAGGTATTAAAAAAATAGTGTTAACTCGCGGCTAAACTGTGCTTTTTTTTACTCGCGTTTTTAAATACCTCGCTGCGCTCGTTATTTAAACCAACGCTTGTAAAAAAAGGCATTATTTTAGCCACTAGTTGTTAAAACTATAATTTTTTAATTTGCATTTTTAAAATCAACAGCGTTTAAAATTGTTCATTTTTGCCAATTTTTAAAATGGTGTAGTGTTCCAACGGAAACGAAACAGGGGCTTTTTCACGTATTCATTGCCAGTTGCACCAATTTTAAGTCTGTGTTTTAAATCGAATTTGAAAGTTCTCTCTCTCTCTCTCTCTCTCTCTTTTATTGACCAAAATAACAAATTCTTTCTTATTTTATTATAATAATAATTAACAATCTGCCTTGCAAAAGTCTCAGTTAGCTCCGGTTTTATAGATCTATGCTAATTATGATAGTTACCTGGCTGCCCTTAATGTATAGAAAAATTGTGTGTTTAAATACTTATAACACAAATCCTGAATTGTTAGTTACCAAAAGAGTCTTTTGAGTCAGGGGAAAAAAGTAACCAGCGCAAGATAAGGTACAGGAAAATACGCTTGGAATGCATATAAAATGGTTGCAAAAATTTTTTTTTATACCTTCATCAAAAACGTGATTTTAGTAACTCTCAGATAACTAAAGCATGGCTTTTTTGGTTAACGAAAAACGAAACTTTTTTTGATCACGGGTGCAAAAGAAGATTTCGGTCCGTTTTTTACCTAAAATTAAAGAGAAATAGCGGAAATAGTAAAATTGAAAAAATATAATTATTCTTGCCTAAAAATTAAGCCATTTCCACCAGTTTTCACCAAGGATTTACGGAAAAATCATTTAAAAATATCGTCAACGATTAAAATGCCGCAACAATGAACGTCACCGAATAAAAAGGCACATCGCCATGGAAACCGCCATTATTATTTCATTTACCAGCCGCCTTGATTTATAGTGTAAAAATGGTGTTATTGCGAGAAGTGCTCTTCATTCGAGATTTTAAAAAGTATTTTCCAGTTTTTCTTGGATTTTTTGATAAAGTTATAAAAAAAATAGTGTTAACAACTCGCGGCTAAATTGTGCTTTTTTTACTCGCGTTTTTAAAACCAACGCTTGTGAAAAAAGCACTATTTTAGCCACTAGTTGTTAAAACTACTATTTGGAGCACTAGAGCAGAAAACTATAAAGACCTGGTTGCCCAAGTTCTTTTGTGTTACCAAAAAATAGAATGTACCGTCGTTAAAAATTTTTCTTGGTTTCTCATCTGGAATACTTTCCGGAAAATTGTGGAGCTGTAAGTGACGAGCACGGTGGGAGGTCCCACCAAGATATTTTGAACGTGGAAAGAAGGGGTCAGGGAAAATGGAACTGTGAGATGTAAGACGACATCTCATCAGATAAAGTGATTACAAAATCGCAAAGTTGCCAATGTCGCATTTTTACTAATTATCGTAGTTTTTGTCATCATTTCCTATTTTTTTTTGTAACATTTTACTCTAGCTTAATTTTTCAAAAATTTTTGTTAACGGATGAGAAAATAGTGCAAAAAAATTAACCTAGATCATTTTTGTCATTTAAGTGTTGATATTTTGTTTTTATACATCTTCAAACATAAAAAAAAATGTGGAAGAGAAAAACGATTTTGGCTCCAAACTGACATACTTTTACTTTTGTTCCTGGAACTTTAATATTTTTCATCTGATTATGATGCCCCCTTCAAAAAACTGCTCCTTAAAATACTAGTATTTAAAGTATATAAAGAAAATATCAAATAATAAATTTCATTCAACCGGACGGGGTATTTTTTGCAGATTTCTCTGAATTCATCAGAACATCATAAAAATGTTTTCTAAAATGTATATGGTTTTGTCTTAATTGAGGTACAAATGTAACTAAAAATTAGTATTAACATTTTAAAAAGTAAAACTAAAGTTTAACTTAAACTATTGCATTTATTATATTAGTATGGGTGCAAATGAATTTCATTCAACCGAACGGCTTTTTTTTCTGTTTATTATTGATTTATGCTTTTTAAAGCGCATAAATCAATAGCTCTGGGACGCTTCATGCCTTAACTAACTAGCTAGCTTACTAGCTCCCCCACGACGACGCGCGCGGCTCTGTTTCGCCGTAACTTGAGAACGGATCGACCTACGGCGATGAAACATGGCACGATTGTCGAGCACTAACGGATGATGAAACCTATTGATTTTCAGAAAATCGGAAGACTGCAAGTGGAGTAGAAATGGGAAAAAGTGTCGAAAAATGGCCTTTTTAAGGTGTATCTCCTATGTTCCGCTCTAAGTGTCCAGGAAGTTGACTAACTGTTTTGAAATTTTGCAGGAATTAGGCCCCGAGTACGGTGACGAAACCTATTGATAATGGGCCGAATCGGAGAAAGACAAATATTTTATTTTGAGACTTTTCTGAAGCCCCGCGGGGTCCCATTTTTTGAAAAGGTGTAAATTTGACGAAATTTCTGCGGATTTTTAAAATATATTAATTTATTACTCGAGAAGTAGGTAACCGATTTAAACCAAATTTTGTACTAATATAAAACCGAATGTGTGCTCGGTGGCGGGGAAGTTAGTTTTTGAGATTAATTTTTAGTTTTTGAGTTTTGAGGATTTTTCGAAAATTATGTAAAATGGTTGCAATCAAAAATACTCGATCGAGCGTTTTTTTGCCCATGCATTCTGTGGCGGTTCCTGAACTGCTATTCTTTTTAGAAAAGTCCAAAATAATCTCTAAATAAGTTTTTAGTACTCTAACCCATACCGCTTTTGAGTTTGACGGCAAAACATCCAAAAACACGCAAGAAAATTTTTTTAGACAAAAATGCATTTTTACAAAAATTGCTATATCTCAAAAACGGTGAGATCCAATATGATGAAAACTTCACAGTTCGCTTTGATAAAGTTTTTTACATAAGAATCAGTCAAAAGTTTGAGCCGGTTTGTAGATGGCGCGGACGTAGTTCACTTAATGTTTGTCAAAACGTGCCTAATTCCAAAGAAAAAACAATGAAATAAATAATTTTTCAAATATTTTTTAAAATACATATGCCACGATATTGAGAGTAATTTTGTTTTAAAGATGATGCAAAAATACGCAAAATGACGTATGTCACTATATGACCAGGGCCGTACGTCATTATAACGTAAAAATGGTGCCAAAGCGGCAAAATTTTATAACAATTGAAAAAAAACTTTAATATCTTTTTCAAAAATAAAAGTAAGGTTAATAAAATCAGGGGCGTACGTAAAGATAAGGAAAAAATATGCAAAATGACACGTTATCAGTAGCGTACTGCAATAATTTTTCAAAAATAGTAAAGTTAACAAAAACAACTCAAAGTCACTATATGATCAGTGCCGTACGTGAGTCATTATAACGAAAAAATAGTGCCATTTTAAATTTAATAGCATTGTGATTTTTAAAAAATTAACAAAATTAAATTACCTTTAACTCGGACCCCAAGCCGGATTCAAAAATAGTTTCTCCCTTATTTTCCCGATTCATACAAAAGGTAGGTTCTTTTAAAGCGTAAATCAATACCTTAACAGTTTTCAAAGTGTTGGAGAATAAATCCTACTCATATACTAACTAAGTCAGAACGGCTGAACCGATTTGGATGAAATTTCCTAACAAGATATATTGTAACATGGTTTACTTTTTTCTCTGACGGTTTTTGACCTCTATAAGACCAATGAGTTAAACAGGAAACCAGATATTCGGCGATTCTTTGTCTAAATCATTGCTCTTATTTAACAGTTTTTGTCATTTTATTTAAAAACCGTTCGAGAAAAAGGTAACATCGTTTGGAAACAGAATAAAAAGCTCTATTCAAATTTTAGAAATTATACAGGGTACCTCATTTAAAAAAGTATCTTCTCCGCCCTAGCTCCGCCGCCTTACTGTCAGGTGCCATGATTGCCATCTCGGTTAAGTTAACAGCAATGCTGCCCTTCGCCGAGGGTAAAAGAAAGGCCTTTTTATTGTATTTATTTATTTATTAATGGCGGCACAATTAGCATTCAAAAAGAAACTTTGTAAACCATCTAATTGTATGAAATTTTACTTTTGTGTCTCTTTTGGTTCTGGAGATATTAGGGTGGACTCAGATTTTTAGGACACCTTGTGTAAGACAAATTTTATTGCTTACATCTAATAACCGTATTATGCTTTTACGTATAGAATATAAAGTGACTATTTTATTCCTATCAACTATACTTTAATTTAATTACATACAAAAAAATATATTATTTTAAAGTAATATTATATATGTGACTTCTAGTCTGACTAGTATGTCTACTTTTCATTCTTAATTGGAATAAAGTAACCCTGGTAAGGAAACCGCATAGGATCTCATGAAATTTGGAGAGTTTTTGTACTGTTTTATATGGTCTTATAAGATTCTACGAGCCAGACTGTTTTGCTCGTAAAAACTGATAGAAAAAATCTGTACTTTATGAGATTTGTCTTGGTTTTTACAAGTTTGTTTCACATACCGCATAGAAAACATATCAAAACCCATAAAACATTATAAAATTTCGTCAAATTTTTCTCTTTGCGGTTTTTTTGGCAGGGAAAGGTTAAATTCAATTTCTTACCTTATTTTTTAGTTAGCTTACGTTTCGACGTAATTTTTAGGATTGACTTTGAACAAAAAAAGTGTTCCTCAATAAATCATACTTCAGCAACACACCATTTTTGCACTGGACGCTTATTCTTGACCGACCGTGAAGTGTGATGAGCGAAATTTCCCGTGGAAAAAGGTGGTGAAAAAGGCTCACCTCACCTCACGGTTGTTCAAGAATAAGCGTCCAGCAAATCAATACTTTACAAAAATTTGTAAATTTTATTTTATTTTACTTTTTTGTAGTTTGATGTCGTTATTTAGTTTCTTAACAATTTTTCCCCACCCATCAATTTTAAAAACCCTGAAACTATCTACATGTAAGTAAATTTAAGGCAATGGAATCTTGATAAAGGAATACATGTTTAGTTTGTAAGTTTTGGTTCAAATCTGAAACAAAGCTTTTGAATGCACATATGCTACAAATGTCGAAATCTAAAAATAATAATAGTTATTTACATACCAAAAGAGGGAAGTGCCACATTTCCTCGGTTCCTCCCGCGATTTGTTTGATTCTCGACGTTAGGAGGGCAATAAAAAACCAAGGGAGGAGGTGTACTATACTACAGAGGCATGTATCTGATTTTATCTACCACTTAATTTCATCACCGATTTTTAATTATTTTCATTTTGCATCCATGATCTATTCGCGGTACGGTGAGGTGAAGTAAGCAAAACTCCTGGAGAGAGGTAAAATATGCGTAAAGGTAAAGGTAAAGTGGCATTTTCGCCCCTCATGCGGGTCGAAAATTTCATCTTCTGATAAGGTAATAAAAATGTTATTTAAAGAAAATTTAAACTACTTTGGATAAGTATATTAGTTATTCAAATTAAAATAGAAACTTTGTTATCCTGGACTTTTTAATAGTTAGGTGCAATACTGAGAGAAAAAAATAAACATTGACGGATTTTAAGTACCAAAATCCATATATTTATGTTAATTTCAACTGTTATAGTATTATGAATTACAAAAAGTAAGGTACTGTAGTAGTACTGTAGGTAGCCTTGTGTATGTGGCTTTTAAATGCTGACATTTGGTTGCTCTAAGTAAAGAAAAAAATTATACAGTCATTCCTTTTTTTAAGGCATTGTAGTTGGGACCCCGACTAAAGTTCAATTATGTTTATAAATAATTGGCAACCTAATATAAATAAAATATGATCCATTGTATTTATTGTAATAACATTTTAATTCGAAATT
Source organism: Oxystoma pomonae (assembly GCA_963921995.1). Lineage (NCBI taxonomy): Eukaryota > Metazoa > Arthropoda > Insecta > Coleoptera > Brentidae > Oxystoma > Oxystoma pomonae. The sequence goes on from OY998167.1 coordinate 64,808,665, forward strand.
GTAAATAAAATTATGATATTGAAGTTTGCACCTATACTAATACAATCAATGCATTACCTACTTTGTTATACTTTGGTTTTACTTTTTAATATGTTAATACTAGTTTTTAGTTACATCTGTACCTCAATTAAGACAAAAACATATATATTTCACAAAATTTTGTTATGATGTTGTCACGAACTTAGAGAATTCTGCAAAAATACCAACTTTCGCACCCGGCTGGTTGTATGAAATTCAATTTTAATTGATTTTTTTTATACAGTTTAAATACTAGTACTCTAAGGAGCAGTTTTTTGAAGGGGGCATCATAATCAGATGAAAAATGTAAAAGTTCCAGGGACAAAAGTAAAAGTATGTCAATTTGGAGCCAATAATCGTTTTTTTCTTCCATATTTTTTTTATGTTTGAAGATGTATAAAAACAAAATTTGAATACTTAAATGACAAAGATGATCTAAGTTTATTTTTTTGCACTATTTTCTCTTACGTTAACAAAAATTTTAAAAAAATTTAAGCTAGAGTAAAATGTCACAAAAAAAATAGGAAATGATGACAAAAACTACGATAATTAGTAAAAATGTGACATTGGCAACTTTTCAACTTTGGGATCACTTTATCTGATGAGATATGTTCTTTGCTAAAAACGATTAATTTTCAGAAACTCAAAAAAAGAAAAAATAATTTGTATGGTAAACCAAAATCACCTCTAAAATGGCTTCAAAAAAATCAATTTACTGGATTTCAAGAAAAACCGAAAAGACGGAATTTTACATATATTGTATTTTGATCCAATATTATACACAGTGGTGAAGAGCACGAATAAAGTGTAATACAGGGATAAAAACGTAATTTTATTGGTCAACAAAATCTGCAAAAAAAATTGTGTCGAGCTCTTTAGTTTTTGAGATATATATATAAAAACTAATATAGGGACATTTAAGTAATTTAGGGCGCCGCGACGCCATCTGTAATGTGACGCCGAACTAAAAAATATACTTTTTCAACAAATTTTACTTTTTTAAATTTTAATAGTTTAAAGTATATAGTTGACAATATATTTTAAAACGCTAATTAAAAAAAAATATTTTTGTTTTGAAATTGTAAAAAAACGAATTGAAAAAAACTTCAAAAAAGAGTTTTTTTAATTCTTTTTTTAAACTGTTGATCGATTCTTTGTTTAAATTGGGTTTAGGCATTAAAATCAGTCAAGTAATTTTCTAGTTATTTTCAAATAACTTGTAAAAATTACCCTTATTAAAGTTATTAAAAACCTTGATAATAAGCCAAATTTTATTATAATAATTAAATATAATATAATAATAAAAAAATAATAATTAAATATACGCCACCAAACGCTTTTTATCTTTCTTCTAAATTTATAAAAATCTGGAAAAAATGTTATTCATTAGAAGTATCAAGAATGTAGTAGAATGACATCAATCTTCTTAGTGTTGCTTCAACTTTCATTAGGGACTTATCGGTACATAAAGTCGACATAGCCTGAGTCGGCACTATTTCTGACAGTTCCGCACGAAGTTTGAAAGGTTTCTGACATTTTTGTCATATATACATCTAAACATGCTCATATTGTGTCATTCTTATGGTTGCCAAATTAAAGTTGATGCCGTCCTTTATTAAAGACAGGCACAAACAGTATGAGAGTCGACATTATTTTGATAGCAAAGATGACATATTTAGACAGCAACAATGTCAGAATCCTTTTAAGCTTTGGGCGGAATTGTCAAAAATAGTGCCGTCTTTATTAAAGTCAGGCTATGCCGACTTTATGTACCGATAAGTCCCTAATTTCTATAACATCAGCACTTAGTAAGTTGTTAAAGTTGGAAATGACTCGATTAAAGTGTTGTAACGAAATAGGTAGTCCGACGGCGGACCGAATGCAATTTTATTTATTCGGTCAAAAACCAATAGTCGACTTTACCCCGGCGAGAAGCCCATGAACTCCGCGTCGGTGGTTAACTTATTTGGTTAGTAATCGGTAACAGTCGGCTTTATGCCGACGTCAACTTTATATGACTTATGCGACTGATGCATTTGATGTTTTTGGTATTTGGGGACCCAAAAACACTACAGTCATATTTATCAGACATTGGATTAAGTGATATTTTAGATACATCAGCCATTGCCTTCGTAAATCACCGACGTCAGGCCGCTCTAAGAGGCCATATATGCAATATCGGCCAATTATATAGCTGAACGATATAGGGTAGTGTTTAGCAAACATTACCTATCGGACCTTTGTTGTTTCCAATATTGGGTCGCGTCAAGTAATTACTGACGATGTAAATCCCCGACGCGTCGGGCTGTAAGGGAGGACAATGTCGGAATTGATAGTTTACCGATATCTGCCGATAAGATTTTATAAGATCTACCAGTAACATTCTAAAATAAAAAATGACGGCACAACTATAGCGGTTGTAGTAGAAGTAATGTAATAGAGATTAATACAGTCAATTTAAACTCTTAGTCTGAACTATAAATTGCGACGACCTAACCCACTATAATATAATAACACTCATTGTGCTTGCACAATATATACATAACTAATAGAAAATTGTTCTTGTATAAGTACTTATTGTCACCAGGAGCTGTGGGAGAGACGTTACTTTGATAAATTTCGATGAGATTGTTTAAGGCATGGATTATAAAATCCCAAAAGATTTCATAAGCCAAAAACTATTTTTTTTAGATTAGATATAGTTTTTTTTTATAAGATTTTATAAGTTCAGGTCGGCGATGACTTAAAATATATTTGTTTCAAAGGGCATATAGGTTTTAGGGCAGGTAAAATCTTATTACTTTGATGAGTTTGTATGAGATTTTGTGAGGCTTTGTTTATAATATTTAATAGATTGGTAGATTTATTATAGAAACCTATAAAATATTATGAGCCTGTTAGATTATAAAGTGCCCTGAAAAACCCATAAAAATTGTCTATATACAGGGTGTCTTAATTGCCATGGGCCACTATTGCTATTTCGGTAACTATAAGAACTACAAGGTTGGTCAAATTAGACAAAATGTGCAGTTTTTGGGGAACATTGAAAATCTGGTTTTAAATTTTAAAAAAAATATGTCCTATCCCGAGCTACGGGTGGCTTTCGAAAAATTGCTGAAAACTATTTTATCAAATATCTCAAAAAGTATAATTTTTACAAAAAATGGGTAAAGGAATTTTATTTTGTATTTTTGACCACCGTGTAGTTTTCATAGTTACCAATATAGTAATAGTGGCCCATGGCAATTCGGACACCCTGTATTGAAACCCATAGCATATATTTTTTAAAGGTGCATACATAAAATCATACAAAACTTTGTGGGTTTGTCTGACTATAGAAGACTTATAAAAACTTGTGTTTTTACCAACCTATTAACAAAACAAGATGTTCATAGAAACCTTTAAAATTTTATTAGTCTGCCTGATCATAAAATCTCCCAAAAGTCTCATAACAAATGTGCTTATAAAAACCCATAATACATTATAAAAACAAGGGTGTAATCATAGAAACCTATTAAGTTTAATGAGTCTGTTTGATTATAAAATCTCTTAGAAAACTGTCCTTTCATCCTATGAAATATTTGAAATTAAAACGTTTATGCTATAAAGTTTTATACATATATATAAAACGCAGAAAATCTGACCAAAATCAAACACATAATAACTCATAAATTATTACAAGCTTTAATATACCTAAAATGTTACCTCACAAAACCTTATAAAAATAATGAGGTTTTTTGGCAGGGTGGACACATAAAAATCTATAAAATTGTTTGTCTGACTATAAAATCTATTGAAAGACTTATAAAAAAAAATGTTTTTACCAACCCATAGAAAATTATAAATGCTCATGCTGTCAATTTGTAAGAATTAGTCTGATCATAAAATATCCCAAAATATTATGAAAAAATGTTTTTTTACAAACTCTTACAAAAATCCCATAATCCCATAATACATTATTAAAAAAAAATGTAATTATAGAAACCCATAAAAGTTGGTGTATCGGTCTCATTATAAAATCTCTTAGAAAATGGTGCTTTTATAAAATATGTTAAAAAAAATGTCTGCACTTAACAAATTTTATAAATATTCATAAGTCTGTCTGATTATAGGATCAGATAAAAACCACACATATGAATCCACATAAATGCCAAAATCAAAGACATAACTCATAAACAGATATTACATAACGAGAGAAGAAAGTGACATATTTTACAGGAGCGTGAATGTTGTGAACGAGGCGCTAGCCGAGTGAAAGAAAGTTACTTTCTATCGAGTTGTGTACGCTATTTTTCCTACGACCACTTTAGTATTTTTTATTATTAATAATTTTTTCATTTTCATCTCAAGAGAAGAAAGTATTTTCTAGATTGGAAAGTATTTTCTTCTATAGGGACGAAATGGTTTTGGTCTATTTCCGACGCTTCTACAAATCATAGCCTACTAGATGCCTACACTGTTTGGATGGTTTGCTGTCATTTATTTTCCTCACTAGAGAAGAAAACATCGTCTCTAGAGACGAAAGTAAACTTGATATGCGTGTGAAATATAAAACTTTCTGGGGCGTTATAGAGTGCAGATTTGGTTACTTTCGTGTGTGGTCGTAGGAAAAAAATATTTTCAGACGTCTAGGTGAGGGCTTTTTCTACAGGGACGCCCCGAAACTTGCAAAAAATAATAGCTATATGAACTCATTTCATCCCATCTGCAATTTATATTAAAACAATCTACTTACCTCAGGACTTAAAAAAAATCAAACGGTACCCGCCTATGGGGGTCCTTACGAGTACCCAGCAAACCAGGAGGTGGCGGTAAACAGTCGGCCGCTATAGGCTGCACTTACAGCCGCTCATCTCATATTTCTATGGTTTGCAACGGTTGCAGTTAAAAGAAAAATTTGATATAGAAGGCTCGTGGCGTAGTGGTAGAGTATCAGACTATCACCCGGGACGCGCAGGTTCGGATCCCGGTTACGTCCAACACTTTTTTTTAATTACAGGTAAATTACTCGCGCCCACCCGCCTGTCGGCCGACATGTGCCCAAGCAGCCATGGGCGGTATACATGCCGCGGCGCCCCAAGCAGTCGAGCCGCCATCGCGCCAGTTGGCTTCCGAAAAATGTTAAGAGATACGCTAGCGTCCAGACCACGTTGTGTTTGTTGGGTAGTTAATATTTGTCCAAATATTTATGATACATCAAGAAGTTAGTCATTTCATACCTTTTATAATTAGTGCTATTATGTTAAGGTCCTCACCGATATAATAAAAAAATATATGGCACGCCTCGAGATGGGGGCTTTTTACAGGGCCGGACGGTCCCAAAACTCATTTCATCTCTTTTCTGATTAGTGCTATTGTGTTAAGGGCCCCACCAATATAATAATAGTACCTACATTATAAACCTAGGGACTAAAGTGCTACTTTTAATCCCACGGCGAGGTTTTGTACAATTCGCTAAGGGATTAAAAGATGCTTTAGTCCCGAGGATTATATTCTATTTTGTGCACTTTAGGAATAAATTATTGTTAAAATCACGTTATTTCTACGCCAAATGGTTCGTTGACTACAAGAAAGGGTGCCAAGAATGAAATCTTCGCCAAGAGCTTGCGATGGATTAATTTTTTTTTAATCCTTGAGAGATTAAATTTACTTTTAATCCCTAGGCTGAGGGATTAAATTTATTTTTAATACCTTAGGGATATTTTTTTTAATCCCTTAGGGATTAAAAGTGCCACTTCAGTCCTTACAAAGAGGGTTTAAACGTACATATTTAATCCCCAAAGTAAAAAAAATTGGGGCGTCTTTTACAGGGAGGCCCCAAAACTTGCAAAAAGAATTGCTATATGAACCCATTTCATCTCTTTTCTGATTGGTGCTATTATGTTAACGGCCACACCAAGATAATGAACTCTGTAAAAAATAATTGCTATATGAATTCATTTCATCTCTTTTTTAATTAGTACTATTATGTTGAGGGCTTCACAAAGATAACAAAAAAATATTAAACGGGGAGTTTTTTACAGGGAGGCCCAAAAACCTGCAAAACATAACTATATAAAGTAATTTCTTTTGATTAGAGCTATTATATTGGCCCCACAAAAATAACAAAAAAAAATGTACACCTCTAGGTGGGGGTGCGACAACAAGTATTTTTTAAAATACAAAAAGCAGAAAAAAATGCAGAAAAAATGTCTTGTGCGAGACCGTGGAATAGCCCTGCAGCGACGGCCTACTGGGTCTTTATTCTTGAACTGCCGGGAGGAGAACTTGCTAGGGAAGTGGGCGTAGTTTCGGAAAAAGTGAGATGGAGATATGCCAACGTATAAAAGTGTGAAGGGGAAAAATATACTCCCGCGGGAGCGTGCCCTTCCCACAGTTTCAAGAATACAGCCCCTGGTCTTTTTCGAATTTTCGCACGTCTGCGCTCGCCGTTCGAGATAAACTTATTTCATCTTTTCCGTTCGCCGTCGGCAAAAACACATTACTAAAATGATTTCTTAGGTAATAAGGAGCTATTTTAAATGTTCAAGGTACATTAAAACAGTTAGGGCTAACAAAAAGAAAATAAAAAAATCAGTCCGAACGGCAGACAGAAGCTTTGTTGCCCGTTCTGGATTCTGTGTCATTTTCTCGGTGTTTTCAAAATGATTTTTTTTGTGAAAACTTGATGAAAACTTGAATGAATGTTTTAATTTATAAATACTATTTTCCACAATTTTTTTTAAATTCTGTTAGGCAAAGTGAACTTTACCGCACTCATTTGGGTGCGAAAAATTGTACTTTACCTCACGCAGTGACAATGTTAAAAATGTCAACAAATTGAAATACTATTATTTATATTGTTTTTCAAGATTTTTTAAATCTTGGAGGTAAAATCTTGTACCCAACACGTGGAGCCCTAAACATAACTTCAAAAAACAGAAATGAGATAAGATAACTTTATACGTCAATTATTTTTTTATTTTTTATCTTTTTGGGGCCCTTAACATAAATAGCACTAAACAAGTAGATTCCTCGGTAGATTCATAAAGGTTGAGTTTTAACAAACACAAATTTAGCCCATTTCATCCAGTAGATATAGACGACTGTTAAACAATTACTCCTGCGGCTAATGCCTCGACAGGTATTTAATTGGGCTAAATTTGTATTTGTTAAAACTCAACCTTTATGAATCTACTTGTTTAGTTTCATGCCCGAGGCTGGGTTTTTTCGACCTATACTGTAAAGGGAATCTGGATTGTGTTTCGGATAATCAAAACAAGAAGTCTGACATTTCTGAGAAACCTACCCAACAAATAGAAATCATCGGCATTGAATCGGGCCAATGTCGACAACGTCGGCAGTGTGTTGGCATCGGCGACTACACGCTGGCCCGATGTTAGACAGATTGCGATTTTCAGTTTTCGGTCAATAATCGGAAACTGACAGAGGTCCACATTACTACAGTCGAATTTATGCCGACACGATTTATGACGATGGTCCGATTGGAACTTTGTTTAATCGGTCGAAAATCGGCAACTGACGATGGCCCGATTTACTATAGTCGACTGTGAATTGATAAGTTGACTGAAACCATGTTAATGTTGTGGTCCGAAAAAAACGCAATCTTCTGATGGATATACAAACCTTTAAATTATGATTTTTTGCTTACTTGTGTTTTAGAGTGTGCTGAGCAATGCTGTGCAATTATTTTTCTATTATGTCCTAGTGGTTTTGTGCAATTTGATTATAACTTTGTTTAAGTGTGCTTCATAATTTATAAATGAAAAGTGATAAAAAAAACTATCTTTGCTGATAAAATCTGGTAGAAGTGATAAATATTGGTTGTCGAATTTAATATGTTTTTTGTTGCCGTTAGAATAATAAAGGCATAGAAAATGTCTGTATTTAAATGTTGTAAGAATAAAGAGTCCACTTTATTTCTCTGTGTCGTGTGTAAAAGGGCACTTCATAAAAGTTGCTGGACTAGAACAAATAAGCAATACACAGTTATTAAAGACTGCTTGGTAATATGCTCGCAGCAATGTATGCAGCTTGCATCTGACGATGAACCTAACACTTTTGATATTTTAAAGAAAGTAGAGATTAATGAAAAAGATGTTTACATAAATAAAATTAAAAGAAGCTCTATGTCAATGATGGAGGATGCTACGAAATGTGAGGATGACTGTTTAGCAGAAATTGCCAATAACATAGCACAATAGAACAACTAGAAAAACAAATTGACCAACTAAAATATTTGGCTAAAAAAAGCAAAGTAGACTTAGTCTCTATTGGCACACAAGTACAACCCCACAGTCACAACAAACCCACGCAAACTTCCAAAAGTCTCATCCGTGACTCAAACAGAGACGATTTTTATGGAATTGGAAAAAAAATAGTGAGATGTGCATTAAAATAAAGGAAAATGAAAAGTTTATAATAAAACTTCAACAAGATTTAACAGAACTTCGAAAAACAAAAGACCAAATGAAGGAAGCCCTGGAGATTATTCAATTAGATAACAAATTGTATGCAGAAAATGAGCTAAAACTGCAAATGGAGCTGCAAAAGATAGTTAGTAACAATAAAATTATTAACAACAATAATAACAAACAAAAAAATATCAACAGACAGAACATAACAATAAAAAGTACTAAAAAAAATGTACTTTTGATAACTGACGGTTATGGAAAATTTTTATATGATTACCTGGACCGCTATTTGAATAAAAATGAATTTGCTGTTCAAGTGGTAAGCAAACCTGGGGCTAGTTTTGATAAGATGGTAAGCGGAATTGACTGTCACGTAAAAAACTTCACATACAATGGTCATGTTGTTGTTCTGGTTGGGCCATCTATTAAAAAATTTTCGTAAAGGTTTATAGAGATTATGTCTAATAAATGTTTCTTTACGAATCTTCTTATATGTTCAACTCCTGTTAACAATAATTGCTCTTTAGAAAATAGTAGCTTAGTAAACAATTTTATTTATAGTGTTATGCTTAATCTAACTGGCTTAAATAACAACATAAAGTTCTTGACTAGAAATATTTACCTCAATAATAAATGCTTTGTAAGAGATAGGCACTTTCTCAATAGGCTTGGATTAAACTCCTTAGCTAAATTAATAAGCGAAGCTATAAAAAATATTAAACAGTTATCAAAAAATTTAAATTATAATAATTCAAGTAACTTACTTGAAATTGTAAGACAAGAAAACAACAAAGATTTTCTCAATCAGGATTTTCAGTCAGTTTCCATAACAGAAACAGTAGTCTAAAAACAAAAATTAACTTTATTCACATTAATATACACTGATTAAGAAATAAAATAGATAACTTAACAGTTTTTTTAGAAGATCTTGAGCTGCCTGAAGTTCTACTTCTTACAGAGCATTGGCTAGAGTTGGAGGAGCCATGCTATATCCCAGAATATAACCGTAGATAGAGGAAATACCGAAGATAGGTAACCTTACGGGCTAAAATGTTAGCAAAAATTTCGTTCGTGGATAACTCCCCAGAGCGCGCATAGTCGCTTTTGGACAACTCGACTGTCATCAACCCAGTGCATTTCGCCGCAGCGAAATCTGTAAGCATAGAAGACATAATCAATTTTCCTTTGCAATCTGTAATAACTCTCCAATGTTTCACTTGACTTCGTATAGGTGGCGCTATTAACTTAGCATTAACATTCCTCCTGCGCTAGATAGTGTAGAAATTAGAAATATCACTGCCATTGTTTAGATTTGGTGGAAATCGAACCGTATATCATTGAAATTAACTTTTTATGACGACATAGATAATATTCTTCTTGTTCTTATCAGTACTTTTTTAGTGTTAGAAAAGAAAAGAATATTATCTTCTTGATTTTGTGATTTTTGAAACAAAAACAGTTTTATTCTTGTGATTTATTAACGCTTACAGGTAAGTGTTCCTTATTTTGCATGTTTTTGTTTTATAGTGACAAAAAACTGTTGGTAAATGTTTTCTCGGTAATTATGCAGTATACGGTTTTCTGCCATTTTTGATTTTTTATGAAAAATTCTATGGGGGCACCTATACTAGGGTCCCTAGGACCCCAAATCCGCCTGCGCCCGATTTTTTTTTAAGAGAGAAAAGGGTGCCCGGGGGGGGGGGGGGTTGTAATGTTTTTCTGATTGTTTTGGTTTGGGTTGGGTTGGACTGTGTTGGATTGGGTGGTTTTAGTGAAACAAAAATTAAAAAAAAAAAACAAAAAAAAAATAAAAAAAACAACCGGCGCAGGCGGATTTGGGGTCCTAGGGACTCTAGTAGGTGCCACCATAAAGAATTTTCCATAAAAAATCAAAAATGGCAGAAAACCGTATACTGCATAATTACCGTTTTTTCGCATTAATAATTAACTAGGTAGGAACTATTTAAAAAAAAAACATCGGGCAGTTCGGGAATTTCCTAGAAAATTTCAGTTATAAACAAAATATTAAATATAAATAAATTTGGCTCAAGATATTCTAGCATAATTAAAGGGGTAAAATTTTTGTTTAAGAAATTTTTATGCCAAGATTTTGTTCCCATTGTATAGCCTTCTTTCCAAACTTTCGATTTTTAGAATAAAACACTCAGTTTTCTCAAGTTTTCACTTTTTTTTAGCTTCAAAAAAGTACTGCAATAAAACCATTTTTCTCTGTTAAAATGAAAAATATTTAAAGCTGTTGAAGAGAGACAGCAGGCTATTAAAAAGTATTTTAGAGAAAGATGGAAATAATTTAAGGCAATTGTTTACTAAAAATTTCTGTTTTGTCATCTGTCTGTCATCTTGAGTGTTTTTTTTTAATCCAAAAAACGACAAAAATTGTAATTGTTTATCGTGTAAGTCATAAGGTGGTATTAATTTCTTTCAATTAAAGTTCTTTATAGTGTTTAAAATTACCAAAAAACGTGTATATAAGTGTATTTTAGCACATCTTAAAATAATTGAACAGGTATTTAACTAAATTATTTCAAGGTTCATCATGGTAGACGTTTCTATTTTGGAATGTGGCTGCTAAATATTTAAATTTGAAAGCAATTGTTGTTAGGGTTAAAATAAAAAAGCATATTTAAAGAAAATAAATACAATAAATACATATTACTATACTATATAATTAATATACTATACTATTATTATATTTATGATCATCAACTAATACAATATGTAATAAAATAATTTTTTCTGAAATATTTTTGCAATGCCTAAATGCGACACTAAATTTTTGTAAAAAAGGAACTTTTATCACACGCGTAAAATCTAATATATATTTGACAAAAAATGCACCATTACAGTGCGCCACTGGGGCAATTTTTGGCTCTACCATGATGAACCTTAAAATAATTTTTTTAAATATCCTAGATGTGCTAAAAAACACTTTAGGAGGACAGGTTTTTTGGTAAATTAAAAAACAGTTGCCTAAAAATATTTTCATCTTTCTCTGAAATACTTTCGACCGGGTCAGCAAATTAGGAACACCTTTCTTTTGGACGTGTTTCGCGTGGGTTCATCGAACTTCATTTGATTACCCGCGTCGCGCTGCAGGGGACACAGCCTCGTGCCGAGGCCGGGGGATCCCCGTCCCCGCCGAGGTTTCACAGGTGCGTTAGTTTACGATACAGGTCTTTCGTGCTACTTACTATTTTAATTGAATTGTCTCGTGAATTGTAATCGAAATAAAGTACAGAATGTCAACAAGGTGTTGTTCGTATTGGAACTTCCCCAACCATAAAAATAAAAACGAAGATGTTGCTTTTTTATTTTCCAATTAACGACATTGTAATATTGGAAAAATGGAAGAAACATTCGGGAAGCTTAAACATTCTTTGTAAAACCGAGGAAGAACTGAAAAATTTTGTCATTTATGAAAAACATTTTGCCCCAAATTTTATATTGTTCAGCAATGCAAAAAATGCAAAATCACGTCGATTGAAATTTATTTTGCAAGTTTTTTTTCCTGTTTTTTTTAGGAGTTTTTGATAAAGGTATTAAAAAAATAGTGTTTACAACTCGCGGCTAAACTCTGTTTTCTTTTACTCGGGTTTTTAAATAACAACGGACGTAAATAAAAACACTCTTTTAGCCACTTGTTGTAAAATAGTAGTTTTCACAACTAGTGGATAAAATAGTGCTTTTTTTACAAGCGTTGGTTGAAATAACGAACGCAGCAAGCAGTTATTTAAAAACGCGAGTAAAAAAAAGCACATCAGTTTATCCGCGAGTTGCTAACACTATTTTTTTAATTCCTTGATCAAGAAATCGAAGAAAAACAGGAAAATACTTTTAAAAATCTCGAACGAAGAGCACTTCTCGCAACACGCCATCTTTACACTATAAATCAAGGCGCTTCGCGCTTGTTCTTTAAAACCAAGCTTGCAAAAAACACGATTTAAAAACTATATTATTTTTTAAATTTTATCCATTTTTAACACGCTGTATTTCTATCCAGGCAACCCAACTCAAAATGCGAAATAAAATAATTAGTTGAAATCGACAATATTCTGGGCAGTAATGCTCACATGCTGTTTATTTTTTGTTGCCCACTTTCAATAACAAAATAATGGTAATTTTTTGGGATTTTTGTACTGCCAACTTAGTAAAATTTTAAATTTTGTAAGAGAAGGTCGAAAACATTACGCGGACCGGCATGGCTATTTTATATGTGGAAATTATTCTGAATGGTAGCAGAGGATATAATTTTAAAGTTTAACAAAATATTATGTTAAACCATTGTATAAAGAAGTATTATACAATGGTTAAACATTATTAAAGATACTTATAAAATAGTGTATATGCACCATGATTTTATGTCGAACTTAAAAATTCATAATGTGCCATTTACGGCTGTAGTAAACAGAGATTTGCCAAAATATTTTTTACTGTAATGCAATTTTTTAATAAAATCGTTCAAGTTAAAAAAAATATTTGTTTTATTTTTCACATATTCCTAATCAAAAAGAAACAAAATGCAAAATGTATAGGATGTGCCAGAAAAAAAACCGGTCCGATTTTAATAATATTAAGCTTTTTAAAAAGCCAAAGCTTCAAAATTTATAGGACCAATTTCAAACTCGACATTTCCTAAAAATCCAAGACGGCGAACCAATTTGAAAAATAGGTATTTTTAACCCCCCGTAGATATTTTTTTGTGTGGGAAACTGTAATAAATCTGAAACATCGGTTACGAAGCCACATTCTTTCGAAGCACATCGATGAAACATTTTAAAAATTCGGACAAGAAATAAGATTGAATAAAGTGTCTCAGAAAGTTTTTTCTAGGGGGGGTGAAATTTGGCTACTTTTTAAATAGGCCCGCCATTTTGGATTTTTACTAAATGTCAGTTCTATAAATTTTGAAGCCTGTGCCTTTTAAAAAGTGTAAACTTATTAAAATCGATCAATTTTTGAAAAAGTTATTGCTATTTAAACAAGTAGATTTTTTCTTAATAAGCATGATTTTGTAGGTACTCCGGTCTATTTAAAAATTGCAAACTTCCTTATTTCTTGTCCGAATTTTTAAAATGATATATATATATTCTTCTTCGCTTTCGCTTTAAAATAATGTGACTTCGTAACCGATTTTTTAGATTTATTACAGTGTCGCACACAAAAAAATATCTAGGGGGGTTAAAAATGCCTATTTTTTAAATAGGTCCACCATCTTGGATTTTTAGGAAATTTCAAGTTTGACATTCGTCTTGTAAATTTTGAAACCTTAGATTTCTAAAAAGTTTTATTTATATTTAGTATTTTAAAATCGGACAATTTCCTGCTTAGTTATAATCATTTTAAAAAGTGCAGTTGTTTTTTGGCACACCCTATATAATTTTTTCGCAACCTTTCCATTTCTAGCAATGCCTTATTATTACAAGGTTTCTTTCCTGTCAATTTTGTACAAGTTCTCTCCCAATTAACTCTGCATAAAAGTCCCAGTATAAAAGAAGTTCTGAATTTACCTCCTTTACACACCTCACACTCACACCCCCCACTTCCGATTTTTTTTCATAAAATTGTATTGTCACTAAAACCGCATGTTTGTATCTGTTTTCATTAAAAAGTTCTGAATTTACCCCCTTTACACTCCTCACCCACCCTCTACCTCCGTTTTTTTTCATAAAATTATATTGTCACCAGATCAAATCATAAATCTGAAAACCGCACTTTTGTATTTGTTTTCATTACAAAGCTCTGAATTTATCCTTTTCACACCCCTTAACTACCCACCCTACCCCCGATTTTGATTTATAAAATTGTATTGTCACCAGATTCAATAATAAATCTGAAAACCACATGTTCGTATCTGTTTTCATTTCAAAGTTCTGAATTTGCTCCCTTTAGACCACTTTACCCCCTTTACACCCCCCAATCACCCACTACCCTCCCTTTTTTCATAATATTGTATTGTCATCGGATCTACTTTGCTATGCCAAATTTCATTAAAATCGGTTCACGGGAAGTGTGTCAATGAATTTAGCCCCTTATTTTTAAACCTTAACCACCCCCTACCCACCAATTTTTTTTCATAATATTGTATTATCATCCGAACTACACTACTGTGCCAAATTTTATTAAAATCGGTTTACGGGAAGTGTGTCAAAAACGAATCGCAAAATTTGATAGTCAGGCAGACTGTAAAGTTAAATATAATCGTTTAATAATAATAAAAACTGTCTTGCTTCACTCAGCATATTCATGAATTTATATTATGATCTCTTTACCAGCTCCCATTCCCTTAGCAACAAGTTCATTCATTTACGCCACTGATAAACCGGTATTCAGCAAAGAATATTTATTGCGGTCTCCGCTAGCGCCCTCTAACAGTTACTCGGCAAAACAAAATTTTTGGTTTCCATACTTTCCGCAAGGTAAATGGGGGGCACCACTTGCCTGATCAGGGTTTATAACGAGTGGAAGTGCAACGGACTATTCTCACTTCCACTTATCAGTTACATATCTTAAGTATTTTCTATCTACGATATAACATAGTGTCAACATTTTGTAGAAGCGATGACAATGGGTATGGAGGCACCATGATTCTAGTTAACAAAAATGTTTTAAATGATTTTTACTTGGAACCAATTACAAAATATAATAATCTGCTAATAGAGCATATTTTTGAATTCTCTATATGTTTCCTTAAAAAATTAAATATGTATATTTTGTGTATTTATCGACCACCAGGTATTAATGTCATACAATTTTTAACAAATCTTGAACTTATTTTAATTGACTTATCTATTAATTCAAAAATAATTTTGTTTGGCGATTTAAATATTAATTATGATAATGAAGATAACTTAAAAATGCATGTAAAGTCTCCTACTAGAATAACTAATACATCTTGTACCAAAATTGATTATTTTTGCTCAAACTGTTTTCATGATGATATCATAAATTGTTATGTTATTTCAATTGAATTTTTAGACCATGAGGCGTTTGTGATTAACTTTCCTATTAAGCAAAATTTATCCATTTCAATTCCCCAAAAACAAGGCAGAATATTCAGCCACAAAAATTTTGAAACTTTTAAAACGAGTGTTTCCAATATTAACTACATTTTGAACAGGCTATTGAAGAGTTTCACCTACTTTTAAATCACTGCCTTAATGAATCCTTTCCTTTATGCAAAATGAGGAAGAGAAAGAAAAAGAAATATTGGATTACTAAGGGTATAAAAACATCTGCAAAAAACTTACGATCATTGTGTTACATTAAAAACCTTATTAATAATAGTTCTTTTACAGATTATATAAAAAGGTATAAAAAGATCTACCATAAAATTATTAAGGTTTCAAAACGGCACTTTTACGAAAACAAGTTAGAAAAGGCAAAAAACAAAACAAAGGAAGTATGGTCCATTGTTAATATATATATCATATATCAGACCTAGATCCAAACATCTTAAATGACCATTACTGCTCAGTTGCCAGTAAATTAACTGCTAATCTACACTCACGCCTTGACCCACTAGAAAATCTACAATATTTATTTGTTCAGGATGAGTTCACAATAGAACCTACAAGTGTGTCAGAATTTAAGGATGTATTTAAAGACATAAAAAATAAAAATACTTCAGGAGCTGATGAAATCACTGTAAAAATCTTTGAAAACTTAAACGACAATATTCTTGAAATTTTATCTCAAATAATAAATAAAAGCTTTTCTTCTGGTATATTTCCCAATTGTCTAAAAACCGATGTTGTAATACCACTACATAAGACAGGCCCTTATGATGATCCTGCTAATTTTAGACCCATATCTTTATTGCCGACTCTATCAAAAATAAATTTTTTAAAAAAACAAATAGTAAGCTTCCTCAAAAAACATAAAATTATAAATACTTCTCAATTTGGTTTTCAAGACTCTCTTAGCACTAATTATGCCATTTTTTCATTTTTGGAAAGCTTATATTTAAGTCTAAATGACAAAGAATATGCAGCGGCCGTCTTTTGCGATTTTTCCAAGGCCTTTGATTGTGTCAATCTCCAACTTTTAGCAAAACAAATTATACATTTATGGTTTTAGAGGAATATCTCTGTCATATGTGGGAAATCAAAAGTCTGAGTTAAAGCCAATAAAGTATGGTGTTCCTCAGGGTTCGGTCCTTGGGCCCATTCTTTTCATCCTTTACATTAATGACCTCGCTAAAGTACAAATCCGAGGAAAACTTACTAACTTTGCTGATGATGCAACACTAAAGTGGAGTGATAAATGTCGGGAAAGTTTAGAAAGAATGGTTGCTGAGGATATATTAAAAATTAAAGAATGGTGTGATTCGAATTATTTATGTTTTAATATTCAAAAAACAAAAGTTTTGAGTTTTAGATTTAATATTTCTGATGTACACTTGGAGGGTGGTACTATTAAAACTGATCAAAATATAAAATTTTTAGGCATATATATTGACAATCAATTAAAATTTTATCAACATATAATTAACCTAAATAAAAAACTATCATCAGGATGTTTTGCAGTCAGGAAAACTTTTAATGAACTCGGTTCAAAGACGGTAAAAGACACCTATTATGCATTAATAGAGTCAAATTTAAGGTACGGAATTGCTTTGTGGGGTTACTGCAATAAACATTTATTTAGATCCGTCTTTGTATTGCAGAAGCGAGCTGTTAGGTCTGTCTGTGGGTCAGGTATAAGGGAACACTGCAAGCCTCTATTTCTTAGGAAAAAAATTCTTACTTTAGCTTGCCTTTTTATACTTGAAACAGTTTGTTTAATATACAAAAAAACATAGAGATTTAACTGCTTCGCATACCTATAACACACGATCCCGTGACAATATTCCTCTTCCAATTCCCAGATATGCATACACTCAACATTCTGTGATATATGACGGCCTCAAAATGTATAACACACTCCCAGAAAATTGCAAAACAATTAATTCCTATAAATTATTCCGTAGATCAGTTAAAGACTTTTTAATCACTAAAGCCTATTATTATGTTCAGGAATATTTTGATGAAATATTTTAGGCAGCAGCCAGTAGTAGGGATTTTACACCTTCATTAAAAATGTTTTAAAATTATGTGTAGGTATTGTATTTTTTGTTAGATCATGTTTGTGTAATTCAAAAATTATATTATTTTTTATTATTTTAATCGAGACAATTTTGATTAAGTCAATTTTAGACTTTACAGTAATTATTGATAGCTAATACGTAGATAGATACTATACTTTTTTTTCTTTTGTTGTTGTTTTGTTTGCTTTTATTAGTTTAAGATAGCTTTGTCTATAAAAATCTTTGTATTTTTCGACAATAAAGCATATTGAATTGAATTGAATTAAATTATGCCGACGCCCACTTTATCTTATAGTCGGCATTATGCCAACGCAAACCTTATCTGCTTTAGGGCCGATGATGGTCCGATTGGAACTTTGTTTAATTGGGCGAGAATCGGCAACTGACGATGATCCGATTACGTCACCTTCAAATTTTTAAACTGCTTAATAGTTTCTTCCTAGTATCGTTGTATGTTCCCTGTACAGTGGAAGATAATATTATATATATATATAATGAACAAAGATATTTCAAAACTAGAACGCGGAATTGACAAGATGGTGGTACTTCTTTACAAGAATCACCTCTTCTGCCACTTAAACCATCCCGACTGGTTAAGCACCCGCGTTATCGAAACTTTGTATTTTGTCAATCACCGACGTCAGGCCGCTTTGAGAGGCTGATGTGGGGCCTTTATATCCACCCATTATCGGACCTTTGTGGTTTGTCCTTGTCGGGCCGCTTTAAGCTACCATCGACGGACCTTCGTCAATCGCCGACGTTGGACCGCTTTAGGAAACCAATGTCGGACTTGAATAGTTTACCGATGTCGGGCCGAGACCAGCTTGCCTACGTTAGATCGACCAAATTAAGCAGCTTTATGGGCAACTTTATGGTCGGTACCATGTGGTTAAACCATATCGGACCTTAATTGTACGGCGACGGTATAACGATTTCAGCAACGCTGCGCCGGCAAACATACATTGGGCCTACATCGCAAAGCGGACAAAAAATACTGCTGGTCTGATGTCGTAAATCGACGTCGTGCCGATGAAGGCAAATTCGGCAATCGACATCGGGCTGACGAAGGCCCGAGGGATCCGTGTTTGCTGGGTACATTGTCCTGATGACATCCAATTTTTTGGCAGGGTGTGTAGGACCGATAACATTAAGCAGCGTGTGGCCTCACGATCAAGAAATCATAAACATTGATAATTCCTATAATGTGGTTCTATTTATACGGGCCCGTTGCATCGGTGGTTGCTTGACGCGTCCCACCATTGGCCTGCTCAGGCGGCACGACGTTGGTGATTTACGAAGGCAACATCTGACGTATGTAAAATCTCACTCAATCCAACGTCGTCGGCCTGACATACAACTGAAATGTTTTTTGGTACCTAAACACCAAATAGATCAAATTGCATTCGGATCACGCACCGTAGCGTCGGTCCTAAACCAGATAGAGTTGACGTCGGCATAAAGTCGACCATGTTAAATCTGACCTCCATCAGTTGCCGATTATTGACCGAAAATTGCAATCGGTCTAACATTATGCCAACACAACATTGACTTTATTGTTGGACGACGATTTCTGTTTGTTTTAGGATGGAATCGACACCCAATTTATCTGCTTTTAACTTTTAAAATTTTAACCTTTTCCCCCTACTCCCTTTTAAACTACGACTCTATCTTCGCAGATTCCCTACCCATCAAACACAAATCATCGGCATTGAATCGGGCCCAAGTGTGTCGTCATCGGCGACTACACTCTGGCCCGATGTTGGTCAGATTGCGATTTTCAGTTTTCGGTCAATAATCGGCAACTGACGGAGGTCCACATTACTACAGTCGACTTTATGCCGACACCACTTTAGGACCGACGATGGTCCGATTGGAACTTTGTTCAATCGGTCGAAAATCGGCAACTGACCATGGCCCGATTTACTATAGTCGACATTATGCTGAAGCTCACTTTATTTGCTTTAGGGCCGACGACGGTCCGATTGGAACTTTGTTTAATCGGACGAGAATCGGCAACTGACGATGGCCCAATTTACTATAGTCGACATTATGCCAACGCAAACCTTATCTGCGTTAGGGCCGATGATGGTCAGATAGGAACTTTCTTTAATCGGTCAAGAATCGGCAACTGACGATGGCCCGATTTACTATAGTCAACTTTATGCCGACGCCTACTTTATCTGCTTTAGTGCCGACGACGGTCCGATTGGAACTTTATTTAATCGGACGAAAATCGGCAACTGACGATGGCCCGATTTACTATAGTCGACATTATTCCAACGCAAACCTTATCTGCTTTAGGGCCGATGATGGTCCGATTGGAACTTTCTTTAATCGGTCGAGAATCGGCAACTGACGATGGCTTGTTTTGCTATAGTGGACTTTATGCCGACGACCACTTTATCTGCTTTAGGGCCGACGATGGTCCGATTGGAACTTCATTTGATTGGTCGAGAATCGGCAACCGACGATGGTCCAATTACGTCACCTTATAATTTTTAAACTGCTTAGTAGTTTCTTCCTAGTATGTAAAGATGGCGCTAATGTCACTATGTTCCCTGTACAGTGGAAGATAATATTATATATATAATGAGCAAAGATATTTCAAAACTATAATGCGGACTTGAGAATATGGTGGTACTTCTCTACAAGAATCACCTCTTCTGCCACTTAAACCAGCCTGACTGGTTAAGCACCCGCATTATCGAAACTTTGTAGTTTTCCAATGTCGGGCCGCTTTAAGCTACCACTGACGAACCTCCGTCAATCGTCGACGTTGGACCACTTTAGGAAACCAATGTCGGACTTGAATAGTTTACCGATGTCGGGCCGAGACTACGTGCCTACGTTAGACAGGCCAAATTAAGCAGTTATGGGCGGATAGTCGGTACCATGTGGTTAAACCATATCGGACCTTAATCGTACGGCGACGGTATCCTGATGTCAGCAAAAAGTAAAATTTACCATTGGTCCGATGACGGGCCATAGTCTAACGCTGTATCGGCAAACATACATTGGGCCTACATTGCAAAGCGGACAAAAAATACTGCTGGTCCGATGTCGTAAATCGACGTCGTGCCGATGACGACAAATTCGGCAATCGACGTCGGACCGACGAAGGCCCGAGGGAACCTTGTTTGCTGGGTACTATAACATTTCCAAACTACGACATTATTATTGCAGATGTTTCTAAAAAAATACAGTTTTTTTGAATTCCGTGACCTCAAATTAGATAGAATTAACACCCATATTACTTGTATAGAACTTTTGACATTTTTTACCTTTTTCCTCCCCACTTTAACTAAACTCTCGAAACTTCGACTCAGTCTGTGAAAAACGTGTCGTTGTAATTAAGCTAAATTTGATGATGATCTGTGCACAAGGACTACTATTTAATACACTATTTGCTTTTGAAAAATGTTAAGTGTAAGGCCAAGCTCACTCTCTATATCTTTTGAGTGGTTTCTTTTTTTTTGATGACTGCGCAAAAGTTGCTTAATCTTATTGAACCATAAAAAGATAAAAAATTGAGTGGGGGAGGCAGCTTCACTTACCTGGGAAGAGTCCTACAATTACTTTTTGGGCGTGGAAATTTACAATAATAGTATGTTTTTCACTCAGTTTTATATACCTATCTATAATACCTCATTTAAAAACACTGTGACCAGACAATGAGCTGATTAGTTTTTCTTGGGGGTGGAGGGGTGAAAAGAGAGTAGGAAAGGGGGGGGGTCGTAATTTTTTTATTAATTAACTCACGAACCGTATAGCAACACAATGTTTGTGTTATAAGCTGGAGGTAATTTTTTACGGTGGGAAAACGGTCATAAATCAAAAACGTAATTTTTTTGAAAAGTTCAAATTTTTTAAAATGAACTTACGATGCTAGTAGAATTTATTTATGTTAAATATATGTTTTTAAGATACCGGCCTAATCTGCAGGAGCAAACATCTGTAGCAGGAGAAGCTCTATAATGCTGTAGTAGACCCCTCCCTTATAAGCCCTTTTTGTTCGCTCTTCTATTCTCTTTTGTGCCGGCGTTTTATCGACGACGACATACCGTCGAGAGCGAAAGCATCAAACAGCTGCTTTAACTCCTGCAAACGGCAGCAGCATTCTCAACCTTATCGCATCTCAGTTTAGTTTTATTGCTGCTCGTTTGTTTTTCACCTTTATTGTTTATTTACGTTTGTAAGCCGGGGTTTTTGGTGTGTTGACTTTACGCGAGTTAATTTGTTTAAAATTTTAATTAGTCGGTTTGTTTAATTTAATTTTCCGCGAATTGATACTTATTTGGACCAAAATGATGCTTTTTGGTTTTTTGAATTTCTAGTTTTATCGCGATTGCGCCGGTGTTCGCTTGAGAGGGCAGAATTAGATTTGGGAACACAATTAATTGGAGCATAAAAGGTAAGTCTTTTAATGTTTATTACTTTAATAACATTAGCGCACCCAGGAATTGATTTCGGGGGAGGGGGATAAATAATAAAAAAAAAATAATTTGAAGTAAAAATGTGACCATATCCAGGCTTCTCGGGGGGGGGGGGGGGTAATCCCAACCCCCTACTGTATATAATGGCCAAGAATCGCAAAAAACTCAATACGTATTGAAAAGATTGTGTTCTTTTTCTTTCATAGAGCATGTTCTCTGTCCCGACAAAGAGCGTTATATATAAAAGAACAAGATGCTTGATTTTTGATATGTATTGAATACGATGTGAAAACATACCAAAAAAAATTACTTAAAAAACAAAGAAAATAAAATAATAATAAATATTTATAAAATTACACATTAAGATTTCTGAAAATAATTGCCCTGTCACCCCCCCCCCCCCCCTCCTAAGAAACTATATCCGCCCCTGATTGTTGCAAAGCAATAAAAGTTGAATGTTTAAAAAATAAATAAAATGTATTATTATTGTTTTCTTCAATCGCTTAAAAAAACAAAAGTAAACTTTTTTAAAAAAAGCAAATATAAACAAAATTGCATAGTAAATGGTTTAACATATTTTTATGATTTTTACGTAACTATATATGTATCTACTTTAATCAAAATAATAGAGGCCTTTAAAACCAAAAAATATTAGAGAAAATATGTCTGAAGGGTTCAAAATCTTGCTGTGTAAAACATTGGTTTCTGTGAAAACTCAAATGACGAATAAGAGATAGACACTGAGAAAAAAATTACGTAAAAAATAATGAAAGAATTGGCATAGTAAATAAAAATATAAAAAATGGCATTACTTTTGTTATATGCACGTGTCTGCAAAAATACTATTTTTTTCCAAATGACTGCTTTGGCAGTATTATAGACATCGTCAAATACAGTTTATAAAATTAAATATACACAAATGTCTTAAAAGTACCAGTAAAAGTAAGTTAAAAAAACAAAATATTCATATTATTAATGTATTTTAAAATTCTAGTTCTGAGACAAGACTTTTGTCATCTTAAATTAAAAAGTATACAAATATCAATAAATATTTCTAATAAGGAACATATACCATATTTTAATCTAAATATTAATTTAAAATTTAAATTATCCCAAACTACTCAAAATAATCATTTATTGTATAAAGTATAAAGACATTTTCCTACAAGATATTTATGTACTTCTTTTTTAAATGTTTTAAAATCAGTTACAAGTATAAAATGCGCCCGGAAGTTCGTTATAAAGTTGAACAGGCCTCTAAGTGACAAACAAGTCCGGTAAGCTCTTTATAGCGCTTTGATTAAATGAAGAAGGGGTGTTCTCTCTCTACGGCAGAAGCTAACTTTATTGATACAATATTATATAATATATACATATACAATATACCACAGTGAAACTCCACACGTCTGTATTTATGTTAGACCTTAATAAAACGAAACAAAGGTAAGGAAAATATTGCAGCAATTCAAACATTTTAAATTTAAACTTTTTTATAATTTTAAATATTTTCATCTGAAACCCTAAAATACTTAGAGAAAGATAACTTTGAGTATTATTTTTCTAATAGCCAAAAGATTGCCTTTATGTTAAACCCTACATATATACCATACCAATTTTATGAAAAATTGAAGTGCTGTTTTCTCTCCAAACTAAAAAATGTGTTTTTAGATAAAAAAAAATAGGATATCTTTCTGTGCCTGTATTCTAAAACACACCTTATGTTGTGGGCCGCAAATAGAAATAAAGAGTTTTATTATTTTCACATAATTTATGATCGATTACTGATTGATTGATCGATCGAAAACAATAGGATTTTTTTATTAGAGTTAATAAAAAAGTGTCGCTTATCGCGTTGCAAATTATGCAAAATTTGTATCGGCAGAATTTAAAAGAGTTTTTTAAACAAGGGTCCGAACAAAATTTAAAAAAAAACTATTTTCTCACTCAACAGAAATATGAAATAAGTAAAGTAAAGTATTTTATTGATGTTAATATACATTAAGCATTTACACACGTCAAAAAAAAAACATTTAGGTCATTATTGTATCATACATACTTAATTAATACAGAGTGTTATATTTTAATTAACTATCATTTATGTAAAATGTCAACATATACAATATAAGAAGAAATACAAAATTTCACTATCATTTACATAAAATTTCAACATACAATATAAGAAAAAATATAGAATTACAAACTGCATATATGAAAATGTAAAAGTTAAAATAAATAAAAAATTTAAAAACAGTTAAATTTTATATATGTTTAAAAAGACAAACAAAAGTTTATTATACTGGACATAAAACAACACATTTGGCAACATTTTAAGGTGAGGACAAATAAATAAAATCTAACACTCTTGTACAGTTGTTACAGTTAAAATAAATAAAAAAATTAAAAATAGTTAAATTTTATAGATGTTTAAAAAGACAAACAAAAGTTTATTAAACTGGACATAAAACAACACATTTGGCAACATTTTAAGGTGAGGAAAAATAAATAAAATCTTACACTCTTGTACACTATAAAATGCTTTAGATAAAAAATGTCCATATATTCGTAATTAATTGTATTTTAACACATAGTCCGAAGGTATAAATTTTTATTAACTCGGCAGTGGTCGCCGCGGGTCATGATGACCTGCAAGCTTTTGCTTTCCTTGCCACAACTGATAAGTTAATATAAAGCGCTCGCCCTCTGGGTACCTTCGTTCCTAGCCTCCACTTAATTGAAATTTCTGTACTTATCGATGTTTTACCACAATTTAGTAAATATTAACTTAAAAAAAATAAACAATTTTTTTTATTTACATTACAAGTGTACAGCGCAAATTCTTCAGATACTTGAACTACAATTTTTTTAATAACTAGGAATTTCATTATGCGAACGTCTGCTCACAACTAAATATGTCAACCCTTTCCTGCAGAAGAAAGTAAAGAGACCTAAAAACGATTTACAAAATCCTTAACTCTAACATTGACTGTCCATATCCCAAATTGGTTTACATGTCCCCTTTTGCAACACTCGCACAGCTTAAACTTCCCACTAGCAATTCCACAGAACCAATTATGGATTTCACTCTTTCTGAGTATGCTTGATTTCTTTGGGTCATTTTCGAGGACTGTCAGTGGTCTTTCTTCGTGAGTGTATTAGTTTATTTTCATTATCACTTTTATCTTACCATGATATTTACTTATAGAGTTTCTTATGTTACCTATTCTTAAATTTGAACTTGTTATTTGTTAATTAACAACATGTCCTTTTTTTAAATAATGGGCTTGACCCGTCAATAAATAGGGACTTATCGGTAGATAAAGTCGGCATAGCCTGACTTTAATAAAGACGGCACTATTTTTGACAATTCCGCACGGTGTTTAAAAGGATTCTGACATTGTTGTTGTCTAAATATGTCACCTTTGCTATCAAAATAATGTCGACTTTCATAATGTTTGTGCCTGTCTTTAATAAAGTACGACATTACCTTTAATTTGTCAACTTTAAGAATGGCACCATATGAGCATGTTTAGATGACATGTTTATATGACAAAAATGTCAGAAACCTTTCAACCTTTGCGCTAAACTGTCAGAAATAGTGCCGAATCAGGCTATGCCGACTTTGTGTACCGATAAGTCCCTAATAAATACATTTGCGAACGTTACCGGGTTAAATACAGAGGGTTTTTTTGATTTATCGTATAAAATTTTGAATATTTTTTTTTGTTCGTTGTTGCATTCTATGCTGTCACAAATCTTTTACCGTACCATCTATTGCACGAACTTATAAGACATTTAAAACCTTTTGGTGTGTTGATTAATGAGTGGAGTGAATGATTAAAACCAAGTCACTGTTTAAAATGGGTTCAGACTCACAAAAGCACTCGATACAAATACACACAACACAAAATAAAAAATCGGATACTTTTTGAAAAACAAACTTTTATTTAGACTGTGTATATTTTTTTCAAAGGTTGATTTTCTATGAATATAATTTATCTATTTTAGTATATGCAGCGGTCCGTGTTCCTCAACAAGCCGCAACTTTGTTCGGACACTTCTCATAAGGGTCTGGGCGGTGACAATATTAATTTCTCTGCACTTGATTAAAATTCTGCGGCGCAGTTGGCCTTCATTTTGAGCAGTCCAGGCTCCGGCGTACACTTCCCTTGTCAAGCGGGCCAAAAAGTCTTCAATGGAGCGAGCCTGGGGCAAATTAGGGGGATTATCATTTTTTGGTACATATGGAATATTATGCTCTTGAAACCAAATGCCAGGTCAGGCCAAAACATAATTTCGTCTCCTTCATGATGTTCTTTTGAATTGAGTTTCACTAGGCAGTTATCAATATAACTGCTAGTTAATGCTTCGCCCGTACATATATGGTCTTGCTATACCCCTTTCGCAAATTGCACACCACACTAAAATTTTCTTTTAATTTTACGTTGTCCGGAGTCTTCTCTATATTATCGGTGTAAAATTCTTGATTGCCTGGAATTTCTACGTTTTCAAAAGTGAAGTACTTTTCATCGTAAATTATGATGGATTTGTTGTTCGCGGTATCCGAGCAAGCTGATTAGGGGTGTATTTTGGACATTTTTGCCTTTTGCGGTATTTTTGACCATTTCTGCTCAAAATTCTACAAATAGTAATTTTTGAAGTTTGTTTTCTTCTCGCTAGCTTCCTTACAGACACCCCGACCTTGTTTTTAGCCAACCTTACCACTCTGTTGCACTGAGGGGGGGTGAAAATCCTTGGACTTCCACTTTTCGGAAGGTTCATACAAGGAATACCCTGTTCGAATTCCAATATGGTTCGATAAATGGTTCTCCTGGATATATCTTGGTGTTGAGAGATTCGCACTATTTCAGCTTTGGGCATTTGCCCAACCAAATTATAAATAGATTTCCAATTTGTAAGACCTTTTTTACAAACTGAATTAAAACATAAATATGTCAAATTGAAACCTAAAAAACAAGGAAACTTTTGTTATCAAAGCCAACTTGGTAAGTAACTTAGGTATTTCTTTTGAGCTCCTTGAACTTTGTGCCAAAACTTATGAGACACCCCCGTTATGACCATACATATGTAATTCAACAAGAAATATCAGTTGTCTATTTTGTTGAAAAAAAGGAGTAAATCTCTTGACCAACACTTTGGTCTTAATTCTTTATATAAATGTAGGGATGACACAACTCTATTATAATCAGTGGGTTTAGGATTATTATTAGAGATATAATCTGAATTTCCAACAATTTTTTCAATTAAAAACTATTTTTGGTGCAAAGATGGCTACTCGTGTTTGGTTCAAATTTACAGAAGAGAAACTACTCGCTGTAATACAAACTTGTACGTTATCTCAGCCCAGCAAGATACATGCTTAATGTAAATGGTTTTTTTATATATTTTATTACTTAATGCCTAATAGGAACAAAAACAACATTTATTTTTTTAGGTACCTTTTCCCTAATATATAGATACTTCAAAATTGTTAAAAATCAAGATTTTTACATCCTATCTTTAAAATACAAAAAAAAAATATGTTTTTTTAGTTGTCTATCACAAAAACACTTTTTAAGGGGCTAGTCTATAATTTAGTTAGAAATTGTTACATAGGATTTCAAAATTCTATACAAAGCGAGTAAAAAAAAGAAGTTTCAAAAGCTCCAATGTTTATGTTAAGTGCATGTTATCTAAAATTTATTAATGCAATAATTTTGGTTAATAAACTTCAAAACCAAGCTTATGCGTATTATTAGTCATTAAAAAAAATTATATATTTAGTAATGCTCTAATCAAATTTTGTAAATGTCTCTCTCAAAAACCCATTTTTTTTCTAAATTTACGCAAAATGTGTATTGATATATTGTTATTTTCCCTATAACTAAAAAAAATTTACCTGCCGATTTTTGTCTAAGGGATATTTCTTGATCTTATGGGAAGATAAGAAATTTTTAATTAGACTTTACATTTGCGCGTTTAGGTAAAATGATATGCTACTTTAAAATTCTATACAGGGCGAGTAAAAGAAAAGAGAAAGTTTCAAAAAACTCCAATGTTTATGTTAAGCGCATGTTATCTAAAATTTATTAATCCAATAATTTTGGTTAATAAACTTCAAAACCAAGCTTATGTGTTTTATTGGACATCAAAAATAACTGAGTATTGCCCTGTTCAATGCAGCAATTTATTCAAATATTGTACATTTTTATTACGTTGGGCCACTTCATATCAAAAACCAATTTTTTTATTTTTTCTAAGTTTATGTGAAATGTGTATTGATATATTGTTATTTTCTTTGTAATATAGTTTTGGAGCTAGGGCAAGAAAAGAATGTTTTAATTAGACTTTACCTTTGCGCGATTAGGTAAAATGATATGCAAAGTGTGCCATCTATTACGTACCTAAAAACATTTAACAAGATTTTCTTTTTTTTATCGTCGCATGGACATGTTTTCAGATTTTTGGCGGATGTAAGTATCAGGATCCAGTAAATATCAAGAAATTCAAATATTTAAAAAATAAAGTAGCCAAAAGTCTACTTACTTTATTATACTGAATAACTTATGTGGTGGGGGGGTGAAGTTATCTCTGGTGCTAAAAAAAAGCTAGCCACTAATGGCCCGCTAAGAAAATCATAACTTTTGCAATTTAATTTTCATGTTAAGTTAACAAGTTGCAGGGCTGCATTTAAAAAGGCATAACTCCAAAACTAATAATATATGCATTTTGAGTTTAGGCCTCAGAAGTATTTACGTATAGATAATTACTCTGGCCAAGTTACATCAAAATAAAAAAAAAATATTTCTGCTATACACGGGGATAAATAATGTTAAAATTAAAAAATATTCCATTTTTTCATCATTTTTTTTTATAGGAATGTTGTCCCTAAGACTTGTTTTAAACGGTTTTATGCCAAATATAAAATATTAATACATTTTAGTAGCTTTAAACCATCACAACCCAGCAAATACGGTTCCCTCGGGCCTTCATCGGCCCGATGTCGATTGCCGAATTTGTCGTCATCGGCATCACATCGGACCAGCAGTATTTTTTGTCCGCTTTGCGATGTAGGCCCAATGTATGTTTGCCGACGCAACGTTATACTGTAGGCCGCCGTCGGACCAATGGTAAATTTCGGGGTGGTTTAAGTGACGGAAGAGGTGATTCTTGTAGAGAAGTACCACCTTCTTGTCAAGTCCGCATTCTAGTTTTTAAATATCTTTGCTCGTTATATATCGAACAAAAATCTCTATAGGACATCGTCGGTCCTAAAGCAGATAGAGTGCGTTTCGGCATAAAGTCGACTATAGTAAATCGGGCCATCAACAGTTGCCGATTCACGACCGATTAAACAAAGTTCTAATCGGACCATCATCGGCCCTAAAGCAGCTAAGGTTTGCGTTGGCATAATATCGACTATAGTAAATCGGGCCATCGTCAGTTCCCGATTCTCGTCCGATTAAACAAAGTTCCAATCGGACCGTCGTCGGCCCTAAAGCAGATAAAGTGGGCGTCGGCATAAAGTCGACTATAGTAAATCGGGACATCGTCAGATGCCGATTTTCTACCGATTAAACAGAGTTCCAATCGGACCATCGTCGGTCCGAAAGTGGTGTCTGCATAAAGTCGACTGTACTGTGTCCAACATCGGGCCAGCGTGTAGTCGCCGATGCCGACACACTGCCGACGTTGTCGACATGCCCCGATTCAATGCCGACAATTAGTGTTTGCTGGGAAAATATACATATCGTTTTAGCAAAAACGACGCGACATTTTTTCTAAAAGGCTAAAAGTTAGGTTGGTTTTTGA
Organism: Oxystoma pomonae; assembly: GCA_963921995.1. Lineage (NCBI taxonomy): Eukaryota > Metazoa > Arthropoda > Insecta > Coleoptera > Brentidae > Oxystoma > Oxystoma pomonae. The sequence goes on from OY998167.1 coordinate 64,838,445, forward strand.
ATAAATTGGTATATTTAAATGTATTTTTTTTATATTTTAATAAATAGTAGGGATATTCTGAAATTTAATATTTTTGTCGAGCCCTGTATTGTGAGACTTAACTTGAGGAACGTAATAAAGTGACCTTCATTGCCTAACTAAATAGGCGTAGAATTCAAAAATCTTGGATTTTAGACAAAAATAAAAACTATTTAATTTTATACTTTGTAGTGTGCTTTCCTAATATTTTTCGGCTTTCTTATAGATTTTTACGGTTTTATCGTAAATGTGGAGGGGCCGGATTAGAGATCTTCTAAATCAAATAAAAAAAAATAACAATGAAGTCTTTTAGAAATTATGGTCAAACGAACGACTAAAAAAATCGCGTTGCATTTATAACCTCGTCTTTTTTTGAAGTAGGTTAACAAAAATGGCTTTTTATCAAGGTAAATTTCTTGGGTTCAAACCCCGCGCAGTCCTAAACACTTTCTAAAGTATTCGGCCTTAGATAAAACTTTTAATAGGCTAAAAAACCAGGGAAGAGTGTAGTAGGTAACTTGCAGGTCCTACCCCTCTATTCCCGCCGGTAACCAGGCCTGATGGGGTCGGTATCCCGTGGAGGCGGCCCTATTTACACAACCCCCAAGTCGGTAGACTACTCCCGTCCGATTAATTTAATAGTGCCTACGGGACTCAAAAAAAAGACGGTAAACAAAGAAGAACAACAACAACAATCAAGGTAATTTATTTAAGTAAAGGTATAAATATATAGGTCTAAAAACTCATTTTAAACTAAAATTCTTCGTACTGGTTTGTGTTTTTTTAGCTCTACATTGGCGGTGGGTAATTAGTCGTTTTCGAAAAGAAAAAATAAATAAATTTTAATGACACCCAGTTCGAGATTGCTAGGTTAGCATCCGAGCCAAGGTTTCGATTATATGTGACTTAAATCGTGGTATGACAACTAAAAGAGAAGTTTCGGTTTTAATTCCATATAGCAAGTAGGTAATAAGAAATAGCAAAAAAAATGGTGCCAGCAGGCACGTATCCATAAATCCATCCAATCCATAAAATCTTTAAAAAAGGTTTTTTTCAAATTTTTTCAATTTTTTTTTTGTTGAAAATGCAATTATCTATGTTAATGTGAAAACCGCGTGTCGTTAGCTGCTACGCTTCGTGAGTTACAAATTTTTAAAAAGTGTAATCCCCCCTCCTACCCTCTTGTTAACCCCCCACCCCATCAAAAACTAATCAGCTCTGCATCTGATGACAAAGAATTTTTGTGCCAAATTTGATAGGAATCGGTGTCGCGGTTTTTGAGTTATTGTGTTTCCAAAATTTTGTATTTAGGTCTTTTTTGGCCCAATAAACTCATTTGTAGTGAAAATAAAAAACTGTTTTTGCCGATCCCAATAGCCTCCATACCATGTATGGATGGCTAAATAATTGGATCCCACACGGATCTAGCTTCCAACCCATTTTTTTTTGTTGTCAACAAAATATATTAAAAACCAAAGCCTTGACATCGGCCTCTACTAATGGGATTCGATAATAAAAACTTTAAAAAATTAACCGACTTCAAAAAGTTGGGTTTGGCGTAAAAATTAAAATTATTTTATTTTATACTATTTAGTGTATTTTTTCGTAGTTTAATTTTTTTTAAGGTTTAATTTTTAGTGGCAAAAGACCTAATGAACCTTTTTGGCTTTTATAATACCTATACCTTTAACAAGTAAAGATTTTTTTAGTTTTTCAGGAAAAGTGGTGGGGGAAGCATGTTTTATGTACATATAATAAATGTAGAAAAAACATTTCTGTACATTAAATATGTTTTAAAATTCTTGGTGGCTTCTAACCAAACGCTTTAGATAAAAAAATCCAGTTTTTAGAATTTTTGTCTGTCCGTCTGTCTATCTGTTTGTTTCATCATAACGCTAAAACTACTGAACCGATTTTGATGGGACTTTCTCTGCTGCATTCCTTGGAATCCTAGGGATTACATAGACTTTTTAGCTAAATCGTTTCACGGAAACAAAAGTTATGACCATTTAAAGCAAGAAAAACGAATAAAACCCTAGGCGAAGCTGAGGGGTCTTCAGCTAGTTATAATAATAAAACTGGACCAACCCTCCTGAATAAGTAAAAAATAATTATGAAAAGCGGTTGAACAGTTTATTTCCTATTGTTTCCAATATTTGTACATCACTTATCTGTATTTTTATGATTATAATATGTTTACCGTGTTGAATGTAATACTATGGTCTAAAAACGTGCTTTAATTTTTCTTCTTATTCGTTTTTAAATTCATACATTTTCTTGTTAAATAGGTGCCCGCTTTGACAGTACACCATATACTTAATTTGTTTCTCAAGAAATTTAAATACATTTCAGGGTAACTTTACACGTCTGTAGCCTGGTGTTTATAAGAACACTCAAAATATTAGTTAGATCTTAACTGTCTTAACATCGGTAGTAATTCTACTTGGAAAGTGGTGATCGATTCAAAATGGTAAAAAAATGTACCCCGATTTCCAAAATATTTTATATTCGGTTATAACGACATATTACGACCAAATCTTGAGGTCCCGACTAGTTTTCATAGGAATCTATGTATTGAAAAACCGACACTATATAACGTCATCGCTTATAACAACATATCGATTATAACGACGAAAATGCGCCGAGTAGTTTTGGGGAAAAATATCATATATAACGACGTGACGGAGCGAAACTGCTGCATTACTGAGGCTGCCTGCTGTTTAATTATCTTGATATAAAATTTAGTTGACATTTAGCTATCATGCGACGTTAAGATTTTTGCGATTTCACGTTTCTTCTCAGTTAAAGAAAATTAATAATGTACCGATCAAAACTAAAAGCCATTTTGAAAGAAAAAACACCAGAAAAAATGGGGACGGAATATGAAGTCCAACGCATGAAACAAAAGAAAATAACAGATTCGTCCACTTGTATTTTATAAATACATTTATTATTGAATCGGTAGGTATGCTAATACAACAATAAAATATTGGTGATTTTTTTTTACTTTTTTTTTGTAAATTGCATTTAACGACTATCATATATAACGACAAAAATTTTCAATCCCTTTAAGGTCGGTATAATCGATTGCTACTGTATCTTTGTCCCGTTTGAAGAACTTTAAATCAACCGTCTCAGGGGCGGAGAAAATATAGGTAGTTTTTATAAAAAATACCTACCAAAGATCATCTAGAATATGTAAATATCATATATTTTTTAAAAATCATTAGATAAACTAACATATTTTAAAAGTCGAATTTACATATCATTAATGAAAAAAAAATGTTATGGCCTTTCTAGTTTTAGATTCAAAAATAATCCGAAGTTACTTACCGCATATTAAAATTTAAAAAAAATTATTTTATATAACTTTGCATAACAGTATTTTTTAGACTATTTATCTATTTTATATCTGTTTTAGTTTGTTAGTGATGAAGATCGTAATTACTGTAAAAGCACTGAACTAAATTTATACTGTACACTAGTATACTAAATGTTAATCTGTTTACCGATTAATTTGTATATACATATTTGCTACAAGCTAGATAATTTTTTTGGTCTCTAGTCCTGGAGGTCCTTAGTCAAAGGCCAACATTTTTGGTATGCCTGCATCCAACAGGTCGCGCGTCGTTAGATTTCATATGTACACTTCTGTCCACATAAAACTGGTACAGCAGAAGGTAGCTGAAAATACGATTTTTTATATTTTCCTATGTGCAACACTGACTTTTTGACGTTGTAATTTTAGGTCATATTTTTCGCCTATATAAACTTTTTATAAGGAGATTGTATATTTTATATTAATTCAAAATATAAGGCCACTAAAAATAAAAACCACGTATCAAAAAAGCAGAAATTTTTTATTAGCTAAACAAAAGCTACACAGTAATTGGTCTATTCGACTAGCTGATTATGAAAAAAGCAAGTCTACGATAGTAATCATAATTAATCGATATCAAAAAGAAGGAACTCTCCCTCGAAAGGAAGACACCGGTTTGACGAAAGTTATGAAAAAAATAAAATTAAAAAAAACAATAACAAAATTAAAAACATATAAACAAATACTTATTTTTAATAGCGCATCATTGCACCGTTGGCTGCAATAATGTTTTGAAATCTTCTGGACATTGAATTGGCGAAATTTTCAAATAAGTTTGGATTTTCAGCAATAACTTTCCTATATGCCCTTAGGATGAGTTCCATTAGATGTTTTTGTGGGTCAAGGCAAAACTTCGATATTATTATTCTGGAGCCATCGCTGCGCAATTCTGGCCGTATGAACTGAACAGTTATCTTGTTGGAATACAAAATGATCTGGATAAGGGAGTCTCACCTCTGGAAGCATTACGTTTTCCAGAATATTAACGAAAACTTCAGTTGTAAATAGCCCATTAATTCTAAAGAGGGCGTCATATCCTCTAGCCATGTCCAGCTCCAAATATTTACCGAAAATCTTCCCGCCCGGCCTTCGTTTCCAGCAATATATTGTTCTTCGTATTGGGTTCTTGGCGGTCGATAAACCACCTGCAGCCAAAATTCTTCGTCCCTCATAATAATTCAACGCAAAAATTAATCGAGACTGCTTCTTTTCCTCACTTTGTTTATTTTTTTTTTGACGCAATGCGACACATTAGCCTCGAACGTTTAATCCTCCCGCCTAATGTTGTTATGGATCCTGGAAAATTCAATTCAATTTTTACTTCTTTCGCTTTGGCAAACGGACGATTTTCCAAAAAGTTTATTACATCTTAGCTGGTAACTTTCGTCAAACCGATGCCTTCCTTTCGGTGGTTCCCTCCTTTTAAAATCGGTTTTTTATGTTTACTATCGAAGACTTGCTTCTCCCATAATGAACAACTACTTGCCGAATACCACTGTCTAGTTTGGCTAAGATTTGAGCTTTATCAAATTTGGGAAGGTGCGGCATCTGTGACATTGTCACTTATAGGAAGACAATGCCGTGCTATAAAAAGTTTAAAAATGAAACAAGCTGCTAACTTCTGCTGTACCAGTTTTATGTGGAGAGAAGTGTATGTATATATGTGTTATAATTTTGAATTGAACTGACAATTTATCAAAAAAAAAATTGTGCTAGAAAGCACAGATAGCCCACCATACAATCAATTATTTTATGTTGAAAGGAAATGAAAATATCTCGAAAACTATAAGATAAGATTTGAACCTTATAACAAAATTTTTGGGTAATATTGACGAAAACCAAAATCTGAAAACCGCATATCAATACCTGCTTTACTTCTAAAGTTATGATTTTTAGTCCACCATACCAATATGGTATGGGGGACTATTAACATCATGAAATTTTGACTTTTCTGAATTTTATCAAAAATGAGTTACTAAGGTTCCAAAACACCTTAATCGACGAAAAATATTTATATTTATTTTATTATCTAGAATTATGTAGTCACTTGTCTTTCACACGTTAAATTCAGATTCGCGAGTGTAATGTAAGATTTGTTTCGTTATTTCAGAAAGAAATACCTACACACGAAAATTGCACTGCGAACGCCAGTTTGTAAACTACTAAAAATAACAACAGTCTAAATTGAATAAATTCCCGACTTTTTCGAATCCACGGTATTATTATTTAATCCCGTTACAACGGTTTTCAGATTTAAGTTTCCATGAATATGGACTACAAATTTTTTGATAAAGTCCAAATCCGTGGGAGCTTTAGTTTCCGAGTTATTTGAAAAAAACGTTAAAATATATTTAAAAAAATCATAACTTTAGAAGTAAAGCAGTTAATATGCGGTTTTCAGATTTTGGTTTTATATTATCCAAAAATTTTGTTATAAGGTTCAAATCTTTGAAAGCTACAGTTTTCGAGATACTAAAAGAGACGAGTTGTGAAAAAAATAAAAAATATTACGACGAAAGAATTTAAAAAGTGCAACTTTTATCTTTCTAGTACCTAAAACTATGCAAAATTAAATTTTTTTAGGAGTACAAATCAATATTTGTGAATTTACAGGGTGCCAAATTTTAAGGAGTTTTTTCTTGATTCTGGTTATTTCTCGCGCGAACTACATAAAAACACACAAAATAAAATTTTGTATTTTTTCCATTTATTTTTCTATTGTAAGTTATGCTCAATGGTAGAAACTATTACACCTAATAACTACTTATTTGAAAATAATTAGCCCTCTTTAAGCCATAGAAAAGCCGAATAGTAACGCACTGGCGCTCGTAAAACGGAACTAGACTATAAAGTTCAGCTTCACAATTATTTCTTTTATAGTTCAATGAATGTTTTTAAAATTCAGTTTTAAGTGGCAGTTTAAGTAATATTAAAAATTCAACTCATGTAAATTTAAATGGGTACAGACCTCTCATAACAACTTTTTGTACCCAAACGTCGAATTGTATTTGTGTGTGTACACCTATATACTATATTGTGCACTACTGCTAAATCGGTTCAGCCTTTTTTGAGTGATTTTGAGAAGGTGGTAGAATGAACTTTGTTTTGGTGCGTTGGTCCCTTATTTTAAATTCCTAATAAATATTAAATTTTGACTTGCGACCCACACAAATATTTCAACAATAGGAAAGATGATTTAAAAAAAATCATCTTTGCTCATCTGTTAAATTGAATATTAATACATTTTTGTGGGTGTCCCCACGTGCGCCGTTTCATACCTATACAGCTTCACCTACATACTTCCACATTTGTTTTACTTTCTGCGGATTCATACATTTGCAATTATTATCGATCATAATTATTGCAATAAACAGGGATTATGTAATCGACACGAACAAGTTTACACACATATGCATAGTGTTATACTAGTAAGCCGTGGAACCCTAGACCAACTACCAAAGTATTTTTTTTAGGCACGCTAACTTTTTTATAAAGATTTGACGCATTCGCCATTAGTTTAAGAGTACACCTGCTCGATAGGTCGACTCGATAGAGATAAGGATACGAATGCTGATTTAAGTGTCTAATAATTTTTTGGCCTATTCTAAGAAATTGTAGTTTGACCTTTTACCCGCTACAAAGATATGCACCAATTTGCAAAATCTCAATTTCATCTCAGTGGCATAAATCAGCGGCCGGAGCAGCAAAATGTTTTGTGGAAAATATACCTGTGTTGATGTACAGTTGATTTCTGCCCATCAACAAGAGATAGAAGCCAATAAAAAAATTAGGATGGAGTGGAAAAAAATGTCTATTTCGTGCAAAAATCTTTAATATTAGTATTCGATTGAGATCTTTCGCCTATTTCTCAGGCTTCTTCAGCATCGTCGTCAGGGTTGGCTGCTACAAAACGAGAAAATCTGACCACTAGAATTCTGAACGACATAGATGATTTGCTGAGTAAGCTTAAATTAGGACGTTACAATATTTTAAAAAGGGTTAAAAACACTTTAAAAAAAAACTAAAAATGATTTTTGTTGCGATCAAATGACAGAAAACAAACTTAACGGCCTTTGTATGAAGAGTGTCCATAGAAAAAGCGTTATTGACGCTAAGGATAAATTTGAAAAAGAAGTTTTATCCAGAATCGTCGTAGGTTAATGTTGAAATATGTTTATGTTGGATGAAATATCAGTGGCGGTCCCAGCCATTTGAAAAGAGGGGAGGGGCGGTTTCGATACAAAAAAAATTTAGAATAAAACCATAGCTTTTATGAGGAGAATATCAATATATGCAAACAAAACTTAGTAACTACAAGCACGGATTTGGTCTCAAATCTAGGGGGGGGGAGCGTACTCAGATTTTAAGTCGTTTATTTCATAAATTTTTTATTTTAAAAAATGTTCAAATGCGCCGAATAATTTTGAGAAAATTACATTAAAATGCAATTTTTGAGTCGAATTAAACTAAAATCGTAAATATCAACGGTATCATAGCGCTGCAGGCGAAAATTTTTAGGAAAATGACACTACAAATGCCATTTTTAACACAAAATTAAACTAATACCGTAAATATCAAAGGTGTTATAGCGTCGCAATTTATACCCTACTTTTGATTTTCTGAAAGTTTTCATAAAAAATTTAAAGCCAGAATAGGAGGGGGGTTAACTAAACCTATATCCCCCTGAAATTCGCGCTTGAGTAACTACGTATAATTTTTTCAGTTATAAAAGACAGATAACAAACAAACCACAACCAAAACCTAATAGCTAAATAATTTTTTTTATATCTAAATAGTAGTTTTCACAACTAGTGGCTAAAATAGTGCTCTCTTTTACAAGCGTTGGTTTAAATAACGAGCGCAGCGAGATATTTAAAAACGCGAGTAAAAAAAGCACAGTTTAGGCGCGAATTGTGAACACTATTTTTTTAAATACCTTTATCAAAAAATTCAAGAAAAACAGGAAAATGCTTTTAAAAATCCCGAACGAAGAGCACTTCTCGCAACACACCATCTTCACACTATAAATCAAGGCGGCCGGTAAATGAAATAACAATATGGTTTCCATAGCTATGTACCTTTTTGCTCGGTGACGTGTATTGTTGCGACATTTTCTCTAATTTTGGGTAAAAAAGGGACAGAAATCTTTTTTTACATCGGTAACCAAAAAAGCCATGCTTTAGTTATCTGCAGAGGGTTACTAAAATCATGTTTTTCATGAAGATATAAAAGAAAGCTTTTTAAGTTGAAACATTACTTTTTATATTGCATATCTCAAACATAAGATGCCTATCCAAAAAAAAATTCGTTTCCGATTTTTTTGGGCAAATTGGTCAATGACTCGCTCAATGTCAATTTCAATATGTCCGTTGATATGCAGCAACCCTAAGCTCGAACGAATTTCCGTCATAGTGTTTTAATAAGGTGACCAACTCCTAAAGGGGCAAAACCGGGACACTCGGTCCATTCAATGTATTGTATATCATGTATTTTTTCTTATATGCACTCCTAATAATATTAGGATGTATTTTCCAAAATACTTATTAAAGAAAAATAATTTAAGTATGGTTTCAATTCAAATATATCGATGGCAGAGAACATCCGCTTTTTTTATTGCAGTGATTTTAAAGTTTCAAAATACAGTGGTATCAAAACCGGGGCGAACCGGAACTTTTGCTGAAAAACCGGGACTATCCGGGACGGATTTTTTCCCCGGGACAAATGGTTAAAAATCGGAACTGTCCCGGCCAAACCGGGACGGTTGGTCACCTTAGTTTTAAGTACTTATGTTTTCAATTATCTGAGGCATGAGAAGCTTCTTACTGACGAGGCATTACTTACTGGCAAACATCCAAGAATGTTCTTATCAACGGAAAAATATCGCCACACTTGTTCATTGCCTCGAAAACGTTATCAGGTATGTTTTGATTTAAGCTTTTGCCTACTTCTGACCAATATTGTTTCCAAATGCCGACTTCTCCCAATAAAAGTTCAAGAATTTGTGTTTTGGATTAATCAAACAGTTTATAGCATTTAGAAACGACTTTAGTTGATATTGCCTTGATTTTATCTTCACGTTGTATAAAACTTGGTATGAATATGTTCAGGTCAAAATTACTTTTTTATGTCCGAAATGATTTTGTCTAAAACTTGTTTATAAATAAAAACTCTGTAATACTGTTCTGTATTTCCAATGGTTTTCGCGGTAAGTAAGTCATGCGTTTGTTTATTCTTGGTGTGACGAATTGATGGTCAAACTGTCCCAAAATACTGTGGAGGGATTCTAGAACATCTTTAAAGGAACTTACTGCAATTTTTCGTTTTTTCTCCAAGGACTTCAGGGTTACCACCAGCATCTTTGTTGTCTACTTTTTTCTGGAGCAAAGGGGGGGGGCGATCGTCCTCCCTGCCCCCCCCCCCCCTGGGACCGCCACTGGAAATATATTTTTAACGTTTTAAAATGCTTAAATCAAGCTTCTTTTTAATAAATATTTTATAGTATATGTTTCCTCGTTTTCTTGCTCACCCTATGCCCCACCCTGAGGGAAGACCAGCTTACGCCCATGAACTTTCGTCCAACAAACTGCAATATTTAGCAAGAATAAATTAAAAAAGAAAAATCCGAAACTACTGCATTTTTAATAGAACAATGCAAATAAAATTACTGATAGAATTATTATGAAATAAGAAAAATGAAGGGTGCCACTGGGCAACTAAAAAAAAAACAAAGTACCTTGAGAGCTATTGCGAAAATTTGAAAAAATAACATCGAAAATATTATTTAATATTTTATATAGATGGGAAAAACTAAGTAACAAATAAAAGTATTATGTATATAAATCAATTGGTATTTATCTTGGCCATGTCCCCCGTGCAATAATCTGATATTTGATTGACCATAATGTTCATACAACGCTATAATGAACTTCGGGATATGTAAGTAGGTATAGCAACATAAATTGTGTCAATTTCAATGTGAAAAGTAAATCAAAATAGATTTTTAGAACTGGAAATTATAATCACTATGCAACTTGATTTTAGTTCTTAAGTACTGCTAGGATACCAATAATAACAAAAATTACAAGAGAAAGAAATACAAACTTATTTTTTGATCATCCTTATGGACCGGAAAAATTGTAAAGTGGAAATTTCTCTCTCCTTAGAGTCACATCACATACATCTAATCTAAAAAATATACGTGTTATATTGTAGATAAAAAAGATAGACATGACTGTTTAAATATAAAGTTTCAGTATACATTAACCGCTCACCCCCACCGGAATTTTACTCCAGAACAGCCGGAGATCAGGTCTACGGGCTACCCATCTAATGCTACTACTACTACCGTGATTAGTTTCCTGGTGTTCTAAAAACTGGTTTTTGATAATATAGTAATATTTTGCAAATAAATAAATAATCTTAGTATTCACAGAAAAGATTTGTGGCGTAGAGGGCAAAGGATGTGGGAATAAATCGGAAAAAAGTTTTCCCTCCACCAGGATTCTAGAATATCAGTCTAATGCTCTACCAACTGAGCTACCGAGGAACTGGGGTTTTGACTGGGTACTCGGAAACCCTTTCGTCCGATTCATTTGTTAGTGGTGAGATCTTTGAAGCCTACTGCGGGTTTAAAAACCAAGAGAAGTTATCCTGGTCAAGGAAAAACTTTTTTCCGATTTATTCCCTCATTCTTTGCCCTCTACGCCACAAATCTTTTCTGTACTATTATTAGTAGGGCGCTGAATCTTCCCTTCAATCTTAATATTAATCCATATCCACCCCATCTAGAGCATTTATTTTTAGTCCACCATACCAATATGGTATGGGGGACTATTAAAATCGTGAAATTTTGACTTTTTTTACTTACCAAGGTTCCAAAACGCCTTAATCGACGAAAAAAAAAGTTGTCTGTCGGTCTGTTGTCTGTCTGTATACACTATAACTCAAGAACGCCTGAATCGATTTTAACGAAATTACAAAATTACAAAAATCCTCTATCGGCTGAGCATGAACTGATTAACTTTTGGGTTTGGTGGTGTGGGGTTGAAGGCGAAAAAGGGAGATAAAATATTTAAAAAAATTGTAACTTTGGAACAAAAGCAAGTAGCGATATACGGTTTTCAGAGTAAAGTTTCCATGAATATAGAGTAAGTTCAAATTCGTGGGAACTTTAGTTTCCGAGTTATTTTAAAAAAGGTTAAAATATATAAAAACAACGACCCCCTATATAACGCTTTGTAACGTTTGAGACTACTCCAGTCTAAAATAACAAAACGTTTTGCTGCCAGAGACCCCCTCTTTTTCTTCTCTTTCACTCGAAAAATCCAAAAAGTTGTTTTATTTCACAATAATAATTTAAAAATTGCGTTACGTAACGGAACCGCGAAACCCCGCTCACCCCTACATAACCCCTATAAGCGTTACGCCTAGTTGCCACCTATGCGTGCTCACCCTGACATTAAAAACGCATCACGCGACACTTTTAAAAAATCGGCAAATGCATGGCTGATCACGTGATGCATTTTTAGAGTCAGGGTGGGCACGCATAGGTGAGAACCAGGCGTTACGTAATGTTATGTATTTTAAATAGAGGCGTTCACATTGACTTTCCTGCCGAAATGGAACGCCACCATTTAAAATACACGTTGCAAACTTCGGAAATTTCACCCGAAGTCATTCTGAATCATGAACACAAATAAAACTAGGCATTGCTAAGCGACATTTCAATATATTACATAAAAGGCCTTCGCGCGTGGTAGGTGTACGCATTCCTCTTTACGGCACGTACAACCTCCCGCCTCCCGCGGATACCTGTCCCGAATTCAGATATAGGTGCATATACCTACCTACTAATTTCTGGAGCTGTTTTCTTTTTGTAGCGGTTACGGTTAACCTTGGTCCTAAAATTTCCCAGAAGTATAAGCAAAATAAGGAGACCTCGATTGTGTAATATCTTCGAATATTGTTTAAATTTATATATAATTGCTTATGCTTACATATATGTGTCTATAATCAAAAGTTTTTAATTTTTATGAATTTCCGGATTACACTTAATTTTTCACATGCTATGACATCATCTAACAAATGGACGTAGATAGCACATCCTGTGAAGATCCATACCTTGAGAACCGCAACCATTCTGAACCGGCAAAATAGGCTGGTTCCGATTCTCAAGGCATCGAACATGACAGGATGCGCTGTCTACATCGATTTTTTCTGTTCATTTTTGATATGAAAATTTAAGTATAATCCGGAAATTCATAAAAATTAAAAACTTTTGATTATATACAAATGTAAACATAAACAATTATCTGTAAATTTAAACAATATTCAAAGATATTACACAATCGAGGTCTCCTTCGTTTGCTTATACTTCTGGGAAATTTTAGGACCAAGTTTAACCGTAAACGCCACAAAAAGAAAACGGCAGGGAAGTGTGCAAAATTTAAAAATAGTTGTGCAAAATTAGGCTTCTCGAATGACATAAATTTTTTGAAAAATATTAACTGGGGGGGGCACACTTTTTTGAGAACGCTCTTGTGGGGTACTGAAGGGTGTGCAAAATTGCGCAAAATAGACTTTTCGAATGACACAAAATTTTTTGAAAAATATCGACGGTGGGGGGGGGCAAACTTCATATTTTCAGAATCTTCGTGTGGGTTAGAGGGAGGTGTGCAGAATGATGCAAAATTAGACCTTTCTAATGACTCCAAAATTTTTAAAAAATATTGACTGGTGGGCAAACTTGATATTTTCAGAACCCTCGTGTAGGTTACAGGGAGGTGTGCAAAATTTTAAAATGGGTGTGCAAAATTGTGCAAAATAAGACCTTTCTAACGACACCAAACTTTTTGAAAAATATTGACTGGGGGGAGCAAACTTGATATTTTCAAAACCCTCGTGTGGGTTACAGGGAGGTGTGCAAAATTTTAGAATGGGTGTGCAAAATAAGACCTTTCTAACGACACCAAACTTTTTGAAAAATATTGACTGGGGGGGGCAAACTTGATATTTTCAGAACCCTCGTGTGGGTTACGGGGAGGTGTACAAAATTTTAAAATGGGTGTGCAAAATTGTGCAAAATAAGACCTTTCTAACGACACCAAAATTTTTAAAAAATGTTGACTGGGGCGGCAAACTTGATATTTTCAGAACCCTCGTGTAGGTTACAGGGGGGTGTGCAAAATTTTAAAATGGATGTGCAAAATTGTGCAAAATAAGACCTTTCTAACGACACCAAACTTTTTGAAAAATATTGACTGGGGGGGGCAAACTTGATATTTTCAGAACCCTCGTGTGGGTTACAGGGAGGTGTGCAAAATTTTAAAATGGGTGTGCAAAATTGTGCAAAATAAGACCTTTCTAACGACACCAAACTTTTTGAAAAATATTGACTGGGGGGGGCAAACTTGATATTTTCAGAACCCTCGTGTGGGTTACAGGGAGGTGTGCAAAATTTTAAAATGGGTGTGCAAAATTGTGCAAAATAAGACCTTGCAAATGACATCATAATTTTTGAAAAATATTGACTGGGGGGGCAACGTCAAGTTTGTCCCCCCCCCCACAGAAAATGGGCTGTAGTTTCTCGTAGGAAGGTGTGCAAAATTTGATTTGTGGTGTGCAAAATTGTGCAAAATTTTGGCATAAAATTTTTTGAGAAAATCGATCTGGGGGGGGGGAAACTTAACTGAGCCGGTTCTGAATGCCTTCAAAACACTGCTGCGCACTACAAAACCATTTGATCATAATTAACAAATGAAAGTAAATTAACTTTTACTAAAAAATCTTACAGTTTGTCCTTTTCTAACAACCAGCAAAATATGTACAAAAATAGGACAGAAAAGGGGAAAAAGGACTCCAGTAAAATAAAATTAAAGAGTATTCAGAAAGTAAGTTAACTACTGAAATGGTGTTAAAAGTCCAACAAAGACATGGCAACATTTTATAAAAATGAGAAAGAAGCATAAAAAGACAACTAATCCATGGGCGATTTAGCTACATGAAACGACCGATATAAGCTACAGATCTTTAAATACCAGGACCCCTATTTTGAAGTGCAACAACCGATTTGAATAAAGTTAATCAAATAAAGAGGACAATATTAATTTTTCCCATATTTGACAAATTGTGCATTTAATATGAAAATTATGACGTCTAAGTTTACAGTCAACGTATAAAGCGCCTTCTCTTTTAATAAATTGATAGTCCTAAAAATATTTTGCCAATGGATATGACAACCCTTATGAGTGCAAGAATTAAACATTAAAAATGCAAGTCTTTCAGATTGTGCACAGCAAAGAATCTTCCCTAAGTTTTGAGAACAGCCATGAAATAATTAGAATACACCAAAGAAAAGAATTAAAACTGACCAAGCTATAAAGTTATGGTTTGGGACAATTAAAATAACACAAGTTACAAAGATATTAAATTAATTTAAAAAGTTAAAACAAATTACCAAAGACATATTTCGGAAATATTGACTAAGGTGGCAACATAGCAAATTTTCAGTTCCAAACTAACACACAGGTAACTGAATCTATTTTTAGCTTAAAAATCAGTTCAATTTTAGGAAAACGTAGGCATAAGGAAAATCAAAACAAAGGTGCGAGTGGTGCAGCAAAATTGTTTAAAAGAGACGTAAAACTATCCCAGAAAATGACTAGGGATTATCAATAACGTACACGAAGGTAGGCCAAAGTAAAATTAATAAAATAGTGATAGAAATAGTTAGGCATGACAGATTAATTAAATTATTTATCTATTTCTAGGTAGAAAGTTATGAAATGATCTATGAGTCATCAGACCACTCCGTGATAAGCTAGGCAAAATAGAAAATGTTCTAGGATTGGCATAGATAAATAGAGATCTCGGTAGATATAAGATAGACGTGAAATAGAAAAATGGAAATGGAGAATGGGTTGCAGAACAGTAAAGAAGTGATGCAAACAGAAATGTTCCTAGATTAAGGTTGGTAGGTAATAGGCGACAAAATATTATTAACATAGCTAGAATAGAAAATAGACGGCTAGGCAAATAAATTTCTGTTAGTTAATATTAACTAATTAATATTTTATTTTCTTTCAGGTACAAAATAATAGATCTTCGACACGAGATGCATAGAAGAAAAATGGAGAACGGATAGAAAAGAAAATAGGTAAGAAAATAGGTAAGATGAAATTAATAAGAAAAAAAAGGAGTACAAAGTTTCAGAATACTATTTCTGTTTCAGGTTGACTGCCATGTTAAATAGAAGCTGCATCAATGGAAAAAAAATAATAGATCTTAATTATAGGAGAAGAATAGACAAAATAATAAATTAAGAGACAGAACCCCACTTCGTCATAAAGCTATATATGATTTGCTATCGTTGCTATTACATATATACATACGTTTTATTTTTAATAAAATTATTTACAAAGTTTGTGTTCTTTTATTCGTTTCTTAAATACTACAGAAAAAAAAATATATTAAACGTATTAAATTTTCCCACATAATCTCTTACGCTCAAACTTTTTTACATTGGGAGTCAAGTTAAATTAAAAAGGAAATAATACACAGACGCGCTATTTTGTTAAGGAACTATAAGATTTTTAAAACTGTAATACTAGTTCTTTTTAGTAACAAAATTTAAACGTTACAACATTCTGGAACTAGAAAAGGTTTTTGTTACCTTCGACGGAGCGGGAGGAATTGAGGTTTTCAGGGATGATTCTCCATCGAGAAAGGAACCTACTGTTTGAGTATTACTTTGTTACATTATTTTTAAGGATCACATTATCATTATGATATTCTATATCTAAAAGAGGTGCATTTTGTGGTATGGAAAAGGTAGATAATTTTTATTTTTGTTTTAAACTTTTCTTTACAGATATATTAGGAAAACGCTTTGAAGCATGAATGACTTCTTGGAAGTTTAAATTTGAGGCTTTTCAATTCGTTATTGAGTTTTCGTTGCTAACTTCACACACGTCGTAAAACAGGGCATAGGCAACAATTCCATACAAGTTTAAATGTCTCTATCTTGGAAACCATAAGAGATAAAATATTAGTATGTGGTATTGTCAAAAAGATAATTTTTTTAGAACTCAAAAATGTAAAACTATACAGGGTGTCCTATTTAAAAAATATATTTTTTTGCTATACTTCGTAAACAAAATGACATAAAAAAATGCAAGATCAAAGAAAATTAAAAATCTTAGTTGACGCGTTTTTGGATTTTTTTGTAAAACCAAATTCTAACCCACTAGAAGCACCGTTCCGTTTAAAGAATCCACACTGTAATATCGGGTAGTTAATTTCGATTTCCCTATCTCTTCCACACAAATTTTTTAATATTCAGAAAATGACATAATATACAGGGTATCCAATTTAACAAATGGAAGACATGATTCATTCATACTTGCTTAATTTTTGACATCGTGCTAACATTTTTTGGTTTCTTAAAATGTTAATTATTTAATATTATTAATTTTTTGTTTAAAAGTGCTGGAGTAAAAAATAAATGCTTCAGATCATTACATGTGGACACCTCATCTAGACTAGATGGGGTGTCCATATACAGGGTTCGACAGTTCTTGTTTAAGGTGCCGAAATAGCATGTATTGAAAAAGAAGCGTGATGGCTAGTAAATGAGACCGAAAAAGATAATAAACTTGAGAAACCGATACCTACGCTGTTCCAAAGTAAGATTCCGTCAAATTTAACGATAAGTGTTGTCTTCAAAAGACGTAAAACAGTGATTATGAGTATTTTCTTATTTTAATTAAAATGCTCATTTATCCATAAACTTTTGCTACCGATTGACGTTGCTCTTTCAATAAAGCTGCGAAGTCTGAGCCTGATCTGTCATAACCAGTTACGCTATAATCCTGACTCTACAAGACAATTTATCGTAGCAGTCTCGAATTCTCACGAAATATCTTGTTGAAATGAATATAAACCCAAATTATACTTTTTTCAAAGAGTAAAAAAACAACGTAGCGCAGTCTTTCAATCTGCATCCCTCTACTATTTCTACTTAGAACACTTTTTGTAACCATGTTCACGTCTTGTTTAACTTTAAAACGAATTTAAAGCTGTTCTTGTGGACTCCTTTACCCTCCTCAGATGTACAGTCGCGAAGGGACGCCTGCTCTTCAGATCTTACATAAAAATATTTTGTGGTATTTTACTTAGTTGCATCATTTCAGTATCAAATAAATAAAAATAATCTTAAAATCTTCTAAGTGATTAAAACACACAGCGTAATATGGTATACAAAGATCAAGCAAAATGATCTTCCAACAATAGCATATCAAATCAAGAAATATATTTCAATCGTCTATACCATAATGCCTGGAGCACAAGTAAGTAATAATAATCTTCTTTAAAATGATTTTCCTATTTAAGAAACTAAAAAAGTCTAGGAAGCAAACCAAGAGGTCCTAATATGGAACCTTGTGGCACACCTTTTTAAATAATTCGGTAATCTCTTTAAGTCAATACAGAATTGTATAATCTCTTTATTAAAAAGAGATACAGAAAACTATGCATTCCCGCTAAACGTCATTTATTTTGTTCGCACTGCCTTTGCTATAATTGCATGTTGAAATTAGTAAAGACAAAGTGTTTAGTAAGAATACATATCAACTAACAATAGTCTGTCCTAGCTGCCACCTTTAAGTGGCAACTGTACAAAAATTAATTGATTTTTGAGCTGATGACAATATTCCTAAAACTACCATTAATAATAAATTGACGATTTTTTGAAGTTTTAGTTTTCCCAAAGATGAGGCGCTCTTATTTGACGGAATTAATAAAACTGGGTAATTATTTTTATATTGCTTGATCGATCATATCAAAGGCTTTGCTAATATTAATTTTAATATTTATTTGAAGGAAATTAATTTTTCTAGACAACAGGGTGTTTTGAGGTTGTCGATGTCAGATAAACTAAACTAATTATTTTTTACATAACGACTGATAGAATAGAATAGAATAAAATACATAATATTATAAAACATAATAATATGCTACCTAAATTACACTTTGACACACTGGTAAAATCTTTGATAAAATGGAAGCACGTCGTTAAAAATACATACTTACAACATTTAACACTAACAAATGACATTAACATTACTTAAAGACAATAAGATTTAAATGTTTTACTCACTAGCCAGAAGCCTTCAGGCTTTATAGTTATCTTTAAACATTCTTCTTTCTTTAACTAAGTATTTATATATAACTTTTTTAAAAGTGTTGGAATTTAGATCTTTAACCGAGCCCAGAAGATGATTAGAAACATGGTCCATCGTAGTTTTTGCTGAATCTGCTATGTTCTAGACGTAAAAAGCTCAATCTCAAGTTACTGGATAACCTAGTAGTATATCTACGAGTGCACTCTTGTTATGGTATATATGTTTGTTACAATGTACATAGTTTAGACACTGATAGATATATAAACAAGGTAAAGTAAGGTATTTTCTTCTTTAAAAATATCTTTTACATCTTCCTAATATTCCAAGCCGTAAATAATTCTGAATAATTTTCTTTGTAGTCCAAATATGCGCGCTCTATGGCAGGAATGCCCCCATAACAGGAGACCATAAGTGCAGTGAGACAAGAATAATATAATGAATGATATGCTACTATTAGTGTACTCAGAGGAGCTACTGTTGACAAAGTTCTTACCACAAAAATTGATGCAAGTTTTCTTGGAAAAGCTTCAACATGACACTACCAAGTCAACTTCGAGTCGAGGTGGAAACTAAGAATTTTATTCTTTTAAGCACATTCTTTTCTATTATCTCTTTTATTGGAAAAATATATATTTTTAGTTTTGTTTTCATTGAGTTTTAACTAGCAGTTCACGCTCTGCTGCGGCTCACTCATTTTGTTTCTTAGAATGTCAAATTTTTTATTTTTAATTGTATTTTATCGTCCGCAAAGGCTGTTGGGGTAGCTTCATCGCCAACACTAACGTCGTTAATGTACAGCAAAAATAATATGGGTGACAACACAGAGTCCGGCGGCAAACCTATTTCAAGATTTTGTTTTTTTGATTTATTTTCAATTTCCACGTATTGTAATCTGTTTGTTTGAAATGATGACATAAGGTGTTTTGAGAATTTGTTGAAATTATAATACTGGATTAGATCCGTAACGGCAGTAATCGTTGATAGCCCTTTCCTAAAACCAAATTTTTATTTAACACAAAATTATCTTCAAAATGTGATACTATTTGATTCTTAAGGGCTGTTTGAAATTTTGTTGAAATAACCCACATAGCAATGAAAGAACATTTACATGTATAGCATATGTGTTAAACCTCCTTTTGAGGATGTCCTTTTGAGCACATCTTTAGCATATACTTATTACATACTATTTAATTATTAAGGATATCTATAGCACATGCTTTGAATGCACCATTTGAGCAGGTCCTTTTAAGTACATCTTTAACACATGCAAAAAATATATCAATTTTAAAACATTTTTTGATCAGTTTAGCGCACATGCTATTCTGGTACCATAATAGAACATCAAAAGAATGAGCTTCTAAGTATTTTCATGGTATATGCTAAGGATATACTACTAAATAAGGTTACTATTAGAACGTATTTATCATGTGCACTTAAAACAAAATTATGATTGTTTTCCACAAACCAAAACTACACTTTTTTTGCACTCGACGCGCGTTTCGCTAACAACGTTAGCATCATCAGGAGACGATAAACAATGAACTAAATTAATCTACGCTCTATCTTATATACAATCCTTTAGTGGGCGGAGATAAGACTAATAATTTTTGATTGATCACGATTTTTAATCCTATCTCCCCTCAACCAAAGATTAAAGTGTACTAAACGGGATGGGTCCTCTATCTTTATTTAAACTATTTTTGGATTTAATGATTTCCATACTTTCATATGCATTCAAAAGTCTTTTGTTTGGTACACTTTTTAGAAGTTTTAGGTTATCTAATGTGAATCTATGATTGTTTTCAAAAGCATGCTCGGCCACACTTGACTGATTTTTTCTAGAACTGTAGTTTTATCCTTGGGATTTCCTAGTAAGCTTCTTATTGTGTTACCGGATTGATATACTAATTTAAGACCGGTGTTATTAAATACTTTGTGTAATCCTTTCGTATAATTAGGATTATAAGGAATTGATACAAATTTTGAGTCACAGGTATCTTTTTGTCTGAAAAAGTTAGAATTCCGAAAGGTCTTTTGAAAAGAATGTCTATTTATCAGCTTATTTATTAAGCCTTCGTCGTAACCGTTTTCGCCAGCTATATTCCTAATCCTATTCTTTTCTGGTTCAAATCTTTCTTTGTTTAAGGGGAAATTTACTAATCTATATGTTAAATATTTCCTTAGCATATACTAATGAAATTAAAGAAGGTTACTTTTAGGACATCTTTAGCATATGCAAAGTATATACCAATTATGGTTTAATATTAAGTACATCTTTAAGTTTAATTCAGTGCACTCAGAAAACCATCCCAAGTGTGGTGTCTATTTCCACCAAACGCGAAAATTCTCTGATTAAGTAGACCAATAAGAATCTGCCAAAACGGATATATTCCGCGGTTTCAACCTATTTATTTATAAGCGCATACATCTTTAAGTTTAATTCAGTGCACTCAGAAAACCATCCTAAGTAAAGTGTCTATTTCCAGCAAACGCGAAAATTCTGTGGTTAAGTAGACCAGTAGTTTTTAGAACTCAAAAATATATTTTTTATTTTATTTAAAGCCATATTTTAGGAGTTAACGGTGCTAAAGATGACCAGTTGATATATGTGCTAAGCACATGGCAATCATCTGATAAGAATATCTATTAGCACATCTTAAGAACCTGCATACCATGTGATTAGGCGGAACGTAACCTATTCTTAGCACATGCTAAAGATGTTCCAATGTTAATTTAGAACATCCTTAGCATATCCTTTTTCTTCTTGAGGATATTCTATGCACATGCTAAGGATGACAAATTGCTATGTGGGAATAGGCAGAATGGAAATAGAAGTCATTTCGCTCACCTGTTTTACTTTTGGTAACAGGATAAACGCCTTTTACCTTCTCTGATAGTTTGATTTATTAGCTTTGTCAGAGGGCTTGTTAACAAGCTCTTAACTTTTTTTTATCAAAATAGTATTAAGGTTGTAAGCGTCCCGTGACTCTTTACTTTTTATTTTGTTTATAATATCTCTTGTTTCGTTAAAGCTGATCTCTCTAAAAGAAAATTCTTTAAAAACTCTGGGGTTTAAAAAATTGTTGATTTCAATGCCAGAATTTAGGGTTTTTTTTAGATATTTTTTGCAATATTTAGGAAATGGTTGTTTATTTCATTTACGTTAAAGGGTATTTGTTTCTTTGTTTTTTTGTTTATTCGCTCTCTGACTGTTTATAACGTCCCCAGCAAGCTTTGGATTTGTTTTGCGTTCACGTGACCTCTAAAATTGCCCACCTTTGGATTGGTGTGCCGAGTCCTTATCCACAGTTTTGAAGTACAGGATTGTCCATTTCTTATTCAGGACGAGAAAATGCACATCTTATCAAAAAATGGCGAGGGTTACCTATCCATCATAATTTTTACTGCGAAAGTCAAAAAAGCTTCTAGTTTGATTATTTTGTTTCTTATAGATTGAACATTCATGTAGACAATTCTCAAGTTTTTATCATCTGTTTTGCTTTTATTTATTAATTACACTAGGTTTTGTTACGATCTATCGACCATGACAATTATGATAAGTACATACAAAAATTGATATGTCTGCTAACACCGTGGGACCTTTATCAAAAAATGTTTTAATTATTTTATCTACTACTGCATATGAGTGGCGAAAATGTCCCTTTACCTACTTAGGGAGTTTTACATATGTTACCCCCCTCCGGGAGTTATTTTAACTCCCTGTTCCGAGTATGGATTCTTGCTGCAAATTAAATCGGACCTATAATATTTATTACTGTAGGTATTAGTTGTTGTAGATAAAATCATATACATTCCTCTGGAGTAAAACATCAAACATCAAGACATCAAACAAACTGCGGGAGGAGAGGGAGTGATACTTCCCTCCCTTGGTATGTAAATAACCATTTTCATAATCTTCAGCCTTAAAGGACACAGGGTCAGCAAAAGGTACATATTTGTTGCACCATATATGATCGTCGTTGGTAGTGCTTAGACCAGGTTACATGTAAATTCACTTTATATCTTCAAGTATCGGCCTACGGTCATTTTTTTACCAGTCGAAAAACTGTAGTTAAGCAGTGGCGGTCCCAGAGGTTGAGGCAGGGGGGGGCGATCGCCCCCCCTTTGCTCCAGAAAAAAATAGACAACAAAGGTGCTGGTGGTAACTCTGAAGTCTTTGGAGAAAAAAAATGAAATACAGAACAGTATTATAGAGTTTCTATTTATAAACCAGTTTTTAACAAAATCATTTTGGACATAAAAAAGTATTTTTGAACTGCACATATTCATACCAAGTTTTATACAACGTGAAGCCAAAATCAAGGTAAAATTAAATAAAGTCGTCTCTAAATACTATATAAACCGTTTAATTAATCCAAAACACAAGTTCTTGAACTTTTATTGGGAGAAAACAGTACTTGGGAAAAATATTGGTCAGAAGTAGGCAAAAGATTAAATCCAAACCCTGATAACTTTTTCCAGGTAATAAACAAGTGTGGCGATGTTTTTCCGTGGATAAAAATATTCTTGGATCTTTGCAGTAAGTAATGAGCGCTTCGTCAGAAAGAAGCTTCTCATGTCTCAGAAGATTGAAAACATTAGTACTTAAAAACACTATGACGGAAATTCGGGCTTAGCATTGCTGCATATCATTCATATCAACAGACATATTAAAATTTACATTGAGCGAGTCATTGACCGGTTTGCCCAAAAAAACCGGAAACGAGTTTTTTTTTTGAGATAGGCATCTTATGTTTGAGATATGCAATATAAAAGGCAATGTTTCAACTTAGAAAGCTTTTTAGACCTTAAAAAAAAGTATTTAGCTATTAGATTTTGTTTGTCGTTTGTTTGTTATTTGTTTTTTATAACTGAAAAAATTATACGTAGTTACTCAAGCACAGATTTCAGGGGGATGGGGGGTTAGGTAACCCACCCTACACTGGCTTTAAATTTTTTATGAAAACATTTAGAAAATCAAAAGTAGAACATAAATTGCAGCGCTATAACACCTTTGATATTTACCGTATTAGTTTAATTTTGTGTTAAAAGTGGCATTTGTAGTTTCATTTTCTTAAAAATTTTTGCCTGCTGCGCTTTGAAACTATTGATATATTTACAATTTTAGTTTATTTTAAATCAAAAAATGCATTTTTTAGTGCAATTTTTTTAAAAATTTTCGCCTGCGGCACTAGGAGACCTTTGATGTTTACGATTTTAGGTTAATTCGACTCCAAAATTGCAATTTTAATGTAATTTTCTCAAAAATTTTCGGCGCATTTAAACATTTAAAATACAAAATGTATGAAATAAACGATTGGAGATCTGAGTACCCCCCCAGACTTGAGACCAAATCCCCGCATAAAAGCTATCGTTTTATTCGAGAGAGAAACCGCCCCCCCCTTTTGAAATGGCTGGGACCGCCACTGAGTTAAGCATGACTCTTCCAAAATCCATCGAGGGTAGAGCTGACCCCAAAGTGTCTTTTAAAGTGTATTTTTTTTAAAGTGTTATGTGTCATATTTTTAATGTTTCCTATATCAGAAAAACTGTTCTAAATTCATCAAAAACATGTCAAACTGTCAAGCTGTTTGGCAAAAGCTGAGTTGGATGCATATATAAAGAAGAATATGCAAGGAGAATAAGATGATAAGCCGTTAACCACTACCCAAGTAGTTCTGACCAACACCGTTCTCAACTAAAAAGCCAGTTAACTCCTACCTCTTGAGTGCTCTTTAGCCTACTGTTGCCGCCATTTTTATAACCAACCTGACAGATAAAACATGGATTTTCTGTCAGTTTGGTGTCAATATGACCGCTATAGTAGGCTAAAGGATACTAATTGGCTTTTTAGTTGAGAAGTTCTGACTAGCTAAGACGATATTTGATAAGAGGAGGAATTACAGTAAGTTGCACTGACGTGATGGGATGAATTTGAAATTGTACTTTTATTTAATAAAATTATTAAAACCAAGCTGCAATCTTGGAGACTTTCGTCTTTCTACTGTCTTAATTTTGCAATGACAACTGTAAAGCAGGGATTTTTGTATTGCCAACATTCCGGATATTCCGGGATTTTAAGGCATATAACTATAAAATAGTTTGGGTGTCGAATCAAAAATGTTAAACATTTTCTAATATTATATAAAAAGGTAACTAACTATAAGATTTGAGAAGAACTTAGATCATAATATAACGTCGAAAAGAGTTTCATTTTCATCTTTTTTGGGACCGAAATATACTAAAAACGTGCGTAACCTTTTCTATATGGCTTTCTTTTTCCAATTTACATACCCACATATTGTAAAATATGCTGTGATCCATGCATCGATTATTTTGTCTCACGATGCAAGAATCAGCGTGAGTAGTATTGATTCGATCATCCACTTGGCATCAGTTGCGGAGATGCAGATTCTGACCATCGATCATCGATCAAGCATGATGATGCAAGTTTCATGGTATGGGTGCTACTTTGCAACTGATGCAAGTCTCATTTTTCCAGGAATTGATGCCGTGCAACGCAACATGATTCATAGAGAGTGGGCCCCTTTAAATAATAAGCCTTTACATCCTTAATTTTTAAATGAGTTTATATTTATTTTGTTTTGGTTTTTGTTCGGCATGTCAACTTATGTAAACGATTACTTCCTCTTAAAGATATTAATTAACACATCTATGACATGTAAAGTGTGAAGCTCAAATGCAACTTTATTGTTATAAACGTTCTCTATTGTTTAAGTAGGTACATAGTATAAGTGGTCTAAGTGGGTAACCGAATCGTTTATAGTAGTTTTCACAACTAGTGGCTAAAATAGTGCTTTTTTACTTCCATCGCTAAGGGAAGTAATGTAATCATCTAAAAATCGCACTTCGAGATTTTCATGATCCTCCACGAATTTTGAGGTTCTGAATAGTGATAAGCACGAATCTAGACGCCGTCGATCTGTCTGTCGGTCGGTATGTCGGTCTGTCTGTCACCTACTTTGTAGCCACTCTAGCTCAAAAACTTCTGCACCAATCGTAACAAAATTTTACATAGTCATTACTTGTATTGACGCTCAGACCCCTATAGTTTTTGAGCATTTCGCTATTACACGTTTCGGAGCTACCCCCAAAAACGGCGCCAAAATTTTTGACTACATATATATATATATATATATCACATAAAAAATGCAAAAAACTCGTGAAAAATTCAATTTTCTGTGCCTTATATCTCGAGTTATGGAACGAAATATTAAATAAAAAGTAGCTTAAGTTAAGATCCAGGTAACACCCTATTGTCTTATCAAATTTGATACAAATCGATTAAGCCGTTTTTGCGTGATTAATGGACAAAAATCTTAGTTTAATGACACTATATATATATATATATATATATATATATATATATATACATGGTGGATTCTTTAAACGGAACGGTGCTTCTAGCGGGTCAGAATTTGGTTGAATAAAAAAATTCAAAAACATGTCAATTGACATTTTTAATTTCTTTTTTTTTTTTTTTTTTTTTTTTAATTTCCTTTAATCGTGCTATCTTGGATTTTGTCTATGTCATTTAGTTTACGAGTTATGGCAATTTTTTATTTTTTTTTAATAGGACACCCTGTATATTTTGCAATTTTTTAAATCTGCAAACAATTCTCTCTTCAGCAATACCACACAGTAGGATCTATCTTTTACGATAATCAAGATATTTTTATCTAAATCTGTATGGAAAACTTCGATATTCATTCAAATATCCCCCGTAAAACAGGGCATAGATACAAAAATTCTCTGGCACCAGGCGATGAGCTGATTAGTTTTTGGTGGGGGTGGGGGGTTGGCAAGAGGATAGGAGGGGGGATTAAACTTTTTTAGAAATTGTAACTCACGAACTATAGCAGCTAGCGACACGCTGTTTTCACATTAAGATAGATAACTGCATTTTCAAACAAAAAAAAAATAAAAATATATTGAAAAAAATTTTGGAAAAAAACTTTTATTTTTTTTTTATTCAAAATCGCGGTTCTTACATTAAGATAGATATTGCATTTTTAACCAAAAAAAAAAATTCAAAAATTTTTAAAAAACAACTAAAAAAATTATAATTTTGGAAAAATAGTTTTGAGAAAAAAATTTTTGAAAAAAAATTCTTTTTTATTTTTTTTAAAAGATTTTATGGATGGCTATACGCGCCTTCTTGCACCATTTATTTTTAGTGGAAAAATTTTTTTATTTTTTTTTGACGATCCCAATAGCCTCCATACTATGTAAGGATGGCTAAAAATATTAAATTTTAAAAGTTGTTGCTTAAAATTCTATATTTTTGTTGGTACTTGCACTACTACTACTCCATCGAGAGGTTTTTTATTTTATTGCTTATTCTTTTCTCAAGTAGGATCTTACGTGCTGTCAACATATCTTCTAATGCAGGCCAGAATAAAAATAAGCCAAAAGGGATATAAAAAACAAAAAAGATAAACCTCTTTTAACATCTGTTTCTCGTTGTAATGAAGATTTCATTAACAAGTATGTTTTTCAAATAAATAATAATGAGGATGTGCGTTAGATATATATAAAACTTATTCTACCTACAAAAACCCTATTTGCATTCAATCTTTGGCCCATCAGAACATGTTTAGGGCCAGTCAGGAAAAAAATCAAGCGGTTTTTATTGCACAACCAATATTTGACTTTTTTTTGTTTATATATTTTATTTTTAAATCTAGCGACAGACCCAGGTTTAGAAAACATCTGCGAAGCTCGGTATTTTGATACTAAGTGAAGAAAGGCCGATGTGTTTAAATAAAAAAATATTTTTTTTTAAATAATTATTATCAAAATTGGTGAAAAAAAATCAAACAATTGCTTGACTAGGTATTCACACACAAAATTTTGTGTTGCTTTTTAATTAGAAAAGTATGTCATTCTTGTTGTTACGAACTATTATACTAATTACTTTAAAGACTAATAACATATTTATTTCAGGAATTTTGATTACAATGTTGTTAAACTTCTAAAAACTGTCTTGATTTTTACCGTTTAGGTAGTAAAAGTTGTCGTTATGAAAGAAGTAAGTAAAGACGGGCAATAAACTAAATTTATTGGCAATTCTGTCATTTCCGGGCAAATTTCGTTGTGAGTATTCCATCAGCAACACTTGTTCTGTTTTTCCGTTATGTATTGTGCTAGTATAAAGTTAAAATTAGTCTAAAGGTAGGCCTAAACAAATCTTAAAGATTTGTATTTTTATATGTATTTGTTAAAGGTGAGTCACGCGTAAAACACTGCTTAAAATTCATGAAAAGTTCTGTAATGTACGAAAGCGTAGAGGGGCCACATATATATATATTTTTTTGAAATTCACAAATATTTCTGTTAATTCACGTAATACTTTTACGTGCATCAATTATAAAATTTCCTATCAAATTTATTAAGTATCTCTAAAACTGCTGAATTTTTTGAAATATTATTTTTCTTTGTGAACGGCTTCTTGAAAAATATTTCCGCCCCCCCCCTCTTTTGGAAGAGTTGCATCCTCCCCTGTTTTACGTGCTTATATTTGTCATGATTTATTATTACAGTCAAAACAAATTTGAGATTGTAGTCATAAATTATTTTTAGAAATTGTTTATCTGTCAACAGACTGTAATCTGTATATTATAACTATTTACCTCTAGGGTTGACTGACGATAGAAAAATCGCTCTCTCATGCGTTTCTTTTATGTCAATGAAGCAGAGCATGTGTGTTTTTAGATGCGTATACACAAGAAGTATTTTAACGTAAAAAATAATAAAGGGTAAAATTTTTACATTTTATTTTGATAATGATATGTTTGATACGCTGATATGATACACTTTCCTTTTGGTCAAGAAAAAGTCTTTCTCTTGCCGAGATGCCTTCCTAAATGGCTATCTTTATTCTACCATAATTTGTTTTAGTTCTAAGTGTGGCTATGTATATGATACACATGCCTATACCTACTATTTGATTAGATCTGGTTTGCTACCTACTTATTTGTTTTTTAAAAAGCCGTGGCCAGAATATTAATTTTTCCAAATTTTTACTAAGAGTTACATTATAGCAGTGGTGTAACCCGAAAAAGCTAATAAATTAAATAATATTATAATGCTAAAACCAACAAGTTTAAAAAAATATTAGACACTTAAATTTGCACTGTTGCAGAACGGATACCTACGTCGTACATCAGCGACTACATCTCTATCTCTACGACCACCAGTGTTGCCAGGAACTCGGGAATTTATTACCAGAAACGAGGTTGAACAATTAACAGATTTGGAGCAAAATTACCGTATTTTTTCAAACGGCTAATTTTTACTGCAAAAAAAATTAACCGCATCCCACTCGGGGATCTCGATAGCGGCTAACAAAAAGGCAAGCGCGGACCTATAGCCTCAAATCGAGGGGGGGGGGCAATCAGATTTCAAATTGTTTAATTACCCTGTTGTTCTTTTAATTACCCGCACGCGATAATTTGTGAGAAAATTACAGTAAAAATTTGACACAAAATAAAACTAAACTCGTAAATATCAATCTTGGCCAAGATTTTTGCAATTTATGCAAAAAAGTCCTTAAAAATTTTGATATTTGAAATGTTCTTCTAAAATATATAGGGGAAAAGGCAAATTAAATTTTGACGATTGGCATTCAAATACAAAAGTGTTTATTTTTATTTATTACTAATTTTTCTAAATTATGGTAAATTAGGGGGTCGGTAAAGGGTCGTTACCGAGGATGGGATTCATGCCAAAATTATGGTAGAATCCGTTAATGGATGGTACTCCTGGAAACACTGACGACCACCCTTGCAGTATACGTACGCAGCTAGCCGTATCCTAACCATTTTGTTATCTGTGGGTTTTCATAAATGCCTAACCCACCGTTTCACTCCTTCTATTTTCCATTCTATTGCCCTCTCACTTTTTTCGACAAGGAAGGAAATAGAAGTGAGCGACATGAAGTAAAACTGTGCATAAACAGGGTTGCCACAATTCTTGAAAATCGGGAATTCGGTGGGGTCGAGAAATATGCGGGAAAATTGTTAGAATCCTTGAATTTTTTAGATATTTTTGACCTGGTTATATAAAATTTACGTATAACTTTTTTTGCCGGCCTCCGTAACGCAGTGGGTAGCGATTTTGCGTGCCGGGTTCGAATCCCGGATAGAATGGATATTTTGTGTTTGTTTTTAACTTTGAAAAAAAAACTCTGCTACGTTGGGCATTGATCATACTATAGATGAAAAGTCCCAGTATAAAAAAAAACATATATTTTGATTTATAAATAATAGAAAATATATTTTTATAAAATATTAAAAATTTTACGGGTTTTTTTAATTTTAAACATATATACCCTACTTTTTGTAAAATTTTACACTCTGCGGTATTTGTTTCGATCACAATATCAGATAATTTTTTTAGTGGGCAATCGCCCCTCCCCTATTTGCACCTCACCAAACCCAAAAGTTTCAACAAAATTTGCTTTTGGCGCTCGCTATAATGTCATTAATTGTTATAATTTTAGTTAACAGTTTTTATCAACAGCATTCCAAACGTGTAAAAAAATATATTTTTCAAAATTTATGCGTGCGAGCATTTATGACATTTCACATACAGACCGCTTCAAGCTACTGCGAACATAGGGCGGAAGAAGTCTAATTTGCCAGTGTACGTACATGCATAGACACCGCACGCCTATCAGTGAAGCAACCAATACTCAGGTTTGCGATCACCACTTGCATGACTTTCCTTTGGTATTTAGTACGCCTCTAACCACGGTGCTGTGTGGAGTGTAGTCAATGAAACCGGAATTTGGTCAATAAATACGCAAATTTTTATAACGTAATTTTCTTATTTTTTGTCACTGATAAATAAGAGCGTTTTATTGTCAACTGCTCAGATTTATCAGTGACGACATGTTACAATGAAAATAATAAGGAGAAACAAAATAAAAGCAAGTTCTCAAAGTAAAATAATACATTCTAAAAACCAAAAAGATTCTCCCAGTCAAAAAAAAATTAAAGCAAATGTTCGAAAAGTCCTCCTTGCTCGGCTAGACAATATCCGAGCCTACTATAAAAACCCCTTCTAACGTTTCCAAGCATGTTAGGGGTGATAATTTGAAAAGCTTCTTCAAAAACAGATAGAAGTCATTAGGAGCAAGATCGGGAGATCGAGCTGGCCATAAAATAGTTCCCCGTGTACTTATAACCCGATTAGGAAATACATTATCAAGATATTCCCTAACAAGGCCAACATTGTGAGCGGAACAACCATCTTGTTGAAACCATGTTTCACCAAATCTTACACCTAACAACTGCCTAGCAGTTGGAATAATGTGCTGCTGCAGTAGATCCAAGTATCTGGGACCATTCAAATTGCAATTGCCGTTAATAAAAAATGGCCCAATTACGTGTTCCCCTATAATACCCCCCCCCCCAAACATTTAGTTTTTGGGGATACTGTGTTCTTACGTCAAAATACAAATGCAAATTTTCTCTCGACCAATATCGAACGTGTGTTGGGTTATGACGATTTGACCATTTGACCATCTGCACTTTTTCGGCAACTTCGTAGACATCCATTTTTGGTTTTAAAAATGTATTATTTCAATTAAGAACTTACCCATCTGTTTCTCGAGCAAGGCAGAAATAAAACAAAATAATAAAAACAAAATGAATTTCCAAAAGATAACACTGCAGCGTGCTTCGAATCCACCTCGGTCGTACGGCACGGAGAGTAAATTGGACTTGATTCTCCCTATGTTCGCAGTAGCTTGAAGCGGTCTGTATATAGAACTTAGACTAGATCCCACCCCGACTCACCGTCTCTTAACCCAAATTTTAAAAAATAATTACGAAAAGCTTGTAAACATCTTATAGGTAGGTAAGTACTGCAAAAAAAATTGTCTGTGGCACGATAAATTTCATACTAAACCAGCATTTTCTGCTTAAACTGCAAAAAATTGCCTGCAGCGCTATGACATCGGGATTTTTTTTAAAATAATTCAAGAAAGTCGGGAATTTTTTCTAGGGAATCTTGTGGCAACACTGATAAAGCACTAAACAAGAATTGGTTTGGTTACTTTGTAAGCACAACTTTAACTCTTTTTCAAGGACGCTTTCACAAACGCATCAAAGATACGCTAACAACAAGGAATCAAAAATAGCTTGCCAATTTTGTGTCTATTAAGTGCCTATCTAGAGATTTATTATAGGAATAAATTAAAAGCTTGATTAAAAGTCATACTTAATACGAATTGCCCAGTGAGACTATTTTTTCCTACTGTTAGGTGGAATTGTAAAAATTTATAGAAGAACATAAAAATACTTGGAAATAAAGAAAAAAAATATACCCATAGACAAATCCAACCCCAACACCACTGCATTTTACTGTAATTTTATCTTATTTAATAATAAAATATTTCTTCTTTCTATAGAGCTACATACTTTGGTCAGCTTTTCATGGGTCTAAAAATTACCTTTTGGTCCGAGCACCAACCAGTAATCCGGAAGTCACATCCTGTTCATAATAACAGTTCTAAAGTGAAAAAGTCCTTTTAGTGGGGTGGATTTATATGTCTCGAAATCCCCAACGTTTACGCTAGGTGTGAACCTGTTGTTAAGTTGAAGTGGTTTTGATTTTGTATTTTACCAATAATAATTCGTTACACCTATGTCATTATCTTTAAGATATGAAAATAGCTCGCTGAAAACTATCGGTTAAACGCGACCAAAGAAATTAATTTAATTTCTTTAAACGCGACTTTTCAAAAATGGACAAATTTGGAGTATTGAAAAAAGCAGACAAGTCAAAAGAAAAAGGTAAAATATCTTGGATTATATATTATCCCATTATAGAGCAGGAGGTGAAAACTTTTTCACCCCTGATATTTTGAGAACCCAAAAGGTACACCCACCAGTTTTTTTAATTCTACCCCCTTTCTTTACCTTGTTCATTTTTTTGCATATGCCTTAAAGCTGTATTTTTTTAAAATTTAAGTCCCTACTTTTTGAGATATAAGCATAATGCGAAAAATTTGAAATCTTTTGAAATAAATGAGGTACTTACAAAATAGCTGCATAAAGATAAATAAATAACCGGGCGTGGCTCACATCGAGGGGTGGAATTCCGAATGCATTAGTTGCGGTCTCATTTACTTATCTTAAAATTTTTTGCATTTCAACTGCTAATATCTCAAAAACTACTGAGAACAAGGTATCACAATAAAGGACGGGTTTCAATTAAAAATAAAAACTGATGGTGAGTGTGGCCTGCACTGATCAGTTTTTATTTTTACTGATTTACATTCTATAAACATTTTCATAAAGGTAAATTTATCAGAAAATTACACTTATATCTATATACATTTAGCTGCTAATTGTTTCCGAAAACACTAGGTAACGAAAACAACTCTATATATAGTTGCTATCGAAAACCACCCACCAAGTTTTTATTGCTTATTGACATAAAAAATGACAGTGTCTGACCTAATTTATAATATATATACCACCCTCCTAAGTAGGTAAAGACGTATATTATCCTTCTCAACAAATTGTTACAGAATATATCGCATATTCTATATCCCAGACAGCAAAGTTACGTACCGTACCTCGTACCATATGATTTTGTTCAGAGTAGAGATTATTTTTTTTCTGTTAGTGACATGAGCTCAGGAAATGTCAAAGTAACGTTCAAAATGGGTCATTAGATTAGATTAGAATGGGGTGGTGTAGACACCTGTCCACCTCGACCTTCGCAGATCTATTGTGCTTCCCCTTTCTTCTTCCCTGCTTTGCTAGAGCTACAAAACAAGTTGCAGCCCCGTCCGTGTCATGAAACCCAGAAGCTTTGCCAGTGTGCCCTGTATATAGCTTTCTGGCCGCGGACATTCTAGGTCCTCCAGTAAGGCCCTGGTTCTAACTAGGCCTTCACATTGACATAGGACATATGCAATGAGGTTTCTTCCTCTTTCATGCAGAAGCGGCATGTTGCATCTTCTACCAATCTTCTTCTACCAAATGTAATTGCATACAAGTGCTTATTGAGTTTGCAGTGACCTGTTAGGAGCCCCACTATTTGTCTGACAAGCTTCCTTTCCTTACTAAGAAGTTCTGCAGTCAGCTTTGGTGAACGTTTAAGCTTTAAACGGGTCATATGATAACCATACTTTTTGGACTATGTTGGGAATTTGGAACCTTTGGTTGCACTAAAACAAAGTTATGATTGTTTTCCACAAACCAAAAATACACTTTTTTGCACTCGACGCGCGTTTCGCTAACAACGTTAGCATCATCAGGAGACGATAAACAATAAATTAAATTAACCTACGCTCTATCTTATATACAATCTTTTAGTGGGCGGAGATAAGACTAATAATTTGTGATTGACCACGATTTATAATCCTATCTCCCCTCAACTAAAGAATAAAGTGTACTAAACGGGATGGGTCCTCTATCTTTATTTAAACTATTTCTGGATTTAATGATTTCCATACTTTCATATGCATGCAAAAGTGTTTTGTTTGGTACACTTTTTAGAAGTTTTAGGTTATCTAATTATAAAATCTAATCTTATAATAAAATCACATTAGATAACCTAAAAGTTCTAAAAAGTGTACCAAACAAAAGACTTTTGAATGCATATGAAAGTATGGAAATCATTAAATCCAGAAATAGTTTAAATAAAGATAGAGGACCCATCCTGTTTAGTACACTTTATTCTTTAGTTGAGGGGAGATAGGATTATAAATCGAGGTCAATCACAAATTATTAGTCTTATCTCCGCCCACTAAAAGATTGTAGATAAGATAGAGCGTAGGTTAATTTAGTTTATTGTTTATCGCCTCCTTATGATGCAAACGTTGTTAGCGAAACGCGCATCGAGTGCAAAAAAGTGTAGTTTTGGTTTGTGGAAATCAATCATAACTTTGTTTTATACTTTTTGGAATCAAATAAACATCAGAATTGGATGAACTTTGAATGGAAAGCACATTTTGGAAAAACTAAGACACAACTCCGAGCACCTTTTTTGATTTTTTACCGAATAAGCTAAAATTTATTTCTAAGGCCACCAATTCAAAACATTCAAAAATTTGATGCCTCTTCCGTCCATTGAAGCAATGATATCGTCAGTCACATCGGCGAGGGCTCTCGCACAGCTATATCCAGACTGGCAAAATGTTGTTTTTGTCCAAGCGCATCTGCAACTCCATTGCTTTTTCGAGTATTTTAGAGAGAGCTCGAGCGAGTAAAATTGATATCACTCATCTGACTGATATAGGTTTTTTGGTCTTGGGTAGGTATGACCTAAAAAAGTAATAACGAAAGGACAACAAAGCTGTATGAGTTGTTATGTTATTTATTTAAATTATCAGCTTTTAGTCCGAAGTATAACACTTGCTATAACTCCTCCGCAACTTCTTTGAACTTAAACTTTTGCAAGTTATTATTGTAGAAGTTAAAAAGGGTATTAGTGGGAGCAAGTAGCATTGTTGCGGGCAAGAGAAGAGAAAAATCGATTTAACTCGGTAAAATTCTTAAGGTTTTCTGGAATCGAATTTGATTTTTATTGATATCGTGTAGTTTATTTAGTTCTTTCCCTTTTTCTTTTACGCTACAAGACTGAAATTTGTTGTCCAGGTAAATTCTTTTCTCCCTCCTGACCGCAATAGTTATTACATTATGAAGCTCTTTGTATTAGTTGTAATGCTGTACACTTCTAGTGTACAGGGTGTCCCAAATTGGGCACTTTTGGGGGGTTTAAGGTACTTCCAGGCGAGATAGAACAAAACTGACCCCCCAATTGCGAGGCTCGATTTTCAAGAGAAGCCACTTTAGGTACGATAAGGAAAAAATCAGTATTAAAGGACAGCTAGGGGAGTAAAAACTTCTTTTTTGTCGATTTTTTTTTCGAAAAATTAAACAGTCTCCTTGACGCTAGGGATGGCCAATAGATTTTTTATTACCTTAACCTTAAAGTTGCAAAATATCCCCCAAAAGCACGTTACCAATCATTTGAGCTCAACTGAAAGGTCCCAATTCAATGACATTTGTAAATTTAGTAGATCAATTTATTATTTAGAAAATTTCAATAATCATGTCAGTTTGACAACTTTTGACCCGTTGTTAACCTATTTCTCGTCGATTTTCAGATGGCCTACGGTCGGAATTCAGTTTCTAGAAATAGAAACAGTTGGGGCCCGATGTCCACCGACTTCAGCAGGCTGGAGTTAAGGGAGGAGGTCGCCGAAGAGTGCACGGAAAGAATGATTTCCGCTCAACTGAGGCAGTTGGACCCTCTCAAGGAAGATCTATCCGACTGGCTCAACAAGACATTGTGTAAGTAAAAAATAGTAATTTATCGCGGTTGGGGCCACAAACCAAGGAATTGATCGCGTCACGTGATTTTTGGAGGCATTTTTTGCTACTACTAAGTCCGAAAATAATCTCACTATTTCAGAGGCCTCTCGCTAACCGTATGCCTAATTTCACACGATAAAATTTTTGCAGCAGTGTGGGCACACATGTTGGGGCCTCAATTGGGGGGGAAGGGGGGCGATTGCCCCCCCCCCCTGAGTATTCTCACGCAAAAGCAATCAAACATGGTTAATGAGTTTGTCCTGGACAAACTGAAATTTTCTGCAGTAAGGCATTAATTTAATGATTGGGTCACTGGCGTACCGAGAGGGGGGGTTTTGGGGTTACCGCCCCCCCCGAGAAGCCTGGTTATGGTCACATTTTGACTTCAAATTAAGTTTTATTATTTATCCCTAAACCCCCCCCCAACCCGAAGTCAATTCTTGGGTGCGCTACTGGATTAGGTCTAAGCTTTTTTGTTTTTTTTAATGTACGTTTTACCGAAAAATTTGTTTTGCTTTTATGTTTATTTAAGTTATTTTGGCATCAATAAAAGTGTTTTTTTTTTCGTTCATACATGTAACCAATCTGTAACGAATAATAAAAAAATTTGCTACCGACCTGTCGTGATTGCGGTATCGGGCTGGCCATATAACTATGAGATACTATAATGGCCCAAGTGTCGCAAAATGTGTAACAAAATAACTTTGAAAAACAAAGAAAATAATGTACAAATCAAAATTTACTGCGCATGCCTGATGCAGACTGCTCGCGCCCAGAGGATTATTGGGGTCTACGTTTTTTCCAAGCTAACTTGATTGGGAGAGTTATTATCGCTACGGCTTTTTCTTCGGGAAATGCAAGGGCGACCGTTATATTATCTCATAGTTATATGGTGCTGGCCCACCTGCAAAGGCTAGCGGTTGTTTTCGCGATTGTATTTTTGGACAAAAATTAGGGCGACTTTACTCTCTGCTATTGCATGTTGTTCAGTTTTAATTTAATTCTCTTTCATGACAACGTAATAATTCAGTTCGATTCCAAGACATCTCGTGCATGCCTCATTGAGCCAAATAGTAAAAATTAGATCCATAACTTTGAATATTTGTGATATTTTCGTTTGCAAATGGTGCGTACCAGGAACCGATGTCTTAAAAGCTTTAACTTTTCGACCTCGATCATGCATTCCGTGCCTATTATTTGAATATTTTTTAAACCGCTATTAAATTCCTTCCTTTCGTTTATTTGCACGATTTTGACATGAGATTATCGGAAATCAATAACTTTTTTAACCCCCGACGCGAATGCGAAAAAAAGGGGTGCTAGATGTTTGACCCCTATGTATGTTGGAATGTATTGTTCTGTTTAGATCCTGTCCTTTAGGGAGTAATCTTAGCTATATGTTTAAGAAAAATATTCTTCCACAGATAATATGCTTTCTACACACAGATGTCAAAGAATTTGGGATATGAAAGATATAATAAGGTGTACCGTTGTATGAACAGCTTATGTTCATACAACGGGTGTACTTTTGAACCGTCTATTCGATTTTTTTTTTAAATTTATAATTTAGGTAGAAGATAAATTTGACTTGCTAAATGAAATAATTGGAGTGGAATCGGACCACCCGTAGGTTCATTTTATTTATACCATGTATACCTAATGAACCACATATTCTGCATTGACCTTTCGCGATTTTTTCCAATTAGTATTCGGTTTAACGCACCCTTTGAATCTATAAGTGTGCATTTTCTTTTTAATCTTGATCATGAGCGGTATTATGTTACATGTATGCCATAACAATAATAGGAACACAAACATATTACCATGCCGCTCGGATTTTAGCCTACAGAGTGATTATAGTTGGAGCCTTAAAACATTGAACTAGGTTTGAGAATTACCTTGAAAAATCCACACTTGGTTGCCTTTTTCGAAAAAAGTGTTCGGCCTTGGATAAAACTTAATAGGCTAAAAAAACAGGCAAAAGTGCAAAAAGTAACTTGGTCCTACCCCTCCATTCACGCCGGTAACCAGGCTGGATGGGGTCGGTATCCTGTGGACGCGGCCGTAGTTACACACTCCCCAAGTCGGGAGAAGGACAAAAATAACAGATAAAAAAAATATCTGGTCTAGGGTTCGAAGGTAGTTGATGACCCGTCCGATTAAGTTAATAGTGCCTACGGGACTCAAAAAAGTGACGGGAAACAAAGACGAACAACAAAAAACTGATCAATAATTATTTGAAAAATTTTAATTTTTATTATACCCCGTTTTTAAAACGTACTAAAAGTATAAAATTCAGATAAACGGTACACTAAAAGTATCAAAATTTTAAAAGTTTTTTGTGATATAAGCTCTTGTACGCAGCGGCGTAGCGTGACTAGAGGGCGGGGGGGGGGGGCGAAGGCTCAAAAGGGCGCCACAGTTGTTGGTACCTAGGCGATCGCCCTCCCCCCTTGCTTCAGAAAAAAGTAGACAACAAAGATGCTGGTGGTAACCCTGAAGTCTTTGGGGAAAAAACGAGAAATTGCAGAACGTTCCTTTAAAGACACCCGTTTGAAAAACTTTTTCAATAAATACGTCATTGATTAGAGACGTCACAATTCTAAAGTCTCGTGTTATTAGTGCTTAAAAACCATTTACAACCTAGAGAATTCTGTGTTTCTTCCCAACAATTTAGTAAAATCCCTAGAAAATTGAAAAGGTTTTGTTTTTTTTATTATTTATAGAATCAATTTAAATGTCAATTTTTTTCGCTTGTTATCAATGACGTCACTTTTCCACCAATTTGAATGGTTTCGAAACGAGCTTTTTGTTCATTTTAAACTAGCGCATGCGTCTTTTGCCTAGACTCCACATTGAAATTTTGTGCCGCTGCCATCTATTGCCTCTCACTCTTTTCGACAAAGAGACAAATAGAAATCAGTGGCAAGACGTTGGACTGTAGACTAGGAATTAGTAAACTGTCAAATACTGTGGCTAACTTCTCGTCAACTCTTAGCGTCTTTATTTTCGTTTTTCCACCTTTTCCACAAATATTTTTTATATAAATATAGTTGTGAAAAGATTGCTTCTATATTTTTTGTTTTTTAAGATGGTGCCGATGAAACATTAGTTTATTCGAGCCACAAGCGCCTTGTCAAACTATGACGTAGTATGTGACGTTTTTGAAATAGTTGCATATGAGAAAACGCCTAGTATTTTGGGAGAGTTTGAAATAGACGAAAACCACGATACTTATTAGAAATATAGAACAGTATTATAGAGTTTCAATTTATAAACATATTGTAGACAAAATCATTTCGGACATAAAATCAAGGTTCAATAACGAGACTCTAAGTATTTTTGACCTGAACATATTCATACCAAGTTTTATACAACGTAAAGCCAAAATCAGGGCAAAATTAACTAATGTCGTTTCAAAATACTGTTTGATTAATACAAAACACGAATTCTTGAACTTTTATTGGGAGAAGTCAGTATTTGGAAACAATATTGGTCAGAAGTAGGCAAAAGCTTAAATCAAAACATATATGATAACGTTTTCGAGGCAATGAAAAAGTGTGGTGATATTTTTCCGTTGATAAAGACATTCTTGGTTGTTTGTCAGTAAGTAATGCTTCGTCAGAAAGAAACTTCTTCCGCCTCAGAAAATTGAAAATATAAGTACTTAAAAACACTATGACGGAAATTCGTCTGACGGGCTTAGCGTTGCTGCATATCAACAGACGTATTGAAATTGACATTGAGCGAGTCATTGACCGGTTTGCCCAAAAAAACTGGAAACGAACTTTTTTTTGAGATAGGCATCTTATATTTGAGATATGCAATATAAAAGGTAATAAAAAACGAAGGTAAAAAACCTCCAAGTCAGTTACTTTAACCAAAAAGAAACTAAAAAACAAAAGATCAAGAGATCTTTGGTGGAAATAACGAAAATTCAAACTTGGATGAGCATCCCACAAGGAACACACAAAAGACCAAAGCGAAAAGAGAAATGATTAAACGATGTTTTGCCCTGGGTAACCAGCGTGGGCTCATCAGTGGTTTCACTGGTCACCCTCTACCATACATCATTAAACACCATCATATACTTTGATTTATAACTTTGAATCACTCACAAATAGGCATCGTTCCGCACTGGTACTTGTCCAAGTTACCTGATACGGATTCGTCCTGGCGAGTTAATATTTCCAGTAGGATTATGCTCCTAAGGCAATTAAAACAAAAAAAGAAGTTAAAAAAAACCTCCAAATCAGTTACTTCAACCGAAAAGAAACTAAAAAAGAAAATAATTCGGATAGCAACAAACAAAACAATTTATATTCATCTATAGTAGAATTTTCTAGATCTGAACTATAAAATAAAATTAAGTAAACGAAACATTTTAAATTGTTTTCTGAATCGTGTACATTAATTAAACAATCGAATTTTTGGGAAAATTAAAAAAGCGTCTCTATAAGGGTATCCAATGTCACATAGAATATATTTATTTGAAAGTCTAGGTCTACGCTTGCGCTACGTATAGCATAAGCATTGGTGAGTACTAATAATAGCAGGTACCAACCTATCCTAACCAGATTTAAATATAGAAAGACGTTTTTCCACATTACGAACGGTACAGTTCCAAAAAAATCAATTAAGTTTTTGGACCTTCCAGCCACCTTTTTCGCTTTTCCAAAAGAAACACATTTCTTTTTTTAACTTTCTACGATTAATTTTTATTTCTTTGCAGTTAATCACAGGGAGATAAACTCTTTTGTGCCACTGTTTTAAATCATTGGAAAAAACCAGAAAAACATCTTTTTTTTCACTTCAAAAGAGAAAGACTTCCGATTATTGTTTACTCATTGGACAGGTCAGTAATTGTTACATATTGGGCCGCACGTAACTGATGTTTATTATACAATTCTCAAACATAATCTTTATTTGTGGGCGTCCTTAAAATATAAACTACTTAAAGTAAAAATGTGTTATTACTTTTTTTTATATTATTGTAATGTTTATTGTTTTAATACGTAACTGAGGGTACCCAAAGGGCGCCAAGACCCAGAAGGCGGGGGGGGGGGAGGAACCTCCCTGCCCCCCACGCTATGCCGCTGCTTGTACGTGAATTTGTCAACTAATTATATGACCCATTATTATTATATTATTCCCATATGGGGTAGGAAAAATTATTTTATACTTTTTAGTAATTTCTAAAGTACCTAATGCATTTTTGAATAATTAAACGTATTAACCCCTTCTCACCCCTTTAACGACCCCCACCCGCATAGTTTGTATTGTCATGGGACATACATAAGTATACCAAATTTTGTAGAAATCGGTTAATGGGAAGTTACTTTGAAATCGATTACAAGATTCCTGTCTTCATGAATTTTTTTGAAATTTTTTTTCGCTTGGGTAGGTTAGAGGCCCTCTAAACATTTGACAGCTGTTTTACCAGAGGTGGGCAACTCATATTGCCCTTTCTTTCTAGTTTTTTTCACAATTGCAAGTAAAACCAATTTTATGAAATGGACTAATGTTTTGTTGTCTCTTTTTATAATTTTCCCACACAGTTTTTGAAAGATTGATTTTTTTTTGGTAAGTAAAATATGTCAAGCTTTGACAAAAAATACAGTGAGTTAAATACACGGTAGATATCCAAAATGTTAAGTCGTAGACGCAAGTATTTTGACAGTTTCTTACATTCGATTTTTAAACCCCATGTAAATAATCAAATTTAAAATTTGATGCACGTTTATTAATAAAAAATGTGACAGTTACAAAATTATTTCTTTTCAGTGGGTGCCAACTATCACTGCCAACACACAAAAAAAATATTTCCCTAACAACTGTCAAAAATTGTATGCTAGGGTAGGTAACCAACAGCGAATTCAAGTGGACATTTTTTGACGTAATCACAGAATATTTTTTTTATTTAAAGTTAATTGCATTTTCAAAACGCAGTTGAACAAAATTAAGTCCTAATTTTGTATAAATTTAAATTAAAATGTTTTTCGTATTCTTCTGCCACGTCCTTTCTTCTTAAAAAAAATAGCGAAATAGCGAAATACTCTGTACTCTTGCGTGTTTCGGAAAGGTGCATATTTCACACGCATATTGATTTTTATTCTCGTCACTAGAGACAAAAATATTTTCTTCTCTACATTTTGTATTAGTTATGTTTTTGACGAACATATTTTCCTCTCTAGGGAAGAAAATACTTTCTTCTCTTCTTCTCTCTTGTGGTCGCAGGAAAATTAGCGTACCTAACTCGTTAGAAAGGGACATTCTTACCCTCTGATTTTCAAATTAAAGAACATCTATGTCAAATCTTAAAATTGTATTTCCGTGTAACTACTAGTCCAATCAATCCAGCAAAAAGGTCGAAAAAAATAACACATCTTTCATTTGTGGTATACAGCTTTGGAATATCCTGTTTATAATAATTAATCATACCAGTTTCTCTAAAAAGATGTTACTAAGGAAAAAACTAAAGTTTTGAGAAAATTTTCAATAAAATCATTATTTATTTATTCCTCCTCCGCCTCGTTCGCGTCTATTGTTGGCGAATGCGCAATAAATTTAGCAGAATTTTGTAGAACAAACAACGGTTTTACAAACAACGGGTTCTATGAATTCCGAGTTTGTATTTGAATAGATTTCATGCAAAACAGTTTGATGAATAATAGTTTGATTAAAAATTGGTTATACAAATTATGAGTAATTTGAACAGATCTGACAAACAAAGGTTTTGGAAAATAACGAGTTTTTTAAAATCCGGATTTTATTTGGAATGAATTTGATGAACAATGGTTCTATAATAAAAGGGTTTTACAATTTCCGAATTTTATATTGAATGGGTTTGAGGAAAAATGTTTCAGATAAAAAATTGGTTTTACGAATTGCAATTCCTATAGCGAATCGTTCTTACGATGAAAATTTTTATTAAAAACGGTATGATGAATTCCTGCTTTGGCAAACCATAGGCGTTCGATAGAACTGCATTAATCTCTCATTAAAAATGTCAGACTTAGGTCATGTGGGTTTGTCATATGGGGACAATAAAACTTTTCTAACCTTAAAAACTAGGGACTTATAAATGAGAGACGCTATTTTTCAAAATGGCGGACGCAGATTTGGCAGCATTTAATATGCTCACCAAATTTCAGATTGATCCGCCCATAAATAACTGACATGCAATAGATATATTAGCCCTGAAAATATTCTAAAAAATTCGACATTTTTCCTTAGAAACATC
The DNA here is from genome assembly GCA_963921995.1 of Oxystoma pomonae. NCBI lineage: Eukaryota > Metazoa > Arthropoda > Insecta > Coleoptera > Brentidae > Oxystoma > Oxystoma pomonae. The sequence goes on from OY998167.1 coordinate 64,881,624, forward strand.
TGTCAAAGTGAAAATAATTTTTGGAGAAACTTGTATGATTAGTATTTCAAAGCTGTATAGCAAAAATGACAGATGTGTTATTTTTTTCGACCTTTTTGCTAGATTGATTGGATTTATACGAGTAAGTAGAAATCATCTTGATCGAAACGAATCATTTTGCTCGCGCCGCGCCACAGAACTTTCGCTACAAAACTGACACTGACAGCTTCGGAACTCAAATACTTTTTAGGTTAAGATTTTACTTGCTAACCATAGCAGCAAAATTCCGCAACACAGTTTGGTGTGGAATTTTCTTACCGAATACCGCACCTAAAGGTGGATCCACACTGATGCGCCGCGCCGCGCCGAGTCGAACACTAAAATGTTTGCTTGTGTGGACAGTAAACTGCGTGCAAAAATTTCCGCGGAAATCGCATGTTATATCTTTATATTTGATTTTCTATTGTTTTAAATAAAATTTGTCCTCTGATGGAAATATGCAGTTTCACTCGATATATTCTCTATACACAGAAAAAATTATTTGGCTGTAGCAAATTATTTATTTAAATAGGTCGAATGCACTTACTTGTTTAGTCCAAATAAAAATATTTATTTTTTCAAATAACCAATTTAGTCCTTTTAAATAAGATGTATTTGATACGTTATAATTAAATAATTTGTTTTAATTAAAAAACAAAAACATATTTAAATCAAATAATTTCAAACATTTAAAACAAATAATATTAATTTATTTGTATTGTAAATGCATGTTTAGTTCATACAAACAAATATGGTAGTTAGTTAAAATAAAATCATTCCTTGAAACTTCTATTTTTTTGGTTTTCTTTAAAAAAAACTTGCTGTTTCTTTTTATTAATTAATTTATTTATTATTTTTAAATATATTTTTTGTTATACCAACATATTTATTTGCTAATAGACTTTTGTTAAATAAATTTTTTGAAGTATTTTGCTTCATGTAAATAAATGTTTCTTTAAAGTTATAATATATTTTGTTACATTTATGAAAATATTTATGTGATAAGTGAACGAAACTTACTTCATAGTAAAAAAATATTTATTTCGTTTAAATGCATGTTTGCTTGTTTCTGCAATTCACCTTAATTGCATTAAAAAGCATTAATTAAATCGTCGTCGACTCAACCGTTGAGTGCTTCCAATAAGTTGCTCTTCCTGACTCTTCTCTTAGGAGGGGCCATTGAGCATGTTAGATAGAGTTGCATGGCAACTTTAGAATCTGTAAAAAAAACTTAGTTATTGATATTTAAATCCACAAAAAATTATTATCCGATTTTGCAAGCTTTATGACTTTTAAACTTGAAAAATAATGGATGAAAATAAAATGCACAGCTCATTTTTAAATCACCTGGCCGTAGTCGGGCTCAGTACTAGGATTATTAGTTTTCGAGTTATGCAGCTTCAAAGTTAACCATTTAAAAAAAAAGAAACACTTATATCTTGGGAACTAATAAACTGATAATTTTCTAAGTAATATTTTTTTAAACGAAAAGTACTCTTCTTTTAGTTTTTGTAGTGACTTTTGACCAGTAAACCTGAACAGAATGTTATTAATCGGATTTCCGCGAATCAAGCAGTCAGGTTCTAATCGGATCTCTTTGTCTTTTCTGAGATGGAAAATAAAAAGATCTGTCCAGGACTCTTCTTTTTTATCTTATCAAACACGAGACGGCAGAGATTTCCAGAAAGGTTGAGTTCACTATAGGTTTTTTATTATATGTATCGATTTTCTTTTACACTTTTTTGGGCATTTGTTATATTTAAATAAATAAAATTCTTAAATTTGTTTTATAATATAATCAAGCCTATACAACCTGTCTGTCTCTTTTATTTCTTAGGGACATTTTATTATAGTCAATATCAAGTATTCACCAGATACAAAACCAAAAAAATCTACTTCTTACTTGAAAAAGACCGAGATACTGAAGGCAAACGACAAGTTATGTCTATACCTATATAATATCATGGATAGCTATAAATCTTTTATTAAGTACTTACCTACAAGTATGGAGCCCAAAATTAACCAAAAAATCCTTTAACTCTTCTTCCATTCTATCTGAAATCTACTAAAAGCTCCACCCTCCACGCAACCCACGCACTAACCAGTCCAGCAACCGACGAAAGTGAAATCGCCGACGGCCGATTCCCAAACATGCACCTCTGTGGAACGACTAGCCCAAATGATGTCGAGGGCCGCTGAAGCGTACAAACAGGGCACTGAGGTAGACCGAGATAAGATTTTGACAACCGACAAAATATTTTTATAAATTTGAAGTTCCCGATTCCCGATTTGTCAATCTGTGTTACGCCAGAAGGCTCTTGTTTGTAAATTTATTTTTTAACAAACTTCAATTAGTTGTTTCCGAATACAAGAATTTCTGTCAATCTGTCAAGCGCTTTAAAAAAATATGTAATTTGTTTAGTTTAAAAAAATTAGTTATTTATGCATACGGTAAACAATTTGTTTTGTTAATTTTAGTATAAGATTCCAAAAAATTAACCATACAATTTATTTAATTTACATAAAAATTATTTTTTGTGTTATTAAAATGTAGTGTGGTATTAAATAAATTAATTTATTTGAAAAAAAAAATATTTGGTTTAAATATATCTTATATGGATGACTCTTGTTTATAGATTTTTTAACAAACTTGAATTAGTTGCTTCAAATAAGTTTTACAAGAATTTCTGTCAATCTACGTGTTTTAAAAAAATATGCAATTTGTTTAGTTTAAAAAAAGTAGTTATTTATGCATACGGTAAATAATTTTTTTTGTTAATTTTAATATAAGATACCGAAAAATTAACCATATAATTTATTTAATTTACATAAAAATTATTTTTTGTGTTATCAAAATGTACTGTGGTATTAAATAAATAAATTTATTTGATACAAACTGCATTTATTTACACCAAATATTTTTTTCAGATAAACTTATTTATTAAATCTAAAAATATGATTTATTTAATTTACATAAACATGGTTCTTGTCGTAGCAAAATGCTTTTGTATTACTTTAATAAATACATTTATTTTATCCAAACTGTAAAATATAGTATTTATTAAATCTGAAAACATAATTTATTTAATTTACATAAACATTGTTTTTGTCCTGGCAAAATATAATGTTGTATTAAATAAATAAATCTTATATGAAATAAATTTATTTCATCCACATAAGATTTATTTAAACCAAATATTTTTTATCAAATAAATTGGTTTATTTGATTCAAACAAACACTTTTTTCTGTGTATCAAAATATACGGCGTGCATGTCAGATTTCCTTTACGGAAATTTTTGAAAATTTTCTGGAAATCTGACATGCACTAGTTATATTACTACTGAAAACAGGCAAACATAATTTATATAGTGGCGCGACGGTCTCACAGGAAAGTACTTACATAACTTGAATTGATGTTATGGTTTTTCCCCAAGTTGATTTGTCCTACTCGCTTTTTTCTAAAGAAACAAATATTTTAAAATCAACCTTAAAATAGCAAAGAAAACCTTTGGCCAACATTTCTACTCAGTCCACGAACGGGGGGCGTTAAAGTTACAGTTTAACGCTCGCATTTTTTTGCCTAACCTACATACTCGGGTATTACGTTGTGTTTGTTATTGTTTCTAGTTACTTGTCAAATTCATGTTTGAAGTGCTGTGAAATAATATATTTTTATTTTTTATAAATAATAATAAAAGAGTTTTAAATTAAAAACATAATTTCAGCCATAAAATATCGTATGCATCTCTGTCATAAAGTGCGTTTAACGCCCTCAGGGTGTAAAAACGCCTTGTATAACGGCTCGCGTTTTTATTCCCGCACACCGTCAAGTACGGGACAATTTTTCGCTATTTTTTTCTACTTTTTTAAAGTTTAATGTGTTGAGAAAATAATAAAATGGACCGAAACCCTGCAGGTTTCATGGTAATTTAGTAACAAAATCTTGAGTGCCTGTCACGTACAGGAAACTTTTGGAAAATGAGAATGTCCTGTACGTGAAGCGCCTTTTAGATTTTGTTACTAAATTACCATTAAACCTGCAGGGTTTCGGTCCATTTTATTATTTTATCAACACATCAAACTACATGAAAAATATTTTATGTACTACTTTTATGGATAACAAGTATTTTAAGAACACAAAAAGTAGAAAAAAAATAGCGAAAAAATGTCCCGTACGTGACGGTGGAATGACCCAAATGCTTCCTTTAAGAACTAGATACATAAATAACTATTAGACTGTATATAATTTATATTTAGCTAGATTCACCATGTATGTTTTTATGAAGAAAATAATGAACCCAACAATAAGAGAAACTAACCGACAAGAAAATACAAATGCTTGAATGGCACATAACATGTCATGTATATGAAAATTTTGCACAGATGATAATTATTTTGCGGGAGTGGCCAGAAATGGGCCATTTGATTCTTTTGTTTGGAGTTGCGAGTCGTGTTGCGCCGATTTACCAGACATTGTGATGTTTGCACAATACATGACACAGGGACCACAACAGACGAGAATGAACATATAAAACTTTTTTTTATTAAATTTTCTTTATATATTTTTCACAGAACATTCCGTTATTTACTTTTTCTGTTTCATGGGTGTATCAAAGTATCATATTAAAAAAAAACGTAATCATAAATAGGGTGGTGATCGAACGTAAATTAACATTCACGACACCAGATTTCGAGACGTTACTAACTCCTCAAATTGGCTGTGAAACTACGCTACCATATAAAAACGATATAAGCTTGTGTTTGGATAATAAATGTCACTTGGAACTATTTTGCTGCTTACAAAAATCGGTGCTTATAAACAGAGAACTTAGAATTGCACTAAATACCCAGCTTCCGTACAAAATGTCACTTGGGGCACTTTTGCTCCTAAAATTAAAATATTTTGACAAAAATTGAGTCAGCTTTCCACACAAATGGCGAATCCGCATTGTTTTTTCTAACCATCAAATGGGTGTTTATTAACAGAGATCTAAGAATTGCCTTAAATACCCCCCGGCTTCCGTACAAAATCGATATAAACTTTTGCTTCTGAAATCATTCATTCAAATCATCAAATGGCTGCTGAAAGAATTACACTAAAAGGATTTTCGTTTTACAATTGGTCCTGGTTCTGGTTGAACCAGAACCGCAACCGGTCCTTTCGTTTTAAAACAATGACGTCATGGTTGCAACCCGGTTATGAAATTTTAGAACCAGCCTGGGAGGTTGGTTTGGCCCTTTGGTTGTAAACATAACCCCTAAAATTTTGAAAAAGTATAGATAGTCTTTTTTTGAGTAAAATCAAAGATATCTTCATAATATTTTAAATGACGTCATTATTTTAGAAACGCTGTCAAAATTTATGTCAAAATAATGTCAACCAGAACCAGTACCAATTCTTAAATCGAAAATCCTTAAAATATCCGGCTTTCGAACAAAACCGATATTATCTCATTTTTGGACAATCAAAACGTCACTGGGAACGCTTTTGCTCCTGAAAAGTAAGATATTTTTACAAAATGGACGTGATTCTTAAAAAACCGTTAGAAAATCTCACCTTTACAAAAAATCTGACGATTTTTAAACACTAATTCACACCAACTGCTTTTTTGTCAGGAGTAATTTGGTAATAATTCCTAAAATTTAGTTTCCTTATACTGTTCACGTAAATAAAAAATGTCAATTCTAATATTTGTATACACAGTTTTTGTAAAAAAACTTATTTTTGTGTGTAAACAAACTTTAAAAACTTTTAACATAGAAAACCATACATAGCCATATATGTATATGTCACCGTCACTAAAAGTCGAACAAATTCCCGGCTTCCGTACAAAACTGATATTAAACTCATTTGGGACAATCAAAATGGTTTCCGTAGAAAACCGATATTAACTCATTTTTTGACAATCAAAATGTCACTTGGAACTTTGCTTTTGAAAAGTAACATATTTTGTCAAGATGAGTAAGCTTTTTAAAAAAAATAGCAATTCCAGCGCAATTTCCCATGTTTTTTGAAACCATCAAATAGCTTATAGCTGTTAAAAAAATCTGCCTAGCTGATATGTGAAAACCATGTTTTAATGAATGTTATCGATTTGAATTTTCCTTCTTATCGTTCCATATAAAGGGGAACAGAAAATTTGTTTATGCCAATGAGTAAAAACGAATGAGAATAAACTAACAATTTTAACTTCAGACATTGCACAATAATAATGTAAAGTAAAATGAATTTAATCCTGAGAGAACGGTTGCAATAGAATAAATAAATAATTTCTGCGGATCTAACAATACGGAAAATGAAACTTTCCTACATTACATTTAAATTTTAAATATATGAAAGATGCCTTCCTTTATTGATGTGTGCGTGCGTGATTAATCCGTGTGATTTTTTTAACGGTTTTTCCATAAATTAATAATTGTTTTTAAAATATTTTACAGTTGGACTATTTAGTTAGTTTTCTTTGGCTACCATTAGCGCGATTTAAAAAAAAATCGTAGTACTCGAGTATAATAGTTGGTTCTTTATATTCGGATAGTACTAACCCCAAGTAGCATAGATCGTATCTTTTGGTTTTTGCAGCCAAGCAAAGGTTGGGAAAACGTTTTCCCAATCTTTGTTTACAGCAAAATGGTTGGCTTTTTAGAATTTGTTTTTAAACCATTTAAAAATAACCCGGTTTCAAAACCATTTGACTATAACATCCAAATGGCTCCCAGGAAAACTTAATAAAAAAACATACAGCCATTTAGTTGTAGCTCTGCTTTAATAAAGATTCTAGAACCAATAAAAAGCAAATAAAACCAATCGGGTTTGCCTTTTCGGCTAAGTTCGGCTTAGGTCAGTTTCTTTTGAGAAGCCATGACTGTTTGTAGGCTATATATTATATTATATGGATATCAAAATCTGTAAATATTTTGGTAATCACTTGAAATTTTATACTTTATTGAGTGTAAATTAGTTATTTGTATTTTCAAGTTATATTTTTGTCATTTCTGAAACATAACCTTAAATAAATCATTACCAAAAACTTAAAAAATGTAAGGTGACCAACTCCTAAAGGGGCAAAACGGGGACACTCCGGCCATTCAATGTATTGTATATCATGTATTTTTTCTTATATGCACCCCTATACAATAATATTAAGTTATTAAAGAAAAATAATTTAAGTAAGGTTTCAATTCATATTTATAGATGGCAGAGAACATCCGCTTTTTTAATTGCAGTGATTTTAAAGTTACAAAATACAGTGGTATCAAAACCGAGGCGAACCGGAACTTTTGCTGAAAAATCGGGACTATCCGGGACGGATTTTTCCCCCGAAACAAATGGTTAAAAATCGGGACTGTCCCGGCCAAACCGGGACGGTTGGTCACCTTAAAAAATCGCAAATTTTTTAAGCGCGTTTAAGGGTAATTCTCATAATTTTGCCAAATATATATGACTGATGAAATTTCAAAACTTTAAATTGCTTTTATTAAGTAATTTTGATAAGGAAATTTGGCAAAACTAGGCTGTTCTCCGCAGTGTTTATAGTGGTCAAGCTACACTTAATAAGTTCAACAAATTTTTGGCAATCAGTTTATTATATAATACAAAATTATGAATAAGAACATATATATTAAGAAGAAACTACTTTTTGTTATTTCTCTAGAAACGCAAAAAAGAGAAGATAATTTAAAACCTAACTAATTTCTGTGCTGAGTGCCGTAAAGTTACTTTACTCAGCAAAAAAGAATCTTGGATTATTCAATATTTTGCCTAAACTAAAAGCTTTGGACCGAGAAAAGCATCAGTTTCCCTAGGTTTTCAGGTGTGCTGAACTCAAAAATAATAACAGTTTAAGGTTATCTGCAATAGGAAAAAAGTTTATAAAATTTTGAAAAAAATTAAAAAATGTAAATTTTTGATTAAAGTTTTCTCGTAAACTAACCAAGTTACAAGTCTAATATTTTAGATGTATTATGGCCTTATCCATAGGACTTATAGGAATTAACATAGGGAAAATTCATTTTTGAAAAATTTCCGACCAAATGGGTACCCTAAAATCGCATATTTTCAGGTTTTAAAAATACTTTCCATTGATTTATTAAATGACTTTATAGCTTATTTTATACTTTTTGGTACCTGCTTTATTCTAATGCAATATATAGTCACCTTTTCAAATTGATTTAGGAGCTAACGGCTGTCAAACTGAACTCAGTTTTGGATTTTGGAGCCTTTTTTTAGTTTGGATTACTCAATATTTTGCCTAAACTATAAGCTTTGGACCGAGAAAAGCATTAGTTTCCCCAGGTTTTCAGGTGTGCTGAACTTAAAAATAATAACAGTTTAAGGTTATCTGCAATAGGAAAAAAGTTTACAAAATTTTGAAAAAAATTTAAAAATTTACATTTTTGATTTTAAGTTTTCTCGTAAACTAACCAAGTTACAAGTCTAATATTTTAGAAGTAGCCTTATCCATAACCCTAAAATCGCATATTTTCAGGTTTTAAAAATACTTTTCATTGATTTATTAAATAGTTATTTACCTAACAAGTGGGAAAGTGTTTCCGCAACCGATGGCAGTTTGGCAAGCCCTTAAGGACGGAAAAGGCACTTTCCGCACGTGTCAGGTACCAAATTTGTCCTATTATATTATATATCCTATAAAAAAGTTTTCCTTCTCGCCGTGCAAAAAAGACACAGGGTAAATCTATTCCCGCACGGTGTGCGGGAAATGCAACTTCCCGCAGGCAAATGCGTGCGTAAAAGTGCACTTTTACGCACGTTAGTAGGAAAAGGATAAAAATAGTTTCAACATTTTTGCAATGTAGGTCATGGTTTTTAAAGGATATAAGATGCTCTCGAGGTAAAATGTTGTACCTAACACATGCGTAAAGTGCCTTTACCGCCTTTGACGACTTGCTCGAACTCCGCTTCGCGTAGTTTATGTTAATTACATTAGGTATATATTATAGGGACATTTTGCAACGCTTATTTTACATTTCGTAGTGGTTGTGGTAATTACTGCATCTGCGCAATAGCTAAACGTTGTGGTAATTAACCACTACCACTTCCGTAAGCTACGAATCCATTTCATTGTGGTTGTGGTTATTTTTCTGGTTAATTTTAGAGAATTTTGGAGCATTTAATTTTAAAAATAATAAAATATTACCAGGTGCCAACATATAAAACAATTATTTTGTAAAATTAAGTCAAATTTTTTATTTTTTCTCATTTCTAAATTTTTTTGCAAGTGACAGTGTTTAATGTGTTCCAATAACTTTGGTAAAATCGATGCGTGGTAGTGGTTCTTAAACACTACCACAGCGGTTGTCAAAAGTTTAAGCGTTCCAAAATTTTCCTATTTTCATTGAGTATATATAACGTGAGAACAAAATTTAACTGTCCACGGAATCACATCCATGGCAAATATATCCACGGACTCACGTCCGTGGATATTCGTAATCAACAGACGTGCCATCCAGGGACGTGACGAACCATGTGCTTTTAGCCGGTCAGGAATTTTGCTTTTGAGGTTATGTTATTAATCGTTTTGTAACTAAAGTCGTTTTTTGCGTGAGAAGATTTCGAAACCATTTCGAAATCATGCAAGAAATGTCATTTTGGCATTGAACTGGCGACGTCACGGTTCAACACATTTCAAAGGATTTCAAAACCGCTCCTCGGACTTTTTCGAAACTGCTTCAATCACAATTCCAATATGGCGGGAGTTGTCATTTGTCAAAATACGCAGGTAGTGTACCAGTCGAAAGTCAATAAGGGCAGATAAGACTTCTGGCCTTCCATCAACCGCAAAAAATCAAACATTGATATGGATCCGACAAATCTATGCAAGTAACTTCTTTTAAAAAAAAAACAAAACGCTAACAAATATTTTATAGTAAGTTAGGTTATGTTTTGTGAAACTGTCACTGGGAAATGCATTTTTGCGATAACAAGAACCATTGACGTTATGGTTGAACCGGTGACGTCACATTTCGAAATCACGCAGGAACCGTGTTCTACGCCAAAAAACGACCTAAATCTAACTTACTTTTTTTTGTTTATAGTGTGCATGCAGAAGCAAAATGTTTTTTTATTCTTAACCTTTTTTTGGCATTCACAGACGTGATCTCAGTGCTTGACGAAATGGGTTTTCTCAAAAGTGTCACTAGTTTTCAGGAAACTACGGTCTCTAATCAAGTAAACAACACACTGACCGCCTTAAATTGTTAAAGACGTCTTTTCGCGACCGATGATTTCGAAACCGCTTTGGCGACGACAGTGACGTCACGGTTCAAAACATTTCAAAGGATTTCGAAAGCGCCTCGGCCGCCGTTTCGAACACGGTATCAATATGGCGGTACTGGTCAATTTTTAGCAATAATGAAAAAAAGGCTCACTTTTGGATCTAAGACATCCATTTCAAAAACTTACAAAAAAAACTTACAAATCCAAAAAACGAGAAGCCACACAAACACAGCTACAAAAAACTGTAAATCTTTTTGGATGTTAAGCTAAATATTTTTGTGCATGTTTAGGGCAATTTTTAATGAAAAAACAAGTTTGTAAATCCACGCAAAATATGTGAAGTCTTTGCCAGATTTTTTCTAAGGGACACTAAACTTCAATAAGTATAATGGTAACCGTCCACGAACGTGATATATCACGTTCTGTGGACACGAAAAAACTACAAAGATATTTTTTTTGTTTTAATTTAATTTTTTGATTGTTTCAATTAAAGTATAATTATAATGAAAATTACAGAAAAAATCTAAAATCCCTCATTTCCTCGCCAATATTAACCTGTAAGCTGGTTTTTGCAACTTTTTGAAGAATAACCCTTAAGTATATTTATCAGTACAGTGATCCCCGCAGGAAAATATTACCATAGGAAAACCTCTACACGCTTATTTTATGCGCGCGCTAAAGCATCTTTATATCATCCATTTATTTTTATTTGGTTCTTTGACACAGTTAAAAATGGATAAAAAGTCATATGGTTTTTAAAACTTTTTAAAAGACGGAAAATGTTAGAAAAAGGTTCTCAAAACCATCTAAAGGGGTTGTGATGGACAAAAGCCAAAACCATATGGCTACAGAATTTGACTGGCAAAAAGTTCTGTCAACCGTTTAACACCAACTTGTGCTACTTGGGACATCATACCTTCCCTGCCAAAAAAACCTCATAAAAGATCATAGCAAATAACAGATAAAACATCATAAGTTTTCATAATCTATGCTCATATAAACTTATGATATTTTATAATTTTTGACTAGTGAACGTGAAACACAAATCCCGCATAGGAGTTGATAATATTTTATCAGCCAGTTGGCTTATAAAAGTTTACAATATTTTATGATTTTTAATATGACAATTCCTCATAAAGGTTTAAAAGATTTTATAAGATCTATCTACATTCTAAAATAAAAAATTACGGCACAACTTTAGCAGTAGTAGTAGTAATAAATATTCACTCAAACTAAACTATAAACTACGACGACCTAAATCACCATAATACAATAACACTCCTTGTGCTTGCACAATATCTACATATCTAGTAGAAAATTGTTCTCGTATAAGTACTTATTTATCGCCAAGAGCTTCGGGAGAGATGTTTCTTTGATAAATTTCTACGAGATTGTTTGAGGTATTGCTTATAAAATATTACAAGATTTCATAATCCAAAAACTATTTTTTTGTTGTAAAAGTATATACGACAGATGATGTAATTAAAGTTTTTTTTATAAGATTTTATAAGTTTCCGTTGTTTTAAGGGGCATATAAGTTTAGGGCAGGTAAAATCTTATTACTTTGATAAGTTTCTATGAGATTTTGTAATATTTTATAAGATTTCTCCATATAGTACGTCGTACGTACAGTACGTACATTTTATTTCCCATATAGGACCAAAATCTAACATAAAATTATTGTAGGTACGTACACTTTGATACGTAATATGTACGTCCATTTTTGTACGTACATAGTACGTCCCTAATTGGTCCAGGCACGTACCGACGTAAAATGGACATAAAATGTACGTCTCTTGGACGAAGAGTGCATGGGATTATGAGACAAAAAATATTTTTTTGTAGGAGTAAGTGTCATTTTTTAATTAGTTTTCAGGTGGTCGAAAAAACTGATAAAAATCAGGTGTCTTTTTATGAGATTTAATGCGGTTTTTTTGGCAGGGTTGGTCTAAGATTTTAGAGCCTGCGACCTGGACCTCTTCTGCCTTCAATTTTTCCTTCTATATTAGTAATTTTAAGAGTTCAGTATTTGTCACTTCTCATAATATGGACAAAATATTCAAGTTTACGTCTCTACACGGTAATGAAACTTTAAATTTCTTAAAGCTGACTTTATTGGGCTGAATCAGAGTATTTCAATAAACCAAGAGTTGAAATTCCAAATATTTGGGCGGAGCCAACTTCTTAAACTTCACGGTCGAGTGATTTCCCATAGTATATAAGTACGTAGCCTTAGGAGTAGATTATAGTTTGCACCTGAAGACGATCAGAGATTGTACTGATCGAAACTTCGTGTATAAATAAAATATAGACAATGGAAGTCCGAAACAAAGAGTTAATTTCAAACACATCATTGTCTCAAACAAGGACATCCCTGTTACGTTTTCTGTCCATCCAAGATATCCTAAGCATTCTACTATAGCACTACATCTCGAATGCCTCCAATTTTTGCACTGTTTTCAAGGAATTAAATTTATTAACATTTTTGTGTTGATGACAGGCATTGACTATCTAAATCGAGACAACTTTCTGGCCGAATTGGACAATGGTGTCATTTTATGTCACTTGGCGCAAGTGATATGCGAATATGCTCTTAGAGTCAGCAAGGCTGGTCTAGTTAAAGAGGTAAGTCTATAAATATATCGTCGCCCTAGATAAAAAGTGAATGGTCCCAATCTACAAAATTTCAGTTTCTGATGATAGATATTTTATTTGCACAGGAGAGCTAGGAATTTACAAACGCCGCAGTCAACTTTCCAGACTGATTAAATATCTGGATAAAAACAAAATCATTTTATATACGACCCACACACGACAGGCTTAATTCCCTTTGAGTTACGCAATCAGTTGTGTTATCGCACTAGTGATGTATTGGGCTCTCATTATATGACTAGTGATTTAATAAGCTTATAACTGACTTTTTATTATTATTCAGTATCTTGTCATAGTAAAATGTTTTTAAATGTCCTTTCGCAAAATAAAACCATTAGTATAAATGATTTATTTACGAGCTATCCCCATTAAAGTATATTTTTACAATTAACAAAGGTAGGTAAAAACATTTGTTATAAACTAACCCTGATTTTAAATTACCTATGATAAATAAATACTGAAAACTAGATTCAGATAAAAATAAAATAAATATAGGAAAAAATAATACTATCCAACCAAGATCATCAATTAACTACTAGTAGTTTAAAAGTAAAAAAAAATATAAAATAAAAATTATAGCTAATATTAAAATGAGCTTAAGGGTGAATTTGAATAAAAATGCGCTTCTTCCAATTACTTAATCTAAAAAAACTGTTAATCAAATTTGTATCAAATTCTGTACGGTGAAAGTTTAAAGCATTATCCCGAAACCATTTAACGGATTTTGCATAATTTTAAGTTTTTTTACATAATTTTACGTATCCTAAAAATGTTTAATTCACGGTAAAAATTATCGAATATTTTAAAAACTAAATAAAAACAAGATATATATATTTTTTTTTTGAAAAAACACGCGGGGAAATACCAGAATCCTCTGCTGTGCAAAATTTTGTAATTTTTCATATGCGGTTTATCTAAAGTAAACGAACTGTTTTTAGGATTCAAATTCACTCTTAAGTGCTTAGTTTTTCTTTCTTTTCTTCTTTTTTCTTTTTTTCGCATGTTTACAAAATCTTTTAAATTTAACTAACTCTAAGTTAAAAACTTCAAAATTAAGAATATTTAGCATAAACAGATATCTATTAATCGGACTGTTCGATGAAAAGGTATGTTAAAAGTAGATTGATGTCGCAGTCCTTGACAATACGGCACAGTTAGGTTAATCTGGTTAAAAAGTGTTGGGCAACCTATAATTTCATTTATAATTTTAAACAAAAATATTAAGCCAAACATGTCCTTTCTTTTACTTATAAGAGGCAAATTTAATATATGGCGATATAGTCATGGTCTACAATCCTAACATTATTTCTAAAGGCACAAACTCGGAAAAACTTGTGCTGGACCCTTTCCAAAGAATCTGAATGGATTTGAAAAAACAGATCTTACTAGACAACAGTAAAGCATTCTGGCAGCTTCAGTAGAGAAGTACTTAGAAGTTCTTATAATTGTGGTAATTATCCACAGTTAAGATATTGAAAATCAAATTATAAAGAATCTTTTAATTATGAAAAGACATTCATGTAACATTGACATAAAACATAACTTTCACTACAATCTTGAAGGACACTAGTATACAGCTACAAAGGGCACAGCCAAATAATGAAAGCCGACATCTTAGAGCCTGAATCTCTAACTAATGATTTCTATTCGAGCTGTTGACCATTAATGAAGTAATTTGTTGTAATCCTGTCGGACTTTCGGGAAAAGCTTGTATAACAACATTTTTTTACATTTAGGTTCAGCTTATTTTTTTGACACCAATCTGCTAAATGATTTAAATCTTGCTGAAGGAGCTCTTGATCGTAAATACTTTCAATTTTTTTCTAAAACTTAAGATCATCTGCAAACTTGGAGAGCTGCTATTCAAAAAACAGTCAACAATATCATTCACAAAAATGTTAAACAAGACGTGAACTATGACCTCCTTGGGGAACGCCAGATGTAACAATAATTGTATCTGAGTAAAAACAATCTATTTTAACTGTTTGGATTCTATCTGTCAGGGAGATCTCCCACAGTGGTTCATCTCTATGACAAAATTCAAAAAGTTTATCGGGATATTTTTTACAAATTATTATTTTATCTTGACCTATACGTTTCAAACTATCTAAAACCTAATAAATATTGGGATTGTGTTTTGTTAATGTCTAAATCTCCATTTTTTCACAATTCACAATATATGTTGATAGCGTTTCTAAGTAATATATTTAGTTCAAGATAAATGTAAAGTGTTGCGTTTATTAATTAAAAAAGGGAACGTTGCGGATTAATTAATTTTATGTATGATTTATTGTTTTTATGCAATAAAATTGAACTCTACTAAACTTTTAGAAAGAAAGTCCTCTCAAGTCATTTCCTATATATACAGAAAAATAAAGCATATTCTTTCTACTTTCAATCCTCGTAATACTTTGTCCAACTTTTTTAAATATAATGATTTAAAGAATTTCTTGATATCAAGATTGTGCCATAAGAAAAGGCTATAAAATATATTTTATCATTTTTGCCAATCTATAATTTGCTTTTACTTAAAATTGGCACCTCAATTAGCAATAGCAATTGCTAATTGAGTAGTAGCAATTGCATTATTTGTAACAATCCACTTATTACATTAAATTTCTTCAAATTTAATGTAATATATGATTTTGACATAGCTATCTATCTGAAGCTACTTATTAAGAAAGATATTGTGATCTATTCGATCAAAGGCTTTTGAAAAATCTGTGCAGATAGAATCAATTTGCTTTCTGTCTTTCATATTTTGAAGAATATCTTGTTGATAGGTTGTTAAGTTGGACACAGTTGACTTTTCCGAAAAGCCATGCTGCTCTTGACAAATAAGGTACTTTATTTGCCAAGTAATCCGTCTGAACAACAACAAAAACTGAGTATTTATTAAAAAGTAGATATAAGGGCAACACTATGGTGCAAACACATTTTTTTAATAAGAAATTAGCAGTCTTTGATATTCCGTTAAAGTTTATATTGTTGCCTAGGTTCATATCATCAGAAGGATCAGCTGAGAGCCTCTTTTACTCAGAACGCAACAGAGAAAATCTTACATGATTAACATAAGAACTATTTTTGTTGTAGACAGAATGAGCAAGTTTCTTTTTCAATTTCAACTTACGAAAATCCGCAGAAAACCATTTTGCAAAAGTAGATGTAATAAAATAAACTAATAATAAGTTTCCTCATTGACATTAACATTTTCCACACACTCAACCCAATAATTATTTAATTTCCTGTAGTTACCATTCCTAAAATCATAGTAAAATTCATTGTATATCAGGTCATTAGACACAGTTTTTGTCGAAAGTTTTACAGAAAATTCGTAACTAATATGATGGTTAGTAAAATTAAGTAGATGATCACTAGCCCTACTTAAATCACAGTTCCTGTCTTCTGTTATATATTAGGACCTCTCCCCCACTGAATTTTTGACTAGTTCTTCGAGTTCTATCACAACGGAATATGCTAATCACTGCTATCACTATCAGAAAAGTCACATTTATTGGGGTGGTATCGTGTTTTTTGCTGTTTACTTTCCACTGCAGGTTACGGTACTTAATAAATAATTAGACACTCTTCCCCCACAGCCTTCCTAGTTTCCAAAGTTTTTATCACAGGCCTTGACTTGCTAGCCTCATTTTTTATTCGACCAACTCGAACAATTTTCTTCATCTGCTGCAAAGCCAACCTGCCAAAAACCTCAGATACTATTGATTTCTCGTGAACGATGCGGTCATTCAAGTTGAGGGAGTTGGACTCCGGAATGTTAATTCAGCCCTTGTTGGTTCTTATTCGACCAAACAAGGGTAAACCATTTTTCTAATTATTGTAATGGTTTTTTTTTAATATTAAAGAAAATTGACTTATTCTTTTAAATTCGCATATTTAAAAAAGGAACAAATTTTTATAAAAATTAATCAATCCTTTCTATAAAATATAAGAAAAAAACACTTAAATAAAAGGAAGTAACTTTACTCTTTGCTACAACTTTATTCTATAGGGCAATGAGTCTATTTATTCTTCTTTGGGTTTTTTAGAACCCCCTGATGATGGTAGTCTAAACTGACGAAACATGTCGGGTTTTTAAAATGTAAGAAATAAAATTAACGTTAAAAAATTAAATTTTTTTACACAGTTTTCTTAAAATTTTTGACTGCGAGATTTTAGCAACAAATCTAAAACAAAAATTAAAAACGGGAATGGTTTGGCTGCTGACCCAATCCAATTGCTTTTAAATATTTGACAAAAAACGTTGAAAGGACCAAAATTTGTATAGAATAAAGACTATATCTGCCGAAGGGTTCACCCCTTTGCTAAAATGTAACAAGGATCCTTTTTCGTACATACGTATACAACCCAATACCCACTAAACTGCCCCCAAACTCTCTTTAAAAAAATCAGCGATCGCCCTTGTTAATTATAAAGTATTATTTTAAAAATTTACCATCGTTTTTGGAATTTGGTATGCCTATGTACTCCTTTTGCTCTAAAAAATTAAGGTCACATAAACGTTGTTACACGTGCGATAAGGCTTATACAGCACTCGTGTGTTTACCATGACTCGGTCTACAATCTTGTCGTGGCAATAATAATACGAAAAACTATTATATGTAATTAACAAATAAAATTATATTTCAAAAAGAGCTTTTATTTTAGGGTATCTATACCTATTAAACAAAGAAAATAAGTGAATTTTATTTATATATTTAAGAAACTGGATCGGTGACCAAAAAAGCCACAAAATATCGGAACGTTCGATGTTTTTTATTTTGTGCATTTTTTGGTTTTTACATTCCTATTGTTGATTTGTATAAATTTTGATATTCTAGATCTAGATTAATATTAGGTTAAGTAATAAAGCTGATCATACATACATACGTGCCAGTACTAGAAATAAAAAAAAATATTATTTTTATTTTATTTACCCATTATGTGGTTTTTGAACCTTTGAATTTCTAGTAAAGTTAAATGTCACTGTATTACTCGGTTTTTGACCTATTATTTGTTAAACATGTGGTTTTATATTTTTTACGAGGGGGAAACGAGAAAAAGATTGGGCCGGATTTTTTTTATAATTATTGTATCAACTTGACAAAAGTCAGTTCAATCGGATAAGTTACAATTAGTTCAGAATTAGAAAATTTTTGTGCGTTTTATAATTTTAATGTGTTGTAGAGAATTCAGTTTAAAAAATAACTCCCATGTAACAAAATACCAATAACAATGTCTTTCTTCAGTGGTGTAGCCAGGGGGGGGGTTTGGGAGTTACCCCTCCCCCAGGAGGCCCAACCCACAATCAACAATAAATTAATCATGGTCAAGGGCCCCAGGGAAAGCTATAGCTCCCCCACTTTTTTTACCCTTTACTCCGGCTTGTGACGTGTGTTGGGTATGAT
Source organism: Oxystoma pomonae (assembly GCA_963921995.1). Lineage (NCBI taxonomy): Eukaryota > Metazoa > Arthropoda > Insecta > Coleoptera > Brentidae > Oxystoma > Oxystoma pomonae. Next base: position 64,899,937 of record OY998167.1, read on the forward strand.
GTCTTTAATTTAAAAAAATTTACAATTTTACTTTAATTCTAAGGAATTTTTATCACCGTGATTTAAAACGTGTAATAAATGGCATTCTTATATAGTATAATTCTTCTTTTGGCATCTAACCCAATCTAAACCTAAGAGATTAAAGTTTTCGTCTGCGGCGTTATAGCAATAATATATATTGTTACAATTTTATTTTATTTTAAGCAATTTTTTTGTCAACAACATTTGAAAAGCGTAAAAAATATCATTTTAGTGTAATTTTTTCAAAATTTTAGCCTGTGGTGCATTTAAGGGTTCATTTTGAAAAAAATCTGCAAATGAGACTTGCTTTTAAAATGAGGTATCTTTGTTTCGTATACACTAACTCAACACCTATTAAACCGCCTCTCTCCCCTCCCTTCAATTCAAGAGCTCAAGCAATAGACATAATTTTAAAAAATTTGTCATAGGTAGGTAGTTGATTTTTATTAAATGATGACCCCCCCCCAGAGTCGATTTCTGGCTACGCCAGTGCTTTCTTGGGTAATAGATAGTTCACGAAAATGAATAATACCTATATAGCTGAAAAAAAATATCGCCTAATTTGTTAATGTATATTAATTATCATAATTTTTAGGCACTCCCAAGTGTAAGAGGTAAATGTTTCGAAAAAGCGATGAGAAGAAGCTTCTTTTCCAGAGATAACGTAGCAAATTTTATCAAATTTTGTAGATCCTTAGGCGTTCACGAGAATTTGTTGTTTGAAAGCGATGATCTAGGTAAGTTGACATTTAAGAAAACAATATTTCAGCTTAACCAGATGCGATTAAGTTACTGCAGTATGGAAGAGAGGAGCTATTAACTAATTTTTTTTTTATAAATTATTGTATTTTTATCAATGTGTCCAATTTCTCAGCTAAATCAAATATAGTCGAATAAGAGAGTGTTGAATGAAGTTACCGTGCAAAATTTTAGATCAAAGATATTTTTTTTAAATTTTACAGTTTAATACCAGTAACAAAAATCCATCTTTTAAAACTTTCAGCTTATTTCGATGCAACGAAGTAAAAATGTTATTGGAAAGTCATGCATTGGGCGTTAATTTTTATAAATTATTGTTTTTTTTTTGTTACTAGAATGACATGAGAGTGCCAGTGATTTGAACTGGCCAAAGCATACTTTTGTTGCGGTAGAATGATTCAGTCTTTATTATTTATTTTGTTATTCATATTGCTTTCCGACGTTTACCCACAACTTGTTAATAACATCACTAATAAATCCCTAATAAAAAAGAAACGCGTGATTGCCTCTAGTCTTCAATCACACCCGGTGTTTATTCTTGCGTGGTACTCTGGAGTAAAGTTTTTTTTACTATCTGCGCCGATACCCAGGCCGGATGACAACAGATTTGTCGTAGAATACAGCCCGATTGGTTGATGAACTAGTTCCGAAATCAGTTAAAGTGGTATAACCAGTCGATTGAAAGTTTTATCTTTTGGTAAAATTATCTCTTTATTATCACGGACACTATGAATTTATTCTTTATTTTGTTACTTTTAATTATTCAGTACTCCACAATCAGCCAAGAAACGTGATCTTATGCCTCCTGGAGGTAGCTCGTCTTGCCACAAGATTCGGATTGGAGCCTCCCGGTTTAATTCAATTAGAAAAAGAGATTGCCGAAGAAGAGAAGCACAACAGTTCCGGAGACTCTGGATTGAGTTCCTTACTTTCCTGGCAGTTCCAGTCTTCTACGCCAAAGTCAGATGTGAAGATGAGTCATAGCAGGTTGGTATGCGTATTTTTTTTATGAATAACAACTAATCTTTGGCAATGTTTTAAAATGAAATTTAGCTATTTAAAATCAGTCCATAAGAGGCACTTTTATTGTCGTAATCCGCTCCCGAAAAAAGTCTAATTGAATATAAAAAAGCTTTTTTTGTACTTGTTACTACCTAAAACTAAAACAAAGCAGCAGAGGAACACGAAATTATCCATATATTTTTGATTTTCTTCGTTAAAAAATAACAAAGAACTACTAATTGTAGTGGGAAGCCAATAACTTGGTCAGACCCTCAAATCTTTTTACTTTTTCACAATTAACCCTATCTGTCCTTAGGATTTTCGGTCTGGTTGATTTCCAAGAGAATTGAAAATTTTATTAGTTCTACTACAGATGTCCAGCTTTCTTTGACTTGTTCAATTGTCAGAGTTCAAAGTGATTTTCATTTGGAAATTCCCTGACTTTTCCAGGTTTTCCCTGAATATTTTTTAAAAAATTTCCTGACATTTCTGTCCATGTTACACTTTTTCAAATTTAGTCTCATATAGTCTTTGTACATTATTTTTTCCCTTATTAGTTAAGTTACTGTTATAAAAAACTGTTACAAACGCCTTCACCAAACTATAAAATACAAGCAAATTTACTTTTTTCCACCGCCTTCCCTAAACCTTTAACATTGTTGTAATATCTTAATAATTCTGTTAAAATGCAGATTTATGCAAATAACGTCTCCACCAAACTACAACACTCAAGCAAATTTACTTTTTTCTAAGGCATTCGCCAAACCTTGCTAATTAATACAAGACAATGCGGTAAGGTAGCCAACACCTTCACCAAACATAAAATATAGGCAAGTAATTCAAAATTTAGTTTTTTTCTATCGCATTCGCCAAACCTTGCTAATTAATAGAAGACAATGCGGCTAGGTAGCCAGCACCTTCAGCAAACATAAAATATACGCAAGTTTTTTTTCTGACGCATACACCAAAACGTAAACTTTACTTTAAAAAAATAATTGAGTTTAATAACAGTCACTGCAGTATTTAAGCACCACAATATTTCGGCATCTACAACATATTGTTTAAGAATAAAATCTGTCATAAATTTTGAGGATACTACATAGCTTCCTTATTTTTGTTTGTCATTACACTCTGTTCATGGTTTTGCTGCTGGGGTCATATTTTTTGAAAAAGTTTAACTTTATTTTTGTGTTTAGATCTTTCAAAGTGGGATTTTACTGCCCGGCAGGCCATTTTGGACAGTTCCAAAGGCTTATTTTTGTACAGGACACACAAAAACTGATTACATTTTTTTCTACTGACTTAAGGGTAATTCTACGCCATACAGGACGTAACGACCGTTACACTGCTTTACAGTGAATTTGTGTAGGCGTAATGTTATATACAACTATAAGTTCACACATGTGTGGACAATATTTTTAACCTGTGAGTAGCTGGCATTGAAAGTTATAAAACCAGAGTTTTAGTGTAACAACGGTTACCGCAGAATTACCCTTACCTAAGCCACTTTACCCAATCAGGTCGAGTTTTCGCATCAGGATCAATACAATCCATACTAAAATTAGTTTTTCTATGTGACATTTTTTAAATTCTTCCACTAGCAGACAAAAAAAAACACACAGATTACAGAACAAAAAATAGATTTCTGCCGGAAAACAGGAAAATTTTTGAGCGCTTTAATTATGACGAGCCATGAGTCTCTAACCCCCATTTGCATCGAATATTTTTTATCTGTCCTTTCCTAAAACTCTGTAACATCACGTGCGGAAAAGATGAAAACTCTACCCATCTCTTTATCTATCAAATAAAAATAGGTCAGTGAAAATGTAGGTAAGAGCCGGTGCAGTAAGGGTCTAATTAAACAACAAATATACTGGCACGTTTTTTACATCCTCATTGTTGGTGCGGACAAAAATACGAATATAGCTCAGACTAACGTAGTGACTCTGTTTCTTCTTTTTGCACTATGCCGAACGGTTGCGAAAAAATTTCGTTAAGAATTATCTGCGCAGAATTCAAACATACTAAATATTTAGGTTTATTTCTAAAATAATCATAAACAGTTGCACACTATGGGTATCTTATTCCCTGACTTTTAGGTCATTTTTAGGTTTTTACTGACTTTTTCCTGACAGCATACAAATTTCCTGACTTTTCTAGGTTTTCCCTGACCACTTTGAACCCTGATTGTACACAAAGTTGCGTAGGTATTATTCAATTATTAAATTTTTACAGATCTGCGTCCGCAATTTCATCTTACGTAGAGAGATGGTCAACGGTTCCCCACATGATGCTTTTGCCAGAAAATATAGGAGGTGGAGGGGATAGCGGCTTAGGTAAAAAACTTTTAATTTTATAGTTTTAAGTCAATACCTGAATGTTTGTTAAAAATAAATGTTAAAAAATGAAATCTATGACAAAAGGGACAAAATACAGGCTTTGAATAACCAAATGTAGGACCTTTAATAGCACAGGATATTGTGAGTGTGTGAAACTGAATGTTCTGCCACATTTACAGTATATTCGTAGGATGTTCCAAAAACGTGCTCAGCACATTTAAAAGACATTCTCAGAATAAACTACCTAGTACATTCAGCGAACATTCTATGCAGGATATTCCAGGAATGTTCTGTGAAAGTCCTAAAAATGTCCTTTTTTGAACATTGACAGCACATTTAAAAAACATTCTAGGATATCCTGGACAGTACAATGTTCTACTAAAGTCCGGAAAATGTCCTTCTTTTTGGATATTGACAGCACATTGAAAATACGTTCCCTGGATATCCTGGATAGAACATTCAGCGAATATTATATGCAGGATATTACGTGAATGTTCTGTCAATTTCCGTAAAATATCCTTTCCTTTTGGATATGGACAGCACATTCAAAAAACATTCTTACACATCCTGAAGAGTACATGCAGGATATTCCACGAATGTTCTGGTAATGTCCTTAGTCAGGATAATCTCTACCAATGTTCTACTAAAGTCCTAAAAAAATCACACAATATTGTAACGTTTTTTATTCTAACAGCTGCGGTAAAGATTTTTTTCGGCATATTTTTATCTGTCGCTTTTATTAAAAAATACTCTCTTTTTAGTTACAAGAAAAAACCATTTTGTTGGCCTAAAAAATATCATGAAATCATGCCATGAAAGGAAATAATATTTTTTATCTACAATCATGCTTACGCCGCAGAATTAATTTTATTTTGTTCAAAAAGCTAGCTTAATATTTATTTCCAATAAAAAAATAATTATGAAAATCGGTTGAGCTGTTCGGGTGTTATCCTGCATAGAACAAGTAACATAATCCCCTTCCACTACCGTTTGGGAGGATTCGGGAAGGGGGGTAATATTTTTATCCAATAAAAAAATAATTATGAAAATCCGTTGAGCCGTTCGCGAGTTATCCTGCATTGAACAAATAACTTAATCCCTTTCCACTACCGTTTGGGAGGATTCGGGGAGGGATGTAATATTTTTATACCATAAAAAAAAATCTGTTGAACCGTTCAGGAGTGATCCTGATTTTATGTAAAAAAAAACAATTCACGGTGCTCTTCTGGCAGAAAACAATGTCCAAAAGGTTATATCCCGCTAATATATAATTTCTCCCATAAGCCCCCGTAGCGCAAAAGGTTAAGTCGTTGGAGAAGTGTTATATGGATGCCAAAAGGTTTGAGAGTTCGAATCCCATCGCTGTATAAAAACTTCTTTTTTTAAATTTTTTTAGGGTGTTTTTCAAGCTCATAAATGTGCTACGAAAATCCTGCAAAAATATTCTATGAATGTTCTACTAGGATGTTCTAGGAATATCAAAACTGCGGACACACATCCCTGGTATGCTTAGGGGATTTGAGTGAAAATTCAGGGAATGTTCTCAATATCCTAGCTGAACATTCAGCGAATGTTCGGGGAATATTTCTGTGCTATTAGGGAAAGTATCCAAAAGGAACAAATAAAGAAAAAAAAATATTTCTTAGGTTCTCTGCCTGTGGTAAGACAGAGTGGCGCCAGTGATGGAGTGCCAAGTGATAATACGGAAGATGAAGAATGGTCTAGGGGCAGCGGGGAAGATCCAGATTTGGAATTGGACAACAGTAGAAGAAGTGAAAGAAAAGGTAATGTAAAGGACCTTTTAAAATAACTACATAATTTTTTACTTTAAAAAATTGCAATTAATGAATTTATACCAAATAGATAAATTGTAAGATTTAGTCAGTGCACTTAACATCCGTAAGTCCGAATGGGGTACAGCTGTACCCCAGGTTTTTGGTGTAACTTCAAGGTCTCATTTGTTACCCCTGCTTCTTTCATTTTACCTTTAAATTGCTGTTTTTGCTACAGTTAACAATATTCTCTGCTTTTCTGTTTTTTTTTTTATGAATTACGGTATAATTTTTGACACGGGGTTATTCTATACACGGTTTGCCTGAACGAGGTATAAGTTTCATAAAAATGGAGAGAAAAATTAACTCTTATTTTTTGAATATGTACATGGCTTAGTGGGAACATTATTTTTAACCGATTTTGATACAATCTTAATATCTTATTGTTTGTTTTTGTTTAATTTTTTTTCCTGTATAAATCTGCTAAGACGAAAAATGCAAAGCTTTTTTTACTTGTATAGTATTTTACTAGTTGTAGCTTGAGTAGTTATTTCAAATAAAACACATAAGCTACATTTTTAGTAGTATTAAAGACTTCCATTTTATTGATCCTTAGCTTTTCATTTTAACAACCCAATTACGTCTGTTCTAATTAGGTTCTTATTGACAATATTTTTGTAAGAATGATTACTCTGCAATCGATGTTATCATATTCATCAATATTAATTAATAATAAATCGATATATAAAGTAAGCAAATTAGGGTGGCTTTATAACCATATATTACAATAACCATACTTAACAATTATTTCAATACAGCCAGTTGGGGCGCCAATATACGTTTTTAAAAATACCGTTTTCCAAATTTTAATCACGATTTCTGGGTCACCCTGTACATGTACATATCGGAAGATCTACTACGAACAAAAAATTGTGTATTTTCACTACACCAATAAGATATTAAAGTTGTTTCAAAATCGGCTGAAAAGAATTGTTCCCACTAAGTCACGTGCCAAATTTCACAAAGCGGATCAGCTGTACCTTATTTAGGCACATCCTATATGGTACAGTAGGTCTTTTGTGTATGTATAAATATGCAGCTCAGATATTTTATAAGTAGTTTAAACGTCACTTTTAGTGTAGAATTAACGACTAATTAAGTCTGGGCTAAAGACACTGGAGACCAAGTAGGGTACGTGTGTACCCACCCTTCTTTATTAAACAGTTTTGATCTCCAATTCTGACGTTTAACTTTGAATACTTGGATATACCTGAACTTTTGGTTGTCGCCGTTAAAGTAGTTGTAAATTTCTTTAGGTTTCAAAATTTAAAAAAACTAGCAAAAAACTTTCATGTTATAATTATTATCAAATCCGATCCCACTATCAGTTGGTGTTTTGCAAGGCGAAACTCGTAAGTCCTTTGTTGTTTACCATTTTCAAATATATAATTCAGATATTGACCAATACTTTAAAGACCGAAAGATATAGATGTAAATATAAAGACCATTTTTTTTCTCATTTATATAACATATGTTAGTTTTTTAGTTTTAAATGTTATAGTTTCCTTTGTTTTTTATTAATTGTAAGCTCCAATTTCTTGTCAACAGTCTAGTCGTAAAGTGTATTTTGTAATGGAAAAAGAGAGAAAACTAAAATTAACAGAAAATCACGATAAGATAATTAATATTTCTTATTTTGTTTTAGTTAGATAAACATTTATTTTTATTTTTTTTTTGCGAACTAAATATGTTGTCAAACACAGGTTGTTTTTTTTTCTTGTTTTAAGAATTTTCTTTTATATTTTAAATTTGACTTTGTCTATACTATTTTTGTAATAGTTTTTTAAGACAATAAAGATTTTATAAATATCGACAATCAGCGTGAGATTCTTCTTCGGGCCTATGCTGTCGACCTAATATTTCCAGCAAATTTCGAGGTTGAAATGCGTCGTAAAATATCTCTGCTTGAAAATTATGCTGATTCGAATTTTTTAACAGTTTCCAGAACTAAAATTCTACCTTAGCGGCTTTCGTAAGTTTTGCTTTTAATTTACTTACAAAAGCGAAACTATTGAGCAGGTGAATAAATTCACCTATCTGGCTGTCCAATTTTCCACTTCCAGCTTATATCATAGATGGCTAAATTAACTTACGAAAAAGCCAATCAAGGTTCGGGGTCTGTTTTTAATATTTTGGGCAGATTAAAATGCAATGATTGACACACTCAAACTAGGTTATTCGATTCTTTAGTAGTCAGTATTGTTTCTAACTGTCTCCCAATTTGGGGTCCCAGATACATTGATCTGTTAGATCGAGTGCAAACGAACTATTTTAAAAAACTCTTATACCTTACTCTGAATAACACCCCCAATTATGTAGTTAGAGCAGAAACTCGCAGAGATGGTTTACTTTACAACCTTTTTAAATCCTCTATCAACTGGATTATTAAAATGTTAAAGATGAACAATCACACTCACACATAATTCTAGCCGAAAAAACAATTGGGCTGCTCAAATGGTTGATCTTTTTGATTAGTTTGATACAGCAGATGTCCAATGGACAACGCAGTTTTTTAGTGCAAACAGAAAGAAGCTTCTTTCCCGTTGCTTTAGCAAACAGAGAAACTGACAAACGTTTGGCCTCAGGTTCTTAATTTTTGACATTGTATTCTTTTCTTAGCTTGCCAAACTCTGCTTCTGCGTATCTGCGGTTGAATTTGCCTATCAATGTCATTAGAACACTTGCCCAATTAAGAACAGCTAGTTCGTACTACCAAAAATTTTCTTTTAATTCTTGCACATGGTGGAACTCCGATACCACTTGCACGTTATGTATCCTAATGCACAGAATCGTTAAGGCCACTTTTTATTTGCGTGTCCAATGTTGTCTTCTGTTAAACATGGTGAAGTTAATTTCCTAACGTCATTTGATGACATAATATTTAAGTTTATTTAAAATAACCCCAATCGCAAAAATGCTAAAAGATTTTGCGAGCAAATATGGAACTTGCTAATTACTCGTTCATTTTTTCTGACTGGAGGGACAATTCTGTTTCTTAATGATATATATATATATATATATATTTTTGTTTTTTCTGTTACTGTAAGTACACCTTTGTTTCTTTTCTTATTATAAATGGTTTTTGTCATATGCAAATGACTATGAAGATAATTTTTTTTTCTATTTTTGCAATATTCTGTTAGGTTAAATATAGGGTGGGCCACAAAATTCCGCACTTTTTGGATTGGCTATAACTTTTGACATGATTACTCGATTTTGAAATATATTAGCTTTTTGAAAAGATAAAACGTTAAGAGTTTTTCGATTCGGTTAATAATTTACAAAAGTTCAAAAAAATTTAATTTTCACCCCCCTGAAAAAAATTTATGTGCGACACTGAACAAACTCTAAAGCTTTCACTACAAACGCTCATTGTTTCTGTGTATATTGAAGTATCATTTAATTAAATCAGTTAGGAAATAAAAAAGTTATAAGTTTTTTGACTACGAGTGTTTTGGCTTCGCCTGGCTAATCACAAAATTACATACATTTTCCATTTGCTATATCTTTTGACCTAATTATTTAATTAAGAAAAATACTAAGAATCTAAATACCCATTACTTTTTATCTTATCCGATTTAATTAGGCGATACCTCGATATACGAAAAAAAACTAATGTTTATTTTGTCCAGTGTCTTACTTAAAAAAAAATAAGGCGTATAAAAGCTAACCCTTTTTAAAACTATCCGCCATCCTGATTTTTTTTAATGTCAAATTTTGAACAATCAGACGCAACTCTCATGTTTTGTCTCTTTAAACAATATTTTTTTTTAACTCACTAATCAGGCCAAAAGTTACAGCAAATTAAAAAAATATGTAATTTTGTGATTTTTTCCAATGTTAAGCCCAAACACTCATAACCTAGAAGCTTATAACTTTTTCATTTCTTAACCGATTTAAGTAAGTGATACGTCAATATACCCATAAATAACGAAAATTACACATTTTTTAAAACTGTCCGCCATCTTGGATTTTTAAGGAATTTTAAATTTTCAACTGAATCGAAAAAGTATCACTTATGTCAAAAGTAATAGCCAATTCAAAAAGTGCGGAATTTTGTGGCCCACCCTATAATTTAATTGATAACTGACTGTATGTAGGTAAACATTATACTCGTATTCTATTGTACAAAACAATTATGTTTTTAGAACAATAAAATATATTGAATTGAATAGTTGCTCTTTTATGAATGTTAAAGTCTTTTGATATTTAGGTGGTGGGGACACTCCAACCCAACTCACCACAGAACTAGATCGAAAAGTACAACTGGCGGCTCGATTAATGCTCAGAAATTGCAACTGTTCAAACGGTAAATGTGACAAACTTAAAGTACGAAAAGTTGGAGAAGGAAAGTACAACATTGCCGGCAAGAACGTTTTTATAAGAGTAAGTTTAAAAATATAGTTGTTTTTCTAATCATAAAACTAATATTCTTTCCCAAAATTTATAACTGAAGGGTCGAGGCGAATAAGGATCAAAGTCCAATTGTTCGATTTTTTCATCATTCACTTTTTAATGTTTGAGGGATTGTTTTTAGGCTGATGCACGTCACGTCATACCAATCAACGTTGTTTTTCGAGAAATATTAACTTTCTTTGCTGTAGTAAACAGTACCTAGTTGTTTTAGTACAAGCTACATGATGGCGCTATTATTTTGGCCAAAAACTGACTCGTTTTTAATAATGTCGTGTGAATATTTATTTAAAAAACGGTCTGATGTTTGCTAATTATTATAGTTGATAATTTTTTTACAAATGTCTTAAAATTTGTTTTGAGTTATTTTTAGTGTACGGAAATTTTCATATTTTTGCCAATCTGCCAGTCTCGTAACGGTTTTATTTTCTTTTTAGCTCCTTAAAGGACGCCATATGATGGTCAGAGTGGGAGGTGGCTGGGACACTTTGGACCACTTTTTGTTACGTCACGACCCGTGCCAGGTGAAAGTGGTCTCTCGAGACAGCCCCGATAGGCCGACGAGCGCTTCCAATTTTTTGCACATTCGCGCCAAGTACCGTAGCCCGCCACCTTGTGAGGCCGTATCACGCTAAACAAAAAAACGCAACTTTATAGAAATATAGTAGCACGTCTCTGTAGTCCGCGTAGTAGTAGAGCAAGAGTTTAGTAGAAATTATGATAGATACGTAACATCACCATTTTTTTCCGAGATGTTGATTTTTCCCTCCTCAATAGGAAATGAACAGTCTTGCACCTCGAAATTGTGGCTAAAGGCTCGGCACACCACCCCCGATTTCGATAATTTTTGGTACATTTATTCTACCCATAAAAGGAATGAAAACACTTTTTTTTTTAAATTAATTTTTGAAAATCAAAACAAACTACCATTTTGCTTAAACATGTACCTAAAGAAATTAAAATATTTTAAATACCTTTCGAATGATGTATCACATGATGTAATTTTTGTTAAAAATATATATAAATAAATATGTTAAATATATTTAAAAAAAGTACATTTCTTGTCCGTGAAAAATAAATTTTAAAAAAGGTTCGTGGCTATCGGACACACATTTTGCTTTTCAATTTATTCCGACCAGGCCTCCAAGATCTAATGGATAGTCCAGAAACATACAGGCTTGTTTCATCCTTGTTGGGAACATAGGACTGTACCTGGCGTATGAAGCATAACATAAGCACCCACACCCACCCTATATGGATGCCTGTCGGAACAAATTGAAAAGCAAAACGTTAAAGGATGCAAATATCAATAAGAATGAAATTTGCGAGCAGGACATAAAAAACGGAACCTGCGAAAATGAAAATGAAAGAAGACCGTTGAAAATAAAACGTTCGCAGCAACACCACCCACTATTTTGTGTCTGGATATTTTGCCAAACTATTTACAAAATTTCAAGATGGAGACCTGATGGATGGATGGATTAAAAATTTTGAAAACAATTTTTCAAAAAAATTTGGTTATGTGATACTTTATCAAAATGGGCTTTAAAATACCTATAAAACAAGGTATCACTCGCTTTTGTGCGGTATACAGTTCTCAAGATATTACTCTTTTTGTTTACCTGCAAATTTGGTTAAAATTGACTGTCTTTACAGGCATTTATCAAAATATGAATATCTTGAGAACTATACATCTACCAAAGCAAGTGATAGCTTGTTTTAAAGGTATTTTAGAGGCCATTTTAATGAAGTATCACATGACCTAATTTTTTTTTAATTCAAAATTTTTAAAATAATTTTTTTTTTGATGATCATCAAGTCTCCATCTTGAAATTTTGTAAATAGTTCGGCGAAATACCTAGAACCAAAATATATGAAAAGGGTGGAAGACAGCTTATTTGGGACGCTACTTGTAGTGACACTTTGGCAAATTCTTACATAAATTATACAAGCATTAAATCAGGGGAAGCTGGAAGAATTTCGGAAAGCAATAAAATTCATAAGTATAAAGATTTCTTAAGTAAATACATTTTTGTTCCTTTTTGTGTGGAAACTTTTAGACCTTGGGGGGAAGAAGCAAAAAAAAATAATATCATGTTTGGAAAAAAGAATACAAGGCTTAACGGGAGAGAAAATATCAACTAGCTTTCTAAAACAACGAATCAGTATTGCCATTCAATTCGGAAATGCGCCGTCTGTCCTTGGAACAATGCCTTCTAAAGAGGGTTTGACTGAAATTTTTTCACTAAATTAAATTTTTATAGGTTTTTGTATAATTTTGCGATTTTACTTCTGAGCTTTATTTATAAGTTATTAAATTGTAAATTTAGTATTTTATCGTTAATATTCCTCATAAAGGTTTAAAAGATTTTATGTAACATTCTAAAACAAAAAATTACGGCACAACTTTAGCAGTTGTAGTAGTAGTAATAGTAGTAGAAGTAATGCAATAAAGATTAATATACAGCCAAAATATATTTTTATAAAAAAAAAATAAAAAAGTGCTGTTTTTTCAAAAAGTTTTTTTTTTAAACAAAAAGTATATCATGTGATACATCATTCGAAAGGTCTTTAAAAACGACCATATAAGCCACCGTCCAAGTTGAAGTAGTTGTCGAGATATTTCACTTTATTTAAGTACATGTGTGAGCAAAATTAGTAGTTTGTGTGATGTTCAAGAATTAATTAAAAAAAAACTAATTGTGAAAAAAATTTCAAATATGGGATTTTTCATCCCTTTATGATTAGATGTACCAAAAATTATCGAAATCGGGGAGGTTAACATCTCAATGAAAATATGTTTATTACGTTGTTAGCACCAGGTTTTATATATAGGTAATGTTTTTTTTTCAAGTTAACAGTAACAGAATTTTTAATTTTTATATTTTATCTGCAGTTTTTTGCAGGTTAAACCAGCTTTTACCAAAACTCGCCCTAAGGCATAATATATCAAAAATCAAACAAAAAAAATCAGATTTTAAACTCAGCCCTCTACCCTCCATAAACAATCTCGATCACTTTCTAGGCATACCAAGATGTCTATACTATCCTTTACTATATTTTTTAGGTATAGTTTTATTAATTTAATAAATTAGATCATTTTTTTTGCCATAATATTGTTAGTTATCATGTATTTTACAGTATTATAGTAATAAATTTACTATACAAATTTTTTGCATGAATAAAAATCTTTTTAATTATTGGACTGCCTTAGGATAATTTTTTCGTTATGCCTAGGACACAGATTACATATGCCAAATACGAATTCGATCAAGTGGGACCCCTTTATTTTTTATATGCTGATAAATAAATAAGAAATCGAACTCTATTTTATCTAGTTCGGAAAACTTAATTTTGGCATTATTTTTAGAATATTATTTTTAATATAGTCATACTAAAGTGTTCATAAAGTTATTAATTTCTTAGTTTAGTACGATTTAACTCTTAAGCACATTCAAGTTCACAACCAAAATATTAAGCACTTGCTTTTACCATAATATCTTAAGAATGTAACTATTTTTAAATATAAAAGGTTTCATTTTGAGGATGAGCTAGCTTTCTAGGATACCTGAGGTCCTATCTTCGAAACCGCACGAAAACACCGCATGCAAGTACATTTTTGTGGTAAATAATAGGCAATTTTTATGTCAGTTTCTGTATAGCGTGTTCGAATTCGACTTGTTTTGATCAATATTCGAGTGGGTGCAGGGCATCCGAATTGTTTCGCCAGTAAAACCGGTTAATATTTGACTAACCATGCGTCAGCATATAGGCATATCTTTTGCCTCTCATTCTACACGGTATAGGAAGAGACGGAAGTACTCGTATGCGAATATATTTGTATGGTTTCGAAAATAGGACCCCTGGTATTGGTACTATTGGTAGTAATTTAATCCCTATCGCAATTTAATAAGGCTGTTATATAAAATAATACAAATTATTTGTAATAAAAAATGTATAGTTTTTAAGAGATTGTATATATTTTTAATACTTTATTAAAAAAATGCACTAAAACGCTTAGCTTAATATTTGAACGCCCCTTCACCCAAATAAAATAACGATGACTATGCAGGCTGTAACACAAAGAACGGTAAAGATCTCAGCAATATCTAGTTTCTTGTGGGACAACCTATATAATACAAAAAGCAAATGTTGAAAATTTACTATAAAACAATTCAAAATTCTCAGATGTAAGAATATTTTAATTTTCTAAAGCCATATAAAATCATAAATAACTATAAGAATCAATACGAGATACTAAAATATGTAAAATACTGAAATAAGAATATCTAAGAATATTTTTAATTTTCTAAATTTGCCATATAAAACCATAAATAATTATAAGAAATACTAAAAATACTGTATCATATAAGGTACTCTTAAGAAAATGTAAAATACCGAAATAAGTGCCAAAAAAGAAACTATTATTATTTAAACCTCATCTAAATCCTAGTTGTTACTGTTGCCGCCTAGATGAAATTTTTGCACAACTTCTAAAAATATAAAAATACCAATGAGTAAAAAAGTGCCTCTAGTTACAAAAGCTACAGTCCAAATAAAACTAAACTAAATTGTGAATGTGCACCAACTACAATGTTATTTCATAGCAAGCTTCAAAAGCGCACTAAAAAGCCAAGAACAAGTACCCACCTATTCACCAAAATGTACAGGGTGATCAGTTATAATAAGGGATAACTGGAAATTTTAAATAATGATTTTAGGTCTCTTCTAAAAAAAAAGTTATCCCAGGAACAGTTATAAGCGATCACCCTATAAATTGCACCGTGGTTCGAAGTGTTTCGTTACTGTCGAGAATGGCGAATATTACTTTAGATCTAAATTATTTTAAGAAGGACATGAACATAAAATAAAATGTTAAGAAATGTTTCACTTTGTTGACTTTGTCCTAAAACAGGTGTCGATAATAAATTACGCCCTCCTTAAAAATCAGATCAGTCAAAGTTTATTAGTGGGCACTGTATATGACAGATTGATGGTTTTTAAGCTAAGGAAGAAATTAAGCACCCGCAAATCTATTCAAGTTTAAAAGTCCTTAGAAACCATAACGACATTTATTAAACTTAAAAACTTTGACTCGTTGAACCAGATACTCTCAAAAGTAATGAATCACTCAAACCATTGTCTAATATTGAACAATTAAATATCTTGGACAAAATTAGTCGAACACAATAAAATTAATAGATTCTATTTTAAAACCTTGCCAAAATAAAATCTGTATGAAATGAAGAGTGCGACTCGTTTTGTCCAAGATATCTAATGATTTGGATAAAAAAAGTGTCAACTGTTTTGTCCTTTTCTATATATTGGATAATGCTCAAACGTTTGGTTTGTATAAAAATATTGTTGATTTTTTAGGAACACGAGAAATTCATTATACCAAAATACAGACCGTGGTGGTTTTTCAAAGCGCCGAAAGTCAATATTGCTTCGAAAAAATTTACATACTACAGGAAATTCCCTAAAGTCAACTTATGACCTTTGGAGAGCTCAGTGTAGATTGCTTGCCAACATTGACACAAAGGTTTACATGTCAATGGTTAACAAGTAAAATTAAAAATGTTTAAAACCCCCGACTGTGATTTTTGTTTTACCAGGAACTCAAATACACTAGTATCTACACACCAAATTTCATCATAATCAGATAAACGGTTCATATTCATACATAAGCGTATTATCTCTGAAACTACTTCGCCTATTTTCATCGAATGTTGCTAAGAAAACATTTCCTGAAGGTTTCAAACAAAAAAAAACCGCATCGAAATTTATTTTTTAAATACTTTTCCCTACGAGCGTGCGGAAAAACGCTTTTCTCGCACTCATTTCCATGCGGAAAGTGCCACTTTTCCGCACGCCGTGCGTGAAAAAAATTTCCGCACGCCGTGCGTGAAAAAAATTTCCGCACGCCGTGCGCGAAAAAAATTGTTGTCCAGTAAAAAAAGAAAATATAATTTCCGCACTCGTTAGGTAAATAACTATTTTCGCATTCGCGTCGGGGGTTAAAAACTTTCTAAAAGGAACATTATTTCGAACTGAATAAACTACCACCTTATTAGAAAATTACAATTTTGACACGTTTTTGTGGGTCAAAAGAGTTTCTTTTTAGCTGAAGAAGTATTAAATATGCTGGTTCGTTTGCTTGCAAAACTTATCTGTTAGCTAAACCCCTGTTCAACAAAAATTTCGATCAGTAATTTTAGGATATACGTATAGCCAGGCAACAAAAAAAAGATTTATAGATGGCAACAACAAAATATTTTTTCCAAAAAATAGGATACAGGTAAAAAAACAAATGTATTCTGGGACCTATTCCTCTACATATTGGATTTTAATGTTACACTCTCGGTTACAGTACCACTTTTCATCAAAGTTCAATCAATTTTTGACATCTGTCAAATCAGTGATCAATCTGATAAGGAATTTGGTTACTACACATGTTTTACTTTATCTCAGTTTCCATAAATTTGTACTGAAATAGTTATTTTCGTACTTTCCCAAAGCAAAAGTACGGGAAAGACACTTTGCGCAAGTGTTAGAAACAATATTTTTTTCTACAAGTGCTAAAAAATTGTAATCTAAAATAAATAATAAAACTTAAAAATAGAGCATTATCAAAGTCAACAAATTATATCAACGTCAACAACCTCACAAAAAATAATTTCAAGATAAACACGTAATCTCAGAATAGTATGAAAAAAAAAGGTTTACAAATGAGTTTCTTCAGTTCGAAACAATACACCCAATAAAAAAAAAACATTCTTAAGCTTTAAAATTTAATATATTAATATAGGTTAACACCAAGATCAATGTTAGAGATAGCTATGGCACAAAATTTACCTCATGTTTGAGTAAAAGTTGAACCTCATACTGCCGTCCTAAGTAAAAGGAGCTTTTTGTAATTATTTAAACTACATGTCGATTTTTCCGAATAACTAACTTCAGACAATCAGCTCAAGGAATAGGAAAAAATTATTACTCAACAATTTTTTTGTCTACTTTGTTCGGGAAGAAACATAGTTTAATACAGAACTAAATTAAGTACATTTCTATGTAATTTTATCGTTTATTATTTAGTAGTTATTGGTAGCAAATATAGTAGTCTTGCTGGGAACTTTTTGTATATTATAAACATACCAACTTAATTGCCCCGAATATTATCCTCTTAACTTCACAAAAAAGCCATTTTACTCAGAACGGTAACTAATGGTTAGTTTTATTATATATCATTATATTAATCGTTATTAAAAATTGTATAAGTTGTAATGTGTAAAATGTCACAACTATTTTATTTTAAGCAGCAAATTCACTTTTTTGCCTACAAAAAGTGATTTTTTGGCCTCACATAAGAAAGAGAAGCACATAATCTTTATTATTATGAAAAATGGTGTAGCAGTATGATAAGAAGTAAAAAATCTAAATTTTAAAAATATACAAAAATAAAAAGTGTCTTTTTAATTTTTAATTTTTAATTATGTAATTATATTTCGAACAAGAGAAAGGTACGGCGACTTAGCGCCTTTTATTTTTTAAGGATAACTCTGAAAATTTGCAATTTTGAAAAACCATGAAAACGGGGCTAACTCTTGATTTTTAAATGAAACACCCGCCTGTATATTTCATTATACTTCAAAAGTCGTAAAGGCATTCTAAATACGTTGGCGTCATCCATATGTAATTTTGACAAGTTTGAAAAAAATATTTATTTTTAATTTTTTTAAGTTTAATGGTCAAGCCATGATGGTAATTTAAGGCTTAAAATATTTTAGCGTAATTTAGGGGGTAACGTTTTTGATGAAGCAATTTTTTACTATGTTTTTCACATTTGTATGCTATGATATAGCTCACATTTTAAAGCTTTCGTTCCAAACTTTCGATTTATACAATAAAACACTCAAATTTTTAAAGTTTTGACTGTTTTTTAGGCGTTCAAAAAAAATACTGCCAAAAAACCTTTTTTCTCTGTTAAAATAAAAAAATTTAGAGAGAGAGACAGCAGGCTTTAAAAAAGTATTTTAGAGAAAGATGGACATAATTTAATGCAAATGTTAACTAAAAATTTCTGTTACGTCATCTGTCTGTCATCTTGAGTGGTGTCGTGCATATGATTTTTATTTTGCAATTTTTATCCAAAAAACAGCAAAAATTGTAATTTTTCAGAGCGTAAAGTGTGGTATTAATTTCTTTCAATCAAAGTTTTTTACAGTCCTTAAATTTACCAAAAAACGTGTCCTACTAAAGTGTATTTTAGCACATCTAAAAATAATTTAACAGGTATTTAAGAAAATTATTTTAAGGGTCATTATGGCTTGACCATTAGAGTTTTTTCTAATATTTTTCGATTGACGGCAGTGCAAAAGTCTACCAAAACCTACGACTTGAAAGAAATCTTTAAAATAAGGGAGATACAAATAGGTAAAAGTTTTATTTGCATTTTTCTACTGCAAGACGAATGAAAACCTGTTGGTACACCAACTTTTTCTCATATGACATTTTCTTACGCACCAAGAGGGGTTGTACACCTTGGCAGTAGGTGTACAAATTTTTGCCAGTACTGGTAGTATTTGTACACTGACAATAAATCCCTATCATTTTGGCAGTAGGTGTAGATATTTTGAGGGGGCGCATCAATCAGACTTTTTTTTCGATTTAAGTAATGACTTTAGTTGTAAAAGGTAAAACATTTAAACTAATTTAATTTTTAATAAAGACAGCACGCCACTGCCACTTAGAAAAAAGACTTCTCTTGTCACAATGCGAGATTACTTTAGGTTGACGAATTTAGATGGTCAAGGTTTTTAGTTTAAATGTTTTAATTAATTTTACCGTAATTTAAATCAAAGATGTATGAAATATTCATACATCTTTGCTTAAATCAGAAAACTCCATCTGATGTATAGGGTTATCCATTAAAAATGTTACCCCTTCTTTTCTCTGTTATTATGCATTTTATAAAAAATAGTCTTTAACAAAAGTTGCATAACTTTAAGTAAACTATAAAATTATACATGTCAAAATTTTCCAATGTCATCGCATATGTCAAATTTAGACATAAACTTTCTTTGAAAGTTTGCGACAATGATGTGTTTGAAATTAACTCTGTGTTTCGGACTTCCATTTTCTATATTTTATTTATACACGACGTTTCGATCAGTACAATCTCTGATCGAAAATGAAAAAAAATAGGTACACACAAAATATAAGCAATGAAAGGCCAAAACATTAATTTTATCAACTTTCTTGTATGTATTTTAAATTGATAACTTCAGTAGATCTCTTCTTTCTGATTCCAAAAATATACATGTAGGGTTTATTTTTAGCGGTTCTCGAGTGAAATAAAAAATAATTTGCCATAAGGGCAATGTGTTAGCCAAGGAAAATCAGTTTAGGTGATTCTTTGTTCAACACATTGCTCTTATGGCAATGTTTTTCTAAATTTGTTCAATGACCGTTCAAGACAAAGATAACATATGGAATATTTTTGGAATCAGGAAGAAAAGATCTACCGAAGCTTTATAAAATATACAGGTTGTTCAATTTAAAACAAAAAAGTTGATGTCTAAATTTGACATATGCGATGACACTGGACAATATGCATAAATTTATAGTTTAGTTAAAGTTATGCAACTTTGGTAAAAGAGGTGGTAACATTTATAATGGATAACCCTGTACCAAAGGGTTTTTATTCGACCTGAAGTAGAAAAATGCAAATAAAATCTTCAGCTATTAGTACCTCCGATATTTAAAAAGCTAAAACCTAAAAAAAAAATAAAAAAATAATTTTTTAAACCTGTCAAAATGACATATGGATGGCACAAATGTATTTAGAATGCCTTAACGTCTTCAGGGTGTTTAATTTAAAAATCAAAAGTCCATCTCATTTTCATACAAACTATAACAGTTTGACATGTAATAGGACACAGTTTTTGGCTTTCCCCAGTTTTGTAAAATATCAAATTTTCAGAATTTTATCCTTAAAAAAAATTGGTGCTAGAAAGCACGGATAGTCAACACCATACAATCAATTATTTTATGTTGAAAGGAAATGAAAATATCTCGAAAACTGTAACTTTGAAAGATTTGAACCTTATAACAAAATTTTTGGGTAAAATTTACGAAAATCAAAATCTGAAAACCGCATATCAATAGCTGCTTTACTTCTTCTTACTTTAAGTTATGATTTTTTTAATATTTTTTAACGTTTTTTAAAATAACTCGGAAACTAAAGCTCCCACGAATTTTTACTTTATAACAAAATTTGTAGTCCATATTCATGGAAACTTAAATCTGAAAACCGTATATCGCTACTTGCTTTTATTCCAAAGTTACAATTTTTTAAAATATTTTATCCCCCTTTGCCCCCTTCCTTCAACCCCCCACCAGCCTACTATTAAGGCATTCTTGAGTTATCGTGTATACAGACAGACAACAGACAACTTTTTTTTTTTCGTCGATTAACGACGATTTTAATATTAATACTATATTGGTTCCAATGGTGGACTAATAAAGGGGTAAGACGCCGTGCCTATCCCTTGTTACACTAGGTATATAGTTTTTGGGTCGATTTATATAGAAACATCACAAACAAAATATTTTTAAAATAAAGCTGGATATACCGGGTGAGCCATAAAAAATCGGACAAAATGTTTTTCGCTATCACTCTCGAACCATACCACCGATTTTAATGCAACGAGCTACCCTTTGCGGGGAATTGAGCAAGACTTTGAGTAAAAATAATTTTTTGTCCGCCATCTTAAAATCTAAGATGGCGGAAAGAAACAAACTTTACCCTTCAAAGAGCCACGTTTATTTTTATGTTACAGAAAATTTTTGGATTTTTTTATGAATTCGTAAAAAAGGTCTGTTTCTGCCACGCAGAACGAGGTGCGAATCATTAAAATCGGTTAAGTGGTTCTCAAAAAAATAAAAAATGTTCAATCATTGTTTTACGGATTATGCGATTGCCGTCTCAATTTTGTTGTCAAATTCATTATTACTAAACCGATTTTGATGAAAGAAAAGAATCAAACTTGACCCTTCAAAAAGGCTCGTTTATTCATATTTTCTTATATTCGTAGAAAAGTTCTGCTTTCACCACGCATAACGAGGTATAAATCATTAAAACCGGTGTAGTGGTTCTTAAAAAATAAATTTTTGTTTCCATCATTGTTTTCCAGATTATACGATTGCCTTCTCAATTCCGTGTGCGCCATAAATTCATAATTACTGAACCGATTTTAATTTAATAAAAAGCATTATGACAAAGATTCATTGAACTTTAAACACCACTATTGAAATTTGTCGTAATTTGTAAACCCAACATTGCGGACAAAAGCAAATTTGACCCTTCAAAGACGCTCGATTATTCTTATGTTTCGAGAACCTTTTCGACTTTTTTTAAATTCGTAAAAAAGCTCTGTTTCTGCCGCGTATAACTAGATACAAATCATTAAAAACGGTTTAGTGGTTATTAAAAAATTAATATAAATATAAAAAAGGGTACAAAAATTACTCGCAACAAAAAAAAGAGTTAAAACAAAAATTAATTTTTTGAGAACCACTAAACCGATTTTAATGATTCGTACCTAGCTATGCGCGTTGGAGTTCTTGAAACCTAAGAATAAACGAGCTTCTTTGAAGAGATAAATTATATTGTGTCCGCCATCTTGGGTTTCAAAATGGCGACAAATTTCGATAGTGATCTTTTAAGAGTTTTTGATCTTCGCCATGCTGCTTTTTATTTTATTGAAATCGGTTGAGTATCAATCTGGAAAACAGTGATGGAAACAAAAATTAATTTTTGGAGAACCACCAAACCGATTTTGATGATTTATACCTCGTTGTGCGTGGCGAAAGCAGAATTTTTGTACAAATTTAAAAAAATATTTCAAAGTTTACAGAACATATGAATAAACGAGCCTCTTTGAAGGGTCAAGTTTGATTCTGTCCGCCATCTTGGATTTCAATATGGCGGCAAATTTCAATAGCAGTGGTTAAAGAAGAGTCGATTTTCGTCATGAGGCTTTTTATTTCATCAAAATCGGTTTAGCAATAATGAATTTACTAGAAAATGTATACAGACAGAATTGAGACGGCAATCGCATAATCCGTAAAACACTGAATTAAATTTTTTTATTTTTTTTAATAACCGATTTTAATGATTCACACCTCGTTCTGCGTGGCAGATATAGAGCTTTTTTACGAATTCATAAAAAAATCTTTCCGCCATCTTAGATTTTAAGATGGCGGACAAAAAATATTTTTACTCAAAGTCTTCCCTGCTCAGTTCCCTGCAAAAAACAGTTTGTTGCATTAAAATCGGTGGTATGGTTCGAAAGTTATAACGGAAAACATTTTGTCCGGTTTTTTATGGCCCACCCGGTATAGTGAACGATTTTGAACAAATCTTTTGACTTTAAACAGGGTGTTCCAAAATTCAGTACATGGATTATAAAAAATCTAGAAACTTTTAACGCTCCGTAGACTGGTAACGAAGCGGTTCGGATACAGGTTTATAAGAAAAAGGCTTATAAAATCTGGATACTGAATTTTCAAACTGAAGCCCGAAGAATCGATGATATAGGTGATAAGAATTAAATGGACATTAAAAATACCAACACTGTTTGAATTGGATCTCTTGAGATAAACAAATTTTTGAAATAATTAAAAAATATAAAATTACCCCACGACCTATCGACCCACGCTAAGACTAAGACGATTTTTTCTTCAGTCAAACATGTAGTTGGATTTTTTGCTGCACCAATCTAACAGTCGGAGGAGAAGGGAAGTTTTTGCATTTTCACCTTCAACCAACTTTTTCGAAGTGGTAAAAAAACGCCGTTGTTTCGTCTTTCTTTGCGCGGCTGCGCGTTAAAGTCCCAGTGTGGTATTTTCTCGCGAAGGATTACCAGAAAAAGTCATATATTCCCAAACTAAGTCACATGACTAATTTATTAAAGAAACCAGAGTTTTTCAAACCAATTTAAATAACCAAAAAATTAAAGAATTCTCTAACAGCAATTTCAAACATTCAACCCGTCATAAAACTTCCTAATTTTTATGACAGAAAAAAAATAGGTACCTTTTTAAATAAACAAAAAAGTTAAATGTAATTTTTCTTGCACCAAAGCCTTTTTAATTTCAAGCAAAGAACATACACAAAAATGACCAAACTGGTTTGGTATTTAATGGCTAGGTAACGGACAAACTTTTACTAAAGGCCCTGTATACGATTTTTGACTTATTGTTTTACCAGAGGTGAGCAACTGGATTTGATAGTTGTTAGGGAAATGTTTAAAAACAAATTGTGTGTTGGCAATGATAGTTGGTAACCCCTGACATTAAATAATTTTGTCACTGTCACATTTTTGATTAAGAAACGTCCGGTTTAAAAATGGAATTTTGCTGTATCAAAAACTGTAAAAGCAACGAATTTGTATGGTTCCGTTGTCCAACGGAGAAAGAAACTCAAGAAAAGTGGAAAGAAAACATGCATTTACCAAGCTGGAAAATTAATAAAAATAACCGAATTTGCGAGGTAAGTGAGCTGTAAGCAGTAGATACAAACATACGCATTTATCATGTACTTTGTTAATAAATAACTCATAATGTTTTCGTGTTTACTGTAAGAAAAAGAGTAACAAAAATAAAGAATAATAGGAGTCTTATTCTCTTATGGGGAAATTATAAAAAGAGACAACAAAACATCACTCCAATTCATAAAATCGCTTTTACATGCAAATATGAAAAAACTAGAAAGAGGGGGCAATATAAGTTGCCCACCTCTGGTAAAACAAAAACTGTCAAATGTATAGAGGGCCTCTAACTCTTACTCACCAAGAGCCTGTACACTTTTTCCAGTAGGTATTTTTACCATACGTGGAATTTTGTCAGGACTTGGGTAAATTTTGATAATCCGACCTAGCGTCTACCGCAAAGGAGGGAGGTTCTCATCGCGCAAAACCACGAGACAACCGAGTTGGTGAGGGGGGGGGAGGTTCTGGTTTATCCTATTTGGTCCGCTGTTGCAAGGAGTGGAGATATTCTCGTCGCCTTGTTAGATAAACACAATCGCCAACTCCTCAAAAGTTAAAACCTGGTTACCCATGAGTCTTCACGGATTTAACACCTGATTCGTGGAGACCACCAAAATGATGGCCAGCGGGAGGATTAAATTTCCATTCAATTTATAACGATTCTGTGGCTTGACGATCCAGTGAAGTTTTTTCCTTGATCGGTGTATAACGCGACACAGCGACCACGTAGGCCTACGAACCTACGAAGGGCGGCCAAGAAAATTTCAGCGGAAAAGTTCGATACAGCCTCCAAATGAACGGCCAAAGTCGGAAAACACATAAATAGACATCCATAAGCCTTTTGACTTTTAATACTTCTTCGTTTCACACACTCAACATGGGAAAATGGTTTTAATTGGGACCTTCTGGATTTTGGTAAATCACCCATAAAAGAAATAATTAGTTCTGGTGCAAACAAAACATTTGCAAATTACACTACGATCACTTTACAGATAATATCCAAAACTGTTGTGCAAGCAAGTATTCCAATAAACGCGGACCTGGATGACCATTATCTTAAAAAAAGAGAGCTTTTGAACAAGGTTCATCTTTAACAATTTTCCGTAAATCTTCAGCGAAAACCTCATGTTACACAAACCTTATATAAATATAAGTAGCAAGCGTGAAGATACGAAAAATAAAGGATCCTTTTTTATTCGATAAATCCTTAAACAATGCAACAATGTTTTGGATTTTTCGCAAGGAGAAGTAACGATTAAGAAAGGTCTGAACCTAATTTTCAGTATATTGATGGCTGTGACAAAAACAAGTCCATTTTCTTTTGCAGGGTCGTCAACTCACGGCAGAACATAGCCAGGAACCAAAGAGTATGGCTTATCAATTGGTTTGGAAGCAAACCTTTCGATAGACAATCTGCGGGATTGTCAGTATCATTTACATGACACCAACAGCTAGGCAGAACTTTCTCTTTACATTTGACAGTTGTTGTTTTACCAGGTGGGCGACTCATATTGCCCTCTCTTTCTAGTTTTTTTCATATTTGCATGTAAAACGGATTTTATGAAATTGACTAATGTTTTATTGTCTCATTTTATAATTTCCTCAGGCAGTTTTTTAAAGATTGATTTTTGATTGACAAAGGAACAATACAAATTCGTCGAGGCACGTATTTTTACACTTTTTGATACAGCAAAATTCCATTTTTAAACCTGACGTTTCTTATTCAAACATCTGACTGACAAAGTTATTTATTGTCACGGGTTACCAACTATCATTACCAACACACAATTTTAAACATTTCCCTAACAATTGTCAAATCCAGTTGCTCACCTCTGGTAAGGAACAGGATTTAATCCATGCTATTGCAACAGTAGAAACAGAGCAAGTAAAATACTTACTAAATTTCACAAATTCAAAATTATTAAAGGTAAATTCCATAAGTTCGGCACAATAACAATGCAGCACAAAGTTATAAACGAGAGATGACAAGGGTCTTTAAAGGACAAACTCTACTATTCGCACATAACAAAGTCACTGAGATGTCGCCATGAGAACTAACTTGGAGGCGTAACATAACGCGGAATGGAAGATAACACTGGCAGATGCGAGAAATAAAGAGGCCAATAGGACCAATTTTATAAACGATTTACAAACGAAAAAATTTTTTTATTTAGTAATTTACGCAGTGGGTTTTAACATATTTTTAACTTAGTGGCGAAAAACCAAAAAAAAAGTAGTTTCGACATTAATAAAGCTTTTGAAATGAAAAAAAAAATAAAAATGCTGCACTTTGGACATGCGGGTGTTCAGCTTATGGTAGAAGAAAGAGAGCACATCATTAACTGCAATGTTTTCAATTTATAACTTACATATTTTTTGTAACAAATGAAATTGAAATTAAGTTCCTGCCACAGAAACTTACAAGGGTATCCACCTACTGCTAAATTTATAGGGATTTTTTGTTACTGCAGTAGTGCGAGTGCTGCCAAATACTGCCAGTGCTGCCAAAAATTTGTACACCTACTGCCAAGGTGGACAACCCCTCGCCAAATGGTCTTCATTTATGTTACAGTCTTATAATAAATATATTTTTATGGACATGTGGTAGTATTAACAAAAATTTGTGAGAGTGCTGGAATTTAGGTTAGTTCTTTTTAGTTTTTTTCAGTAATGGCCTGCAGAAACACAAGCTGCCACAATGAAAAAAGTTTATAATAAAAAGTTGATGGGTGAACTATTCATTAACACTACAATATTCAGTTCATTGTTTATAATCTGCCAAATTGTGTTAGTGTACTAGTATAAAATATTTTTTTCACAGAAAATTATCCTCAGCTCAAAGTACAATTTTTTGGAAATTCGGAGCAAAACTGACAGTAAAGCCATGTTACAAATGAGATAGGATATTATTGGAAAAAAGCAAGGTTTTCAAAACTTAGGTCAAAAAACTTTGATCTCTAACCTCTCCATGGTCTGAAACTTCAAGTTTAGTCTTCCATGAATAATACTGTGATTTTTGTGGAAAAAGATTTCTTACTTATATTATTCAGACATTACTCCTCAAAAAAATTTGTAAGGAGGGTGAATATTGTTAATTGCTTTTAAAAATTTAACTTTAATTCCACATACATCTCAATTTTTCAACTTCAAGTTGAGACTCATACTTTGTCTTATACCAAATTAAAAAACTATTAAATGCTGAAAGTCATGTTACCTCTCCTCTCCTGTAAGCACTGGCACTAATAGGGAAAGACGTGAGCTCTGAAGTAATATTATCTTTGTTTCTCTTTAAATATGAAAGTTTTGTAATTCTCACCCTCTATAGCTATACACAGTGGATATATTGCTACATACAAAAAAAGTATAACTTGACTGTTTTTTAATTTGTCAGTTGGCAACATTGTTAGACGGTCAACAGATTTTGACAAATAATTAATTGTAATTCTATGCAATTTTTTTCTTTAAAACTGCCCAGTGTTCTGTGACTAAAAGAACAAAAATTAAAGAAAGATACTTATTTTTACTTATTTATTTCAGCTTTGTATGAAGTGGTTGAAAGCTATTGGAAGAGAAAACCTTGAGAATATTAAAAATTTAAGAGTTTGCGATTCTCATTTTTCTTTCACCTACCACAATAAAGCGGGGAACAAATTTAATGTTCATGGCTTATCCAACTGTTAAATTGGAGTGTACCAAGGGTACAGCAAGTGAAGTTCCTTCGGATGTAGCGTAATAACTATAGAGGTTACTGCTGAGGAGCTACCTAAAGAGGCACATGCTTTGCAGACCTCAACAAAGAGTGAAGTACCTCAACCACAAAGTCTTACAACAAAAGGTACAAAGAATGTTTTTCTCTTATTTCTCATTAAAAAATTTTGTTCTATTTTGAATTCGGATTAACTTTAGATGAACCTATATAACTTTTGCTCTCTCAAAGATCATTTTTTCAATTGGAAAATCTGCTTGACTTAAAGATTTACAAATGTCAATAAACTACTATCTTTCATCCCCACAAAAAATTTTCAGTGCAATACTATGTAGAAAAGATTCTATTTAGATATTGACAAATAGCAACCAAATTATATGTAAAATAATAAAATTTACATTTTTCTTAATTGTTTAAAATAGATTACTTTGCTATTTTATTATATTATATTAAACATCAATTTTTTTGGATAGCAGTGGAATGACTGATGACCCAAGTTCTCCAAAATTGGCAACAGCTTACAAATCCCAATCTTCCACTTCTGGCTTAGTAGTTTCAAGTTTGGCAGAATGTGTCTATTCTCAACCATCCTCTTCTCCCTCAGCTGATGACTTGGAAGCTTCAAGCAAAAGATATTTTAACCTCCAAGAAAAATATAATAGAACAAAAACCTACATTTATAGCATGTTTTCTGCTTATTTTCAACTAAACTATCACCCCTAAACATTTGGTGTATAATTTAAAATACAGACACGAGCAAAAATAATCTAGCATTAATGACTCTTTGCATTTTTTTTGTAGCATAATGTATATAAAACAAAACAAAAACACAAATTGTATTCCTTCAAGGCATCTAACTACAAGACAGAATTTTTGCTGGATAGTATATGTTTTTTTGTTCCTACTGTTTTAAAGAGTTACTATTTACAACTTAAAATCCTCGGGTGGAGGTGTCCCACTATTTCATTCCGTTTACGAGTCAAAAACCCAAAAAATGGTTAAAAACAAGAATATAATTTTTTAACACATACTTTTTCCTTCATGCTCAAAGAAGCAGAAGTTTAAGTCCTACTCCATCAAAAAAGGCATGTCAGTAGCTCCTAGGCATTTGCAAAATATTGCATCCAACATGTGCAATTTGTCTAATTCACTAGAGAAAAAGAATTTATCAAATCAGAAACATTGCAGAATCAGAAAGTTTTGTAAAAGAGACATTAAACAAAATTTCATACAACTTAGTTGTCTTCCAACTTAAATGTCAGCTACTGCTATTGCTGTGACAGTAAAAGAAATTTTAAGACATGTTCATGATGCTGGATTAAGAGTAATAGGAACAGTCTGTGACCAGTATAGTGCCTCAGCTATAAATACATTAATATATGATTCCAAGAGAGATTTTTTTATCCCAAGGTAAAGAATTCCAGTCAGAAGGATTCTTCGTAGATGACGAGGAAGTCATTCTTACATTTGATGTGCATCATTTGCTTGAAGGTATTAGAAATGGTTTTCTCAAATATAATTGTGAGTATGAATGGAAGAAAGTGAAAAAATTACCTTCTGGGACTATATCAAAAAGTTCTATGAGCTGGATGTGGGAGACTATGATACAAAAATGTGCAACAACAATGTGTTTTCACAAAGAGTGTCTGCATCAATGAGAGCTATTGTCAATTATGGTAACGACTATCTTCCAAAAGAAGCTCTTGACACAGCAGATGAACTGTTAAGGGTAAAGAAGGTAAACCTTTGCGATGTGCTATTCAAGATAATTCACCAAACCATTAAAGTATTTTCTTCAGCGAATTTTCTAAAGGCCTATGGAACAGGAAAAATCCCTTCCATTGTCAATTTTGTTCACACCTTAAAAAGTATCACATAAATTTAGAAAATGTGTAAGAATGAAGAATTCCCATTCCCGTGTCCTAAAAGTTTAAACCAAGATCTCCTTGAAAAATTTTTTGGAATAATTAAGTCATACGGATACAGAAATGTCAGTCCATCCATGTTCATCCTTCCAGTCCTCTTTTAAAGCTTTACTTGTAAATTTTTTTTTCATCACACTCGCCTAGCGCAAACTGTAAAGAAGACTTGTGTGAAGGAGGCTTGAAGTCATTCAAATCATTTTTTAAGAAGTCCACATGAGATTCTTCGACCTCTTTCTTCTATTGTCAATCCTTCCATGGTACAGAGGAAAAGAGAGTTCAAAACAAATGCTAAAAGAGGACAAATAGTTGAACAACAAGGAAACGAAAGGTTGTATATGTTGTAGAAAGCAATTAGCTGTCACTTGTAATGAAAAGTTTCATACATATATAAATTATGGAAGTTTTACTTCCCATTATTCAAAAACACTTTTTAAACCAAACTCGTATGTGTTATATTTATTCAATATCTGTTCAGAAGTTTTGCCAAAAATATTTCACACCCTAAACTTAAGAAAACAATTGATGAATCTATGCAGACAATATATACTTCTTTGTGATGATCATGATCTTTTAAACATATTTTTGAAAATTTTTGTTAATTTTTATCAATTTTTATAATTTTACTTGGATAAAAAATGTCAACCAAATTTTAAGAGGTCTTCGGAGTAAAGTTAATGACAGCTTTAAAAGAAGTACTTTGGAATATTATAAAAAACATAAAGGAAGAAGAGCTGAAAAAATTATGAAAAAATCAAAAAATGTTTAATAGTTTTCTATATGAGATTTGTATAGAGAAAAGTTGCGTATTTCAATTAAAAGCAAAATATTGAAAACATTTTAGAATATGTTTTTTTAAACTGCCAATTTTTCTAAAGGAATTTCTAATTATATTTCAATTTGGTGTATATTTAATGATCTGGAAATTACTTTCTGTAGTAATTTTTATGTGTATCTTAAGGGACATTTTCAACCTCTTTGAAATCGGTTTATTGCATATTTATTTAAATTTGGTATAATAGACATATTTTGTAATAGAAATATTTCGTTATAGAAATATTTTGTATTTTGGAACTTATTTTCCCATTGTGTTTCTGTGATCTTGTTGTTTCTTGGGTATTTTTAATAAATAATTAAAAAAGCATGTGTTTTATTTCAATTCCAATAAGGAAATATATGTTTATGATTGCGTATAAATTAAATTAACTAAATTCCTCCAAATTTTTTTTTACACGCCATCAAAAACAAATATTTCCATTCATGAAAAAAAATATATTTAAAAATTTAATGGCCCCAGCCGCTACGCCACCCATGTCAGACGTTGGCGCCATCTATCTATTGGAACTCGCGCTAAAAACTCAGTGAAAAAGAGTCGCCCATCTTTTGTACCCACAAATGCTGCATCAATTATTTGGCAAACATAACCACAGGTGCAACAGAACCCAAGGGATCATATATACGATCAATTTCGGATAAGATAACTCTCTTGGAACACTGGCGTGCAAGGGGTTGCACAGGATCCAAAAATACGTCAGCCACTGGATTTCAGTGCAATCCCAATTTTCCGAGAAGGAAATACTTTGTGGATGAGTTTTTGATTTTTTTTTTGCGAGAAAACTGTAGATGCTACAAAAAACCTTATGGAACATTTTTTGCTCAACATACGATTCTATACAACTCTCAAAAATTCGTTTTAAAAAAATTTGATGTTTTAATGAATGGAGCATAAATGGACAGTTCGCACACTTCACTTTTTGGTCGAGTCCAAGAAAAAAATATATATTTCTTGAATTATGTGTTTTTATGTTTGAATCATCCAGCACTATTATTTAAAATAAAAATCAAAATATTCCATATACATCTTAGAGAGTAAAATCGTATAAACCTGCAAACAAATACCAAAATTTCTAAAAATTTAAAAATTACATTTTATAAAAATAAAAAATAACATTCAATTTTAAGTAAAAAATGTGAAATAAACATTTTTGTAACACGTTTGGTTTTTTAGGGAAATTGTTTTGAATATTTAAAAATTTGTAAAAATTTAAGTTTTAGAATTTATACACCATTCATTAAAAAATCCAATTTTTTAAAAACCATCTTTTTAGCGTTGTATAGAATCTTGTTGAGCAAAAAATGTTTCATAAAGTTTTTTGTAGCATTTCTTTTCTCACAAAAAAAAATCTAGTTTGATATTCTGCAAAAATGGTCAATTTTATTGCAATATTTTACCAGGAATTAGGCAATAAAAAAATAAAAAACCAAATGCAAAAGATAGCAGTGTTCTTTAATAAAAAAATAAAAAACCAAATGCAAAAGATAGCAGTGTTCTTTGTCTGTCAGCTAGCATTAAATATATATATATAAAAATGTTCACTTTGTCAAAGTAACAGGATTTGTTCATAAGGTTTATTGGCTAAGCCATAAAAAACTAAGAAATACTTAATTTTTAAAAACAATTCAGATTTTTTAACGATGTGAGTTAAACAAACTGCATTATAGACATAATCAAAAATAATTTTTGCTTTTTCCGTGGCTTTATTTAAATACAAGATGGCGGGCGAAATTACAATAAACGTAGGAAAGCAAAAATTATTTTCGATTATCTATAAAATTCAGTTTCTTTAACTCAAATCGGTAAAAAATCTCAAACGTTTTTTAAAATTCATTTTTTTGAGTTTTTATGGCTTAGCCAATTAATTAAAGTGAACATTATTATGTATATTTCTTTAAGGCATGCTGGTAGATAAAGAACACAGCTTTCCAGTCCAATAAAATTGACCAATTGCAGAATTTCAAACTAGATTTTGTTTGCGAGAAAACTGTAGAAGCTACAAAAAACTTTATGGAACATTTTTTGTTCAACATACGATTCTATACAACTGTCAAAAATTAGTTTTTAAAAAATTTGATGTTTTAATGAATGGAGCATAAAATTTTAAAAGGCCAATTTTTGCAAAATTTGAAATATTTAAAAAAACTTCCCTAAAAAACTAAACGTGCTACAAAAAAGTTTATTCGACATTTTTTAGTGAAAATTGAATGTTTAAATGTATTCTATTTTTAATTTTTTTAAAACGTAATTTTTAATTTTGAGAAATTTTGGCGTTTTTACAGGTTTATAGGGTATTTCTCTCTAATATGTATATGAAAGATAACGCTTTACTAAAAATTCGGTATAAACCTAGTCAATAAATCAGTTTTTAGAAAAAAACAATCATCATCATAGGCAATCACTCGATACCGAGTATGATTTTCCTCTATTGTCGTCGTCGTCGTCGTTGCTCTTCAAAAGTTTGTGCTCCCTCATGGACTGTTCGGCGCCATGTAGCCCTATCGTTTGCCGTGGTCTCGAAGTTGTTTATATCGATGTGACCCTTCATCATATTGCCTTTGAGAACGTCCTTGTACCTTTCTTGTTGACCTCCTTGATTTCTCTTTCCCTCCTTCAGTTGTCCATAAAATATCTGCTTTGGGAGACGTGTTTCAGGCATGCGGATAATGTGACCAGTCCAACGAAGCTGGTGCTTGAAGATAAGGGCTTCTATACTAGTTGTTCTGGCTTCTTCTAAAACACTTATGTTTGTTCGTCGGTCTTGCCATTTGATTCTCAGTATTCGTCTTAAACAACTTTGGTGATATTTTTCTAGTCGTTTGATATGCCTTCTGTAGGTGGTCCACGTTTCGCATCCGTATGTTAGAGTTGGTATTATGACTGTGTTGTAGACACGAAGCTTGGTCTCCGCATTGATGTCGTGATTGTTGAAGACTCTCTCCGAAAGCCGTCCGAACGCTGCGCTAGCACATTTTAGGCGATGCTGTGTTTCTGCGTCAATAGTTGCATTTGATGATAGCGTATGGGTAATGTTCCACGTTCTGCAGAGGATGGCTATTTATGGAAATATTTGGAGCTTGGGGATTCGTACCTGGTTCTGTTTGGTGAAGAATTTGCGTTTTGGCAAGATTGACCTCTAGGCCAATGCTTTTGTAGACTTGGTTAACCAGAAAAAACAATATAACTGACCGCACATTGAGGTTTAGGTTGCAAACAAATAGTTTTAAAAAGGCTGAAATGGGCGGAAAACCAGTTTTGGAAAAGAGTCAGAAATGAAACTTTGCAACCATATTAAAAAAAC
Organism: Oxystoma pomonae; assembly: GCA_963921995.1. NCBI lineage: Eukaryota > Metazoa > Arthropoda > Insecta > Coleoptera > Brentidae > Oxystoma > Oxystoma pomonae. The sequence goes on from OY998167.1 coordinate 64,933,617, forward strand.
TTCAGTATTCAGGCTTCGCACCAACAGGAAACAGTTTTAATTTTGGCTTAAAATCTAGCTAAATCCTATAGCCACAAATTGAAAGATTGTTTTTAAACAGAAATAAAACAAACTGTTAGAAAAGCTCAAGGAATAGTTTTGTCAAGAGCTTAAGGTCTTAATAAGTATAAGATTAATAAATACTTTGAGTTATTAACACAAATGTTAACCGATAATAATTATAATTTACTAAATAAACCTCTAAACGTCTTTAATATGAAGAGTGGACTGCACAAGAAAGAGGCGAAACCATTCCTGTGGTAGGTTGTTGTAATGCAGAAGGCACATTTTTACCACCCCATTCTATTTTTAAAGGTATAAACAAGCAGCAAGTTTGGGAAGAGAATGTGTCTCCCGGAGCAGTTATTAAAATGCGTAGTCAGCATATATTTGTGAAGAGTTGTTTATGGACTGGTTGAAAAATCACTTTATTTCGAGAAAGCCAACTGGAATGTGTCTTTTGGCTCACACATGAACTCTTATGAACCAGGTAACTGAACCTCAACATGAAAAAAATGTTAAACTGAACGAACCCTCTACTTCCTCTGAACCTGGTCCTTTAAGTTCTTTGACTTCTGAGAAGCTTTCCAAAATTCTGGACATTACTTCTCCAGTCCCAAAAATTGTTACCTTTAAAAACTCCAAGAAAAGAAAACAATCTGCACAACATCTAAGAGAAGCGAGAAAAAAGAAATACAAAAAGAATTTAAATTTAAAAAAATCTAAAACTAAAGAAAAATCAACAGTTAAACAAAACGATTCATATAGCACCTGGTGTTAAATCTGTTACATATAGATTAATTCCAGAAAGATTTTCATCATCAGAGGACGTCGAAATTTTTTTAGTCAACTGACGAAGAAATTTAAAATGAAAATCGATGTGTTTGTTGTTTGGAGCAGTATGATTTGACAAAGTCAAATTCAGATTGGATCAAGTAGCTTAGGTGGGCAAAAATGGTACATAGTTCCACGTGTACTCCGTACAAAGAATCCCATTATGAATCTATATATGTTGTGGGTAATTTGGCCAGATTCAACATTTTAATTTAAGTTCGTTTTATAAAATCAATATAATTTCTTATAAATTTTGAGTTTTATATGTTCTAAAACCAATTCTAAAATTTTTATAATGTTTAAAAAAAAAATGCGTCATATATCCCCATTTTACTGTTGAGTGATGATTCAAAATTAAATATCTTATGAAAATCATACGTTCCCGATCGTATGGCCTGAAACCGGGAAACAAGTTTTTTCTTGAAATGCATTGTTTCCAACTACTTTCTGCCCGTGGGAGGTGATAGATCCCATCGCACGAGAGAAAGACACACATCCATATCCAATAATATAATCGACATCGATCGATTTTAGGAATTGGGGAGCTGCAAGCGGATATTCTTTACTCATATCTTCCATATTTGACTAACTGGTGTACGGTAATGCCAAATATGGACTAAAATTTAAACCGTATGTCACAGTATTTCACTCATACTCTTGGATAGGTTCTTCTCAATACTGTAAGAGGCATAACTTTCTCGATATTCTTTTTTTTGCTTTATTCACAGTAACCTATTTTTTCACCGTTCCTCCTCCCCCCTTACTGACTGACTCCCACCAAGGAGTACGGGGTGGGGTTAGTCACACTAACGAACACAAAACATTTCTCAATTCTGTACTAAACCCTATTTAGTATTGATTTTATTAGTAGTTTTTTATTTAATTTTTTTTTTATATAGGTCTTTCTTTCACAAGGGTGAAATAAAACGGCGAAGAAAAATGTTGTAGACTCCCGTTTAAAAAATAGAACAGTTTCTTAAGATTTCCACAAAAGGGGGAAGTTCTTTATTTAAAATCTATGTATGTACCTATTTCACGTCAATTTGTATCCGTTGTTGTGTTGGTATTTTTAATTCCACGCGAAAAAAGAATAAGCGAGATTTTTATTTCTTCTTACTTTTGCCAAGGGTCAAGGTGTGGTGGGTGCCCATTTGCTGGTATTGAGCTTTGCGTCTGTTAAATTCGACCACTTCATCCTCCAGTTTTTTCCTAGAATCTTCGATTTTTTTCTTTTCCTCGGTATGATCTTTTTTAAGTTTATCAAATTTGGCGTGTAACTAAAAGAAAATAATACATAGATAGATATTTAAAAATCTGTGTTACGAAATCGGCAAAGAATATTTCTCGACTGTCATTTGTGGCTTAAGTATTGTTCTTAGATTAGGAAAATAATCAGAACAATACAGGTTGACCAAAGCCTTTTTGTTTTTTTAGGACAATAACCAAAAAATTTTTGGACAATTTGGAAAAATTTTAGGACATTTTGTTATCTATAGATATAATATATTAAAACAAAAACTTTCAGTACAAAATCACCCTAAACGCTTAAGTATTATGTACTTAGTACTTATCTAAAACTGCTTATGGGTCATTCCACGTCAGATTTACAACCCAATTTTTAATTTCCTCGAAAATTTTTTCTCGCACTCTTTAGCGAAAAATAATTGACACGTATTTTTCTCAAGATAATATTTTTTTCTTCAAGTTATGATTCTTTGAACTTTCGAAGTTTATAAAATTGAACATTTTTCCTCGTAAACTATCGATGTATGAAAAAAAATGTTCGAATAATAAAAGTTGCGTTTTCACCTGAAAAATGTTTGAATAATTTTTTTTTTTTGTTATTTAACTCATGTATTCTGCAATTGTAATAACAAAATTGAATGTTTTTTAACTTGGATCAATTTTTTTTGTTTTTGTTCTTTGTAAATATTTAGAATCATGTTGGGAAGATTGTGTAAAAAGTTCAGAGTGGACCTCGGAATACTTTACGAGATATTTCAATTATAACAGGCCTATCACAGGGCGTCTACTATAAAATTCTCTTATAATTGAAATATCTGCTCAAGGAGTTTTAAAAACAACAAATGACAGAAATAAAATTACTTAAAGTTAGAATTCAATCTAGGCAAAGTTCAGTTAAAAATTGATGCAATCGAGAAATAATAATAACACCATGCATCTTTGTTGGTTCTGGGTGCTAAAAAAAGACATCAATATTATACGATGCCCTCCGGCCTGTAATCGGAACAGAGGTTCAGTGAGCCCTACCATAAATATTGAAGAAAAAGGATAGAATAAACTCAAAAAAAAATCAGAGAAAAAATAACTTTTTTATTTAAGTTAAAATTTAAGAACATTATAAAGGAATTTTAGTACAAAATGTTAATATGTGAAAATTTTTGGATTTTTGGCTATTTCTACTTAAAATTTTAGGACGCAGTCAAAGTTTTAGGATTTTAATACATTTTGTCACCCTGACAATACTAAATTTACAAAACTACACGTTGCATAAGGTGTTCTGTACCTAATTGTTATTAGAGTCATCATAAAAATTACGGAATTTTCAAAAAGAAGGAGTTATGAAACTCTTGCGTAGTAAAATATTTTTAAATGTTTATTTCTGTATTTGATTGAAATAATCCACAATTTTTTTTTACTTACATCTTTCTCGGCTTCTTTCAATTCGGCCTCCTTTTCTTTCACTCTAACCACAAACATTTGCCTCATTTCATCCTCTTTTTGTTGCAATTCCTGTAGGTGATTCGATCGTTTCGTTTCAAATGTTTCTTGGAAGCTTGTGACGTCTGTAAAGCCCATTTGCTCCAATCTAAAGATACAAATTTAATTTAGTTTAAAACATATAGAGATATAATTTATGTACACAATCATTAGTGTAAAATAATATAAAATTTCGAAACATACCTTTTCTTTCTGTAAAGCTCATAGTGTCTTCCATGCGTTTTCTCCCTCATATCTTCCATATTTGTCCTAATAAGCATTTCTCTAAGCTTAACAAAGTCACAGTGAGATTCATTTTCCACCTAAAAGTTCAAGAAGACTATATCCAAAAATTGTAAAAAATACTGTTGCGAGATCTCTAATTCTTAACCAATCATCTCGTTAAATAAACCGGTAAGCTCTAAATATTACCAACTTTATTGTAACTTTTTTTTACAAAAAGTATTTAACTTTTCTTAGATCCTTACTAGTCACTAACTAAATTAAGACGGAATAGTTCGGAATATATAACTTAAACTAAAATAAAGGTTTATGGGAATACATATACAACACTTAACACTAAATAGCCTGGTACCTATTAAATGTATAACTTTTAACACTGCCCTCCTCTTTAGGTTTGATCGTCCCGATCAATAGTTCCTCAAGAATATTTAGGTGTACTACTTTCATCTTCGCTTTAGGACTTCTCTGGATCTGGTAAACTACGTCTCTTAAATAATGGTATATGGTCCATACCATTATTAAGAAGATTACCAGGGTGGTATTAACTTACGCGACCTACCCTTCTTCCGTTGGAGATTATCTAGCCAAACTTTAACTTCCTTATGGAATCCTGCGGAATTTGTTTTCAAATCATACCTCGCCTTCATGCGATCACTGGCGATTTCAATCTTTTCTCTGAACTCGAGAATATCCAAAAGCTTTCTTCGTAGCTCATCCACATGGTTGATTCTTCAAGTGAACCAATCATAATGTCACATGGTAATCTCAGTTCTCTGCCAAATAACACATTAACCGTGTCTGTGTACTGGTCCCAATCTTTCCGGTGTTCATGGACGACCTTTGAATGATGTTCTTCTATGGTTTTGTTAAATCTCTCAACCATACTGTCGGATTGTGAATGTAAGGGAGTTGTTCTAATTTTATTTATTCCAAGGTGGTCATAAAGTTTCTGTAAAAATTTCGAGTCAAAGTTCCCACCTTGATCTGTTTGCAACTCTAATGGGATGCCGAGTTTGCTAAACACGTTGTTCACTTGAACTTCGGCCACTGCCACAGCTTCCTGATTTGGTATAGCAAACACTTCTGGCCACTCCCTTTCTCAGTCTCGGGAAATGGTCCAGTAACATCAATGGAAATATGTTTTAATGGTAGTTCAACAATATACGGTTTCATCTGATCATTGATCTGATTTTAGCCAGTCAATGCTGCACATGTGGAACATTAAAGGCACCAAGTTTTGACGTCTTGACAGTAGTTAACCCAATAAAATCTACTTATTATTTTATCCATTGTCTTGTTCACTTCAAGATGCGCTCCAGTTGTTCCGCCGTGTACTTCATTCAGTACTTCAGAAATTCTAGCTCTGGGTACTATTAGCTGTTTGGTTAATAAAGTTTCACCTACAGTTTCCAATAAATTTTACTGTGCCCAAAGCGCCTTGAAAGCCAGTCCTGTGTGAGATATATATTGCAATGATGATCGTGGCTTACCGTTTTCTTTAAGTCGCAGGGTAAAAAACATAAGGAACCGTAAACATACAATAATAAAGGAGAAATGGCAAGAACATTTACAAAACTGCTTAAAAAGAACGATTAAACGAGCACACTTAAAATTATCGTTAAAACTAAAACTAACACGCACAAACGTAAAGTAATTCCTTCTTTTTGGTCCAACTTCTTTCAATTTTTGCATTCTTCTTGGCAAGGTCTTCTTGACAGTGTATCTGCATTCTTGTAGATTTTGCCGAATCTGTGCTTTATGACCAATTTGTATTGCTGTAGCTTTTTCTATTCATCTTGCTACTTGTCCCTCAGGTTCTTATTAGGAATTCATGTCCATATAGGTATTTGTGGAAAGGGTCCACGGAATTCATTAGTACCAGGAGCTTTTTTTCGGCAACACAATAATTTCGTTACAACTTTGAAAGTTTTTTCTCAGGGTTCATACAGTTCTAATCAAATTTTTTCCAGGAATATTCCAGAATTTTTCCAGGAATTAATTAAAATCAAGGAACATTCTTTGCTCTAAACAAGATTTTTTTAAATATTTTAAACTAGGTATTAATTTTTTAATGCAGGAACTCCCCAATACTTGCACCGTGATAAGGCAAACATGTACCAATGAACAAAAACATATACCATTTTTGACCATTTTTTAAAAAACTCCAGGTATTTTTTGGATAAAAATTGCTTATCTACATGGACACCAAGTAAATGTAGACTTTTACCATGACAATTTTTAAAAGCTCAAATTTAGCAGGTATTTATATTATAAAGGTAAAAAACAGATAAATAAGATGAGAAACTTTGTTTGAAACTTTATTTGAAGACAAAAATCACAGGAACCGAATTCATTAAATTCTAAAAACAAATCAGGTACTTAACAGTATTAAAAATAAAAGACTAATTTTAGCAAGTTATAAAACTAAATTGCAGAAAGTGTTAATATATATGCACATGCACGCGAAAAAGACCAGCATAAGCTGGAATACGGAAAAACGCAAGACAGAACAAATACAGGAAATATACCAGAAATCAATTACTGAAGAAATAAAAGAACCGCAATGGAGCTACAATGTAAACGAGCTCTGGAAGAACATCCAAGAAACAGTAACTAGGGTGGCTAGTCAAGTACTCGACAAAAAGAGAAAACAAAGAAGGAAGAAGTAACGACTGTAGTAGAGCGACAGCATCTAATATAGTATAAACAACAAAGATCTGAAGCACACAGATTGAGATAAAGGAAAAAGAGGGACCACCATCTAAATATAATAAGAGAAATGGAGGAAAACAGACAGAATAAAAGAATACTTTCAGGGAATAACAAAGCACAAAACATGATACCAACCCAGAACCGAAAACTTCCTCTCAACAAACCACGAACAACTGATAACCAACAAAAGAGATCCTAGCCACATGTAAGAACTACTTTTGCGAACTACTCAACGAACAGGTAAGTACCGATACTACACCCATAAGCAAATAGACCAGATTTTCACCGTTAAATGGAAAAATGCTGGGAATTTGACAGAGAACTTCACCAGATATTTATTGATTTCAAACAGACATTTGACAGATTATGTAGAGCAGTTGTGGGAAGTAATGTAGGAACTAGACTTTTAAAAGCTGATATCCCTGGTAAAAATGTGTACGGAGGATACAAGGTGCAAGATAAGGGTGGAACAGAGCTACTCTGATTTCTTTGGTATCAACAATGGGCTTAAACAGGGTCGTGACTATCTTTCACCCCAACTCTTCAACATAGCATTAGAATATGCAATTAGGAAAGCCAAGATTGAGACACAACGGCTATATTCTACCAAGAAGGACACAACCTACTACTGGCCTTCGCAGATGATGTGGACATAATTGGCAACAGCAGGATTAATCTTAAAGACTCCTTGCAACACAATATTTTTGCATCCATAACTAATTGCTTAATAATAAAAGATTACAAAAAAGGAGTAAAACCCTTTTTGGCAGTGAAAGCCGTTGCTGTGGAGGTTCCTTCACTTCCAGTAGTTGGTGTAGATGTAGATCCATTGTCATTTTGGGTCAAGACTGATAGTGTATCAGTTTTCTTGATTAGCAAAGGCAATTTCCTTGAATTTTTTTCAGCCTCCACATACTTTACATGACCACTGCTCTTAAAATGGCTTAAGATGGCCTGACGTTTCATATTACTCAATTCAATATTTTTTAAACAAAGCTTACAATATGCTTCAAATTCATTGGTTTTCACAGCCTCTAGACACTGTCACTCTGTTGGACTTATGGAAGGACTTATCCAGTCTAAATTGGAAACTGTTTTTTTCGACATTTTGGATTCTTGCTCTCAAAAAAAATTAAAATTCTCGAAATCTCGCATCGCTCTTGAAGCCCACATCATTTAAACGTTAGGAATAAATGCATTACATGACAAATTATAAAAAACGCGCTAGACTACACTTGAAAGTTGTAACAGAAGATAGCGCGATGTGGGCTTAGAACAAGGAGAATATAGAATAGTGATATTTATTATTTCGAAACGGAAACCAAATATGTTCAATAAACACAATCTGCCCTGGGTAATGATGCGGTTCCTGTCCTACATATTTTAAAAAGCTTTCCTCTCTCTTTTCTCTTGCTCTTGGATTTTAGGTGGACTCACATATTTTTTACAAAGTTGGTTTAAAAAATAGGTTGAGAAAGAGAAACTCCAGATTTAATGTGCCAATTCCCTGACTTTTGAGGATTTTTTGGTCATTCCCTGACTTTTCCAGGTAGCTCTCAAAATTCCCTGACTTTTCCAGATTTTCCAGGTCAAATATTTTTAATAATTTGATCAAATATATTATTTGCATATGTTTGGCTTACTATCTTAGTCAAGACCAATAGAATTACTTTCTATCAATATCAGGCAAAAAGGAGAGAAAACGATTTAAGCTGAAGATTTGGACTCTCAAATAAAGCCGTTATATTAATTAAGAATAAAAATCCGCTACATTGTAGGCATAATAAAAGTGTTTGTCACTGACAACAGCTATTTTGACAAGTTTTTACCAGATGTTTGATTGCAAATTAAGTGACAAAATCGTGGTTTAAAAAAAAACACAAAGACTTACTTTGTATCCCAATCAACCACTCAGTACAACAATGCAACGATATATTCACAGATTTTTCCGTCAATAAAATATACAATTTTTAGAATAGGTACTATAAAGTTCATGAACAAAAATATTATTGGACAATTTTTTTATTCCTAACTAGACCAAGCGACTTGAAAAAATTCCTGGAAAATTCAAGGAATACTGGTTTTTGCTAAAATTCCAGGAATTCAAGCACTTCATTTTTTTTTCTCAAAATTCCAGGTTTTCAAGGATTCCCAGGATGTGTATGAACCCTGTTTTTACTATATTAATATTTGATGACTCGTTCTTCAAAATATTATAAATGACGTCATTATTTTAGAACCGCTGTCAAAATAATGAAGACCAATTTTAAATCGAAAATCCCTTTAATCGTGGGCGTGATGTCTCGCTGCGATTATTAGGCCAACGAAATAGTCTCGACCACTCGAGAAAACGCGCGCCTAGACCTTTCGCGAACTGCCTCAGTCCTTCGCGAACTGCCTTATTCCTTCGCGAACTACCTCGGTTCTTCGCGATGCTCCGCCCCGTCCCTCATATATAACTTAAACTAGAACAAAGGCATACATATACCACACTTAATACTAAATAAAGTGGTACCTACTAATAAATATATAACTTATAATAAAAGAACACTTAAAACTGAATAGCCTAGTAACTCGTTATTGTTATTACTCTTGAATGACTCAACTAAAAAAAGTATGATTAGAAGAATTTTCTGATTTTTTTTGTACCTGAACTGTTCCCCAAGGATACTGTCTGGCCCGGACAGTCTTGTTGCCAACGCGAACAAAATCAGTGCTGCCAATAACGGCGAAAGGAATATGGGAATTCATTGTGCCATTAATTTCTGACACCGACTCGTCTTCCACGGGAAATTCGTAGATATGAACACCTAAAAGTGTATGAAAATCTACCTGAAAATCTTTTTTGGGTGAAAATTCTGCATTTCACTTAACCATAACATATTCATTAAAATGATTGATATGATTTTTCTATTTCCAAAAATTCAGATGTATGTTTAGATTCAGATGCTCATGCAACAGGTTTTGCCTGTCTACCAAATAACGATCGCATATTTGCAATCCAGAAAGGTTAGACCCTAAAAATTAGAATGCTATGTTTTTATAAGCCCTTTGGTACCACTTAACACCGCCCAGTTTTTACCCCTCAAAAATATCTTAGCTTTTGGCTCACGATTTTTGTCAAAAAACCGTCAATGTATTTTTCACAAAAGGACAAATCATTAATGTCACTTCTACATACAGTCAAAAGTAAAAAACAGGAACACATATTGCTAAAAATGGTCTTATTTCCAAAACCGCCCGAGAAAAAATAATTTCAATATACTACCAATACCAATCAAAAGCGCATTGTATTAAAAAAAAAACACAAACTATAAGCAAACGCTTCATTACTGATCTTCAGGACGCAAAAGTTTTAAGAATATTTCAATTTTTTCTTTATAGCTCTTGCAGTTTTTGAGATATTTAAATCAAGAGATATTTTTTAAGGAGTCAAGCCATTTTTCGCTCCATATACCTTTTTGTGTTGCGCCGCTGGTGGATTCTGAAATACTAAATTAATTCTTTGTTTTTTTTTGTATTCTGTAATTTTTTCGCATGTGCGACTGTTAGTGGGAAAAAAATTAAAATATTTTTTGTGATTCGCTAGATTTAATTCAAATTTTAAACATAAGGGGGAAACCATTATAACTATGAGATACTATAACGGCCTTGACTTGCCAAAAACTGTTCTGGGAGCGAGCAGACTGCGTCAAGCATGCGCAGCAGATTTTTCGCCTTTAGCCTTGCCCAGGGTCAACCCTGATTTTTGCATGGTTTTTGAAAGTTATTATTGCTACATTTTGGGATCCTTGGTCCATTATTGTATCTTATTATATGGGGGGAAACCAATTATAAAACTTTAATGCTCTGTAGATCGGTAACAAAGCATTTGCGGACGAATATTTATACGAAAGTTTTATTTTCACCTAAAAAATAAATCAAATAATAGTATTTTTGAAACACCCTGTATTAACAAAAACAGACTTACCATTATTCTGCAATTCCATTATAATCTTCGACTTAAACTTCTGTAATTCCGTTTTGGAGATTGTATCAGCTTTAGCTATAATGGGTATAATATTGACTTTTTGATCAAGCTTCTTCATACAGACCAAATCAATAGACTTTAGACCGTGTCCAGTGGGACAAATAAAATACAGGCACGCATGTACTCTTGAATCGTGGTAACTGGATAAAGAGCGCTTGATTTTTAGCTCTTCCTGCAAGTAGTTTTCAAATTGGGCGTCGATATAGTCGACGATTGCTTTGAAACTGTCTTCTTTGTTGATTTGGTCACCATATCCAACGGTGTCAACAATGGTTAGCTGAAATTAATTTAATTTTTTTTTTCTGATGACTTATATATGTGTATGTGTAAGTAGTGTTGCTATTTAACCGATATTGAATTAATTTAGCTAAATAATTAATAAACATCGCTAAAGAAGTTTTTTTTTTTTTTTTTGATGAGTTGGAATTGTGTAGACTAAACCACAATCACTAAAGGAATATGTTTTAACATCTATTAAGAAAAATAATACTACTTTGGTTGCTTCATAGACTCGACTTTGTCTGTTTCAAATCGATTTTGAAGATTACAAATAAAAAGTTAATATTCTTTTTCTATAAAAATTTGGGGGCGAGGCAGGGAGCCATAGCCCCAAGACCTCTGATTCCACTTTTATGGAAGAGTCCAAGTGGTTCTAACTTTGGCTTTGAAGGGCGGATACTGGTAGAAATGGTAATGCAATCGCCTCTTTTAAAAGGTTGATGAAAAACTTCCCATCGCGCCACCCATAAGAGCGGGTCAGCGGACCCCGGTGTCCGCTTAGGCGCCATTAGTAAAAAAGGCAATTTTCCGTCGCGTCACACCAGGGCGGACACTTTTTTTGTCCGTTGTGGCTGTGTCCGCTGTGGCGCCTAGAATATAGCTGCTTTAAAAACTTTTTTACACGCCATAGTGAGCACAATAACGGACACAGTCAAAATTCAAAAAAATTTCTGTTGCAAAAAACCACGGTCAGTAGGACATTCTAGAGCTTCAAAAAGAATACTTAATAATAAAATATTTGAAAAATTAAACATTTTCAGGAAAATATCAACCACCAACCGGTGTCCGCCCTGGCGGTGAATGTGTTTATAGGAAACAACTTTGATAAACATTCGTCTAATTTAAAGAATTATTCAGAAGATGGCCTATCCGCACAAATAAGACAGAAGTACGGAGTTTTCTGGAATTTTGTACCTATTACTGGCATTTTGTGAAAGACTTTGGACAAACTGTAACATAAGCAACACAATACTGCCGCCAGAAGAAAAAACCCCGCAACTCAGAAATTTTTCAAAAATTACTTTTTTGGGGTTTTGAACTTACTGGTTGGTTTAAATATATATATATATTTTTACTTTAAAAAAGCATATGAAACCACGTATTTACAACCCTGTTATGATCTCTACTAAGCTATAACCACGTATATCGCCAGTGCTAAGAAAAAAACACGTAAAGTCTGTAGATTTACGTGGATCTCTCTTAGTATTTATGGCTTCTGTCTAGGAGGACTGCCCGAATAGTACCTGTTATTTTACGGTATTTTACCGTACGTGTTTTATTTTATCTCCAAAACGCACAATTATTAATTATTGTGTTTTAATTTTTAGATTTTTAATTCATATCTTGAATCTTTATCTATAGCCAAAAAATCATTTGTCTGTATTACACCTAGAACGTTTTAGAGACTTTATTACAATTCAAAGCTTCCTTTCTATTTTTCCACAAATCAAGTTTAGGTCGCTGACGGGGTTTTTCGTTCTAACGGCAGAATAATTCTTAAACAACATTATAAACACATTTCGGTTAAATACCAGCCAAGAAAAACTTGCTTTTAAACATGTATTCTAAAAACGAAAATAATCAACTGCACATTATTTTAACAAAATGACACTAAGTACTGGCATTTCTTCACTTATTTAACATATTACCACAGGAGAAACCGTAATTTGTCAAACCTATTTTTATCAAAATTGCAATTTGTAAATGTTTTATTCATCGTCAGAACGATTATCTCCCTCAAGGTCATACGTATCAGTTACACATACAGACCGCTTCAAGCTACTGCGAACATAGGGCGAAAGAAGTCTAATTTGCCAGTGTACGTACATGCAGAGACACCGCACGCCTATCAGTGAAGCAACCAATACTCAGGTTTGCGATCACCACTTGCATGACTTTCCTTTGGTATTTAGTACGCCTCTAACCACGGTGCTGTGTGGAGCGTAGTCAATGAAACCGGAATTTGGTCAATAAATACGCAAATTTTTATAACGTAATTTTCTTATTTTTTGTCACTGATAAATAAGACCGTTTTATTGTCAACTGCTCAGATTTATCAGTGACGACGTGTTACAATGAAAATAATAAGGAGAAACAAAATAAAAGCAAGTTCTCAAAATAAAATAATACATTCTAAAAACCAAAAAGATTCTCCCAGTCCAAAAAAAATTAAAGCAAATGTTCGAAAAGTCCTCCTTGCTCGGCTAGACAATATCCGAGCCTACTATAAAAACCCCTTCTAACGTTCCAAGCATGTTAGGGGTGATAATTTGAAAAGCTTCTTCAAAAACAGATAGAAGTCATTAGGAGCAAGATCGGGAGATCGAGCTGGCCATAAAATAGTTCCCCGTGTACTTATAAGCCGATTAGGAAATACATTATCAAGATATTCCCTAACAAGGCCAACATTGTGAGCGGAACAACCATCTTGTTGAAACCATGTTTTACCAAATCTTACACCTAACAACTGCCTAGCAGTTGGAATAATGTGCTGCTGCAGTAGATCCAAGTATCTAGGACCATTCAAATTGCAATTGCCGTTAATAAAAAATGGCCCAATTACGTGTTCCCCTATAATACCCCCCCCCCCCCCAAACATTGAGTTTTTGGGGATACTGTGTTCTTACGTCAAAATACAAATGCAAATTTTCCCTCGACCAATATCGAACGAGTGTTGGGTTATGACGATTTGACCATTTGACCATCTGCACTTTTTCGGTAACTTCGTAGACATCCATTTTTAGTTTTAAAAATGTATTATTTCAATTAAGAACTTACCCATCTGTTTCTCGAGCACGGCAGAAATAAAACAAAATAATAAAAACAAAATGAATTTCCAAAAGATAACACTGCAGCGTGCTTCGAATCCACCTCGGTCGTACGGCACGGAGAGTAAATTGGACTTGATTCCCCCTATGTTCGCAGTAGCTTGAAGCGGTCTGTATGACCCTTCTATGCATTTGCTGCTGTAGGCACGATACACCTAACACGGTATGCTGATTTCTCGTCACAGATTCGACACGCGCCGCGCATGACGTCACGCTGGAATCAGAAATGTTTGTTTACCACTGAGAGCTCGAAGTGTGTAATTATTTTTAACATTTTTCATTTCAAGATTCAACATTCAAAAATTCTTTATTCAGACAATAAATACATATTGCTAAATGGCGTCATAAAATTACATTTAAAATAAGTTATTTAAAAAGAGAACAAATACTTAACCAACAAAAACCAAAAAAATAAATCACAGAAAGTTTATATAAATATACTTATTAATGAAATACTTGTTACACATCTCTAACTGCTAAAAAATTCTTCCAGTTTATAGTAGTCTTTATCCTTAAGAAATAGTTTTAATCTTTTTTTTAAAATGTTTAATGATGGGGTAGATTTTATTTCTACATTCTCTATCCAAATCCATATATCTAATAGAAAATATCTCTATTGTGGATTCTTATAACAAGGTAATAGAATCAGAGTATTTTTATTTACCTAGATACTGTCTTTATCTGCTTTAAAAAAAGTAAATACAGGATGAGTTTTAAGTCGAGGCATTTTTTTCAACAGCATCTAGAAATCGAATAGCCAAACAGAAACAGTATTTCAGTTTTAAAAAAAAAATTAAAACTTGAACAATGGAAAATGTCATAATTTACCCAGTTCTTTGATCTTTTCAAATAATATTTTTAAATCCAATCATTCTAATCATACAAAGATCCGATTTTACTTAACAGAGTAAGCATTATTTTCCTTCTAAATTGATCTCTGCCTTACATGAGATTTTAAGTGATAAATTCAATAAAAATATGTGTAGAGTGTATTAAAAGATGTGATTTTATCACATATTACATTTGCAGAATCCAGTTGGTTACAAAATATTCTATATTTAATAATAATTAAGGTCTTTTATTGATCGTAAATATTAAAATTATAGATGACCAATTTCCAAATAAAAGATCATATAAAGCATACACTTGATATTGAAGATTTCAAATTATGATTCCAATGTGACGTCACATTGTGCGAGAGAGATAGCAAGAGCCTGCGCACTGGCATACCATGTTAGGTGTATCGTGAGTGTAGGGCAATAAACGGCAAGGGTTCTGACTTGGGACAGCCTTTGTTATACGTTGTGGGCGGAGTCAAAATAACCACGTGACGTCGTTGAGCCACACACATAGCAGGGTCACATGTGTACTCATCCATATCACCTCGAGAAAGATGATCATTTCAGTCTGATAGATTATTAGCGCTTTCGTTTATTGCTCTAAAACCACTCTCGCATACTCCAAGATCGGTCCGAAAAGGATTTGGATGTTCGATTATGTACTCCTGCTCCGAGTAGCGTGTTCAGTTTTCCGAATCTGTTACTCAGAATTTAAAACAGCGATCTTTCTACTCCCGCAAAATCGTGAAAGTAGAAGATTTACAGCAAAACAATGTCATAACCTCGGTCATTTCGACAATGATACCATCTACACCTACCGCCTTGGACTTAATAGAAAAAAGAACCTTCAATATATATAATTTTGAAGATTAGGATAAGCCAGCTCTATTTGAAATTTTCTTATAAGGGTAAGATTGGGGGATGAGGAGAGTTTGCAGAGTTTAAAAAATAGTTATGGATTCAAAAAGCTTTACAATATAGAAGTCTGCTTATTAATTTTACTTACTTTTTTACCTTATATCACCCCTTACATAGTGTAAAAATTAAATTGGAAAATATTTTAACATTGGTGGGTGTATCTCTTTTTTATATGGATGGTTATTTTACTTTTATCCTTGCTTTAATGTTTCTTTACTTATTTCTTTTTTGTTGTGTATTTTTACTAATTTATTTGCAATGGCTCTAGACATATATTAGGTATTTTATTTTATAACACTACATTCAAACTCTCTGTGAAGCGTCTATTCCCTGCCAAAAAAACCCCATAAAACCTCATAAATAACACACCCGAATTTTATCTGTTTTTATAAGGTCTATGAGCTTTTGTGAGGCAAAATTTTAGGATTATAAAAGTTTGTAAGAATTTATGAGCTATGTCTTTAATTTTGGTAAGAATTTATGTGGTTTCATATGTATCTATTTATTTATTCCTATAATCATTTTATCTGATCCTATAATCATAATGATTATAAAATTTGATAAGTGCAGACATTTTTTTTAAACATATTTTATAGTTTTATAAAAGCACGATTTTCTAAGAGATTTTATAATCAAACCGACACATCAACTTTTATGGGATTATATAAACCGATGTTTTTTCCTGACAGATTTTATAGTCAAACCAACTCATAAAATTTCATGGGTTTCTATGATTACACCCTTGTTTTTTTTGTAATGTTTTAAGAGTTGGTAAAAACAATTTTTTTTATAAGCCTTTAAATAGATTTTTATAGTCAGACAAACTTACAACATTTTATAGATTTTTATGTGTCCTCTCTGTCAAAAAAACCTCATTAAATCTCATAAAAAACACACCTGATTTTTATCAGTTTTTTCGACCTCCTGAAAACTAATTAAAAAAAGCTATACTTAGTATACTTACTTACTTCTACAAAAAAAATTATTTTTGAGTCATGATTCCATCTGACCAAAAATTCATAATCCCCCTCCTTAAAAACCCCTGTAGCCAATTTTGATTGAAATCGAACAAACTAAATCTTTTTACCCCTCCACTTCCGTCATTAGAGAGAGGTGGGTACCTGAGAATACCATATTATTGTATTTTCACCGGAACTATAAACGCATATATACCAAATTTGAACACAATCGGATGTGGATAAGTCAATTAAAATTGGTTAGCAAAACATAACCGAAAATCGTCCACCTGGAATCCGCCATATTTAATTTTCAAAATCTGACCAAAAATTCGTATTCATTATCCCCAAAAGCCCCTGTATACCAATTTTGGTTGAAATCGGATAAACTTAGATGTTTTTCCCCCTCCACTCCCCTCTTAGGGGGGAGGGATGCCTAATAATGACATATTATTGTATTGTCACCAGAACTATAAATGCGTGCCAAATCTGAAAGCAATCGGATGAGTTAAAATTTCACCTAATTTCAAGGAAATCGGGCGTACTTCAACGGTACCCCCCTCCACCCCCTTCGAGTAGGGCGGAGCTGTCAATTTCATCATATTCTTGTGTTGTCACAGCAACTATATAAGCATACCAAATTTGAAGCCGATCGGATGTAGGGAAGTTGGTCAAAATTAGGTTGCAAGGAGTGTTATTGTATTATAGTGGGTTAGGTTGTCGTAGTTTATCGTTTAGGTTAGGTTATAGTTTAGTTTGACTGTATATTAATCTCTTACATTACTTCTACTACTACTACAACTGCTAAAGTTGAGCTGCAATTTTTTATTTTAGAATATTACAGGTAGTATAAGATCTACCAAAAAATTAAATTTTTTGGATAAGCGGTTTTTGTTTTATTGATTTTTGGAAATAAAGAAATTGACCAATATGCCCTTGACAGGCACTTACAAGAATAGCAATATCTCAAAAACTATTGCTCCTATAGAAGCGAATTATAGCTTATTTTGAAGGTTTTTTAAAGACCTTTTTAACGATGTGTATCACCATGTAATTTTTTGTTTTAATTTTTTTAATATTTTTTTTTTGAAAAATCTTGAAAACAACATTTTGAATTTTTTTCAAAAAAATACTATTTTTTTCAGTATTTTTTTAATATTTTTGGAAAATTTCAGGATGGAGAAGTTATTTGTTCTATTTTTAAAAAAATTATATAAAAAACCTTGCAGGAAAAAACCATACATTTTTTATATCTAAAAACTTGTCAATTGCTCCCAGTCTTGTAAATAAGATACATAAAAGGTTTTTCCAAACTTGTTTATTCCTGCAAAATTTTGAATATTTCTTCAATTGTCCTCCCCTCCACCCAAGATCGTTTCACCCACCTATTATACATTTAAACATGTTAATTCCTGCAAAATGTTTAGCTCCTCCCATTACTTTTTATTGGCCCTTACCCCTATTTGTATCATTTCTGGTTCAGACAGGAAAAGTTTTGACAATAATTAATTGCAAACCTGCCGTTTATGTGATAAATTGCTATTTTTTAATTTAAAACATTTATCGGAGTCGTGTGTTGTAAAATGGCACAAAATAAGCCAAAAACAATGGACAAAATTTTTTGTGAGGTGTTGCTATCCATTAAGTCAGGAGAAACATTCAGGAAAGTTACGGAATGTCACAAATTGGATGACTTCCCAATACATGACCAGGATGGTAAAAAAATGGTCAAAGAAAAAGGAATTTTATCCACACCTAATGCAAAGCCTGGGAAAACTCTTGACCAAAACGTTGTAGAAATGGTAACATCATTTTACCTTAGAGATGATGTGAGTAGACCCATGCCTGGAAAAAAAGATTTTGTTGTTGTAAGAAAAGAAGGAACTAAGGAGCATCATCAGAAAAGGTTAGTTTAGTAGAAATATATTTACATTTTAAGAAAGAGCATCCAGACCTAAAAATTGGTTTGTCTAAATTTAGTGAATTGAGACCAAAAAGTTGCATTTTAGCAGGAAAGAGCGGTACACATACAGTGTGTGTGCACAATACATCAAAATATGAAGTTAAGGATAGAGTGTTCTACACACATAGCAGGGTCACATGTGTACTCATCCATATCACCTCGAGAAAGATGATCATTTCAGTCTGATAGATTATTAGCGCTTTCGTTTATTGCTCTAAAACCACTCTCGCATACTCCAAGATCGGTCCGAAAAGGATTTGGATGTTCGATTATGTACTCCTGCTCCGAGTAGCGTGTTCAGTTTTCCGAATCTGTTACTCAGAATTTAAAACAGCGATCTTTCTACTCCCGCAAAATCGTGAAAGTAGAAGATTTACAGCAAAACAATGTCATAACCTCGGTCATTTCGACAATGATACCATCTACACCTACCGCCTTGGACTTAATAGAAAAAAGAACCTTCAATATATATAATTTTGAAGATTAGGATAAGCCAGCTCTATTTGAAATTTTCTTATAAGGGTAAGATTGGGGGATGAGGAGAGTTTGCAGAGTTTAAAAAATAGTTATGGATTCAAAAAGCTTTACAATATAGAAGTCTGCTTATTAATTTTACTTACTTTTTTACCTTATATCACCCCTTACATAGTGTAAAAATTAAATTGGAAAATATTTTAACATTGGTGGGTGTATCTCTTTTTTATATGGATGGTTATTTTACTTTTATCCTTGCTTTAATGTTTCTTTACTTATTTCTTTTTTGTTGTGTATTTTTACTAATTTATTTGCAATGGCTCTAGACATATATTAGGTATTTTATTTTATAACACTACATTCAAACTCTCTGTGAAGCGTCTATTCCCTGCCAAAAAAACCCCATAAAACCTCATAAATAACACACCCGAATTTTATCTGTTTTTATAAGGTCTATGAGCTTTTGTGAGGCAAAATTTTAGGATTATAAAAGTTTGTAAGAATTTATGAGCTATGTCTTTAATTTTGGTAAGAATTTATGTGGTTTCATATGTATCTATTTATTTATTCCTATAATCATTTTATCTGATCCTATAATCATAATGATTATAAAATTTGATAAGTGCAGACATTTTTTTTAAACATATTTTATAGTTTTATAAAAGCACGATTTTCTAAGAGATTTTATAATCAAACCGACACATCAACTTTTATGGGATTATATAAACCGATGTTTTTTCCTGACAGATTTTATAGTCAAACCAACTCATAAAATTTCATGGGTTTCTATGATTACACCCTTGTTTTTTTTGTAATGTTTTAAGAGTTGGTAAAAACAATTTTTTTTATAAGCCTTTAAATAGATTTTTATAGTCAGACAAACTTACAACATTTTATAGATTTTTATGTGTCCTCTCTGTCAAAAAAACCTCATTAAATCTCATAAAAAACACACCTGATTTTTATCAGTTTTTTCGACCTCCTGAAAACTAATTAAAAAAAGCTATACTTAGTATACTTACTTACTTCTACAAAAAAAATATTTTTGAGTCATGATTCCATCTGACCAAAAATTCATAATCCCCCTCCTTAAAAACCCCTGTAGCCAATTTTGATTGAAATCGAACAAACTAAATCTTTTTACCCCTCCACTTCCGTCATTAGAGAGAGGTGGGTACCTGAGAATACCATATTATTGTATTTTCACCGGAACTATAAACGCATATATACCAAATTTGAACACAATCGGATGTGGATAAGTCCATTAAAATTGGTTAGCAAAACATAACCGAAAATCGTCCACCTGGAATCCGCCATATTTAATTTTCAAAATCTGACCAAAAATTCGTATTCATTATCCCCAAAAGCCCCTGTATACCAATTTTGGTTGAAATCGGATAAACTTAGATGTTTTTCCCCCTCCACTCCCCTCTTAGGGGGGAGGGATGCCTAATAATGACATATTATTGTATTGTCACCAGAACTATAAATGCGTGCCAAATCTGAAAGCAATCGGATGAGTTAAAATTTCACCTAATTTCAAGGAAATCGGGCGTACTTCAACGGTACCCCCCTCCACCCCCTTCGAGTAGGGCGGAGCTGTCAATTTCATCATATTCTTGTGTTGTCACAGCAACTATATAAGCATACCAAATTTGAAGCCGATCGGATGTAGGGAAGTTGGTCAAAATTAGGTTGCAAGGAGTGTTATTGTATTATAGTGGGTTAGGTTGTCGTAGTTTATCGTTTAGGTTAGGTTATAGTTTAGTTTGACTGTATATTAATCTCTTACATTACTTCTACTACTACTACAACTGCTAAAGTTGAGCTGCAATTTTTTATTTTAGAATATTACAGGTAGTATAAGATCTACCAAAAAATTAAATTTTTTGGATAAGCGGTTTTTGTTTTATTGATTTTTGGAAATAAAGAAATTGACCAATATGCCCTTGACAGGCACTTACAAGAATAGCAATATCTCAAAAACTATTGCTCCTATAGAAGCGAATTATAGCTTATTTTGAAGGTTTTTTAAAGACCTTTTTAACGATGTGTATCACCATGTAATTTTTTGTTTTAATTTTTTTAATATTTTTTTTTTGAAAAATCTTGAAAACAACATTTTAAATTTTTTTCAAAAAAATACTATTTTTTTCAGTATTTTTTTAATATTTTTGGAAAATTTCAGGATGGAGAAGTTATTTGTTCTATTTTTAAAAAAATTATATAAAAAACCTTGCAGGAAAAAACCATACATTTTTTATATCTAAAAACTTGTCAATTGCTCCCAGTCTTGTAAATAAGATACATAAAAGGTTTTTCCAAACTTGTTTATTCCTGCAAAATTTTGAATATTTCTTCAATTGTCCTCCCCTCCACCCAAGATCGTTTCACCCACCTATTATACATTTAAACATGTTAATTCCTGCAAAATGTTTAGCTCCTCCCATTACTTTTTATTGGCCCTTACCCCTATTTGTATCATTTCTGGTTCAGACAGGAAAAGTTTTGACAATAATTAATTGCAAACCTGCCGTTTATGTGATAAATTGCTATTTTTTAATTTAAAACATTTATCGGAGTCGTGTGTTGTAAAATGGCACAAAATAAGCCAAAAACAATGGACAAAATTTTTTGTGAGGTGTTGCTATCCATTAAGTCAGGAGAAACATTCAGGAAAGTTACGGAATGTCACAAATTGGATGACTTCCCAATACATGACCAGGATGGTAAAAAAATGGTCAAAGAAAAAGGAATTTTATCCACACCTAATGCAAAGCCTGGGAAAACTCTTGACCAAAACGTTGTAGAAATGGTAACATCATTTTACCTTAGAGATGATGTGAGTAGACCCATGCCTGGAAAAAAAGATTTTGTTGTTGTAAGAAAAGAAGGAACTAAGGAGCATCATCAGAAAAGGTTAGTTAGTTTTGGCTAATATCAAAGAAATATATTTGCATTTTAAGAAAGAGCATCCAGACCTAAAAATTGGTTTGTCTAAATTTAGTGAATTGAGACCAAAAAGTTGCATTTTAGCAGGAAAGAGCGGTACACATACAGTGTGTGTGCACAATACATCAAAATATGAAGTTAAGGATAGAGTGTTCTAAAATAAACAAGTTTATCTTAAATGATAAGGGTAATCCTGCTTTACCAGACTACCATGCTTGCCTCTCAAAAATGATGTGTAACCCACCAGGAGTTCACTGCTTTTTGAATAAATGTGAGATATGCCCAGGAACTGAGAATTTAAAAAACTTTTTGAACGAAAAGTTCGAAGAAGCAATGATTGACAATGTGACTTTTAAGAAGTGGATATCTGTAGATAGATGCAATATGGAGACATTAATTAAACCAGCAGAGGACTTCATTGAAGAATTTTCAAACGACTTGATTAAATTAAAATCTCATTCTTTTTACACTCACATGCAAAAAGAATACTACAATGAGGTAAAAGACAATTTAAAAAAGGGGGAAGCACTAATCACATGCGACTTCGCTGAAAATTATTCATTTATTTTGCAGGATGAAGTGCAGTCCTATCACTGGACAAATAGCCAGGCAACCCTACATCCTTTTGTAATATATTATAAAACTCATGAGGGAAAACTGGGTCATTTAAATTATATATTTATTTCAGACTGTTTGGTACACAACACTGTGGCATTTCATCTTTTTTTAAGCCACCTTCTGAACTAAAGAGGCAAATTGATAATTTAGACAAAATTATCTATTTTTCAGACGGCTGTGCCGCACAGTATAAAAATTAAAAAATTTTTGTTAATATTGCGTACCATCTCGAGGAATTTAAAATTAAAGCAGAATGGAATTTTTTTGCCACCTCCCACGGGAAGAGTGCATGCGATGGACTGGGAGGCACCGTAAAAAGGTTGGCTGCTAAAGCAAGTCTGCAGAGACCATATAATGAACAGATTATGACCCCCCAAGATCTTTTTAAATTTGCAACAGAAAACATTCCTGGTAAAACATTTAAATATTGTTCATTAAATGACTACCAGCAACATGAAAAGTTTTTGGAAAAAAGATACCTGGAAGCACAATGAAAAAATTATTACAAAACCATTTTCACTAAGTAAAGAGGAAAATATTCAATGTCTTTTTGCAACCTGTGGTTTGTCAAACACAAAAATTGAAAACATTGACTCCGGTTTTGTAACCATAAACTATGAATGTCTTTGGTGGATGGGATGTATCATTGGCAAAAATATAGAAAGCGGGGAATTAAAAGTTAGTTTTTTACATCCGCATGGTCCCTCTCCGTCTTTTTACTTTCCAAAGCCAAAAGCTGATATATTGGTCATAGATCAAAATTCTCTTTTAAGACGGGTCAACCCAAATACTGCCACTGGTAGGACATATACGCTAACTGCAGAAGAAATGACAGATTCCTCAAATATTTTACAAAAAAAATTAGCAACCTAAATATTTTTTATTGTAAATTTTCTATTATTCTTACTTTTCATTTTTTTGTTATACCCATATTAGATAAATTAGCCCTGTATTAAATATCTCATTATTTTTTTAAAGTATGACTCCATTATTTCTCCATCCTAAAATTTTCCAAAAATGTTAAAAAAACATTGAAAAAAAAAGAAATATTTTTTTGAAAAAAAAAAAATAAAAAAATGTGTTTTTGAGATTTTTCAAAAAACATTTTTTTTTAATTAAGAAAAAAAAAACAAACTATATTGTGTCAAACATCTTTAAAAAGGTCTTTAAAAACCCTTCAAAATGAGTTATCACTCGCTTCTATAGGATCAATAGTTTTTGAGATATTACTATTTTTGTAAGTGTCTGTCAAGGACATATTGGTCAATTTCTTGATTTTCAAAAATCAATAAAACAAAAACCGCTTATCCAAAAAATTTGATTTTTTGGATTTTTGACGACTAAGTGTACCAAAAATCATCAAAATCGGAGATGGTAAAAAACTATTGCCTGGTTGACTTTATATGGTTTGACCCGACAGCTTTAAGAATAAGGGCGTAGAAAAATAAAAACTAAAAATTAAGATTTCGGTTTTTTCCGCCTCTCCAGAACTATCTGGAATTTGTAAACTTTTTTTTTAGTTTTGAGCAAAGCATCAAATTGCGCAACTTTGCCCTAATTTAAACCTTTTTGTATCTCCTACCATTTAGGAGATCCCCATGGTTTTTTGAAAAACCCTGTATATGTATGCAAAAATGTCTAAAATGTTGTTTTAATGACATGTATAGCAACGTTTTTAATTGATACTTACATGTTTTTACTTTGAATTTATATTTAATACTAATTTCAATTTAGATCTGGTAATTAATTTTAAGCTTACTCAATTTGTCAATAAGAAAATATTACTTGTAATTTCTTGGACAATAAAGTACTTTTCAATTCAATTCAATTAAGCTTTCTTTTCTCGTTTGATTGCATAGGTAGTTTCATTGCGTAGTGTCTAATAAAGCTGAAATGTGGGAGGACTTTGATTTTTTTTTAAATGTAAAAATGCTTTATCCCTCTCTACCATAAGTAGACCCACTGCCTACATCAACCAAGGTGCTTTGCGTTTACTGATTTTTTGAACTGTTTTTAATGGAACAAAACAATTTAAAAAAAATAAAATAAGATTGGTAAAAATGTCCACTTTCCAATTAATATACATTTTGAGATACACTGATGTAAAGTCCAAGGATGCCAGATTCCTTCAAAAATTTGCCTTATCAAACATTCTGAAATTCTCGGAATTTCCTAAAAGTGTACATGTTTGGCACTGTTTTTGTTATTAGTTTTCCAATGCTAAAAGATACCATGCAATGGTCTACTATGGTATGAACTTTTAAAACTTGCTTTTAAGTGATATTAAGTTTGCTGGAGCAGGCAATGATATCGATCAAGGTGGGTTTATGGTAGTACAACTTTTATATTTTAGATTGACTGATTTTTGTTTTTTTTTACTCATTTAAGCCACTGTATTTATAACTTATGACTGACTTTTGCTTTACTACCCACAGTACCTTTTGTTTGTGATGAATGTAACTTCATACATTATGTTTTTGACACTTACATATTGAATTTAATAGAACATGACCTATATTAATTATGTATCAAATATTACAATAAGCCTGTATGAAAATGTATTGTACTTAATTAGGCCTTTTTTTCAATTTCTAAATTTATTGTGCTTTTGTCTATAAAAATTTGTATTTTTTCGACTTATTAAAACTTAAATATGGTTGGTTCATTAATTTCTTGGACCAAGTCAAATGTTTTAAGACATTAAAATTAGGTAGGTCAATATTTAAATCCCCAGCAAAAATAATAGGACAGCTAGAAGCCACCACATTCAGAGTTTCTTCAAAATTGCCTAGAAAATCCATAACATTTTGTCTTCGCGTTTGGTACCATGTACCAATTACAATGTATTTTGACCGATAATCACTCCGTTAGTCAGTGGTTTTTAAACAAAAAACATAGGATGCTCAGCCCTACTACTTTTAAAATTATTAAAAAATACACTTTTGACGTTTTGGCAGAAACTCTACCAGTATTATCAAAGAATTTTTTTTTTCAAAAACTTTGGTTTTTTGTTTAACAACCACTGACAAACAGATTAATTATTTTTTTAGAAATTTATGCAGTGGTTTTTAACAATTTTTTGAAAACAAATTTCTTAACTTAGTGGCAAAAAACCCAAAAAAGTAGTTTTAGAATCTACCACAAACATCATTTCATTTAGTTAAATTTAAATCTGAGAAAATATTGACTTAAAAAAGCAAATATTCTAAAATAAATAATCTGTGAAATATTACTGTGCATTTGAAGTATATTTTTGCAATATTTCATAGTCTAAATTCCCAATTCTGAAAAAACTGCATGATGATGACAAACAAGCAAATAAGTGCTAAGTAATAGCATTTCTGTTTGCCTTAATCATCAAAAACACCTAAGTAAACTTATTTTATCAGTTGGCATACCTTTAGCCGAACATTGCTCTCTTGTAACTCATATGTATGTGCCTTTAGCTTGACAGTAGGTAAGGTGTGAGGACTTGGCATTGACTCAAAATTGGTGTTGAAAAGTGAGTCCATAAGAGTTGATTTACCCAATCCTGTCTCACCTAAAAATTTATAGTTATTTAGTATTCCACTTCTAGCTCAACTTGTAGATAGTGTAGATGGTTGTAAATTTTATTTGGGCTCATAGTGAAGGGGCATTTGTAAGTCTGTGGGATTTTTAATGAAGGAGTTTTGTGACTATGTGGGAATGATAGCTCTTTAGTCACACAATCAAGTGTTACCAGATGTTTTGTTCGCATCAGTCTATAAGGGGTTGATATGACGTCATCTTTCAAGATGGCGTCCAAAAATCATAAAAAATACAACTTTCGCAACCAGGCCATGATTATACTCGATTCCATATAATTCGAAGACGAGGATTTCAAAAAATTTACTTTTAAGGTCAAATGATCTTGAAAATCGCAAAAAACAAGATTTTTGCCATTTTCTCTTCAAAAAATCTTAATAATTCGAGGTTTTGTCAGACCAGCTTCAAATGTACCTCAAACTATTATGCATGTATGCCAAATTCGATCTTTAGAGTTTGATGCAGTTTGAAGCTTCATGACCTTGAAAAATACCCCAGTAAAATTAACAAATTGAAAAAATAACATACTAAAGGACGCTATTCATCAACTAAGAGAACCAAATTTGGCAACAAAGATAAGAGGGTCAAGTCCAACAATTTTGTTAAAAAAAAATTTGTTCAGCTATGACGTGTTTCAATAAGGCGCCTGATATATCAAAATGGCGACCTATAACCACATTTGACCAATCAATTCTTGTTGACTTATCTCCGCTTACTATGAAAAAAAGTTTAGTTGATGCATAACCCCGATTGACCTTGAAAATACCATGTAAAATTGAAAAACCCGCTTTTTGTAATGTTTTTCCAATTTACCACTACGCAAAAACTTTAAGTGCCGGAGATGAAACTAACATCTTAGCCATATCTCTCTATAATTTTTTTTAATTCGGAGTTCCAGATGTTGGTGTAACAAAACGTTAAATTATGGAGATTTTTTTAAACAGAAAATGGCAAAAATCGTGTTTTTTGCGATTTTAAAGGTTATTTGAGATCGGATGACCTCGAAAGTAACTTTTTTGAAATTCTCGTCCTCGAGTTACATGAAATAGAGTATAATCACCGATTGCAAAAATTGCTTTTTTTTATGATTTTTCGACCGCCATTTTGGAAAATGGCATCTAACACCTAATCCAGAATATTGTAATATATATCTAACTTCTACTAACTCTTTTATAGGTAATTTAAATTACTTTGTTGGCTAGACAAGTGAGTAGAACATAAAATTCACACTAAAAACAACAGGCATATAGGTCATTTTTACCGAGGTATAGCATAAACATCTGGGACGCCAGATCAAAAAAAATGGTAGAGAGGTTTAAAATTAAGTGTTTATGTATGGCTAAGATGTTAATTTCATCTCCTACACTTAAAGTTTTTGCGTAGTTGTAAATTGTAAAAAAACACTACAAAAAGTCATAAGTCAATAAGAATTGATGGCCTTGTTATTTTTACTTTTTTACGTAATTGGATAAAATAAAATGTGGTTATAGGTCTCTATTTTGAGATATCAGCCGCCATATTGAAACGCGTCATAGCTAAACCAAATTTTTTTTAACAAAATTGTTGGACTTGACCTTCTTATCTTTTTTACCCAATTTGGTTCTCTTGGCTTTAATAATTGATGAATAGCGCCCTTTAGTATGTTATTTTTGCAATTTGTTAATTTTGCTGGGGGGTCAAACCATATCGAGTCAAACAGGCAATAGTTTTGACCATCTCCGATTTTGATGATTTTTGGTACACTTATTCGTCTTATCAAAAAACTCAGAAATCCAAAAAATCAAATTTTTTGGATAAGCGGTTTTTGTTTTATTGATTTTTGAAAATCAAGAAATTGACCAATATGTCCTTGACAGACACTTACAAAAAAAAGTAATATCTCAAAAACTATTGATCCTATAGAAGCGAGTGATAGCTCATTTTGAAGGGTTTTTAAAGACCTTTTTAAAGATGTGTGACACAATATAGTTTGTTTATTTTTTTTCTTAATTAAAATTTTTTTTTTTAAATCTCAAAAACACATTTTTTTAATTTTTTTCAAAAAATATTTTTTTTTCAATGTTTTTTTTAACATTTTTGGAAAATTTTAGGATGAAGAAATAATGGAGTCATACTTTTAAAAAATAATAAGATATTTAATACAGGGCTAATTTACCTAATATGGGTATAACAAAAAAATGAAAAGTAAGAATAATAGAAAATATACAATAAAAAATATTTAGGTTGCTAATTTTTTTTGTAAAATATTTGAGGAATCTGTCATTTCTTCTGCAGTTAGCGTATATGTCCTACCAGTGGCAGTATTTGGGTTGACCCGTCTTAAAAGAGAATTTTGATCTGTGACCAATATATCAGCTTTTGGCTTTGGAAAGTAAAAAGATGGAGAGGGACCATGAGGATGTAAAAAACTAACGCTTTCTATGTTTGCCAATGATACATCCCATCCACCAAAGACAGTCATAGTTTATGGATACAAAACCGGAGTCGATATTTTCAATTTCTGTGTTTGACAAACCACAGGTTGCAAAAAGACATTGAATATTTTCCTCTTTACTTAGTGAAAATGGTTTTGTAATAATTTTCTCATTACTGAGGTGGATAATCGAGTGCAATTTTTGAGTCCCAGGTATCGATTCTGCTTCCAGGTATCTTTTTTCCAAAAACTTTTCATGTTGCTGGTAGTCATTTAATGAACAATATTTAAATGTTATACCAGGAATGTTTTCTGTTGCAAATTTAAAAAGATCTTCGGGGGTCATAATCTGTTCATTATTCGAACTTTTCATTCAAAAAGTTTTTTAAATTCTCAGTTCCTGGGCATATCTCACATTTGTCCAAAAAGCAAAGTGGGTTACACATAATTTTTGGATTACCCTTATCATTTAAGATAAACTTGTTTATTTTAGAACACTCTATCATTAACTTCATATTTTGATGTATTGTGCACACACAGACTGTATGTGTACCGCTCTTTCCTGCTAAAATGCAATTTTTTGGTCTCAATTCACTAAATTTAGACAAACCAATTTTTAGGTCTGGATGCTCTTTCTTAAAATGCAAATATATTTCTTTGATATTAGCCAAAACTAACTAACCTTTTCTGATGATGCTCCTTAGTTCCTTCTTTTCTTACAACAACAAAATCTTTTTTTCCAGGCATGGGTCTACTCACATCATCTCTAAGGTAAAATGATGTTACCATTTCTACAACGTTTTGGTCAAGAGTTTTCCCAGGCTTTGGATTAGGTGTGGATAAAATTCCTTTTTCTTTGACCATTTTTTTTTACCATCCTGGTCATGTATTGGGAAACTCCAAATTCTTGCTGAATTTTTGCCCGACTCCAACTCATACGAAGACAAGATAGAATTAACATTCTTTCGCTTCTTTTTTGAACTAGCTGAAATTTTTCTTTTAATTGTTGTATTATTTCGTACTCATCCATGTTTTTTTCTTTGGTCTTTTCTACTATTGAGTATTGTTCCTGACCTAATCTTTTTTCGATCACTGCTTTCACTTTTTCAGCCTTTTCTTTGGACACTCTTCTTTTTTTGATAGGCGATTCCCCAATAATTTGCAACGACTGGTTTAGAAGGTCCATAGATTCATCACATTCTTTAAAAGGAGAATCTGGAGTTTGAGCGGAAGGTCTGTAACAATAAAAAAAACAATTTTTAATATGAAAACATTTACTAAAGTTGGTAATTATTTAGTATCCGGTTTTCTGCCATTTTTGATTTTTTTTGAAAAATTCTTTATGGAGGACCTACTAGGGTCCCTAGGACCCCAAATCCGCAACCGCCGAATTTTATTTTATTTTTTAATTTTTTTGTTTTTTATTTTTTAAAACCAACCCAACCCAACCCCACTTAAAAATACTCAAACCAACCCAACACAACCCCAAACAACCAAAAAAACCCTCACAACCCCCCCCCCCCCCCCGGCACCGGCGACACCCCTTTTTGCATCAAAAAAATTTAAAAAAAATTTTTTTGGCGGTTGCGTATTTGGGGTCCTAGGGACCCCAGAACAGACAAGACAATAGACAATAGTTTATTTCCAAATTGTTTACAATAGGTAAAATCGGATCGTCATAAAAATCTACACAAAAATTGCAAAAATAACAAAGATATATAAATAAGTTGCAGTTACAACTTCGTTAAAAATTATTTCTAATAGTAATCGGTTTGAGAGTTTGTGACCAGAAAATTTCTAAAAATTGTTAAAATTGCACTCACACAAGTCAAAACATAACATTAGAACAGACAATAAGGTATAGTAACAATATAATATAAAATTAGTTAAAATATGGTTAAAACATTGTAATGATATTTAAAAAAAAAACAGAAACTAGATGTGGCGAACATTACTTAAAAGACACACATATATACATTACCAAAATAAAAGACATTAAAATTCATTAAAATTTAGGAACTCACTAATGCTGTAGGGTTCTATCTTACAAATTAGATTAAAGCATTCTTTTTTGTAAAGTTTGTAGCTTTGGATATTTTTTATTTTGTTTGGAAGTTTATTAAAGAATTTAATTGCAGCATAATCCGGGCTTTTTTCAGTAATACTTAGTCTATGTTTTGGATATATATATGTTGTTTTTGTTTCTTGTGTTACAGGTACTAGTACCGGCCCCACAAACAATGAAAGGTGGTAAGGTGTATTTGCTTTATTGGCAATATTGGCAAGTGAATGCCATTGGTTATTTACTACAGTAGTATTATTGGCAAAATTGCGCTATTTTGCCAATGATTATTTACTAGTGCTGATGTATTGGCAAATTTATGTTATTTTGCCAATAACTGAAAAACGTGTTTTACATACCAAGTGCACCGCATTCGTTCCTTTAAAAATTGCATGCATTTCTAAACCACATTTCCGGTCCGATCAAACGCATTTTTTAAATTTCCCGCGCGATTGACATCTGTCGTGCGGTTGACAACTTGACGTACTTGCCGACTCCATTTTAATAATATTCTGCGGATTCTTCCTATGTGGGTTCCTTTTTGTGTTTTGCAAGTTTTCTTTTAAAATTGGCTTAAATTTAGTTTGAGTTTCAAGTCACCATGGATGTGGAAGCCGATACTGCGTAAGTACTAATATTCTTTTGTTCTTAAATAAGGTCGGCCTAGAGTGGACTTAAAAATGTTCAGAACTACCAGTAAAGCGACCAAAAATCGTCATTTTTGCTGGGTTTATACAGGCATATAAAAATTAAAATAAAAAATAATAACTTTGAACCGAACAGCACACAGCTTCTGCACATGTATACAAAAGTGAATGACACCAATAGTTGAAATAATTAAACTAAACTCCATCATGCTGATTTCCTTACTAATATCTGTTAAAACCAAACCAAAAACTGCAAAAAAACCCCTATTTAAATTACAAAAACAAATGAAAGTGAGGTTATGTGTGTCAAAGGGGCACGCTCAAATCCGTTTTAAGATAAAAATAAATGTTAAGTTACTCATCTTTTTATTTATGCTGTATAAATGCCTACACTGTTCCCCATAAGCAACTTTTATTTTAATTTTAATTATAATTTTATTTTGATTTGTGTGAT
Organism: Oxystoma pomonae; assembly: GCA_963921995.1. Taxonomy (NCBI): domain Eukaryota; kingdom Metazoa; phylum Arthropoda; class Insecta; order Coleoptera; family Brentidae; genus Oxystoma; species Oxystoma pomonae. The sequence continues at coordinate 64,965,166 of OY998167.1, forward strand.
CTAGACGCCACTTTACAATAAAATCAAAGGTCACATTATGATCTACAATGCTTAAGCGATACTGACACTAATAATTTACAAATTTCTTTTGTAATCGAGCAAAACCGTTCTCAACTTAAAGGCCAGTTAACTCGTACCTGTGTTCAGCCTTCAGTGCCATTTAGCCTACTGTTGCCGCCATTTTTATAACCAAATTGACAGGTAAAACATGAATTTTCTCTCAGTTTGGTGTCACTATGGCCTCTATAGTAGGCTAAAGGATACTATATCAAAAAAGAGTTAACTGGCTTTTTAGTTGAAGTGTTGGATCGAGCCATCTAAAGATTCATCAATTCAGTCTACGTCCAAGTCATTTTCTAACACTGAAATTTCTCTTGCTGACCCAGACAATGATGACCCTTAAATTTCTTGTGAAACCGAGCTGTCTTTAGTTAATATCTTAAAATCTTTTTTAAAATTAATTTGAAAAAACTCGTCTGTGGTACTATTTTTTTATTTTAACGTAAATTTGCCAATAAAACAACTAGACTAAAGTTTTTTTTTTTTTGAGAAACCGATATTTTGTCACTTTTTAAGCAAAAAGGGCTACTTTTTCCTAAAACAAAATACTGGTTTATCCAAAAAAAATAATTTACAGCTATACTTACCAAAATTTAAACTTTTTTAGATGCTGTAAAAAATCCTTTAAGAAGTCAACCAACTTTTCCTCATTCTGTTGTTGAAGATTTTTTTTTTTTTTGAGAAACCGATATTTTGTCACTTTTTAAGCAAAAAGGGCTACTTTTTCCTAAAACAAAATACTGGTTTATCCAAAAAAAAAATAATTTACAGCTATACTTACCAAAATTTAAACTTTTTTAGATGCTGTAAAAAATCCTTTAAGAAGTCAACCAACTTTTCCTCATTCTGTCGTTGAAGATGCTTGGTTATGGGGTGCCTGTGACTGAAAAGGGGGCAGAACATCCAGGAAAAAAGATGCTGAATAAATCTTCATCTTATCTTATAACAAGAAGAAGGAAGTACTAAGTTTTTAAATTTTTGGCCAAGGAATTTTTATATAAAGCAACTGAAGCAAACCTTATTTTTTTGATTCACAATCAAAGAGATTCTAAATAAAATTTTCTCTGTTGCAATTTACTGTTGTATGGAAAACCTCCTCTTAATAAATATTTAAATCAATTTATGAAAGAATTTTCCTCTATCTATGGCATGACCAAGACGACAAATATTATTCATATGGTTTCCATTCCTGTCTTCATGTTAGGATATAAATATAAGTGTATAAGTGTTTGTTTATAGTAACATTTATTTATTTATTACATATTGGTTTTTCTAGGAATTTTTGTTCGTTTAAGGATAACATAAAATAAATGTGCATTCGTAAATTATGTGCATTATTTTATTTTTAATCCACAATCATTACAATTTTTATTTTATGCATAAATACTTTAAATAGGAAGAAAAAGCCAATTATCAGTGGTATCAGAATGTGCATCTGTATCCCTATTGAGCCGACCAATCAAGGAGGTGCACTTTTAAACTTTTAATTTTTGCGTGGGTTTGGCACTTAGTGGTAAGGGTGATTCACCATATTTTTCCAACTACATAACTCATTTATTCTTAAAGATAGAAAAAAAAATAATACAAAAGTTGCTTAGTTTTTCACAAATTTTAAAAAAATTTAACCAAAATTTTCAAAATATCAAATTTCGACATCAACTTTCTTATTTCAAATGGAAAACCCTGTATATTTTTCAAGAAAAACGTTGACTTAAGAGCAACTGCTTAAGATAAACCCTACAAGATCTACCGAAATTTTAAAAAATATACAGGGTTGTTCTATTTAAAGTAAGAAAGTTGATGTCTAAGTCTAAATTTGACATTTTGAAAATTTTTATTGAATTTTCTTAAAATTCGTGAAGAACTTTCTATATCTAATAATAAATGAGCTATGTAGTGGGAAAAATATGGTGAATCACCCCATACATTTTTTGCCAATATTGCCTGCAATGCCGGTATTTAGTATGCAGTGCTCCTCTACATTTAAACCATGCTAAGTGTGTATTTGCCATCAGTTTAAACGTATTCGTTGCCGTCGCTCGGCCGGTGGCTCACACAGGAGTGTTTAAATCATGTATAACGTACAGATTGCCGTGCGTCAAATTCTCATTGCCAATAGATGCCAATATTTGTAAGGCACGTTGCCATGACGGCATTGTTTGTGGGGGGCATATTTAGCAAAAAGTAATGGATTTTTCCCAAATACAGTACACATTCCAAGATATAAATACCCGGGACCGTTAACAACTTATTTTCTCTAAAATTATTTCTACAAGAAGCATATGGCTTGATTCCTACCAAGATTCTAATAACACGTTTTTGTAAAATAAAAACGTCATTTATGTGACTGCTATGGCCCCAAAGTAATATACCATATTTTAATTGAGAGTAAGAGTAAACATTTTACTTAAAACTCTAATAGCATAGCTTGCCGCTGATAGTTTTTTACATAGATCTCTGATGTGTGAAAAAAAATGTAGGTCTTTATCAATAGTTACTCCCAATACCTTCGTGTGACTTTCAAAAGTTAATGTGTCTCCTTCATAAGTAAGGTTTTTAGGGACATATATGTCCATGTTAGAGATAACAACTGCTTTTGTTTTTTCTGTGTTCATAATGAGTTGGTGGTTAACACAGTATTAAGACACTTTACCCAGTACGTCAAAATATTCCTCATGGATGTTCCCCTCCCGATAAACCGGCATCAAATCAAATCAAATCAAATAAGCTTTATTGTCCAAAAAAAAATAAATTTCATTGACAAAGCAAAAGTCTTAAAAGTAATGAAAGAGTTACAAAAATATGTTTAAAAAGTAAATAAATAAATAAATCAAGTCAATAAAATCAGTCACGTTAAATCACCTATAAATAATATATCTTGGCATTTTCATACACATAATTAATTTAAAAACAGAGCCATTGTAATACAAGAAGTTACTATTAAGTTGGCACTAAACACATTGCAGACATTTACATTTTTAAAATCTTAATATTTAGTAGCCGTTTTGATACACACACAACAATCATTGTAAAACACATAAGTTAATATTGATATTTGACACTTCACACATTAGGAACATTATTTTAAATTTAAACTTAAAACTTAATACCTACTTATTGATCATAAAATTCACTTATACTATATAATGCTTTGGTAACTAGATGTTGTTTGACACGTAAACGAAATGTTTTATAGTCATTACAATCTCTTGTGTCTTGTGGTAGATGATTGTACATCTTAATACTTTCATATATCACAGAATTTTTTGTTAACGTAAATTTAGGAATTGGTAATGGTAAATTATTTTGGCGCAGATTGTAGATACTACTATGGACAAAGTCAGAAAATTTTTTGTGAATTAGACAGACAGATTCTAAAATAAATAAAGAGGGCACAGTCAATATTCCCTCCTGTACAAACAACGGCCTGCAAGTTTCTTTACAACTTTTTTTACACAGATAACGAACAGCTCTTTTTTGAAGTACAAATACTGCTTGAATAGATTTTTGAGTGGAATAGCCCCAGAAAGCAATACCATATCTGATATGTGACTCCATTAGTGAGAAATATGCCATTTTTGCTGTTAGTTTGCCAAGTTCATGCACAAGAGTTCGGATAATATAACATGCACTGGCTAGTTTCCGATTCAAAACATCAATATGTATTTCAAACTTGAGCTGTGCATCAATATGTAGTCCTAAAAACTTAACAGTTGATTCGCTTTCCAGGGTTTCATCCTGCAGTTTGACATCCGCTAAACTGCACTTAAAAGTTAAGATGCTCGTTTTCTGTATATTGAAGCAAAGCCTGTTTGTGTCGCACCATTTCTTTATCGCTATAAGGTCAGCTTCGATGGTCATTTTAAGCTGGCTTAAGTTTTTTGTAGTCCACAGGCCGTTCGCATCATCAGCAAAAGCTGTTAGTTTTGCAGAGATCGGCAATGATAGTAAGTCGTTAATGTAGATTAAGAATAGAATCGGCCCGAGGACAGATCCCTGAGGAACGCCATGCACAACCCTATCACTCTCAGAGTCAATCCCATTCACGCGTACAAACTGATACCTCTCTGAAAGCATTGAACTGAACCAGCCGAAGGAAGTGCCTTCTATACCGTAATGATGAAGCTTCCGCAACAGTATTCCATGATTCACGCAATCAAAAGCTTTTGAAAAATCACAGAACACTGCCGCGGCAACCTCCCGATCATTTAAACTCAGAAAGAGTGTTTCCAAAAATTTGAATATGGCATCATTTGTACTTCTTGAACTCTGGAAGCCAAACTGATTTTGATTAAGCAGATTGTGTCTTTGTAGATAGTGCATAAGCTGCTCCTTAACGATCTTTTCAGTCAGTTTTGAAATAGTACTAAGTAAAGAAATGGGACGGTAGTTGGACGGACTATCGCTGCTTCCCCCTTTAAAAATGGGAATAACCATGGCAGTTTTTAAACATTTAGGGAATATTCCTGATTTTAGAGACCAATTTATAGATGTTGCTAAAACTTCAAGAGCAATATCTGGTAAGTTTTTAATGATTTTAACAGAGATGTTGTCGATTCCTGAGGCATTTTGTTTTTTTATTTCTTTACAGATTTTCAGAATTTGCTCCTTGTTTGTTAGCCTAAACTGAAACTTTTCTGTGTGCTGTATTTCTGGCAAATAAGACAAAGGATCTATATATGAAGTTATATCTTTAGTTAAGTTTTGCGCCACTGATGTATAGAAGGAGTTAAGCTCCTGAGGATGAATATCGATAAAATTGCCTGACTTTGTTTTTTTACCCCTAAACTCATTGATTATGTTCCAGTATTCTCTACTCTTATTTTCAGCCTTGTTTAATCTTTTTTCGTAGTGTAATTGTTTTGCCCTTTGTATAACTCTTCTATAAATTCTACGATAATTATAAAAATAGTCAAAGAACCCTTGACATTTTGTGAATTTTCTGATTGTATGTAGGAATCTTAAATTCCTACCCGAAACTTTAATACCTTTAGTCAGCCATATTTTACTAGTTTTTGGTTTAATGTTACGTAAGGGAAAACTTTTATTAAAAATAATCGTCACTGTGCTTTGAAACGATTCTATCGGATCTTCTGAATTTAGGCATCGATTCCAGTATGTTTGAGTTGCTAAGGTTCTAAAGTTACCAAAATTTTTTTTACTAAAGATCCTAGGCCTTACAGCAGTTTTTGACGTATCGTTAGTTATTATTAGCTCAGCTATCAAAGCTTCGTGGTCCGAGAGACCCGAGGGTATAACTTGGTATTGCAACTCATCCATACTAAAATTACTGCATATATAGTCAATGATTTTAGAAGACTGAGCAGTAATACGCGTCGGTTCGTTGACAAATACTTTAAGGTTAAAGGAGTACAGTAGATCAATTAATGACTTTGTGTCTCTGGACTCGACATCGTCAAAGTTGATATTTAAATCACCGGCGACAACGATTTTTGCAGACAGTGGAAATTTGTGCAGGAGGATTTCCAAACTTTCTAGGAATGTTGATGGTTTTCCAGATGGAGGTCTGTATACACACAACAGATAAATATTTAGTTTTTGTATGTAACATAATGAAAATTCAAACTGATTTTTTATAACTCAGTTGTTGTAATTATCAATGCATTGTGCATTATTTGTTTCTAAAAAATCGTTATGGGCCATTATCACTGTACCCCCGTAACCTCACTACGTTGGCATCATGGTTTAGATCATTAAGATAAATAACAAAGAGCAGAGGACCAGGAATACTTCCCTGCGGAATTCCTGTCATTATGACGTTTGATTCTGACGTTATTTTATTGTTGTTCAAATTTATTGTAACTTTTTGTGGTTTTTCAGTCAGATACGAGCAAAATAAATCCAAAGCACTTCCTCTAACCCCGTACGCTTCTACTTTTTCCAAAAGAATTTCATGATTTATTGTATCAAATGCTTTTGATAAATCCAAAAAATGTCCACAGGCCGCTCCCCTAGATTCAAGAGTCGAAATTATTGACTTGTTTAACTCTAAAAGAGCCGATTCTGTAGACCTTTTCGGGAGAAAGCCATGTTGAAAATCGTTTAAAAGTGAATTTGTCAGAAAAAAATCTAACAGCCTCTTATGTATTAATAACTCATAAATTTTTGCAAAGGATGAAATCAGACTTATAGGCCTGTAGGTGCCCCCATAAAGAATTTTTCACTTAAAACCAAAAATGGCAGAAAACCGGATACTAAATAATTACCCTAAAATTATTAGCAGAGCCACAACACACAAAAAAAAACTATTACTATTACTTACCCTGCTACAGGAGATGGTTGTTCATCCTGTTCCTTGTGTTCCTTGGAAAGTTTCATTCGACAATTGTCACAAATTTTCATGCCAGTCTCCACCCCTTTAAAGGAAGTCATCCAATTTGTGACATTCCGTAACTTTCCGGAATGTTTCTCCTGACTTAATGGATCACAACACCTCACAAAAAATTTTGTCCATTGTTTTGGCTTATTTTGTGCCATTTTACAACACATGACTCCGATAAATGTTTTAAATTAAAAAATAGCAATTTATCACATAAACCGCAGGTTTGCAATTAATTATTGTCAAAACTTTTCCTGTCTGAACCAGAAATGATACAAATAGGGTTAAGAGCCAATAAAAAGTAATGGGAGGAGCTAAACATTTTGCAGGAATTAACATGTTTAAATGTATAATAGGTGGGTGAAAAGATCTTGGGTGGAGGGGAGGACAATTGAAGAAATACTCAAAATTTTGCAGGAATAAACAAGTTTGGAAAAACCTTTTATGTATCTTATTTACAAGCCTGGGAGCAATTGACAAGTTTTTAGATATAAAGAGTAAATATATAGGTATTTATCAAAAAATGTATGTTTTTTTCCTGCAAGGTTTTTTATATTATTTTTTTAAAAATAGAACCAATAACTTCTCCATCCTGAAATTTTCCAAAAATATTAAAAAAATACTGAAAAAAAATAGTATTTTTTTGAAAAAAATTCAAGATTTTTCAAAAAAAAAAATTAAAAAAATTAAAAAAAAATAAAAACAAAAAATTACATGGTGATACACATCGTTAAAAGGGTCTTTAAAAAACCTTCAAAATAAGCTATAACTCGCTTCTATAGGACCAATAGTTTTTGAGATATTGCTATTTTTGTAAGTGCCTGTCAAGGGTATATTGGTCAATTTCTTTATTTTCAAAAATCAATAAAACAAAAACCGCTTATCCGAAAGAAATTAATTTTTTGGATTTTTAAGTTTTTGGATCAGAAGAATAAGTGTACCAAAAATCATCAAAATCGGAGATGGTCAAAACGAAAAGTGCCTTTTTTTTGGTTGATTTGATATGGTTTGACCCTGGGGTATTTTTCTAGGGCATGAAGCTTTAAACTGCATCAAACTCCAAGGACCCAATTTGACATACATGCCTAATAGTTTGAGGTACATTTGAAGTTGGTCTGATAAAATGTCTAATTATTAAGATTTTTTGAAGAGAAAATGGCACAAATCTTGTTTTTGCAATTTTCATGGTCGTTTAAGGTCGGATGACCTTGAAAGTAAATTTTTTGAAATCCTCGTCCTCGAGTTATATGGAATCGAGTATAATCATTCCCCAGTTGCGAAAGTTGTATTTTTTATAATTTTTGACCGCCATCTTGAAAGATGTCGTCATATCAACCCCTTCTACACGGATGCCAACAAAACACCTGTTAACACTTGATTGTGTGACTAAAGAGCCTATCAATCCCACATAGTCACAAAACTCTTTCATAAAAAATCCCACGGGATAGAAATTATCGACATATGCCCCTGAACTATCATTAAAACCTAAAAAAACCCACCCTCTTCACAGTACACTAACTTTGTTTTTACAACCATAGGATATTATAGGTATTTACTTAGTAAACCTAAAAATGTTTTAATTTTTAAAAAAATCAATATTTTCAAGTTTTAATCACCCTAAAATAATATCTGATATTAATGTAAAAACTACCTTAAATTTGCTTACCAATGCACATGATGTTGAAAATAAACCCATTCTGCACACTTTTTGACACAAGTTGATCAGGAAGACTGTCAAAACCCACATGGCCTGAGAGATTCAGATTTCTGATTTGTGATTCAACCTGTGGTAGGTAATAAAATTGCCTAAGTCAGTAAAAATGAAGAAATAATCCATAAATATTTTTTAGTGAACTTGTTACCATACAAAATATTTTCAATAAAAATACAGGTTATGAGTTTTTGCAGAGTAGAACAAGGAGATACAAAATTCCCTCTCCTAATTAAACCTAAGCAAAATTTCTAAACCTTTCGGAAAAATGGTACAAATAGAAACCTTTTTCCATGCCAAGTATTTTGTACTCCTCCTGTTGGAATGGTTGACCCCTTGATCTAAGTTTTGACAAATTAAGGCTTTAGTTGACCCAAGGTTTCCTGAGTTTATATAAAAAGGAAACTACTGCTGATACTTAAAATTATATTTCTGAATATTTGTCAAGATATTTCCTTTGCAGAGAAAGGTTTGAAGTCTTGTTGTTGACAGTCTGGTTGAAGATTAACTTAAGGCTTTCAAATGTCACAAGACCTGTATTCTTGGTCATTTTTTTCAAGAAAAATGTCTACTCTCCTACTACTGTTACTCCAGTCATTTTAGAACTACCTAGGACAATACAAGTTCTGATTATAATTTAACTGCAAGAGTTTCTACTGGCTGGCCAAAGGTTTTAATTTAATTTAATTTTTAATTTAACTTCTTTTATTTATGGACTTGCCAATTACAAAAAAAGATAATAGTACATGAACTATAAAACATCATATCAATTTAAAATAATAACATGTTTTCCCAAGGCTTTTTCAAACTATAACCGAACACATAAACATGCACATATTTTTATATAAAGTAAAGTAAATAATTGGAATAGTCATTGCAATTGTCATAATTTTTGTTATAACACACGTTCTGTCACTCTTTTATTAACAAGAAAGACAGTGACAGAGCATGTACTATATTACAGAAATGACTATTGCAATGACTATTCCAATTATAAACAATACTTAAGCCTCTCTTTGTTTTTCATTGGTCGTGTATCTCCATACTGTTCTATTATAATAATAATATCCTTTATTTGCCAACTATATCTTATACAGACAAAGCAACGTCAAATTTTTAGTACACATAATGACCTACTTGAAATTTACATTTATGTAAATGCTTAACACTAGCTTAGCACAAAGTCTTAAGATTATATTATCTATATAAAAAATAAAGTCATTAAAACATCTTAAAGGTTAAAGTATAAAATATGACAATAAATAATAATTAATTTTATGTGTGCAACTAATGTGGAGGTAATTATGCAGTATAGGGTTTTCTGCCATTTTTGATTTTTTATGAAAAGTTCTTTATAGAGGCACATACTAGGGTCCCTAGGACCCCAAATCTGCTGACGCAGATTTTTGTTTTGTGTTAAGAGAAAAAAGGGAGCTGGGGAGGGGGGGTTGTAATGTGTGTTTTTGATTGTTTTGGGTTGGGTTGGGTTAGGTTGGGTTGGGCTGTGAAAATTTTTTTAAAAAAACACAAAAAAAACAACCGGCAGATATGGGGTTCTAGGGACCTAGTAGGTGCCCCCATGAAGAATTTTTCATAAACAAATCAAAAATGGCAGAAAACCATATACTGCATAATTACCAATGTGCAGTATATGGTTTTCCCAGCAACTTCTCCCATTGTGGGCACCTAGCTTTCAAACCTATGCAATTTGTCATATGAAAGCACCAAATCAACCTTTGAGAATGATAATAATCTAACCACATTATTACACCCATAATAGGGAGATTTTGGTTTTTCTTCAGTCTGTTACCCTTACCTTTATTCTGGGCAGGCGCAGTAGTGCTCTGTCAGGCTGTTACCTTGATTAAAGGTAACCACTGACGCTAATTAGCATCGAATAGCAACTACCTTTACTGTTAAAAAGACAACCAACCTAACTTGATGTGATTCTGTGGTGAAAGATTTTTAGGTTATAAAAGTTTGTTTTCTTTTACAAAAATTTTGTGTATTTGGATTTTATTTTTTGTTAACCATGTTTATAGTAGTAGTGGGTGTGTTTTTTTACTGTTTTTTTTTTTGGTAAACAGGTTGTCATTTCAGCCATTTTTGTTTGTTGTTCTTCTTAAGAAAAATTTTTAAGTTTTGCTGCATCATTTTGTGGGCTACATACCTATATAAGAATTGTGGCCACAAAGAAACCAAACAGTTTTTGGAATTCTCTATCAATTTTTTTCCAAAATGCTTATCAAAAAGAATCACTTTCAAACGAGCAAAATTTTTTCCAATTTTTGGTTAGTTTATGATTTTATGTCAGCTATTTTACACCATATGCACTTGACCTTGGAAAGACCAATCAAATTTCAGCAACGAACTGCATTTACAGATGCTGTTTTATTAACTTCCAACTACAAATGTGATCTTCAACTACGAATGCATTTATAAATTAAGCTTAAATAAGTTTGCAGAGGCTCGATTTCTTCTATTACTCCACCAAAGATATTTTGCAAAATCATTTGCCTGACTAAATTTATGTTGGGGTGTCCGTCTCCGAGTCCTATCACTAAACTAATATTTTCCTCCATGATATGGTTAGAAAAGCAAATAAAAAAGACTTGAGAAACAAAACAACAAGTCAATAAAAAGTAAAGTTATGTTTACCGCCAAACGATTGACTCATAGACCTACTAACCATGGATTGACTACGTTCAAAAGCTCTATTTTTAACCTTTTGAAGTTACCTTTTTTTAAGTTAACAGTAACCATAAGAGTAACGAAATTTGCCGTTAAACTGCATGACCAAAATCTACCTAATAAAATCTAGTTACAAACAAGGGCAACGCCCCACAAACTATTCGCATTCTTTCCTTATAAGAAAGTGTATAACAGTACAAAATACCAATTATTATTCTAAATATTTTCTCTACTGTACAAAGTTTAACTAAATGGAAAAATACCGGAGAATTCTCTACTTCGACTGGAGCCATTTGATTCAATCTTTTTGTTCAAACACTATACGAGATTTTTGAAAATTGCAAATTGTAAACACACAACAAACAGAAACACTTGGACAGATGATTGAATTGACGCGAATGACATAGATAAATTATATTAAAGAAAAAAAAGCGAATGACACTACTTCTTCTTTAAGGGTGCGTTCGGATTGAACGTCGGGTGTCGCCCGAGCGCGCCTTGGCCGTTCAGATTGCTCTGGTTAAAATTTACCTGGCTGTTCAGATTGTCGGTAAATTTTTACCGGACGCTACCCAAACACGCACTTTCGCACCCCACGAAATATGTTGATAAAATTTGTCCCGCATGCGCAGATCAAATGTACAACCATTCCTAACCTTTCAGAGACAATATTTTTTGTATTTGTGTTTTTTAAATTTGAAGTCTAGTGTTTGGCAATGGAAAGAATCAGTACACATTTCCATAATTTGGTTTTGGACGAGGAAGGCAATTTTGTTCTAGATGGAACAATCAAGAGTAGTGAAGTGAGGGAAAAAGTGGTGAAAGTGAATCATCCTCAACGAGTAGTTCTTCATTTATAAACGCATTTACTATTACTTCCTCCATAATTACAAAAAAAATTTAAATCTTAAGCGTGAGGTTATGTTAATGCGTCTTGTTCGTTCATATTGGACGAATCGTCGGGCACACTCGGAGTGCACTCTCTATCGGGTAACACTCTGCGCCGGACTTCACCCCGACTCTTCAATCTGAATGCACCCCAGATTAGTGCTTGAGTATGAGTTATCAAGTAAATGCGCTTTCCATTTGAGCTAAAACCAGTGAACTTAAAAAGGCGCGTTTCTGGGAGCTTAACATAGTTACTATTATTTTCTCTTTCTAAATGCATTCGTCTAAGAGAGATCCAGCATACTACACCATCACAAAAAATACCCGCCTTTACACCCTTCGACCCCGCATATCTGTCAGGGGATAACTATCTCAAAAAGGTAGTTAGACAGCGGAGTCAAAGGGTGTACAGGCGGAATGTTCCTGGTATGTTGGGTCTCTCTCAGACGAATGCATTTAGAAAAAGAGAATATTAGTGTCATAGATTCAGCACTTTTCTGGCCTCTTAACAATATTAAAGGTTTTACTGGGGAACTTTAAGAAGTTGGTAGTTCGGTTTTTGCACGAGAAGAAAAGTACTTCTAGAACAAACAGAGGAACAAGAGGCAGGCAAGAAAAAGTCACCGGTTTTGGATGTAGGAAGTGAGTGAGCCAAAAACGGCATAAAAACTAAAATAAAAACTGTTGATGTTGAAGTGCGCGGAAAAGTGCATGGTACATTTTTCCATCTCTAGACATTTTTAAAAGCAATTCAGAACTGTTTAATGAGGTGGTTACTTATTTGGATGTGTCTCATGCTCGTTCAATCCAACAACCCTCGACCTCGTTGACATTAGTAACTATGTTAAGCTCGCAGAAACGCGCCTAAACTAATGGATCCAAATTCTGCCTTCCAAACTGGGGGCCTATTCTTGAATTTCGTAGGAAAGATCGCACGGGAACGGTCCTCTCCCTGCTTTGAAGCGATCACGAGTTATCCGAAACCTATCCGACCACGAGCGAAGCTTACCCGATTGCCGTGTATCGTAGGAACTTTTCCTACACGAACCAGAGCCGCGTTCGAGCTTAGGTGCAACTAGCCCCAAAAGGGTAAACTGAATCCTTCTAAAATTTTGATAAGGCTTTAGTGACTTGCCATATAAAAAAAAGAGATAGGAACAGAAGCGGCATGCAATGAGTGTGAGTGACGGCGGTCTAAGCTTTATAGAAAAAGCCGCGCGGAAGAGACCGAATATTCGCGAACTTTAAATCATCTGTTGGGAAACCAGTGTTAGAAAGCTCCAAAAATTAGATAGGGGCAGTTGCGGGGTACAGGCGGAAGTAACTGTGGCACATATTTTTGCGCGCGTAATTAAAGATTGATACAAGACGGACGTCTACTGGATGTCTCAGACATACAGCGTTTATGACCGCCATCAAAATAATGTATTTTCTTATTATTTTTCGTAAATATTGTTTATAAAATAGTTAAAAAAGATTATTGGTGCAATACAGATTACAAAAATATATGAAATTCTTTATTTTTGATTTAAATTAGTTTAATTTATATGTAAAAGGCCTACTTCATTTAAGGGGGTTGTGTCCTTGCCCAAAAAGAGCGTGAATGCTTTAGCTCGAACGAGGCTCAGGTGTATGAAAGTGTAAGCAACTTCCTACGATACACGGCAATCGAGTGAGCTTCGGTCGTGGTCGGATAGGTTTCGGATAACTCGTGATCGCTTCAAAGCTTATTATTCATGTGCGATCTTTCCTACAAAAATTCAAAATAACAGCCCCCTGGTTGCACACCGATTAGTTTTTCAAGCAAACACTGATAGCGATTTTCTTCTGTTGCACCAGTGCGCACTGAGTGTATCTGTATTCTTTATTTTCAAACAAAATAGAAAAGGATAGAGATATACTTATTGTGCACCAGTGCATCAAAAGGAAAACGCTATGAAACTTCTAGTACTTACATTAGGGATATTTTGAAACGCTTAAAATTTTGACAACTTTGACAGCCGCTGTGGTAGTGTTTAACAACCACTACCACTACCACGTATTGATTTTACCTGAGTTTTTGGAACACATTAAAAACTGTCACTTTTAAAGAAATTTAGAGATGAAAAAAAAAAACAAAAAATTGGGCTTAATTTTACAAAATAAGTGTTTTATATGTTGGGACGTGGAATATTTTATTATTTTTAAAATTAATTGCGCCAAAATTCTCTAAAATTAACCAGAAAAATAACCACAACCACAACGAAATGGATTCGTCGCTTACGGCATTGGTAGTGGTTAATTACCACAACAGAATGACGTTTAGCTATTGCGCAGACGCAGTAATTACCACAACCACTACGAAGTGTCAAATAAGCGTTCCAAAATATCCCTATTAGTTATTAGGGATATTTTGGAACGCTTAAAATTTTGACAACTTTGACAGCCGCTGTGGTAGTGTTTAATAACCACTACCACTACCACCCATCGATTTTACCAAAGTTTGTGGAACACATTAAAAACTGTAACTTGTAAAAAAAATTATAGATGAGAAAAAATTAAAATTTGGCTTAATTTTACAAAATAAGTGTTTTATATATTGGAACCTTGTAATATTTTATTATTTTTAAAATTAATTAAGCCAAAATTCTATAACCAGAAAAATAACTAACTACCACAACGGAATGACGTTTATCTATTGCGCAGACGCAGTAATTACCACAACCACTACGAAGTGTCAAATAAGCGTTGGTTGGTTGGTTTCCAAACCAACTAACTAACCGAACAAACAAACCAACCAAACAAACCAACCAAATCAACCAACCAACCAACCAAACCAACCAACCAAAACAACCAAACCAATTAACTAACAAACCTGTCGACTAATATCAGTGCTGTTTTAAATGTCGCTATTTTAATTGTCGCCCTTTTAATATATCGCCGTTTTAAATATCGCTCTTTTGATGTATAGCTCTTTTAACATGGCAACATTAATAAACATAACGAAGGAACTTTATCTATGGTGAATAAAGTTAGCGATTTGAGTAGTCGCTCTTTTCATATGTCGGTGTTTTATTATATCGCTGTTTTATATTTCGCTGTTTTGAATGTCGCTATTTTAATATATCGCTTTTAAATATCGCTGTTTAAATATGTCGCCTTTATGTCTGACTCCATTTTAATATATCGCCTATTTAAAGGTCGCTCTTTTAAATGTCGCCAAATTAAACATCGCTTATTAGCACCGGAGCCTGTTGGTTATTCCCGGTCCAGACAATAAAAGTATCATCAACATATCTCAGCCAGAGCTTAGGTTTATATGTTGCGGTATCAACCGCGTGTGATTAGAACCAGACATCAAGTAAGGACCATTATTGAAAAACCTATTAAGCATACCTCTAACATAAGCAAGACAGAGGAAATCGCGTTGAAGAATCTTCAAAAGGACAAATCCGTTAAAATCTCACTACTTGCCAAAGGAAACTATAAACTTTTTCCAAAAGAACCGACGCAATCAATCAAAAGTAAAGTTTATATACGATGGGATGGAGTTGTTGGATTACTGTCTACATAACTCTTATTTTCAGGTGAAAGATAGGTTTTATGCTCAAGATGATGGTCTGCCAATGGGTTCATCGCTTTCGCAAGTTGTGACCAATATTTACATGAAGTGGTTCCAGTGGCGGCTCGTGATCTATGAAGAGGAGGTTCACAAATCTGAAAAATTGGCAGTGAATTTTTTTTGTCGAGTTTAGGTCTACCGGCAAATTTTTAGATTAATTTTTTCTCTATACTCAAAGAGCTAAAATTATTTTTCAAGTACTCTACCGTGAAAATATTCATTATAACAATTGTTAAAATAATAAAATAGAAAAAGTGTAAATAAAAGCTCTTATAAAATCACTAAACGCGCGAATGCATTACGAACCACAGTAAGAACGCAAAGCAAGCGGACTGGAGCACACCAAATGTGTGCGCCTTTCTCTATTGAAATTCGCGATATCCCCGGCTGCTCTCCCACTGAAAACATACAGATATCCTGCTAGGCTCCACCTACTTCATCGCATGTGCGATTGTTCCGCGTCATCAAGCTGATGTTCATTTCATTTATGCCCGTGTGCACCACTTCCCCTTACTTCTTCCACTTGTTCACGTGCCGCTTGAACTGAGGGTGACCCTTGAGATTTACTTGGTTTGCAAAAGTTCCGAATATGTTCTACTTGGAAAAAGTAAGGAAATTATTGGCAACGTGGCAGTTATCTGCATTTTTTTGTATTTTTTGTGTGGTGCACATGATGATCACCTGTCAGCTGTCAAAAAACCACGTAAAATTTGAGGTTCTTTTAAATAAAACTAATTTTATTGATGATTTATGATTATATAGGAGAAAAGGCAAATAAAACTACTATAATTGGTAAACTATAAAACTTGACTATTTATTTAGTATGTTTTCACATTGTACTCAATACGTATTGAAAAAGATTTCATAGAGCATGTTCTCTGTTCCGAAAAAGAGTGTGATATATGTACACGAAAGTAAAAACAAAAGTGGAATGAGAAATTTCACAAAAATGACCACCTTATGCAGGTGACAGTTATAAGCCTAAAAGAACGTAGTCACATCAATCGAATCGACTTGACATTATTTTTTTATTTGATGTGTCTTTTCCAAAATCAGTAATTGGTATTTTTTACCATGATTTTTCGCAATATATTAAAATTTTGTTTTTTTTATTTTTGTTAATAAAAAAAGTAATGTTATATCATTTTAGATGGGTTTCAAGTCCCCCTGTAAACATAATATATATTTGCCTGCTTTTTTTATTAGCCACACACTTGTTTGAACTAAACCACTAGTTACTAGGATGTTACTTCGTTGTTTTTTTAGTCAAAATAAAGTGTTTTCGTTTTTTTTTGCGTGTTTTGCTAAAACTAGTGTTTTGATTTGTTCAGTGCTGTTATACAACCGGAATGACTAGTTTTTTGCCTTCAATAAGTGATGTGCGATAACCCTTTTTATTATTAGCCTCAGAGTTAGGGGAATTTTGTCAATACCAACTGATTTAGGCTCACAAATGTCAAGTACATATAGCGGTCATTTTATTTACAGGATATTATCATTCCACTTTTGTTTTTACTTTCGTATATATGAAGAACAAGATGCTTGATTTTCGATACGTATTGAATACGATGTGAAAACATACTAATTATTACACCACCAGACCAACCCAACACTTTTTTCAGTTTCTTTACAACGAATTTGCAAAAAAAAGTCGGTTAGAAAAAAAACATGATTTTTTTGGACATTCTAAACCTTTTGTAAAAGGTATTTTCATCTCATTCTTTAAAAAATCCTTGGTAAGTATTTCATTAATTACAAAATCTAATTCTTCATCTTCTTCACCTTCCCAAAGAAGGGTCATTTTAAGCACAGACCACTATTATAATCACAGAAAGATTTTAAGGCTACGAAACAGTTTTATAATCTGATTAAATTAATGGCTTTTGTTTAAAAACATAATCAAAAAATACCTTACATAACCTCAAAATGCGCTTAAGCCGAAGTAATTCTACGGCTTATCTTAACTGCAGCTTAAGTGCCACTTACATGATATTCCATACCATTGCACACCAAAACTAAAGCTTAAGCTCGGCTTACATATCAAGGCGAAACCGTGCACACAGCATCGATTTTAACATCGACACCTATCAGCGATGTCATGAAAACATCGATGTTTTGTCAACATCGGACATCGATGTTTATTATTTGAAAAATGTGTAATCGTCTTTTTTATTATGTAATAAACGTTAAAATAAATAAAAACCTGCAAATATTTTTTTTTTAGATAAATACGACTTAGGGCCATTTGTAACAAAGAGTTAAGTGGCCACTCAGTTAAATCTGCGGTTATAATGTGACTTAACGAATTTTGGCGAGATGTTGCAAGTCACATTTTACTTAACTAAGTGGCCACTTAATTCTATTGTCAATTAATTAAAGCTATTTTAATATTTAATTTCAGCTACTAATAAAATATAAAAACATACCTAATCAAGCGCGTAGATACGATTTTAACTTAGGGAGGGGGAAGAGTTACCACATTTTTCGTATTTTTCATGTTGTCCCTCGTCCCCCTTCCCCTTATCTAAGCCCATGTACCCAATAATAACATAATCAAGCATGAAACATTTAAATTTGTACATTTATTACGCCTTATTTGCTGCTTTATTTTTCTTTAATATAATTTATCTATATTATGTACTAACTTAGATCGGGAACAGGTTGAGTGTAACGTTATTTCTACCCCTTCTATTTCTGATCATGAAGCCTTGTTAGCAAATTTTTCTTTGTTTAAAATTAGTCAGAGAAAAGCTGCAAGATATGGAAGAATATTTTCAAAAAAAAACTTTAATAATTTTGATGTTGAATGTTCTTGTACTGATTGGGGATGTGTAACCGAGTCGGAAAACTCTCTTGAAAGGTTTCACTTACTTTTGCGGACCGCATTTGATAAGAGCTTTCCATTGCGTAAGATGAGATCAAAAACATCAAAAAAATCTTGGATGACTAAAGGTATAAAAAATTCTTCAAGAAATTTAAGAATCCTCTACTACATCAAAAAAAAACATAATTAATGAAGATTTTAATAAATATTTTAGTACGTATCGGAAAATATACAAACGGATTATCAGAGCGGCAAAGAAATTATATTATCAAAAAAGAATTTCAAATGCAAAAAACACAGAGGGAAAAATAGTTATGCTAAACTACACCCTGTCGTAGATATTAATGCACTGAATGAATATTATTGCATTGTAACAGAAAAACTTACTGAAAATGTACATCCAGAAACGGATCCCTTATCTTATCTTGATCATTCTAATTATGTAAATGAAACTTTTATTCTTGCAAACACTAACATTTATGAACTAAAGGAAATTCTTAAAGATATAAATAAAGGCAACTCCACGGGAATTGATGAAATCCCTATTAAAATTTATCTTAATTTAAATGACAAGGTCCTTTTTACTTTAGTTTATGCTATAAATAAGTGCTTTTCTGTTGGTTATTTTCCTGATTTTTTAAAGACAGCATTAGTGATCCCATTGCACAAAGGGGGATCATATACGGAACCAGCTAATTTTAGGCCTATATCTCTTCTCAACATTTTAGCAAGAATTGTTGAAAAAATCGTTAAAAAAAGGTTAGTCGGGTTTCTTGAGCAAAATATTCTAAGTCAATGTCAATATGGTTTTCATAGCGATAAAGGCACAAATGATGCGGTGTTTTCCTTTTTGGAAAGTTTGTATTTTAAATTAAATGACAGAGAAGTGGCAGCTGCAGTTTTTTGTGATTTCAACAAAGCTTTTGATTGTGTAGTGCATGATATTTTGCTAAAAAAACTCGAATTCTATGGAATAAGGGAAATGGCTCTTATTTTTTTTTATTCTTATATTTCTGGAAGGAACCAAGCCGACAAAAATAATCAATGTCTATCTTCATTGAAACCAATTAACACAGGTGTTCCTCAGGGCTCTGTACTTTGCCCTATCTTATTCCTGCTTTATATTGAGGATCTTTTAAAATTACCTATTGAAGGCCAATTCACTGCTTTTGCAGATGATTTAACGCCACTTTGGCATCACAAAAATGAAAATATTTTAAAACAAATCATTGCCCGGGACTTAGGTTTAATTAAAAAATGGTACGATGCCAATTTCTTATGTTTAAATTTTCAGAAAACCAAAATACTTAGCTTTAGGTTTACATATGATGACCTAAATTTATCAGACCATATAATTATGTTCAGCAACAGTACAAAATTCTTAGGGATACAAATTGACAATCAGCTTAAATTTTCGCTACATATTTTAAAACTCTGCAAAAAGATAGCTTCTGGAGGCTATGCAGTACGCAGGACTTTTTGTGAACTTGGTCATAAAATGGCTAAAACAACATACTATGCATTAGTAGAATCTCACTTGCGCTATGGAATAGCCTTTTGGGGAAATTGCCATAACTATCTGTTTCAATCAGTTTTTATTATACAAAAACGTTATATCAGATATTTATGCGGTGCAAAACTTAGAGAACATTGTAAATCTCTTTTTCAACGAGAATTTATACTTACCCTCTCTATATCTCTATATTTTAGAAACTGTATGCCTTGTACATAAAAAATATAAGGGTACAACTCATGCACACCCTTATCAAACAAGAAACTATAATAATATTCCTCTGTCTGTTCCAAGGTCTACTTTAACTCAGAATTCTTTAATTTACAGAGGTGTAAAAATTTATAATAAACTGCGAGTAGATCTAAAAAACATAAATTGTCAAAAAAAGTTTAAAAAAAAGTGTCAAACAATTACTGGTCAATAGAGCTTATTATGATTTGGAGGAATATTTTAATGATAATTTGTAGGTGATTCATTTGAAAGTTCCACTTGTTTATTCCTTTGTTGTGTAATACATAAAAGTTTGTCTGTGTTTACATAAAAGTTTGTATTTTGTTACTCTTTGTATTCTGTGTGTTAAAACTTATATTTTATTTTGTATTTACGTATGTTTTATTTTTAACAAGCTTTTAATATTGTAAAATAAATTTACTCTTAGTCTAAATATTATTTTTTAACAAATTGACAATAGATTTAAGATCTTATGTGTCTTTTTGCCCAACCTACTAATAATTTTTAGATTTTGTGTCTTACTTGTCTTTCACATTTTTTAATTTTGTATATTTTATTTTTACTGTGATTTTTACTTTATTATTTTGACGTACTTTTAGACTAGATATTATTTTTACAAACAAAATTTAGAATTGTGATATAGATAAAGAGGTACTATATATATTCAAGTAGTCCTAGTATTAGAAGTAAAGCAGGGGCGACGCGAAGCTCGGCAAGTAGGCCTCCCTGGGCCCTTTCTGCCCTACCCCGAGCCTGCCCCTAATCCACCGCCTGCACCACTGGTCTGGCAGTTTGCTCATTTGGTCTAACTGTTCTTTTTGCAAAGTCCAGTATTTTGTGCCATTTGAGCGTGTGCAGGTCCTCCTCATCCAGGGTCGGGAAACCGAATACCTGGTATCTCGTCCTCTGTTATGCCTCGCAGTTCGCTATAACGTGTCGAGATGTCTCCTCTGCCCGCCCGCAGGCCCGGCAGGTCGAGTCATTCTCCACCGCAATCCGGGTCATGTGCTTCCTTAGTCGGTTGTGACCTGTTATGATACCTGTCAGCAGACCTGCATCCCTTCGCGATCTCCCCAGGAGCCATTTTTGTTTGGCTACATCCGGGCCCTTCACGAAGTCTTTGGTCTGTCTGCATCCTATTCCTGCTCTCCAAGCGGTGGTCGTTGAGTCGACTTTGCAGTTGCCTCTTGGTTGTTCCTAGAAGTGGTTCCGGCCCTACATACTGGGTGCTTGCCGCGATCCTGGCGAGCTCGTCGGCCATCTCGTTACCCGGCACCCCCATATGTCCCGGTACCCACATAAGTGTCACTTGTTTGCCCTCTCCCAAGGATTCCAGTGCATCCGCACATTCCTCCACCAGGGTGTTGGTGATCTTGGGCGCCCTTAGTGCCTTTAGGGCTGATTGGCTGTCGGAGCATATATAAACATGCTCCTCCCTACCGTTCTTTATTTCTTCTATGCCTGCAGCCATTATTATGGCATACACCTCTGCCTGAAAGACCGTGGCATGCTCTCCGAGCGGGTAGCTCTTTCGAACCTCCTGGTCTTTTACATAAACCCCCGATCCTGTGGTTTGCCTCTCCGACAGTTTCGACGCGTCTGTGTAGCAAATCACGGCGTTCTCCTCGAACTGTTCGCGGAGGTTTTCACTCTGCCATAGTTCCCTGTCTGGGATGACTACTTTGTACCTCTTGTTGAATCTCCAGGGGTTTTTTGGTGGTCTTTGTGTTTTAATCGCTACCATAGGGATTTCTCTCTCGACGATTTGGGCAATCCTAAGATGCCCCGCAGCTTCCCCTCTTCCTCTCCATTGACCTGTATCTCTCAGCCGGAGGTGGGTCGCCATCGCTTCTTTTTTGATCCAGATCGGAAGCGGCGGCAGTCCCAGAATGGTCTAGAGTGCCTGTATAGGTGCCGTCCTCATAGCGCCGGTTATCCCTCTGCATATGGTTCCCTGTAGGCTCCTAAGCTTGACGGTAGTAGTGACCTTCTCCACTGCTGGCCACCAGACTATGGATCCGTACTGGATCCTTGGTCTTAGTACTGCCGTGTACATCCAGTGGAGGTTTCTGGGGCTCAAACCCCAGGTGCGGCCAACCACTCGACGCAGTTGCCACATCGCTGCCTGCACCTTATTGGTCAATTTCGCAACGTGTGGTGTCCAGGTGAGCCCCTTGTCTAGAGTGACCCCTAGGTACTTCAGTTCTGAAACCAAAGTCAGGGGTCTCCCGTACATCTTGGGTGCTCTGAATCCCTCCATTTTCTTCTTTCTAGTGAACAGGATCATCTCTGTCTTTCCTGGATTGACAGAGAGACCGTTTTGTTGACACCAATCTTCTATGATTCGTACCGCCCTTTGCCAACTAGCTCTAAGTCTGTGCTTTGTCAATGAAATTCTACTTTTCCGACAATAAAGCTTATTTTGATTTGATTTGATTTGATTTGATGTTTGCTGCAAGCATACCGTATGGAATGGGCATCGATAGACACATATTGATGATAATATCGATGTTTTTGATCTCTACCATGGATGGCAAAACATCGAACATCTACCGCTCTAACATCGATGTTTCAAAAACATCGATAAACATCGCCCACCACTAATTTTATTTGGCGGCGAGAGCAGCTGAGCAGGATCTGCGTTGAATAGATAGACGTCGTGGCAATGAATGCGCGCGAGAAAGAGACCTGGCTGTGTTAAATTATAAATACTCATTTAATTTTAACGCGGTGCCATAATAATCAGGGCTTATAATAATAGGAAGTTTCGGAAACATTACATAGAATAATATGAATCAGACATTTTATTATTTCTTCCTTATTCTGTGTGGGGGTCCACGTGCTCGTGTGCTCCTATGAAGGAACTGCTAGTGAGTGGTTCGAATCACATGCGGTTGATACCGCAACATATAAACCTAAGCTCTGGGTGAGATATGTTGATGATACTTTTATTGTCTGGACCGGGAATGACCAACAACTTTCAGAATTTCTTCACCACTCAAATAACATAGTACCCACCTTTAAAATAATAATGGAGTTGGAGCAAAATTGTCAAATTCCTCTTCTTGATGTACTTGTCAAACGAGTAGAAAGCGACATCAAAACAACAGTCTATCGTAAACCGACTCACACAGGACAATATTTAAATCAAGGTTAAAATCATTCTGCTACAACCAAACAAGGCATAATAAGAACTCTGTATAACAGAGCCGATCAAATTTGTAACAATTCTCATAAGTTGCAAATCGGAATAAGGAACATTAAGAAGGATCTGCAGCAGAATGGTTACAGCTATTTATAAACTTATAAAAGACACTATTTCTAAATTTCAGCAAACAGGACAGAGATTACAAGAGCAAAACTAAGCAAATGCATTCCTTACAATCCCATACATTAAAATAGTATCAGAGAATTCTAAGAGTAGCGAACAACTTTAATATTAAAACAGCTTTTAAATCTAATAACACAATTCGAAGCCTTCTTAGTAAATGCATTTACCAAGTTCCTTGCGAGTGTGGATAATCATACATAGGCGAAACAAGAAGACCACTATCTGTTAGGCTTAAGAAACATCAGACGAATACCTAAAGAGGTGAAACAACGAAATCAGGAATCGCCGAACATGCATGGTCAAAACAACATCGAATGAAGTGGACAGAAGCAAAGGTTTTGCTCAAGGAGTCACACTGGAAGAAACGAAAATTCCTTGAGACTGCCTTTATTGGACAGAATCAGGATATTTTCGGTAAACCAAGTTTGAAATTCCAAATATTTGGAAGCCCCTCCTTGGGCGGAGCCAACTTCTTAAACTTTATGGTTGAGTGATTTCCCATAGCATATAAGTATGTAGCCATCCCTTCTTATGTTACTTAGTTATAATAGTCACGTTAATAATCTGAAATGCAAATAATGTTTTGTTAGATCTCGTTATAGCCTCTTTTGATAATGTAAACGTTGAAGAAGCGGACGAACCGTTAATACCAATTGATACAAACTAAATTTCCTCTTGTATATAAGCTTTTCAGGCATCAGGAGTGGATTGGTTTAATAAATTCAACAGATGCAAATATGGCACTTGATACTTTTTATAAAATAATTTTTAATATATTTGATATTTATGTGCCTAAATCTACTCAAAAAATACCCAACTTGGTTCAACAGCGAAAAACTAAAGTTACTAAAATAAAAACACAATTGCCTTTTAAAATCCCGCAAATATAAATCAAAGTTTCGAAAAACCAGGTACAATAGCTTAAGAACTTTAATTAAGGACAAAATAAAATATGCTCATAAAAATTACTTGTTTTTTGGTCTTATCTTAAAATTTGACTTACCAGACGAAATGACATTTAAAAATGAAACTATCACAAGAACGAATAATATCGCCAATGGCTTTTCAACTTTCTTTAAATCAGTTTGGTCATGACGGCATTCCAGCATTTGTATTAAAAGGGTGCTGGAAGCTTTTGCTTTTTCCCTTGGGAATATTATTTAATCTCATTCTGAAAAATTCAACTTTTCCAGACAAATGGAAACTTAGCAAGGTGATACCTATTCACAAGAACGGGTCTAGACATGAAACTATCGACCTATAACTATAGTATGTGCAGTAAAATTTCAAATAAAATAGTTAGTAACTAGCACGACTTTTTACCAAAAAAATCTACCGTCACAAATTTTACGATTTTTTCACAATTTGTGCACGAAGCCTTAAACAAGATGACACAAGTAGATGTTATTTACACTGATTTAGAAAAAGCCTTTGATAAGGTTAGTCCCTTAACTATTTTGAATGGTCTGAACTCAATAAACTAACTAACTAATTTAGTTCAAACGTACAGATCTGGCGAAAAAAAAGTAGGACATATAAAATATATATTTGCTTTTTTTAGTATGTCACCCTATACATTCAGATATTTATTGGTTTGGTCACCATTCGTCAACATTTTGAAATATCTGACAATTATCTGACGCTTTCTTGCAGTATACTTAAAACCACGCTTTAAACTAAATAAAAAATGCCTCAAGTTTCAGAATTTACCAAAATTCAAATTATAACTCGACTTACGGAAGATAACTGGTCTATAATAAGAGCGGCGAACCATTTTGGATTTAATAAAAATAGAGTACTACTCTGGACCAAGCGCTGGACCGAAAACAATACCACAAAGAGAAAGGAAGGATCAGGACGACTCCTTGATCATTAAAGGCAGAATTCTTTTACCACAGGTAAAGTTGCAGCAAAAAAGCCTCTTTTAACGGAAGAGCAGAAACAGGCTCGAGTAATTTTTGCGGCCAATCATCTTTTAGAAGGGAATGATTTTTGGGAGAAAGTAGTCTTTACGGACGAAAAAAAATTCCAGTCATCGTCAGATAGTCGGAGAATTTTGGTTTATCGTCCACCAAGGTATGATCCAGAATACACACACAACATCAAGAGAGCAGGACATTTTTCCGTCAACATGTGGGGATGGTTTAGTGCGAGAGGTATGTGTGTTTGCTGGATAATAGAAGGTAGATTTACCAGTGAACGATACATCGAAATTCTTCGTAATATTATGTATTCATCTGTTTCAGCCTTGCATGAAAATAATGAGTTCATCTACCAACAAGATAACTGTCCTGTGCACACGGCGAATGTAGTTAACACTTGGTTTCGAGAGAACAATATTAAAACTCTACCTTGTCCACCCAACAGCCCCCATCCCGTGGAAAATGTTTGGGGACGGATTGTGAAGATAATTTATCAGCGAAATTGGTTCCCCAGAAATTCAGACGAGTTAAATGAAGCCATTGAAAGAGCCGTAGATATCATCTCAGAAGAAGAGCAATATTTTCAAAATTTAAGTTTTTCAATGCCGACTCGTCTGCAGCTTGTTTTAGAAAAGAACGGCGAGCCCATTAAGTATTAAAATTATTTATTTGTTTATTTGCAAAAAGTTCAGTTTTTTTATCGCCGTTTATTGTATTCTTGTTTTTTCTCTGTGGTATTGTTTTTGTTACAGCGCTTTGCCCAGCGTGGTAATGTATTTTTATTAACTCCAAAATGGTTCGCCGCTCTTCTTATAGACTTATTTTTCGTAACTCAAGTTATAAGTTGAATTTTGCAACTTTATTAGATCATAACATAGGATTTTAAGAAATTTTTAATAAATTACTCTAAAAAAATCTTTTTTGATTTATTTACTATTGTGATAAACACAAGTGTCAAATGTATCAAGGTAAATAACGAGAGATAATAATAATAATAATAGGGAGATTTTGGTCAGGTTTTTTGTCAGTCTGTTACCCTTACCTTTATTCTGGGCAGGCGCAGTAGCGCTCTGTCAGGCTGTTACCTTTATTAAAGGTAACCACTGGCGCTAATTAGCGTCGAATAGCGACTACCTTTACTGTTAAAACCCAAACTTGATGTGATTCTGTGGTGGAAGATTTTTAGGTTATAAAAATTTGTTTTATTTTACAAAAATTTTGTGTATTTGGATTTAATTTTTTGTTAACCGTGTTTATAGTAGTATTGGGGTGCCTTATTTTTTTACCGTCTTTTTTTGCAGGTGAGTTAGTACAAATAAGTTTACAGAGACGCGATTTCTTTTATAACTCCACCAAAGATATCTTGCAAAATCATTTGCCTGACTAAATTTATGTTGAGGTATCCGTCTCCCAGTCCTATACCTAAATTAATAGTTTCCTCCATGATATGGTTAGAGGAGCAAATTAAAAAAACTTGAGAAAAAATAACAAAAGTCAATAAAAAAGTAAGGTTATGTTTACCGCCAAATGATTTACTACGTTCAGAAGTTCTATTTTTAACCTCTTGAAGTTACCTTTATTTACGGTAACAGTAACCATAAGAGTAACGAAATTTGCCGTTAAACTGCCTGACCAAAATCTCCCTAATAACTAACAAATGGTAAATTTCCATTAATATAGGGTGTTATATTTACCCATATTTCAATTCCATGTGTCAAATGTATCAAGGTAAATAACGAGAGGTTAATAATAATAATAATAACTAACAAATGACTAGTAGTAGTAGTAGCAGTAGAGAAGCGGCGGCGCGAAGCCTGGCAAGTAGGCCTCCCTGTGCCCTTTCTGCCCTACCCCGAGCCTGCCCCTAATCCACCGCCTGCACCACTGGTCTGGCAGTCTGCTCATCTGGTTTCACTGTTCTTTTTGCAAAGTCCAGTATTTTGTCCCAATTAAGCGTGTGCAGGTCCTCCTCATCCAGGGTCGGGAAACCGAATTCCTGGTATCTCGTCCTCTGGTATGCCTCGCAGTTCGCTATAAGGTGTCAAGATATCTTTTCTGCCCGCCCGCAGGCCCGGCAGGTCGAGTCATTCTCCATCGCGATCCGGGTCATGTGCTGTGTCACTTGTTTGCCCTCTCTCAAGGATTCTAGTGCATCCGCACATTCCTCTACCAGGGTGTTGTAGGCGGCGGCTGTCGGAGCATATATAAACATGCTCCTCCCTACCGTTCTTTATTTCTTCCATGGTTGCAGCCATTATTATGGCATACACCTCTGCCTGAAAGACCGTGGCTTGCTCTCCGAGCGGGTAGCTCTTTCGAACCTCCTAGTCTTCCACATAAACCCCCGATCCTGTGGTTTGCCTCTCCGACAGTTTGGACCCGTCGGTGTAGCAAATCACGGCGTTCTCCTCGAACTGTTCGCGAAGGTTTTCACTCTGCCATAGTTCCCTGTCTGGGATGACTACTTTGTACCTCTTGTTGAATCTCCAGGGGTTTTTTGGCCTTTTTTTTTTTAATCGCTGCCATAGGAATTTCTCTCTCGGCCATTTAGGCAATCCTAAGATGCCCGCAGCTTCCCCTCTTCCTCTCCATTGACCTGTATCTCTCAGCCGGAGGTGGGTCGCCATCGCTTCTTTTTTGATCCAGATCGGAAGCGGCGGCAGTCCCAGAATGGTTTCGAGTGCCTGTATAGGTGCCGTCCTCATAGTGCCGGTTATCCTTCTGCGTATGGTTCCCTGTAGGCTCCTAAGCTTGAGGGTAGTAGTGACCTTCTCCACTGCTGGCCACCAGACTATGGATCCGTACTGGATCCTTAGTCTTAGTACTGCCGTGTACATCCAGTGGAGGTTTCTGGGGCTCAAACCCCAGGTGCGGCCAACCACTCGACGCAGTTGCCACATCGTTGCCTGCAACTTATTGGTCAATTTCGCAACGTGTGGTGTCCAGGTGAGCCCCTTGTCTAGGGTGACCTCTAGGTACTTCAGTTCTGAAACCAAAGTCAGGGGTCTCCCGTACATCTGAATCCCTCCAT
Organism: Oxystoma pomonae; assembly: GCA_963921995.1. Classification (NCBI taxonomy): domain Eukaryota; kingdom Metazoa; phylum Arthropoda; class Insecta; order Coleoptera; family Brentidae; genus Oxystoma; species Oxystoma pomonae. The sequence continues at coordinate 64,993,309 of OY998167.1, forward strand.
TTTCCTCTTTCTTGTAAACAGGATCATCTCTTTTCTGGATTGACAGAGAGACCGTTTTGTTGACACCAGTCTTCTATGATTGGTACCGCCCTAACAAATGACTAACAATATAAATTTTCATTAATATAGGGTGTTATATTTACCCATATTTCAATTCCGTATCCTACTTTTTTTTTCCGCCAGGAGTGTACTTGGGAACTGACACTAACAAAAGGTATCAGTTTGTAGAACTAAAAGGTAGTAGATCTAATATTTATATTAGTTCCTTTGGAGTGCCCCAAGGGTCTAAGGGTAAGTAAAAAAAAGGTTTTTAGCACAATGGTTCTATTTTTGGGTGTATAGACTAAAAAAGGGGGAAATAGGGTGTAGGATAAAAACTCTTCAGGGTACTTAAAGTATTTTTAATTTAAGTTAGTTAAGCAGTTATGTATAAGAAGGTCTTTTTAAAGTATAATTTTATTGTGTTTGTTAGAACTTTAGTTAACTAGTCTTTCCTATAAAAAAAAACTTATGACCTTATGATTTGGTTAGTTTGTTGTTTATTATAAAATCTTGATGTGTTTTTTTTTTAAATTAATTGTCAGTTATAGTTCCATTTATTTTGTGTATTTTAAGATATGTGTCCATATTATGGCCAGTTCAAATTATTTATTATATTTTTTTAGCTGGAATTAAATTAAATAGAAACCATCCACAACTTTAAAAGGGCGTTGTTGTATTTACTAACCACAAAAAATCAAAACCAAAAAATACTGGACCCAAAAGGCTCCGCTGCAACGTGGCCACTTCTTTTTCTTATAGCCTTAAACAAAATTCTTTCTAAAGTAAAGCATGTTAAATCCTTGGCATTTGCCGATGATTTTAAATTATTTGTTGAAATTTTATCAAGGGAAGATTGTGAATACATTCCATTATATTATCAGCAAAAGTTTTAATTTAAATCTAGGAAAATGTTCTTGCCTATCTTTTACCCGCAACAAAAATACAATTGATTTTGAGTACTCTATAAATAATGAAAAATTAAATAGTGTTTTAGAACAAAAAGATTTGGGCATTATTTTTGACACAAACCTTTCTTTCTCATCACATATTATTTCAAAGGTCGAAAGTGCCCAAAAAGTTACTGGAATATGGCAGTATAATTTGGTCTCCACAATATCATATTTGGATAAATTTAATCGAGGGAGTTCAAAGAAAATTCTTGAAGGTTATGTATTATAGAAAGTTTGGGATTTATCTACAAAGAGGTTGTGATAACGACTTTCTATTGGGAGTTTTTAATAGGTTGTCATTATACAAAAGTAGGACAAAAATATTTTTAACAACCATGTTTAAAATTGTCAAAGGAGAGATAGATTCTCCAGATATACTTGAGCAACTTCCTTTTACTATAAATCGAATTCACTGAAGGACAAGAAATATTTTTGTACATATTTTATTTATTTCGACATTGAAATTGATATTATTAGTTATGGTAATTTTAAGAAAATAGTAGACCAAAAAATACGTAATACTTAGCCTAGGAACGACAACATTTATTTATTTCTTTCGAATTGAACTTTAAAAATTGGTAGCATGGTAGACAATAACGTAAAAATATTTGGTAGTTGGGTTTTTTCGTTTGGTGGTGTAATTTTGGCAATATTTAAAAAAAAACTATTTTTTTCCTGACCTGCAGATTATCTTTTTCCTGGACCAAGTAAAGTGAAATTTTGGAACCAAACTAGTATGGTGGCCTTTTGATAGTATTTGGTAGTCACTTTTTTTCGTTTGGTGGTACCCGTCTATTTATAAAAAAATAAATAAAAATAGTGTGCAGTTGAAACCAACCCCAAAATTCGAATTGAACTGAAAAAAATGGTGTTTTTTTTCATTTGGTGTTGTCAATACTTTTTTAAAAGAACTATTTTTTTTCCTGGCCTGGAGTTTTTTTCTTAAATATTGCCAAAATGACACTAATAAACGAAAAAACTTAACTACCAAACCTTTTTACATTCTTATCTACCATGCTACTAATTTCGAATGTTCGGGTTTGGTGCCAACTGCACACTAATTTATTTATTTTTTTATAAATAAAGCGGGTACCACCAAATAAAAAAGTGAATGACGAACAATGCAAAACGACCACCAAACGATTGAACCTAGTTTGGTTCCAAAACATCAGTTTACTTGGCGCATCCACCATAAAACGAAGAAACCCAACTACCAAACGTTTTTACATTATTGTCTACCATATTACCAATTTTTCTAGTTCAATTCGAAAGTTGGGGTGTCAACGGGAACCCAAAAAGAAGCCGAATTTACAAGAACCGAAACAATTGAACAGGAAATAAAACGTCCGAAACGAAATATAAACGAAAGTAAAACACCTAGAAAATAATGGATACGAATATAATTTTATAGAATTTTAATTTACTCGATCCCTTGGAGAAATTAACATAATTTAACCAATTATAATTTTACCGAACCGTAAAATATCAGAATTATAAAAGAATCAAAAATAATTTTCTAGAAACGAAAAACATTCAAACCACAAATGATAGAAAGTAATATGCCCGATTCTTAAATGAGCAGACCCACAATCCATCCGAATTGCTATTGGGCATGCGTCAAATTTAAATCTCTAGAGCGCCCTAAGCCCTGGATTGCGGCGTTGACAAGTTTCTCTATTTGGAAGATAGCAAGGGGATTTTTTTTACTAAACGATTTTATTTAACTTTACAGTTTCTGGCTATCTAACTATCTATCAAATCTTGCAATTTGTTTTTGACATACTTCCATTGAACCGATTTTAATGAAACCTGGAACAGTAATGTAGGTCCGATGACAATATAATATTATGAAAAAATTAATGCAATATCACACCTTACTTTGACTGTTTCCTGCCGTAAGCCTGACAACGTAGCATTTGAATTTGTGGCTATCGGTTCAAATCATTTTCGGACAGTTTCCTTGGTTCTCAAATTTTGTGGTTCGGCATTATTATGTTCCTTTTAAAGTATTTTTGTTAAAAATATTTCTATATAAAAATATGATTCGTTTAAATTTAATTCTATCCGTCATTTCGTTTTCCAGACAATTTTTTTCGGACCAATTATTTTCTTTTATTTTAAATTTTGACAAATTATGTATCTGTGAAACTTTCGGGTTTCGGGTTTTTTATAGAGACCCGGTGCCAACTTTACACTAATTTTTTTTTTAATAAATAAAGCGGGTACCACCAAACGAAAATAAGTGACTACCAAACGCTACCAAACGACCACCAAACGATTAAACCTGGTTTGGTTTCGAAATTTGTATGTGGGGGTGCCAACTTCACGTCAGTCAAAAATTAATATAAGAGAAAACTGCAGTGAATTTTATGAAAAGATAAAAAATAATACGATTTTTTTTAAAGTACACTCCTCGAAAAATATAAATAATTTTTTAATAAAATAATTGTTTAAAAATAAATAGACACCTGTTTAAATTTTAAAAAAATATTTTTCTAGTACTTTCTGAGAGTGTCCTGTATTGAGGCTTAAAAAATCTGGTCACCCTAGCCAATGGACGTTCGTTTCTTCAGATATCATCTACTATAATACTGTGCATTTTCAGCCATGTACAAATGACAACAATTTTTTCCAAAATTTCCGACTTTGATGGACCATCGTCCCTCTCCTTCCTCCGTCTGGAGTGGCAGACGTGTGAATTTTTTACTTTTACCGCCCCCTCCGTCTAACGCACACTTCTATTAAGAATAATGTATTTAACATTATGTCTATGAATAAAATTGTGCTTAGGTTATAAATTATCAATATGAAAAGTTGGGTAAAACCGCCTTTAAACTTCTACAAAAAAAACATGACTCATGCAGCACTATTCGTCCCAGGGACGTACATTTTATGTCCATTTTACATCGGTACGTCCCGGGACCAATTAAGTACGTACTATGTATGTACAAAAATGTACGTACATAGTACCGTTGTATGAACAGCTTACGATAGTACCTAACAAAGTGTACGTACCTACGATCATTTTACGTCCAATTTTGATCCTACATGGAAAATAAAATGTACGTACTGTGCCACATCTCAAGGACGTACCATTACGTATACGTACCGTTGTATGGGAAAATCTTATAAAATATTACAAAATCTCATAGAAACTTATCAAAGTAATAAGATTTTACCTGCCCTAACTCATATGCCATGAAACAAATATATAAAGTCGTCACCCACCGGAACTTATAAAATTTTATAAAAAAAAAACTATAATCACATCATCCGTCGTAAATACTTTTACAACAAAAATATAGTTTTTGGCTTCTTGTAAGATTTGATAAACAATGGCTCAAAGTAACATCTGTCCCACAGCTTCTGGCGATAAATAGGTACTTATACGAGAACAATTTTCTATTTGACAAAATTTTTTATTGTATTATAGTGGGTTAGGTCGACGTAGTTTATAGTTTAGGTTAGGTTATAGTTTATTTTGACTACCATTACTACTACAACTGCTAAAGTTGTGCCGTAATTTTTTATTATTATATATTAAAAATCATAAAATATTGTTAACTTATATATACTTTTTTATTTAGTTTATCATAGATTATGAAAACTTATGATGTTTTATCTGATATTTGCTATGATCTTTTATGACGTTTTTTTGGCAGTGTATTAGTAACTATGTTAAGGTCGCAGAAACGGACCTGGTGGGGCAGTCTAATAGCTTATTCCTTTGGTAAAAATAAAAATTGAGTGCATCACTGGTGCACAGCCAGTTGTGCACTCACACTCGTCCAGTGCTGCCAAAAAGCGCACCGGTGCAGTTTAAATGGAACATACATTTTTTCCTATGCCAGGCCACGGATGTAAAGATCCGTCGCCAGAGTCTATATTAGGTGAATGCATAATACATAAGACCTTCGACGTATAGGTAGCATAAACAGACCCTTAATGTGAATAATAAACTATATTGCATATCTTTTCATGCAGACACAGAAGAGGGGTTGCCTTATTGTTACTCGTTCTGTTTTTTATTTTATAGTAGTTTTATATAGTAGACCTATAGTATTCCTACCCACCTTCTTGTACTTGTACTTCTGTATCACATTTTCAATGGCGGAAAAAAGTTTTTGGTACGACACCGGCTCTCAGACCCGGTGCACAAAATCTTGCACTTAGTACAAAACTGAAATTGTCAGTTGTCCAATTGAACAATAAAACTGAGAAAGTGCACCCCAATGGAACAGGTGCACCGAATGAGTTGGGTACTACTTTTACCAAAGGAATGCGCTATAACAAATAGCAAATTTTTGTGAGCTTACTATAGTTACTATTGTTCTTTTCTTTTAATTGCATCAATCTGAGATAGGTCAAGCTTACCAGAAAATGCTCCCCCTGAACCCCTCTGCCCATAAAACATAACTTTCTCCTTAAAATAGTTAAGCTGATCACACACAAACTTGCATAGTGCATAGCATGCTGCATGAAAAGTTCAACCTTATGGAAATATATCTATGTATATGCAATATCGCGGCTCCAAATCCGTCTCTGGTTGGTCGAACTGTTATGCTATGTGTTATGCAAGTTTGTGTGTGATCAGCTTTATCGTTTACAGATATACGGGGTGGAAAGGTGAACAACTCCCAAACAACAAAATAGCCGACGAGGTAAAAATTTTTTGTCTAATTTTAACAGATTAAACATTTTCAAAAAAAATAATTGTTTTTTTTTTAATTTATTAAGATTTATTTCTTAAAAATGATGCGTCATTACTACACAGTAAAAATACTCATGTATGATCTTAATCAAATAATAAATTTAAACAAATCATTACTTATTAAACTTAACTTAACTTACTTACTTAAATAAATGGAACAGGATGCAGACAGACCAGGGACCAGTGTTGCCAGGAACTTTGAAAATAAGGATTGGAAGCAAAGTCTTTAAATTACAGGATTACTGAGAAAATTACCGGATTTACTATTGAATTACACAAAAAAAGTTAAGATAAAAGAAGGCTATATACTTTTTATCAATTTTCTCGTTTCTACCAAAGAAAAGGATATTGGTTGCTTGTACTACGAATTGATTTTAGGCGGTTTTAGGGCCGGTTTCTCAATTGAGAGTTAGGGTGACGTCCGTGTTAAATAAGTACCAAAATACTGTATCTGATAATATTTTTACACAAAACATATTGATTTTGGTTTGGATCTCAACAATCTAAACAAAAAAGCAAAACTTTTACAAAATAGCATTTAGTCCGAGGGTTACCCTAACTCACGGGTCAGCCGCCATTGGGACAAAAATGTAATATAGTCAAACACAAAAGTTTTAATTTTAATTTATTGCCTATTTTTCGAAATTATGGTAAATTAGGGGGTTGGTCACGGGTCATTACCGAGGATGGGATTTATGACAAAAAATTATGGTAGAATCCGGTAATGGATGGTACTCCTGGCAACACTGCCAGGGACTTCGTGAAGGGCCCGGGGATGTAGCCCGTAGAAATATAATGGGTTAAGAATGGGCAAAGACGACTGCGCATCCTAAAATCGGAGGACCCCATGGGGCCATCCATTTTGAATCACAGCACAGATCGGGCGACTAGAAGTTGCCGCATCCGCAACCAACCAATGTCATTTTCTTTGATTTTGACAGAGGACGGATTGTTGTCTGTCGTTTAGTGTTTGTTTTCATATTTTTCTCTTCGATTTTTAAGTAAGCAGTTAGTGGATATTTACTTCGATTTAAAAGTAAGTATAGTGGTGTAGCCAAAAGTATCCTTCGTAGTCACAGTGTTTCTTCTAATTTTAGTGTATTTTAGAAAGTTAAAAAGTAATAGCTGTTTAAAATGGGAGTGCCCATAGAGTGATTTTGCTTTGTATTTGCAATAAAACAAAGATTGCATGCAAGTTCTTTATTTCTATCTCACTTCACTGGTGCTGCTAAAGCAAGCTAGATGAGAAGAGACGACTTGCAATAAAACAAGAATTGCATGCAAGTCATCTTTTCTCATCTCACTTTATAGTAGTACCAGTAAAGTGACATGAAAAGACAAGACTCACATGTAATTCTTGTTTAATTACTCTATGTCAAACAGGCCTTATTATGACTATTACTTGCAAAAACAAAAATGTGCTTTTGCTATTGGTCTGAATCTGAAATGATGTTGTCTTTCAATTGTTTTGGCTTATTTTTTTTGAATTTTTGTCTGTTCTTGTTGTTTGAAGAGTCCAGGCATTCATATTTAGTGTTAGCGGTTTCATAACCGAGAGATGGTCCATTTTTGTCATAATTATTATAATTATGTATTGTTACTTTAGTGTAAGTTTTCATTTGGCAAAATAAAATATTTGATTTGATTTATATCAGGGGCATTCATATGAGGCTGACAAAGATGGAGATTCACAGTGAGTTACAAAAAACTGACAGATGTTATTGCAAATAGGTAGTACGACAAGTATGAACAGTGGTTATTTCTTAGGACTAAAATTAGAACAAATACTATTCCAATTATGAACTACTTATACTTTATATTAATCCTGCTTGATAAACAATGTTCAACAGAATGGATAAAAACGAGCAATTGACTATAATCAGATCAAATTAAAAAATTTATATATAAATACCCTAGTAGGTGGCTCCATAAAAAACTTTTTATAAAAAATCAAAAATGGCAGAAAATCATATACTTACTCAATAATTACCTTATTTTTAAGCTGGAAAGTTTCTGTTTTTTTTTTATTTGAAATTTTTTTAATTATTTATAAACACATAGCTACAAGTTGGTTAATGTAAAATGTTCAGTAATGAGATTGAGTGATTGAGATGCTACACTAGGCGTTATGTGACCCCATGCAAGTTTATGTGAAACAGCCTTAACTTCTCTTTTTTTTTAATTTGAAAAATACATTTTTGCAACTCATACCTCTTATATATATTGAGTTTTTGTTATTTATAAGGATATTTATTCACTTTTAAGATCCCAAAATGAATGAAACAACAACCCAACATCGCTTCAATTCAAATATGCTCTTAGACGATTACTGCTGCATACAAGAGTAGCTGGTGAGGGAGGAAACTGCAGGGTGATTGATTCAACTTCATATTGTCAGTTCCCAGCAAATCTGGCAAGTCCGAAAAGGCTGTTGATATTTCTCTTGTGAGGAAATAAGGACTTAAAATGACTACTTTTTGGAAACTCCACCTCTGGAACCCAATCACTCATTCATTCTAATTAAAAATATTGTTGCCTGTTATGTTAGAATAAGGTTTTTTAATTTAAGCAAAAAAATTCACTGCCATGTACAGTGCAAGGTAAAAATATAAGAAACAAATTGAATAAGTTGATATTATTCAATCATCAGTAATTGTGACTGTCACATTGAATAAATCATTTTACTTTGAATTTTGTCATTTCTCCATCCATAGTGTATGTATTGAAACCCCATTTTTTCAATATTTTTTCAAAACAAAGGTGTTGTAGCATAGTGTCAAAAAATGTTGTATTGTAAATAAATGTATCTGTTCTAATGCAGTTTTTCATATTTCTACCTCCCCCCCCCCTTTGAACTCCTAAGCCATCACATACTTTAAATTTGTCAAGTCATCAATTTGTCATATATACAGCTGGTTTAAAAAAAATAGGACATGTCATGATTTTACTTTGAGATTTAACAGCACAAACATCAATGTTGTCCTTTTTTTTCAACCGGCTATACATATGACAACATATCAAATATTTTTTTAAATGATTGATTATGATTTGGGTGTTAACACTCCAATCCTATACAAATATTAAAGAATTGGAGAAAATGCTGAAACACATCAATTTTGTTTGTAAGCGGGAGATTTTTTGGCTATATCTCAAAAACTAATTGATAGATTCTCAAAATTTTTACACGATTGTCAAGACATTCAGGAGACCTTCACAATGTATCACTCGACCCACTTTCCCTATTCAAAATATAAGTTTACCCCTGGAAGGGGATGCATGCTATAAAAATTTCAAGATAGGTAGCCAAAAAGTGTCTTGTTTACAAACAACATTGATGTGTTTCTTCCAATTCTGAACAATTTTTGAAAAAATCCAGGTGAACTCTTTTAAATGGGCAACCCTGTATGTATATATATACAGGGTGTCCTAAAAATCCGAGTCCACCCTAATATCTCCAGAACCAAAAGAGACAGAAAAGTAAAATTTCACACAATTAGATGGTTTACAAAAAAGTATCTTTTTGGATGCTAATTGTGCTGCCCTTCATTAAGTGGTGAAGCTAGAGCGGAGACAATACTTTTTATAATTGATATACCCTGCATATTTTCGAAAGTTTGAATAGAGCTTTTTATTCTGTTTCCAAAAATGCCTAATATGTTACCTTTTCCTCTAACGGTTTTTAAATAAAATCACAAAAACTTTTAAATAAGAGCAATGATTTAGAGAAAGACACCCCGAATATCTGTTTTCTTGTTTAACTCATTGGTCTTATGGAAATGATTTTCCCATTTTATTTAAAAACCATTAGAGAAAAAAGTAACATATTAGGTTGTTAATGAAAGGTAAGACGACGTGAAATTTTACTTCTCTGCCTCTTTTGGTTTTGGAGACATTAGGGTGGACTCGAACTCTTGGGACATCCTGTATGTCCAAACAATATTGCATTTAATTGACTTGCAAAACTAAAGATAAAAACATGATACAATAAGGTTTTGATTGACAAGTTTGTAACTAAATAACTCTGTTTGACATCTTTGCATCTAACAAAGGATTAACCGAGGAGTTAACTACAAAAAAAGTAAAAATTAAGAGTATTTGTCTTGCTTGCAGCAATAATAATGGTAACCATAATTCTTATTTTATATACATTCCCAATTACTTTTTATGTTTAAACCACTTACAAAGAATTTAATTTTGAATTGAAATAATATATTAAAAAATACTCATTTACAAAAATAGCTAGATTATAAAATAATTTTACACAATGAGGTAAGGGTGAATTAATGATTTCATGTAAGCACTTTTTCCTTAATAAACTAATTTTCACTGAACATTCTCCATAAGGTATTAAATATACTCTGCATCAGTCATTTGTTTAAACATTCCAGTCCCACTTTTGCTTCTCAATTTTGAAAAGAAATTCATGGAAGCTTTGGCTTGAAAGATATATCTAGCTAAAAGCCTATGTTGAACTAGCTTAAGGCACTTTTGTTCTCTATAAAATCTGCCTTAACGATAAGTAAACTCTTTTGAAGGTCTTTTGACACTTTTTGTCCAAATCTAGAAGGAACTTTAATTTAGTCTCAAACTAACAAACAGTTAGCATATAACAACGTTTGTTTAAAATAATTAAATTATCTGCCTTTGTTTATTTTTATTTTTTTGATTTTTTTTGTTTTTTTTTAATTTTTTTTCACTAAAACAAACCAAACCAACACAGACCAACCCAACCTAATCCAAACCAACCCAAAACAATTAAAAAAACACTTTACAACCCCCCCCTGGGCACCCTTTTTTCTCGTTAAAAAAAAAAAAAAAAAATCGGGCGCAGGCGGATTTGGGGTCCTAGGGACCCTAGAAGGTGCCCCCATAAAGAATTTTTCAAAAAAAATCAAAAATGGCAGAAAACCGTATACTGCATAATTACCGCTGATTTTACCATATGTTTACACGCAGATTTTGAACCAGCTCAAAACATTTTTCTTTTGTTGAACATGGATATAATTTATCAAATTTCATTTTTAATTAATTTCTCAGCAAATATCCTAATATATTAATGCGCAATTTTACAACTCACAGTTAAACGTCAAACCTCAGTTTAAACCACAGATGTCGACTTTTTTACGTTTTATAGGTGCAGTTTACCAACAAACTTCGGTTTAACCGTTACCGGCGGTCTGGGTGTTTGTTAAACTTCAGTTTAATAGTTACCGAAGGATTCTAACCTCAAAAAAGTTATTAAAAATTTGTTTTTGGTAAAAAGACTGTAAGTATTTAGTGAAATCGCTATGATCAATGACTTAAAATTTATTTTTGATCAACTGGATGAAGAATGATGAAATTATTGACATTGTCGAAGCACGAAGACCAAATATTATTTGTCCTAGAACAAATCTTTTGGAGGAGTCTGACGATATGTAGATTTTTGACCAGCAAGTTTTATTGTCACATCGAGCTCACACGTATATATATATATATATATATATATATATATATATATATACTGTATATCTTTTTGACAAATCTGAACATTTTTGTTGTGTCGTCTAGCTGTATGTCTGTCTGTAACCAACGCTGATATCTCAAAAACTACTTAACTGATTTTTATCAAGTTTGGCTCTAGTTGGTGCTATTTTGGTTAAAATAATCAAACCTATATATATATAACTCCGACTTATAAAATTGGGCAACTTGTTTACCGATGGATTAATCCAAAGATTAAACTGAAGTTTAAACTATGGTTTAATCTGGAGTTTTACCTTTGGTTGTAAAATTAGCCCTAAATCAGCAAGGCAGCGAATACTTTTAAATTGATGCACTGACACTTATCTTTGCAATACAAGTTCGATTTAAATTTGAAATGTAAACGCAAACCGTATGTCAAGCTAAACCAACCATTTATTTAACTCTGCTGTGATTCAAAATGGATTCCCCCCTTATTTGCCATTTCGCGCAGATTCTGGCCCATTCTTAACCCATTATATTTCTATGATGTAGCCAGACAAAAATGGCTTCTGGGGTGATCACGAAAGGCGCGTTTCTGCGAGCTTAACATAGTTACTAATATTCTCTTTTTCTAAATGCATTAGTCTGAGAGAGACCCAGCATACCAGGAACACTCCGCCTGTACACCCTTCGACCCCGCTGTCTAACTACCTTTTTGAGTTATCTCCTGACAGATATGCGGGGTCGAAGGGTGTAAAGGCGGGTATTTTTTGTGATGGTGTAGTATGCTAAATCTCTCTTAGACGAATGCATTTAGAAAGGGAAAATAATAGTAACTATGTTAAGCTCGCAGAAACGCGCATGAAGGGACGCTGGTCTGCTGACATCATAACAGGTCACAACCACCTCAAAACCATTGAATTAGTCTGGTTTATAATTCAATGGTCAAAACCGACTAATAGCGGTTCCATTGGTAAAACTGGTGCGCCACCAGTGCACAACTGAGTCGGTGCTGCTGTTCCATTGGAATGCACTTTTTCAGGTTTCATGTTCCATTGGAAAACTGATAATCTCAGTTTTGCACTAAGTGCAACTTTTTCCGCACCGGCTCTGAGGGCTCGTGGCGCACCGAAAACTTTTTCCCGCCTTTATATTTTAAATCAAAAACCTCAAAAAGAGTTTTTCAATGGTCCTAATAAGCTACTTTTATATACATTGACTTAAGTGTTTGAATGAAACAAGTGTTCTGGTTTGGGTGCAGTGTTTTTCATGTTCCATTCAATCTGCACTCAGACTGCATTGACGCAATTTTTTGACAGCACCAAGCCAGTGTTAGTGCACTACGAGTAGCTCACCAATTTTACCAATGGAAATCCCTATAAGGATGCACATGACCCGGATCGCGGTGGAAAATGACTCGACCTACCGGGCCTGCAGGCGGGCAGAAGAGACATTTCGACATGTTATAATGAACTGCGAGGCATACCAGAGAACGAGATACCAGGTATTCGGTTCCACGACCCTGGATGAGAAGGACCTGAACACGCTCAAATGGGATAAAATACTGGACTTTGCAAAAAGAACAGTAAAACCAGAAGAGAAGACTGCCAGACCAGTGGTGCAGGCGGCGGATTAGGGACAGGCTCGGGGTACCCACCTGGAACTAACACTGATGCACTTAGATGCGTGTAGCTGCGTGTGTTGATAATGCCAAATGATATTTATAAACATTTGATTTTAATTATAAAACCACACAACTACGAACGAGACAAAAAAACTCATAAATGACACAATTACTTATTATAAAATACGCAAAATTAGATCTGCTAAGAACTAAATAGGCGGCTCTCCTTACGCAGAGTTAAGCAACGCGATTGACGGAACTGCATAAACTCAACCAATCGCAATCCGCAAATGCATGAGCGGTGTCTCATTGCCCCTCACCCGTGCACGGTAAACTGTAAAAATAGCTACAGACGAGCAGCGTATTGCAACTGTGAAATACCGGACTTTACTGGACAACGTGAAAAAATACCGGACAATACCGGACGTATTTTTTAAACTGGACAATTCATCAAAATACCGGACTGTCCGGTCAAATACCGTACGGTTGGTCACCTTATCGAAGGGTGTACAGGGTGTCCCATTTTCGATGGGTCCTTATGGAAAACTCCGTTAATATTAAAGATGTTGGGAATTTGGAACCTTTGGTTGCAGTATAACAAAGTTATGATTGATTTCCACAAACCAAAACTACACTTTTTTGCACTCGACGCCCATTTCGCTAACAACGTTAGCATCATTAGGAGACGATAAACAATAAACTAAATTCTATCTTATATACTATCTTCTAGTGGGCGGCGATAAGACTAATAATTTGTGATTGGTCACGCTTTATAATCCTATCTCCCCTCAACTAAAGAATAAAGTGTACTAAACGGAATGGGGCCTCTATCTTTATTTAAACTATTTCTGGATTTAATGATTTCCATACTTTCATATGCATTCAAAAGTCTTTTGTTTGGTACACTTTTTAGAAGTTTTAGGTTATCTAATGTGAATCTATGATTGTTTTCAAAAGCATGTTCGGGCACACTTGACTTTTCTGTTCTTCCATATTTAAAGTGTGCTAAGTGTTCTTTGAATCGTGTTTGAATAGAGCGTCTCTCTCTCACAATCCATGCAACTAATTTCGTAAATTCCACTTTTTTCTAGAACTGTAGTTTTGTCCTTGGGATTTCCTAGTAAACTTCTTATTGTGTTTCCGGATTGATATACTAATATATGTTGTTATTAAATACTTTTTGTAATCCTTTCGTGTAATTAGGATTATAAGGAATTGATAAAAATTTAGAGTCGCAGGTATCTTTTTGTCTGAAAAAAGTGGAATTCCGAAAGGTCTTTTGAAAAAAATTTCTATTTATCAGCTTATTTATTAAGCCTTCGTCGTAACATTTTTCTCCAGCTATATTCCTAATCCTATTCTTTTCTGCTCTAAATCTACTAATCTATATGTTAAAAAGTGCAAACTTGCAAGCTTATGTTGTAAACAATGAAAAGAGTCATTTGGAATATACCTGTTGGTGGCCGTCCCTTTTCTGTATAGGTCAAATTCTAATTTATTTTAATTTCTTATAACTAAAGTGTCTAGAAATGGCAATGTACCGTTGTTCTCTGTTTCATAAGTAGATTTAATTGTGGGAAAGAACCCCGCACGAAATACATTGAAAAATTATTTCGGTGAAATTTGACGAAATTTTAGTATGTTAGAGTGCGTTATGAGATCCATATTCGTCAATCACTTATTTTATTTCGGTCAGGAAATGCCTTTTTGAGCGTACCCAATATACCCCGAAACGACGCTTTTTTAAACTTTGACCGTCGATATCTCTGGAACTAGTCATAGAAATTAATTTTTATTTACCCATTTTTCTGATCTCATAACGCACTATAACATACTAAAATTATGTCAAATTTCACCGAAATAATTTTTCAATGTATTTCGTGCGGGGTTCTTTGATATTTATTTTTTCAATAAAATTTTCAACACTAGTTACTTTAGTGTTAAATACTGCAAACACATCGTCTACATAGCTGAACCATACGGAAAAAAAAATTTCTACAAATGAGTATTTCAGTATGCTCAAAACTGCATCATTGAAATGAAAATCTAGAATTTTATTTTAAACAGATTATTTTAAAATAAACATATTGTTATATTTAAATACAAAATTTAATATTCTCAAATGTTTTCTTTAATCCAAGTAAAAACTATCAGTTTAAAAATTTTATAATTTTTGATTTGAAGCCTAAGATCTTCATTTGGAAATTTACCGAAAACATTAAATTAAAATGGCACTAAGTTTATTATGAAACTCCGTTTATTTTCATTTTAACAGCATATCTTTAAATTAGGCAAAAAAGTATTTTTTATTTTAAAACATTGCAAATTTTGACATGAGACTATTGTAATTTTAATATTAACATAAATTTTGTTCTTTAGGTTCAAAATAAGTATTTAAAATACTAAAATTAAGTATAACCTTCAGATGCCTAATTGAAGAAAATTCTTGTCGTTTTATTCTTAAAATGAACATCTCAAACGCTCGGGGATTCTCGGTTCCGAGGTAGGACGTAAGAGCCTGTCAGTCTTTTATTGTATGTGCATTGCATACAGTTGAATTTCTAGGAAAAGCTCGTCAAAAATCAGAAATTCGGAATTGAAAATTATTGGGAACACCAATTCTAATTTTATTATATAGTTACCTAGGTATAATAAATCACCACCCTTTTATTAATATTCTCGTCCTTCTTAAAAATATTTTAGTTTAAAGTTGACCTTTGATGATAATTTTGTGTGTTAAATATTTCGTGAATTGAACGTTTCGTTTTCCGCAACTTATTGAGAAAATTTCAAGATATCGTCATGGAGTCTATTGCTGCTGGTGGTAAGTAGAATCTCAAAAATTTTGTTGAATTGAAATATCCACAGAACTTTTTTAATTTTGATTTTTTAAAACTTTATAATGTAGTAAAAAAAAAATAGGAATTTTTCGTCCTTTTCTAGACATAAAGTACATTTACCCGCATTACCCCATTTTTTAAATATGTATTTTTGGCAAGACCGCAAATTACGGGGAAATGTACTTTATGGCTAGAAAAGGAAAAAAAAACCTATTTTTATTTTTTATGAGACTATATAGTTTAAAAAAATTAAAATTAAAGTTCTGTGGATATTTCAATTCAATATAGTAGTTTTTCTATACCTTCATCAAAAACCTGATTTTAATAACTGTCTGCAAATAACTAAAGCATGGCCTTTTTGGTTACTGATGCAAAAAGAAACTTTTGGTCATGGGTGCAAAAAAATATTTCTGTCCGTTTTTTACCCAAAATTAACGAGAAATAGAGGAAACTAAGCCATCTCCACCAGTTTTCATTAAGTATTTACGAAAAAATTATTTAAAAATATCGTCAAAATATCAAACATTCAAAGATTAAAATGTAGCAAGAATAAAAGGCATATCGCTATGGCAACCATTGTTATTTCATTTACCAGCCGCCTTGATTTATAGTTTAAAGATGGTGTGTTGATAGAAGTGCTCTTCTCTCGAAAGGTATTAAAAAAAATAGTGTTAACAACTCGCCGCTAAACTGTGCTTTTTTAGTTTAAATAAGCAGCGAAATATTTAAAAACACGAGTAAAAAAAAGCACAGTTTAGTCGCGAGTTGTTAATACTATTTTTTTAATTCCTTTATCACAAAATCCAAAAAAAAACAGGAAAATACTTTTAAAAATCTCGAACGAAGAGCACTTCTCGCAACACAGCATCTTTACACTATAAATCAATGCAGCTGGTAAATGAAATAACAATGATTTCCGTAGCGATTTGCCTTTTTACTAGGTGACGTTCATTGTTGCGACATTTTAATCTTTGATAGTTTAATATTTTGACGATGTTTTTAAATAATTTTTTCGTAAAGACGTGGTGAAAGAATAATCAGATTATTTCAATATTACTATTTTCAGCTATCTCTCTTTAATTTTGGGTAAAAAACGGACAGAAATATTTTTTTGCACCCGTGATCAAAAATAGTAGTTTTAACAACTAGTGGCTAAAATAGTGCCTTTTTTACAAGCGTTGGTTTAAATAACGAACGCAGCAAGGTATTTAAATAAACTCTCCTTGAAATAATCCAACCTTTAGTTCCTGCGGTAATTTGCGGTCTTTCCGGTATTTCTCTTTAATTTTGGGTAAAAAATGGACAGAAATCTTTTTTTGCACCCGTGATAAAAAAAGTCTTTTTGCATCGGTAAGCAAAAAGCCATGCTTTAGTTATCTGCAGACAGTTACTAAAATCATGTTTTTCATGAAGGTATAAAAAAAATTTTAAGATTCTACTTGCCACTAGGCTCCATGACGATATCTTCAAATTTTCCCGATAACTTGCGGATAACGGAACCCTCAATTCAGGAAATATTTAACACATTTTATTATCACTTATAAAAGTCTCATCAAAGGTCAACTTTAAGCTAAAATATTTTTAAGATGAACGAGAATATTAAAAAAGAGTGGTGGTTTTAACTAGGGAATAAAATTATAAAATTGGTTTTTCCAATAATTTTGAATTCGGAATTTCTGATTTTTGACCAGCTTTTCTTCGAAATTCGCCTGTGTGCGGCGCGGCGGTTAGTGTAGTTAGTTAGATATACTATGTTTTAATCTGTGTATTTTTTAGTTGATTCTTAGTTTATAAGTTAAAGTAAAACTTTCGTATTGATGATATGAAATTTAAAATTAAAGTTTTTTGAAAGCGAAAGATTCGCTTTATGTCAAAACTGATAATTCTTTGAAATTAAGGAGGAGGACAGTTTTGAAAAATTGAGAAGTTTGCTAAATAGCCTTATTCTCTTAACGTATCCGTTATTAAAATCGGTTAAGAAGTAAGAAAGTTCTAGAATGTTACGTTTGATGCTTTTTGTGTGGTCAAGACTGTCTCGCTATAAGTTATTTTCTTTTTGACGGGATGCAGTTTTGTCAAGAATGATCAGGATATAAAGATTTTAAGCCTTTTGGCAAGCTAAAATTCAAGACGTCGAATAGAAGATGACTTATAATGGGACAGTCTTAACACACAAGGAGCATCGTAACACTAGAGAACTTGCTTATTTCTTAACCGATTTAAATAAAGGAAACGTGTTTATACGTTAAAAGAATAAGGCTATTTAGCTAACACCTTATTTTTTTTTACAGTGGCTCAAACATTTTTTTTTCAGGAAGGGTTAAAATAAATTTCAGTTTTGACATCGAGGGTATATAGTTTAAAGTTTCTCTTTTTAAAAATAATTTAAATTTTCGATACTTAACCAATATATAAAGTTAGGACTTTTTTTGGAATACCTTAATTGCCTTATAATATATATTAAGGATGTTATATAAAAAAAAACCTTGCACACGTTGATTCTGCTTTGGATTAGCTAACTAAAAAACACCAAAAACTATTTGTAAAAATGGAAAAAAACCTTTTTTAAACGGTCGCTTAAAGGGTCAAACGCAAGATTTGATATTTTTAGGTAGATATCACCTTGTTGAAAGTTTCATGTTTGAAATTAAAATAATTTTAATAAGCCTTGGGTCTTGCCCTAAAACAATTTTCAAAAATATCCCGCTCCCAAACACAATTGACGTGTCCTTGAGTTTTACCGCAGTTTCTTTCTAAATAAGATTTCGTATTCTTTACTATATTTGTTTCTTTTCTAAAACGTAAGAAGTTATTGTAAAAAATGGAAGTAGACAATATATTTTGTACTTTTTATATACCTGTATATTTTTTTTGACTTCAGTAATTATTATTAAATCCCACAGATAAAACACTTTGGAATCCTCAATGGGAGTTACCATTCAGGAATATGGATGATAACAGGTTAGTGAAGCTGCCCCCCACTCAAAATTAAAAAAAAATATTGGACTTATTTGCGCATCTTTTGCACAGTATCGCGCAACCACTTTTACCTTTTGCAACCATCTAAACGTATATTCTTTAAAGTCATGCGGAAAACACCCCACCGACAAAAAAATACCCACATTTTCCATACGGTTGCTGCGCAAAACATAAAAGTGTTTGCGCAAAAGGTGCGCAAATAAGTCCATTTTTTTTAAAGTGGGAAGGCAGCTTAACTGACTTGATGTTAACTCCCTTTAACGATACAGTGCTTTTTCTATATTTTAAAATAAGAATATGAATATTTTAAAAATAAGTATATAAAGGTCTATATCTTAAATATGGAAATAACAATATCTTCCATCTTCACCTTATTCCTAAAATAATATTTTTAATGTGAAATATTATTTTAGGAATAAGGTGAAGATGTATACCTAAAATAAAATTATGTATTTTTAAACCGAAGAAGGTAATTTGAGAATTTCATATTCTTAGTTCAAAAAAATATCGTCTCGCGTATATATGATGCTAACATAGGCTTAGATCTAGTTTTATTGCTTTATATTGAGTATTTCTTTTTTTCCGTGAATACTCTGGGGAAATACTCAAATTCTTTACTTATATCTGATTCAAATTTGCTCATAAAGAGGTTTGCAATAAAAGGTGATAAACTATTACTCATTGTGGTTCCTTCTAATTGTTGATAGTAGTTATTTTTATATTAAAAGTAATTTTGATTCATGCAGAGTTCTGTTAAAGATAGGTATCCTAAAGTCTGTTCAAAGAACACTTAGCACACTTAAAATACAGAAGAACAGAAAAGTCAAGTGTGGCCGAGCATGCTTTTGAAAACAATCATAGATTCACATTAGATAACCTAAAACTTCTAAAAAGTGTACCAAACAAAAGACTTTTGAATGCATATGAAAGTATGGAAATCATTAAATCCAGAAATAGTTTAAATAAAGATAGAGTCCCCATTCCGTTTAGTACACTTTATTCTTTAGTTGAGGGGAGATAGGATTATAAAGCGTGACCAATCACAAATTATTAGTCTTATCGCCGCCCACTAAAAGATAGTGATGATGCTAACGTTGTTAGCGAAACGTGCGTCGAGTGCAAAAAAGTGTAGTTTTGGTTTGTGGAAAACAATCATAACTTTGCTAATATTAAAGATGTCAAGATGCCGTTTTTACATTACTGCCCTACTTTTTCGAGACTTGAAAAACGATGTTATCAGATTTTGGATGGCTCTTGTAGTTTCTGAGCTACGGTGGCGAAATCGAAAATTTGGCAATTTTAATAATTTTCCATATCTTCCTTAATATGCAAAATATTTTAATTCTGTGAAAACTTTTTTATTGCGACTTTTGAACGGAAACAAAATGGCGCACTCAAAATTTTAATTCAACGTTTCGTTTTTAACTGACCATTATCAGGACCGAAAACTTAAATTCGGACATACATTTTTTTTGCGTAATATTGTATAATTTTTAGTGCTTTTTTTAACTGGTTTAACTTACATTTTAATTTTACGACGTTTCGACACCAAACACCAGTGCTATATTTTGAATTTTAGTATTAGGGACGGCCCTAGAAAATCGAATCTGTTTTTTATTTGAAAGTTATTGTTTTGGATGCTTTAAACTCCATGTAATAATCCAACTACCCACCACGGAGATATTTGTTTGTTTAGTTTTATTAATAAAAAGTACCTATACAATAATTTAGATATGAAGAAACCATATAACTATGAGATAATGGACACTTAAAGTAAATATTTCAACGCATCCGTATCGGTATACGTAATGCGTTCGAAACAAAGTCAACATCAGAATCTCGTTACGTACGGAAGGATGTACGTATCGTTAGGGACCCACGAACGTACGCAACGATTTCAATCCCAAGTCAAAAATGTAGCGTATTTTGACTTTGTTTCGAACGCGTTACTTATACCGATACGGATGCGTTGAAATATTTACTTTAAGTGTCTAGTATAATGGCCCACCCCTTGCTTTTCCCGAGAAAAATGCGTACCGATAATAACTCTCCCAATCGAGTTGGCCTGAAAAAACCCCATAGACGAGGAGTGTAATGGGCAGGCGCGTCGATTGCGTCAGAAGTGAAGCAACTGAAAACCATCTGACAGCAAAAATGTAGGTTTATGTTTAATTTTTTTTTAGTTTTGGAAAATCTATTAAAAGAGTGGACACTACCGTAAAAAAATTGAAAAAGTGTTGTTTAGTTTTTCTTGCGTAATAATAACGCACCAAATCACAGAAAGTACCGCCCAAAAAACTCCACAATAACATAAACAAAATGACAAAACCATACTTTGTCCAGTTTTCTCAGGAAGTGGGTTTAGCATGGGGCATGTCCTCGTGTAACGGGTTTACCTTGTGGATTGAAACCATCGAGTAAGGTTAAACTTGCGGTTGGAGATGTTTTATCCATAATATAATAAATAAATTGAATTAAATAAAATCAAAGTTTTCGAACAGATGATGTCGTTGTCACTGTCACTCAAATTAATGCCTTGTCATTAAATTATCGTAAAGTCACTACGACACCAGGCATGAATTTGTTGGTGACCCAAACAGTTTCAAAGCCAACCGCGATTTTGAATTTTCTTCTTTGTTTTTCAAAGTTATTTTCGTTACACATTTTGCGGCACTTGGGCCGTTATAGTATCTCATAGTTTTATGGAAGAAACAAAGAGAAACAAACTCAAACCGCTTACATAAAACTAACAACATAATTTAATTCAAATGTTCAAATTGTTGTTCGTTGACGTCTTCCAATTTTCCTAAGGGCATTTATTATTGGCATTCTTCTTGCTCTTAGGAAAATTCAAAGAAAATGTAAGATGTTCATTGACGTCAACGGATAACAATTTGATCATTTAAATTAAATTAAGTTGTTAGTCTTATGTAAGCAGGTTAAGTTTGTTTCTGTTTGTTTCTTCATATTTAAATTATTGTATAGGTATTTTTTAGTAAGAAAATCAAACAATATCTCCGTGGTGGGTACTTAGATTTTCATAGAGTTTAAAGCATCCAAAACAATAAGTTAAAAAAAAACAGATTCGATTTTCCACGGCCGTCTCTATCACTAAATCTCAAAATATAGCACGATGGTTTTTGGGGTCGAAACGTCGCAAAATTAAAATATAAGTTAAACCAGTTAAAAAAGCATTAAAATCTTTACAAAATTATGCAAAAAAATTTGTAGGTCCGTATTTAAGTTTTCTGTCCTGATGATGGTCAGTTAAAAATGAAACGTTGCATTAAAATTTTGAGTCCGCCATTTTCTTTCCGTTAAAAAGTTGCACTAAAAAAGTTTTTACAGAGTCAGAATATCTTGCATATTAAGAAAGATTTTGCAAATTATTAAAAGTGCCAAATTTTCGATTTCCCCCCGTAGCTCAGAAACTACAAGGGCCATCCAAAATCTGATAGCACCATTTTTCAAGTCTCGAAAAGGCATCTTGATATCTTCAATATTAACGGAATTTTCCTTAAGGACCCATCGAAAATAGGATACCCTGTACAGGCGGATCTGACAGACCATTTTCCTGGCCTCAACCAAATGTATTTAGAAAAAGAGAACAATAGTAACCATAGTAAGCTCACAAAAATTTCCTAAAAATAGGGTGGAACGCTTAAAATTTTGACAACTATTTGGTAAGATTAAGGTAAAACGCAGTATGAAGCGGAGTAGGCCATCCCTTCTATTTCTATAAGTAGGGCGAGTTAGCTAGAAGGCAGTCTAATTCGATTCCATACCGTCCCTCGGAGAGGACGTTAAGAGGACGATCCCGTGTTATCCATAGATTGATAGTGGAGCACGTTTAAGATCCCTAGCTTCGACAAAGGGATTTAGGCTAAATTAAAACCTCCTAGGAAAATAAAACTGCCTTTCTAGGGGGTGCTCATTAGACCGGTCTAGTGAGTGGGGCAGGGGGGGAAACCCGGGGTAAATAAGTGTAAAAGTTATCTTAGGTCCTACCCCTCCATTCACGCTGGTAACCAGGCCGGACGGGATCGGATATCACGTAGAGGCGGACCTAGTTACACAATCTCTAAGTCGGTAGACTAGGAAAGTAAAAGAGAGGTAATTAAAAATAAGAGAGAAAGAGAGAGAGAGAGAACTTTGACAGCCGCTGTGGTAGTGTTTAACAGCCACTACTACTACCACGCATCGATTTTACCATAGTTTTTGGAAAACATTAAAAACTGTCACGTGTAAAAAGATTTAGAGATGAGAAAAAACCAAAAATTGGGCTTAATTTTACAAAATAAGTGTTTTATATGTTGGAACCTGGTAATATTTTATTATTTTTAAAATTAATTGCAGGAAAATTCTCTAAAATTAACCAGAAAAATAACCACATCCAGAACGAAATGGATTCGTCACTTACGGCAGTGGTAGTGGTTAATTACCACTTCAGAAAGACGTTTAGCTATTGCGCAGACACAGTAATTACCATAAACATTACGAAGTGTCAAATATGTATATATGTATATATATATATATATATAATGAAAAATCGCTTTGTTTAAGCTGATCACATACAAAATTGCATAGCATGGCTGCATAAAAAGTTCAACCTTATGGAAATATATTTATATTATGCAATATAGCGGCTCCAAATCCATCTCTGATTGGTCGAACTGTTATGCTATGTGTTATGCAAGTTTGTGTGTGATCAGCCTTACCATGTAGGCCATGCTTTACCCAGAGAAATGGGAAAAATATAGAATAAACGTCAACCTGCGCGAACGGGCGAATTTGAACGGCAGCCATTTTTATCACTTGTCAACATCAGCTG
Organism: Oxystoma pomonae; assembly: GCA_963921995.1. Classification (NCBI taxonomy): domain Eukaryota; kingdom Metazoa; phylum Arthropoda; class Insecta; order Coleoptera; family Brentidae; genus Oxystoma; species Oxystoma pomonae. The sequence continues at coordinate 65,016,731 of OY998167.1, forward strand.
CTTGAAAGCTAGGTTATGTTACGTTATTTACATTTTGTTTCTTTTGTCTTTATTTAAATTTTTTCTAAATATTATCTAAACTTCGCGTGTTTGCCTGTTCACTGGTCTTGTAGAACACATGTCTGCCGGCCCTGACTGGTCGTGTCGTGACATATAAAGGCGGCGTACATACTTCTGTCAACGACTTGCTACTGGAACAACTTTAAATTAATAAGGATACAAGCCCCGTTTTTCAGCAAAGAGAATAATTATTGGACCAGTCTATAAGGTAAGTCCCATAAGTTATTTATATTACTAGTATGGTATGAGCTTCATTACAGAAATCAGTAGGGAATATTTCCACTAGATCAGACCCAGCAGAGAAATGGAAAACTATTTGTTTCTCTGAGACTGAGTTGTGGTAACCACACTAGTGCTGTAATGAGCCCTACTGTACGGGTGATACATAACATTTAAGGATCATTCATACAAGGCATAGCCTTAGTCACTTGATTAGTATTTGGTTTTGTTATAGTTTTGGTCTTAAAAATTGCTCACTGTTCATACTTGTCTTTTTATTTTACGAAGCAAATGCATTTAACCTCACTTTTTTGATGTTTTCTTTTGTTTACTTTTATTTTTTGTAGTTTGTTTTCAAAGAGAATAAGGTTTAATAGAAACAGTTTTTTTTTTGGAACCTACAAACACTTAGCAAAACTTATTTTTTGCTTTTAATTTGCCTGTATAAAACTTTTGAAAATATTGCGCATGCACACTTATATTTATTATTGTAATAGTCGTAATTTTAGTTATAAAAGTTGAAAATTGCCAACTTTTCCTTAGGACTGTGACTAAGCCTATGACAAAGCATAATCAAAAGCATTGCATGGACACTTTCATAAGAAACAGTGGTTTTAACTTTTTTATGATTAAAGACTGTTACAAAAAATTAAACCAAAGACTAAAACTATGCCTTGTATGAACGGTACTTTAAACTACAATCCAGATTCAAAAGCACTTTTTTATGCCCAAAATCTTCAAAACCCAGCCTAGGTTTTACTTGAAACATTTTATTTATAATAGACAAGGATTTATTTTTAATAAATAAAATGTAAAAAATTGATAAAAATGAGTTAAATAATAAGCTCTTTTAGTGTGGGTCAATATAAATTTAATTAAAGAATTGTTTAAAACAGTAACTAATTTAAGCGACCAAATATATGTCTGTCATACAGTTATATAGTTGCATAAAAAGGATGACCATCCCAGTTTTGTGTTTTTTTAAATTTCTTAATAAAAATTATATAAACTGTAAGTTGTCTCATGAATAAACTGAATAATTTAAATGATATTCTTATTTTGTCATGCATATGTGTTAAAAACATGCATGGAACTTAACATATTTTTTTTCTTTTTTTTGCAGATTCCAGCTACAATCATAGCCAAAAATAGGTTGGCAAAAAGAGAGGTACTTATAACTCTTAAGGATTTGCTCTTCGGTCATAGTATTAAATCTGCCTTAAAAATAAGATAAGAATAAAGGACCTAAATTAACTTAAAATTGAAGCAGTAAGATGCTGAGTTATACAATAGGTATGTACATTTTACCTTGCATTTTACATAAGAATATGACTTTTATCGTAACTCAACACTTATTAAAAACAATTCAGTAGGTCAGGTATCGTCAGATTTCTGAAAGGTGTCCACTAATTATTTGAGTTTCTTTTTAATATGGTTCCCTCCCTCCCCTGCTAACATGTTGTATGGGGGGTTTAAAAATTAAAATTTTTATGATGATGTTTAAACACCTAAGCATTAGTAAGAATATTTCTTCTATGTGCAACATCTTTTCAATTAAAAATTTATTTTTATTAACCCCCCCCCCCTTCCTTTAAAATAAGATTTTGGAAAGCCCTTCTTCCATTTTGAGTTCATATATTTATTGGTTGCCATATAATTACTTTTTTGCTAGATAGGGACCAATAGGTTTCCAAGACATAAACCAAATTCAGAACCCAGAGCCGCTTAATTCTATCCGATTAGTATCTAGGAATAAAATGACACATTTATTAGTCAGAATGATATAGCACATTTGAAATAGTATACTTTGATTCAATTCTGACCAATGAAATAAATGAATGAAAAGTTTCATTATGGTAAATATCAGCTGCCATATTGAAATTGTACTGATCAATAACTTTGTATAATCTGAATCATTAATAGTAGCAATTTTATTTCAGGAGTACAGTCAGTAGATGCAGTCAACATTTTTTAAGGTGCTATTGATAAATATGTGTATATTATCCCAAAGAGATTTAGAATATAAAACAATAAATTTTGGAAAAAAATGTCCTTTTATTTCTCTAAACTTAGGTATATTGTTTACAACCTTATAATATATATAAATATGTAGTAAAATAATACAAAGCAGATCAAATTTATTTAATTTTGTCCTTGAATAAAAAAAAAACATTAATAGGAAATTAAGGATATAAAAAAATTATTCATACCTATCCTACTATTTTAAGGCTTGAGAGCTTGGAAAGCACCTATGCATACCAAGATAGAAAAACTTACAAAGAGACAAATCTTGAAAAGAAAGAAGTAAAAATGTAACTACTTTATCTAAGCAATATAAGTATTTATCTTGTTTTTAATTACATTAAATATTAATCTTAGGATTTAAATAGGGGGTAACTACTTACTGATGATTAAATAAAATAATTTTGTTTAAGTGCCTTCTTACTGAGGGTCCCTGAATTTTTAAAGTGTAATTTTTTGCTAAATTAAAAAATCTGATTCTTGCATAAGAAGAGACAATATTTTTGATTAAAATAAATCCATGGTTTTCTTCAAATGGAGCTGCTTCCAAAAAATGATTTTTTAATTCAGGAAATAAACTATAAATTCTGGGATAAAACTTTTGACTCACAGCAATAGCAAATGCCTGTTGAAAACCTTTTTCTTTTGGGATTTTATTTTCGGTTGATTCCATCAGTTTTCTTATTGTTATCTCAGTATTCTCACAAATTTCTACTACACTTTCTGATGGTACAATCAGGCCTCCTAAAAACATTAAACTCTTCAATGCAAATCTTTATAGAGTAAGGAAAATATTGTTTTATCTTTTTTTTACAATGTAGAAAATTCAAATATGACCTCAAAGTGGATTAAATATTTGCTGTGTTTCGCTAATATCAATGAAAAGTACTTCTAGGATATATGTTTAAATGAAATTTGAGTTGAAAAGTATTAAATAAAGTCAAATTAAAAGATTATTATGATAAAGTGATTAAAAACCTAAATGAAATGTATTTGAATAAAAAAATTAACTCTTAATAAAATACTGAACATTAAACTAACCTCTATTTTTTCTATGTATTAATTTATATGCAGTACTTTCAGTTTGATTATTATTTCCAACCAAACTTAAGTAGCATTCATTACAAATTCTTTTCCTCAGTAGCATCCTCATAACGAAACCTGAAATGTATGCTACAACATTTGATGATATTTGTGTTAATGGAATAAATTCCTCAATAACATCATAATCCTCATCCTGTATAATTGTATTTTCTGGTAGTATGTTGTATTTTCTTAGTAGTGATAAATCCACTGTATCCTCCTCCCCTTTAGTTGTGCTAGGGACAGATAAAACAACAGTGGAATCAAGCAGCCTACAATTTCCACCCTCTCCTCCAACCCTAGTATGTAGTAATAATCTCCTTAATGCATACATTACTTGAAGACAAGTGGGATTATTGTTCCAACCATTTCTACTCCTAAAATAATACACAAAAATTATTTTAAACAACAGGAAGACAAATAAACCAACAGAAAAATAATGATTGCATTTTGCTTTACCTAATTGCACAAAATAGTGTTTCTTGGTGGTCCTGGCTAATCTTGAATGTTAGCAAATAACTCATTTTTCCTGATTTTACATACATATCAAAAATGCCACATACTGAGATGATTGTTATACAAAATCCTTTAAATGCAGTTTTTTTCGGTGTGGCCCAAATTGGTCTTCCACCAACGTCTGTACAATCTGTCAAGAATTCAATTGTCTCCATCAAAAAGGGCCTCCAATCCTTTTCATTAAATAAATTTAAACATGCCTTAGTTCCTTTACCATATGGGCTTTTGGAGTTTAAAATATCAAATAATCTATCTATTCTGATAATAAATTCTTCAGTTGCTTGACTATCTTTAAAATCAGGGTGTTTCATATCAAGCCTTAAAAATCTAATAGCATCTGCCACACTTCGGCTTAGAGTTTGAGCAGCTAAATTAACCTAAAATAAAATAAACATTCATTACAGAATATTCAAATGTTTCTAAACCTATCAAACATTTACAAAGAATGAATTTAAATAAAAATACTTATATGGTTTAAAACTTTCAAAAAATATATTTTTAATTAAACACATATGAATACATACCTTCATTTTTTGTCTTTTCCATTCTAAATGGGTTGTTTTTAGTTTATTGCCAATAATCAGTGTTTCTTCTTGTTGAATTTCGTAGAGTCTTTTAATGTAATACCACCTAATGTTTCCTCCCCTAGGATCTTTAAATGTTTCTAAATCTGCCATCATATTCCTACATAGTTTTAGCATATGACATGGATCAAATATACAAAAAACTTTCTCTTGCGTTTCTGGGTGAGAAAAGTCTGTTTTTAAATTTTTAATATCCTTTACATTGGCACCCAATTCCTCCATCATTGTAAAATTGGCAGAGGGACCATCGCAAGTTACTGAAGTAACTTTTACTCCAATCTGATGGAGTCTTATTAAACATTCATTAATTATATTGGCCTTTTCTTTGCCTGATAGTGATTTAATAAAAAAATAAGCAATTGGGATTTTCCATGATGACAAATGGGATACAACAGTAACCATTAGAACTTCTGAAGCTGGTTCCAATTGATCGTTTTGTATAGCTACTCCAGTGTCAATATACCCCCACATTCTCTTACCATCATATTCAATCTGCTTTTTGATGGACATCTCATCAAAGACTAAGGCGCAAATTATTTCTCTGCCTAAATGCGAAGCCTCCAAAGCTTTTTCTTTTAAAGTGTCAAAGGCCGGTGAAATAAATCCAGGACTACAATCAATGTGAGTAAACCACCTTCGAATTGTATTTTGATGTGGCAAGGCAAGGTCAAATTCTTTACGAACCACCTCATAAGCTCTTGAAGAGTAGAATTGTAAAGTCGCTGCAAACTGTCGCAAGGGAGCAGGGTAAGATTCATGTGTGACAGTTTCATTTTTTAAGTTTTTTAGATATCGTGCCATGAGTAAGGATGGTACATCACTAACAGCTTTATTGATATGATCCAAACAATTTTCTGAAACTTCGCCATTTTTTTGCAGGAAGTTAATTATGCTTTTCATTGATGTCACTTTTTGCTGTAGCTTTGTTGCTTTTCTTTTTGAATAATACAGATTTTTTCTGTATCTTTGCATTGACTGCCTCATTTGCTGGTTTTTTTTCATTAAAGTACTTGGAGAAGCACTAAAAATATAAAGCTTTAAGAAATAAATTTATAACAAAGGTTACAAAAAACACTTTAAAAATATGATAAAAACATAGGAAAGATAAAACTATAACTTACCTATAACTATGTATAGATTTAACCAGCTGTACTCTTCTCCGTTTGGTACCACTGCTGGTTGAGCTTGAGCTACTAATTTGTAGTGCTAGGTTTAACCTAAAAATAAATAATAATAATAGCAAGGAGAGATGGTTTTAAGCATGCATAAGCATTTTTTTGAAAAAAATGAAAATCTTGATTTTTCCAGGGAAAGAAGACATTATTTCTTAAAAGGGGGGGTTGAATTTTTTATCCCAAGGATAAAACTTCAGTTCTAGAAAAAAGTGGAATTTACGAAATTAGTTGCATGGATTGTGACAAAAAATATGTTGGCCAAATGAGACGCTCTATTCAAACACCTTTTAAAGAACACTTAGCACACTTAAAATATGGAAAAACAGAAAAGTCAAGTGTGGCCGAGCATGCTTTTGAAAACAATCATAGATTCACATTAGATAACCTAAAACTTCTAAAAAGTGTACCAAACAAAAGACTTTTGAATGCATATGAAAGTATGGAAATCATTAAATCCAGAAATAGTTTAAATAAAGATAGAGGACCCATCCCGTTTAGTACACTTTATTCTTTAGTAAGGGGAGATAGCGATCAATCGCAAATTATTAGTCTTATCTCCGTCCACTTAAAGATTGTATATAAGATAGAGCATAGGTTAATCTAGTTTATTGTCTATCATCTCCTGATGATGCTAAAGTTGTTAGCGAAACGTGCGTCAAGTGCAAAAAAGTGTAGTTTTGGTTTGTGGTTTGTTTTAGTGCAACCAAAGGTTCCAAATTCCCAACATAGGCATCAGGAAGATCGAAATTCATCCTGCGTGTAAGGTGTGATTGTTAGTGTGACAGCCCAAAAAGCCTGAGTTTCAGAGAGTTTGACTTATGAAATATTTTTAAAATACAAAAATAAATCCCCAAAAATTTTGAGTTAAAGATAGATTGGACTTACAGAGGTTCAATTGTTTATGCCAATTGTTATAGAGTGGACAAAAAATATAATCATGTGACATGCTTTTTAGAGTCAGGGTGGTAATCTTGGGTAATTATGCAGTAAACAGTTTTCTGCCATTTTTCATTTTTTATGAAAAATTCTTTATGGGAGCACCTACTAGGGTCCCTAGGACCCCAAATCTGCCTGTGCCAGTTTTTTTTTAAGAAAAAAAAAAGGGTGCCGGGGGGGGGTGTAATGTGTTTTTTTTTATTGTTTTGGGTTGAGTTGGAATAGGTTGGGTTGGCCTGTGTTGGATTGGGTTGTTTTAGTCAAAAAATAAAAAAAGCAACAAAAATGGAAAAAAAACCAACCGGCGCAGGCGGATTTGGAGTCCTAGGGACTCTAGTAGGTGCCCCCATAAAGAATTTTTCATATTTTTCATAAAAAATCAAAAATGGCAGAAAACTGTATACTGCATAATTACCGAATCTTGGCGGGAATATATGGGAAACACTAAATTTTTACAAAGAATAAAATATGTACTTAGGTACCTACTTCCTCTTTCTCTTCTCCCTTCTCTCTTGAGATATGGATTCTATCTTCTGTGAATTATTACTGCCACTACTAGTAGAGGCATAGTGAACAACAGATGTTGAGGCATCTTGGGAACATTCAATTATATTTTTGCTTGAAGTAGCCCCAAAACTGGAACCCAAGCTTGACTCCATCTCCTCAGCTACCTCGTTAAGATGCAGAGTTGGCACTGCATTTGTTTTTAATCGTCGTGAATTTTCAGTAGTCAAAAAATTGTCTAGTTGAAAATGCCTCGAACAAACATATTTATGAGCAGCCCACTTCCAAGATTCATCATATATGTTTAGTGCTTTTAACCATAAGCTTAATGAGGCTCCTGTTTTAGGAAACCTGGCCAAAAAAAATCACATTTTAATATATTATGTGGGTTTATACAAAGGGTATTATTTACCTATGAAAAGAAATAGAGTCGTCTATTAATAATCGACGAACACTTCGACAACTTTTTACCGAACAACTCATAGCTATAAAAGTCTATGACGCGAGCACTTAACAAAACTTTTTCAAAAAACAGAAAAAATAATTCCAAAAACACGAGGTTAAGAAAAAAGCATCAGCAGATCACAGACATAAATATTGGTTGGTTACAGATATGTCAAAAAAAAAAAGAAGAGAAAGAAGCCAACTTCAGGGTAATAAAAATGGCGGCACCCTGTGCGTTACCAAGAATTTGAATGCGCAGTGGTTTATGTACATTCTATATTTTTCCCATTTCTCTGGCTTTACCCTACAGCCGCCATTTTTAAAGGGGTATCACGTGATTAGTGGCTGATTATTAGCAATTTTTTGTGAGCTTACTATAGTTACCTTTGTTTTCTTCTTTTAATTGCATCGGTTTGAGAGAGATCAAGCTTACCAGAAAATGCCCCCCTGTACTCCTCTGATTTGAAAATATAATTGCCAATTGCACCAACGTTAAGTCTGTTTTTTAAGTCTGACTTAAAAGTTCTCTCTCTCTCTTATTGCGTGCTTCTGAGATATATAAAAAGTATTAAGTCAGACTTAAAATACAGACTTAACGTTGGTGCAATTGGCCAGAACTACCCACATAGCAATGAAACCTCCTTTTGAGGATGTCCTTTTCAGTACATCTTTAGTATATGCTTGGTACATACTATTTAAGTAAATGCAATTTTTTTTTTATACTGGGACTTTCCATCCGTTCCAGGATCAATGCCCAGTGTTAGCGAAGTTTTTTGCAAAGTGAAAGACAGACACAAAATTCGAACCCGGGACCTTCCGTGCGGCAGGCAGATACCATAGCAAATGCTATGAATGTACCATTTGAGCAGGTCCTTTTGAGTACATCATTAACAAATGCAAAGAATATATCAATTTTAAAACATTTTTTGGTCTGTTTAGCGCACATGCTATTCTGGTACCATAAAAGAACATCAAAAGAATGAGCTTCTAAGTATTTTATTGGCATATACCTAGGATACACCACTAAAGATGGTTACTATTAGAACATCTTTATCATATGCAAAGTATAAATCACTTATTGAAACATTATTATTTGGTCCTTTTAGCTTTGCTTTTCTGGTACTGCAAAAGAACATCAAAAGAATGCGCTTCTAGTATTTTCTTCGCATATGCTAAGGAAATACCATTTAAGAAGTTAACATTATTTGGTCCTTTTAGCGCATAAGCTATTTTGGTATCGTAATCCGCCAAAACACTTATATTCCGCGGTTTCAACCTATATGTTGTGGGTTCGAACCCCATTGGCGCGTCGCACTTTTTATAATTGGATTTTATTTTTTTTCTTAGGGTGTATTGTATAGGACATGGTTTTTAGAGCTCAAAAATATATTTTTTATTTTATTTAAAGCCATATTTTAGGAGTTAACGGTGCTAAGGATGACCAGTTGCTATAAATGGCAATCATCTGATAAGAATATCTATTAGCACATCCTAAGAACCTGCGTGGATGTGATTAGGGTGGAAAGTAACCTATTCTTTGTACATGCTAAAGATGTTAATTTAGAACATTCTTAGCATATCCTTTTTTTTCTTGAGGATATTATATGCATCTGCTAAGGCAAATTGCTATATGGGTATCTCCTTGAAATAGTTATCGTTGACAGATGTACGGGGTCGAAGAGTGTACAGGCGGGTCTAACAAGCCATTATACTGGTTAGGTGTGGTATGCTGGATCCCTCTTTGCCGAAGGCATTTAGAAAAAGAGACCCATAGTAACTACAGTAAGCTCACAAAAACTTGCTATTTGACAATTTGTTATAAACGTCAAAAAGGATTTACATTTGGTATGGTTCTGGTTGAACCAGAACCGGAACCGATCCTCCCAATGACGGCACAGTTGCAACCCGTTTATGAAATTTTAAAACCAACCTGGACCCTAATTCTTGAGCAGGGAACGACATAGATTTGTGTCGAATAAACCCACGTCGAACGCAGTTCGTATTCTTGAGCGGTGATCGCTTATTCCATTCTATCAAAAATTGGGTGTTCGCGCTCCCCGACTCCAAAGCCAGGAATCGGTTCCCTTTCTCTGACAAGCATGAGCATAAAATGTATATTTTTCAATCTAAAATTTCTAAGAGGTTTCAAGGAAAAGCACCTTTTTTCGGGGGATGAGATCACTCCCCGGGATTGATCCCTTCTCTTGAGGGATCGTTCCTTCCTTTGAGATTCAAGAATTAGGCCCCCGGGAGGTTGGTTTAGTACTTTGGTTGTAAACATAACCTTTAAAATATTATAAAAGATTTCTTTAAGGCTGAACTTCCATAAACCTTTTTTCCGCGCGGATTTTAAAAATTTGACCTTGTCTGTCAGTGAGAAAAACACTGACAGAACGATTGGCCCCTTCACCATAATTAGAAGTCCGCGCGAGAAATCTGCTAATGGAAGGCTAGCCTTAGCCCTGTTATCACTATGCAACTTTTCAATGCATAATATTTTCTAATAACAGGTTAATTTGATGCATGGAAAAGTTTCAGTAAGAATAGGGCATTACAAGATTATATATGACGTCATTGTTTTAGAACCGTTGCCTCTCTCTCTTGCTTTACAATAGTCTTGCTTAACTATGACGGCCGACCCTTTCCCTCTATTATCTATATATCCCTTCACCTTCCCATTCTCCAGACCGATCTGATGAGCACCCCCTAGGAAGGCAGTTTTCATTTTATAGAAGGATTTAATTTAAACTAAACCCCTTTTTCGGAGCTAGGGATCTTTAACGTGCTCCACTATCAATATATGGATCACACGGAACCGTCCTCTTAATGTCCTCTCCGAGGGCGGTATGGAATCGAATTAGACTGCCTTCTAGCTAACTCGCCCTACTTATAGAAATAGAAGGGATGGCCTACTCCGCTTCCTACTGCGTTTTACCTTAATCTTACAAAATTCTGTAATTTTATAAGAAAAAGTCTAAGTAGACTACCTGCAAGACTCGGGGCTTGAACCCGGCATCTCCTGCTTGAATGTCGCGGCCGGCGTTAACCCCGACACCAAGCAGGCGTTGGAACCGTTGTCAAAATTTCTGTCAAAATAATGTCAACCAGAACCGGGACCAAATTTTAAATCGAAAATTCCTAAGCATGCCCGGTATGAACTGTCAAGTGTCAACTCTAGCTGGAAGAATTTGTTTTTTTTAGCTCTGGTTTTTCGGGTTTTTCTCATTTTTTAAATCGATAAAAAAAATGAAATCTCCAGTGGCCATGGAAATAAATGAGGCCCAAGTGCCCGAATCCTCGGAGGAGCCCGAGGAGGGCGAAATTATTGACGATTTCGAAGTGATTTCTGATGATTCCATCACGTTCTCGCCACAGAAACAGGGTAAGTCCTTAGAAGGAAATTCGCCAGATTTACGTGCTCTTTCTTTAAGCAGTTTGACAGACTTAGAAGTGGTTGTTGACGGTAGACAGACATTTCCACACCGCAGCAGGGCCAAAGTCAAGAGAAAAAGACAGCAGCAGAATGATGGTCAGGTTAATCATGGGTATGTTTTGGTTATATTACTTATACTAGTTTATTTGTAAAAACAGTTATGTGCTACATCAAAAGCTTTTTGCGACGTTTTTTGAAAAACTTGCCAATACCACTGCCGTTTTCTTTTTGTCGCGGTTACAGTTAACCTTGGTCCTAAAATTTCCCAAAAGTATAAGCAAAAGAAGGAGACCTCGATTGTGTAATATCTTTGAATATTGTTTAAAGGAGGAGGCACTAAATACATTGTTTACCGGGATGCGTCGGATGAGCTAAATGTGAGATATGTTAGAGCCTTACTGTTCCTGAAATTTTTTCCGAAAAAAATTGGGGGGTCATTGGTCTTGTTTTCGAGCAATATTTATTCAAAAGGGTGCCACTGGAATCTTGATAATAGAACTTTTTACAGTTTTTCTATAATTATACTAGTTTTACTTTGTAGATAAGGAACACATTTCAAGAAGGTAGTGAGAGTTTAAAAAAATATTTTGCATTACCTACCTACAGGGTAGACTCATAAATATGTTATGACAACTTATGTGATTGGGTCGCGTCAAAAACTTACAGAGTTACTGAAATATTTTTCATAATATATCAAATAAGTACTGTAGGGTCAGTCCATATCAAGTCAACCAGGGTATTTTACCACACCATCTCTGATGTTGATGATTTTTAGTATACATGTTTTTCCTACCAAAAAACTGGAAAATCCAAAATTTCAGACTTTTTTGACCAGTTGTTTATTTTGAATTAATTTTTGAAAATCGAAAAAGTCACTTATTTGTCCTTAACATGTGCGCACAAAATTAGGAATATCCAAAGAACCACTTATAATAGAAAAGTAGGTGAAGGTTCATTTTAAAGCTCTTATAAAGACCTTTCATATGAGAATATTGCATAACATATATTGAAAAAAAAATAAAAAAAAAAATTTTGATTTTTTTTTTTGAAAAATTTCAAAAAGGCCATTTTTAATTTTTTTCAAAAAATTATATTATTTTCTTTAAAGTGTTATTAAACTATTCACAAAATTTTGAGATGGACAAATCATGGGTTCAATGTGAAAAAATTTATTAAAAATGTCACATGCATGAAAAATCGCCTATAAATAGACAATGCATTTTGGTAATTAGAAGAATATAATGGGGTTTAAAGCGATATTATAAAAATATTTAACAATATTTTATTTAATACAAAATTATATCCTACATTTCATTCTGTATCAGTAATCAGATTAACATTGCCCCCCATTGTAATATTTACTTACAAAACCTCTTTTCCACCGGAGACGTACTATTGGATGTTCCAATTCTTAGGAAAATATGCCTGTATAAACCTGCCAATACTTTTGTGAAATACTGCCTGTTTATTCCTGTTTAACATTAAGGACACACCTCCTTCATTTTATTGGTCTGTTTAGGTACATTGTGGGGATTTGCTGACATGAAAATTCCTGCATAAATTGATTTTAAATTTTTGGCAAGTATCTTCCTGATACAGCTCCAAATAATCGATACATAATAGTTCGACTGAAGGTTTATCAGAAGTCATCTCTGTGTAATTTTAAAAGTTTCAACTATGGGTGAGTCAAGTGGATGGACTAAATATAAAGTAAAGTGCTGTGATCCACTAGAGTTAAAAATCAAGCATTTTGGGAAATTAAGAAATGTGACCAAGTGGATGTGCAGTTACAAAAATGTCAAAATGGGAATGAAAATCTGTGATGGTTGTAGACTAAAGCTTTCAAAGGAGTTTAAGGCATCTGAAGAAGATGAGGCAGGGTAAGTAACAAATAGTATTTTTTAATATAAAATTAATAAACTAAACCAATTGCGTCAAGTACGGAGTGGAAAAATCTCATGGCATTATTTTGCATGGCATTTTGAGAATACAGACATTATGTACACATTTTGGGTCAGCTGTTACCCCCTTTTTAAGTTCTTATAAAAAACTAACTTTTTAAATTTTTTTAGACCCAGTCAAGTTCCAGAAAATGATCCAGATTTTCAAGATCCTGCTGAATCATTTACTCTTTTAAACAAGTCATTGGAGCTTCTTGGTGTGTCGCCGATTAAAAGAAAAAATGTATACAAAGAAAAAATTGATATTGTACAGCATACAATTGCGAAAGCATTTACAAAGGAATCAGATTCAACGCTAGTAAAGGAATGCCAGAGTGACGAAAGTGAAATGATTAAGCAGTTAAAGGACAAATTTTTAAAAACCGAAAAGAGGAGTGAGAAAATACTAGTTTTATCATGTTTACCTCAAAGTTGGAGTAGAAAGAAGATTGAAGAAGAATTTGGAGTTTCTCAATATTTGGCCAGAGCTGTAAAACAGTTAGTTAAGGACAATGGGATATTATGTTCTCCTAACCCCAAACCGGGAAAGACCCTTAGTGATAGAGTGGCCCAAATAGTGGTAGATTTTTACCAAAGGGATGACATTAGCAGGACCATGCCAGGTAAAAAAGATTATGTTGTTATCAGAAAATATGGAGCTGAAAAAGAATATGTACAAAAAAAATTAGTCTTAGCTAATTTAAAAGAAATTTATGCATTGTTTAAAACTGAGTACCCCAATGAAAAAATTGGGTTTTCCAAATTTTGTGAACTGCGACCCAAAAACTGTATACTGGCAGGAAAAAGTGGGACTCATACTGTATGTGTATGTACTATACATCAAAATATAAAACTAATGCTCAATGGCTCCAAATTAAATAAGCTATATGATGAAAATAACAGGCCTCTTGCAATATCTTATCATGATTGCCTTTATAAACTAATGTGTAATCCACCTTCAGTGGACTGTTTTTTAAGCAATAGATGCAAGCAATGTCCTGGAGTAGAACAGTTTAAAAATACGTTAATAGAAAAATTTGAGGAAGAATTAATTGATGAGGTCTCATTTAAAAAGTGGGTCTCAGTAGATAGGTGTACTATGGAAACTGTTGTTAAGAAAAGTGATGATTTTGTCCAGGAATTTACTGATGATCTTGTAAAACTTAAATCACATTCTTTTATTGCAAAAATGCAAAAAGATAGATACAATGAAATAAAAATTAACCTTAAACCTGGAGAGTCTTTGATCACTTGCGACTTTGCGGAAAATTATTCCTTTGTTATGTAAGATGAAGTCCAGTCTTATCATTGGAATAACAGCCAGGCAACCCTCCACCCTTTTGCCATTTATTTTCTAAGTGATGGTAAACTGCACAACCTGAATTATGTGTTTATTTCGGAAAGCTTGACACATAATACAATTGCATTTCATTTATTTTTAAAAAAATTAATGCCTGATTTAAAAATCAAAATACCAGGACTTAACAAAATTTTTTATTTTTTGGATGGATGTGCTGCGCAGTACAAAAATAATATTAAATTATTTAAATTTAATTAAAAATAATTTTCTGAATATATGCCTGCATAAAAAAGATTTTGGTGTTGAAGCAGAGTGGCATTATTTTGCCATCTCGCATGGCAAAAGTGCCTGCGATGGCTTGGGAGGAACTGTTAAAAGACTTGCTGCCAAAGCCAGTTTGCAGAGGCCCTATGACAATCAAATAATGACACCTCTACAATTGTTTACTTGGTGTGAAGAAAACATATCTGGCATTGATTTTAAATATTGCACAGAAGCAGATTATACAAATCATGAAATAATTTTGAATAAAAGATTTGCGGAAGTCTTAACAATACCGGGGACACAAAAAATTCATGCTGTAATTCCTCTTACAGAAAGCACGTTTTTGGCAAAACAGTTTTCTACATGCTTAGAGGTCGAAACACATAATCTTTTTAAAGGTGGAAGCATTATTTTGCAAAATATCGAGTCAGGGTTTGTCACTGTAGAATATGACAGTGCTTGGTGGCTGGCTTGTGTCTTGGGGAAAAATAATGAGAGCGGAGAACTGAAAGTAAGCTTTCTTCATCCACGAGGACCTGCCTCATCATTTTTTTACCCAACACCTCAAGATATTTTAATTATTAAACCAGAAAGTCTTATAAAAAAAGTTGAACCCAACACTGCTACTGGCAGAACTTACAATGTCAGCAAAAAAGAAATGTCAGATTCATCAGAAATTCTTAAAAGAAAGTTAAAAAAATAAATTTAAGGTATATAGTTAGTCTTAGTGTTTTCTGTCTAATTTTTATCAACGAAGTAGAAAAGGTTTATTTCTTTTGCGAGTTTAAAATAAAATAATTTGTAGATAAAGCCTCTGGGTATTTTTTAAAACCTGTATCCATCCAACAAATTTATTTATTTTAATATCCAGTGCACTATTGGTGCTCCTAAAATATGTTTATTTTTTTAAATGCATGATTTTTAATGTACTTAATATTTTTTTTGACATTGAACCCATCATTTCTCCATCATAAAATTTTGTGGATAATTAAGTAACACTTTGACCAAAATTATATATTTTTTTCAAAAAAATTAAAAATGGCCTTTTTGAATTTTTCAATTTTTTTTTTTCAATTTTTTATTTTCAATTTTTTTTTTTGTTAAAATTATGTTGTGATATTTCATAAAAAAGAGCTTCAAAATGACTTTAAAATGAGCCATTTATTACTTTCCTAGTGTAAGTGGTTCTCGAGATATTGCTAGTTTTGTACATTCTTGTTAAGGTCAAAATGCTGACTTTTTTATTTTGAAAAATTAAAAAAAAAAAACTATGAATCAAAAAAATCTAAAAATTTGCATTTTCAACTTTTATGGTAAGAAGAAAATATATACCAAAAATCATCAAAATTGGAATTGGTCGCGTAAAATTTTTGTGATTTTTTGGTTGATTTGATATGGAATGACCCTGTAATGCTTATCCTTCTATACTCCGAGTATAGAGATGCCCTACAAAAGCTGAATTTGAGATAAGTTAGAGCCTTTCTTTCCTATATTTGACGAAAAAAAATTGAGGCTCATCAGTTTCATTTTCGAGATATAATTTTTAAAAGGAGAGCCACTGGAATCATAATAATGGAACGTTTTACAGTTTTTCTATTATAACTTTGCACAACAAAGAGATAGGAAGCTAAAACTAGTTCTATTTTGCAGATAATCAACATTTTTCCAGAAGGAAATGTGAATTTTACAAAATATTTGGCATTACCTATCTACATGGTGCACTCAAAAAGTACATTATATGATATGCAAATATACTACAAAGTTTACAATGCGTAATGAAAGTTGACAACGCGTAATGAATATATTATGATTTACATTTTTATGGTATATAAAAAAGTCATGTGACACTGTACGCGTTTTTGTGGTGCGTTGTGTTTTGTACTTATTAAAATAAATCAAGCTATTTGCCACGAAACCCAACCTAATTTAACCTACATTTTAGTGTTTTTACGATGTCCTTGTTTTTTAAGTTTTCTACACAGTTGTTTACAGGCTAGACGGACAATGGGACACAGACACAATATAAATAAATCACGAGACCCATTCCAAATAAAATGTCATAATATATTCAAACAAACTAATACTGAATTTATTTGAATTTTCATTACGCATTATATACTTTGTAGTATAATTGCATATTATATAATGGACTTTTTGAGACCACCATGTAGATAGGTAATGCCAAATATTTTATAAAAATCACACTTTCTTCTAGAAACATGTTCATTATCTGAAAAATAAAACTAGTTTTAGCTTCCTATCTCTTTGTTGTGCGAAGTTATAATAAAAAAACTGTAAAACATTCCATTATTAAGATTCCAGTGGCTCTCCTTTTATTAATCATTTCTCGAAAACGAAACCAATGACCTCCCAATTTTTTTCGTCAAATATATAAGAAACTTGGTACTTATTTGATATATTTTGAAGAATATTTAAGTCACCCTGTAAGATTTTGACGCTACCCAATCTGCATAAGTCATATTAACATATTTAGATGGACTAATAGTAAATATGTTTGAACTAATTTTTAATACGGATTTTCATTTTTCTGTACAATAATCTAAGTTCTGAGACAACTTTTCTGTTTATATGATATGTATTTTTGAGTCCATCCTGTAGGTAGGTAATGCAAAACATATTTTTAAACTCTCACCACCTTCTTGAAACGTGTTCTTTATCTACAAAATAAAACTAGTTTTAACTGTCTATCTCTTTTTTGTACGAAGTTATTATAGAAAAACTGTAAAAAGTTCTATTTTCCAGATTTCAGTGGGGCCCTTTCGAATAAATATTGTTGATAATTGTTTAGGTTTACATGTGTATATAATCAAAAGTTTTTAATTTTTATGAATTTCTAGATTATACTTAAATTTTCCAATTTTCATATCAAAAATGCTATGACATGTATTAGCTGACATGAACAGAAAAAATTGATGTAGAAGGCGCATCCTGTCATGTTCGATGGCTTGCCTTCCAGAATAGTTGCGGTTCCCAAGGTATGGATCTTCACAGGATGTGGTATCTACGTCCATTTGTTCTGTTCATCTCAGCTAATAGATGACATCATAGCATTTTTGATGTAAAAATTAAAGTATAATCCGGAAATTCATAAAAATTAAAAACTTTTGATTATATACACATGTAAACATAAACAATTATCTGTAAATTTAAACGATATTGAAAGATATTACACAATTGAGTTCTTCTTTTGCTTATACTTCTGGGAAATTTTAGGACCAAGGTTAACCATAACCGCGAAAACGGCACTGGAGTCCTTTGTCAAAACCATATAAAAGCTAAGGTAATTATGCAGTATACAGTTTTTTACCATTTTTGATTTTTTATGAAAAATTCTTTATGGGGGCACCTACTAGGGTCCCTAGGACCCCAAATCTGCCGGCGCCAGTTGTTTTTTTCTTTTTTATTTTTTTCACTAAAACAACCCAATCCAACACAGCCCAACCCAACCTAATCCAACCCAACCTAATCCAACCCAACCTAATCCAACCCAACCCAAAACAATAAAAAAAAACACATTACAACCTCTCCAGCCCCCTTTTTTCTGTTAAAAAACAAAAAAAAACTGGCGCCAGTGGATTTGGGGTCCTAGGAATTCTATAAAGAATTTTTCATAAAATATTAAAAATGGCAGAAAACCGTATACTGCATAATTACCATACACAGTTCGCCTAGACCAAAGTTTAAACAATGAAAATATATAAACAAAGTACTGCATATTTATTTTCAAAATCGGCTATGTAGCTATTTGTTTTTTACAGTGTGTTGTATATTTTAGAATATTTATGCCAATGAAATATACTATATCCTTGATTTAATTAACGAAAATGTAAAATGACTTAATTTTACTGACTAATAGAGACCTTTTGCACCTATATAATTTTGATGCCTTTTTACTTTATCGCTTATTTCGAGCATGAGCAGTTACAAGGTAATAACAGAATCCCTTACTAACCAATAAAAGTTTGACGTTATGTGTGGGTGAATATTGTTTCCCTTTTAATTGACATGGATGCTGACAGTAAAATGTTAAGTAGAGAAACAAAATATTTAAATTGATTTTTGAATGCAAATAAGTTCTGTATTCTTTTTAATTGTAAAGATAAGTGTGACTTTTTCTTAGTCATGTTCTTTGACTACAATTTCATAAGAAATGTAAAACGTTGACTTGCACTGACAACTGTGACAAGTGATTCCGATCTGTTTGTCATAATCTCCCTTTTCTCTATTGTGTTTTTAAAGATTATTAATAATTAAAATTCACTGTAAAAAATGCAACAGTAATATATTTTAAATGAAAAACATTATTGGACAAATTATTTTTGTAAATTCTTGATAATAATAAATACCTTACAGCAATTTTTCATAAGAGGTACAAAAGGTCTCTAATATTTGATAAATAATGTGAAATTTGTTGCCCTTTTACTACTTTTTGATGTAAAACTATAAATGCTCAAGATGAATTATTATAAAAAAGTTAAAAAACCTCCAAATCAGTTACTTTAACCAAAAAGAATCCAAAAACAAAATATCAAAAGATCTTGGGTGGAAAAAAAACAAAAATTCAAACTTGGATGAGCATCCCACAACGAACACACAAAGGATCAAAGCGAAAAGAGCAATGATTAAATGATGTTTCGCCCTGGGCAACCAGCATGGGCTCATCAGTGGTTTCACTGGTCACCCTCCCCAAACAATCCACTTTAATTTCCAACTTTGGTTTTTTAACTTCTTTCCTTTTTTGTTTTAATTGCCTTAGGAACATACATACATGTTGTCCTACCTTCACGGTGCCTGACGAGGACTGGAAATGGCACAAATTATTATTGCATTATACTCCTCCTGGTAGAATAAGGGACTTAGCATATAAACCATACAAAAAGGCAATAAAAACGTTTTTATTACAGAAGGCCTATTATGACATGGAACTTTATAACTGCTGATTTTTCTGCCATATAAAGTTTTTTTCTTTTTTTAAAAATATTTTGGTATATTTTTTGTGTACACTCGAGTAGGTTACTTTTATGTTCAAAGCACACACCTGGCTCCAACTTTGGTTTTTTAACTTTTTTCCTTTTTTGGTTTAATTGCCTTAGGAACATACATACAACAAAAGATTAGTGAATAATAAATGATATTTTTTTAAACATTATTTTAATGAAAGTATTTTGTATTGTTTGTATTTTTTTTAAATTAAAGGAACGTAAAATGCTCCCCCCCCCATCCAATAATTCCATATTAAAGTAAAGAGAATACTAACTCAAAGTACACTGTTTTAAGTTGTTTTATGGTTAAAACCTTTTGAAGTTGCCTAAATTTAAACAAAATGACTCTCAATTTGTCTGTTAATTTTTTTGAATGTGCATCCCATTTAAGAAATTGATCTATTGCAACACCTATATATTTTATGTTGTTGCTTTCTGTTATAGTTATAGTTTGGTCTTGTTGTTTTATCTCTAAATTTTAATAAACTAGAGATAAAACAACAAGATCAAACTATAACTATAACAGAAAGCAACAACATAAAATATTTAGGTGTTGAAATAGATCAATTTCTTAAATGGGATGCACATTCAAAAAATTGAGAGTCATTTTGTTTAAATTTAAGCAACTTCAAAAGTTTTTAACCATAAAACAACTTGAAACAGTGTACTTTCGTTAGTATTCTTACTTTAATATGGAATTATTGGATGGGGGGAGCATTTTACGTTCATTTAAAAAAATACAAACAATACAAATTACTTTCATTAAAATAATGTTTAAAAAAGATTGTTTATTCTCCACTAATTTTTTGTATCAAGAGTCTAAATTAATGGACCTTAATCAATATAAATATAAACATAATTTGCAAGAAATTGATCATAACTATAATACAAGGTATAAAAAACAACATCAAGTCGAGACTATTAAAACCGAAAAAGTCAAGGGTCAAAGAACAATAGCTTTTCTATGGTTTGTTACCTCAAGAAATAAAAAATCTAAACAACAACAAAAAATTCAATTTCCATGTGAAGGCTTGGATCCTTGGCAAGCCTAGGACATTTTTCTCATCTATTATTAATGATAGGTTAGAATAATAATTAAACATATATGTTTTTTCAACAGTACTTAAACTTACTTTTAATTAATAATAACCACATACATTACGAAACATTAATTCAATCCAAAAAAATAAAAAATCAAAGAAACAAAAATTTCAAACATTTTTAAAATTTTTATTTTGTAGAATAATAATTTGATGTAGATGTTTTTATAAAGTAGTTTCTATTTATGTGTAACTATTTATTTATTTATATTCCTCTATTCATTTCTGTTTCATTGGGAAGAAGGGAATAGTGATTTGTAAAATTCATAAGGAAAGAGAAATAAATATATTACATGAAATGGCACAAATTATTATTGTGTTAAATTCTTTAATGCTCTTCCTGGTAGAATAAGGTAGTTAGCATATAAACCATACAAAAAGGCAATAAAACGTTTTTATTACAGAAGGCTTATTATGACCTGGAACAATTTATAACTGCTAATTTTTCTGCCATATATAGTTTTTTTTTTATATTTTGGTATATTTTTTGTGTTCAGTCAAGTAGGTTACTTTTATGTTCAAAGCACACAACTGGCTTGATTATAATTATTTTGTGTCTCCTTTTATTTACAATTTGTACATTGGTTTTTTTTTAACTTATTTTATATCTAATGTTTATTTGACACTTTGACATTTGTTTATTGTTTACCTATGTTTGTTCTTTTTTCTGTTTTTTGTTGTTGGTGTTCTGCTTCAAACAATTTTATTTCTTTTTTTGTATTAGTTATTCCTTTTTTTTGTGCTACATTATGTCTTGTATACTATTTTATTTTACTTACTTAAGTGTTTTTATTTTACCTTTTATGTACAACTTACTTTTTTTTTTGTAAAACATATTTTGACTTGTGTAAGTGCGGAAGCAATATTAGCACCAATAAAGAATCTAATCTAATATCCCTAT
This sequence comes from Oxystoma pomonae, assembly GCA_963921995.1. NCBI lineage: Eukaryota > Metazoa > Arthropoda > Insecta > Coleoptera > Brentidae > Oxystoma > Oxystoma pomonae. The sequence continues at coordinate 65,038,215 of OY998167.1, forward strand.
TGGAAACATATTAACATGCCACGACGAACCCATGTCAGGTGACTTAGAAGTACCAATGCAGAACGATGCCTATTTGTGAGTGATTCAAAGTTGTAAATCAAAGTTTATGATGGTGTTTAATGATGTTTTGGGAGGGTGACTAGTGAAACCACTGATGAACCCTCGCTGGTTGCCCTGGGCGAAACATAGTTTAATCATTTCTCTTTTAGCTTTGGTCGACTGTTGTCTGGCACAAGACAAGTGGTGTCCAACTGGTTCAGACGATTTCTCAAGACATTACCATCATTAAGAAATGGTGCGATGCAAATGGATTGCTTTTCAATTTTAATAAGACCCAAATCATAGGTTTTCGTTGTAATGTTAATGACATCATTTGCAAAGATTTTAAAATCAAAAGTTCGGAGAGTACGATGTTTCTGGGACTCCAAATTGACTCAGATGTTAGATAGATAATCTTTATTTGGTCATACATACAATAAATTACATGTTACCTATTTTAGGTGTTGATCATACATACAATAAATTACATGTTACCTATTTTAGGTGTTGATCATGTCAATACAAAATAAATATAAAAACAATACAGTACATGAAATAAAATAGTATAAGGTAAATGCTTGGGTAAATGGGAACAAACAAATATTTTTATAGAAAGCATTTGTCAATTTCTTCTTTCTTCTAAAACAAAAAAAAAACTAAAAAACTCAAATTAAAACATTTGATCGCTGATTAATCAAGCGGTAATTATATTGTAATGGGAAAATCAAAATATTAAGTTAGCTCATAATAGGCTTTCTCATAAAGATAATTTTTTAGTTTAGTTTTTATGGTTTTCTTTGGTTGATTTCTGAATTGTACTGGCAGCCTATTCCAAACTTTTAATACTGAGAAGTTTGCATTTTTCTTGTATATATTCTGTATTCGCTCTTACGGTTTTTAGGTAGTTTTTATATCTTGTGTTGTACGAGTGTGCATTTTTTTGGTTTTTAAATAAGTCAGGATTATCTACTACAAACGAGACACACTCACAGATATAAAGGCTGTACACTGTCAGTAGTCTTTGCTGTGTAAATAGATCCTTGCAACTTTTCCTTTTGTTCATTTTAAAAATAACTCTAAGACATCTCTTCTGCAGCAGCAATATTCTGTGAGACTCAACAGAATTCCCCCGAGTACTGAACATATGCGTGATATGCAGTGAGTGCAGGTTGTACCGCTATGTTATTGCTTATTATTTTTAGTACGTAGCAGTACCTGCTCATGCTAATCGCCACTTTTTCCACCTGAACTTTCCAATTCAATTCTTTGTCAACCTGTACGCCCAAAAAAGATACACTATTCAACATCTCAATGTCAGAATTTTGGAATGTTAAGGGCGCTATTGGTTGCTTACGGAATTGTAGATCCTGTGTTTTTTTAAGTTTAGTTTTAAATTGTTGTTTGTTAGCGAATTCTGCAAAAACGTGAGGGCATCTATGGTCTTAGTAGCACACTCATTCTGCGTGATTCCACTACACACTGCCGATATGTCGCCCGCGAAAGCTGCCATATCGATACCATTTTTCAAGCCTTTATCATTTGTGTAGATTATGTAGAGAAGAGGACCAAGAATGACCCTTGAGGAATGCCTTTGGTTATGTATTTGGTATCTGATTTTATGACTTGATCCCTGTTTCTACCAAAAACGCTTTGCTGACGATGATCCATGTATGACATAAGCAGCTTGTGTGTGGCACCAATCACGCCATACATATACAGTTTCTCACCCAGAAGAGCATGATCTACACTGTCAAATGCCTTTGATAAATCCAAGCACAGGGCAATAGTATGTCTGTTATTATTGAGAGAGTTTAATATGTAATATAAAGCTTGATAGACTGTTCTGATCGTTGTTTTTCCTTTTCTAAATCCATTTTGGTTGTCATACCATCATTTAAATTAAATTAAGTAAGAGCAGTGGCTAGTAACCTTGGAGTTTCAACTGCAAAGATTGTCTATTTTGCTGCTATTCAGTCTCATCTTGCCTACAGTCTACCCTTCTGGGGTTGATGTAGCCAATATCTTTTTGATTCTGTATTTAAATTACAAAAACAAAGATGCAAACGGAGACTCAAGAGAAACATGGGAGATCTTGAACAAATTATGCAATAGAACTAAGAAAAAAAACAAAAAATAAAAATGATAAAAACAAATACAAAAAAAATTGACAGAAAACAAAGATATTTCTCAAATGTAGGACCCTCACAAATAAAAAAAAATAATTACAACTTTGTAGAAGAAGAAGCTCAACAGATTATGGAAAACTGGCAGGAAACTAACCTTGAGGAAAGAAAAAAGATAGTAATTGAAAAATAATAGTACTCCAGGCAAAGATCAGGTGACAAAATCTGACATATTGCTTTTGTTTGATGTAATTGGGAAAACTTTGGTAAAATTTATAAATCAGATACTGTGTAGTGGAAATTATCCTGCTCAACTAAAAGTGGCGAAAATTATTTCCGTGTATAAAAAGGGTCCCAACAGTGACGTAAATAATTACCAGACAATCTCGCTTTTAAGCACTTTTTCAAAAATTGTTGCGGAGGTAATTAAAAAAAGACTAGTTACATATACTAAAAGCAATGATAAACAACAATATGGTTTTCAAAAGCAAAGTAACACACAAAGTACCGCAGTGGACCTCTTAGAACATATTAAAGGTGAGTTAGATAAAAAAAAGTATGTGGTTTTAGTGTATGTTGACCTGCAAAAAGCGTTCGACACTGTAGACATTGAACTAATGATGAAAAAACTGTATAAAATGGGTCTATGTGGCGCGTGTTTAAATTTATTAAAATCTTATTCAACTGACCGAGAGTATTACACAGAAATAAATGGTAGTAAAAGTGAAAAAGTTAAATTTCAAGTAAGTGTAGCCCAAGGCTCGGTGCTGGGCTCTATACCGTACTTATTATGTGTTCACAGTTTAAAATATGTTTTACTTAAATCGGAATATTATATGTTTGCAGACAATGCTTGTAGCTAGTGGTGAGGACATTAAAATGCTAGAAAAAAATATAAACAATTACTTAAATTTATATTACCAATGGCTGTGTTACAATAAATTAACAATAAATATAAACAAAAGAGAGTATATGCTAATAAAATTTAAAAAAATATGACAGAAGTGACTTTAAAAAATATAAAACTAAAAGAAAATACTAGGTTTTATTATTACAAACAATCTGTCATGGACAACTCATTGATAAAATTATATCAAAAATTCTTATATAACAGCTTCGTAGAACCACACATTCGATATCTCATTCCTTGCTGGGGAAATGCTCCAAAAACCAGGAAAAAATACAAAGGCTGCAAAACAAAGCCATAAAAATTATGTATTCACTAAACTACTTCAAACCAACTAAAGAACTATACAAAAAAAACAAATATTAGAAACATTGAGCAGCTTAAACAAATTGAACAAGTGAAACTGATCTATGTAATAAAAAATAAATTAGTTAAAACTAACACATATCCAACCCAAACAAAAAATCTTCATATGCATAACACTAGACAAAAAGAACATAAAAAAAATAAATACTCAAGAAAAAAAATGTCTCAAGACTCCCCTATATATAGAAGTATTGAAACTTTCAGTAAAATGTCTCAAAATATTATGAATCTTAAAACAAAAAGACATGTGCCAAAACCTAAAAGACTACTTTATAAAAAACATTTAATGAACTATTGAAGAATTCTTAAAGACATTTTTAGTTCATTTATTATTATTGCTATGTAGTATTTTTGTACTGTTTTAGGGTCAGAAATAAAAGCTTATTAAAAAAAAAACGTGGCATCAGATTCATTGCAGGTGTTTCCCCATTACCCTGCCTCTTCATATTAGCATCAGCCAGTCTCGTACATAGAAATCTTTCATTGCTCCCAGCCCGACAAACATCCTGTTTAACAGAACAAATGCATGACATTCCATTGCCAATCCCCCACTCTGCACTGGTCCATAAAACTATAATTTATAATATAATAGTGTTAAAATATACAATCATCTTCCTCTCTCCCTTAAAAAGATCACCGATCTAACTAAATTCCGTGAAACACTAAAAGATAAGTTGCTAACACATGCATTGTATTCAATAGATGAGTACTTGAATCTAAATCTTTAAGTAACTAATTTCCTTAGACTCTTACAGTGGGATTTACTAAAACGGTTTAGTCTTTTAAAACGGTCCTAAGTTTAAGAGAAATTTTTGATTTTCAGCATTTGACACGAACCCCCCTTGAGTTTTGAACATAGTTTGATTTATAAGAAGAATTTTAATAAATTTGTTTTTTTTTTGAATAATCATCTTAACACAATGTTTTGTTGGATTTAAGAGGAAATTTTCAATTTAGAAAAAATGAATATTAAAAAATTTAAACTCACGCGGAGTTTAAATAGTAAACACTCTGTAGAATAAATTAACATTTTTCCAATTAATACTTAATAAAATAAGGAGGAGATAAATTTTTTATTATTTAAAAGGTTTTTTTGTTTATGAAATGTATTAAAAAACTTAAATGCAAGTTTTTTACATTTGTGTCACTGTCGAAATGTCAGTTTAAAAACCGGCGTGAAGATAGCACCCACTTTCAGCACCCAAAAATGTGAAGTTAGCACCTGATCAAATTTTACAGAACCCAAAAATGTGAAGTTAGCACCCGATCAAATTTTACAGAACCCAAAAATGTGAAGTTAGCACCTATTTACAGCACCTAGAAAATTGAATAATTTTATATTTACACTTTAAAATAACGTAATCAAATCGTAGAATGAGTTTTTTGTTGAAATTTTCAGGAATTATAGATAAGGGTATTCTTCATCCTTACGAGCCGTCGAACACCCTCAAAAACAACCCCAAAGATGGTATTTGAAATACACGTGTTATTATACCTATAGCGCTTTTTTTTTAAATTTCACTAACTCATAGATCGAGTTTCACGTTGAAATTTTTACGAATGATAGACAAGGGTACTCCTCATCTCCCAAAAAATACCGCAACCCCTTACGAGCCGTCAAACACCTTCAAAAACAACCCCAAAGATGGTATTTGAAATACACGTGTTATTATACCTATAGCGCTTTTTCTTCAAATTTCATTAACTCATGGATCGAGTTTCACGTTGAAATTTTTAGGAGAGATAAATAAGGATTCTTCATCCCCCAAAAAATACCGCAATCCCTTACGAGCCGTCTAACACCCTCAAAAACTACCCCAAAAATGGTATTTGAAATACACGTGTTATTATACCTATAGCGCTTTTTTTTTAAATTTCACTAACTCATAGATCGAGTTTCACGTTGAAATTTTTACGAATGATAGAAAAGGGCACTCTTCATTCCCCAAAAAATACCGCAACCCCTTACGAGCCATCTAACATCCTCAAAAACTACCCCAAAGATGGTATTTGAAATACACGTGTTATTATACCTATAGCGCTTTTTTTTTAAATTTCACTAACTCATAAATCGAGTTTCACGTTGAAATTTTTACGAATGATAGAAAAGGGCACTCTTCATTCCCCAAAAAATACCGCAACCCCTTACGAGCCATCTAACACCCTCAAAAAATAGCCCAAAGATGGTATTTAAAATATACGTGTTATTATACCTATAGCGATAAAGATACCGCAACAACTCCCAAGATGGTATTTGAAGTACACGTGTTATTATACCTATAGCGCTTTTTTTTTAAATTTCGCTAATTCATAGATCGAGTTTCACGTTGAAATTTTTTCGCATAATAGAAAAGGGTACTCTTCATCCTCCAAAAGATACCGCAACCCATCCATTACGAGCCGTCGAACACCTTCAAAAACAACTCCCAAGATGGTATTTGAAATACACGTGTTATTATACCTATAGCGCTTTTTTTTAAATTTCACTAACTCATAGATCGAGTTTTACGTTGAAATTTTTACGCATAATAGAAAAGGGTACTCTTCATCCTCCAAAAAATACCGCAACCCCTTACGAGCCGTCGAACACCCTCAAAAACAACCCCAAAGATGGTAATTGAAATACACGTCTTATTATACCTATAGCGCTTTTTTTTCAAATTTCATTAACTCATAGATCGAGTTTCACGTTGAAATTTTTGGTAATGATAGACAAGGGCACTCTCCATCCCCCAAAAGATACCGCAACCCCTTACGAGCCGTCGAACACCTTCAAAAACAACTCCCAAGATGGTATTTGAAATACACGTGTTATTATACCTATAGCGCTTTTTTTAAATTTCACTAACTCACAGATCGAGTTTCACGTTAAAATTTTTACGCATAATAGAAAAGGGTACTCTTCATCCTCCAAAAAATACCGCAACCCCTTACGAGCCGTCGAACACCCTCAAAAACAACCCCAAAGATGGTAATGGAAATACACGTGTTATTATACCTATAGCGCTTTTTTTCAAATTTCACTAACTCATCCCCCAAAAAATACCGCAACCCCTTACGAGCCGTCTAACACCCTTAAAAAAAAACAAAAATGGTATTTGAAATACATGTGTTATTATATTTATAGCTTTTTTTTTTAATTTCACTAACTCATAGATCGAGTTTCACGTTGAAATTTTTATGAATGATAGAAAAGGGTACTCTTCATCCTCCAAAAAATACCGCAACCCCTTACGAGCCGTCGAACACCCTCAAAAACAACCCCAAAGATGGTAATGGAAATACACGTGTTATTATACCTATAGCGCTTTTTTTTCAAATTTCACTAACTCATCCCCCAAAAAATACCGCAACCCCTTACGAGCCGTCTAACACCCTTAAAAAAAAACAAAAATGGTATTTGAAATACATGTGTTATTATACTTATAGCTTTTTTTTTTAATTTCACTAACTCATAGATCGAGTTTCACGTTGAAATTTTTATGAATGATAGAAAAGGGCACTCTTCATTCCCCAAAAAATACCGCAATCCCTTACGAGCCGTCTAACACCCTCAAAAACTACCCCAAAAATGGTATTTGAAATACACGTTTTATTATACCTATAGCGCTTTTTTTCAAATTTCACTAACTCATAGATCGAGTTTCACGTTGAAATTTTTGGGAATGATATCCCATCCCCAAAAAAAATACCGCAACCCCTTACGAGCCGTCTAACACCCTCAAAAACTACCCCAAAGATGGTATTTAAAATACACGTGTTATTATACCTATAGCGATTTTTTTTTAAATTTCACTAACTCATAAATCGAGTTTCACGTTGAAATTTTTACGAATGATAGAAAAGGGCACTCTTCATTCCCCAAAAAATACCGCAACCCCTTACGAGCCATCTAACATCCTCAAAAACTACCCCAAAGATGGTATTTGAAATACACGTGTTATTATACCTATAGCGCTTTTTTTTTTAAATTTCACTAACTCATAAATCGAGTTTCACGTTGAAATTTTTACGAATGATAGAAAAGGGCACTCTTCATTCCCCAAAAAATACCGCAACCCCTTACGAGCCATCTAACATCCTCAAAAACTACCCCAAATATGGTATTTAAAATACACGTGTTATTATACCTATAGCGATTTTTTTTTAAATTTCACTAACTCATAAATCGAGTTTCACGTTGAAATTTTTACGAATGATAGAAAAGGGCACTCTTCATTCCCCAAAAAATACCGCAACCCCTTACGAGCCATCTAACATCCTCAAAAACTACCCCAAAGATGGTATTTGAAATACACGTGTTATTATACCTATAGCGCTTTTTTTTTTAAATTTCACTAACTCATAAATCGAGTTTCACGTTGAAATTTTTACGAATGATAGAAAAGGGCACTCTTCATTCCCCAAAAAATACCGCAACCCCTTACGAGCCATCTAACACCCTCAAAAAATAGCCCAAAGATGGTATTTAAAATATACGTGTTATTATACCTATAGCGATAAAGATACCGCAACAACTCCCAAGATGGTATTTGAAGTACACGTGTTATTATACCTATAGCGCTTTTTTTTTAAATTTCGCTAATTCATAGATCGAGTTTCACGTTGAAATTTTTTCGCATAATAGAAAAGGGTACTCTTCATCCTCCAAAAGATACCGCAACCCATTACGAGCCGTCGAACACCTTCAAAAACAACTCCCAAGATGGTATTTGAAATACACGTGTTATTATACCTATAGCGCTTTTTTTTAAATTTCACTAACTCATAGATCGAGTTTTACGTTGAAATTTTTACGCATAATAGAAAAGGGTACTCTTCATCCTCCAAAAAATACCGCAACCCCTTACGAGCCGTCGAACACCCTCAAAAACAACCCCAAAGATGGTAATTGAAATACACGTCTTATTATACCTATAGCGCTTTTTTTTCAAATTTCATTAACTCATAGATCGAGTTTCACGTTGAAATTTTTGGTAATGATAGACAAGGGCACTCTCCATCCCCCAAAAGATACCGCAACCCCTTACGAGCCGTCGAACACCTTCAAAAACAACTCCCAAGATGGTATTTGAAATACACGTGTTATTATACCTATAGCGCTTTTTTTAAATTTCACTAACTCACAGATCGAGTTTCACGTTAAAATTTTTACGCATAATAGAAAAGGGTACTCTTCATCCTCCAAAAAATACCGCAACCCCTTACGAGCCGTCGAACACCCTCAAAAAGAACCCCAAAGATGGTAATGGAAATACACGTGTTATTATACCTATAGCGCTTTTTTTCAAATTTCACTAACTCATCCCCCAAAAAATACCGCAACCCCTTACGAGCCGTCTAACACCCTTAAAAAAAAACAAAAATGGTATTTGAAATACATGTGTTATTATATTTATAGCTTTTTTTTTTAATTTCACTAACTCATAGATCGAGTTTCACGTTGAAATTTTTATGAATGATAGAAAAGGGTACTCTTCATCCTCCAAAAAATACCGCAACCCCTTACGAGCCGTCGAACACCCTCAAAAACAACCCCAAAGATGGTAATGGAAATACACGTGTTATTATACCTATAGCGCTTTTTTTTCAAATTTCACTAACTCATCCCCCAAAAAATACCGCAACCCCTTACGAGCCGTCTAACACCCTTAAAAAAAAACAAAAATGGTATTTGAAATACATGTGTTATTATACTTATAGCTTTTTTTTTTAATTTCACTAACTCATAGATCAAGTTTCACGTTGAAATTTTTATGAATGATAGAAAAGGGCACTCTTCATTCCCCAAAAAATACCGCAATCCCTTACGAGCCGTCTAACACCCTCAAAAACTACCCCAAAAATGGTATTTGAAATACACGTTTTATTATACCTATAGCGCTTTTTTTCAAATTTCACTAACTCATAGATCGAGTTTCACGTTGAAATTTTTGGGAATGATAGAAAAGGGCACTCTCCATCCCCAAAAAAAATACCGCAACCCCTTACGAGCCGTCTAACACCCTCAAAAACTACCCCAAAGATGGTATTTGGTGTATTATACCTATAGCGCTTTTTTTTAAATTTCACTAACTCATAGATCGAGTTTCACGTTAAAATTTTTGGGAATGATAGACAAGGGCACTCTCCATCCCCCAAAAGATACCGCAACCCCTTACGAGCCGTCGAACACCTTCAAAAACAACTCCCAAGATGGTATTTGAAATACACGTGTTATTATACCTATAGCGCTTTTTTTTTAAATTTCACAAACTCATAGATCGAGTTTCACGTTGAAATTTTTGGGAATGATAGACAAGGGCACTGTCCATCGCCCAAAAAAAATACCGCAACCTTTTACGAGCCGTCTAACACCCTCAAAAACTACCCCAAAGATGGTATTTGGTGTATTATACCTATAGCGCTTTTTTTTAAATTTCACTAACTCATAGATCGAGTTTCCCGTTGAAATTTTTTCGAATGATAGACAAGGGTACTCTTCATCCCCCAAAAAATACCGCAACCCCTTACGAACCGTCGAACATCTTCAAAAAAAACCCCAAAGATGGTATCTGAAATACACGTGTTATTATACCTATAGCGATTTTTTTTTAAATTTCACTAACTCATAGATCGAGTTTCACGTTGAAATTTTTAGAAAAGATAAATAAGGGTACTCTTCATCCTCCAAAAAATACCGCAACCCCTTACGAGCCGTCGAACACCCTCAAAAACAACCCCAAAGATGGTATTTGAAATACACGTTTTATTATACCTATAGCGCTTTTTTTTTTAAATTTCACTAACTCATAGATCGAGTTTCACGTTTTAATTTATAGGGCACTCTCCATCCCCCAAAAAATACCGCAACCCCTTACGAGCTGTCTAACACCCTCAAAAACTAACCCAAAGATGGTATTTGGTGTATTATACCTATAGCGCTTTTTTTTAATTTCACTAACTCATAGATCGAGTTTCACGTTGAAATTTTTGGGAATGATAGACAAGGGCACTCTCCATCCCCCAAAAAATACTGCAACCCCTTACGAGCCGTCGAACATCCCCAAAAACAACCCCAAAGATGGTATCTGAAATACACGTGTTATTATACCTATAGCGCTTTTTTTTTTAAATTTCACTAACTCATAGATCGAGTTTCACGTTTTAATTTATAGGGCACTCTCCATCCCCCAAAAAATACCGCAACCCCTTACGAGCTGTCTAACACCCTCAAAAACTAACCCAAAGATGGTATTTGGTGTATTATACCTATAGCGCTTTTTTTTAATTTCACTAACTCATAGATCGAGTTTCACGTTGAAATTTTTACGAATGATAGACAAGGGTACTCTTCATCCCCCAAAAAATACCGCAACCCCTTACGAGCTGTCTAACACCCTCAAAAACAACCCCTAAGATGGTATTTGAAATACACGTGTTATTATACCTATAGCGTTTAATTTTAAAACTTCACTAACTCATAGATCGAGTTTCACGTTGAAATTTTTACGAATGATAGACAAGGGTACTCTTCATCCCCCAAAAAATACCGCAAGCCCTTACGAGCCGTCTAACATCCTCAAAAACTATCCCAAATATGGTATTTGAAATACACGTTTTATTATACCTATAGAGCCTTTTTTTAAATTTCACTAACTCATAGATCGATTTTCACGGTAAAATTTTTGGGAATGATAGACAAGGGCACTCTCCATCCCCCAAAAAATACCGAAACCCCTTACGAGCCTTCGAACCCCTTCAAAAACAAACCCAAAGATGGTATTTGAAATACAGATGTTATTATACCTCATGGATCTCGCTTTTTTTTCAAATTTCACTACCTCATAGATCGAGTTTCACGTTGAAATTTTTAGAAAAGATAAATAAGGGTACTCTTCATCCCCCAAAAATACCGCAACCCCTTACGAGCCGTCTAACACCCTTAAAAAAAAAACAGAAATGGTATTTGAAATACATGTGTTGTTATACTTATAGCGTTTTTTTTTTAATTTCACTAACTCATAGATCGAGTTTCACGTTGAAATTTTTGGGAATGATAGAAAATGCCACTCTCCATCCCCAAAAAAATACCGCAACCCCTTACGAGCCGTCTAACACCCTCAAAAACTACCCCAAAGATGGTATTTGGTGTATTATACCTATAGCGCTTTTTTTTTTAATTTCACTAACTCTTAGATCGAGTTTCACGTTTAAATTTTTGGGAATGATAGACAAGGGCACTCTCCATCCCCCAAAAGATACCGTCAAACACCTTCAAAAACAACTCGCAAGATGGTATTTGAAATACACGTATTATACCTAGAGCGATTTTTTTTTTAAATTTCACTAACTCATAGATCGAGTTTCACGTTGAAATTTTTAGGAAAGAAAAACAAGGGTACTCTTCATCCCCCAAAAAATACCGCAACCCTTTACGAACCGTCGAACATCTTCAAAAACAACCCCAAAGATGGTATCTGAAATAAACGTGTTATTATACCTATAGCGCTTTTTTTTTAAATTTCATCAACTCATAGATCGAGTTTCACGTTGAAATTTTTGGGAATGATAGAAAATGGCACTCTCCATCCCCAAAAAAAATACCGCAACCTTTTACGAGCCGTCTAACACCCTCAAAAACTACCCCAAAGATGGTATCTGAAATACACGTGTTATTATACCTATAGCGCTTTTTTTTTTAATTTTACTAACTCATAGATCGAGTTTCACGTTGAAATTTTTAGGAAAGATAAACAAGGGTACTCTTCATCCCCCAAAAAATACCGCAACCCCTTACGAGCCGTCAAACACCTTCAAAAACAACCCCAAAGATGGTATTTGAAATACACGTGTTATTATACCTATAGCGCTTTTTCTTCAAATTTCACTAACTCATAGATCGAGTTTCCCGTTGAAATTTTTACGAATGATAGACACGGGTACTTTTCATCCCCCAAAAAATACCGCAACCCTTTACGAACCGTCGAACATCTTCAAAAACAACCCCAAAGATGGTATCTGAAATACATGTGTTATTATACCTATAGCGTTTTTTTTTAAAACTTCACTAACTCATAGATCGAGTTTCACGTTGAAATTTTTACGAATGATAGACAAGGGTACTCTTCATCCCCCAAAAAATACCGCAACCCCTTACGAGCCGTCTAACATCCTCAAAAACTATCCCAAATATGGTATTTGAAATACACGTTTTATTATACCTATAGAGCCTTTTTTTAAATTTCACTAACTCATAGATCGATTTTCACGGTAACATTTTTGGGAATGATAGACAAGGGCACTCTCCATCCCCCAAAAAATACCGAAACCCCTTACGAGCCTTCGAACCCCTTCAAAAACAAACCCAAAGATGGTATTTGAAATACAGATGTTATTATACCTCATGGATCTCGCTTTTTTTTCAAATTTCACTACCTCATAGATCGAGTTTTACGTTGAAATTTTTAGAAAAGATAAATAAGGGTACTCTTCATCCCCCAAAAATACCGCAACCCCTTACGAGCCGTCGAACATCCTCAAAAACAACCCCAAAAATCGAGTTTCACGTTGAAATTTTTACGCATGATAGACAAGGGTACTCTTCATCCCCAAAAAAATACCGCAACCCTTTACGAACCGTCGAACATCCTCAAAAACAACCCCAAAGATGGTATGAAATACTCGTGTTATTATACTTATAGCGATTTTTTTTTAAATTTCACTGACTCATAGATCGAGTTTCACGTTGAAATTTTTAGAAAAGATAAATAAGGGTACTCTTCATCCTCCAAAAAATACCGCAACCCCTTACGAGCCGTCGAACACCATCAAAAACAACCCCAAAAATGGTATTTGAAATACACGTTTTATTATACCTATAGCGCTTTTTTTTTTAATTTCACTAACTCATAGATGATAGACAAGGGTACTCTGCATCCTCCAAAAAATACCGCAACCCCTTACGAGCCGTCTAACATACTCAAAAACTACCCCAAAGATGTTATTTGGTGTATTATACCTATAGAGCTTTTTTTTCAAATTTCACCAACTCATAGATCGAGTTTCACGTTGAAATTTCTAAGAATGATAGACAAGGGTACTCTTCATCCCCAAAAAAATACCGCAACCCTTTACGAACCGTCGAACATCCTCAAAAACAACCCCACAGATGGTATCTGAAATACACGTGTTATTATACCTATAGCGATTTTTTTTTAAATTTCACTAACTCATAGATCGAGTTTCACGTTGAAATTTTTAGAAAAGATAAATAAGGGCACCCTCCATCCTCCAAAAAATACCGCAACCCCTTACGAGCCGTCTAACACCCTCAAAAACTACCCCAAATATGGTATTTGGTGTATTATACCTATAGCGCTTTTTTTTAAATTTTACTAACTCATAGATTGAGTTTCACGTTGAAATTTTTGGGAATGATAGACAAGGGCACTCTTCAACTCACAAAAAATACCGCAACCCCTTACGAGCCGTCGAACACCCTCAAAAACAACCCCAAAGATGGTATTTGAAATACACGTTTTATTATACCTATAGCGCTTTTTTTTAAATTTCACTAACTCATAGATCGAGTTTCACGTTGAAATTTTTGGGAATGATAGACAAGGGCACTCTCCATCCCCCAAAATATACCGCAACCCCTTACGAGCCGTCGAACGCCTTCAAAAACGACCCCAAATTTCATTAACTCATAGATCGAGTTTCACGTTGAAATTTTTACGAATGATAGACAAGGGTACTCTTCATCCCCCAAAAATTACCGCAACCCCTTACGAGCCGTCTAACATCCTCAAAAACTATCCCAAATATGGTATTTGAAATACACGTTTTATTATACCTATAGAGCCTTTTTTTAAATTTCACTAACTCATAGATCGATTTTCACGGTAAAATTTTTGGGAATGATAGACAAGGGCACTCTCCATCCCCCAAAAAATACCGAAACCCCTTACGAGCCTTCGAACCCCTTCAAAAACAAACCCAAAGATGGTATTTGAAATACAGATGTTATTATACCTCATGGATCTCGCTTTTTTTTCAAATTTCACTACCTCATAGATCGAGTTTTACGTTGAAATTTTTGGAAATGATAGACAAGGGCACTCTCCATCCCCCAAAAGATACCGCAACCCCTTACGAGCCGTCGAACACCTTCAAAAACAACTCCCAAGATGGTATTTGAAATACACGTGTTATTATACCTATAGCGCTTTTTTTAAATTTCACTAACTCACAGATCGAGTTTCACGTTAAAATTTTTACGCATAATAGAAAAGGGTACTCTTCATCCTCCAAAAAATACCGCAACCCCTTACGAGCCGTCGAACATCCTCAAAAACAACCCCAAAGATGGTAATGGAAATACACGTGTTATTATACCTATAGCGCTTTTTTTTCAAATTTCACTAACTCATAGATCGAGTTTCACGTTGAAATTTTTGGGAATGATAGACAAGGGCACTCTCCATCCCCCAAAATATACCGCAACCCCTTACGAGCCGTCGAACGCCTTCAAAAACGACCCCAAATTTCATTAACTCATAGATCGAGTTTCACGTTGAAATTTTTACGAATGATAGACAAGGGTACTCTTCATCCCCCAAAAATTACCGCAACCCCTTACGAGCCGTCTAACATCCTCAAAAACTATCCCAAATATGGTATTTGAAATACACGTTTTATTATACCTATAGAGCCTTTTTTTAAATTTCACTAACTCATAGATCGATTTTCACGGTAAAATTTTTGGGAATTATAGACAAGGGCACTCTCCATCCCCCAAAAAATACCGAAACCCCTTACGAGCCTTCGAACCCCTTCAAAAACAAATCCAAAGATGGTATTTGAAATACAGATGTTATTATACCTCATGGATCTCGCTTTTTTTTCAAATTTCACTACCTCATAGATCGAGTTTTACGTTGAAATTTTTGGAAATGATAGACAAGGGCACTCTCCATCCCCCAAAAGATACCGCAACCCCTTACGAGCCGTCGAACACCTTCAAAAACAACTCCCAAGATGGTATTTGAAATACACGTGTTATTATACCTATAGCGCTTTTTTTAAATTTCACTAACTCACAGATCGAGTTTCACGTTAAAATTTTTACGCATAATAGAAAAGGGTACTCTTCATCCTCCAAAAAATACCGCAACCCCTTACGAGCCGTCGAACATCCTCAAAAACAACCCCAAAGATGGTAATGGAAATACACGTGTTATTATACCTATAGCGCTTTTTTTTCAAATTTCACTAACTCATCCCCCAAAAAATACCGCAACCCCTTACGAGCCGTCTAACACCCTTAAAAAAAAACAAAAATGGTATTTGAAATACATGTGTTATTATATTTATAGCTTTTTTTTTTAATTTCACTAACTCATAGATCGAGTTTAGCAAGTATATAGGGTGTTTCAAATTCTATGCTCACCATGGGGATTTTCTAAACGGTATGTAGGAAATACGGAAGAGTTTTAGTTGGGGCAAAGTTGCACAATTTGACGCTTCGCTCAAAACTAAAAAGAAAATTTAAAAAGTCCAAGTAGTTCCTAAAAAACCTAATTTTCATTTCTGGTGCCTTTATTTCTAAAGTTGTTAAAAAACGCTTAAAACTTTCTACAGGCACAGGCACTCTCAGGACATTTAAATTTGACAGGAGCGTTGCCAAAATCATCTGTCAAATATTATTTTATAACTTCAGACGGCTCGACGAAGATAATCAGTGCGAAATAACTATACTATTATACAAGATGTCTCAAAAACTGCTGTCAATATCATTTCGAAAATATTTGACACTTAAATAGTTTTGACATTTTTTTAAAACTTTTATATTTTTCTGTTGTTGGTGTTAGACGGCTCGTAAGAGGTTGCGGTATTTTTTGGGGGATGAAAAGTACCCTTGTCTATCATTCGTAAAAATTTCAACGTGAACCTCGATCTACGAGTTAGTGAAATTTAAATAAAACGCTATAGGTATAATAACACATGTATTTCAAATACCATTTCTGTTTTTTTAAAGGTGTTAGACGGCTCGTAAGGGGTTGCGGTATTTTTTGAGGAATGAAGAGTGCCCTTTTCTATCATTCATAAAAATTTCAACGTGAAACTCGGTCTATGAGTTAGTGAAATTTTAAAAAAAAGCACTATAGGTATAATATTTGGGGTTGTTTTTGAAGGTGTTTGACGGCTCGTAAGGGGTTGTAGTATTTTTTGGGGGATGAAGAGTACCCTTGTCTATAATGCCCAAAAATTTCAACGTGAAACTCGATCTATGAGTTAGTGAAATTAAAAAAAAAGCGCTATAGGTATAATAACTCGTGTATTTCAAATACCATTTTTGGGGTTGTTTTTGAGGGTGTTCGACGGATCGTAAGGGATTGCAGTATTTTTCGGGGGATGAAAACTTCCCTTGTCTATCATTTCTGAAAATTTCGACGTGCAACTCGATCTATGAGTTAGTGAAATTTAAAAAAAAGCGCTATGGGTATAATAACACGTGTATTTCAAATATCATCTTGGGGGTTGTTTTTGAGGGTGTTAGACGGCTCGTAAGGGGTTGCGGTATTTTTTGGGTAATGAATAGTGCCCTTTTCTATCATTCATAAAAATTTCAACGGAAAACTCGATCTATGAGTTAATGAAATTTAAATAAAACGCTATAGGTATAATAAAACATGTATTTCAAATACCATTTCTGTTTTTTTAAAGGTGTTAGACGGCTCGTAAGGGGTTGCGGTATTTTTTGAGGAATGAAGAGTGCCCTTTTCTATCATTCATAAAAATTTCAACGTGAAACTCGGTCTATGACTTACTGAAATTAAAAAAAAAGCGCTATAGGTATAATAACACGTGTATTTCAAATACCATTTCTGTTTTTTTAAAGGTGTTAGGCGACTCGTAAGGGGTTGCGGTATTTTTTGGGGGATGAAGAGTGCCCTACTCTATCATTTCTAAAAATTTCAACGTGAAACTCGATCTATGAGTTAGTGAAATAAAAAAAGCGCTATAGGTATAATACACCAAATACCATCTTTGGGGTAGATTTTGACGATGTTGGACGTTTCGTAAGGGGTTACGGTATTTTTTGGGGGATGAAGAGTGCCCTTGTCTATCATTTCCAAAAATTTCAACGTGAAACTCGATCTATGAGTTAGTGAAATTTAAAAAAAAAGCGCTATAGGTATAATAAAACGTGTATTTCAAATACCATCTTTGGGGTAGTTTTTGAGGGTGTTAGACGGCTCGTAAGGGGTTGCGGTATTTTTTGGGGAATGAAGAGTGCCCTTTTCTATCATTCATAAAAATTTCAACGTAAAACTCGATCTATGAGTTAGTGAAATTTGAAAAAAAGCGCTATAGGTATAATAACACGTGTATTTCAAATACCATATTTGGGATAGTTTTTGAGGATGTTAGACGGCTCGTAAGGGGTTGCGGTATTTTTTGGGGGATGAAGAGTGCCCTTCTCTATCATTTCTAAAAATTTCAACGTGAAACTCGATCTATGAGTTAGTGAAATAAAAAAAAAGCGTTATAGGTATAATACATGCGGTATTTTTTGAGGAATGAAGAGTGTCCTTTTCTATCATTCATAAAAATTTTAACGTGAAATTCGATCTACGAGTTAGTGAAATTAAAAAAAAAACGCTATAAGTATAATAACACATGTATTTCAAATACCATTTCTGTTTTTTTTTTTAAGGGTGTTAGACGGCTCGTAAGGGGTTGCGGTATTTTTTGGGGGATGGAGAGTGCCCTGGTCTATCATTCATAAAAATTTCAACGTGGAACTCGATCTATGAATTAGTGAAATTTAAATAAAACGCTATAGGTATAATAACACATGTATTTCAAATACCATTTCTGTTTTTTTAAAGGTGTTAGACGGCTCGTAAGGGGTTGCGGTATTTTTTGGGGGATGAAGAGTGCCCTTCTCTATCATTTCTAAAAATTTCAACGTGAAACTCGATCTATGAGTTAGTGAAATAAAAAAAAAGCGTTATAGGTATAATACATGCGGTATTTTTTGAGGAATGAAGAGTGTCCTTTTCTATCATTCATAAAAATTTTAACGTGAAATTCGATCTACGAGTTAGTGAAATTAAAAAAAAAACGCTATAAGTATAATAACACATGTATTTCAAATACCATTTCTGTTTTTTTTTTAAGGGTGTTAGACGGCTCGTAAGGGGTTGCGGTATTTTTTGGGGGATGGAGAGTGCCCTGGTCTATCATTCATAAAAATTTCAACGTGGAACTCGATCTATGAATTAGTGAAATTTAAATAAAACGCTATAGGTATAATAACACATGTATTTCAAATACCATTTCTGTTTTTTTAAAGGTGTTAGACGGCTCGTAAGGGGTTGCGGTATTTTTTGGGGGATGAAGAGTGCCCTTTTCTATCATTTCTAAAAATTTCAACGTGAAACTCGGTCTATGACTTACTGAAATTAAAAAAAAAATCTCATAGGTATAATAACACGTGTATTTCAAATACCATCTTTGGGGTTGTTTTTGAGGGTGTTCGACGGCTCGTAAGGATGAAGAATACCCTTATCTATCATTCCTGAAAATTTCAACAAAAAACTCATTCTATGATTTGATTACGTTATTTTAAAGTGTAAATATAAAATTCACATTTTTTGGGTTCTGTAAAATTGGATCGGGTGCTAACTTCACATTTTTGGGTTCTGTAAAATTGGATCAGGCGCTAACTTCACATTTTTGGGTGCTGAAGATGGGTGCTATCTTCACATCGGTAGTTTAAAAATATTAGCGCTGCGTTAAATCACAAACAGCGAGGTCGGATCTTTTACCTCTGCTTGCAACTTGGCTTGCACCAACCTCTACTGATGAAATCAACAGTTTTTTGACTGAGCTTTTAGATAACCTCAATGTTTTACTTTCAGTTTGTAAATAAATTAATATAGTTGCTTTGGGTTTTTTGTTTGGTATATTTTTCGTGCATAATCAGTGACCTTCACTTATGTTTCTTTTGCCTCGTAGTGCCCTCATAAATATATTTTGTGTGCTGAAAACGGTTTCAAAATATGGCGTTTTTCTAGATAGAACACGAGCTGTTTTATTGGGTAATGAACAACTTGGGATATTAAATTAGGTAAATTAATCCTTGTAAAAATGGTTACTTTTATAAACGAACTTATTGCCAAATGCCACAAAACAATCCTTTCTGAGGGCTATAAATTTAAAGCACCCTCCCTGAGGTGGTCTAAAAAATCACCAACTTTATAACCTCAAACACAAATAATGAAGCTATTATGTGCCAAATTTTTGGCGTATTCGCCATTTGGCATTTTGAAACCTGTCAAAAAAAATAGTTTTAGGGCAATACAAAATAATCAATAACTTTGTGTTTTTTCTGTATGGGTAAGTGTTTTTTGAAAATAGGTTTTAAAATTTAGTACCTCCCACAGGTGTAAATATTTAGACCTGTGGGGGTACTATTTTAGATCTTAGTAAATCCCACTGTTAATTTTTTTTTTTTTTTTGACATCAACAGCATCTTGTGACCCTTTATCTGAAATATGTAGCTCAATTAAATGCCCAGAGGATTGCTCGAGGGTTTATCCATACATGTGATATCTGTTCCTTTATAATATTTTTATGGTAGATTTTTTTATTATACTTATATATTAGATTGCAATTTTAATTTTTTTCTTTTAATTTTTTAATTCTTACCTTTTTGTATGTTTATAATTTTATTGTTTGTTTGATTTTTTCTATTTTTGTTTATTTTTAATGTTTTTGTATGTATGTAAATTTGTTTTTATATATTTATATTCTTTATTAGGCATGTGATTATATTAGATTAGGTAGGAGATTCTGTCTATATTGAAACTTTCTTGACAGACTTTATATACATATCAAAATCTTAATCTAATGTTGACAACATCAGATCGCATTATATCCCTTCATTATCAACAGATTAAGCCATTTTTACAGTTGACTAGTAATAGGTTATTTATTAAGGATATATAGGTTAAGTTTAACTTACATATCCTGATTTAGCAATAAGTTATAATGAAGTTTAGCTTTGTCAATAAAATTATAATATCTTGGACAATAAAGCATGTTGTACTACTACTACTCCTTTGTGTGTTCCTAGTGGGATGCTCATCCAAGTTGGAATTTTCGTTTTTTTCCACCCAAGATCTTTTGATCTTTTGTTTTTGGATTCTTTTCGGTTGAAGTAACTGATTTTGAGGTTTTTTTTAACTTCTTTTCTTTTTTATAATAATTATTGTTGAGTATTTATAAGTTATTTTGTTTTAAATAAAGCTATGAAAAATTGTTGTTTTACATCAAAAAGTAGAAAACGAGTAACAAATTTCACATTATTTATTAAATATTAGTCAGTAAAATTAACTAATTTTACATTTTGTTAATTAAAGCAAGGTTATAGTATATTTCATTGACTTAAATATACTAAAATATACAACACCCTGTAAAAAACGAAAAGCTACGTAGCCGATTTTGAAAATGATTTTTTTTACAAGGCAGGAATATGGTTTGTTGGAAAATATGTAGTACTTCGTTTATATATTTTTATTATTGAAACTTTGGTCTAAGAGAACTGTGCATACAAAATTATTCGCATGCAACTACTTCCGTCTCTTTCTATCCCATATAGAAAAGGAGGCAAATGGTATGCCAACATGCTGATTCTTGGGTAGTATGTGAAAGAATAACTGGTTTTTCATGCGAAACAACACGAATGCCCTCCACCCACTCATGCAATATTGATTTAACCCAGTCAAATTCAAACCCAGTCCACACATACCGGCTTATCTTTCGCCTCTCATTTCATACGATATAATTATAGAAAGAGACTGACAAAAAAATTGCCTATTATTTAGTACTTGTATGCAGATATTTTCATATGGATTCGAAAATCAGACCCCAGAAGAGATCCCATACCAGAAATCCTGTATTAATTACATTTTTTAATGAACAAGATGCAACAACCCCATCAAAGTCAAGTTTATTAAAAAGAATGGAAATATCAGTCCTCTATACTGTAGCATTGTTAAAAGTGATGGTAAAGCCATGATGACCCTTAAAATAATTTAATGCACTTATAGTAGATGTTTTTTGGTAAATTTAAAGACTGTAAAGAACTTTGATTGAAAGAAATAAATACCACCTTATGTCTTCAAAAATTGCAATTTTTGCTGTTTTTTGTATAAAAATGGCAAAATAAAAATCATATGCACGACACTACTCAAGATGACAGACAGATTATCTTTTATAGCATGCTGTCTCTCTTCAACAACCTTAAATATTTTTGCACTTCACTAAATTATCTCTCCATGTACCTCTTAAAATTCTGCCTTCTTTTAAATATTTTTCATTTTAAGAGAAAAAAATGTTATTTAGCAGTACCTTTTTTTGAATGCTAAAAAAACAGTGAAAACTTGAAAAAAGTGAGTGTTTTATTCTAGAAATCGAAAATTTGAAAAGAAAGCCTTAAAATGTGAGCAAAATCATGGCATAAAAATGTGAAAACATAGTAAAAATTGCTTAAACAAAAATGTTGCCCCTTAAATTATGCTAAAATATTTTAAGCCATCATGGCTTTACCATGAGAGGCACTTTCTGTCCTTTAGTCATAATTGTTGGGAAATTAAAAAACAACCAAAATTATTTACTTTCTGACAAATGTGTTTGTTTAACTGTTATCATCACTGTGACCTTAAAGAAGAAGTAATTTTTTAACATATTATTTTTCCATATTTGCAGATGTTGGATCTAGACTTGAGGTAATTCTATTTACTGTGCTTACCATTTTTGTGGGTTGTATTCCTGTTTGGGAACTGTGGTATAATGACCTCCATTAACCTAGCAACCCCACCTCAAAAAAATCAAAATTGGTATGACTAACCATAATTATGTGCTAATTTCGTCGTCAAGCAAAAATTTTTGTGCTCCTCTGGTTTCTGAGAAAATTGAAAAAGAAAATGGGGTAGCTAGGTTAATATTAACTTAGCAATCAGGAAATATGGCGCCAAACAAAAAATGTTTAGTTTTTTAAAAAAAAAAAAAAGTTGGGGTAGCGACCCCACATGTTCAGGTATCACAGAACTTAAAAATTTCAAAAACCAGTATTATCTGCAAATTATGTGCTAATATCGTCCATGATCATAAAATTTTGTACTTACCAAAAAGGGGGTCAAAAAGTTGAGATTTTGTAAATTTTATGAACATGCGTCAATTTCCGATTGTTTTGAGATTTGCCAGTGACATAAATTGGCACTTTTTTCTTATTGGCGAATAACTAGGATCTTTTTATAACAATTTCAAAACGAATGAAAGTCAATATTAATCTAGCTACCCCATTTTCTTTTTCGATTTTCTCAGAAACCAGAGGAGCAAAAGATTTTTTTATTAGGGACAAAATTAGCACATAATTAGAACATAATTATGGCATAACTAAATTTTGATTTTCTTGCAGTGGGATCGCTAGGTTAATGGAGGTCATATATTTTTTTTAGAAAAAAAGGTTTTTTTCTGAAAAACAGTATTATCGCTAATTTCGTCTATAATCATAAAATTTTGTACTCGTTTGGTTTCCGAGAAAATCGATAAAAAGGATATAGTCGGGGGTTTTTTCAAACCTATAGGAAGATTTTTGGTGATTTTGTTCTAATTTCGCACACACTTAGGCATGACTCCGTGGACCACCGACGTCCTAAACTTCACAAGCAATGTGAAGCACACGATACACCTAACATGGTATGCCAGCGCGCAGGGTCTTGCTATCTCTCTCGCACAATGTGACGTCAGTGTATGTTTTGTGTGAAATATAGAATATTTTGTAACCAACTGGATTTTGCAAATGTAATAATGTGATGAAATTACATCTTTTAATACACTATACACATATTTTTATTGAATTTATCAGTTAAAATTCCACGTAAGGCAGGAAGTAATTTAGAAGGAAAATAATGCTTACTCTGTTTAGTAAAATCAGATCTTTTAAGTATGATTAGAATGATTGGATTTAAAAATATTATTTGAAAGATCAAATAACCTATCACACGTATACAGGGTGAATTTCGAGTTGAGACATTTTTTTCAACAGCGCAGCGTGTAGAAATCCAATAGACCAACCTAATATTTCCAAATTTACCAATACTCAAAAAAAAAACCTAACAGGAAGACTACTGTGAATCAGTAGCGCACCGAGGGGGGGGTTAGCCCCCTTCAAATTAAGTTTTTTTAATTATTTATCCTTAACCCCCCCCCCCCAAGTCAATTCCTGGGTGCGCCACTGTGTGAATTATGACATTTTCCATTGTTCACATTTTCCTTCTGCTGGTGCTGTTTGCTGACGACACATCCTTTACTATCAGAAAAAGTTTAAACAGATTTGCAGGAGGTTATGGATGGTACATATAAAGAAGTTGAGCTGTGGTTCAGAACAAATAAATTAAAATTAAATGAGACAAAAACCAAAACTCATTATTTCACTTTTCGAGAGCTACCATGTATTGAAAATAAACCAAATAAGTTTTTAGGCTTTCATTTGGATCAAAAACTAACTTGGGAGTTTCATACAGATCATGTTTGCAAAAAATTATCAAAAAATTTGTTTGTTCTGAGAAACTTGACACAGGTAGTAACAGATAGTACAAAATTAACTTCATATCACTTATTGATTATGTCCCACATCAGCTATGGTTTATTAATTTGGGGTCACTCTCCCCACTCGATATCGTAAAAAAAATATTTTTCGGCTTTTCATTTTGTAACCATTGTCCTTACGCACTGTTTACAGGCTGGGGACTGAGATACATGCAAATGCCTAATCTAAAGCGTTCATACACGGCCGGAGAAATCGACTGAGATATTTCCGTAGAAACTTTATCAAGCAAATAGGACGGGTTGACGCCTTCGAACGTCCAACCCGAGTTTTTTTTCCCTAATATTATGTAACGATTTCAGGACCACTACCCCCCCCCAAAAAAAAACTTTTCACTTATTTTCATTCCAAATTTTCTTAGTTTCACACAAATGCAAACGCTGTCGAAAACCCCCCTCCCCCTACGTAACGTTTTGTAACCTCCTCCCCCCGATGACCATTACGTAATTTGTGCACGGCCCCTATAGTCCCAGTGGAGGAGGGCGAGAAAATTGATATTTTTTTCTTAAAAATTATACTCTTTAGACCTATTTCTTTGCGTTTCCGAAATTACGTAATTTTTGAAAAAAAATTGTAAGCTGCGCCATTTTTATGTCGTGCTTTGTTTTTCTAACATTTTGGGTTCGGCTAATTTCATTGAAAAATTTTTGCCTGCGGTGCCCTTTATCTTCTCACTCGAAACCAAGATCCCCCGTTTTAGGAAAACTGATCCCGTCTCTGTTTCTAAATTTTTTCTAATAAAAGTAGAGCATGACCATGGGGGAAATAATTTTTTTCTACGGTATGACGAAAATTTCGAGAAAGTTGAAGAAAAAATAAAAAAAGTGGCAGAGCTCAAGTTTTTCGTAAAAAAAACGTTTTTTGTAAAGAAACAGTGCAAAATAAATCTTTTCACCCCTTTTTAGGTGTTACAAATATTGGCAGCCCCTTATTTTTCGCTTCTACTCTCCCGCTAGTTTTGAAGAATTGGTTCGCTACATGTTTCGAGATCATGTCATAAAACACCTCGAAAATATCAAATGTAGTGTAGGGCCAGCTTTATTTAAAATCAATAATATCGCAAGCAAAAAGCTCTGCAGGAAAAACAGCGCCGTTTATTGATTTCTTTGGCTGCTAGTGCTAGCTGCATTGTTTGGCCGTTTCCGGATAGATGTCACTAGTAGAACAGAATGGAAAGAAATTTAATTAAAAGCGAAGATATTTCTTTCTAATGATAAAAACCTCACGAGTTTATCGTTCAGTATCGTAAATAATGGACCCTGTCGCCTCCTTTAAGCAAGAAAAAGCTTCCCTCGATGATCTCATGGTGTGGCCGCCATCTAGCGGAATTTGCAGACATCTTGTCAACGGTTATTATTGAAACTATGATTTATGCTCACAATGAAAGAGTGGCGACAATTTTTTCTCATGAAAGCAGTCCGGAGATAATAACAAACTGGCACCATTGCTCAATATAC
The DNA here is from genome assembly GCA_963921995.1 of Oxystoma pomonae. Taxonomy (NCBI): domain Eukaryota; kingdom Metazoa; phylum Arthropoda; class Insecta; order Coleoptera; family Brentidae; genus Oxystoma; species Oxystoma pomonae. The sequence continues at coordinate 65,063,775 of OY998167.1, forward strand.
CTGTTTCTTTTGTGCGCGCAGAACTTTCTATGCCATTTCTGTTTGATTTATTGAAATCCTATCCCTAAGGAAAATCTTAGGAACCCTGTATATCTACGAATGTTTAAAATATGTAAGAGAAAATTTGGAAAAATATCAAACACATAATAAAGTTCATAATCATAACACAAGAAATTCGGAAAAAATATATTTAGACTTCACTAGATTTAATCATTGCAGATACTCAAAAAACTATTATGGTCCTTTATTATATCATAAGGTTCCCCAAAATATCAGAAATTTAGGTGACAAACAATTTATACAACATATAAGAAACGTTTTAATTAAACATGCTTTTTACTCTTTGAATGAATTTTTAAATATTAGTGATCAACAAATTTCTTTAAACCTAAACAGCAAATGACAGTCCTCCTATGCATCTTTGTTGTATTTTTTTGTTTATTATATTATTTGTAGTTTGTTGCATTTGTTTTTGTAAATTGTTTTTTTTTTCTTTTTTAAGTGTTTTGTATAATATTTTAAACTGCTTTTTAAGTTTTTTAGGATATTTGATTTTTTTAATGTTAAAAATAAAAATTTTAATAAATCATTTAATAAATAAATTCTATTCTATTCCTTTTTGCACAGCTTTAATTATTACTGAGTTTTGATTTAAAAAAAAGCGGAAATACTGTTTCTGTTTGTCTATTTGATTTCTAGATGCTGTTGCAAAAAATGCCTCAACTTAAAACTCAGCCTGTCTTTATTTTTTTTAAAGCAGATAAAGACAGTATTTTATTTTTTTTTAAAGCAGATAAAGACAGTATTTAGGTAAATAAAAATGCTTTGATTCTATTACCTTGTTAACAGAATCGACAAAAGAGATATTTTCTATTAGATATAGGTTTATTTCATTTCAAATTAACCAGGGGTCGGAACCTCACCACCTTCGATTTTGATGATTTTAGTTCTTTTTTTAATTAACTTTTGAAAATCAAAAAAAGTGCTCATTTTGAAAAAATGGAGATATCTCGCGAACTACTTACACTATCACAATGATATATAGCTCATTTTAAAGGTATTTTAAATACCTTTCGAATGATGTATCACGTGATGAACCTTTTTTCAAAAAACATTTATTTTGAAAAAAACCCTTTTATTTAAATTTTCAAAAACACCTTTTTAATTCTTTTTTTTTAATATATTTTTTGTTGGATACATTTCTAAACTATTTAGAAAATTTCAAGATGGGAATTAATGGGTTCATAATGATAAAAAAATAAAAATTTTCAAAAAAAAAATCCAAAAGTAGGTCATGTAAAAGACCTTTTAAACAAGCTATTAGTCACTTTTGTACTATATATACTTCTCAAGATATTCCTATTTTTAAAGTAAGACTCGTGGCATATCGGACAAAGCGTTTTTGTTTCTCACTTCATTACGACCAGGCCTCCTATATCTAATGGAGAATCCAGACACCTACAGACCTGTTTCATTTCATTAGGAATCATCAGGGAGTCATAGGATTGTACAGTTGAAGCTACACAGGCAACCACGCACACCTCTCGAATTTAAAACAAAAAGTTTGTAATTCCCGGGGCCGTGGAAGCTGTGTGCGCCACCTGTCGAATAAACCGGGAAAAAAAACATCAAAATTGAAAAGTGCAGTAGTCCGTAAAAATACAGAATCCTGTACCTTTCAGCAGGTTATAAAGAAGAAACCTGTAAAAGTATAAGGTCACTGTAACATGACTCTTAAAAAGAGGTAACGTTCGCAGCAGCACCACCCCCAATTGGAGCTTCATACTACGTGGCCCTAATTTTAAGGCATCAGCAAGCAATCGCTCCGGAGGAGGCTTGTTGTGCAGAACTAAAAAGCCAAAATATTTAAAAAAACAATAAAGTGAATCTGGTGTCCGCGAATAAAAATTAAAGTAAGACTCGTGGCATATCGGACAAAGCGTTTTTGTTTCTCACTTCATTACGACCAGGCCTCCAATATCTAATGGAGAATCCAGACACCTACAGACCTGTTTCATCCTTATTAGGAATCATCAGGGAGTCATAGGATTGTACCGGTCCATAGGAATATCTTGAAGACTATATGTAGTACAAAATGGGTAGTATTTTTTTTAAAGGTCTTTTAAAGACCATTTTATTGAAGTATCACATGACCTATTTTTTGAATTTTTTTTTCACTAGGAACCCATCAATTCTCCATCTTGAAATTTTCTAATTAGTTTAGAAATGAATCCAACAAAAAAATATATCAAAAAAAAATAAAAATGGTGTGTTTTGAAAAAAAGCCTTTTTTCACAATTTTCAAAATGTGTTTTGAAAAAAGGTACATCACGTGATACATCATTCGAAAGGTATTTAAAATACCTTTAAAATTAGGTTTATATTATTGTGTTAGTGTAAGTAGTTCGCGAGATATCTCCATTTTTTTCCGTGCATGTTTGAGCAAAATTGACAGTTTTTTTGATTTTCAAAAATTAATTAAAAAAAAACTGCTGGCTCAAAAAATCTAAAATTTTGGATTTTTTACTTTGTCAAAATCGGAGATGTCAAAATCCAAAACCACCTTTGGTTGATTTGATAGAAATTAAATATGTTAAGAATAATATACACTAATACTAATAATAAATTATTATTATCAAACTTTATTCAGGAATTAGGTACGTATATTAAACTGTAGGTAAGTATACAAAAGCCACGGCACAACCCGGCATGTTGATCTTTTAATTGATATTTCACTATTATAAACGAAAACTAGAATATTTAGTTAAACTCTATGATAGTCCTGAACAATCATAATTACGAAAATACGACCAAAAAATCAGTGAAATCACAAAATACTTCCAGTTCTCAGTGGTAAACAAACAATTCTGATTCCAGCGTGACGTCACGCGCGGCGCGTGTCGAATCTGTGACGAGAAATCAGCATACCGTGTTAGGTGTATGATGGTGAAGCATAATAAAATCCCATTCTAACTCTATCGCTAGTCCAGAAACCAGGATTCTAAATGCACAACTCAAAAAACCTATAATGTTTTTTTGCTGGGCAATTACAAAAATAACTTTCAGTTTAATGAAGTTGAAATTACATAAGCAATAGTGACTGAAAAAATGTCTAATCATAAAAACAGAACAGGGACTGTTTTGAAATAAACACAATAATAATTAAACATCTTAATCAGATTATTAGTAAACCTTTATCACATTTGTTTAATCTCAGTATAAAATCCAGCTATTTTCGTAACATTCTTAAAATACCAAAAGTAATACCAGTCTTTAAAAATAAAATTGGTCCCGAAATTGGTCCTGAAGTCATAAGTAACTGTCCACCTATATCTTTGCTACCAATAATTTCAAAAATATTGGAAGCAACATTTCTACAAAATGTCGGTATGGCTTTCGTAATAAAAAATCAACCACACTAGCCATAAATTCCTTGACAGAATTGATGTCAAATGGGCTGGAAAATAAGCTGGATACATATGCTTGATTCCTGGACTTGACAAAGGCCCTTTATTGCATATCTTTCAATATTCTTTTTGAAAAACGAAAACACTGTAATGTTGTCAATGACAGCACTGCCTTTGTTAAGTCTTACATGGAGGAGAAACAACAGTGTTTTTTTTTTAAAAATGCAAGTTCTGATCGTCGGCAAATTCAGCACAGGGTCCCACAGGGCTCTGTTGGGGATGGGACCGACGATCCGAAAGTGCATTCATCCGAATCTTTCAAAAGCATGGGCAATTCTATTCTGGCAGGGTTGTGATTTGAGTTTGGGTGGGGTTGGTTTGAGTTTGGGTTAGGTTGGGTGTGTGGGTTGAGTTTGGGTTGGATTTGGTTGTGTTTGGTTTGGTCGGTACGCTTTCGGATGAATGAACATTCGGATCGATGAAGCCATCTCCTCTGTTGTTCCTTATCCAGGGTGTTTCACAACTTATGTCTTTTTTCTCAATAGTATTAATAATCAATTTAAAAAATTATAAATACGACATTCAGAAGATGCCTAACTAACCGCTTAATTAAATTTCAGTATAAAAAGTGAACAAAGTATAAGGATTGCGGAGATATTCGAAGATTTGTGTTTGAGGTTATAATTTCAAAATGCCACCAAATGCCTGCTCAGTTTGCAAACTCGATTTGGGGGGCGACGAAAAACAGATAGTCGCCTGCGACAGCTGTAGAAGCTGCATACATTTGGTAGAAAAATGCTCAGGACTCAGTACTTCGGAGGCCAGAGCAGTTGTATTGCAAAAACGTAGCCTGTTGTTTTTCTGCAATGATTGTCGAGAAGCATTTAAGAGTGTTCCAGCTATGGCCCACAAAATAAACCAAATGGAAAACGAAATACAAACTTTAAAGCAAACAGTTAAAACACTGGAGAAGGTAAACTGTGTTAGTGCTGAGTCATTGATGTATAAAGTGAGCGAACGAACAACTAGAGCACATAATTTAATGATTTACAACATTCCAGAGTCCAACTCCCCCAACTTGAATGACCGCATCATTTAGGACAAAACAATAGTATCTAAAGTTTTTAACATGTTGAATTTCCTCTGTGAAGAAAGTTGTTCGCGTTGGTCAAATAAAAAAATGATGCTACCAAGTCGAGACCTGTAAAAGTCATCTGCAATAACGAAACTGTAAAAATTGCCACAAAATCAAGTAGAAAATTGATAGGATCACGCTTTAAAATATCTTTTGATCAGACACAGATGCAAGGAGAAGCATATAAAAAAGGTAAAGGAACTTTGGAAACCAGAAAGGCTAAGGGGGAAAACAATCTAATTATTGAGTACCGTAATGGTGTACCTGTAGTTGAAAGTAAAGAGCAAAAAAATTAAAAGTGTATTTCCAAAATGTAGGGGGTCTACGCACCAAGTTGCGTGAAATTACAAAAATAGTGGCGTGCCGTAGTATTGGTTGACAACTTAAATGTGGACTTTCCTGATAGTGAATTTAACTGCAAACAGTTTAGCATATTTCGTTGTGATGGAAATCACAGATCTAGTGAAAAAGTCAGTGGAGGAGGGGTCCTAATAATGATTAATAACAAAATCAAATCTCAGTAATATATACCCCTCAGTCATCATGTGAAAATTATATATTGCACTGGACTTTGCATCTTTTTTACTAGAACCAATCTTTAAAAAAATCTGGAAAAATAAAACCCAATATATTACCAAGGATTGAATAACAGGTTGTATGAAATCCACGCCAATACTTACTAACACTAATCAAATGCTTAAAAGAATACAAGATGGCAGCAATAAACAGAAATTAAACGAAAATGAAAAATCTCTACTTCTTAGATGCTACAGTAGGAGCGAAAAACTACTGAATACTCTCAAAAAGGATGACAATTTTGCTTGTTATAAAGAAGAATGAGATGAAAATTCAAGAAATCCCTACTTTAAACCTTAACCTAAAAAAAATGAAACAAATAGCCCACAGAATTTTTTAAAAGAAACAGAAAATTATAAAAATCACACCTTTGTTTATACGGATGCCTAAAAAGTTGAAGAAAGAGTGGAATATGGAGTAGTATACATACCAAAAAAGACTATAAATTCCCGGATAAACTACCTTGGCAGAAACTGTGGCGATCATATTAATCAAGAAAAACTCCACAGAAATTAACCTAGCATGGATACCAGGACATTGCAATATAATATAAAAAAATAAAATAAAAAATATTAACCTTCCCTTGTGTTGTTTAACTGTCTAGTGTATGTAAAACAACATCTTGAAAACTATAAAACATACTCACAGATACATACATATCCGACACGTCATGCCTCCGATCTTTGTCCAGCTTTTTCCCGTGTTTTAAGAGCAAGAAATGGAATCAATTTTTACAGCCCTAAATTGTTTAACTATCTTATAAACCATATCAAAACTTTACCTCTAAAAAAAACCCTAAAAAAGTATTTGCAGGGGAAGGCATTTTATAACATTCAAGAGTACTACCAAAAAAAAATAACAACACTAACCAGAATTAGAACAGTACACTGCAGATAATCTTTTTAAAATAAAAATCAAAGAATCCCCCTTATGTGAATGTGGTCACATTGAGGATCCCAACTCCATGTTTTGTTATTGCCCAATAAATAAAGTGGATAGGTTTGATCTGTATCAGTCCCTTGGCAAAACTAAATTCCCTGACCTTTTTCAATAAAGGACGTTTTCAGTGCAAAATAATTATTAATTAACCAAATAGATTTATTTTTGAAATACAACCAAACAAAACTAGAAAGCAGTCACTTCACTTCTCAAAAGAAAAACAAAAAGTATGAATGTAGAATGTTTTACGTCAAAATTTTCTATGTTTAAAAAAAATTGTTTTTAAAAAAAAATTGTATGAATTATAGCTTTCATAAAATAAGAAAGTTAAGAAAAATGATTCTGCCAGACTACCCTAGAGTCAACCGAGAAGAGCTGGAAAATTGTCTTTCTAAAAACACAGCGCCAATAACTAGAAGTAAACCGAACATAACCAAAAAATGTATTCAGTTTCAGTGACTTTGAAGGGGTTGTCGCGTTTCTTTTTCTTCAATAAATGTCATATACATACAGGAATTTACCCAATATTAATGCGATACCAATACTTATCCCATAAATTAAATTATTGTTTGAAGAAAAACATAAATCATTGCAAAAATGGTCAAAAAATGAAACATTATATTGATATTTCTTGAAAGTACCTATTTTCTAGCTTAATAATATCCTAGTGGTGAAACACTTATTATTTTGAATAAGCCTGAAAAAAAGTAATGAGAATTTCACAGAGTTGATATTTACTGAGCTTCATACCCAGACCAACTCAAAAAACCTAAAAAAAAACAACCCAGCACCTTTTAGCATTAAAAAAAAAGTTTCAGAACCGGTAAATTTGAATTCCTTAGGGACCCTAGTACATCAAGATTTTTTCATAAAATACTATAATAAAAGAAAACTGTTTAGTATATAACTGGGTGATTATCTCAAAATTAATTTTTCATTGGTTTCCATTTCAGTGAAATTCCAAAATAACTTATGTAAATTTTTATATATTACCAAAAAATCTTTATGTATGTACTTACTACAGCTCATAAAGAGTTTAAATTTTTCGGTACCAATTTTTTTTTACGACAAAAGGGGCTAAATTGGTTTATTTTTAGTTATTTTGGGTTTTATCTTGTTTAGTTTAAATTGGTTTAAGTTGGGTTGGGTTGGTAAAAAAAATTAAAAAAAAAGTTCAGCTCTGGTAAAAAGTTTCAGCTCTGGTTTGGTAAATTTGGTAAATAAAACCATTTACCTAACTGTTGGGTCAATTCATATCAAATCACCCAGAGTTTTGACAGACCACGACACAGATTTTGATCATTTTTGTTACATTTATTCTACCCATAAGGGTGTAGTAGTAGTTTTTTTAATTAATTTTTGAAAATCAAAAAAACTGGTAAATATATCGATAACCACTTATACCAGGGATTTATATCTTAATTGAAAGTTCTTTAAAGTACCTTTTTAACGAGGTATCACATGATTTACCTACTTTTATGATTTTTTTTTGTAGATTTTCCAAAAGGGTCATTTTTAATTTTTTTCAAAAAAACTTATTTTCTGGGTTTATGCAAAAAAAATGTTTTAAGTTTTATTTTTTTAAAAATTAAGTAATGTCATACTTCATTAAAATGGTATTTGAAGGACCTATCGAGCTGTCACTCGCTTTTTAGTGTATATAGTTCTTAAGATATTTCTATTTTTATAAATACTGTAAGGGCAGATAATTGTGAATATCTTGAAAACTGTAAACTTATAAAAGCGAGTAATAACTTGTTTTAAAGGTATTTGAAATACCATTTTAATGAAGTATCACATGACCTAATGACCACAAGAACAGGTCTGCTCTGTAAAGCTAGAAACACACTATGCCTACCTACAACTCTTCCATGCATCAATATTATTATTTTTACAAGATAAAAGGACAAAAGAAGGTTGTGTCTTCTTTAATCTGTAATTAGCAAAATTGATGCATGTAAATGCGTAGTGTTGGTTTAAACCATTGTAAATTCTGTAGGATTTGTTTTTTAAGTACTTTAATAAGGAACTCTCACTTCTTTTTCTTAACGATTTCTGACTCAATTATTATAAATTAAAATTTTGTAATTAAACTGCTTTTGGCATTATAACAAGATGTATGGTTTTTAATTTACTTCTAAGCAATTTTAAAAATGTTTGCCTGCAGCACTTTGGATCATAGATTTTGTTTATAAGGCAAAAAGTATAAAACCCTTCCTAAAATTAAGGCAAGATACATCTCCTGGAACTAAATCCCAACTGAAAATAATCTTATAAATGCAAAATTTAAGGAAATGATGGGTTCATTGCTTAAAAATACGGAAATACAGTAGTTATTTTAATATTTTTATTATTTTCTATAATCACTGGTGAATAAAAATAATCATTGCAAAAAGGATTTAGCGAGGGTGAATAAATAACAAAAAACAAAGAATAGCGAGCTTTTCCTCAAAAAAGGTAATGGTTACCGTAGACCCGGGTTTCGCACTTGTGGATTCATGGAAAAAACCACCCACAAGTGCGAAACCCGGGTCTTCGGTTACCATTACCATTTTTGAGGAAAAGCGCTATTCTTTGTTTTTTGAAAAATAACAATGTTCAAAAGTCTTAATTAATTATTTTTTATATGTCTTACATGATTTTTTCGTGAAGATTTTTGATTTCTTAGTAATTATTGGAATGGTCCAAAGTATTTTAACACAATATTAATATTTCTAGTGTTGTATTAGTTCAAAATCAAATTTGTTAATGACCAATTACAGACATTTTAAAATGGTTTCAATTATATTTTAAACAAAATTAAAAATTTAGCTAAAAGTAAAAAAAATACCTAATTTTAATTATAAAATAAGTTTTAAAGATTTTATTAGCTTAACAATATTTTTGAGCAAGATTTTTTATTAAAAATAAAATTTTCTTTTTACATAGTTTAATATTTCATTTATGGAATAAAAAATCTTGTCTCTATATAGCAGCATATCTCCATCCAGACTTCCCAACTTGGAATTAGAAGAAATGTCTCCATCCTTAAGTGATGCCTCACTCTCTCCTGATCGCCATATCAGGAAAAAAAGACATTTGCATCACCATAAACATGTCAGAAAAAGAAGAAAAGTTTGTTTTCATAGATTATCAGTGGACACAGGATCTGAAAGTGATGGAGAAAGTGTTTATTCAAGAAGCCGTCTAAAAAAACAACTTAGAGCGGCAATATCGACCGATTTTCAAGAATCTCATATAAACAGTAGGCTAAGACAACAACTAAAAGCTGCCATATCGGTAGATTTTCTAGAATCTAATAAGAATAGCTTACAGAATAGGCTACTTGCAATGACCAAAAAAGACACTGATAACTTAAAATCACCTGGTGAGACAAAAATAGCTGTTGATACAGTAGATGATTCGTTATTACAAGAAATTGAAAATCAAAACAATAACCTAAGTTCAGAGGAGCAAAACAATGATCACAGTTCAGAGGAGCAAAACGATGATGATATGCTTGACAGTGAACTAATGGAGCTCAGATTAGAAGCTCTAAAAACTGCTTTAAAAAATAAATACAAAGACAAAAAACAGAAACTGAAAATTGAGACACAATCATCAGACATTGGGACAGAAATCAACAAAGAAAATACAAATAGCAATTCCACAGATAATGCTAATCTGTGTTCAGTTGACAAAACTGAAAAAAATGAACCCGGCGAGGCACCTGAAAGTGTGCCTCAGTCTCCCGAAGAGGATGAGGATGTTCTTAGAGCTTTACTTCTAGCTTCCATGTCTAATAGAATTACCAAAAAAGTATCTGAAGTCAACCAGTCAATCAATACCACCAAAAAAACTGCTACAAACACTAAAAACCCCAAGCTTATCAGCAATAAAACTATGAACCAACTTGCTCTTAAATTACCAACCAATATTCAACCTTTTAAAATAAACAATATAAAAACCAAAATAAAAGGTAATGTGGCATTAATTATGAATAACAAAAAAATCGACAAACGAATACAAAATTTGCCCAAAGTTAAACCTTTAATTATTAATGTAAACTCTGATTCAGATACAGAAGATGACCTGTTTTCTACTCAGAATCTTGTCAAATGTATGACTGAATCTAATAAAATAGAAATCACTGAGAAAGTGAGTCCAGTGACAGAAAATAAAGTTAAACCCAGTGCAAATATTATTTCTCTAACCGATAAAACTGTTGGCAAAACGGAGATTGATCTTGATACTGTAGATCACAAAAATAGAAAACCATTAAAAAAAGATATTATCAATACATCAAAATATGTTGAAAGAGCAGATTCTGAACCCACAAATGAAACCGAAACGAAGTATTCTAAAATAGAATCAATTTCTGAATGCCAAATATTACATAATAACCCAGAAAACATATTAACTTGTATATCCTCTGGAATAGAAAGTTCAGTTGAGAGATTTCTAAGAGAACAAAGAGCAAAGGTAGATGCGGAAATGGAGGTAGAAGAATCTGAAAAAATAGTAACAACACGAGATGTAAATAGCGATGAATTAACTGTGGGCACCAAGTCCCCAGTAATAGGTGTTGCACATGCTCAAGGTTCTAAAATGAATTCGGCAAATTTAAATAATATAGTTATCACTCGCAATTTAGCAAACGGTGCTAAAACCGTAGATTTAACTCCAGTGCAACGTTCCAACAAAGCTCCAAACTTAGCTGTCAGACTGTTACCTAAAAATAAACAAATAGAATATCAAAAATTATTGATGAAGCTTAGGAACGCGGAGAAAAAAATAGACAATAAAAGACGCGTAAGGCGACCGTCTCAAAGATTGAGCACTTCAGAAACCATTAATAATTTTGATAGCACTACTAAAAGCAATAGACTTAATTTGGGCAAAGTTAAACTCAGTAAGCCCAAAGTTTTCCTAAGTAATACAGCAGAGGCCAGGATTAATGGAACGGCTAAAAAAGTCGTGCCTTCACCAGAAATTTCACCCGGCGCAGGAGAGAGTAGCAAGGTTTTGGAAGAAAGGAAGTCAGACGCATTGCTGTTGCACAACACCTTAAAAGAGATGCAGCAAAAAGTTGATGGAAGGTAGGTTTTTTTTATAAAAAATATTTGATCAAAATTCAAAATCTAGTTAAATGTTCCTCTTTATGGATACTCAAGGTCCTATAAAAAATGCCGATATTTGCCACTTGGCACAGTTGGCTATTGGACCAAGACAAACTCCGCCGCCCCCTGGGAGAAGGCGGGTCTCCCTCTTAAGGTACAATTTTGCGGTTTTTTTGCATATTATTAAAAATGGATACCTTTCCTTCTAAAAGAAACTTGTCTTGGTCCAATAGACAACTGATGTGGCTTGCTTTTATTTATTAGAAAATGGCATATAATGTTAAGTAAAACCTATACTGAATAAAAACACCACCACATAGGGCTTTTAAAAAAGCACGAGCAGATTAAAAAATTATTCTTTTCACAATTAAATTTTCAGTCTCATTTTGACCCTTTATTTAATGTAAATTTTAAACCATTTTCCTACACGAAACTAAAATAAACACACAACTTATGAGAAAAAAATGTTTTTTTTTTTTAGTGAAGGTTACTTATATGTTTATTTTAGTTTGTGTTCTATTTTATATATTATATATTCTATCTATAATATATATGTGCCTATTATTGACCGCACAAACTATCTCCACATCGATATTTTTTTCCCAAAAAAGGTCACAGATCCAGAAAAAATACAACTGCCTTAAGCCCTTAATGAAAAAAATTAACGATGCGAGCAAAAAACAGAAGTACTGGAATCAGCAAGTTAAAAAACTCTTAGAGGAATTGGCCGAGGCAAAAAAAAATCAAGAAAAGGTATATCTGGAAATGAGCGATTCTGTAAAGCAGTTGGTTGCAAGGAAGGCAGAAATTGATCAAAACAGGTGATAAAGAAATTTTTCTTATTAGGGGGTTTAAAGAAGGATATTATTGTTAACATTTTAATGACCGATAGAATAGGTCAACAAGAAAAAACATTTAACAACATAAGGGTAAAAATAAAGCTTAAACAACTAGGCTTTATTATTATTTATTATGCATTAAGCCCCAGGAAAACAAATAACAGTACAGTTCATAATACAATGTGTTCACGAAAAAAAATTTTAATCCACAACTTCCCTGCTCTAATTTTTTTATTTTATTTTATTTTTAGTACAAATTCAATCCCAGTGACAGCAGAAAATTTGTTTCTTCAAACAACTACCCCTAATTACCCCAAATTACAAATATATAAAGCTACTTCAAACAATGTAAAACACGCTGAGAACTTATTGAGCAAACAGACTGGTGCTATTACCAAAATTAGCACTATTTCAAATGCCATTACCACGAATCAAAATAAACTAATGTCCCCTAAGAGAATTTCAGAGCTCGCTGATGGTAAAAATAGTACAACCTCTGATAGTGATATAAATATAGGCGATCCTAATGATATAGAAATGATTATATCTAAAGAATACAAGAAAAAAAATGTTAAAAAATCGTTGTCGTTTAGTAAAACTCGACAAGATATATCTAGGAAAGCTATACTACAAAGTAAATTAATAAAATATCCAAATAAAACTAAAGTAAATGAAGTAAATAATGAAGTTAAACAACAATCAGTAGAGAAAATCGTTAAAAATGCTACCAAAACAAGTAATTATGTAGAGACACAAGTTAGAGAAATACCAAAGATACCTACAAATAAATCTCAGGCTATGAAATTACACCAACATTATTCCATACAAAACCAAATAGAACAAGTAAAGGACTTGACATTTCCCATTAGATCTACCGGAACACCCAAAGACGTCGTTAGAAAAATGACTAACACAACAAAAACTTTCCATTCATCAGTAGAATTGAAAAATTCGCCATCAGATCCCCCACGATCTTTGGGAACAACCAAACATTCTACAGCGCAAAATAAAACAGAACAACATACAACAGTTAAAAATGAAACAAAAAAACAAAAAATCATGACATTAGAAGAACAAGCCAAGAGAGCAGTAGAAAATCAAAATAAAAACCAAAAAAAGACGACATTGGAAATAACAAAGGTTACAAATGAATTAAAAGAAGGTAAAGAAGTACTTAATATTTCTACAGTAGGAAGCAAAATAGAAAAGAGAAATATAGCAGTCGAAAATGAAATAAATAAAGAAAGAAAAGAAAGGAACAAAACTAAACAACGAAAAACACTTGATGACGTGGATAAATCCGAACCAGTTCAAATTAGAGTGAATGGAAGTGGGCAATGTGCGACTTCCTCCAAACTTAAATATGTATCACCTCTAGATCATGTTAAAAGGTGAGTTTAAGTTAAAGTCTTAAATTAAATGTACATTTTTGATATCAAATTAATATTAATAGCAGTGTCAATCCTGTCAAAATTTGTTTTTTTTTACAATACCTCCAATGTAAATACAAAAGTATAATTTTACAGCAGACAAAACGCAATACATTGGAGTTGGTCACATTGGACGTTTAACACAAGCCTGTTATAGGGATTGTCGTGCTATCTAGTCCTTAAATCCAGTGGCATACGCAGAAATTGTTCCTGGAAAGGGAAGGGAGGCTTGACTAACACAGTAGTCTCATATTAGCATTTTATTGGTGATTTTTTGGGAAAAATCAACTAGGAGTCGATTTTCAGCGGTGTTAAATCAGTAACTGAACGATGCAGTGATTTTTACAGTTTGTATTTATGCAAAAGCCGTATATGTATGTTTTTGTTTAAGACGTAATGTTAACTTAATCAAAATTTTGGATAAATAAAAAAGGATCCAGTCACCAAAAAGTTTCTAAATAAAGTATTTTCTAAAAGTTTGAGACGACGCAACTGTCTCTCTTCAAGACGATCTGCGACTTTTGAGCTTATTTTTCAATTAGCAATATGCTCATTTTTCTGTGATTCAGAAAGTATTACTCGATAAAATAGTCACTTGGTTTGATGTGCAACTTTTTCCACTTTGCCGAAATTTTAATTTATATTAGCATTACGCTTTATGGAAAAATGCTTTATTTACCAGATGGCCACCATTTTTAAATGCCCAAAATGACTTGAACAATTCTTTAGACTGAGTTGGACAATTCTTTAGATACCCATATTACATTTCAAATGACTGACATTTGCAGTAACCTTTTAAAACTACTCTATCCTTAGAGATCCCCCAAGTACCTAGAAAATTTGAAATAAGAAACCTGTTTTTGGTATAAATGGGCGTAAGAAACTTGATTTTTTTGCTAGGTTTAAAAAATGTATGCCAATATGTTAAACCAAGGTTTAAATAAGCTTGATCGTTTCTTTGATTTTTAAAAAAGTTTCACTCATGATAGTTACTGTACAGAATGCTTTTTCTTTCTTTATAGATCTGACGTGGTTGACCCATTTGCAATAATGTGTCCCTTTGAAGTGGATGGAACTTGTAAAGACCATGAGTGTTCGTATAAACATTTTCTTCCAAAATAATGTGATTTAATTTAGTGCCAAATTACCTTTAGTTGCGTCGTTTTTTTTTTGTATATTATTTAAATTTATTTTTATACTTAGTCTGTAAGTATAATATTAAACCTTGAAACTTTTTGTTCGTTATTTTTGGGGTACAAAATAGTTATTAGTTTACCAGTGGTTTACCAAAGAAACTTGTAATTACAGACTTTTTGTACTATTTATTTTTTGCAATACAAAAAAATATTAAAATTCGTTATTATTAAATTTTAATTTTCTTAAATCCTTACACCTTGAATGCTCACTGATCAATACTGCTGTGCTAAAACAAAATGGTTTATCTTTAAAATTACTGTTTTAATTTTTAATCAGCTCGGTAAAATTAGGACGTTACCCTAAATTGATCAAAATAAAAAATATTGCTGTGGTTTCGTTTTAGCAAGAAGGAATGCGCTCTGAAACTGAGCTGTCTAGACGTAGACGAGGAATCTTTCTAATCGGACGTTTTTGTGCAATCATTTTTCTTAAAATAGCTATTTACGACCAGGCTAGAAATCTAAACTTTACAAGGCGACACAGGCAATTTACAGGGCGTGCCGTAGGCGAGTCCTGTAAACCTGTGAAGACCTGTTAAGTCAATTTTCGGTCGTTTATCGTACGTGGTTTTTTTTTTATCATCGAAAATAAAAATTATGAATAAATTTACCTTAAGCCGGCAAAATTACGCTCTTTAGATTTGACTGACAACAATCAAATGGCACTTGTAAATCTCCGTATAATTTTTTTCTAGCTTGAAGCTTGAACTAAATATTAAAACTTTTTTGTTGCTTTTCTGGAAATGCCAAAATTATCAGAAATTAAAAAATTTAAAAGCATCTCAACTTGATTGAAAAAAATGGGACCGAAACAACAATATATCATTGCCTGGTAAAATAAAGTAATTTTTGGAGAATCCCCTGTAAACTAAAACCTTTTGTCTGGCGAAAAATATATCAATTTTTTTTCAACAGACCAGAAAGTACGGACTTTTCGATGGTATTTTTAGCCCGGAAAGTTCTTTACAGGGAGCTCTCATAAAGGACCTCTTTTTTATTTTATCAGACAATGATTGTTGTTCCGGAGTTGCGGTCCTATTTCAGTTTACTTTGTGTATACAGCTCTTGTTATATCTCTCTCTTGTTCTAATAAACTAGAGGTTTATGAGAACTCAGAGATATAACAGTGGCGACGAGGATGGGATCCAAACCGACGCGGGCAAAGCCCATTGGATTACAGAATCTAAAACGGAGTTCGGTCTGGTAAGCCCTCATGTGAAGTCTTGTTCGTCTACACCTGTATCTAGTTATTAATGTTAAGTGTTAATTGTAACTGACGTGATATTAATCTATGTAACGCAGTGATATACCAATAGACGCTTTGTAAGTACAATTCATTCTTTATTTCTCATAAACTTAAAATTTAATAGCGCTTTTATATAATGATGGTTTGAAAATTTGGTCGTGAAACACCACTAAAACCGTTTTCAGCACTAAATCAATTTAATAAATCGTTTTATCGCTTTGAAATCGATTTTAGAGTCGGAATAAACTCTTTAAAGGCGTTTTAGAGCATTGCTTCTAATTTAAAGAAATACTCAACTCTGGTTTTACCGAAAAATCTGTTGAAAAATTATTTTTTTTAAACTGACATATTTAATGAAATTTATTGAAGGACGTATAAACACGCGGAGAAAGCGATTTTATTTAAAACTCTTTTATAGGATCGGTTTTAGGCGCGTATAAACGTACTAAATGACTTGTGCTCAGTAAGGTTGACATGCTTTTACAGTGTGCTATGTCTATTTACCAAAATAACCTTATTTAAAAACAAGCTGAATTCTAGAAGTAATTTACAAGGAGCGAGTCCTGTAAACCTGTAAAGTCAAGTTTCGGTCGTGTATCGGAGGTATTTTTTTTTAACTGACAAAAAAACATTCAAAATATGAACAAAATTTACCTCAAACCATTAAAATTACGTTTGTATCGCTCCTTAGATTTTTCTGGCAACAAATCAAAAGGCATACTTGTAAAGCTCACTGGACACAAGTCATCCGACTTGACTAAAAATGGGAGGGAGAACCACAGTCATTGCTTAGTAATAGCTATTTACGGTACTAGAACGTAAACGTAAACTTCACAGGGCGAGTCCTGTAAACTTGTGGAGACCTATAAAGTCAATTATCGGTCGTGTATCTTACGTATTTTTTTTTATACCGAAGGCATAAAACAAACATTAAAAATTATGGACGAAACTAACATCCAACCAGTAAAATTACGTTGATATCGCTGTTTACATTTGTTTCACAACAAATAAAATCGCACTCGTAAAGCTCCTTGTAAATTTTGTCTAGATTTTTAACTCGTTTTTAAAGAATAAAACTATCAGAAATAACAAAATTTAAAAGTCCTTTTTGAGAACTTCCTGTAAAGAAAATCTTTCCGGGTTGAAAATACGAACGGAAAGTCTTTAGTTTTTGGTCTTTTGAAAAAAAGGTCCTTATTGAAAAAGCCATGTAAAGTAAAACTTTCCGTACGATAAATTGCATGGAAAGTTACTAATTTCCGGTATGTTGAAAACAAGTTTGGTTTAAAAAGAAATACCATGTTATTAAAGTATTTATTTTTAAAACCAGATTTTTGTATATCAATATGTAGTAGCGTTTTTTTTCAAAATTAAAACTAAAATTCATAGATAAGGAAGATTAAGGGAACAGTCTGACCTACCTTAATATAATTTTTCAGCAACCTAATTATATCATTTATTAGGTTAATAGAAGCTTATGTGACGATAAAAAACGATAAAACAGATACTTACAACGTCGTCTTTTCTTACTCGCACTCGACTTTAAATAATAACCCTAATCTAGACTACAACGAAAAAATAAATATTAAAAATATACTATGATTCATACACATAACGTATTTTATTATGTGATTTTTGGTTTCTATAATCCTTGCTTGAGGGAGATTGCCGAGTATAAGTTTGATATATATATATATATAATAAGTAAACCATAGTTATTCCCAAGATCGCAAGTTTTCAGACAGGCCATAGGAAAAGTTTTCCCGAATTTTTGTCAGATATTTACCCACATAGTGCTCTGTAAAGTTTCCCTCTGAGGGCGCTATCCTTACCCATAGGCAAATTTTGCGGTTTTTTTTGAATGTTTTACTCGTCAAGAACCACTGTACCTAGTGCAGAACTAGTACCCATTGTACCAATGTCTCAAAATCGCGCATTTTTTATATTTTTCGTAGTGTCAAAACAAACGTAAAAAGTTGTTTTTATCAATATGTAGTAGCGTTTATTTCAGTTAAAACTATAATACATAGATAAGCAAGACTAAGGAAAAAGTCTGACCTACCTTAATATAATATCATATATTAGGTTCATAGAAGCTTATGTGACGTTAAGAAACGATAAAAACTGGAGCTTACGACGTCATTTTTTCTTTAAATACTCTTACTCGACTTTAAATAATAACCCTAATCTAGACTACAACGAAAAAATAAATATTAAAAATATACTATGTTAACCTTTTTAACATATTTTATTATGTAATTTTTGGTTTGTTATACTCGGAAGATTGTTCAAACAGGGCAATGAGTAAACCATAGTTATGCCCAAGAGCGTAGTAAGTTTTCAGAACAGGCTATAGGAAAAGTTTTCCCGGATTTTTGTCAGATGTTTACCCACATATTGGTCTAAAAAAAGTTTCCCTCTGAGGGCGCCTGCTAGACTCCCTCTGTTATCCTTACCCATAGGCAAATTTTGCAGTTTTTTTAAATGTTTTATTCAAGGGGGTAACCACTGTTGGCAATCATGTCACAAATCTTATCCGTTCGCACTCCCTTACAGACCCTGCAACTACCTAAACCTCACCAAACCCTGGCTTGCAGACCCTAAGAGTCCCTGGGACTCTTTAGAAATCTCTGAGCATTCCCCTGCAATCACTGACAATTCAAGAAAATTAGCAATCATGTTACATTAAATTTTTTCATAAAAAATTGGGCGTTCACACAGAAAAATAACATAAAATAAGAGATCAGTTTCAGCCAATCATGCGACTTTGAATTTTAGGATCACTTTCTTGTCCCCTGGCATTTGTTCGTCGCGATTACGTCACGGTCATGCGCGAAACGCGATTTCAGATAAAATAAAATAAGAAGATAAAAGTTTGCCATCTTTGTGTTATGTTATCTTATCTTATTTTTCTGTCTGTATGAACCCCATCAAGCAGTCCCATAAGGTGAACTCTTATTTTTGATTTTCTCTTATTTTATGTTATTTTTATTTCTGTATGAACCCAGCTTTAATAAAAATCGGTTTACAAATAACAAAAATAATGATTTTATCCAAATTCAGTTCTCTATTGCAAATTCTTCTTTAATTGAAGATGGCGGAGGAACGGAACGTGCGTACTTTCCCTACGATAAATTGTACGGAAACTACTTTTCTGTATGTTGAAAAAAAGTATTTACTTTGGTTTAAAAAACTACGATATTAAAATGTGTTTATTTTTAAAACCACATTTTTTTCTATCAATATATAGTAGCGTTTTTTTAAAAAAATAAAACTAAGATAAATAGAAATGCTCTTCTTCCAATTACTTAATCTAAAAAACTGTTAATCAAATTTGTATCGAATTTTGTACGTTAAAAGTTTAAATCATTATCCCGAAACCATTCACGGATTTTGAATAATTTTAAGTTTTTTACATAATTTTACGTATCCTAAAAATGTTTAATTCACGGTAAAAATTAACGATTATTTAAAAAAACTAAATAAAAACAAGATATATATACTTTTTAAAAAGCCACGCGAATGGTCTGTGGGGGATACCAGAAGCCTCCGCTGTGCAAAATTTTGTTAATTTTTGATGTGCGTTTTATCTGCTTAAGTAAACGAACTGTTTTTAGGATTCAAATTCACTCTTAATATAATTTTTTAGCAACTCAATTATATCATTTATTAGGTTCATAGAAGCTTATGTGACGTTAAGAAACGATAAAAACATGCTTAAAACGTCGTTTTTTTTAAAAAATACTCGCACTCGACTTAAATAATAATTTTCCTGGATTTTTGTCAGATGTTTACCCACATAGTAGTCTGTAAAAAGTTTCCTGAGGGTTCTTGCTTCCTCTGCTCTCCTTACCCATAGGCAAATTTTGTGGTTTTTTTGGGTGTTTTATTCGACAAGAACCACTGAACCTAGTGCAGAACTAGTACCCATTGTACTAATTCTATTCAAATTCAGTTCTCTTTTCCAAATCTTCTTTAATCGAAGATGGCGAAGGAAACAAGTACCTACACTCCAGAGCGACCACTTTTCTTGCGGTAGAATGTTATCCCGTAATTCCTGCAACAAAACATTTTGATTTTTTGAATGCGATGTGTGTAGCTGCATGGAGCTGTCCCACAGAGGAAACTTCTATGGACTTTTTCCCCTATAGCCTGCTCTGAGAGCTTACGCGCAACTCATCCAAGTCAGCATTGGTCATGTAAAAAGACCTTTCATTAAATATTTATTATTTACATACAAAAATATTTCAAAAAAGCTGTCTGTAACGTAAGAGACAAAACAAAACGAATATAAGTGAGACACACACTAGTCAATGGTTTCTCGGCCATTGATTGCTTTTGTCTGTTAAAGGTACATAAATTACGCCCATTAGGACTTTACGAGTGATCTGTCCATCTGGAAGTTTGTCAATTTGTTCTAACTGTTGATCGCCGCCTGCTGGACCGACGGGGACTATGAGTCGACCTCCAACCTAAAATTTCGTGAAAAGCATTTCTAAATACCTAGTTCGGCTATTTTTATGGCCGTAGTTTCTCACAGATTCAAAAAATATATCAACATCTATTTCCTCTGGTTTACATAATTTAGACAAAAAAACTAAGTTTTATTTTTTCGAAAAGCCTGGGCCTCGGCATGGGGTAAAATAAATCGCAGTACTTTTCGGACGAGGTCATTTGGCGAATTTACTGACATTCGCGTGCACTCTCCCTCAAATTTCCCCAGATCGTAATTATGACCTAGAGCGGATTAGTAATTTGAGGAGTTTTTTTTAATCAGCTCTAATTTTTTATATACATACAATGACCTAGGTGGGGTCGTAGTACTCTGCAGTGTTATCTTTTTGAAATTAATTTTGTTTTATTATTGCATTGCTCGAGAAACAGATGGGTAAGCAGAAAGAATACATTTTTAAAACTAAAAATGGATGTCTACGAAGTTGCCGAAAAAGTGCAGATGTAAGGTGACCAACTCCTAAAGGAACAAAACCGGGACACTCCGGCCATTCAATGTATTGTATATAATGTATTTTTTCTTATATGCACCCCAAATAATATTAAGATTTATTTTCCAAAATACTTATTAAAGAAAAATAATTTAGGTAAGGTTTCCATTCAAATTTATAGATGGCAGAGAACATCCGCTTTTTTAATTGCAGTGATTTTAAATTTACAAAATACAGTGGTATCAAAACCGGGGCGAACCGGAACTTTTGTAAGTAAAAAAAGTGTTTTTTTTTTTGGGAGGGGGTATGTAGGGAAACACGTAATTGGGCCACTTTTTATTGACGGTCCTAGATACTTGGATCTGCTGCAGCAGCATATTATTCCAACTGCTAGGCAGTTGTTAGGTGAAGGAGTGAGATTTGGTGAAACATGCTTTAAACAAGATGGATGTCCCACTCGTAATGTTGGCCTTGTTAGGGAATATCTTGATAATGTATTTCCTAATCGGGTTATAAGTACACGGGGAACTATTTTATGGCCAGCTCGATCACCCGACCTTGCTTCTAATGATTTCTACCTGTCGAGTTATATAAAAAATAAAGTTTACGGGCATGAAAAGGCTAATAATTCGGAACTTCGGATTAAAATTGAAGAAGCTTTTCAAACTATCACCCATAACATGCTTGGAAACGTTAGAAAGGGTTTTTATAATAGGCTCGGATATTGTCAAGCCGATCAAGGCAAACATTTGCTCTAATTTTTTTTTGACTAGGTTTTTAGGATGTATTATTTTATTTTGAGAACTTGCTTTTATTTTGTTTCTCTTTATTATTTTCATTGTAACACGTTGTTAGTGATAAATCTGAGCAGTTGAAAATAAGACGCCCTAATTTTTCAGTGACAAAAAACAAGAAAATTACGTTATCAAAATTTGCGTAATTTTTGACCAAATTCCGGTTTCATCGACTACGCTCCACATCGCACCGTGGTTAGAGGCGTACTAAACGCAAGCCGCGAACGCAAGAGTGAGTGTTGGCTGCTCCACTGAGGTGTGCGGTGTCCCTGCGTGGACACTGGCAAATTGGACTAGTTCCGCCCTATGTTCGCAGTAGCCTGAAGCTCTCTGTATAATGTTGTTTTTTTAATTCTTTTGACTTTGCCGTAATCATGTGCGTCGCTTATTTCTCATTAAAGCTACCTTCAAAACTAACAAGCTTGAAATTTTTAAATATGTGATATTTTTAACACGTCCCAAACAGCACTAAAGGTGTGGGGGAGTTTGTAGATTCACTTATGAAAACAATCGAGTTTGTAAATTCATCTATAATTCTCGGTGATATTCATCGGGTTCTTAAATTACCCAATTCACCAGTTGAGCCTTCCTAATGAATGTCATTAACGTCATTTAATGAGCTGTTTTTTTGTTGTTATTATTTTGTTTTCAAATTTTTTGATTTTTTTTGTAATGAAGATTTCCGACTTGATAAGAAGTCGCGTTAAATCTATTTGAAAGACAATTTTCGAGGACTAATGCTGGGTTTATACAGCAAAATAAAATAATAATAAGAACACCCAATAAAAAAACCATGTTTGATCAACCGAAGGGCTACTTAATTCTTATTTCATGTTTTATTTTATTTGCTGTATAAACCCAGCATAAGAAGACAAATAAATCTTCAATTTGGGCTGGTATAAGATGGATATAAGTTTTTCCATCGCTATATCCTCCTGAAGCCCTACGAGGATTCTTCGTTCGTCTTTATTGTAATACATGGGATTTATTCGAAAAAGCACAAATTTCTCAATTGGAAAAAAAACTAGGCTATAGCTAAATTCTGACTGATTTTTATCGCGTTTTTTTAATTTTCGATGGCTCATCGAACTCAAAGACATAGCATGTCAGGGGGGCTATTCCAGTGGCTCATACCGATATCGTTACGTAGCGAATTCGTTATCGCGGCAACACCGCGGTTTGTTTTGTTGTTTCACAATGGCCGCGGCCCTGTCAATTCAACTTTGACAACTAAACTCGCACTAAAATATAAGTTTTGATTTGATTGAGAAAAATTAACATGATTTCTTCTGCGATGGTTGCAGACATCGGGAAACAAAATACTTTTTATAATTCCTGCTGCCTAGTTTCTCCTGTGATCTTGTGTTCTCCAACCACCCGAATGGAAGACGAAAATAAGTTCACACCATATTTGGAGCCCACAAAGAACGGCACAGTAAGTAAAACTAGCTTTTGTTATGGGGAAATATTTGTTTTACTTATCCCAAACTTGTACATCACTGCTATTTTAAGCTGGGTTTATATTTTATACTCTTCTGTAAAGGGAATCGCAAGCCCTTATGATAGAATATAGATAAGCATGGCCCAACTAGTTGAGTTTATCACCCACTTAAATTAAAGTCAGGCTTGCCAAGAATGTGATACATTGAGATAGTTTATTTAAAATGAAAACTACTGACTTAGATTCTTGCAGTTCACCAAAGAAAAAATAACTACTTAAAGCTGTGATCAGATTTTGGATAAGTACTATTTTGATAAAACTTAAAGTGTATACTTCTTTTTAGGTATAACATGCTAGGGTATGTGAATGGAGCTACATGTAATAATCATTCTAGTAGGATAGTACCACACAAGACCACAACTTGGGCCACAAATTAACTATGGATAGATTCAAATAAGACACAGACCAACCTTCCAAGGCACTAAATGAAACTAGATAAAGATTCGATGTTCAATAGACATAGTGAAACTAACTTTCAGAAGAAACTGATGCAATATACATGTATGCTAAATGTTATTTGTTCTCCCATTAAAAAATAATAAGATAACTTTTAATGAATTAAAAAGTTGTGTAAAATATAGTACAGAAATAAAATTTTATTATTTAATTCTGTTAGGCCACATTTGTTTAAATCAAAAAATTTAAATGTCACTTAAGTGATAGTTATAGAACATTGGACCTGTTGTAACTATGATTTTAGAACTTTTTCAAAAAAATTCGCAGATTTTTTGGGGGAGTCATCGAAAAAGTGTGGGCCACTATATATTATTTTAAGTTATTGCAAACTTTTTAAAATAAGGCAGAGTTTTTTTTCAAGAGCCTTTAGATTGGTTTGGTGGGGTAAGTTAAGTACAATATTAAGTTATTTCAAGCTCTGATTGCTATAAAAAAAGAATTGATGAAGATGTTTTAAAAAATTGGACTGATGTGATTTAATATTTACCTAAATGATATTTCTTCATTATCTTACATCCATTTTTAAATTACCTAAATGATATTTATTCCCACACACACATAGCATAGCTTGATATTTATATAGCAGTTGGCTAATTAAGCAAATTATTTTAATTTTTAATACCTGAGTAATATAATTTAAGAAACCTACTTAGTACCTACTTCAAATAAAGGGCCTTAAATGTATGCTGCATTTTTAAATTAACTCCAAAGTTTTACTGACTGACATGGCAAGTTTTTTACAATGCATTTAGATAAATTTATTTTTTTGGCTAGATTAATACTTTATACTAGTTTTTAATTTAATATTACCAATTTATTATATTACAAAGAAAAAATTGATTTGAGCTGATTTTGTCACTCTTAACATTGCTATTAAAAAATAAAAAAATTTGGGATAAAAAAACTGATTTATTTTACTTATTGGTTTAAATGTTACTCTTTACATCTTTACTTTCATCAGCTTGGGCACTGCTAACCTGAAACAAAAAATAAGATGTATTTCAAAATGTAAGCCAGTGAAATGGCTACTTAAGATTGAAAGCTTTCAGGTTTGGTTTATAAAATCAATCAATTACACCAATAGTAACTTTTAATCACCTCACCCTTTGAACAAGAGTATAATCCGACTTATTAGACTTACATCGACTATATCTCACCAATTTTTTGGCCACCAGTTTTATTGCTGTCTGCCAATTTAGATTCTTTTAGAAAAAGTACGGACCAAGTTTTACATTACATTCTACTTTGAAAATTTTATTATTGACTATCTTTTGTTTACCCCACATCTTAATATTTAAGGTAAAGTAGAAACTTAAGTGATGGTCAATGCTTGTGTGAATTTGGTCCAACGCACTTAGATTTAGAAACTAAGGGAGAGGATAAAACAACTTTCTGGCTAAGGTTAAAAAAAACGATATGAATTTGGCCCTTGTATATATTATTTAGAAAAAGTAATGTAAACTGTCGATCAAAAAAACTATCAAGATAGTGAATAATAATTAAAAACCTTGGGAAAACAAAGGGAACAAGTTCAGAAAATCTAACAAGTTGGGATCCAAGTGGAAAAAGACTTGAGTTTTTCTTGTAAATTAACGAAATAAGTGTGGCTTATCCCCTAGTTACCCCAAGATCTTTAATTGTTATTTAATGTTTTTTTTTAAATATCGTGTGGACATAAAAAGTTACCTTAAAACTTTATTCCTCCTTGAATTTTACTAATGAAATTTGAAATATTTAGGTTTTGGTGGCTAATAAAAATAGTAGAAAACAAAAACTTAAATTACAGCAATAAAGAAGTGGAAATTTATGTGTGGTTGAAACGAAAGTAGCCAATTTTTTTAATTTTACTGATGAATTTTTGGATTTTAAAATGTTTTCTTTTTAATGTGAAGGTAGCTTACCATACCATACCATGTTTTGTCCTGCTAAAATGTTTAGTTGCGTAGGTGGGGTGGGGTGCTGCCTGCTTAAATGTATTCATCATACATCTTAATAATTACGAGAAATCATTGATCTGAAATTAAATTTAAAGTAATTTATTATAGGTGTGATGTATGCAAATCTATAGTCTAATCAGCTAACCAGTTAGTTCACTTGAATTAATACTTCAGACAATAGCAATACCATGTGCTATTTTTTTTTTGTTTTTTTCCCAATATTTTTCCAATTTTGTGCCAAATTTAAAGTTAATCTTTTCATCTAGGCCTGAATCAAAATGAATGAATGACCTTTCAATACGAGGAAAAAAATGAGCTAACTTTTTCATGTAAAAAGTTTAGATTTTTATAACATATTTTAGGTACTGTATTATCAATTTTACTTATTCTTTTTATTAGTGACATCCATAAAATCTGCATAAAATATGTAACGTGAATTAAATAATCCAATTTTTTAAACTTTATCTAACAAAAATGCATAAGATTTGTTATATAGGTGTATATGGTTACCCAGTGGCGTCCCAAAGGAAGGGGGAGTCGAGGTAAAAACCCTCTGATACCGGTTAAAAAACGAAATTATCTGAAATTATCCCAATAAAATGATTTCTGAGTAAAATTACAATTTATTATTATTAAATTTTTTAAACTTTACTAATTTTGTGTAATGATGGGTTAAATAATTTACTGATAAGAACTAGTAAACTTTGTAAAAGAGTAGATAAAAACTAAAAGAGTTTTTAAGACAGGAATTTGATCAACAGTAGAGAGTTTGAAAAGTTAAAAGTTTTATGCATTTTGATTTTGACAAAGGTGAGAAACTTGGTCTTAAAATTATGTAGAAACGCAAAGGTTAAATATTTAAAAATGACTATTTATTACTGACATAATTGTGAAACTTAAAATGATGTTTCGTCAAAAACCACAATACTCTACTTTTACACAAAAATATTATATTTACACAAATTTTTTTGTTTACTAGATTTAAGTAAACATTTTTAAAACTCAGAATCTAAAACCGAGAGGCCAACAGCTCCAATAGGTGTACGAAAACTCGATAATACCTGACAATACTTGACTGTATGGGACAAAATCTTAGGATAGTTTGCATTACTTGACAATAGGTGTACCTACAAATTTAAAATCAGGTGTTGGAATTGAAAACTTACCAAAACTGATTTCTATGGATAATTTATCAATATACATTGAGCAGCTATGGTAAGTGTTTATTCCCAAACTTCATAATTTATTTTCTCTCTTATTAGCACTACAGCATGGGTCCTGCTCTTGGAGATTTTCAACAGTTGACCTAAAAAAAGAACAGTAAATTATATTACATTAAAACATTAAAACCTTGAAAACCTTAAAAAAAGAAAACGTGTACATCAAAATTTGTTTTAGCAAAATCAATTTGAATATATGAAAGTTAGGTACATGACTCTTATCTGTCTGTCAGAGGGAGGGAGTTCAAAAGATCTACTATCCTGTGCAAATAAAATAATTGAAGAGGGGGGACAGTATGAGAAGGGATGTTAAATTTTTACTTGATCATGCATAGCAGTTCAGAATCAGCATCCTCTCTTCAACTAGGTACTCAATGCGGTCTGTTGTAAGTACTATTATTTATACAAGGCATAATATTTAGTAATTTGGCTATAACCTCAAAAAATACAAACATAAACTGTCCAAATAAATAATATTTGATTTTTTCTCGATATATAGATAGATATTAGTTGATGTCAGATTTTTTTTAATAAAAAGTAAGTGTAATAACCTTGGATCAAACAAATCCTGCATTCTTGAATTTCCAACTTTTTTTTCTTATAATGTATGAATATTTTGTAAAATTATTTTTCGGTTTTCTGGCCACTGGCTCACGTCTTTTCAAAATGTATAAACTGAACGTAAAACGGACCTACTATATCTTTTTGTTTACATTATGTAAGTAGTGTTCTTTAAGCACCAAAAAGAACAGAATATAAGATAAAGTAAATATAAGTACTTACCCAAACAAAAAATCTGGAGGCACTTCCACACAAGGCCCATGTGGATTTTTCTTCACAGAGAACGTGGCTTTTCCAAACAAAATTCAATAACGGTTGACCACCATCACATTGTGATCAGATTTTTAGTCCATATTGCGTGCAAAAAGCTCATGAAAATTATTATTTTCCCGAAATTTCGCCGCAACAAAAATCTAAACAAACTTGACTGACTGTCGGCATTTGACAGTTGTTTTGGGAAAGTATTGCTGGTTGCGTGCCATTTAAGCCTTCTTTTTAATTAATAATAAGCGATGTTGCCGTAACAGTGAAAATAATGGCGATAGCGATCGTTATCTCAAAACGATAGCCCACTGGAATTGCCCCCCTGGGGGGCTATTCCAGTGGCTCATACCGATATCGTTACGAAGCGAATTCGTTATCGCGGCAACACCGCGGTTTGTTTGGTTTACCAGTTTCACAATGGCCGCGGCCGTGTCAATTCGACTTTGACGACTAAACTCGCACAAAAATACAACTTTTGACCATAATGATTGAGAAAAACTAACATGATTTCTTCTGCGATGGTTGCCGACATCGAGAAAGAATATACTTTTTATAATTCATGCTGACTAGTTTCTCCGGTGATCTTGTGTTTTCTTTAACCACCCGAATGGAGGACGAAAATAGTTTAAATCATATTTGGAGCCCACAAAGAGCAGCACAGTAAGTAAAACTAGCTTTTGTTATGGGGAAATATTGGTTTCTCACCCTAAACTTGGATATCAAAACTTCCCGACTAGCTATTTATGAAAGTGCACTTTTAAGGTGGGTTTATATTTTACACTCTTCTGTAAAAGGAATCGCAAGCCCTTATGGCAGAATAGATATGCATGGCACAACCTGCATAGTTGAGTTTGCTGAAATTTATTACCTACTTAAAGTCAGGGTGGGCGAGAAGGTGATACTTTGAGGTGATTATTTGCTTCGGATACATAAAATGTTTTGCTTTAATTGTTAGTCTTTAACTCTTTATTACCGAATGTTCAGTGTCTTCATCAAGAATATAAATATAATAAATTAAAACAAAAAACCGATTCCACTATTCTGTTAGCTAAAAAATGCTTTAAATTTATGCAGTAAAAGGTAATTCAAATTTTTTTTGAGAGAAATTAAAGCTCACTTTATGCAACATACTTTACTGATTTTGGTCTTAAAGTTAACAAGTGAGCATGTATGACTTATATATGCTTTGCATCTATGTAGGGACCATGCAAACAATGCACGCTAAAGAAAAAAAAGATAGTTTAATTCAAATGAAAACTACTGACTTAGATTCTTACAGTTTACCAAAGAAAAAATACTTAAATTGTGGATTTTGGATAAGTACTATTATGAAAAAACTTAAAATCTATCCTGCTTATTTTTAGGTATAATGTGCGAGGGTATGTGAATAGAGCTACATGTAAGAAACCTTCTAGTAGGATCAAGTCTCCAATCAAGTACCACAGCACGGGCCACGACCCTTTAACGAAAGCCCCTATTAAGTATGGATGGAAACTAGACATAGATGTTCAATAGACATAATTATGGCAAAGTGTAGTGTGTTAGTGAAACTAACTTTCAGAAGAAACTGATGCAATATACGTACATGTATGCTAAATGCTATTCGTTCTCCCATCGAAAAAAATATAAGATAACTTTTAATGTACCTATTATTTACCTAAATTATTTTTTTTTCATTATTTTACATCCATTTTTAAGTTACCTAAATGATATTTCTAGCAGTTGCCTATTTAAGCAAATTATTTTAGTTTTATAATATTTGCTCTGTCAACTTATTGTTAGGGCTAGCAAAAAACTAATAACTCAAGGTTATAGATTCTAAATAATAAAATAAACGGTTACTTGAAAGACCTATTTTTATAAATAATACCCTTGAAAAACTAGTACTTAAAATAAAGTGCTTAAAATGTATTCCGCATTTCTAAATTAACTTTAATAGTTTAGTAGGTAAGTAAATTTAATTTTTTGGCTAGATTTATACTTAGTTTTTAAATTAATATTACCAATTTATGATGTACCAAACAAAAAATTGATTTGAGTTGATTTTGTCACTCCTAACATTGCTATTAAAAAAATAATAAATTTTGGGAATCAAAACTGATTTATTTTTACTTATTGGTTTAAATGTAACTTAGAATTAAAAAATGTTTTCTAATATTTCAATAATTGGTGGATTGCATCTTTTCTTTCATCAGCTTGGGCACTGCTAACCTGAAACAAAAAATAAGAGGTATTTCAAAATGTAAGCCAGTAAAATGTCTACTTAGGATTGAAAGCTTTCAGGTTTGGTTTATATAGTAACTTTTGTTGGGATCCAAGTGGAAAAAGACTCTTGATTTTTTCTTGTAAATTAACGAAATAATTGTGGCTTACCCCCTAGTTACCTTCAATTGTTATTTAATGTTTTTTTTTTTAAATATCCTTTGGACATACAAATTTACCTTAAAAATTTATCTCACCTTGGATTAAACTAATGAAATTTGAAATATTTAAGTTTTGGTGGCTAATAAAAATAGTAGAAAACAAAAACTTAAATTACAGCAATAAAGAAGTAGAAATTTATATTTGTTTGAAATGACAACAATTCTCCAAAAAGTAGCCAAATTTTTTAATTTTACTGACGAATTCTTGGATTTCAAAATGTTTTCTTTTTAATGTGGTTAAGGTAGCTTACCATGTGTGTTTTGTCCTTCATATGATTCTGCCGGATTTTGCTAAAATGCGTGGGGTGGGGTGCTGTCTGCTTAAATGTTTTCATCATACATCTCAATAATTAAATCATCAATAATTAAACAAATAATTTATAATGTGTGATGTATGTATAGTCTAAGCAGCTAACCAGTTAGCTCACTTGAATTAATACTTCAGACAATAGCAATACCAATTTGTTTTTCCCAATATTTTTCAAATTTTGTGCTAAATTTAAAGTTAATTTTCTCATCTAGGCCTGAATCAAAATGAATAAAACTTGTCATATATTGTTATTCTTTCATGCTTCACTGATGATTAAATTTCTGTCTTTGAAACTCTTTCAGTTATTGAGATATTGACCTTTCAATACGAGGAAAAAAATGAGCTAACTTTTCCATGTAAAAAGTTTAGATTTTTTATAATACATTTTAGTGACGTGCATAAAATCTATGTATAAAAATGTAATGTGAATTATATAATCAAATTTTTGTAAACGTTACATAACAAAACTGCATAAGATTTGTTAAATAGGTAGGCGTCCCAAAGCAAGGAGGAGTCGAGGTAAAAACTCTCTGATACCAGTTAAAAAAACGAAATTATCTGAAATGATCCCAATAAAATGACTTCCGAGTAAAATTACATTTTGTTATTATTAAATTATTTCCCTGATTTTGCACAATAAATTTTTTTAAGTTTCTAAAAACTAAAAGAGTTTTTAAGTCAGGAATTTGATCAACAGTAGAGCTTGAAAAGCTAAAAGTTTTGTGCATTTTGATTTTGACTAAGGTGAGAAAATTGGTATTAAAGTTACTCAGACATAATTGCGAAACTTAAAGTAATGTTTCGTTAAAAACCACAATACTTTACTTTTACACAAAAATATTATATTTACAGAAATTTTTTTATTTTAACTAAAAAATATATTTAAAAAAATTAGAACGATTAAACAGGGTCTTTTAAAAGCTACTAGTAGCCTAGCATTCTGTATGTAATTTCAGATATCTTGGTTTTATTAAAACCACAATATTAAATGATAAGCAAGTAAGTACATATTTACAAACAGAGAAAAAAAACTAATATTGGTTTTTTTAACCAATGCATGTAAATTATAGTATATAAGTGTCAAAAATTATCAATTTTAGAACATGTTGAAAAACAAATTAATCCCAAATTGGTCGATTTAAAAAGTAATAACCCAATGGCTGATGTACTGATGGTAAAATTTACTAGAAGTTTTTGTTTACTTTTTAAACATGCCTTATCATTAATCCCAGATTTAATTAAAAATTTTTAAAACTTAGAATGCGAGAGGTGAACAACTCCAATAGGTGTACGAAAACTCGATAATACCTGACAATACTTGACTCTATGAGACAAAATCTTAGGATAGTTTTCATTACTTAACCTACAAATTTAAAATCAGGTGTTGAATTGAAAACTTACCAAAACTGATTTCTATGGATAATTTATCAATATACATTGAGCAGCTATGGCAAGTGTTTATTCCCAAACTTCATAATTTATTTTCTCTCTTATTAGCACTACAGCATGGGTCCTGCTCTTGTCGATTTTCAACAGTTGACCTAAAAAAAAAGAACAGTACATTACATTAAAACATTAAAACTTTGCAAACCTTAAAAAAAGGAAATGTGTACATCAGAATTTGTTTCAGCAAAATCAATTTGAATGTACGAAAGTTAAGTACATGATTCTCATCTGTCATTTATTGATTTAAATGGCCTGTGCCAAAAAAAATAATTGGAGGTGCATATAGCAATTCAGAATCAGCCGCCTGAACTTAAAACTGTCCTACATCTTTTATGCACTTCAGGGATTAAATAGGTACTTTTAATCCCTCAGATTAGGGATTAGAAATAAATTTAATCCATCAGGGATTTAAAAAAAAAACTAATCCCTGGAAAATTATAATTAAATTTATGGCAAGTCATGCCAAACAGCCCTTGCTCTTGGCCAAGATTTCATTCTTAGCACCCTTTCCTGTAGTTGATGACCCATTTGGCGTAGAAATAACGTAATTTTAACAAAGATCTTTTCCTAAAGTGCATAAAATAGTATATAAACCTCGGGACTAAAGTGTCGTTTAATCCCTTAGCCAATTGTACAAACCTTTCGCCGCGGGATTAGATGTGGCACTTTAGTCCCTAGGTTTATAATGTACTATTTGTTTACAATATAAAGTAGTGGCCTTTAAGCACCAAAAAGAACAGAATAGAACATAAGATAAAGTAAGTATAGGTACTTACCCAAACAAAAAATTTTGTGGCACTTCCACACAAGGCCCATGTTGGTTTTTCTTCACAAAGAACGTGACTTTTCCAAACAAAATTCACTCAAAAATTGATAACAGTTGTCCACTATCACATTGTGATAAGATTTTTAGTCCATATTACATGCAAAAACTTCATAAAAATTATTATTTTCCCGAAAATTCGCCGCAAGGTCCAAAAAAGGTAAACAAACTTGAGTGACTGTCGGCATTTGACAGTTATTTTTGGGAAAGTATTGCGGGTTGCGTGCCATTCAAGCCTTCTTTTTAATTAACAATAAGCGATGTTGCCGTAACAGTGAAAATAATGGCGATAGCGATCGTTATCTCATAACGATAGCCCACTGGAATTGCCCCCCAGATTAACGTCATATTTCATTTGTCAAAAAACCGATGACATTGGTGAAAAAAATCTGATGAATATACAAACTCGCCGCTTTGTTCTATTTGGCGGGTCGGAACTTTGAGGACCCGAATGACACCTTTTTATTTTTAGGTCCTTTTGTATCAAAATTCAAAATATTTAAAAATATTTTTATTGAATTGTATTCACGACTATTCGACTAATTCACCTGTGCTTCAGGAGATAAACATCGTTAAAACCATATATGTATGAGGTTAAATATAGGCCTTTGCCAGGCCAAACTTGTAAGCAAGATCTAAAATCTAGCAGGCCATGGAGCCGTTTTAGCTCCGCGCCTATGCACATGCGCGAAAATTTTACGAGGCGGCCGGTTTCATGAGCTTCGTCTTCGCCCTTCGGTCGAGACGCCATTTTTGTTGATTTGTTTTCATCACACATAGTCTTTTTCCGCGTTTTCGTTTATGCAAATTTTTTTATTGTAATATTTTTAATCTTTGCTTACGCGAAAGTTTTTAGGAGTTATAATAAAAACTGTTTATATCTTGGAGCTAAAGATGTTGCTGCATAAAAAGACGTGCTGTGTTTGTGGATGCCGCCAAACAACAAAAGTGAAGTTCCACAGGTTGGTAGCTATTTTTTCTTAAAATTTAAAGCAAAAAAGTGAAAATACCTAAAAATTATTTCTATTCATATATATTTATTTATGTAAAAATAGAAAATACTGATTTTCTAAAAACGTAAACAAATAGAAAAATTTTGACAACTGCACAACTATCTTTCAGGATTTTGGTTGGTTAACCGATTACGATGGCCGCGCATGTGCAGAACCGCTAAGCTTTGATGCCAGAAAGAGACAATAAGAGTCATAAAAGAGTAAAAGAGAAAGGTATAGGCGTATATATAGGACATCCTGCTTACAAAGTTGTGCACGCCGAAAGCATTGCAAGGGCGTATATTTAAGCTCATACATATATGGGGGTCTCAGGCCTGTTTTTCGACCTCTCAAAGGCCTTCGATACTATTAATCACAATATTCTAATAAAAATACTAGAAAATTATGGTGCAAGAGGAGTTATTGCAAACCTTGTGAAATCATACCTTACCCCAAGATACCAAACCATTGGCATAACAAAAAATTCAAAACAATTCATGTCTAACATGGTCGAAACGAACATGGGTGTGCCCCAGGGCTCAATCCTGGCCCCCCTGTTCTTTATCGTTTATGTAAATAAATTATCCAACTTTTTACTAGCCAGTCTCCTGGCACAGTTTGCTGATGATGTGTCTGCCATCGAGATAGACACATCAGCGGTGGGACTGTCCACGAGATGTGCAGGAGTAGCATCACGAATGCAAGAATGGTGTATCAACCATCACTTAACGCTGAACTCAGAAAAAACAGTACTAATGACATTTAAAATGACAGGAAATGATGTAAGCTCACTATATGTTTCTCTTAATGGAAAATCAATCCCAGAATATGATAAAGCTAAATTCCTAGGAGTCTGGCTGGAACCCAGACTCAACTGGGAACATCATATTCAACAATTATCAGCAAAATTAAGCAGTTACTGTGCCATAATAAGGAGACTTAGGGACGTAATGTCTCTAGAAAGCATTAAAGTTTTTTACTATTCCTCCATACAGTCTCTTATCACTTAGTGTTTTATTCTGAGGTTCAGCTAGCGATGCAAACAAAATATTTATAACCCAAAAAAGAATGATCCGTACCATACTAAACCTAAAACGGACAACATCCTGTAAACCTTATTGTCATCAACTGGGTTTACTAACAGCACCCTCATTGTACTTCAAACAACTGGTTATTTTTGTGCGCAAAAATCCAGAGAAATTTAGAACATATGAGGACTACCACAATAACATGCACATGATTACTAGAAACCGGCATAATCTTATACTACCTGTTCACAGGTCATCTTATTATGAAAGATCACCTTACTACAAAGCCTTAAAAGCTTATGAGCTGCTACCAAATAACATTAAACAAATACAAAATCCTAATCGGTTCAAAAAAGAACTTACAGCTTTTCTCATTGAAAAGTGCTACTATAATTTTAACTTTGTTGAAAATATGTAATATGTATCACAATATATGTAAATTTCTAATTTATCATTGGATCTGCTAGTTTAGTATGAAAATCTATTGTGACGTTGCTGTTTGTATTGTAATTTGATTTATGGCAATAAAATTGAGTTGAGTTGAAACAAACAAGCAAAAATTGGGGAATTGGGTCT
The DNA here is from genome assembly GCA_963921995.1 of Oxystoma pomonae. Taxonomy (NCBI): domain Eukaryota; kingdom Metazoa; phylum Arthropoda; class Insecta; order Coleoptera; family Brentidae; genus Oxystoma; species Oxystoma pomonae. Next base: position 65,098,916 of record OY998167.1, read on the forward strand.
TTGGGGACCCGAACGACATCTTATTGGTATTTTTAGGGTTTTTTTTGTATAAATCTTGCAAATAAATGTGCTGTACTAATAATTTCTTTTAAAAAAACAAAAATTCAAAAAAACTTCGAGACGTTTTACCCCGAGCCGTCTGGCAGCACCTAATGATTTTTGGCTTCTGGGTGGGTCGCGCGCGCACACTTAACGATACCAACGCTATTTTAAACGTTGCCAGATCTTTATTATTAAAGAAGTGATGAAACCTGTGAGTTGGAAAATGTTTACAGAAAATAAAGGCGTTTTAAAAATTTGGGTCCCCGGGAATCCGAGCCGTCTTGAACAGGTTAAGGTAATCAAGTGAAGCGCCAACTACAAATCTAAATTCCGCACTTATTATCAATCTGTCGTGACAGCACAGCGGTTTAAAATGTATAATTGCTTTACCCTGTCAAAAAAACCTCATAAAAAACACATCTGAATTTTATCCGTTTTTAAAAGGTCTATGAGCTTTTGTGAGGCAAAATTTTAGGATTATAAAAGTTTGTAAGAATTTATGAGGTATGTCTTTGATTTTGGTAAGAATTTATGTGGTTTCACATGTGTGTTTTTTATCTGATCCTATAATCAGTCAGGCTTATATATGAATATATAAACCGACATTTTTATAGTTTTCTGACAGATTTTATAGTCAAACCAACTCATAACATTTTATGGGTCTCTATGATTACACCCTTGTTTTTGTTTATAATGTTTTAAGAGTTTGTAAAAACGCGTTTTTTCATGAGATTTTGGGATATATTTATAAAATTTGACAGATTTCTGAACATTTATAATTTTCTAGGAGTTGATAAAACGTCCAGCCTGTTAAAAAAACCTCATTAAATCTCATAAAAAACACACCTGATTTTTATCAGTTTTCTCGACCACCTGAAAACTAATTATAAAAAAAGCTATGCTTAGTATACTTACTTACTTACTTCTACAAAAAGATATTTTTTGACTCATGATCCCAGCTGATGAAAAATTCATAATCCCCCTCCTTAAAAACCCCTGTATGCCAATTTTGATTGAAATCAAACAAACTAAATCTTTTTCCCCCTCCACTTCCCTCGTTAGAGATAGCTGGGTACCTGAGAATACCATATTATTGTATTTTCACCGGAACTATAAACGCATACCAAATTTGAACCCAATCGGATGTGGATAAGTCAGTTAAAATTGGTTAGCAAAACATGACCGAAAATCGTCCATCTTAAATCCGCCATATTGAATTTTCAAAATCTGATCAAAAATTCGTATTCCTTATCCCCAAAAGCCCCCGTATACCAATTTTGGTTGTTTTTTCCCCTTCACTCCCCTCGTCGGGAGGAGGTGGCTAATAATGACATATTATTGTATTGTCACCGGAACTATACATGCATGCCAAATTTGAAAGCAGTCGGGTGTGTATAAGTTAGTTATAATTGGTTAGCAACAGATGACCAAAAATCGTCCATTTTCAATCCGCCATATTAAATTTTCAAAATCTGACTAAAAATTCGTTATCTCCATCCCAAGTGCTCCGACACACCTAGGTTCATATGTAGATATTGTGCAAGCACAAGGAGTATTATAGTGGGTTAGGTTGCCGTAGTTTAGGTTATAGTTTAGTTTGACTGTATATTAATCTCTTACATTACTTCTACTACTATTACTAATACTACAACAACAAATCTTATAAACCTTTATGAGGAATTGTCATATTAAAAATCATAAAATATTGTAAAATTTTATAAGTCAACTGGCTGATAAAAGATGAAGTACTCCTACGCGGGATTTGTTTTTCACTTTCACTAGTCAAAAATTATAAAATATCATAAGTTTATATGAACCTGGATTATAAAAACTTATGATGTTTTATCTGTTATTTGCTATGATCTTTTATGAGGTTTTTTTTTTGGCAGGGTATACACAGACATTTTTAGTAAAACAAACATGAGATAAGTGTAGACTAGATATACTAGTGTGTAAATTTTTGGGATCGGACTTTAAAATATGAAGATTATTTTCAATAAAAACCTTTTACCGCATAACCAAAACTTTACATTTTAACTCTCTCTGCAAGTGTCTCGTTGAGATATTTTTCTCCTGAAGATGCTAACTTACTGTTAACTATATTAGGTATTTTCTTGGTTTCGATGGTTCACACAGAGGAGAGGGCGCCATTGACAGGATCCTAGGTTTCACCCTCTGTGTCAGCAATCGAAATTAAGGAAATTCATTTTGAGACATCGAAGGCTCAAGATCGATATTCAGCATCGACGTTAACATCGACACCTATCCTCGATATCATCAAAACCGGTGTTTTGTCAACATCGGAAATCGATGTTTATTATTTGAAAAATGTATAATCGTGTTTTTTAATATGTAATAAACGTTAAAAAAAATAAAAACGGACAAATATTTATTTTTTTTAGATAAATACAACTTAATTTAATTTAACTTATAAAAACATACCTAATAATACCATAATCAAGCATTTTTAAAATAGAAAAAAGTTAAATTTTTAGGAGCATAACAACAGGGTGATTCAAAATTCCCTAGAAATACTTTTTCTGTAGGTAGGTAGAATTTGCTGTTCTGAACAAGAATTAGTAAAATATATTTTTTTAAAGTCTTTCATTTCAAAGATATTTAAATTTAAAAATTGTTAATATTTTCTGGGAAGCGCCATTTACTACCTGGAGAAAAATCAATTTTTGAAAAGAAAACTTTGACAACTTCACAATGCTTGACAAAAACCCTAAACCATGTCATTGTCAGCATACGTAGATTTGCTTGGTAAATTATTTCAAAGGCGATTCTCAAAAAAAATACGAAAATATTACTCCTAAATACAGAGAAAAAAAATATGAAATTTAAATAAAATAATCACGTAACTTATATTTTATGATCACACCAACTCATAGAATTTGACAGATTACTTATTAGATTAATGATATAATCCCTGTTCAAATCTTTCTAGGGGATTTTGAATCACCCTGCATAGTATGAGAAATTATTTTATAGATCCCAATATTTTTTGTCGACGGATTGCAAAAAGAGAAACTGGCTAAAACGCTTCAGAACTTCTTTTTTGAGTCGCTGTATCGCCGGCTTTTGAAAATAAATGTTGGGATGGAACTAAAGTGGGCAGAACAGATAACATTTTTTTTTGCCGCGATAGACTGGGATAGGCTGCATAAAAAAATTAACATCGATGATAATATCGATTTTTTTGATCTCTACCATCGATGGCAAAACATGAACATCGATGTTTCAAAAACATCGATAAACATCGCCCAACTCTAAGACATCTTCCGTTTGTTTTTTAAAATATAAGGTTTTGGTTTTTTAAATTACATGTATGTTGTTCGTAAATTATTTTTAGCACCCTTGATAAGTATGATTTTTAATTATTATGAACAGTCATTTTTAAAGATTTCGATATAGTAAAAATACTTACCTTTAATTGGTCAACCAAAGCCTGTGGTAGCTGGGGCGCCGCTGCTCCTACATGTATCGCATCGTACGGTGCCATCTCTTGGTGTCCCAATCTACCATCTCCCACCAACAATTGCACCTGGTTCGAGTCTAACAAGTCGGCGTTGCCTCTACGCATGTTATCTTTTGACATTTCAACTAGTTCGGGCATGTGGTCAATACCTACTGCCACCCTAAGTTACATTAATACTTGTTTCAGTAAATAAGTAAAGAAAAATATTTAGGAAATAACTCCGCACGGATTACGTGGGCATTTGGTTTTTTTGCGGAGTTTAACCAAACTTTGGTAGGTTGCAGATCTCGACCTTCTGATTACACTTTAAATGGACCAAAATGAAATCGTATGATTGGGTTAACAGATACGGGGTAATTTCGAAAGTGGTTACAGGAATCGAAAATAATTATAATTTTTCGAAAACTGAATTTTTTCCGATTTTATCGTGAGAGATTATCAAATAAAGTGGACAGTGTTAAAAAGCGATCATATATGAACAAGCGTCATTTGGACAGCATTTGACAGACATCAAAAATATTGTCGTTTTTATGATCAGCTTCCTCGATTTAAAAAGGCCCAGATGCGGTTTGCACAATTTTTGACACATGTCAAAACTTTTAAAATTTTAATCTTTATTGACGTCTATCAAGTAAAGATAGAGCGTTTTAAACGGAATCTAATGTAAACTTTTCATTTTGTTTTTCAGGGAATGATTTGAGGGGTACAAAATCGGTACTCTCCGGTGAAAATACTGTAAATTGAAGATATTAATGTCCGTCATTTTGAAAGTGTCTGACGGCTGACAAAATGGTTGACAATTTTAAATTCAGCGTTGCCGAGTTAGTTGGTATTGATGCTTTGTTTATTGAAATCGGGCGTAATACGCCAGTTCTTGGGCATTTCACTCCAATATTTGACAGCGATTATCTGGTCACCTGTCAAATATCGGTGGTGGTGCCCATGAGAAAAAATGTTCCCTGCGTCGATTCGTACAACTTTGCCTCACAAATTCCTAAAAAGCACTGAGTGCCAATTTCAATTTCAAATTGCAAAACTGCTTATTAGAGACACAAAGCTCTTTGTAACTCATCGCGGTATACGTATCCGCATCTAGCGAGAACCAAGCACATTAATTGGTCAGAAACTTGTACCACGTTCGAAATGAGCAGATATATGCTAATCTAAGGTGCTCTTGAACGCGATAGGTGTTGAGATGCATTAGGTATCACGTATCGTTACGGCATACGTATCGTATCTCAGCACCTATTGCGTTCAGAAACACCTTGAATTAGCATATATCTGCTCCTTTCGAACGTGCTACAAGCTTCTGACCAATCAATGTGCTTGGTTCTCGCTAGATGCGGATACGTATACCGCCATGAGTTACAAATAGCTTTATGTTTCTAATAACTTCTTATTTCAGCACTTATCCGTATACTTATCGGAAGAAGATAAGTGACCTATCAAAAAAAGGCATAAAGCACAGCTTCAATGCTTACGTAACGTATCTACTTTATTCAACTGACCATATATTTTGAATGAGACCAGTGGCGTAGTAAGAAAAAAATTGTATTGAATAATGACATTTAATTATCATAATATATAGCATCAATAATAACATTAAAACCGATCAAATTAAAATTTTATATAGAGACCTACCCTTTGCTTCCTATAATTTTAGCCATACAAGCTGTCAAATAACCACTTCCGGAGCCCACGTCCAACGCTCGAGTGCCATTGGCTAAATGATCGCGCAGTAGTTCTAAGGCGTGGGCATGCATATGGGGAGCGCTTATGGTAACGCCGTAACCTATAGTTTGGGGGGCATCCATAAAGGGGTTGTTTGGAGAGTAGTGGCCTCGGTCAACTGCCAACATTGCATTTTCGACTATGTCTGATTTGATAATTCCGTTTGCTAAAAAAATTATACAGTGGTTTTGTACTATACCAAGTTTGTAGTTCTTTTTCCTTTATAAAAATATACATCACAAACATTTTGATAAAAAAATCGTAAGAAAGACTGTCAAGTTTTACTTAAAGTGGTTATCTTGATTTGAATATTTATGTACTAGCAACATATTCATAAAACATTTCATGAAAAAAATAGCAACCGTTTACCTCTTAAATTTTTTACCATCTCAAAATTAGACTTCCCATGTGATCTCCAAGCCATATCTGCAGTTGACACAAAGCATAAGACTGAAATCACGTAAATCTTTCTCATTAAGTCACTGTTCCCTAAATTTAAAATTAAGTTTGTTTTGAACCAAATAATAATAATATAGGGTAAAAAATACAGTTAGTTTGCCTCTTCTTCTTAAGGTTTTACCCTGTAAATTTGTACTGTATGTAAAATATTAACAGGATAATGATCTGTGATATAGCAATTATCAAGTACGAATGATTTAAATTTTTGATTTTCTGTTGATTTGACGAAAATATGGTCAATACACGATTTACTTTCATTTTTTCTCTTGTATAGCAGTTAATTAAAGAAATATAACCAAATTCGCTTAAAAGGTTTTAATAATCATTTACATGGTTTTTATTTGACTTTAAATTTATATTACCCCTATTGGAAAAGATACGGTTACGTTTTTATCCTGCTTTTGTTCTAAATAGTTTCTAAGATTTTCATTTAACTGTTTAGGTTTTATTTCGTAAGCTCTATAAAGCGCATCAATTTGAATTTTTTTATTATCAATGTGAAGTTTTAGGTTAATCATTTTGACACGCCCTAATGCAACCATTTCAAATGTGGATATGACATAAGATTTTTTTACGTAAACTAGAAGCCCATCATTTTATAAAAGTATCTGATAACCATCGATGTTAAACAAATTAAGATCCACAATTTTTCGAGTCTCGCCAAAAATTATGACATCAAAACAAAAATTAAACCTGTTCAGCAAAACCAACACTCTGCCCCTGAATTTTCACAAACTGATGTTCATCTGTAGTTAATTCTAAAACGTTCTCTGTATAATAGAATAATCTTTTCATAAACTATTAAATCTTGCCCATAAGCTACTAGTAATTTCGTCTTCGATCACAGGTGTTTTCACATCATTTTTTGGTCTTTTATCTCCCACTAGAGGAATGACTCAAACTAGCAGTCGCCCAATCAAAGCAGCCATGTAGATCCTGCCAATTTTATTAGGAAGGAAACTGTAAAAATACTCTATGCTCTCTATAGATGAAGATAAATCCAGCACATGAGTATTTGATTTGGCATAGCTTATTTCGTTCTTAATTGACCGAATTACATTATTATTCGGAGAGGGTCAAAACAGAAACCAAATTTTTTGTGGTTGATTTGATATGGTCTGACCCGGACCATTCTAGCATAGCGCACTGCTATCTTTAACAGGTAGCAAACGCCTGGACAAAGACAGGTCAAACAGTTCATTAAAGAACATTCACCAAAGCTGACTGCAGAACTTCTTAGTAAGGAAAGGAAGCTTGTCAGACAAATAGTGGGGCTCCTTACAGGTCACTGCAAACTCCATACTCCAAAAATTTTTGAAAAAGTTGATTTCATTCCTGTCAACATAGTTGGGCGCCATACTTCAAATTTGGAACTCGCGCATGTGCACTTATATTTGTTATAGTAATAGTCGTAATTTTAGTTATAAAAGTTGAAAGTTGCCAACTTTTCCTTAGAAATGTGACTAAACCTACGACAAACATAATCAAAAACATTGCATAAACACTTTCATAAGAAACAGTAGTTATTACAGAAATGGATATTGATCATGGTGAAAGAGTTTCCACATTTTTCGGACAAAAAGAACCCCAAATTTTTGTGCACCTGTTATTAGTGTCAACCTTAGTGACTAAAATTAAGGAAAAGAAATTTTAGCATGAACCAGCTTTTTACTTAAGGAAAAAGAAAAGGGTAAAGTTACAGCAAAAGTTACAGTAAAGGAAAAGGAATTTAACCATAAATCAGCCTTAAGAAAAATTGGTAATTGAACAGTATACGGTTTTCTGCCATTTTTGATTCTTTATGGGGGCACCTACTCGGGTCCCTAGGACCCCAAATCCGCCAGCGCCAGTTTTTTTGTTTTTTTAATTTTTTTTTACTAAAACAACCCAATGCAACACAGCCCAACCCAACACAAAACAATCAAAAAACCACATTACAACCCATCCTTTTGTCTCTTGAAAAAAAAAACCGGCGCCGGCGGATTTGGGCTCCTAGGGATCTTAGAAAATGCCTCTATAAAATTTTTCATAAAAAATAAAAAATAGCGGAAAACCGTATACTGTTGGTGCATTCGTTTATCTGCTCACAGAGTGGAGCGTGTGGATCGAGCTCACGATGCAATAAACAAAAACCGAACGCCTTTTTCCCAAAAACAGTATTTTTATTTAGCCTAACATTTTAGTGCGTAGTTAGTAGTAGTAGTGGGTTTTACTATGACCTTTCGCTCGCGGGCGCTAACGTTTTGCATCACAAAGACTGTCTTTGCCACATCAATGAGCCAAAAATAATTTTACTTACCTTGTTGCACAATAATCTTTGTAATATTCTTCGGCGCCTGCGCTTATGTTGTATAAAACATTTTCTTCGTCGAAAATTTGAACGAACGGCATTGTAGAAACTAATCAAATGTTAAAAAAAACTAAACTCGGCACTACTCAGTATATAAACAAAATTTCTAGGTTAGAATTTCCGCACTTTGACAGACCTCGGTTTACTCGCTCAAAAAGCATCGAGCTAATCAGGACCTCTTTTCGCCCGCTCGGTCTAAAAACGAACGAGAAAAAGTGCGCACGGTTTGCTTGATTATGAATAAAGTAACGGGAATTTGCCATTTTGGAGCGCTCGGTGCACATCGATCAGATAAAAGAACGCACCATACATAATTACCTAAAAATTAAACCAAAGACTAAAGGCGGATTTATGCTGGCCAAGCAAGCAGAAAATTGACAGTTGTACATGAGGAATTGCACTTCTGCTTGACGTATGATGTTTGCGAGGCAACAATCTTGACGAAATAACCCAACAGTTTAGCCATGCTGAGTGCTGCATTATGGGTGACTTCAAACTGCCCAGGTCTAGATGGACTATAGAAGATGTGTGCTCTACTGCCCACCGATCTGAGGATGGATATCTGCCTCCGTCTGAACTCAGCAAAATTCAACACATGTCTGAGGTCTGTGCCTTCCACAACCTCTACCAGCTCAATGCTATTCCCAATTTAAACAATGTAATTCTCGACTTGGTCCTTTGCCATTCCAGGATGTCCATTATTCAGCCTGATGCCGATGAATTCCTACTACCACCAGATAGCAATCACCCTCCTTTGAGCTTTTAAATTACTATACAGTATAATCACAGCAATTCAAATCCTCAAGGTAGTGGGTTTTACTATGACTTTAAATCTGCTGATTATGGATCTATACACGATTACTTGGGTTCAATCTCATGGGAGGACATGTTTTTCAATAAGGCTGTTAATGAAATGATATTTGATATATTTCTCAATATACTTATTTCTCAATATATTTGTACCAATAAAAAAAATAGCCAGTAGAAAGTTTCCCAAATGGTTCTCACAAGACCTAAAATTATCAAAACTTCTCCAATTTACGTTCTCAGTGTAACAATCTCTCTCGAATCAGCTTGCAAAACCATATAATAAACACTGAAGCTGCCCTGCAACATAACCCTAGATAATTCTGGTCCTACACAAGCTCTTTACATAATTCTAGTAAACTACCATCTAGTTTTAACTTATGGGAAATCTGCTGAAAAGCTGCTGAACTCTTTGCTGAATACTTTGGCTCAGTGTACACTAACCAATCTTTAGACCGTCCCCACCAGCCATCTCTAAGTCCTCACAATTTAAATAGTTTCAATACTTAAATTTCAGATATTTATACCGAATTAAAAAATGTAGACCCACAAAAGGGTCCTGATAAGATCCATCCCCTATTTTTAAAAGAATGCTGCTTTGTGCTGTCTAAACCACTGCACACTATATTTAACTGCTCACTTTAATCAGGCATCTTCGCTGAATTCCCAAGACCAGCTATGTAGTACCAATTCATAAATCGGGTGATTCATCAAATGTAGCCAATTATCGTCCTATTTGTATTCTTAACGCTATTCCAAAATTGTTTGAGAACATTGTCACAAAGTTTATTGCATCTTTATTTGGTGCAGAAATCTTACCCGAGCAAATCGGCTTCAAAAAGAATTCTTCTACAGAAACTAATCTACTTACTTGGACATACTGACAAATGCTTTGGAGAGGGGTGAAGAGGTACACTCAATATACACCAACTTCTCCAAAGCGTTTGATAGAGTCAATCATGCAGTCTTGACCAGGAAATTGGAGGCATTCGGCATTTATAGCTTCCTACTCCTCTGGCTTGAGAACTACCTCAAAGAAAGGTTCCAAATAGTAAGAACACAACTTCACTTCTTCTCAAATCCCAGTCTTATCAGGCGTGTCCCAAATTTCACACCTGGGACCTTTACTTTTCAACATCTTCATCAACGACATTGCCTTTAAATTTAAATGAATAATATCACACTGTGTGTGTGTGGTTTAATTTTACTTGCTCTACAGAAAATCATATTTTACTATGGTTCAAAATGCATATTAAAAGTTAAAAGTTACATCAAAATACAGAGAAAAAAATCTACTATTTTTGTAAAGAGAAAATAAAAGTAAATAGACAAAAGTGACTAAAATAGGAGAGTTATGTGTTAAAGTGGAAAATAAATCACAAGAAACGTTTTTTTTCTGTGCATTGTTAATTTTTTTTTGCTATCAGCCTGATAAGAATTTAAAGAAATGGTTTTATTCAATTTAATTCACGAATGTGCATGACCTTCAAGTTGTTTATTCGTACAAAAGGTATTATAAAAATCATTCAAGCAATAAGAAAAAATGCCTAATGAGGAGTTTACCCAGCTGTTATAAAGAATTAAGGAGTCGTCTGAGAATACACAGATAGAAATAAAAAAGGAAATAAAGACTTATAAACAAACAAACAGAAAAAATTAAATTTTTGGAAAGCAAATGCGAGTCATTGCAACAGAAAAATATCGAGTTGGAAAGGAAGCTATGGAAAAATAATATTATTATTTTTGGGTTGCAGACATCACCAAAGGAAGAAACAAAGTTATTAGAGACACTTTTTTAAAGGTAACCTTAAAGTAGATCTCGAGGAAAGCGACTTCAATAATGCCTATTTATTAAAAGGAATAAACAGGGGGCAAAACCATCAACAAAATACTGCGTCTGACGCATGCTACCCAATAAAAGTTGAATTAATATCTTACTTGAAGAAAAGCCAGATTTTATCAACAAAGCTCAAGGAGTGAAAAATTTATCGAGGGAAATGTTAACCAAAATGATGGGGTCTTAATTTATATTAAAAATCAATACCAACGGTATTATAGTTATGAAATTGTCACCTTAAATAAGATAAAAATGATAAACCTTAAACTTTTAATAAATAATCAATCGTTATGTATTAAAGCTCTATACAGACCGCACACTATCACAGCTGAAATTTTTAACGAACAGCTACGACTTCATTTGAAGAATAGTAAAAACGCTCAGACGTGCTTTTTGGTGGGGACACAAACATTAATAAAAAACTAACAAATAAACAATATGTTCAAGACTACCTTAATACCTTAAGATTACTACAACACTTTTAAATCGTTTGTAATAAGTAATAGTATAACTGATCATTACCCAATAGTTTCTGCTTTCCAATTGAAACAAACGGAGGGATCAATAACTGGGAAAACATTTACATATAGAAAACTTAATAATAAAAAATTCTTGAAACATTTAAAGGACGAAACGTGGAATAAATTTTATAGTGAACAAAATATTGATTTAAAAACAGAGCTTTTTATAGATAGCTACTATCTTAAAGGCTGAACGATTAGCAACAAACTTAATAACATTCAAATATACAAATGAAAAAAGGCATACCTGGCTAACACAAAGTTTAATGATCTCTTGTAATGAAAAGAATCGTCTATATAAACTTCACCAACAAGATCCGCAAAACAATTTAAAACGAAACAGCTATATAACATATAAAAAACACTTAAAAAGCTTATAGAAAAAACAAAGAGACTTTCTTTTCAAAATGAAATTAAAGAAAATGGTGGGGATCGTAAAAGTTTATGGAAAAGCGTAAATAAATACATGCGAAAAACTAAAACTAAAACCAGTATCGAGAAAATAAAAATAAATTCAAAAATAATACAAAATGACTCAGAGATAGCGAATGAATTCAAAAAACTTGGCCAAAAATATAAAAAAAAACCTAAAAGAATACGCCAGAAGCTTGATCACATTTTTACTCTAAAACACACAAATGGAACAGAGATTGAGAAAACTATATCAAACTTAAAAAATAACAAGGCACCCGGAAAGGATAAAATAAAAGCAAATATTCTAAAACTATCGATACCTTATATAAAAAAAACCTCTTACCAACTTTTAGTAATGAAATATTCTTGAAAGGATATTTTCCCAACTGTCTCAAAACTGGACTTATAAAACATTTACACAAATCGGGCGAAAAAACAAAAATCGAAAATTATAGGCCAATATCGCTTATTTCAAATATTGCAAAAATAGCAGAAAAGTTTATAAAAACTCGGATTATCAATTATCTTAAAAAACGTCAAATAATTTCTGATCGTCAGTTCGGATTTCAAACAGGACTCTCAACAGAGGATGCCATAGCTTCTTTGACAGAAAATATTGACAAAAATCTTGATCAAAATAAAGCAGTAATAGAAGTATTTCTTGATTTGGCTCGAGCTTTTGACACGGTTGACCAGAGAATTATGTTGGAGTTGTTTGAAGACTTGGGCTTTAAAGGAACTTCCTATAACTTAATGAAATCTTATTTATCACATAGAAGGCAATTTGTTGAAATAAATGAAGCTATAAGCACACCTTTGGAAGCACATTATGGAGTCCCTTAAGGCACTGTATTGGGACTGGTTTTATTCTGTATTTATATTAATGGTTTACTTAATCTTGAGAGTGAAGGCATAATCCTTTCATTTGCACACGACTCTGTTACGAAATACAGTGCTAAAACCTGGCAAGAAGTAAAATTTATAGCCGAGACCTTTTAAAACTTAAAAACTGGTTTGACCAAATGAGTCTAACAATAAACTTTAAAAAGACAAAATTTATTGCTTTTAGCTGTTCAAAGGCTTGAAGACCAAATTTTAATAAACTAGAGACAAAGCAACAAGATCAAACTATAACTATAACAGAAAGCAACAACATAAAATATTTAGGTGTTGAAATAGATCAATTTCTTAAATGGGATGCACATTCAGAAAAATTAACAGACAAATTGAGTCATTTTGTTTAAATTTAAGCAACTTCAAAAGATTTTACCCATAAAACAACTTAAAACAGTGTACTTTGCGTTAGTATTCTCTTTACTTCAATATGGAATTATGGGATGGGGGGGACCATTTACGTTCATTTAAAAAAAATACAAAATACTTTCATTAAAATAATGTTTAAAAAAGATCGTTTATTCTCCACTTATCTTTTGTATCAAGAGTCTAAATGAATGGACCTTAATCAAATGTATATTTCAAAATTATTACAAATATAAATATAAACATAATTTGCAAGAAATTGATTATAACTATAATACAAGGTATAAAAAACAACATCAAGTTGAGAACATTAAAACCGTTAAAGTTAAGGGTCAAAGAACAATAGCTTTTCTATGTCCATTAGTATATGGTTTGTTACCTCAAGAAATAAAAAATCTAATCAACAAGAAAAAATTCAATTTCTATGTGAAGGCTTGGCTTGGCTCAACAGTAATTAAACTTACTTTTAATTAATAATAACCACACACATTACGAAACATTGATTCAATCCAAAAATAAAAAATAAAAATCAAACAAACAAAAATTTCAAAAATTTTTAAAATTTTTATTTTGTAGAATAATAATTTGATGTAGGTGGTTTTATAAAGTAGTTTCTATTTATGTGTAACTATTTATTTATTTATATATTTAATTAAGTGAAATAAATTCCGTTTCTTTTTGATTCATGGAATGTCTAGATGGAAATATTTCACACACAAGCCTCTTGAAGGCTTCAGTGGATTGCTCTATTTAATTCCGTTTCATTGGGAAGAAGGGAATAGTGATTTGTAAAATTCATAAGGAAATATATAGAATAACTCTATCAATGTCTGTACTCATCTAGAGTATGCTGCATCAGTATGGAGTCCAAACTACACCTGCCATATACATGGACTTGAAAGTGTACAGCATAAATTCTTCAGATATTTAAACTACAAATTTTTCAATAACCAGGAATTCCATTATGCAAACCTCTACACAGAACTAAGCCTGTCAACACTTTCCTGCAGAAAAAAAAAAATAATAAACTCTATTGACTGTCCATACTTAACATCCCAAATTGGTTTGCATATCCCCTTTCGCAATACTCGCACAACTCAAACATTCCACCAGGAATTTCACAGAACCAATTATGGATTTCACTCTTTTATTCCCTGTACTTTCAGATTGTGCAATCAACTGAGTGAGCTTGATTTCTTTGGGCCATATGAACCATTTGCGAGGACTGTCAATGGCCTCTCTCTATAAGTGTACTAGTCTTGAAAATAGCATATGTTTAAGTATATTTTTATTTTCACGTTTATCTTACTTTATTATTTACTTAAGGTTAATTTAGCATAAGAGTTGCTCTTATGAGATTTAATGATCGCATTCATACATGCGTAATTTAACGTAATTTAGCGCAATTTAACTTAAGAGATGATCTTTTATCTTTTCCTAAAGATGGATGCCGATTTTTCACAACTTGTAAACAAATACAAGAACAGGAAGAATTTGATTGGCCAGCTAACAACATTTTTGAAAAAAAAACAGCAAAAATTGCCAGCTACTTAAGGAATATGTATGAACACCCTAAATTTTCCTTAGGTTAAATTGAGTTACGCTGAATTAAATTATGTTGGGTGCTGTTAGAATCCACCTTTACCGTTATTCTGCTAACCTTGTATTTAAGTTTGAAATTGTGAAATGTTAATTATTCAAGATTTTTTTTTATAATGGGCTTGACCTGTCAATAAATAAATACATAAATGAACGATTGTGTGTATTCCCATATGATGTACTTTTCCGAATTACTTGCGTAAATCCGATAGATAGATGATAGATACACCCACTTTATTACACAAAATATCTTTTTCTATTCCTCAATTCAATTTAAGGATAGGACAAACTATGGCCAAAATATGTAAAATTGCTAATGCTATTACAAATGAAGGTAATTATGCAGTATACAGTTTTGTGCTATTTTTGATTTTTTATGAAAAATTCTTTATGCGGTCACCTACTAGGGTCCCTAGGACCCCAAATCCGCCGGCGCGGGTTTTTTTTTTAAGAGAAAAAAAGGGTGCCGGGGGGGTTGTATGTGTTTTTTTGATTGTTATGCGAAATCGTGCGAAATCGCGCGAAATCACGCGAAATCCCACAAAAATATGTTAAACGCAAAATCGCATCACAAATTTGACACTAGTGAATACCCTCTCAAAAATTTTTTTTAACACTTTTATGCTAAAAATAAAGCAAAATAATACTATGGCCCTTTTAGTTAACAGCCCTTAATCACCAGTAATCAATAAAACAGGAAAAAAGTAAGACGATTGTAAAGATATTTTTAGATAACCTTAAAGTATGTCGGGGACCTGCAGCACTTTTTGGTTATCCCTGCGACCACTGTAAGAGGGTAATATGTCAGGCATGTGGTGATATCACTGAACCCACAGAAATACGGGCTATAGTTCTCACAAAGAGATCCTTTCCATTCTATTGCAAAGAATGCATGGGCAATGTCAAACAAATTCTAGGCTTAATGGATTGTGTATGTGAACTAGAAAGATGTGTAAAAGAACTGCAATCAAGCCTATCAGTCCTAGTACAGGAGTCAGTTGCTGCTGCCACTACCTCACTAAATGAGAGCTTCACCCACCTGGAATCTCTCGACTTGCAACCAGCGCCAGCGGTCCACAATGAGGCAACATCAACTCCTGCTTCTTCTAACATGACATACTAGCTGAGCTACATGAGCGCCAAACCCAAGCTAACAACTTACTTTTTTTCAACATACCCGAGTCAGAAGAAGATGATCAACAAGTATGCTCCGTACAGGAAATGTTACTGGGCATGCAGTGCACTATCTGCAAAGTCACTTGTTTTGGTAGGCCTGCTAAAATCTGCCCTTGACATACAATCCACATTAAGGAATGGCTACAAGCTCAAAGGTAAACACATATATATTCGGCCTAATTTGACCCTCAAACAAAGAGAACTTGAGAAGACTGCCACAGAAGATCTCAAAAAATGACGTGAACAGGGTGAGCAGAATATCCAGGTGCGAATAGTGAGAGGTACACCAACAATTGTCCATAAAAACCTGTCACGGGGTCAAGCACCAGACAAACAAACTCCAGCAGAAAACAGTTAAACCTTAGCTTATATTAGCAAAATGTTAATGGTGTGAGAACCAAGTTGGATCAGCTTCTTTGCAGCATTGCAGTGCATAATTACCAGATAGTTGCTTTTTCAGAGACAGGGCTAAACAATCAATTTCATACAGGTGAGCTTGGGTTTGATTCATACAATGTTTTTCGTTGTGATCGATCAGCTACCACAAGTACAGCAGAGAGGTTTGGAGGTGTACTTATTGCAGTGCATGAGTCTATTCCATCACGTCTAATACAATCATCTGACGATATTGAACAAGTTTATTGTCTAATATGCTCAGGCAAAAAGCAAATGATAGTTGGCTGCTTATACATACCGCCCAGCTCACTAATAGAAAAATATGAAAGTTTTGGAAACAATCTCGAAGAAATATTGCAGCAGTTCAGCAATGTCAGTCTCTGCATCACATCACATCTGTGATCGGAAGATCTGTGCTCATCAGCTCAACGTCCACAAGATGGCTACCTGTCTCCTGCTGAAACCGGTAAAATACAATTTATTTCAGAGATCTGTTCATTTCACAACTTATACCAGATTAATGACATTCGAAACGTAAATAATGTCATTCTCAATCTGGTTTTATGTCATTCAAAGCTGCCAATCACACATCCTGACACTGAAGATTACCTGCTACCACTGGACAAACAACATCCACCATTGCTACTAAAAATTGATTTAAATCCAAAGCACAACAAGCCAAATGGCCAGGGAGATGACTGCTACTACGATTTCAATTCAGCAAACTTCCATGACATCAATGAGTACCTCGGACTCTTTTTGTGGGACAATCTGTTTGCTGGGAAGACGGTTGAAGAGATGTTAAAACTGCTCTACAATATATTATATAATACATTTGACATTTTTATACCAAAAAAAAAAATGCTAGTAGGAAAATTCCCAAATGGTTCTCGCAAGACCTGGAATCACTCACAATACAAAAAAAGATTGCTCATAAAAAATTTAAGGTGAGCAAACTTCCTCGCAATTACCAAACATATTCTAACTTGCGATCTCAATGTAATTTTCTGTCAAAACAGTGTCTTCAAGGCTATATCACAGAAACGGAGGCATCTCTTCGGCACAATCCCAAAGCTTTCTGGTCGTACACAAGATCCCTACAAAACTCCAGTAAACAACCACCCAGCTACACCCTGAATGAAAAAACAGCTCCCATGGGCCAATAGGCGGCTGAACTCTTTGCCGAGTACTTCAGTTTGGTTTATACAGACAACTCTCTGGATATGCCATATCAACCCTCGTTAGGCCCCCACAACCTTTGCAACCTCACTATCACAATTTCAGAAATCTACACTGAACTAAAAAATATCAACCCAGACAAAGGGCCTGGACCTGATAAGGTTCATCCACTGTTTCTAAAAAACTGCTGTTTTGTTCTGTCTCGACATCTGCATATTATTTTCAATAAATCACTACAGATCGGTATATTTCCAGACTTCTGGAAATCTAGTTTTGTTGTACCCATTCACAAATCAGGTGATTCAGAAAATGTGACTAACTATTGCCCTATAAGTATCCTCAATGCTATCCCAAAAATATTTGAAAATATAGTCACAAAATTCTTAATGTTTTGCCTTGGCCCTGAGATTATACACCAGCAGTTTGGCTTCAAAAAACACTCTTCTGCTGAACTAAATCTCCTCACTTATGTGGACATCCTCACAAGCGCCTTGGAGAGAGGTCAAGAGGTACACTCAATTTAGACCGGCTTCTCCAAGGAGGTTGACAGAGTGAACCATGTAGTTTTAATTAAAAAACTGGAGACCTTGGGCGTTTCAGGTTCTCTCCTACAATGGATAAAGAGCTATATCACAGGAAGGGCTCAAATAGTTCACCTTAACAACTTTACATCTTCTCAAATCTCAGTATCATCAGGCGTCCCCCAGGGTTTGCACCTGGGCCCGCTATTATTCAACATCTTCATCAATGACATTTCATCTTGTTTCCAGCACAGCCTTTTTCTTCTGTTTGCTGACGATTTAAAGCTGTTTTTAAAAATAACCACTCCTGAAGACTCTTTAGCACTTCAAGAAGACATAGACAGACTGTCCATGCCAATGGCATGGAACTCAATGTTCTGAAATGCAAGACCATTAAATTCCACAAGTCAAGAAACTTCAATAACTTTGTCTATAACATTGATGATAGTCCATTGGGCTGCGTTGATCAAATCAAAGACTTGGGTGTGCTATTAACCTCAGATCTAGATTTTTCAGCTCATATTGACAATGCAATCAACAAGGCTTTATGCATGCTTGGCTTTGTGTAGTACAGCACAAGGGGCTTCTCAACCATTAATGCAATTAAAACTTTGTACTACTCCTATGTCAGATCACACTTAGAGTATGCTGCTTCAGTTTGGAGTCCTAGTTATGCATGCCATATCCATCAAATTGAAACTGTTCAGAGAGAATTCTGCAGATACATTAACTATAAATTTTACGATAATAATGAATTTCATTATTCTGACTTATGCACATCATTACACTTAACAACTCTCTCCTGTAGAAGAAAGCAGAGAGACCTAATGCTGATTCAAAAACTCATTAACTCTAGTATAGATTGTCTCTATTTAACTTCCAGAATTAGATTACATAATTTTATTTAGTTAGTTAATTTAATTTATTTTCTATTCCATTGTTTTATCATTTTCAGAATTCTATAGTTTTAGAACTTGTTATTGTTCTTTTATATTATGTAAATGGGCTTGACCCGTCAATAAATAAATAAATAAATTTTAAAAAAACAACCGGCACCGGCGGATTTGGGATACTAGGGACTTTAGTAAGTGCCCTTATAAAGAAAATGATATTTTGGTAACTTAAATTTAAGCAGATTCAGATCGAAGATTCAGCATAAGATTCTTTAGATATTTATATTAGGTAATTATGCAGTATATGGTTTTCTGCCATTTTTGATTTTTCATGAAAAATTCTTTACGGGGGCACCTACTAGGATCCCTAGGACCCCAAAGTTGCTTGCGCCCAATTTTTTTTTTAAGAGAAAAAAAGGGTATCCGGGAGAGGGGTTGTAATGCGTTTTTTGGTAATTATGCAGTATATGGTTTTCTGCCATTTTTGATTTTTTTTGAAAAATTCTTTATGGGGGCACCTTCTAGGGTCCCTAGGACCCCAAATCCGTCTGCGCCGGCTGGCTTTTTTTTTTATTTTTTTTTGTTTTTTTTAAATTTTTTTTCACTAAAACAAACCAAACCAACACAGTCCAACCCAACCTAATCCAAATCAACCCAAAACAATTAAAAAAACACTTTACAACCCCCCCTGGGCACCCTTTTTTCTCGTTAAAAAAAAAAAACGGGCGCAGGCGGATTTGGAGTCCTAGGGACCCTAGAAGGTGCCCCCATAAAGAATTTTTCAAAAATGGCAGAAAACCGTATACTACATAATTACCCGTTTTTTTAAATTGTTTTGGGTTGGGTTGGACTGTGTTGAATTGGGTTGTTTTAATGAAAAAAAATTAAAAAAACCAAAAAAAATAAAAAAACTGTATACTGCATAATTACCTTATATTATTTGTGTACCTGTACCTCTTTGTACTTTTTTAAAATGGATAATCCGTTAATAAACCTTTACTTTTACTTTACTTTACCAAGCCTATGCCTTGTATGAACGATACTTAACTTACGGAAATCTGAATCCACCTTAAAGGATGCCTATAATGACACTTACTTAATACTCTCTAGATTGTGAAAAGAAGGCTGAATTTTACGGTGCCAATAAAACAAAGTCTCTGAAAAGCGCCTACAAGAAAATTTCCAAGGGAAAATAAAAAATCGTTTCTGACACAAATACAGTAGTGAGGCATAGAAAAAAAATTGGGTTCGGTCTGTAGTTTGTCTATGGTAGTGAGGTTAGGGTAAGAGCAAAGAGCCGAATTCCTGCACTTACCGGTCATTCTTACCGGTAATAGCGGTATGATTCTTTAGGTCTGTTTTAGCGAGTTTAACATAGTTACTATTACTGGAGTTGGTTCCTTGGAGAGGGGTCAATAAAACACAGAAATCTAAATTTTTTCTATGCCGACGTTTCTGTCCTTTATTGGAACATCCTCAGGGCACTAAAATACAATTAAGTACTGTACAATTTGTTGAAAATATTCATATTTTTCAAATTAAATTCTAATTAACTTTTTTCCTTCATGTTTTAAAATATATAAATAAAAACGCGTACATAAAGTAAATAATATAAAATATCACAAAAACATTTAATGTTACAAGTATGTTTTGTTTTCTTAAAAGCAGACCAGGTTTCCAAAATTATCATTAACATTATCATAATAAAAAGCATGTTTAAAATATGTTTCTTTGAAAAGAGAAAAAAAACACGAAGAAAACACACGTGACAAATAAGTATGTGTAAAATAATCAGAAAATAATAAACTGCAGTTTTTTGGAATGAACACAAAAAAAATAAAAAAATATGCAAGACATCGGTATTATGCCCGTAAAGTATAAAAATAAATGAAGTGGTAGATGTACTACTGAAAATCCTATATTCCCTATGTCAATTTTTTTTTTATTTTTCGCCTTACTTTTAATATTATTAAAAATAATATTTTGTTAACAATAATAATTGACTGTCGAGATTTATAATAAATATTTTAAGAGTGAAATTGTGAAAAAGTGAACAAAAAACACTGATACTCGTTTTTAGAAAAGAGTTTAATTTTGTACAGAAATATGTGTAATAAAAATAACACATAGGGTAATCCAAAAAAGTTTTTTTTCTCTAGTTGATTGTATCTGTAATGTGTTAAACTATATTTTTAGGTTTGTGTTTTGCACATATTAATTAAATTAAAGTAAGATGTGCTTAGATCTTCAGTGTCTGTTTCTTTATTTTTACTGTTCTTTTCCATCTTAATATTTACCATTTCCTGAAAAATTCGTTTTTTTGTAGGTAGTTTGATGTTTGACAACTGTAGTTTTGGAAAAGTCAAAGCTGTGTAGGTAATTAAAACTATGTTCGCTAAATGCAGTTTTGTTTGTAGATGTGTAAAGATTGATTGGCATTACGCTTCTTTGGTGTTCTGATAATCGTGTTTTTAAATATCTTCCCGTCTGTCCAATATATACCTCATCACATTCGGCGCAAGGTATTCTGTAAATGACATTACTGACAAAGTCCTGTGGCGTTTTTGTTTTTAATTTTGAAAACAATCGTCCAATGGTATTTTGATTTTTAAATGCTATTTGTATGCTGATAGTTCTTAAGATTTTTCCTACCTTTTCCGAAAGATTCTTGACATACGGAATCTTTGTATACATTTTTTGATTATTATTATTATTAATATTAGTTGTTTGACAAGATAGAGGTTAGCGCCCTTGAATTTCATATGCTGTTGGGTTAGCGGGAATAAAAGACCCTGCTTATTGTTGTACCTTTTTTATTTCAACGGCAACGTTTCGGTGGCATGGTTTCCACCTTTATCAAGCTATAATTTAAAAGAAAAAAAAAGAGAACCATGAAAAATAATAAGTCTAGTACTAGATACTATGTAGTTTACATATTGTAAATAAATCTATTTTTTTTCCTTGTGTTCAACATTAAAATAAATAAATAAATATATTATTTAATAAAATAGTAATGAGAAGCTGGTCAACCAATTTTTAATTATTACTTTTTTTTATAAATAATCTTTAAGTATCCTTTTTTTTTGTAAAAATAATACTATAACCCACCCTCAAAATTATAAGGTAAGAGCCTTGATGTTATACAACTAATAAATTTTCTATATAATGGCTTCCAGGTCTAGTTGAAAAGAAAGACGCCTTCAAATCACACACAGCTAGTAATTTTATTTTAAGCCAGGTATGAAAAGGCTAGGAAGTTAAAACACTTGTCTTTATAGAACTGAACTAGAGTTTTTTTTTTAATTACATTTATTATTCTTATTTTTTTAGAGCTGGTAGAGATTTAGTCTGTTATTTGAGCTTGTATGATGTTAAATTAATGTGAGAGACTGGACTGGACAATTATTACTATATGCTCAACCTTTTATAAGGCTTCGATTTCCGGGATAATAGTGATGTAACCTCGTCATATGACCATTATCTCAGATCAGCCGAAAAGCAATTACATTAAAAGGTTTTTGTAATTAAAAAATGCTTTGATTTCCTGTGTAGCCTTTGATCGGCCGAAATTAAAAGTAAAAAGCTTTTGGTCATTAAAAAATGTCTTTACTTCCTTTATAGCCTTTGCCTTAATAGCAGAATATTAAAATCTTATATTCTTTTGTTTCTTAAACTAAAATTAAAATAAATTGGTAAAATTGTCTATTTTCCAAATTTATAGAATACCTTGCGCCGATAATATATTTAAAAACATGATTATCAGAACACCAAAGAAGCGTAATGCCAATCAATCTTTACACATCTACAAACAAATCTAGTTTAAAACATGACAGATACAATCAACTAGTGAAAAAAAACTTTTTTGGATCGCCCTATATGTTATTTTTATTACACATCCCTGTACAAAATTAAACTCTTTTCTAACAACGTGTATCAGTGTTTTTTGTTCAAACGCCCGCTGTATAGTTTCCCTCTTACAATATTTATTATAAATCTCAAACTATTATTTTTATTAATATTAAAAGTAAGGTAAAAAATGTTTCGAAAATCAGAATCCTATAAAAAAGAATTTTGACAGAGGGAATCCAGCATTTTCAGTAAGTACATCTAATACATTTACTATTTCATTTATTTTTATACTACGGTCATAATACCGGTCTCTTGCATAAAGCATTTTTTTAATTTTTTTTGTGTTCATTCCAAAAAACAACACTTTATTATTTTACACCTATTTAAAAATAAAAAATAAAATTAAAAAGTTATTGCTACATAATTTTGTCACGTGTGTTTTCTTCGTGTTTTTTTTTTAAATAGGTTCTTACACCGGATCACTCTTTGGTCTGGTTAAAACTAAAAAAAATAAAATTCCAAAAATACAACAAACCACCAAATCTAGAAATCTAAAAAACGTAGATAAAGATATGCTGCAAAACTTTCTAAATATGGCGCCGTTTGAAGAGCATAGTTTTTACTCAGAACATAAATGATAAAGTTAGTTTGTTGAACACTTTAATATTAAATATTTTTGATGTTATAGCACTAATTCAAACATACCATAAAAAAGTCAAAAGCTGGCTTACTCATACTATAAGTCAAATGATTAAATTAAAAAATAAAGCATTTAATAAATGCAAAAAATCAGGTAGCCCTCAAGATTGGCTATATTATAAACAAATGCGTAACCAAGTAAATATAGCAGTGCAAAACGAAAAAAAAAACAGACAGAACAATGTATAAGACAAAATAGCAGCCCTAAAGTTTTATGGAATAAATTAAGGGAGTACGGGGTCTATTCAAAAAAAATCTGAAGGCACTCTGACACCTGATTTATGTAATCCAAATGAATTAAATAATTTTTTCCTTGAAACTTCATCATTTAACTCAACATTTGATCAAAATCTTATTAACTTTTACAACACAAATACTAAAAACAATATAAAATCACAATTTGAATTTCATACAGTGGATGTTGAAACTGTAAAGGAATATTTATTGTCAATAAAATCTTTGGCTACTGGTGTAGACCAAATTAACCGCGACATGTTATTTCTGTGCTATACGAGAGTTCTGCCTTTCTTAACAAACATAGTTAATTCATGCATTATTGAAGGCAAGACACACGGAAAGATGCTTGTGTAAAACCCTTGGCTCAAAAATCTGTTGTGGAAACTCTAAGTGACCTCCGTCCTATTAGTGTATTGCCAGTCTTGTCAAAGGTGCTAGAAAAAATATTGAACAAACAAATTCAGAAATATCTTGATAAAAACAGTATTCTCCCACCGCAAAAGTCTGGATTTCGTTCCGGCTACAGTTGTACCACCTCACTTTTGAACATTACATATGATATAATTAGAGAGTGTGATCAGGGCAAAACAACAGCTTTAATTTTGTTGGATTATTCAAAGGCATTCGATAGGATTAATTATGAGCTACTTTATTCCATTTTGCACTTTATTGGATTTACTGAGTCGGCTGTTAGAACTTTAAAAAGTTATTTTTTTGAAAGACATCAATATGTGGAAATGGATAGTGGTATTTCTGATAAAAAAAAAAACGATTTTAAGCGGCGTTCCTCAAGGCTTTATATTGGGTCCTTTAATATTTAGCATTTACTCCTCAAATATTCTTAACTCTGTACAAAATTGTGATTCCTATGCATATGTAGATGACACGCAATTAAAGCGGTCATTTTTAAAAAATAATCAAAACAATGCTGACGATTAAATAAATGAGGATCTTAAAAGTTTAGTTAAGAATTCAATTCAAAGGATCACAATTTGGTTATCAACCCTTCCAAGTCATCTGTAATTTTGTTTGGCAAGCCTTTGGAGCGACCACTAAATATAAAGATAAATGATAAACCACTGGTAATAACAGACATGGCAAAAAATTTAGGTATAATTTTTGAGAGCAAACTTCGCTTTAAACCGCTAGTTAATAAATGCTTACAGAAAGCTTATGCAAGTTTAAAAATGCTTTAGCCCAGTAGACACATATTGTCAGAAAGTCTTAAATTGAAATTGACCGATTCTCTAGTTCTGTCTCATTTTAATTATTGCGATTTCGTATACCACCCGTGCATTGATGCCAAAGACGCTGAACGAATCGAAAAAGTGCAAAAATGTTGTTTGAAAGTTATCTACGGCATTAGAAAATATGATAGAATAACATATAAGCTAAAAGAAGCAAAATGGTTGAATATGAAGAACGGCTGTAAATTGCACTCAATTTAATTTGTTTTTTCCATAAAGTCGTCGCCAATAAAATACCACCTTACCTGTTTAAAAAAAAATAAATTCAGAACAGAATCGTATGCTCTGGGTTCAAGATTTAAGGATCACATGGTTGTGCCTTCTCATCGTACTGCCTTCTTTGAAAGATCCTTCTCTTATTTTATTTGCAAAATTTATAATAGCATTCCGAGAAAATTTAAATTCCTTAAGTTTTTACCATTTAAAAAATCGATTAAAACTTATCTTTTTGATTCCCAATAATCTACTAACTTTTTCCACGCAACAGATCGTTCGAATGTTTTTCCTGTCGGGTGTCTCTGTTAGATTTTACTTTGGTCTTTAGACAGGCACTATTTTAACATGTGTATGTGGAAGATTCATCTTTACTATTAATTATTGCTGACCCGCTTTGAGTTTTATTTATATTTTACGTGTCTTTGACGTTTTAAGCTTCGTATTAGACTTTTTTGTTATGTTTTATGTTATTCTATCTTATCTAGTCCACTATAACCTAATGATATCTAAGGTTCCTTTTACTTATAATTGATATATTAGACTGAGTTTTTGTTGGTTAATTAGTAGTCCGCATTTGGCTTATATATGTATTTCTTTTTTTTATTTATTTTTTATTTTCTGCATTGTATTTTAGTTAGTTTTAGGGGACCGAACTGAGATCAATTTTAATTGTTTTCGGCTCCTTTTTGCAACTTAATTTTTATTATTATAATTATTTATTTTATTGTACAATTGATTATTGCTGTTGCAAATATAAATACATTATTTATTTATTTATTTACATGTTTTCTCTTTTCAAAGAAACATTTTTTAAACATGCTTTTTATTATGATAATGTTAAACAACAATTAATCTGAATTTTGGAATCCTGGTCTGCCCTTAAGAAAACAAAACTTATATACTTTTAACATTAAACATTATGTTATCATTTTAATTATTTTAAAGTGTCAGTATCGTAATAGTGTTTGTGATTTTTTATACTTTATTTATTATTTTAAAACATGAAGGAAAAAAAGTTAATTAGAATTTAATGGGAAACATATAAATATTTTCAACAAATTATACATTACTTAATTGTATTTTAGTGCCCTAAGGATGGCCCAATAAAGAGCCGAAACGTCGGCATGGAAAAATTTAGATTACTGTGTTTTATTGACCCCTCTCCAACGAACCAACACCAGTAAAAATAAATTGGGTCGAAAAACGACATTAGTTCCTATTGTTTTCTCAATCTAAATGTTTTCGTCTGCACGTCTTCGTATACACCCTTCGATCCCACCGACTCTCGGGGCCATTTAATCAGCTGTTTTTTGTTGTTATTATTTTGTTTTCAAATTTTTAGTCCACCATACCAATAAATTATACCAAATTTTGACTTTTCTTAATTTTATAAAAAATGAGTTACTAAAGTTCCAAAACACCTTAATCTGTCAGTCTGTTGTCTGCCTGTATACACGTTAACTCAAGAACGCCTTAATCGATTTTAAAGAAATTTGGTACATAAATCCTCTATCGGCTGAACATAAATTGATTAACTTTTGGGTAGGGTGGTGGGGGGTTGAAGGGGCGAAAAGGAAGGTAACATATTTTAAAAAATTCTAACTTTGGAACAAAAGCAAGTAGCGATATACGGCTTTCAGATTTAAGTTTCCATGAATATGGACTACAAATTAACTTTTAGGTAGGGTGATGGGGGGTTGAAGGACGAAAAGGGGGGTAACATATTTAAAAAAATTCTAACTTTGGAACAAAAGCAAGTAGCGATATACGGCTTTCAGATTTAAGTTTCCGTGAATATGGACTACAAATTTTGTTATAAAGTCCAAATTCGTGGGAGCTTGAGTTTCCGAGTTATTTGAAAAAAACGTTAAAATATATTTTAAAAAATCATAATTTTAGAAGTAAAGCAGCTATGATATGCGGTTTTCAGATTTTGGTTTTCGTAAATATTACCCAAATATTTTGATAAAAGGTTCAAATCCTTCAAAGCTACAGTTTTCGAGATATTTTCAAAATAAAATAATTCATTATATGGTATACTATCCGTGCTTTCTAGCACCAATTTTTTGAAGTTTTTTTAATAAAGATTTCCGACTTGATAAAAAGTCGCGTTAAAACTATTTGTAAGACAGTTTTCGTGGACTAATGCTGGGTTTATACATCAAAATAAAATAAAATAATAATAAGAACACCCAACAAAAAAACCATATTCCAACCATAGGGCTAATTCTTATTTCTTGTTATATTTTATTTGCTGTATAAACCCAGCATAAGGAGATAAATAAATCTTCAATTTGGGCTGGTATAAGATGGACATAAGTTTTATCCTCGCCATATCCTGAAGCCCTACGAGGATTTTTTGTTCTTCTTTATTGTAATTCATGGGATTTTTTTGAAAAAGCACAAATTTCCCAATTGGAAAAAAAATCTAGGCTAAAGCTAAATTCTGATTGATTTTTATCGCGTTTTATTTTAATTTTCGATGGCTCATCGAACTCAACGACATGGAATGTCAGATGAACGTCATATATCATTTGTCAAAAAACCGATCATATTGGTGAAAAAAATCTGATGAATTTACAAACTCGTGAGTGCTCACTCACGCGTGACATGATGTCCATATGAAATGTTATGACCATATACTTATAAACAATATACACGGCATTGCAACGCATTCCCGTGAAAATTTTTGTAAGCAAGATTAATCATCTATTCAGGATGCTATGAAAATTTTTGAAATTTCAGCTGTTTTACACATGCGCGATGTCCTTCACTGTGATGGCCGATGGTTACGGATGTAGAAATTCCGTGACTGTGAGTCAAATTAAAAACACACCACTTTCGGAATCAAAAATCAAAACAAACAAAAATGGCGTCAGGAATCCAATCAATCCAACGAACTTGCGCAAAACGGCCGTATATCTTTATTTTCATGGCTTACTTGACCATGATATGTTGGTAACAAAATTGCCACTTTCAGGGCGAGTATATTAAGTCAGGACCTACATAAACAGAGGGGCCACGACCCTAAGCCATTTTGGTAGTTGGCAGTAGTTTATATGCTAACAAAATTACGTCACGATTGTGGGTTGCGTGTCGTCAAAACAATTCAGGGTCGTGGCCCGTCTGTTTATGTAGGCATTGATTAATAGCAATTTTTTGTGAGCTTACTATAGTTACTATTGTTCTCTTTTTCTAAATGCATTGGGCTGCGAGAGATCCAGCTTACTACAACATACCAGGAAAATGGCATATCAAACCCGACTGTACACCCTTTGACCCCGTATATCTGTCAACGATAACTATATCAAGGAAATAGTTATGTTTTATGGTCAGAGGGGTGCAGAGGGAGCATTTTCTGGTAAGCTTGATTTAAGAGACCGATGCAATTAAAAGAAGAGAACAATAGTAACTAGAGTAAACTTACAAAAAATTGCTATATGTTTATAAGTATATGGTCCTTATGGTTATGACAGTCATGTGACGCGTGAGCGGGCACGCACGAAAAAGTAGGTGCAAGCCGGGACTCAGGATCAACTGTCACAGGAAGATAAATTAGTCCTGGTATGGTTGTATGCTGGATCCCTTTCACACGCATGCATCTAGAAAAATAGAACAGTAGTTCGTAGAAACGGACCTTTTCTATGATGGATCCAAATTTGGCGATAACCACACTTTAGTAGCTCGCAGAAACGGACCTTTTCTACGATGAAAATTTGGCGATAACCTAACCACACTTTTTCAGCTGATTTTAGAGAATGGATCCTAAAGATTTGTGCATTTTTTAAGAAAAAATACCTTTTTTTAAAAACCTTACAATCATAATGTTTTTAGCAAAATATAATCCTT
Organism: Oxystoma pomonae; assembly: GCA_963921995.1. Classification (NCBI taxonomy): domain Eukaryota; kingdom Metazoa; phylum Arthropoda; class Insecta; order Coleoptera; family Brentidae; genus Oxystoma; species Oxystoma pomonae. Next base: position 65,127,679 of record OY998167.1, read on the forward strand.
TTTTTCTAACAAAAATCTTCAGACAACAAGCGGCTTGTCTTCACAGTGCTTCAACTTTGTTTGCTTGGAAAAGCAAAGATGAATATGGTCCAAATCATTGGTTGAGTTACAATGAAAAAATATACCCGCCGCAGGAGCCTCATGAGGAGCGGAGACCGGCGGTAAGTTTGTTTGTTGTTTACTTAAAAACCTTGGCTTACTCCTTGGTAACCAACAGTCTTATATATAAAAAAATCTAGTTTTGGTTTTCTGATCTTTTGTATGTGTCGTGCGAGGAACTAAATCCTGTGTGCAAATAACAGCAAGCAAAAAAACAAGAAATCCCAATAAAATTTATGCTTATGTTATGCCAAATAACTATAGGAAATTAATAATAAATATAGTAATAATAACAATTATAACATTTGATTAATCTATAGACTAAAAATAAGAAATTGATCGTAAATATAACTAATAAATTATTCTAGAATGACAATCTTAGACTAACTATATAGAAATAAATAAATAATTATACTTGTATGTATTTAAAATAATAAATTAAGTACAAAAAGTACAAAACATAAGAACCTATATAAGTTAATTTTTTTTGTCTCAATCAATTATTGGTACACTGAATGGTCTTAATAAAACTTTAATATCTAGGTCCAATATTACAAACTTTTTTAGGGCTTTGAAAAAAATTTTATGTGTAATTCTTTTAATATTTCTGGTAATTCATTATAGATTTTAGGTCCAAGAAATATAAACATTCTCTACATAAATGAGAGATGAACTCTAGGCATGAAACATTTTGTAGGGTTGTAGGGAGAGTTATTCTTATTAAAGGTGATATTAATATTGTTTTGGTTATGCAGCTTTATAAACTTACAAATATTAAGACGGTATAATTTACTTATATTTAATATATTAAGAGATTTACACATTTCTTGGGTGTGGTCCCTATACCCAGCACCTTTAATAAATTGTTTCTAAAGGGTATAAAGTTCAATCTCATATATTCCACCCCATATTGTGATGCTGTAATTAAAAATTGATTGAACTACTGCATAGTAAAACATTTTTTTAAATTTGATTGGAATAATTCTTTTTATATAAAAAATTTTTGAAAGAGTGAATCTGAGATTTTTAGTAATAGCTTGTTTATGTTTCTTGAAGTTCATTTTTTCGTCAAAGACTATGCCAAGATATTTTGTCTCTGTTGATTGTTTAATTATTGGGCAATTGCAATTAATAGTCATGTTAGTGTTGTTGTTGCATTTGAAGTGGAATTTTAATGTATTTTGAAAAGTAACTTTGTTTTTTAAAGAGAAATTTATGTATGTTGTAGTACAGAGCCTTGTGGTACTCCAGATTGTATTGAATTAGTTTCACTAAAGACATCTCCTATTTGTGTAATCTGTTTTCGGCCAGTCAGATAACTCTTGAACCATTTTAAGACAATACCTCTTATTCCTGTATTTTCCAATTTCATTAAAATTTTACAGTGAGAAATACTGTTGAAAGCTTTTTGTATATCTATATAAAGAGAGAGATTTGATTGTTAAATTTTATCAATGCCAACTCTGTACCTTTTTTTGGTAGGAACCCATATTGATTGTCGGAAAAGTAATTATTTTTTGACAAAAAACTAAAAATTCTAGAGTGAATCATTTTTTCAAAGATTTTTGAAAATAGTGAGAGAAGTGCCACAGGTCTATAGTTTCCTGGTAAGTCTTTTTGCTTTCCTTTGTGGATTGGAACTACTAATGAGGTCTTAATTGCATTTGGGAATTCACCTTCAGTAAGGGATAGGTTAAAAATATGAGTTAAAACTGGTGTTATATAGGTGTTCAGTAGTTTTATAATTTTGGGTTTGATGTTGTCATTTCCTGGTGATTTATTTGGATTTAGATTTTTTATTATATCTGAGATTTCTTGGTTTGATATTGGTAACCATTGCATCGAGCTATTTATTTTCTTGCTGGTATTTTTTTATAAAATAATTTTTTAGTTTTAATATTTCGGCATTTGTTTGCAATCTGAGGACCAACTTCTGTAAAAAAGTTATTGAAGCAATTAGATATGTCTTTTTTTGATTTAAGTCTTGTGTCATTTGATTTAAGTGTCAAAGTCAAAGTAAGTGTCTTGATATTTATCTTATTTTTAGGTTTTGAGCCAGTTATTTCTTTTAAGATTTTCCTATGTTCAATAATGTCTTTAGTGTTAAGAAAATTAAAACGATATTTATTGAAATTTTTTTCACATACTCTGCCATCTAGCGTAATTAGATTAAACTTTAGTAGCAAAGCGGCGCTAAAGAAAATAAAAGAATTGACGAGACCATTCCCGAATATTCAAAAAAGATGTAGATAGGTCTAGATGAGTAAGACAAAGACTAGAATGTTCCGGGTGAGTCGAGAGTGATGTCAGCACCTATAAATATGCCAGATAGCAGAGCTTCAAAAAAAGTTTTCGATTGGATAGAGAGAGAGTAAGAACAAGAACAGTAAATAGACTGTGAGTTCACAATTAAAAGTAAATAATAAAAATAGTGAAAGTTAAATCTGCATTTTCTTTTAAAATAAAATAAAAATAAATTAAGACCAGGCTAAAATCATGACAGGTTATGAGCCCAGAAGTACTCTAATAACAGAGAAGAAGGAATTAGTGATACCCAGACCAGGAGTGGACTCTGGAAGAAAAGAAAAGAAGACGCTGCTGCCCAGAAGGACAATAAGAAGAAAGAAGTGATACCCAGACTAAGATTGATTCTGGAAGAAAATAAATATGTCCAGTGAAGAAATCAGCCAAATTGAAAAATTAGTGGATTCAAGGAACTACGAAATCTCGAAGTTTGAAGTTCAGATATTCTTCAAAGCCAGTGCGCTATGGGATGTTGTCAGTGGTAAAAGAAAATTGGAAAATCTCAACCAAGATAAAGAAAAAACAGTGGATAAAACAGGATGCCAAAGCCCAGAAGGTGATAATCACATCCATAGATAAGAAGAACATAATGCACATAATAAACTGTTTCAGCAGTAAAGAAATGTATGACAAGCTACAGAAAATTTTTGAAAAGGATACCGAAGATGAAAAATGCAATCTTCTCCAGCAGTTTTTTAATTACAAGTATGAAAAAGGGACCGATATGTCAACATATATTTCTAGGTTAGAAAACATGGTGCATCGATTGAAGACCCTGAAGGAAGATATAAACGAAAGTATGGTTATCTCCAAATTATTATCCACACTACCTGATCAATATCGACATTTTGTCACAACCTGGGACTCATGTTGAAAGGAAGATAAAACCCTGACAAACTTAACATCAAGGCTCTTAGCGGAAGAGTCGAGAAACAAAGCAGAATTACAGAGCGAAGGAGAGGTAGCATTCAAGGCCTCAGAAAAATTCTGCAAAATCTGCAGAAAAAGAGGAGGGTCAAACCATATCAAATCAACCAAAAAAAAGTCACGTTTCGTTTTGACCATCTCCGATTTTGATGATTTTTGGTACACTTATTCTTCTGATCCAAAAACTTAAAAGTTCAAAAAATTAAATTTTTTGGATAAGCGGTTTTTGTTTTATTGATTTTTGAAAATAAAGAAATTGACCAATATGCCCTTGACAGGCACATACAAAAATAGCAATATCTCAAAAAATATTGCTCCTATAGAAGCTTATTATAGCTTATTTTGAAGGTTTTTTAAAGACCTTTTTAACGATGTGTATCACCATGTAATTTTTTGATTTTATTTTTTTTAATTTTTTTAATTTTTTTTTTTTAAATCTTGAAAACACCATTTTGATTTTTTTTCAAAAAAATACTATTTTTTTTCAGTAATTTTTTAATATTTTTGGAAAATTTCAGGATGGAGAAGTTATTGGTTCTATTTTTAAAAAAATAATATAAAAAACCTTGCAGGAAAAAACCATACATTTTAGCAGGAAAGAGCGGTACTCATACAGTGTGTGTGTGCACAATACATCAAAATATGAAAGAAATGATAGAGTGTTCTAAAATAAACAAGTTTATCTCAAAAATTATGTGTAACCCACCAGGAGTTCACTGCTTTTTGGACAAATGTGAGATATGCCCAGGAACTGAGAATTTAAAAAACTTTTTGAATGAAAAGTTCGAAGAAGCAATGATTGACAATGTGACTTTTAAGAAGTGGATATCTTTAGATAGATGCAATATGGAGATATTAATTAAACCAGCAGAGGACTTCATTGAAGAATTTTCAAACAACTTGATTAAATTAAAATCTCATTCTTTTTACACTCACATGCAAAAAGAATACTACAATGAGGTAAAAGACATTTTAAAAAAGGGGGAAGCACTAATCACATGCGACTTCGCTGAAAATGATTCATTTATTTTGCAGGATGAAGTGCAGTCCTATCACTGGACAAATAGCCAGGTAACCCTACATCCTTTTGTAATATATTACAAAACTCATGAGGGAAAACTGGGTCATTTAAATTATATATTTATTTCAGACTGTTTGGTACACAACACTGTGGCATTTCATCTTTTTTTAAGCCACCTTATGCCTGAACTAAAGAGGCAAATTGATAATTTAGACAAAATTATCTATTTTTCAGACGGCTGTGCCGAACAGTATAAAAATAAAAAAAAATTGTTAAAATGGATTTTTTTTGCCACCTCCCAAGGGAAGAGTGCATGCGATGGACTGAAAGGCACCGTAAAAAGGTTGGCTGCTAAAGCAAGTCTGCATAGACCATATAATGAACAGATTATGACCCCCGAAGATCTTTTTAAATTTGCAACAGAAAATCAGCAACATGAAAAGTTTTTGGAAAAAAGATACCTGGAAGCATAATCGATACCTAGGACTCAAAAATTGCACCCGATTATCCCCCTCAGTAATGAAAAAATTATTACAAAACCATTTTTACTAAGTAAAGACGAAAATATTCAATGTCTTTTTGCAACCTGTGGTTTGTCAAACACAGAAATTGAAAACATCGACTCCGGTTTTGTAACCATAAACTATGACTGTCTTTGGTGGATGGGATGTATCATTGGCAAAAATATAGAAAGCGGGGAATTAAAAGTTAGTTTTTTACATCCTCGTGGTCCCTCTCCGTCTTTTTACTTTCCAAAGCCAAAAGCTGATATATTGGTCATAGATCAAAATTCTCTTTTAAGACAGGTCAACCCAAATACTGCCACTGGTAGGACATATACGCTAACTGCAGAAGAAATGACAGATTCCTTAAATATTTTACAAAAAAAATTAGCAACCTAAATATTTTTTATTGTAAATTTTCTATTATTCTTACTTTTCATTTTTTTGTTATACCCGTATTAGGTAAATTAGCCCTGTATTAAATATCTTATTATTTTTTTAAAGTATGACTCCATTATTTCTCCATCCTAAAATTTTCCAAAAATGTTAAAAAAACATTGAAAAAAAAAAGAAATATTTTTTTGAAAAAAATGAAAAAATGTGTTTTTGAGATTTAAAAAAAAAAGAAAGAAAAAAATTAGCAACCTAAATATTTTTTATTGTAAATTTTCTATTATTCTTACTTTTCATTTTTTTGTTATACCCGTATTAGGTAAATTAGCCCTGTATTAAATATCTTATTATTTTTTTAAAGTATGACTCCATTATTTCTCCATCCTAAAATTTTCCAAAAATGTTAAAAAAACATTGGAAAAAAAAAGAAATATTTTTTTGAAAAAAATGAAAAAATGGGTTTTTGAGATTTAAAAAAAAAAATTTTTTTTTTAATCAAGAAAAAAAAAATTTAACAAACTATATTGTGTCACACATCTTTAAAAAGGTCTTTAAAAACCCTTCAAAATGAGCTATCACTAGCTTCTATAGGATCAATAGTTTTTGAGATATTACTATTTTTGTAAGTGTCTGTCAAGGACATATTGGTCAATTTCTTGATTTTCAAAAATCAATAAAACAAAAACCGCTTATCCAAAAAATTTGATTTTTTGGATTTTTGAGTTTTTTGATAAGACGAATAAGTGTACCAAAAATCATCAAAATCGGAGATGGTCAAAACTATTGCCTGGTTGACTTGATATGGTTTGACCCAGGACATAGAAAGGAAACATGCAGAAATAAGAAGGAAACTGACCAAAAATGTTTCAAATGTGGATTACCAGGACACTATGCAAGGACCTGCAGACAAACCGAAGAAACAAAACAGGTAACAAGAAAGCCCTGCAGTATCTGTAAAAGACCGAACCATACTGAGCAAAATTGCTTTTATAAAGATCGGTCAAGGCAAAATAATAAGAATCAACAAGGAGGATTAGTGTTCATGACCACAGCAGAACAAAATCGTATGAAAAACAAAAGCATTAATTTTTTCGTCAACTCTGGGGCTACGGCACACATGATAAAGGTCAAAGAACCCTTGACAGAAATAAAAAGAAAACAAACCAACCTAAAAGTGGCGAACAATAGCTCGATGATCAGCTCAAAAATCGGAAAAATTACACACAGACAAGTGCATTTTGCAAGAAGTTCTTTATGTGCCAAATTTGGGGCAAAATCTACTATCAGTAAATGCAATAACAGAGAAAAATGGTTTGGTGACTTTCAACAAAAACAAAGTGATGGTGCAAAAGGAAAATCAGACCGTCCTAGAAGGAATAAAAACAAATAATGGCTTGTACATGGTAAATCTATGCAACGAAAATGAGGAGCACAGTTTTCTTGCAGAGAAGAGCAAAGAAAACGCAAATTTATGGCATCGAAAACTAGGATATTTGGGACTACAAAATATGAAAAAGCTGACCGAACTGTCTACAGGTATGAACTTAAGTAAAAACGACTGTGACCACATAGATAAAATCTGCGAAATATGCCTAAAAGCCCAGCAAACACGATTGCCATTTAAGAAAGAAAGAGACAGAGCTAAAAGACCACTAGAGATAGTACACACTGACTTCTGTGGTCCGATTGATCCTGTCACATGGGATGGAAAACGATACATACTGACATTCCTGGATGACTACACCCATTTTACAATGATTACCTACTAGAAAGCAAAGAAGAAGTGTTCAACTATGTCAAGGAATATGTGGAAGAAGTAGAATCTTTCGAAAACCTAAAAATCTCCAAGCTAAGATGTGACAATGGGACAGAATATGTCAATAACAGACTAAAAGCTTGGTGTAGAAGCAAAGGAATAGTCCAAGAAAACACAATAGTATACACCCCGCAGCTGAATGGAAAAGCAGAGAGATTGAACCGAACATTGTTGGAAAAAGCAAGATCTTTGATCTTTGACTCATGCTTAGATAAACAATTCTGGGGTGAAGCTGTACGTTTTGCTGCATATCTTATAAACAGAAGCCCAACGGAGACCCTACCAGTGACACCAGTAGAAAAATGGACCGGCAGTGAAGCACATGCAAAAGTACTGGGTTATTTGAAAAAACTAGATGAAAGAAGCAAAAATTACATTTTTATAGGATATGCAAGACATGGCTACAGATTATGGAATTAAAAAGATAATAAAGTAACAAATAAGATAATAAGTAATAAATAAAAACAAAAAAGAGCAAAATCCAAGCAAAGTATCAGTTACAGAGGAAAAAGAAGATCCACAGCCACAGCAACAACAGAATGAAACAGTAGAATCTGATGATGATTTTGAGGACACCATAGACCAGTCAGACAATGATTCAAACTTAGGAGAAGGTGTAGATCAACAGGAACAAAACCTTGAGAGAAGATAAACTAGAAGACCTCTGTGGCAACAAGACTATGAGATGGACTATACAGTCATAGCTATGTTAAGTTATGAAGAAGCCTTAAATGGTAATGATAAAATCAAATGGCAAAAGGCAATAAAGGACGAAAAAGATTCACTGATGAAAAACCGAACCTGGGACTATGTAGACCGAACAGAAGCAGACGGTAAGAAAATTCTGACGAATAAATGGGTATTCAGAATTAATGATGATGAAAAATACAAAGCAAGATTGGTGGTACGAGGCTGTCAACAGAAAAAAGGAATAGACTACCAAGAAGTCTTTAGTCCAGTGGTGAATATGAATGCTTTACATGTTCTGTTTGCTATAGCCACAGTGAGAAACTATGAGATAAGAAAGTTTGACATCAAAACAGCCTTTTTATATGGAGATTTGGAAGAAAAAGTTTTTCATGGAGGTTCCCGAAGGGTTTGACAACAAGAAAAATAAAGTGTGCCGTTTAAGAAAATCATTATATGGATTAAAGCTAGCACCACTGCAATGGAATAAGAAATTTACCAACTTCCTGGCTACAAATGGACTGAAAAGTTTAAAAAATGAACAATGTATCTTTAGAAACAAAGAAGGAACTATGTTTTTGGCAATATACGTAGACGATGGAATTTTGATATGCGACAAAAGGAATATGACAGATTTACAGAAGCTACTAGGATCACTGAAAAGAGAGTTTTAAATGACAGAAAGTAAGGAGCCCAATATATTCCTAGGACTAGAAATTACAAGAACAAACGAAAATCTAATACTGAGACAAAAACAGTACATATAGACAAAAACACCAATGGTTTACAATAATACCGAAGATTTGACAGAAAGAAATAAAGATTACCCATAGGAAGTTTGTTATATCTAACAAATAAAACCAGATCAGATGTGACATTTGCAGTAAACATGTGTAGCAGGAAAATGGAAGAAACAACAGAGAGGGACGTGACAAATGTAAAAAGAATCCTGAAGTATTTGAACACGTACCGAGATAATGGAATCAGATTTGACAAAAATGGAGACGTTAACCACCTGACATTGTGACTATTGTGACTCTGATTTTGCAGGAGATCTTGTATCAAGAAAAAGTACAAATGGATATGTAGTATTCTACTGCGGAGCACCAATACTCTGGACATCAAGAAGATAACCAATAGTGGCTCTGTCAAGTACTGAGGCAGACTTCATTGCTGCTGCAGAATGTACCAAGGAGGTCATGTATCTAAAGTCATTGATAGAAGAAATGATTGATAGCAATGTGAATATAGAGCTGAAGCTAGATAACCAGAGTGCAATCAGGATGGTTAAAAATGGACAAATGAATAGGAGGAGTAAACATATAGATGTAAGGTATCATTTTATAAGCGAAAAAGTAAAAGAGGGATTGTTAATTAATTACTGTCTAACAGAAAGTCAAGTAGCAGACATTTTAACAAAACCTCTTGATAGTGTTAAGTTTACTAAGTGTAAAAATTGTTTATTAGTTTAAGATGATTAGATTAGTTTAAGTGTTTTAGATTAAGTTTTATAAGTTTTTGAGTTTTATAAGCTTTTATTAGTTTTTCAGGATTTTGTATGTGTTTTTGTATAATTTTTGTTTTTCTCTTACAGATCGAAGTCTGTCATCCATGTTTAAGGCGTGTGTTTGTTTAGATTTTAATTGTGACATTTAGTGTTTTTTGTAATTAAGTTAGAAAGTAAGTCAACAAATTTTTGAAAAACCAAGTTTAGATTTGATCCCGAATTATCTACATTTTGCCATGTTTCTTCTTTTACATTATTTATCAAATTTGTGTAGTCTACCTTATTGAATGATATTTTAGTACCGTTTGGTGTTTGATTTGTTTTTGAGCTAATTGTGACATGTGTTAAGTAATGGTCAGTTAGTTTTATTTCAATTAACAGTGGTTGTACTAAATACTGATCCTGGCATCTTAGCATAAAGTGATCAAGACACGTTTTAGATGAAGGTCTTGTTATCTCGTTTATGACTGATATGAATACGAATTCAGTGCATAAATTAAGATGCTGCAAAACAGTTTCTAATTCTTTGTTAAAATCTATTTTTTTTTGTAGCTTGTAATCTATACAATCCTAATAAAGAAAAGCTGGTATTTTCAAGCTCAAACTCTACAAAAAAATTGTCTGCTGTAGTTAATTGGAAAATTTCATTTTTAGTTATATCCAAAGAATTACACATAAAAATTGCAACTCCTCCTGGTCGATAAGAGTCATTGCATGAAAAAAGTCCTTCATAGTCTAATAGAGTGTATAATGAAGTTTCGTAACTTGTTATCCAAGTTTCTGTGCATACAATGGTTTTAGGTTTAAATTTTAAAGATTGTATTGAGAGGGCTAGTTTTGGAAAATTTTCTCTCATGCTTCTAATGTTAATAGTTAAGCAACTCAGACCAAATTGATTGAGATTTTGATTACAACCAAAGTATGAATTTATATTGTCAAAATCATCAAATGTGTTTATGCTATTAATATTATCTATATCTAGGTTTGTATCTGTAATATATGTAGCCATTAACAATATAGGAAATTAGTTAATTAAATAAATTAAATACGATAAAATAAAATTTAGTAGATCACAGATAATTAACAATTTTTTACAATAAAGTAACTTACTACAAGTATGGGCCACCTTGGCCATAGTCAATTTTGCTTCGTAACATATTAATCAAGAATTTGTATGTTGGACATTCTTGGTTGTTTGCTTCATGGTTTGTGTTATGGTTTTGACCATGTTTTTTGTTAGCTTCCGTGCAATTAATACACTGTTTTCTAACTCCATTGCACTTCTTTATATCATGTTTAAGGACCCAGTAGGCACAAAATTGTTCATTGCTACAGTCTTGACTTTTGTGAAAATAATCCTGACATTTATAACATCTTGGAATGCTCAGGTCCTCGTATACTTCATATCTTTGCCCATTGATAAACAATTTTTTCCTTACCATCAGTTTTTGAAAAAGGTTTGGAGAACATTCTGCATATATTGTGCTTGTACTCTTGTTTATTGACGAATTTTGTGACCCAAAATTAAATTTAACTTGAAATTTTGTTGGATGGGATCAAATAAACAATCCAGGTTTCCTTCCAATTTCGACGTTTCGACTAGTTTATTGAGTCATCCTCAGGACATGCAAATTATTTGGTTTCCTCTGTTATGATTAAAACTACACAAAAGGACACTACATTTAAAAACATTCTAAAATAGTAAAATTAAGTTTTTTGGTTTTTATATCACAGATTATATGCTGTATTGTATATCTTATGTAGGTTCTTGCCGTACTGTATGGCAAGAAACTACATCTGTGTCTACATCTCTGTGATATAAAAGATCAAAAAACTTAATTTTACTATTTTAGAATGTTTTTAAATGTAGTGTCCTTTTGTGTAGTTTTAGTCATAACAGAGGAAACCAAATAATTTTCATGTCCTGAGGATAACTCAATAAACGAGTCGAAACGTCGACATTGGAAGGAAACCTGGTTTCTGTATATTTGATCCCATCCAACAAAATTTCAAGTTAAACTCTTTTGTTTGTTTGTTCTTATGTATGTCACAGCAAAAGAATCATTCTTATCATCGCAGTTTTGTTCAATGATACTGTCAACTTATTCTGTCTTGGATAAGTGCTGATCAAAATTTACAATTTTCACTTGGGGTAATTTCAGTTTTGATGTAGTTATTTCACAGTTAATTATCATTTCATCTTTTCTGTTCTCTTTAGTATTTACCACAGCAATTTTTAGCTTTTTAGGGTGTATCTTGTTTTGTACATCTTTCATTGTCATTGTTCCGTCTTGGTTTTTCTTAGGTTTTATAATTATTGCGGGTGTGCTGTTTCTATTTGTTTGTAGAACTGTAGGTGACTGTTTTAAAACTTGTGCATATGTCATATATTGTACTAAGGGTTGAGATGTAGTTTGATTGGTTGTCTTTACTAGGTCGTTAAATTTTTCATACAATTGTTCCTTTTTTTTCTAATTGTTTATCTATTCCATGAGACAAGTATTTTTGAAGATCTAGTTTGCATTTTTTTACAGAACCACATAACATCTTCTTCTAGATCCTTTATTTTCTAATATTTTTCAGTGGTTAACTTTATGCACTTAGGTGAAACCATTCTTCGCAATTTCCATCGCATTGGAGTCCTTTTTCAGTCTTTTTGACTACTTTGTTGCATGCTCCACAGTCGTCTCGTGCCATACCGTTTTGTTATTATAGTTTCTTTAATGAAAGCCTTATCTTTTATTTTAAAAGAAGTAGTCCAACGTCCTTAATATATTGACATTTCTAGTATTTCTACTTTTGACGGGAGATACCATTTTGAGGTTATGTCTTGTAAGAAACCTTTTCTTTACTAGGTAAAGTCGGGTCCTTACTCTTTGGCTAAACGGAGGATGTGACTTATTTCTTTGTGGTCGATGTCTTGCCGATAGTAAAAAAATAGGTCACCGTATCCTGGGCGCCACTCTAAGAAATAAAGGAGCTTAGAGTCTCCTATTGCCAGTACGACTAGCCTTTAGACAGTGGAGAAAAGGTGCGAGTCCCTTTTGTAATAAAATGCAAGATGATTCAACCCAAAAGTTATATTTAGTAACCTAAATATTTATAATAAACAACATTTTCTAAATTCTTATTGATCCCCAAAAGCCGGATATTAACACCACTTAGTTAGTGCAGTCGCGAACGGAAATAGGGAATTTACTACCGAAAATAACATTAACAGTGTGAGTAAAGTGTGGGCAATAACTCTCTAATATAGGAGGCGGTTATAAGGTTAACGGTTTAAAGCGGTCAGGAAAATATCTCTCTAATGCATTGGATGGCTATGATAAATGAATTAAAACCAGCAAAAAGATATAGTAATAGTTGAGGTGTGTAACCTTGTCTCGATCAGCGATATGGCGGACCGGGTAGAATGTGTTCCTAACATCAGCTAAGCTCGGAGTCCAGGAATGGGACGCGGTCTCCCCATTCCGTTATTTTCCACGACCAGTGCGGCGTCTCCAGGCTCGGATTTCCAGGAGAAGGACGCGTTTCCTATACTCCGGTTAATTAAAATCGCGAACCAGAGCTGGGTGCGACGTCTCCAAGCTCGGATTTCCAGGCGAAGGACGCGTTTCCTATACTCCGGTTAATTAAAATCACGAACCAGAGCTGGGTGCGACGTCTCCAAGCTCGGATTTCCAGGAGAAGGACGCGTTTCCTATACTCCGGTTAATTAAAATCGCGAACCAGAGCTGGGTGCGACGTCTCCAAGCTCGGATTTCCAAGAGAACGACGCATTTACTATACTCCGGTAAATTAAAATCGCGAACCAGAGCTGGGTGCGACGTCTCCAAGCTCGGAATCCAGGAATGGGACGCAGTCTCCCCAATCCGGTAATTTCCAAGACCAGAGCCGGGTGCGGCGTCTCCAGGCTCGGATTTCCAGGAAAAGGACGCGTTTCCTATACTCCGGTTAATTAAAATCGCGAACCAGAGCTGGGTGCGACGTCTCCAAGCTCGGATTTCCAGGAGAAGGACGCATTTCCTATACTCCGGTAAATTAAAATCGCGAACCAGAGCTGGGTGCGACGTCTCCAAGCTCGGAATCCAGGAATGGGACGCAGTCTCCCCAATCCGGTAATTTCCACGACCAGAGCCGGGTGCGACGTCTCCAGGCACGGATTTCCAGGAGAAGGACGCGTTTCCTATACTCCGGTTAATTAAAATCGCAAACCAGAGCTGGGTGCAACGTCTTCAAGCTCGGATTTCCAGGAGAAGGACGCGTTTCCTATACTCCGGTTAAATAAAATCGCAAACCAGAGCTGGGTGCGACGTCTCCAAGCTCAGAATCCAGGAATGGGACGCGGTTTCCCAATCCGGTGTATCCTACCTATTACCCTTCTACCCTTTCCGTACCTAATGTATGGTCGAGCTCCGGTTTACTACCTACTCCGGTGTTCGGTTGATTCCGGGGCGGCGCACACTGGTCCGGATTCGACATCTGGGAGAACACGCATGTTTTTGCATATAGTTTCATAAATAATTGACTCGAATTCAATCAAATGGTTGCAGAAGGAGTACAGAATTATAATAAATTATATTTTCTAACTTCACGGAGCCTGGCTGTCAACTTTCTGTCTGTCTGACTGTCTGTAGTCTGTCTATCAAATCTTGCGATTCTTTTTTGACACACTTCCCGTAAATTGATTTTAATGAAATTTGGCACAGTAATATAAGTCCAACGACAATACAATATTATGAAAAAATGTTGGTGGAAGGGGGGTGGGTGAGGGATGTAAAGGGGGTAAATTTAGAACTTTGTAATGAAAACCGATACAAACATGCGGTTTTCAGATTTATGATTTGATCTGGTGACAATATAATTTATATGAAAAAAAAAACGTTGGTAGGGGGTGGGTAAGGGGTAAATTCATAACTTTGAAGTCATAACAGATACGAACATTGGTTTTTAGATTTATGATTTCATCTGGTGACAATAAAATTTTATGACAAAAAATGGGGCTAGGGGGTGGGTGAGGGGTGTAAAGGGGGTAACTGCTATAAATATGCAGTTTTTTTTATTAGATTTAAATTTTACTGTGTATTTTCTAATCATAGAAGAGAGCAAAATGGGACAGATCTCTAACGATCAACTACACCTCTGGCAATATGTACCAAAAGAAAAACAAAGTTTTAAAAGTTAAAAGTAAATTTAAAAGCGGTCAAAGTAATTTAAAAAAAAAACATTAGATGTTGCATTTAAAAAATGGTAACTTGGTGTCCTTGATGTCCATCATAAATATCTCTACATAAATGACGAAATTTTTAAAAATAAAGGAGTTGTAGACCCCTGGCCAAAATGCAAACTTTTCAATAACACCCTGTAACTTATAAGCAAGTAAAATTATTGAAATATGGTTTTTTCCATTCAATTTCTAATGAAATTTGAGCCTCACAAGCAAAAGTGAGGGCCTTTTTTTTTCTACCTACCCGAAAATAGACTTAATCGAATTTGAGACACATGCATGCACATACATGTAGGTGCAAAGAACAAAAAAATTAGATTATACTATTTATTTTTTTTTAATAGTCCAGCAAATAGTAAATTTCTGATTTTATTAGATGTATTTTTAATTTTTTCTGGCTTTTTCTAAAGCTGTTTTGACAAGCGAGCGCAACCTAGCGCAAAAAGGCAAAAGTGGCCAGGTAAAGACAAAGGTTTAAGCTACCTTCTATAAAAAAAATTGAGACGCGAAATCAAGATATATTATATTCTTCTTCAAAGTTTGTCATCTTTTTAAAAAAGTAAATTTTCTATCCAATTTACAAGCACGCTGTACGCTGTCATTAGCCAATGAAATTTGAAAAACTATATTGTATTGTAAAGAGCAATCTTTGTACTTACCATCCATTGTAAGACCAAAAATATGTCACTTTAAATAAAGACACAAAAAAAATATAAACTTATGATGTTTGGTTACAAAAAAATACACGTCAAACTGCAAAAAACAGTCAAATTTGACAAGCTGTAGCAAGTCTATGAGGTAACTCTTACAGTCATGGATGACTAGATATGTTATACGTAGAATATGTGTACTTTCCAGGTATTTTAACGCATATCAAAAATTCGCCTATGTCCTCCCAGATTACATAGGACAGACCAGTGTGCGGCGGTCTCGAAAGCGCTGGTTTTCGGTGACTTCGCTTGGCTGGCTGCTGGGTCATAACAGAAATTTTTAGTAAACAATTGCCTTAAACTATTTTCATCTTTCTCTAAAATACTTTTTTATAGCCTGCTGTCTCTCTTCAACAAACTTAAATATTTTTGCACATCACTAAAATATCTCTCCATCTACCTCTAAAATTCTGCCCTCTCCTAAATATTTTTCATTTTATCAGAGCAAAAATGTTTTTTGGCAGTACTTTTGAATGCTAAAAAAACAGTGGAAACTTGAAAAATTTGAGTGTTTTATTCCAGAAATCGAAAGTTTCGAAAGAAAGCTTTAAAATGTCTGCAAAATCATGGCATAAAAATGTGGAAAACATAGTAAAAATTGCTTAATCAAAAACGGTACCCCTTAAATTATGCTAAAATATTTTTAGCCTTAAATTACCATCATGGCTTGGCCATAAGGCTTAAAATATTTTAGCATAATTTAAGGGGTAATTTTTTTATTTAGGCAATTTTTACTATGTTTTTCACATTTTTATGCCATGGTTTTGCTCACATTTTAAAGCTTTCTTTCCAAACTCTCAAATTCTAGAATAAAACACTCACACTTTTCAAGTTTTCACTGTTTTTTAAGCATTCAAAAAAAGTACTGCCAAAAAACATTTTTCCTCTGTAAATATTTAAGGTTGTTAAAGAGAGAAAGCAGGGTATAAAAAAGTAAGTAAAGATGGAAATTTAAGAAAATTATTGTTTAATAAAAATTTCTGTTTTGACATATCTCTGTCATCTTTAGTGGTGTCATGCATATGATTTTTATTTTGCCATTTTTATCCAGAAAACAGTAAAAATTGGAATTGTTTTAAGCATACTGTACGTAAAATTTCTTTCAATCAAAGTTTTTAAAATTACGAAAAAAGGTGTCTTACTCTATAAGTGTATTTTAGTACATCTAAAAATAATTTAACAGGTATTTATTGGTAAAGCCAAGACTCGAGCCAAGATAAATACCTATTAAATAATTTTTAGATGTGCTTAAATACACTTATAAGTAGGAAACGTTTTTTGGTAAATTTAATGACTGTGAAGAACTTTGGTTAAATGAAAGTGTCTCAACGGGAAATCTTGCATAAGACTCCCAAACTACTTTCCTGCCAGTCATTTCTCCTCTACCAGGAGAGCCCGGGTAGTGTCAAATTCCTACCAACTAAAACCCCTCGATTATGACACCAACATGCCTGGTGGCAATTCATAGTCACTGCACTGCAGCCATTACTGACTTATTATGCACCCTCCTAGTTCCTAGGCTAACCACTCCATTCATTTTGTCCTCTGTGCAAGTTTGTACAGGTCCTTAATGGAGTAGTCCCGAGAGTAGTACCCAGTCGATATTGGGTCTAGTTCAACTTCACCAAATATTAGGTTTGATAAAGGTTCTGCTGTGTCTTAGCCCCTGTCTTTCTAATGCACAACATTACTTTATTAGCCTTAAATTACCATCATGGCTTTACAATAACTAAATTATTTTAAGGTCAATTATTAAATATCAAAAAATTATCCCTTTGCATGAAAAATTTTGGCAGATGTATAAAAATTGCTAACCAATAAGTATGTAGTTTTCTAGTTTTCTCAGGAAACTGGCTGAAAAAGTTTATGTTTGCATTGCGCAATTGAGCCAGGAAGATGAGATGCCAGGTTATTAAGAAAATATATTATTATTTTTTACCAAATAAAACAAGCAGTGAAAACAGGTTTATGCCACAAAGGAAAATTAGATATCTGATAGATAGTTTTTGTATACTATATATACAGGGTGTCCCAAAAGTCTTAGTCCCCCCTTATATCTCCAAAGGCTTTTGATACATTGAGAAATTCAATAAGAGGCAAAATGGAAATAATTAGAGTAGCGGTATTGCCGCCCCTTTTTCTGGGGCGGCATGGGGGCGGGATGCTAAAAAAAGTTAAATGGAAACACATATCGTGTATATATATATAAAGTGCTCCGTCCTAACATCAATATTATTGACATCTGTCACTCCTGTCAAAAGTTATTGGGAATAATTTGATATATTAAGTCTCCAAAAGCTCTTGAGGTATTATAAAAATACTTTGGAAACTTCATTGAAAGTTGAAATGGAAAAAATCTTCAAGGGCGAAATCACCTCCCTTATTTCTGAGGCGGCCTAAGGCCGGCTTACTAAAAAAAAAATTAACTGGAAACGCATATCGTGTCGTACCTCATTTTAAAGGTCTTTAGAAATGCTACATACTATTATCGATATAATTGACGTATGTCACTTCCGTCGAAAGTTATTCAGGGTAAACTAATTATTAAAACCATTAACATTAATAATGGGTTATTGTAAAGGCAACACCATAACATTTATTTTACAAATCTAGGTAGAATACATTTGATTAAATTACAAAAACTGCTAAAAGTGAAAATAAAGTCTATTTTCGAATTCGCCTCGGACATTTCTTAGCATCTCAAGAGTAATGGATCGACTAATCTGAATTACTCGTTCTTTTAACTGCTGCAAGTCTCTCGGCTTTGTCCGGTAGACCCTCCCCTTAATGTAGCCCCACAAAAAAAAAGTCAAGAAGAGTTAGGTCAGGAGACCAAGCCGGCTATTCAATTGTGCTCCGGCGACCTATCCAGCGATTAAATTGGGTGGCAAGTAATTGTCTAACAGTTAGATAAAAATGTGGAGGTGCGCCATCTTGTTAAAATATGCAACTGCTAACGTCACCAATTTCGTTTTCAATTTCTCTTCTGCAGGAATAATCTGCTTTTCCACAAGCCTAAGGTACCCATCGCCATTGAGGTTACCCTCAATAAAAAAGGGACCAATTATTCGATCGCCCATAATTCCACTCCAAACATGAATTTTTTCTTGATTTTGGGTGTGTGCCTCATCAAGCCAGTGTGGGTTTTCATTAGCCCAATAGCGACAATTGTGCGTATTTACGGTCCCATTTAAAAAAAAGGGGCCTCATCGCTAAAGCATATCTTTGTCAAAATATCTGGCTCGTCGGTAATTATAAGATACTGCTTGATATGCTGACAGGAGTGACAGACGTCAATATTATTGATGTTAGTATGCAGCATTTTCAGAGACTTTTAAAATGAGGTGCGACTCGATATGTTTCCATTTAATTTTATTTTTTTCAGCATGGCGCCCTCAGTGCGCCCTCAGAAATAGGGGTGTCAATGCCGCTCCTGTAAAGTTTTTCCATTTTGCCTCTCATTAAAGTTCTTAAAGTAGTGTTACAATATCCCAAGAGCTTTTGGAGATATAGGGGGGGAATAAGACTTTTTGATATATTAAATTGATCCCAATAACTTTTGACAGGAGTGACAGATGTCAATAATATTAACGTTAGGATAAAGCATTTTAGGAGGCCATTAAAATGTGGTGCAACTCGATATGTGTTTCCATTTAACTTTTTTTAGTATGCCGCCCCCAGGCCGCCCCAGAAAAAGGGACGGCAATAAGGCTCCTCTAGATTTTTTCCATTTCGCCTCTTATTGAAGTTCCCAAAGTATTGTTACAATGTCTAAAAAGCTTTTGGAGATATAGGGGGGGACTAAAATTTTTGGGACACCCTGTATATAGCATATATATGTATAATATAACAAAAATGTCTGGATACACCCTAGAAAAGTCTGGATATACCAAGGAAAAGTCTGGAAAGACTCTGGAAAATTCTGGAAAGACCCTGGAAAAGTCTGTATACACTTTGGAAAAGTCTGGATACACTCTGGAAAAGTCTGGACCCTGGAAAAGTCTGGATACACTCTGGAAAAGTCTGGAAAGACCCTGGAAAAGTGGGAAGACCCTGGAAAAGTCTAAAAAGATCCTGGAAAAGTCTGGAAAGACCCTGGAAAAGTCTGGAAAGACCCTGGAAAAGTCTGGATGCACTCTGGAAGTCTGTAAAGACCCTAGAAAAGTCTGGAAATACCCTGGAAAAATCTGGAAAGACCCTGGAAAAGTCTGGATACACTCTGGAAAAGTCTGGAAAGACCTTAGAAAAGTCTGGATACTTTCTGGAAAAGTTTGGAAAGACTCTGGAAAAGTCTCTATACACTCTAGAAAAGTCTAAAAATACCCTGGAAAAGTCTGGATAAACTCTGGAAAAGTCTGGAAAGACCTTAGAAAAGTCTGGATACTCCCTGGAAAAGTCTGGAAAGACTCTGGAAAAGGCTCTATACACTCTGGAAAAGTCTAAAAAGACCCTGGAAAAGTCTGGATAAACTCTGGAAAAGTCTGGAGGGACCCTGGAAAAGTCTGGATACACCCTGGAAAAGTCTGGAAAGCCCACGGAAAAGTCTGGATACACTCTGGAAAAGTCCGGAAAGACCATGGAAAAGCCTGAATACACTCTAGAAAAGTCTGGAAAGACCCTGGAAAAGTCTGGATACACTCTGGAAAAGTCTAAAAAGACCCTGGAAAAGTCTGTATACACTCTGGAAAAGTCTGGAAAGTCCCTGGAAAAGCCTGGATACACTCTGGAAAAGTCTGGAAAGACCCTGGAAAAGTCTGGATACACCCTGGAAAAGTCTGGAAAGCCCACGGAAAAGTCTGGATACACTCTGGAAAAGTCCGGAAAGACCATGGAAAAGCCTGAATACACTCTAGAAAAGTCTGGAAAGACCCTGGAAAAGTCTGGATACACTCTGGAAAAGTCTAAAAAGACCCTGGAAAAGTCTGTATACACTCTGGAAAAGTCTGGAAAGTCCCTGGAAAAGCCTGGATACACTCTGGAAAAGTCTGGAAAGACCCTGGAAAAGTCTGGATGCACTCTGGAAGTCTGTAAAGACCCTAGAAAAGTCTGGAAATACCCTGGAAAAATCTGGAAAGACCCTGGAAAAGTCTGGATACACTCTGGAAAAGTCTGGAAAGACCTTAGAAAAGTCTGGATACTTTCTGGAAAAGTTTGGAAAGACTCTGGAAAAGTCTCTATACACTCTAGAAAAGTCTAAAAATACCCTGGAAAAGTCTGGATAAACTCTGGAAAAGTCTGGAAAGACCTTAGAAAAGTCTGGATACTCCCTGGAAAAGTCTGGAAAGACTCTGGAAAAGGCTCTATACACTCTGGAAAAGTCTAAAAAGACCCTGGAAAAGTCTGGATAAACTCTGGAAAAGTCTGGAGGGACCCTGGAAAAGTCTGGATACACCCTGGAAAAGTCTGGAAAGCCCACGGAAAAGTCTGGATACACTCTGGAAAAGTCCGGAAAGACCATGGAAAAGCCTGAATACACTCTAGAAAAGTCTGGAAAGACCCTGGAAAAGTCTGGATACACTCTGGAAAAGTCTAAAAAGACCCTGGAAAAGTCTGTATACACTCTGGAAAAGTCTGGAAAGTCCCTGGAAAAGCCTGGATACACTCTGGAAAAGTCTGGAAAGACCCTGGAAAAGTCTGGATACACTATGGAAAAGTTTGGAAAGATCCGGAAAAGTCTGGATACACTCTGGAAAGACCCTGAAAAAGTCTGGATGCACTCTGGAAAAGTCTGGGAAGACCCTGGATACACTGTGGAAAAACCTGGATACACTTTGAAAATTACCGAGTACATCATGGAAAAGTCTGAATACACCCCTGAACAGTATTGATACACCCAAGAAAAGTCTGGATATACCCTGGAAAAGTCTGACCGACTCAATCTAACCCATGTGACTAATCGTTTTTTTATATATGCTCTTCTGAGCGAGGGAAGTTTTAAAGTAAACCTTTACTCGATTTATTTTTTTTTAAATCGAATTGCGCATCACAAATATGTAAGTAGCGGTAGTAAAATCGTTTTTTTCCCTGGCTCAATACTCATCAGTACTTGTCATTACTTAAATTCAAACACACCCACAAAATTCACTTTCTCAGACTAATTCCTAACAATATTATATAATTTTAGGTTTTCGTCTTCTTGATTTTATTATTGTAATTACAGCTCTATATATTTAAGAAAACACTTACATAAAATGCTTGTTGTCTTTATTTCACTATCTAGTATACGTCACAGGTTTATCACAAAATTACATTAAGTACAATAGGCTTAAGTTAAACTTCCAAATCAGTTCCATCAACCGAAAAGAATCTAAAAAAAGAAGATCAAAAGATCTTGGTAGGAAAGAACGAAAACTCAAAATTGGATGAGTGTCCCACAAGGAACACACAAAAGGCTAAAGCGAAAGGAGAAACAATTAAACGATGTTTCGCCCGGGGTGACCACCCCGTTTTGAGTTTTCGTTCTTTTCTCCCAAGATCTTTTGATCTTCCTTTTTTTAGATTCTTTTCGGTTGATGGAACTGATTTGGAAGTTTAACTTCTTGTTTTAATTGTCTTAGGAGTATATTCCTATTGGAAAGTTTAACACGCCAGGTCGAACCCGTATCAGGTGACTTATAATAAGTACCATGCGGAACGATGCCTATTTGTGAGTGATTCAGAGTTGGAAGTCAGAGTGTGCGATAGTGTTAAATAATGTCTGGATTGAGGGTGACTGGTGAATCCACTGATGAGCCCACAGTGGTCACCCCGGGCAAAACATCGTTTAATTGTTTCTCCTTTCGCTTTGGCCTTTTGTGTGTTCTTTGTGGGACACTCATCCAATTTTGAGGCTTAATTAGTCAATTTTACTTTTATAGGAAACACAATATGTTGTGTGTTCGGAAGCCGAAGTATAAGAGAGCGTCGGCATCGAGGCTAGCTGTGAGATCAATATTTATGACCTCGATCGAGAGTATTTGTAACTGACCAACAAGAATGCGAGAATAATAAAATCTGTATTTTATTAAAAATGAATATATAACAATACCCACCCTTTTTAGAACCTTTTAAAGTCTCTTAATTTTGTGGGAGTTTTTAACACCCTTTTTGATCTTCTGCAAGACTTTTCGTCCTTCTCAAACTGCATTCTTCTGTCAGTCACAGATGTCGCAATCATTTCGGTACAATCTGAAAATGAAGTATCTGAGCTAAAACTACTGTATATGTTATTTTGGCACCGTTCAAAAACTTGCCTACTTATCTCATCCAATTTATCTTCTGGATTTTGGTCATCTATCTCTTTACAATTTAATTGTAAGCTTGTGCTCTCCTTACTTAAACTATCCTCTAAAATATTATCCATATTTCTTGTGTCAATTAACCCTTCCTGACTTTCTTGCTAATGCATACCTGACTTACATAAACTTTCCTGTAAAGCTTGTATAGAAATTATTTTATCAATTTTATGTCCCTGCACCTTCTAGGGACTACTTTTTCAGTGTTGTTTTCTGTAATTTTATTTATTACCCTACTTTCATCATTGCAGGCCCCTCTCCTTCTTTCTTGACTGCCCTCCTCCTGGAGTGTGTCTCATTTGATTCTTGTGTCTCTTCCATATTCTTCCTTCATTTGTTCTGCATTGAAAAATACTTCTTCCCATCTGCTGTTCTATTATTGTTTCTGTCCATTCTTTATGGTTTATTTTCCGATAATCTCTTACCCACACATTTTCACCTTGTTCAAAATTTCTTTGGATATTTGAGCTTCTTTCAATTTGCTTTTGTTGGTCTTCCTGCGCTCTTTCTAAAGTCAATTTATTCTCATTATCATCTAGTTTTAAGAAATTCAATCAGTTTCTCAATTTTCTGCCGAACATCAATTCTGCAGGTGTCTTGTTTGTACCGCTATGAACTGCATTCCTGTAATTTAACAAGATTCTAGATGTAAGTATCTCCAGATTTGTATTTGTTGTGTTTGGATCATCCAATGCTGCCTTTAACTTCGCCTTGAATGTCTGTACATTCCTCTCGGCTGCACCATTTGAAGATGCGTTGAATGTGGATGTGGTAATGTGTTTGATGTCATTTTTTTTAGAAAATCTTCCAGTTCTTTAGATATGAAATTTCGTCCATTGTCAGTGACTATTAGTTTAGGCAATCCAAAATCTGCAAATAATTTTCTTAACTCAAGTAGAATATGCATCTGTGGCTAATAAAAAGTACCTGTTTCTTAGTGGGCCGAGGTAATCTATAATAAAGGACATGGTGTCAGTAAAACCTTTTTTGGATCCGTTTGACTTTTAGAACATCCTAAACAAGAATTTACCTTCCTTTCTATCTCTTTATCTAGCTGAGGCCACCACATGTATGACCTAGCTATGTTTTTAGTTTTTACAATACCAAGATGAGCGGCATGTAGTTCTTCGAGCATTACCTCTCTCAAACTCTTTGGAATGATTATTCTGTGCCCCCAAACTAAACATCGCTTCTCACATCTCAGGTCATCCTTTCTATGAAAGTATGCTAGTTCTTCTAATGATAATTCTTGTTTTTGAGGCCAGTTGTCTTCTGCTACAAAATGTTTTATTTTCTTTGTAACTTTGTCATTTTTAGTTTAATTTGCTAGTGTTTCTAGATTAACTTTCCATGGATTTTGGGACAAAGTTAAGGTAAGTTATGTCCTTATGTAACAATGTAACAGCTTTCATTGGAATTCTAGACAAACAGTCGGGAAAATAGTTGTGCTTACCTTTCAAATGTTCCAGTGTAAAATTATATCCAGACATGAAAACTGCCCACCTTTGAAGTCTGTCTCGGTGTCGTGGTATGCCTTTATTTTTCCCATAGAGCCCTAATAAGGGTTTGTGGTCCGCTCTGAAAATAAACTTCCTACCCTGAAGATATTGGTTGAATCGTCTCAAAGCAAATATCATTGCTGCCGATTCCAGATCTACTACTACATAAGATTTTTTACTGGGCATCAGCGTTCTTGAGGCACATGCTATTGGCCTTTCTATGTTGCCCTCTTCTGCATGAGAACTGCTGATAAGCCATCTGTTGAGGCATCTGTAACTAAAATAGTGGTTTTATTAGGATCAAAGTGAGCCAAAATCATATCTTTTGCTATAACCTCCTTAATTCTAACAAAAGCTTATTGACAGTTGGAGTCCCAATTGAATTTAGTGTTTTTATGAAGCAGATTGTATATTGGACTTAAGAGTGTTGATAGTTTCGGCAAAAATCTATTATAATATGTAACCATACCACAGAAACTTCTTATTTGGGTTATGCTGGAAGGAGTTGGTGCTCTTAAAATTGCTTGAATTTTAGCATTTGATTTTTTTACACCATCGTTAGAAATAATGTCACCTAAATATTCGATCTCATTTTTGAAGAATTCACACTTGTTTTTATTTAAGGTAAGCCCGGCTTCCTCCAATTTCTTTAAAACCATCTCTAAATTCTTAATATGATCTTTTAAATCCTTACCCGAAACGATTAAATTATCAATATAATTTGTAACGCCATTCAAACCTTGAAAAAGTTGCTCAAGTTTCTGTTGGACGATTGCACTTGCAGGAGAAATTCCATAAGGCATTTTTTTTTATACGAAAAATACCTTTGTATGTTGACCATGCTGTTAACTCCTGAGCATCTTCGTCCAATTCAAAATGTTGTGTTGATTGAAAAATATCCTTTATTCGTGGCAAGGGATACCTTAAATTTTCAAAATATCGATTAATAGTGCCACATAACCGTAAGGAACCATCTTGTTTGATTACCGGAACTATTGGAGTACCAAAGTTGCTAGAGATCACAGGTTCTATAACACCTTGTTTTGTCAATTTGTCTAACTCTTTCTCTATAGTTTCTCTATACGTAAGTGGTACAGTTCTTGGTTTCAAAAACATATATTTTGAATCAGGCTTTACAGATAAGTTGATTTTACAAAATTTATAACACCCTAACTTTTCCGCAAAAACCGCTGGAAATTTTTTTATCAAATTATTTTCCAAATTTTCAATCTTTTTAATCTCTACCATCTCTAATTTTATGTTATAACTTTTCCAAAAATCCTTGCCTACTAAATTCAAAAATATAGAATTTTACACATTTTTTTCATTTCTATATGCTACAATAGCTTTAAAATAACCAAGTGGCTTTGTCAAGTTACCAAACTCTTAACTATTAAATTATCTTGCATTAACTGTAAATTTTCAAAATTTTCTTTATAAAAATCTTTATTTAGCACCAGAGTCTACAAGAACTTTTGCTACACATTCATTAATTGAAATTTGTATATTAAAATTACTCTCATTATTATTCTTACTTTTTTCATCACATTCACTCCAGATATATTCCTATCATCATATAAATAATTACTATCTAAGGACCTACCTTCCTCATTTTCAGATTCGACACTGCTATCATTTTTCTCATACATTTCTACATAATTGTTAAATTTTACACTATTTCTACATACATATTACAAATGACCAATTTTTCAACATCTGTTTCACCTACTATTAGCATATTTACATGGATAATTATGAATTCTAGCACAATGTTTACAATTATTATTCATCTTCTTCTGGTATCTTTCTTCTTCTTGACTTCCAGATTGACCATTCTGTCCACCATTATTCCAACTATTGGTCTATTCCCATTGTAAAAATTTCCTTGGTCACCTTCATTTGATCTGCTACTTTCTCCATTATTTCCATAGTTAGTGCTAGTGCGATTTTGCCATTGGCTACCCCGACTTTGTGAACGAAGCCGGTTGCTTGCTATTGTGTTTCTATCTTGCACTGCGCCCCTACCTCGTCTTTGCCTATTTTCAAAACCTTTTTGCACATAATTTACAGAACTTGTTTATTCATTGCACTTTCCTTCTCCAAAGCTGTCTCTATGACGTCTTTTAATGTTTTTTCTTCTGATAATTCACACAACCTATCCAGAATTTGGCCCTTCTTAAATTTAGCTATAAATTTGTCTCGTAAAATATTATTTAATTCACTCGAAAATTTGCAATTTACATTTAACTTCTTTATTTTCATAACCCAGTCACCAACGCTGTCACTTTCAGTCATTTTTGCTTCATAGAATCCTATTCTTTCACGAAACACTGAAACTTTTGGACAATACTGCAGTCTCATCAACTCAATTCATTATACTTTTTGTCCTTTGGTGATGTCGGAAATGATAGATCTCTTAATAATTTATAGGTTTCACTACCTACAAGGCTTAAAAGTATGGCTGCTTGTATCTTTTCGCTAGTTATACTATTTGCGATAAAGTACTGTTCAAGGCGTTCTTCATATATCACCCAATCATCGTGCAACGGATTATATTCACCAATGTGACCAATAATGCTTGTTGGGCCACCATTCTGCTTAATTTTTCGATTTTTTTTTATAAATATGTTTCTAAGAATAATTTGCGTTTTGTTTATCTTCAACAGCTGATTGCGAAAAATCGATATGGTGTTTGTGTACTACTTTGCGTCTGCTCACTGCAATTCTATCACGTGGTTTACGTCCTTCCCCTTTCAGTCTTCGCCATTTTTAGGTTTTCGTCTTATTGATTTTATTATTGTAATTACAGCTCTATATATTTAATAAAACACTTACATACAATGCTTGTTATCTTTATTTCACTACCTAGTATACATCACAGGTTTATCACAAAATTACATTAAGTACAATAGGCTTAATTAGTCAATTTTACTTTTATAGGAAACACAATGTGCTGTCTGTTCGGAAGTCGAAGTATAAGAGAGCCTCGGCATCGAGGCTAGCTGTGACGTCAATATTTATGACATCGATCGAGAGTGTTTGTAACTGACCAACAAGAATTCAAGAATAATTAAATCTGTATTTTAATAAAAATGTATATATAACATATAAAAATATAACTAACAATGTAGGATTTATGTTATAAGTATATAAGCACATTATAAAGTACAATTGGTATAATAAGTCTAGGTTGTATTTCCCATTTAATGGTTGAATTTTTCCATACATTAAGGGCAGATAGGTAATTATCATAATTAGCATGGATCTATAAAACCCGAGCTAACTGAGGTTTTTGCAAGACAGATGGTTAATTATTATAATCAAATAAGTAAGATTTTGTTATTTTGGTGTAGGAAATATTTTTGCTGTTACCCAGTGTAATTTACCAGTGGATCTTATCACCGGATTGACTACTCTCAACTATAAAAAAAAAAACGATTAGAAACTTTTAGTTAAAAAAATGAGATATATTTTTTATATAGCGCCTAAGTTGAATTTAGGATTTTTCACTTCTGTAGTTTTATGTAGGTATTGGCAATTTTAGTTAATTAAGTTAACAGTTATCAACACTTGATTGTTTATTTAAGTTGTCTCGCATCACGCTCATAAGTTTGAATTTAGCGTTTTAGATTAAGTAACCTTAGGCCGAGCGGTGAAACAAAAACAATTTTTGGGGAAAGTCACCACGCTCATGTGTTGAATTTACTGTTTTACTGTGTTTTAGTATTTGGGTGCGTTCTGCGCCCTTAGTAGCAATTCCGGAGAATAAAACTTTTATTGTAGATTTAGTGATTTTAGGCCTAGCAAACGATGAAACAATAATCATTTTTGGGGAGGAGCATCACGGTCATATTTTGAATTTAGCGTTTTAGTATTTGGGTGCGATCTGCACCCTTAGTAGCATTTCCGGAGAATATAGTTATTTACCTAACAAGTGCGGAAAGTGATACTTTTGCCGGCTGGACCTGACGTCGCGTGCGGTAAAGACACTTTACGCCTCTTAGGTTACCTATAAGCTTTAAAAATTCCCAAAAAAGAAATATAAATATCTGTATTTTAATTTTCTGAAATAAACGTAGTCACTTTACCGCACAGTGTGCTGTAAAGTGCCATACCGTTAACTTTACCGCACAGTATGTGGTAATAGTTATTTGAACAACAAGGTTTGAACCAGTCGAGGGAGTGTGCCAAGAGGTTTTTAAACGAGTTTTTTACGATACTTTTTATACGACTGCAACTAAACAGAGACCAGAAAAATCAAATTTCAATTTACCTCGTTTTTATTAATAAAATGTATAATATACTATTTGAAGTATATAATCAATAAAACAAACGAGCTGTGACAGTTGCTATGGACGTGTGCAAAAATGACGTAAGCGTGCGCAAAAATGACGTAAGCGTGTGCAAAACGTTTTTCGGAAGGGAATAACTTTCTGTTCCGCAAAAATAACTTTTCCGCACGCACCGGCGTTTGCACGAACAACGCGCCAGCGGAGTTCGGGCAAGCCGTAAGTGCGGAAAATACTTTCCGCACACGTTAGGTACAACATTTTTTCTACGAGCGTGCGGAATCAAAATATTTTGTCATTATTTTAGTTAAACCTATCAGACTAAATGTTTCATTCAGAACTAAACTTTAACAAGCTTAAAGAATTAATTTTTACTTGTCAACAATTTTTTTCGCGCACGGTGTACGGAATTTTTTTTTCACGCACGGCGTGCGGTAAAGTGGCACTTTCCGCACGAAAATGAGTGCCAGAAAAGCGTTTTTCCTCACGCTCATAAGAAAAAACTTTTACTGTAGATTTAGTGACCTCAGGCTGAGCAAACGGTGAAAGAAAAAAAATTTTGGGGAGAGGCTTCACGGTCATAGTTGAATTTAGCGTTCTATTCTTTGTGTGCGTTTTGCGCACTTAGTAGCAATTCCGGAGGATAAAACTTATACTGCAGATTTCAATTTTTCGTTTCTCATTGGTGTGAAGAAGTGTGTGTATGGATATTTATAAAAAGGGATACAAAAATCTCTCCTACTATACAGGGACAAACTCACCGGCATTCTCCTTTTATTCCATTTTTTTTGTCGAAATACTGGGAAATCTTGTGTTTTCCTTTGCGAAACCACTTACATGTTATAGTAAGTCCAAAATTCCAACAAGTTTCACTTAAGTTTAAAGGTAAACTCGCATAGTTAGATTAAAAACGACGTGTTTCCCATAGCTCTAAACCTTAGTCAATGTTAGTAGATACCGCCCAGAGAGTTATAGAGACAAGGAGACTCACATTCACCATTATTAGTTGCATAAAATTTCTACTATACGAAGTTGGCATCAAAACTTACAAAATAATTATTAGGTTTACACATAACCGTTTGACATATTCAGATATTTGATGTTTATATCTCACAGACTATATATAGTATATATTTATGTTGTATTTTTAAAAAGGTATTTTTTCAAGAAATTGAAATTACCGTTTATATAAAAAAAAAACGAATTTGTTCCCCATCGACTTTTTATTTCATCTTTTTACAACAAACAATAGAAAAGTTATGAATGATCCTTCAGAATTGGTTTTTTTTAGTTTGGTTTTTAAATTCAAATGCGAGTCCAGGCACACTTGTCAAGGCTTCATCATTCTTACGGCTGATTTTTAGCCAAAAAATATTTTAAAAAAATTTTGTATTTTTTTTAGTTTATATGCCATCAAAGAAGCAATATAAAATACAGTCCTTTGAAAATGTGGTACATTGCCAGCCTTGTAAGGGGCATGCCTGTAGATGAGGCCATCAAACAGTTAAAGTTTGTGGCACATAAAGGCGCCAAAGACGCCAGAGAGGTGATTGAGGAAGCTAAAGAGTTGGCAGTCAAAGAACATAATGTAGAATTTCCCAGTAATATGTGGGTTGGTAAGTATATTCAAGTGTTTTTTTCACAAATAAGTAGTATTTTAGGTAGCGCACCACGGTTATGATGACATGTACAGGATGTTCCATTTTCGATGGGATTCAATGGGAAACTCCGTTATTATTGAAGATAGAGACATGCGGTTTTCGCATTACTGTCTTACTTTTTTGTGCTTTAATAAATGGTATTAACAGATTTATTCTGCGCCGTGTAGTTTTTGAGCTACAGGGGAAAGTTGAAAAATGGTCAGAATAAACAATTAATGATATCTCCTTTAATTTAAGAGATATTTGAGTTCTGTAAAAACATGTCTATGGCAACCTTTTTAGAAACACACAAAGGTCCTTTCGGTCCCGACAGAAATTATCTTCGGTGCATTTTATTTTCTGGTACAGCCCCGTCCCATTTTTTTTTTTTTTTTGAGACCATTTATATTTAACTACTATGTAGTAGACCTAGACAACCATGAACATACCGGGTGCCCCGAAAAAAACCGGACAAAATGTTTTTTGCTATACCAATTTCAATAAAAAAAAATGTATTGATAAGACAAATTAAGCCTTTTGAAAAAAAAACATTAGCTTTGCCGCCATATTTAAATTGAAGATGGCGGAGAAAATCAAATGCCTAACTTTTTTAAACCCCTTTTTGTTATATGTTGCTATTTTAAAAAATAGTTTTGTTCTTTTGTATGTTGGGAAGTAACATTTATACCTAAATAAAAAAACATGTTGATTTAAATATGGCGGCAAAGCGATTGTTTTTTTGTCAAAAGGCTTATTTGTCTTATCATTATAGTTTAATACGGTTTTTTTCGGTTTACCCGGTATTTTCATATAATATATCTTGGTTGTGCAGGTCTACTTTGTAGTAGGTAAATATAAATGATCTTAAAAAAATAAATTAAAATGGGACAGAGCCAATGCACTGAAGATGATTTTTTTCGGGATCGAAACTTCAAAATAAAAAAATTATATATTATTATCAATCAAATTAAAAACATTCTGGTTCGTATTTAACTTTTTGATCCTGATTATGGTATTTACGAAATGAAATGTCGGATTAAAATTTCGAAACGACTATTGTGTTTTTCTAAAAAGGTTGACACATAACTCAATTATCTGTTAAATTAATTTCCCCTGTAGCTCAAAAACTACAAGGGACTATAAAAATTTTTTAAAGCTCAAAAAAGTAAGATAGTAATGCGCAAACCACATGTCTCTATCTTCAGTAACAACAGAGTTTCCCATTGAATCCCATTGAAAATGGGACACCATGTACAGCGTCTCATAAGAAAAAATCCTGTAAGAGCATTATTTAAACGGATTAATTTTAACCAATGATTTTTAGGTCTTCGTAAAATGTATTTTCACTCAGTATTTGTTTGATTCCTCTACTATTAGAAAAAGTTATCCAGGGAACAGTTATTACTCTCAGATCAGCATGGAACTATAAATATAAAAACTTTGATGATTATTATCTAGAACATTTTTTACTGGGGCCCTTTGTTTTTATACAGGGTGTTTCAAAATTCAGTATCAAGATTTTTAGGGCGTATTTTTTCAATTTTTCAGGACAAAATAAGACTTTTTTCTCTGGGTCCGCAAACACTTGGTTACCGAGTCTGTTACCGATCTACTAAATTTTCAAGATTTTTTTAGTTTTTTCTTTATAGCTCTTGCCACTTTTGAGACAAATTTGTACATAAGTTACGTTTTAGAGCTCACATCATTCAGCGTATCGAGTGATTGTAAGAATCTACAGGGAGATATTTTTTCAGGGGCAAGCCCTTTTTGAGGAGGTCCAAAAATGACGTACGCACCAGAGGGGGGAGGATTAGTGCTTTGTATGTGTGACAAGGGGGGGACTATTGGTATATTGGCAATATTTAACTATATACAGGAAAGATTTGTGGCGTAGGGGGCAAAGGGTGAGGGAATAAATCGGAAAAAAGTTTTTCCTCGACCAGGATTTGAACCCGGGACTCTAGAATACTTCATTTTGTAAATATATTTGGCTGAAATTTTTAGTTGGAAATTCTCCATCTGACGCTATATGTCATGTATCATTGGTTGATGCCGGCTGCCGTAGCGCAGTGGGCAGCATATCTGCCTGCCGCACGGAAGGTTCCGGGTTCGAGTCCCGGCTAGGTGCATGGAT
Organism: Oxystoma pomonae; assembly: GCA_963921995.1. Taxonomy (NCBI): domain Eukaryota; kingdom Metazoa; phylum Arthropoda; class Insecta; order Coleoptera; family Brentidae; genus Oxystoma; species Oxystoma pomonae. The sequence goes on from OY998167.1 coordinate 65,159,709, forward strand.
AAGTCCCAGTATATAATAAAAAAAAGATAAATAGAAATTTCGTACAACTAATAATCGTGAATGTGTACCTCCTAGTCTTTATAACATGTATAGGTTTTTCAAGCCGCAGTAGGCTTCAAAGATCTCCCCACTACTAACAAATGAATCGGACGAAAGGATTCCCGAATAGCCAGTCAAAACCCCAGTTAATTAATGACACACGACTAACAGACAGAAATAGGCTACGAGTAAAAAACTATACAATATACAGAAAAGACATAACGGCACCAGGACAAAGAGGGGTAGCATTACTTATAAAAAATAATATACCACATGTATTACTGAACCACATACAGACAACTTTTGAACAATTAACAGTTAAATTAATTAACGGTATTTGCATCACTTGTGCCTACAATTCTCCGCGAAATCAATTTACACGCCAAGACCTGGATAACATCTTTAATTCCTCTCCCAAAGTCTTTCTGGTTGGTGACTTCAATGCCCGACATACTTCTTGGAAAAATCACATAAAGAACAGAAACGGTAACACCCTGTACGACTATACGAAAGATAATAACTACGCAGTTATCTCAACAGACATACCAACACACTACCCCTGGAACGGAACAACACCCACCTACATTGACATTGTTGTGAACAAAAACATAACCACACTTATAGAACCGCTTTCAGTAAATGCGCTTACCTCCGATCACAACCCTGTCATATTTAAGCTGGAAAATATCAGACAGCAACAGACAGACAGACAAACGTACATATACAAAAATGCAAACTGGACTCTGTACAGGGAAATAATAAACAGAAAATTGAACATAAACAACAGAATTACAGACACACAAATTTTGGAAAATGAAGTAAACAGATTGACAAACATAATACAGTACGCAAGAAATAAAGTGGCAAAAAAGGTAAATATAAAACCTGCCGAAGATCGAATTCCCGATGACATTAAGTACCTAATACAACAGAAAAACCAGCTACGCCGACAATGGCAGAGACACCGACTTCCAAGAGATAGACAAGAACTAATTACTTTACAAAACACGATACACGACAGAATAAACGCGCACAAAAACGACGTCTGGCGGGACAGACTCCGAGGACTGGGAGTGGCCGATAATTCACTTTGGCGTATAACAAAGTGGATTAGACGGTCTTTTCTACCAATACCCTCGTTGACTGGATCCGTTATGTCGGACGCCGAAAAAGCCGAAACACTTGCACAACACTTCGAACAAGTACACACCCCCACGCCAAACACAACACCAGAACAAGAACACATAAACAGAACAGCACACGCACTCAAAAACACAATTACACTAAACACACGCACAAAACAAAAGATAATAGCAACCCCTACCGAAATAGTAAATATTATCCGCACCCTTTCCAATAACAAAGCTCCTGGTCCCGATGAGATTCACAATATTCTCCTTAAATATCTTCCGAGAAAAGCCCTAGTCCAATTAACCTACATTATAAATGCCATCTTATTCCTACAGCACTTTCCTCGACAATGGAAGCACGCCATAATAATTCCTATCCCAAAACCTAACAAAGACCCAACATCTCCCAATAGTTACCGCCCTATCTCCCTCCTAAACACCCTCTCTAAAGTGGCCGAGAAGGTGATCCTCACCCGTCTAAACAATATAGACAAAAAACTTTCCATTACTCCAGACTTCCAATTTGGATTCCGCCCCGGTCACAGTACCATCCTCCTAACCGCTAAACTTGTTAACGAGGCGTATTTGAAGTTCAACCAAGGCATGTGCACGGTTATGACGCTCCTGGATATGGAAAAAGCGTTTGACACCGTTTGGCATTCCGGGTTGATCTACAAGTACGCACAAATCCATAAAATCCCTCAAAACTTAATTTCCCTAATATACTCCTACCTAGAACCCCGAACTTTCTCTGTAAGGGTAAATTCCAATATCTCCCAACCCCATTCTACCAGAGCCGGCGTCCCTCAAGGAACGGTTTTGGCTCCAAAACTATACACCCTGTATACTGCAGATACCCCCACATATCCAAACACTTCGCAGATGACCAGGGACTATACGCTCACTCTTACTACGTAGAAGTCGCCAACCGGCATATCTAATACCATCTCAACTACCTTCTACCCTACTTCGAAAAATGGAAATTAAAAATAAATCCACAAAAGACAGAACAAATAGTGCTAACCAAAAAATTTACCAACACCAGAATCATTCGACCGCTAAAAATAAACAATACCCAGATCCAATCCCAAGACAAAGTCCGTTATCTAGGTATAACCCTCGACAAACCTATCTTTCAAACCCCATGTCACATCCCTCATCCAACGTACCGCAGGTTCCATTCAAAAAATCTACCCATTAATAAATCGTCATTCCTATATCCATTCACAAAACAAAATACTGCTTTACAAAGCTGTTCTACGACCCGCACTAACCTACAGTGCCCCAGTATTTGCAGGAGCATCAGACACCCAACGTAGAAGGTTGCAGGTGATGCAAAACAAAGTCCTACGACACGTACTAAATGCGGACCGATACACAACGACCCGCGACCTACACATACAAACAAACATACCGTACATAACTGAATACATAGACGAAATTTCACAAAAATTTTTCACAAAACATGTCCAAAACTCTCCCCTTACACGTGACCTAACCTACTACCGACAACACAACTCAAACTTTAAATATAAACCGATTTATCACAGTTTGCCCATTTACCAAGAAATAAATGAGCAAAATGTGGAAATCGCAAGATAATAAAGAAAACACCCAAAAAACAGACGAAACAAACAGACATACAGCCATACAAACTCACAGATGTTCCAAATAAACAAACGTGCATAATGCACACTACAAATGTCTTAAAGTGGTTTTTGACTCTTTTTTTTCCACTGTTTAAATGAAAACTTTAAAACCCCAAAAAATTAAAACAATCAAATCGCTGTTTAGCTCTTTTGCAAAGAGACAAAAATTAATAAAAACTAAGCATAGGCATTAGGCGGAGGCTGCAGACAGACTAACAGACAAGGACAAAACAAGGACAACCTAAGGCACAAGACCAGCCATAAGAAATTACATATGGAAACGCCTGGTTTGACCATATCGGCGCAATCCATAGCGAACTTATTTATTTTATAGAGTTAACTTGTAAATATTGTAAATATGATAAGACTGTAAATAAATTAATGATGATGATGATGATGATGATGGTATTCTAGAGGTCCGGGGTTCAAATCCTGGTCGAGGCAAAACTTTTTTCCGATTTATTCCCTCGCCCTTTGCCCTCTACGCACCCCACAAATATTAATATTTTCTGTAAATTTATTAGGCCGCTTAATTTTCCCTTCATTTTAACTATATATTTCATTGATTGCATATTTCCGGCCAAAACTGTTATTATGCATAATTTGGATTAAAAAAGCCAAAATACGTACGTACTAATTATGCCGTCATAAGCAATAGACTCGTAACTCCAAAATTGTTAAATACCAGAATTAGTTACCAGTCATGTATTTTTTTATTAAGGAGTTTAATTTAAAAGTTAGTTTTAGTTTAAGCGACTGATTTTGATCAAAAGGCATGTTTTTGGATTTTTGCTTATGGTGAATTATTATACAACAGCACACCAACTATAAGAAAAAATTAACTTAGCATTAGCTATTAATGTGTTTTTACTTATCAGTAAGGGAGTATTCACAGAAATAATTGTCATAAATAAGAGACCAGGATTTTTTTGTTATATTATGCATTTATGTTAAACGCGGCAAAGCCGCACTCTTGTTAAGATGCACTACCCTTGCGAAGTGACCTTCAATCAAAGATGGGCACAATGTAAAACACAAAAATATACTAAAAAAACGCAAGAAACGTTGGATTTCAAACTTCTAAAAAACAAAATGGCTTAAAAAAAGTGGAATTTTAGACAACCGCCGCAGCTAAATTGGAATTGACGATATGGATCATTTTCAATATTTGTGTCTCTCTTTATTAATCCTAAACATTCAAAAGACGAAAACGATAAGTTTGCAGGCAGCGCCATGCCCTGGGTAAGTACAGTACTTTTCCCGAGGTGTTGTTGCCTGAGAAAACCATTTTAGAGGCTCCCATTTAGTGTTCTCTTATATTGGTGTGGGTGTTATGTGGCTAGGCAGGCGGATATCCCGAACCTATATGATTATTGTACTGTGTTTACATGTGTAATATAAAACAAACCCTGGTGGCAGCGGAACTAGGAAAACTAGAAAAAAGAAAACAACTAGGACATCTAGGATCGCCGTAGTAGCTTAAGTGGGAAGGAGATGCGGCTGGCCACTGGAAACTGTGGAAACAGAAGTTTAATAACTATCTTTTGAACATCGAAAAAAAACTCAAAGGGTGGCGATGTCAAAATTGCGATATTACTGAACCTTGTGGGCTAGCAAGACCTCATAGTGAGACGGAAGACAAAAACAACCTTGACAGTTACTACGTTTATACGCACCTAAAAGCGCTTTTATATAAGGATGGTTTTAAATAAAATCGCTTTCTCCGAGGGTTTATACGTCCTTCAATAAATGTCATTAAATATTTCAGTTTAAAGAAAAATAAAGCAACTTAGTTAACAACAGATTTCTCAGAAAAGGTTGAGTTTTTCTTTAGGTTGCAAGAAATGCGCTAAAGCGTTTTTAAAATGTTTATAACGACCCTAAAATGGGTTTTTAAGCGATAAACCGCTTTCTTAAATCGCTTTAAAATAAAATCGATTGAGTGCTTAAATCGGTTTTATTGGTGTTATATAAAAGCGCTTTAAGAGGCTCGTATAAACAAAATAATTATTGGAAAAATTTGGCTAGTACTGTAACCCAATAAAAAACGTAGTGTTTGAACTTCAAATTTTGGAAGAGAGACCAATTGGCAAATGAAACGGTGAATCAATTTATAACAGCATTAAGACAGCTCTCATCAACTTGCGAATTCGCAGCAATTAAAGATTGCCGAATTCAAGAAAGGCTGCTGCAGGAACTTAACTGATCTCTCGCTGATGTAATAAAAATAGTCCATGTCCAAGTTAAAGGCCGCTACTGAACAAAATGTTAGTGCAATAGGGACAAGAAATAAATGGCGCAGTGCAGGACAATCATTGGGAAATCATAATTCAAAAAATGTTAAAAATTCACAGGAAAGTGCCAACGAGTCAAAAATGTCAATTTTGTGGTGCAGGTTACCCCAAAGTTCAGAGTCCAGCCTATAATCGTGTTTGCAGCAAATGTTTGCCTCAATAAATACGTGCATAATATCGATTTCGATCAGTCTGACTCTTCGTCGGATAATTCGGGAAATGATAGTGACACCCATATAACTATGAGATATTATAACGTGACTTTCGGTCCCTGATATAGCCTATCAACTCGGTTGCCAGAATAGATCAGCTGTGGATAAAAGTTTCTAACCTGTACCTATGACGCTGTCACCATAACCGTTGGAAAAATAAAAAATAACAAAATTCTTTTGGATTTTTCAAAGTCATTGTCAAGTTCATCTTTTCCTAACTAGATTAAAAGACAAAGATTTTAAAAGTACCTACTTAAAGTGTTTCCTTATAATAATATATACATACGTATAGGTAAAAAGTATTACTTACTTTATAACTAGATTGAAACGCAAAGATTTTGAAAGTACCTACTTTAAACTGTTTCTTTATAACAACACATAACTATAGGTAAAAAGTAAAGAATAGATAACGTGAAAACGATTAGCACACTTATAAGCAAATGTCTAATGTGTCCTTAATTATATGACGGACGGATACCTAAAAAAATTAATTTTTGATAAATGCTCTCACTGACACTTTATTTTTTTCTGAAAAGTTTGAGATATTTGACATAAGTTTTTACAATATTGATGGTTACACTGGGGTGACCAGCGTGGGCTCGTCAGTGGATTCACTAGTCACCCTCAATCCAGAAATCATTTAACACCATCGTACACTCTGACTTCCAACTCTGAAACACTCACAAATAGGCATCGTTCCGCATGGTACTTATTATAAGTCACCTGATGCGGGTACCAAAGCGAAAAGAGAAACAATTAAACGATGTTTCGCCAGGGGTGACCAGTGTGGGCTCGTCAGTGGATTCACATTAATTTTATTAGTGTGTAGTATTAGTGTGTAGTACAGAAATTTAACATCAAAATTGGTATAACTTCATTTACCGTCTTCCAAGATATCTAAAAGCTGATCTAGATTTATTTAATGAATCTTTACATACTTGTTTATCAAATTGTGGAGAACAAATTAAAGTATTTTCAGGAGATATTAATATAGATCTTCTTGATTTAACAAATAATAATGATTACCTTGATATATTAACCTTATTTGGCTTTCTTTCCTACGTCGACAGGCCCACAAGAGTATGCGTGAACAGTGCTACATGCATTGACCATTGTTTTTTAAAGTTACATAAATCTATAAAAAACCCCAAAATTAATTTTGGAATTTTCGAAACACACATAACGAACCACTTCCCCAAATCGTGTTTCATTTCTCTTGAAACCTCAACAAGAAATTTTGAAACTCCAAAAAGTAATTCCATTAATTATACAAAAATCAACATTGAAAAATGATCTCAACAACTCTAGTAATTAAAACCAAATTCTTTATTTAAATAACCCAAGTATTGCATACTCAAATTTTGAAAAAAATTTGATTGAATCGATTCAAATTAGCTCAGAAACAAAAACCATAAAAACCAAAGCAAAACTTAAACCGTGGATAACAGAGGGAATTGTAAATTCTATGGCTAAAAGAGATAAATTTTGGCTTTTATCAAAAAAACATCCAGAAAATGAAAATTACAAGAATCAATACAAAATGTACAGAAATCTTATAAATAGAATAATTATTTTTGCTAAAGAAAATTTCTTTAAAAACAAACTAGAACAAACAAATGGTAACATCAAAGAAATATGGAAAATAACAAGTTACTGGAAATTCAAAACAAAATAATCCAATTGAGAAAATAAAAAAACAATAATGATATAATTATTACAGATTCAAAAAGTATGGCCAACGAGTTCAACAATTTTTTCATCAAGGTAGGAAATAATTTAGCATCAAAAATAGATATTGTTCGTGCAAGCTTTCGAACGAGCTTTCTATTTTTTGTTATTTTAATTTTTACAAAAATGTTTCGCGCTAAGAGCTAAGGCCATACATTTTCAAAATCCCGGAACAAGAAGAATCGACACCAACCAGGTGCGTAATGCAATATCAACGGGCCGACGATTCCATAGAAATCGCGAACCGTACCGCACGTTTTCAGACTTATTCAAAAATTCCATTCAAAAACCTTAAATTATTCAAACAAAAATGACATAAACTTTTATAAACTATTAAGCTTAGAGTAAGTGTCCTAAGAAGCATATACGAAGAAGAACGGGAGCTCCCGTGGGGACAAAAGAGACTTAAGAAACTGGACGAGATAACCAAGTAAGTGCGTCCATATTGTCTATGTATGGCCCGGTAATTTTTTGGTATAATTTTCATAAAAATTGCGTACGAAGTTTGGACTAGCGCGTTTTACAGTCCCGCGGCTCTAATTTATCGAAGAAGCACAAATCGGCATTCAAATCTCCACAACAGATATTAAGGGCAAAAAAATTAAAGAAACACCCAAAATTAAAAATAATAAAAACCTTTTTTGGAAACCCATCACTAACAACGACGTAATAAGTATAATAAGTAAACTTAAAAATAGCAGTAGCCCAGGAATTGACAATATTCAATGTTAAACGTTAAAAGCCATTAAATAAATGATTGCCCCAATACTTTCGCACATATTTAATTTATGTCTCATAGAAGGAATCTTTCCTAAAGAACTAAAAACAGCAGTAGTTACTCCCATATATAAAAGCGACTCAACTCAGATTTGTGATAATTACAGACCTATATCGCTCTTGAACAATATGGCAAAAATTCTAGAAAAGTGCATCAAGAAGCAACTGTTAACTGACTGACTAACTGAAAGCAATAATTTATTTTATAAACATCAATATGGTTTTCGGGAGCGAAACGGAGCTGAAGATGCAATTTTTTATTTAACCAATGCAGTGACAAATTCTTTAAATCAACGAAAAAAACACCGAAAACAGTTTGTAAAAATTAACAATGAATTGAGTGACCCCTTAAATATTGAATATGGCGTGCCACAAGTACTGTTTTAGGGCCAATTTTATTTCTCATTTATCTAAATACAATCCTAACAACTTTTTTACCTGTTTTACTGATTTCATATGCTGCCGATACTGTCTTTGTTGTAGAAGCAAATACATGGGAAGACGCTAAAATTAAAACAGAAAGAAGATTAAAAATTTTGAAAAATAATTTGGATATAAATTTATTTACAAAAGACAAACTTTATCACTTTTACCTGTTATAAAGACACCCTTCCTAATCTTAATTTCATTACCATCCATAAAAAATCATGTTCTAATGACATCAATAATTGTAACTGCACAGATAAAATAAATAGAGTAGAGGAGACAAAATACTTAGGAATATACATTGATCACAATTTGAAATGACTAGAAAAAAATGAAGATGTGTAATTTACAAATTGAGGTTAATCACAAAATTAGTAAACATAAGACTAGCTAAAATGTTCTATTTTTGCCTGTTTCAATCAATTTTATGTTATGGAATAATGGGCTGGGGGGGACTTTATAATAACTGCCTAAAACCACTTTTTTTCATTACAAATATATCCACTAAAAATCATTTTTAAAAAACCATTCAGATATTCTGCAAGGATAATATTAACTGAAAATAATATTCTTCCAGTCAGATTTTTATATTTCAAAACTGCTGTTTACTGTAAATTTACTGTAAAAAACACCCTAACATAATCCCAAGAACAGAACATAAACACTTTACAAGAGATTGCTCAAATAAAAAATATATAACCATAAGATATAATTTAACTTTAACACAAAGACACACTGTTTATATTGGACCAAATATAATTAACTTACTACCAGAAAAAATGAAAAACCTAAATTTACAAAATTTTAAATTAAAACTTAAATTATATTTGATAGAAAACTATGAACATTTTGAAAATATATTATAGCCTGGTTTAATTCTTATATCAAACATGCACTTAAACTTTATCAATTTATGTACCGGCAAGTTGCATCTACTTACATGTCTTGTATTATCATTATTATACTGCTGTAATGTATTGAACTTTTTTTTTAATTTTTTTCTTTTACTGTTTTATTTTCTCAACAGTACCTAATCTAAATATTATTAAATATTTTGTTGAAAAATATTTTGGTAAGGAAATCATATTTATTAAAATTAATTATTTTATAGATTCACTTGAGCATTGTAATAATTTTATTGTTACTTTTTTTATTTTTTTATAGTTATAGTTATAATTTTGTATAATTCTATCAATTTCTAATTTTTATTTGCCAGATTTTGTTAACTTATTCAATAGTAAATATTCTTGTTAGAAAATCAAGAATGTTAAAATTATTTTGTGCAATTCACCTAATAAAATATGATTAGTACTTTTAGTATAAATTATAGTATTAATTAATTATTGCAATATAATTGATAGTAATTTTAAGCACCACATCACAAATTTTAAATTTAAAGTGGTGCCTATGTCAACATACTATAAAAATGACTCATTAGATTTATGTACCTTGTTCATAATAAAACAATTTAAATCTAAAAAAATCTAAAATCTTTTTATCTTTAATGAAACGCCAATTTAGAACATGACAATAATATTGGGTAACCTAAAAGAGACGATTTGACTGACATTGACTGGAGACATGACTATCAACAGCTGATTGATAGGCTATGATTAGTGACAGAAGGTCACGCTCAAGCAACACCGTACTCAACTAAAAAGCCACTGCACTCGATTTAACGTCATCAATATGGCGTCGAAGTTTGGCTGACGTTTTCAATTGATTTGTTTTGATGTGTTATTGATTTTCTATGGTTTATCCAGTAAATTGTGAAAAGTGGTTTATAAATTGTTAGAAAAGTTTATAAACTAAGTGCCAAAGTATCGCGGGAATTACGATGGGGGGGGGGCAAAGGTTTCAGTTTTGACGTCTCATCAGACGCCAATTTATCCAAAAAATAGATGTATGCTATAAGAAAAGGATTTTGCAATCAGGAATAATTCCAGAGTAAGATTAAATTATAAACTACTGGTTTTTTTCTTTTTGTTATGTTTTGTTTAATGTCTATTAATACTCAGGTTTATTAGACCAATTTTTTTAGCCGCGTTTTTGTAGGGATGAGTTTTAATTTTCTGATTTTCTTGTCTGAAACCATACGAAAAAGGTGAAAATGTTTTTTTTTAAATATAAAAAATTGATGCTAGAATTATTTTATGTTGAACAAAATTTTTGGGTAATATGTACGAAAACCAAAATCTGAAAACCGCATATCAATAGCTGCTTTACTTCTAAAGTCATGATTTTTTTAAATATATTTTAACGTTTTTTCAGTTAACTCGGAAACTAAAGCTCCCACGAATTTGGACTTTATAACAAAATGTATAGTCCATATTCATGGAAACTTAAATCTGAGAACCGTATATCGCTACTTGCTTTTGTTCCAAAGTTAGAATTTTTTTTAAATATTCTATGCCCCTTTTCTCCCATTCAACCCCCATCACCCTACCCAAAAGTTAATCAGTTCATGGTCAGCCGATAGACGATTTTTGTACCATATTTCGTTAAAATCTATAAACCGACAGACAACTTTTTTTTTCGTCGATTAAGGTGTTTTGGAACATTAGTAACTCATTTTTGATAAAATTAAGAAACGTCAAAATTTCAGGATTTTAATAGTCCTGCTAAAAATTACAATAAAAACACATGTGATTCAGAACAACACTTAGAAGTTGTAAGGCATACAGGCCAGGAGGAAATCCATATCGGTGATCACTCTTAATCACTGCCAGTGCTAAGATAGTTCTTGGAATAGTTTATGGTGACGGTTCAAAAATTTTGCGGGTCAGACAGACAACTAGACCTCAACGTAGATATTTATTTTATACTTGCTTTAAATTATTTTTTGTGATTTTGAAATATAATCTGTTGGGTAAAATTTTATATTGTTTATTTTAGGGTTTGTAAAATGCACTTCAAAAAAAAATGAAATTGAGCGTTCAACCAAATTTTATACCCCTACTAAATAACGTCAAAATTCAATCTCAGGGATTCGAAGATGCATTTTATTCCTTAATTTTTCAATCCCTAAAGTGCATAAGATATATATTTTTTAAATATTTACTTATACACCAGTTATTATATTCAGTTTGTGTGTGCTAAAATATAAAAGTACATAAAGGATGTATATAAAGGTATAAGTATTACTATATTTTAAAAAATTTGATTTTTCACTGATTTTTATTTATTTTACTCTAAATCATATCAGCCAACCTAGGCGGCCATCTTGAAATTAGTTCATTGGCTTTTTAGTTAAAAAGGTGTTGGCTCAAGTGCCGCAAAATGTGTAACGAAAATAACTTTGAAAAACAAAGAAGAAAATTCAAAATCGCGGTTGGCTTTGACACTGTTTGGGCCACCAGGCCATAAACCAAAAATCTACTATGCATGCACTAACAAATCCATGCATGGTGTCTTACGATAATTTAATGACAAGGTATTAATTTCAGTGACAGTGACAACGACATCATCTGTCCGAAAACTTTGATTTTATTTAATTGAATTTATTTATTATATTATGGATAAAACATCGCAAGTTTAACCTTACTCGAGGGTTTCAATCCACAAGGTAAACCCGTTACACGAGGACATGGTCCCAAGTGCCGAATCCACTTTCTGAGAAAACTCGGCATTGTCGAAAAGTTTACATTTTTGACGAGGTATGGTTTTTCCATTTTGTTTATGTCATTGTGGAGTTTTTGTGTTAAAATTTTGACGGGTGCGATGTCACAAAAGCTGACAGCAATCGATGCGTACGGAGTGATGAACGTATCGTTACGTCCATCCCAACGCACGCATCGATTGCTGTTAGCAGTTCTGTCATCGCACCTTTCAAAAAAGCGGGCATCGTTCGAAACAACGCATAAACAAGTCAAAAATGTAGTGTATTTTGGCTTTATTTCGAACGCGATACGTATACCGATACCGATGCGTTGAAATATTTACTAGTGTCTATTATCTCATAGTTATATGGTGACACCTATAGCTCAGTGAGTGGAAAGAGCAGTTTTTCCGCGCGCGCCATATGAAAAATGACAACGTCTTGTGTGAGCTCAGTAGAGTGGTTAGAATTTATTGGTTGACCTAAAAATCGATACCGGAAGTCAGGTAAATATTCTGAACTTCACTGGCACAGACTACAATCAAAATCTATGCTGTCATCTTACTCTGGCCATAAAATCGATATCCTGGGCCAAATATCTTTAGTCATTTTAATGTTGAACTGGTTACGGTTCGACACATTTTAAAGGATTTCATAACCACTCTTCGAACTCTTTCGAAAGCGCTTCAATCACGATTCCAATATGGTAGCACCGGATATTTTTTGCTTTTTCTTTTATAATAAAATGATAGAGTCTAATTTGGTAATGTACCAAATTCAATTGGGAGAATTTCTCTTAGAGGTAGATTCGGTCAGTGCCAGGCAGCTGTCGTCAGTTATTTAATGGTGGGTTTATACATCAAAATAACCTCGGATTTTTAATCTGGGGCGGGGATAGGAAATAAAAACACCCAATTGAAAAGATTAGTACGTTTTGTAAAATGTCACTGGGAAGTGCATTTTGGCGATAGCAAGAACCGATGAAATTGTGGCTAAACCGGTGACGTCACATTTCGAAATCACGCAAGCGCCGTGTTCTACGCCAAAAAACGACTTTTGGACTGCAGTCTAAACGGCTTACAGGCAGCACGCGACCTCAAAATTATCGTTAGTGGCACGGCGCGGCGGTAGTAAATAATTATGATTTGGACTTAATTTTACACACACATAAAAATATTTCTCGGGGATCGGCAAGGTTGATCGCTTATATTCAATAACCCTAATAGATAGAGAGGTGGTGGCAGTATATAGTTTTGATGAAGACACACCAAAGATAAGAAAAAAAAATATTTTCAGACGTCTAGGTGGGTGCTTTTTCTACAGGGAGGCCCCGAAACTTGCAAACAATAATAGCCATATACACTCATTTGATCCCATCTGCAATTTATATTAAAGAATCTACTTACCTCAGGACTTAAAAAAAAATTAAACGGTACCCGCCTATGGCGAGGCGTTTGCGAGTAGTTAATATTTTTCCAAATATTTATGATACATCAAAAAGTTAGTCATTTAATCCCTTTTATAATTAGTGCTATTATGTTAAAGTCCTCACCGAGATAACAAAATAAAATATGGTACGCCTCGAGGTGGGGTCGTTTTTTACAGGGAGGTCCCAAACCTTGCAAAAAATAATAGCTCTATGAAGTAATTTCATCTCTTTTCTGATTAGTGCTATTGTGTTTAGGGTTTGCTATATGAACTCATTTCATCTCTTGTCTGATTAGTGCTATTATGTTAACGACCACTCCAAGATAGCAAAAGAAAATATTGGACACCTCAAGGTGGGGGCGTTTTTTACAGGGAGGCTTCAAAAATTGCAAAAAATAATTGCTATCTGAAGTCATTTCATCCCTTTTCTGATTTGTGCTATTATGTCAAGAGCCACACCAAGATAACAAAAAAAAAAAATTACACACCTCTGGGTGGGGGCGTTTTTTACAGGGAGGCGTCAAAACTTGTATAAAATAATAGTTTTGGGGCATCTCTGTCAAAACGCCCCCACCCAGAGATGTCCAATTTTTTTTTTTTTTTTTTGTTATTTTGATGTGGCTCTTAACATAATAACACAATAGCACTAATCAGAAAACGAATGAAATTACTTCATAGAGTTATTATTTTTTGCAAGTTTTAGGACGTCCCTGTAAAAAAAGCCCCACCACCTGAGCATCATAATATTTTTTGGATGTAAACTACAGTTTTATACTAGTTATAATGTGGATGGAATCATACACCTCAATTGCCACCACCTTTCTATATATAATGAGAGAAGCAATTCCTAGAGTCTGTGCCGCGAGAAAAATACTAATGTCGTTAAAGACACATTGAAGGAAAAAATTGACTTAATGGTTTCGGAGAAAATTTTGGCTCCAGGTTCACCTTATAGTGGTCACTACAAAATCAAACGGTGACATTCGTATCTGCATGGACCCTAGAGTTCTAAATATTTATTTTAGGCCGGAAAACTTTAATATTCCTAGAACGGACAGTTTATTTAGTGAACTTCACGGAGCACAATATTTCGCATTTCTGAATGCTTCTCAAGCCTTCTTTCAAATTTTGCTCGACGACAGAAGCTCAAAAAATGTGCACTATTGCTACCTCTTGGAGCAGATATAAGTATCTGCGACTACCGTATGTCATCAGTTCCGCGCCCGAAATTTTCCAACGCTATTTGTATGATAGTAGAAGGAGTAGCTGGCGTGATTTTTTTTCTTTGACGACATTCTCATTTTCTGGAAAATAATCGAAGAACACAATAAAAATCTAAGTAACGTTTTAAGAAAAATATCAAAAAGTGGACTCACACTTAGCCTAGAAAAATATGCCAAAAAAGCTTCAACTTTCTAGGGCATTTAATTATTTCATCCGGCATAGCGCCCGACCAGAAAAAAACGAGTCCATTAAAAATATAAAAACTCCCAAAAAACGTAAATTGCAAAGATTTCTGGGAATGATCGTGTATTTAGCGAAGTTCCTACCCAATCATTCCCAAGAAACAGCGTCTTTAAGAAAGTTAGTTAGCGAGAAATATGAGTGGTAATGGTCTTCTAATGAAGATCTCTGTTATGAACGTCTTGAAAACCTTGTGACGTCGGTTCCTGTACTATCATTCTATGATAAGATATTCTTTTAACATGAGAGAAAAGTTGGCAGAAAAACAGGCTGAATACTTCAATAAAACCGGCGAAAAAATACCCGATCTTCAACCCAAACAAAAAATCCTTGTACTAAAGGACACTGGGTTTGCAAGCCTGCCATAGTTTTGGAAAAAACTGGATCCGATGATTTCCTTATCAAAACAAACGATGGAGGAGAATACAGACGTAACAGAATTCATCCGCGACCGTTAAAGGAACCGATTGTCCAAGGAAAAAACTCACTTAGACGACCGTGAGCTGCCAAGTTAGAAAACTCAGGAACCTAAACCGAAAATAGATCTCGTGCAAGATGTTGTAGATTTGATACCAGCAGAAAAAGTGACATCTCCTGTTCTGTTGCTTGAAAAAACTACATTGAAAACACGGCCGAGATATCAAACCACCAAAAAGACTGGATTTGTGAACATTGTCTTATTGGCTTCTAATAGTTATTGTGTGAACATTTTCTTTTGTATTTTCATGTTTAGCTTTCTAAGTTGTTATAATTTTTATTATTTCAATTGGGCGTTTTATATTATGTATTTATAATAGACGTGGCAAGGCCGCACTGTTGTTGTTAAAATGCACCACCCGTGCGAGTGAAGTCAGAGCTAAGCAGTCGGATCAATACAACAACATAAACCGAAAATAGATCCTGTGCAAAATGTTGTAGATTTGATACCAGCAGAAAAAGTGACAACTCCTGCTCTGTTGCTTGAAAAAACTACATTGAAAACACGTTTTGGCCGAGATATCAAACCAACACCGTAACTAAAAAGCCTGTTAACTCCTACCGTCTCAGTGCCCTTTAGCCTAATGTGGCTGCCATTTTTATAACCAAATTGACAAGTAAAACATGTATTTTCTGTCAGTTTGGTGTCAATATGGCACCGATCATAGGCCAAAGGATACTAAAACGAAAATGAGTTAATTGGCTTTAGCAAGCCACCAAAAAGACTGGATTTCTGAACATTATCTTATTGACTTTTAATAGTTGCACGTTTTCTTTTGTATTTTTATGTTTAGCTTTCTGAGTTGTTATTTGAATGGGGCGTTTTATATTATGTATTTATATGAGGCGCGGCAAGGCCGCACTCTTGTTGTTAAAATGCATCACCCTTGCGGAGTGACCTTCAGTCAGAGCTAAGCAGGCGAATCAATACCGTCTCAACTAAAAAGCCACTGTGTGCTTTTTTATAACCAAATTGACAGGTAAAACATGGACTTTCTGTCAGTTAGATGTCAATATGGCACCGATAGTAGGCCAAAGGATACTAAGACGAATTTTTAGTTGAGACAACACCGTTCTCAACTGAAAAGCCTGTAAACTCCTACCGCCTCAGTGCCCTTTAGGCTATTGTGGCTGCCATTTTTATAACCAAATTGACAAGTAAAACATGGATTTTCTGTCAGTTTGATGTTAATATGGCACCGATCATAGGCCAAAGGATACTAAAACGAAAATGAGTTAACTGGCTTTTTAGTTAAGAACGGTGTTGGTTGAGAATGGTGTTGGGCGGATATAGCAAACCTATATGATTATTGTACTGTGTTTACTGACGTAATATGAAACAAACCCTACTGAAATAACGACTTTCATTTATTCACGTTTAGAATGTAACAGTTTTCTTTATAAGAAAACACAAAATAGTTTCACATACAAAAAACACAAAAAACAAGGTCACTATACTATTAATATTGTTTCATTTTTTATGCTTATGAATAGAGAGTTAATAACGAACGGTTGTGTTGCATATGAAATACTCCAAAAATTGAATTTCGGTAACTTATTTTAATCAAAAAACTACTTAATTTTGACAAAACCTGTAATTTTTTTTTGGCTTTAAATTACTCAAAGATGGTGCCCAGATTTCCAACTCAATTTGGCCAAAATTGTGGGTTACTAGGAATTTGACGATGACGGCAGAATTATTTTCATGATGCTGCAAAAGTCTGAATTTTTTATTGGGGGAGGGGGGTCTTATGCTAGCGTGACGTAATTAAATTGGGGGTAAGCAAGAACATGATGAAGCGAAACGGAGGGGTCAAAAATAGACAAAAATTACGTGACATCATTTATGGATAGCCCTTTCGCCCCAGAAACCTTTTTGTGGCGCGCCACTGGTGGATTCTGAAAAACGAAATAAATTATTTGTTTTGTTGACCAACTTTTTGATATTTTGTTATTTTTTCGCATCCACCGTTATCAAGAAAAAAATTAAATATTTTGTATTCGATAGATTTAATTCACATTTTTAACGCATGGGGGAAACCTATCTGTTATGAAATTTTAACGCTCTGTAGATCGGTAACACATTTTTATAGGAAGTAAAAGTCTTATTTTGACCTGAAAAAAATCTTGATACTGAATTTTGAAACACTCTGATAATAAGGCAGTTCATATCAACTAGAAAGAAGCGTAGAAAAAATAAGAAATAAGCCTCGAATCATTTGTTTTAGCTGAATCCTTTGTTGGGAAAGGTAAAGTTATCAAGGGCATTCGTAGACATGCTAGGGTACGTTTTGGCATCGTAGAGTATAAACATGTGCACTACTTTGTAAGGCTGGAAGAGGGTACCCCGCCGAAGGACTATTACCAGCACGCGCCCAAAAAGCCCCATCAACAGTTAGAAGACTGGCTACAAAGTATGAGGAGAAGGAAAATAATTAATTCAATTTAGGCTCGAACTGAGAGAGAATATACCAAATATACCAAACATATACAGCGCAAAAACGATGAATGCTTAAGCGAGAACGAACTTTTGTGTGTGAAACTATTAGAGATACTGCATAATAAATAATTTCATAGCCATCATTCATCGTTTTTGCAGGGTATTCTTGCAGTGTTGGCTTTAATTTTTAAGATATTACATTTTTCTTAAAAAATATTTGTGCTTCATTAAGAGCTCCTTGAAGGAACTTCTCAAAACCGGTAAAAATATTGAGTTGCCCTAGCATAACGGGATTGGGGCAAGTCATTAGGCCTACTTGATGAAATCACTAGCGCGGGCCCCATACACGATCAATAGAATAGAATAGATGTTTATTTTACAAGGTATACATTATTGAATTAAATTTTGTTTGCACAATGAACATACAAATCACCGTTTAAGTGTTATCATCATCATCATCATCATCATCATAGGCAACCACTCGATACCGAGTATGATTTTCCTCTATTCTGTATCGTCGCTATCTGTTGTGCGTTTTTTGATGGCTATGTAAGCCAATTCTCAAGCCGCACACCCTTCCACAGTCCTGGCACACCCTCTCTCGGCAGCAACCGGGTGTTGTTGGTCATCCATTCTTCCATTTTGTCGCTGCTTTCTACGTTCTCTCTTTTCCGTCTCTAGTCTACGTCGTTGCTCTTCAAAAGTTTGTGCTCCCTCATGGACTGTTCGGCGCCATGAAGCCCTATCGTTTGCCGTGGTCTCGAAGTTGTTTATATCGATGTGACCCTTCATCATATTGCCTTTGAGAACGTCCTTCTACCTTTTTTGTTGACCTTGATTTCTCTTTCCCTCCTTCAGTTGTCCATAAAATATCTGCTTTGGGAGACGTGTTTCCGGCATACGGATAACATGACCAGTCCAACGAAGCTGGTGCTTGAAGATAAGGGCTTCTATACTAGTTGTTCTGGCTTCTTCTAAAACACTTATGTTTGTTCGTCGGTCTTGCCATTTGACTCTCAGTATTTGTCTTAAACAACTTTAGTGATATTTTTCTAGTCGTTTGATATGCCTTTTGTAGGTTGTCCACGTTTCGCATACATATGTTAGAGTTGGTATTATGACTGTGTTGTAAACACTAAGCTTGGTCTCCGCATTGATGTCGTGATTGTTGAAGACTCTCTCCGAAAGCCGTCCGAACGCTGCGCTAGCATATTTTAGGCGATGCTGTGTTTCTGCGTCAATAGTTGCATTTGATGATAGGTGGCTCCCAAGGTATGGGTAATGTTCCACGTTCTGCAGAGGATGGCCATTTATGGAAATGTTTGGAGCTTGGGGATTCGTACCTGGTTCTGGTTGGTGAAGAATTTGCGTTTTGGCAAGATTGACCACTAGGCCAATGCTTTTGTAGGCTTGGTTAAATGCGTTGATTACCAGATGTATACCTTCCTCTTTATCGGCGATATCGACGTTGTCATCGGCGTACTGCAGTTCGATTACCGAGGTCGTCGAGACCTTAGTTTTTGCTCGCAGTCTGCCTAGGTTAAGTAGGCCATCGTCGAATCTATATAGAATTTCCACTCCCGGAGGTAGATGTTCCTCAACAAGGTGAAGCAT
The DNA here is from genome assembly GCA_963921995.1 of Oxystoma pomonae. Classification (NCBI taxonomy): domain Eukaryota; kingdom Metazoa; phylum Arthropoda; class Insecta; order Coleoptera; family Brentidae; genus Oxystoma; species Oxystoma pomonae. The sequence continues at coordinate 65,178,985 of OY998167.1, forward strand.
GGCACCTAAAAATATAGAGAATAGGGTGGGCGCAACCTTGTTTAACGCCTGTCGTAATCTGGAATGACTCTCATGGTCCATCGTTGCTCAGGACTGTTGCATTCATATTGTCGTGTAGTAGTCTAAAAATTTGAATATATTTTTGAGGGCATCCAGCTTTTGCCAGTATTTTCCAAAGAGCTTCTCTGTTGACCGAGTCAAATGCTTTGACTAGGTCTATGAAGGCCATGAAGAGAGGGCGATTTTGTTCTCTAGATTTCTCTTGCATTTGTCTGGTGTTGAAGATCATATCAGCTGTGCCTCGATTGGGCCTAAATCCACACTGTGTCTCTGGCAGATTTTGTTCAGCAATTGGAATTAATCGGTTTGATAGTATCCGTGCAAGTATCTCCAGCAACAGAAAGCAGAGATATACCTCTGTAGTTTCCACATTGTCGCCTTGTCGCCTTTTTTGAAAATGGTAACTATAGAGGCGTCTCTGAGCTCGCTAGGAATGGTCTCAGTGGTCCAGTGGTCCATTAAGTGTTATAAATACTTGCAGGCGCATAAAAGTTTTTCTCAAGTTTGGTTTGTTTGGTCGCAACTGGGTATAATTGTCACATTCGGGTAAAACACACTTTAGAGGAAAAAACGACACAATCGGGAAAAAAATTGTCACATTTAGTTTATCACAATATTTAAGTAGGTACCTAAATAGATAAATAAATAAATAAATAAATAAGCACACTTTGCGGTAATCATTATCTCAGTCTAAACAATAATTGTTTGTGTTACAAAGTTACCAATATACCTTCTTTCCGTTTGAAGTAAAAATATTTTAACGGCATTTTTAAATTTTTGATTTTTACTTTTAAAGCCTTTTCTACAAGTTTCTGGAAATATAGTTGCCTTATATCTAGTATCTGCGAATCAGAATAAAGCGCTTCACTGGAGAAACGATAAGGTTTGTTAAAAATAATTCTCAAAATTCATCTATAGGTAACATTCAAAATTTCAAGATAAGTGTCACGTACCGTTCCCCAGCAAACTGTAAAGATTTGATTCGACTGATACGGATCGAACCAATAAAAACTTTTCGTCTATACCAATATTTCGAGGTATTTAGTGGAGTGAAATCCTTCATTTGATACAGAATGATACAGGTTTGATTTGGCTCGTGGTATATTAGGTGACATAAAATATATTGGCGAGCTCTTCAGGAGAAATTCGACTTGTTTTTTTTTTTAATAGTGTGACCATTACTTAAAGCTAACATTAAACTTAAGATTTTTGTAAGGTTTCCAACGAGGTATCACAAGGTAGGATTTTTTTTACGGCTGAAGTTTTTTCAGGGTAGCTTCAAAGGGTGTAATGAGGAAAACCTCAAAAACCATAGGGGTCTGCGGGTCAACACAGTGGCTACAAAGTGAGCGACGGACAGACAGAGCTACAGTGTTTTTTTTAAAACTGTTGATGAGGAAAAAAGGTAACGATTTCGATCCTTTGTTTAAATTGTGTCCAAGCTTTAAAATTGGTTAATAGTAGTACTAGTAGCAGTAAACACCCAACTAGCAATTTTTAGTTGTGCAAGTTGTAAAAATTAGAATTGCACTAATTGTAAACGTTGTTTTACAGATAAAGAATAGTTATCATGGCGACGGTCGACAACGTCGACTATTATACGACGCCTAAACGTTTATCACAACTTCAGTCGCCATCACAACTATTTATGACCGTCTATTGTACTAACAGTAATTCCTTAGTTGTGAAGGCGCCGACTACAAACCGGTGTGTGCTAAACCAAAAATTGATCAATTTACTCCACGTTTTCTGGCCGGTTTGTTGGAGACGCGGGCGCGCCTGTTTTCATCTAACCAATTTTTCTGTTATGTTTGCAACAAGCCAATTTTGGAGCACTGCTGTCTGTCATACAAACGTCAATTAATTCAGTAAAAATAACTAAGAAGGGTTTTGTAAAGTTTCTATTAGTTTTGTTTGAACATTTTGCACTATGAAAAGGAACAAATGGTATAAATATTCTTCGATATTTTGACATGTGACAGCTGTCATTGAAGGTGATTCCCCAGTGTGTCAGAAAAAAGGGGAAGGTCCTGTGTAAACAACAAGGACGGAAATTAAGTGAGCAGCAGAAAGCCAAACTGTGGAGCAATTTCGATTGGGTAAAAATTGAGGCGTGTTCGCGTCTTTAAGTTAGGGGATCCGTTCAAAACACAGTTAAGTAGTTAAAGCAGTCGAGACACGGGACTCCTTTGGTTGTCATAGAAACTAATGAGTGCCGCCATGATTGATTGTTAAAACCATTGTATGCTAATTTGTAAACAAACATTAAAAATTATTTTTTTGCTTTTTTCTACAATAAACTAAGATCTTTTTGCATATAAAAATCCGTATTTTGTTCTTAGGAATCCTAAGCAACATCTTTAGAGGATTTTCGAAGCGATTTTTAAATCATGATTTTTTTTTAATTTCATAAAATCATCTTAATCGAGGGCGCGCTTGTTTTTTAGAGCTACGAACTGTAAATTTGACAGTAAACTACCGTCTGTTTATATATTTTGGCATTGGTTCGCATGTTATGATGATGCAAAACATTATATATGACATAGAATATCATTTTATTTTAATAATATTATGGTGTTAGAAATAGTTTAATTTGTAGTCGAATAGTGTATTTATCATTTTACGTAATGAATAATATTTTGAACAAATAATTGTACTCCAAAACCCATTGAACTATTACTTAAACTGTAGTCGCGATCGCGACGTTGACTCAACCAAAAAATCATCCACCAAATTAGTGCAAAAGTGGGTGGTATTTGAGTAAAAGTAAACGTTGCGACGCAACGTTGGATCGCGGTGCACAACGTTGAGACGTCGACAAATTGCTAGTTAGGCGGGGCCGGCCCAAGACCTGGCAAGTAGGCCCAATCGGTCCCTTTTTACCTTAACCCAACCCAGTCCCCTAATCCACCATCTGTACCGCTTGTATGGTAGTGGCCTCTCCGGGCCTTCCTGTCTCTTCACGAAGTCCAGTACTTTGACCCACTTGAGAGTTCGTAGGTCCTCTGAATCCAGGTTCGGTTATCCAAGTACCTGATGCCTCATCCTTAGGTATGAATCGCACTTCGCAATGAGGTGCCGGGATATCTCCTCCGCCCTCTTGCAGGCCTCGCAGATAGAGTCATTTCTGATCCCGATGCGAGTCTGATGCTTATTGAGTCGGTTGTGGTCGGTCAGTAGTCCAATATCTTTTCGTGTCCTTCCCAGGAGCCATTTGAGTCTGGCCGCGTCCGGTCCGTCGATGAATTTTTTGGACTGTCTGCATCCCCTTTCGTTTTCCCAGGAGTCTGCCAGTGCATCGTTGGCCTATTTAATGAGTCGACTTTGTATCTGCCTCATTGTTATACCTAAGAGTGGTTCCGGCCCCACGTATTGAACGCTGGCCCCGATCCGAGCGAGTTCATCCGTCTTTTCTTTGCCCGACACTCCCGTGTGTCCCGGTACCCACATCACTGTAACTCTCTTGTCTTCACTCAAGGCTTCCAGTGCTTCGACGCACTCTTCCACCAGAGTACTGGCAATTTTTGGCGCACTAAGTGCCTTTAGGGCCGCTTGGCTGTCGGAGCATATGTACACATGCTCCTCCAGACCATTGCGAACCTCTTACAGTGTTGCCGCCATTATATAAAATTGGTTAAATAAAAACCCTTGCTAATAAGCCAAATTTGTTAAAGATGCCCAGTAGATCCGGTTTTAATTTTTATCATCTTAAAATACTGATTTAAACAAATATTGCAGTGTCAATATATCGAAAAGGAGCTTTAGTAACGTAGTCATCTAAAAATTGCACTTTGAGATTTTGATGAATCTCCACGAATTTGATGGTTCCGAATCCAGATAAGTACGTTTCCAGCCGTCGCGCTGTCTGTCGGTCTTTTTTTTCTTTTTTTAGTAGCTTTATTTATCCAAAATACATTTTGTATTCAATGACAAAAGCCTTGCTTAGATTTATATTAAAATGTAAATGTTTAAGTATTAAAGCTAAAGTTAAAACTATATTATATTAAATTAACACACACTGTGTAAAAGCAGTAACACCTACAATATTAAAAAAGTCTCAATGAGTCACAATAAAACCATACAGAATAAAAACACTTTACAAGATTACAAAAATTTCACTCACTTATTACATAAGATAAAAAAAAAAGTCACAGTAAAACTCACAAATTAAATTACATAGAGTGGTTCCCAGACAAAATGCGAACATGCATTACTAACAGAGCTTGCAACTTGTGTCAGTTTGGCATAAAAAATATGTTTAATGTTATGTGACACATCTAACCCCCTTGTACGCAGTTTAGCTGCATTCCACTGCACATAAGCAAAAGAAAACAAACAAAAAATAAACAGTGAAAGTAAAATGTTTAAATTCTGTCATTAAAATATTCATCGATCGAATAGTATATTTTGTCCAAAAGGAACTTTTTTGTATGTTTTCTGAACTTTTTGTCAGATTCTAGTCTTCTGATAGAAACTGGCAATTTGTTGAAGATTTTTTTCCGCCCGTATATAATTGATATTTTAACAAGTTCGGATTTAGGTATAGAAAGTTTCATTAGACGTGGCTTTCTTGAACTGTAGTGCGAAACATCACTTACTTCGTGTTTGTATTTTTTTTAAATTATACATGCAGTCTCCAGTGTATAAATAGAACAAAGTGTCAAAATTTTATGTTCTTGAAAAAGAGGTCGACAAGAGTATCTTCTTTTAACATTATAAATATTGCGAAGTGCTCTTTTCTGAACTTTAAAAACTTTTTTGAAAAAATTTTGAGTGCACGAACCCCAAAAACATACACCATAGCGTAGATGTGATTCAATTAATGAAAAATAACAGTTCCTAGCAATGGAAACGCCCAAGTTGTCTGAAATAACAATGCAGAGCAACTGGATGACATTTTGCTACATAAACCTTCAATATTTTTTTTAAAATTTAAGGATTTATCTATAGTTACTCCCAAAAACTTACTCTCATCTGAATTTGACAGAAGTTGCTTCTCTAGAAAGACTTCATTTAGGCAGCCTTTAAAATGAAGTATTTTAGTTTTATTTACATTAAAACTAAGGCGATTAGCATCACACCATTCTTTTATTTTGTCCATATCCGCTTGCACCATTTCAACCATCCGCTCCACACTCGAATAACTCCAGACAATAGTGACATCATCGCAGAACACTACAAAGTGGCCTTGAATGTTAAGACGGAGGAGGTCTTCAATGTAAATTCGAAATAATAGAGGGCCATTTTTTGCAGCAGTATTTCATGATCTACACAGTCAAATGCTTTTGACAGATCACAGAAAACTGCTGCGGCCTTATCTCCAGAGGTTAGTTTAAAATAAAGGTGTTCCAAAAAACTGAAAATGGCATCACCTGCGCCCCTCCCGGTCCTAAAGCCAAACTGTTGTTCTGACACTAAATTTTCAGATTTTAAGTATAATTCCACCTGTACCTGTACCAGCTTTTCAATAATTTTGGACATAGTAGGCAAAAGAGAGATTGGGCGAAAGTTTGTAGGGTTGTCACTGTCACCACCCTTATTTATTTTAAACAATCTGGAAATAACCCAGTACAGAACGACTGTTCGTCGCTCACCTTGTAGCTACTGTAACTCAACAAAAAAAAACAAATTTTACATAACGATTACTTGTGAATCTCCACGAATTTGATAAGCACGTTTCCAGACGCCCTCTCGCTGTCTGTTGGTCTTTCTCGCAATTTGATTAAAATTGGTTCTGTAGTTTTTGAGATTTAATCGTTGGTTACAGACAGACGCCACAAAAAAATGTTTAGAATTGTACGAAACGCAAAGATAAACATTTTTTAAATAGGAACAACTTTTTTTTTCTTGTCTTTGGTACGACCACCATAGCTCACACAACACTATAGTCATAGTATATATGTGGGTACTAAAATATATATTTTTATTGAAAATCCTATATGTATATATTACCTACACTTACCTAAGTAATCATGATCAAAATATATCACTTCCTCAGCAATTTCCTCATCAAAGTTAACATAGTTTCCTACATTACATTCTTCGGATGGTATGTACATATACTTCTGCATATTTTGTATTGCAAATTTAACCCTAGCATCAATTCCTTTGGATTTTGAGGCATCAAGAGATATTTTTTTTCTTTCTTTTTTCAGCTTTATTGTTGAACTCTTTCATTAACTCATAGACTTCCTGACACAAGCAATTTTTTTCGGTCAGTTCAATCTCAATTCCTGATCTAAAAATAAAGAAACATTTTAAAATACGCTGCCAGTTGATGGCCACCTAAGCTCACACGATTCACCAAATCCCCTCTCCCCCTATTCCACTTCAACTGGCTGAAAAAGACTAAAATGCATTTTTTTTAAACTCAGACTCATTTACCTTTCATTTGATACCACACAAGCCATATTTTAACTAAAATTTATTTAAACCCCCTCAGTTGTACCCGCACTGGCTGAAAAAAAAAAAAATTGATAATAAAAGTCGATTGTCTTTTTATTAAAAAAAAAGAAGAGAAAAGCGGAACAACTGGCGCCTTCTTTTATTTACAACGTGGCTTAGGGTTGGTTCAGAGATTCCCTTCGGCATTATTACAGGGTAAAGGCTTCCTTGGTTAGTCATAAGCTGATACAATTAGGAGCAGTCATATCTACCTACATCAAAAACCAAAGACACTATAAATATGCTAACATATTATTTGGAAATTATTAATTAGTTTTGACATTTTCTTTTAAAACATTTAGGTACAATTACTATAAGTACTTAGACAGTTTTTTAGTTTTGTTACTTATATAAGCATTTCAACCTGGGTTATGGAACCAGCTTATTATAATGCAAAACTAGTGGATTGCCAAATAATATTTAACAACTAGCAGAAGACAAAATTAATTGGTCAAAGTGACTAGAGTTGATATTGAGTGATCCTTTCCTTGACATCAGGAGTTGCTTAAAGTTGCTTTTTTTAACTTTATGGTCTAGGTGACTTATTTTTTTCCACTTTTATTTTGGTAGAGTTTTCAGGGCATTGCACTTTTGCTCTGGAATTTTGGTACAGTTTTTAGAAGTGTACATAAACTTCTTGGGTTTTGTTTGCTAATGTGGACCTACTGGTACACGACGGACAGTTAAAACTGTACAGGGTGTCCTAAGAACGGGATTTTTTTTTTCAGGCTTTTGACACATAAATTTGACATCCCCCATTGGATTTTTTTTTTCTCCCTTGCTTAAAAGTGTAAAAATATACAGGGTGTCTCAAAAATTTGAAATATTAAATTGAGAACACTCCTTGTTACAAACAAAAGAAAAAACAACAGATTGTGACTTATTGTTTCTTTAATATACAGGGTGTCTCAAGATTTGAAATATTAAATTGAGGACACTCCTTGTAACAAACAAAAGAAAAAACAACAGATTGTGACTTATTGTTTCTTTAATATACAGGGTGTCTCAAGATTTGAAATATTAATTTGAGGACACTCCTTGTAACAAACAAAAGAAAAAACAACGGATTGTGACTTGTTGCTTCTTTAATATACAGGGTGTCTCAAAATTTGAAATATTTAATTGAGGACACTCCTTGTTGCACACAAAAGGAAAAACAACAGATTTTGACTTACTGTTATTTGATATACAGAGTGTCTCAAAGTTTGGGATATTAGGTTGAGGACTACTTATTTAAGAAAAAAAAAAGGAAAAAACACCGGATTGTGACTTATTTCTTATCAACATACAGAGTGTCTCAAAAGTCAAAATATTAATTTTGACACACTCTTAGTTAAAAACAAAAGAAAACATCAGACTTTTAGTTGTTTTATTTTTTTTGTTATCGTACAAGGTATCTAAAAAGTCAAAATATTAATTTTGTCACACTCTTACTTAAAGACAAAGAAAAAACAAGTACCATTTTTTGGGTTATTTCTTGATTAACATACAGGGTGTCTCCAGAGTAGAAATATTAATTTTGACACACTCTTAGTGAAAAACCAAAGAAAACAACAAACTTTCATTTGTTTTTACATTGTCATGCAGGGTGTCTCGAAAGTCAAAGTATTAATTTTGAGACTATTACTTTAAAAAAAAAAGTTCCAGATTTTGTTTTATTTCTGAATTGACATACAGGGTGTCTCAATAGTTAATGATATTAATTTGAGAATACTTGTATTTAAAAACGAAAGCACCGGATTTGGCCTGTAAATATTATTTTTGATGCAATTTTTTTTTCTAATTTTTAAAATATATTATATATATAAAAAAATATTAAAACTGATTTGGTTCCTACCCTTATAGTACTTTTGACTTACAAGCTGACCTAGACTTTGCTGCCCTTTTAAGTTTTTTTTACATTGTCACATACAGGGTGTTCATAAATTAAAATTTTATTTCTTAAGTACAGGTAACCATACCTGAAGTAATTTAAGTTATGCTTAAAATTGTTGTTGTTTTGGGATATTTTTGTGCAGTTTTTTTTGGAATCTGTGTTGTCGGTGCTAGGGTCTTCATAGCAGACAGAGCATTTGGTAAGTTTTGTGTTTACAGATAGCTGCACAGGATTAAAGGCAGTTACTGTTGGGATAGTTTTTTTTTACTGCTGAGGGATATCACTTGGGTAGCGAAGTTGTTTAACTCAGTGGGTACTTATATGCGTTATTAGGATTTAAGTAGGTTAGCGACCATATAAGTATAAATTTCAATAGTTTGTAAGTAGCTACACTACTAAGGGATATTACAAACAGATTGTTGGGTGATATCAATTAGTGGGCGATTTCATTGGTTGGTGGTATTTACAGAGTTAAAACCGAGAACCCTTGGTATCGTGAATTTTAGTGGTTTTGGGAGTGCATTTTTTTTTATTTTTTTTGTGGCTCTTCTGTCGGTAGTTCAGTTTTTTTTTGTGAACGAAGAGGTCGGGTTGCACTGCGTGCAATTTCTGTATTGTTCAATTTTGACAACGTAATGGAACCAAACCGTCTTATTAATGAAGAACTGACATACGAGCTACGGATTAGAGGGTTGTCTACGGCGGGAAGAGTAGAAGATAAAAGACCACGTTTAAGACGAGCACTTATTGCGGAAAGACGAGGTGAGGCACCTGCACCTACCGCCTTACTTGAGGAAGACTCAACAAGCGAACTTTGTATGTGCCGAGCAAAATTACATGGAATTAAAACTGACTTACAACATTTTAATTTCCAAAATCGTCGTAATGACTTTGACAAGATCTATTCACGTCTTTTACACACTAATGGTAGACTCTCTCGAATCCGATGCCGATCTGATCTGGATAAGCACTTGCAAGCAGAATTAAAAGCACTAGGAATTCAATTAATTGGTGAACTAAATCTGAAATTTGAAGGATTAGAATTTAATCAAGCTGAATTACATCAACCCAGCGAGCAACAAAATCTAGAACAACCTATGGATGCGTTGGTTGTATTGTCAGAATCAGAACAAAACACAAATCAAAATGAAAATATTCTTCAACCTCGATTAATCACACATATGATTTATTGGATGTTAGTTCTGGAGGAATTGAATTGCCGCTTTCTCGAAGAGAAATTACTCTGGAGGACAATGTTTTAGATGTTGAGTACGAACCTGTACCTCAGCACAACTCTGCTTCGCATGGTGTTTCTAGTACACAGTCGAGTAATAGTTTAGTTACGCAAGATTCGTCTACTGGTGGACAACATAATAGTCGCATTAATGTTCATTCAGTTCATATTATTCCACCTCCAGCACAATATGGTGAAGATGGTGTAATACCAACCATTAACAGTGTTTCTCCTTCTTTAAATAATTCGGAAAGAACTTCTGAAGAACACGCTGATTTGAGTAGTAGACGTCAACGGGTAGATTCTGAGGGTCAAGATTATCATCAGGAAAATGACAATCCACATATGGGTGAACAACCAGTTACTCACAGTTCCCAGATACGTAATAGTGGAGAAATAACCACTCAAGCATATCAACAACTAGAGGAAGCAGTCGCTAACCTAAGGATTAGCCAAGAAAGGTTTAACCAGTTTCTAGTTGATGGTAAATGTCAACCTCGAGAGAATTCTCCAAGAGAACGAACGGTTAATTCCACTGATGGTATACCACCTTCTAACACTATGAGGTCAACTGTGTATCAACCAGATTCCCTTAATCAAGGATATCTGCCTGCTGTTAGTCAAGGTCAAGCTTCTAGGAGAGGAAGTCGAGTGCATTTTTCGGATGATGGTCCAACTGGATTCGCTGATCTTGACTCAACTAGAACCCCGAGGAACCAATCCCATCCTATAGCTGGTTTTGATGATCACGCAGGTAGTCTTCATCACTCGTCAATTCGAAATGGTTATCCACCTACTTCTTTTAACTCTGCAGTGAATGATGTACCAGTGTCGGTTTGGACTCCTCAAATGACACAAACTGTTTCGGTTCCGTCCGTAAGTACAGCAACTTTGCAAGGAATTCCACCGATAGACTTTTCTGGTTTCCAGACAACACAGCCATCATTAAATTCAAATTTTCTTCCTCAAGGTTTTCCTGGGTTTCAGACCACACAACCACTGTTGAATTCAACCTCTTTTCCTCAAGGCTTTTCTGGTTTCCAGACAACACAGCCATCATTGAATTCAAATTCTCTCCCTCAAGGGAATGGTGTTCCGAACTATATTCCAGTACCTTATGTTATTCCTCAAAATAACCAAAGTTGTTGTACTCGTGGCGTCGATGTGAGTAGATGGAACATTAAGTATAGTGGTGAGGGTAGTGTGGAGGACTTTTTGGAGAGAGTCGAAGAATTACGCGTTGCTCGTGGTGCTACGAAAAATCAGTTGTTCTGCGCCATTCCGGATCTTGTTACGAAAGACGCTTTGCGATTTTTCAGAACTCGTAAGTTTGCAGATTGGGATGATTTTAGTAACCAACTTCGATTGGTATATCATAAGTCAGATGATGATCGTTGGGAGGAGATTAGACGTAGGACTCAAGGTTCTGAGGAAAGGGTATTAAGTTTTGTTCTTGCTATTGAAAGCATGTTTAGAAAATTGTCCACTATGCCTTCTGAAGAAACAAGGCTTCCAATTATTCGTCGAAATCTTCTTCCGTACATTCAATCCCATCTTGCAACTCATCAGTTAACTAACGTGGAACAATTGCTTACGTTGAGTAGACAGGTTGAGGACACAGAGTTGAGGCTACAGCGCTTTGCTCCTCCTCCTACTAACTATAAACATCTAGTTGATCCAGAGCTGGCATATCATAGACCAAATAGAGGTAATTCTGCGGCTATTCAGGAATCAAACGGTTCAGTTACATCTTCTAACAATGCAGTTGCTGCTGTACAAGTTAACTCTTCTAACCCCAGTCAAGCTATTTGTTGGAATTGTCGGGAGATTGGTCATAAATTCCGTCAGTGTTCAAAACCTCGACGACGTTTCTGTTTTAGATGTGGTAAAGAAAATATCATCTCTTCGGCATGTTGTTCAAAAAACGTGAGCTCGGAGGGGAGATAGGCCAGTCTACCCTTCCATCCCACTCAACGGCCACTATTAATCCAGCTCAGCATGCTGTGTTGGACTTCATATTGGCTCATGCAAAAGGTGACGAGCGACCATATTTGGATGTTCAGATTTTTGGTAAAAGTATTTTAGGTCTGTTGGACAGTGGTTCCTCCAGAACAATTTTAGGTTCTTCCGGTTGGAAATTGTTAAAAGAAGTCTGTTGTCTAAATACGTCTGTTCGTACCGATTGTATTGTTGCTAATGGAGAAACTTGCAAATGTTTGGGGTCTATTGTGTTACCTCTTACGGTCCAAGAAAAAGTAGTTGTTTTAGAGGCCTTGGTTATACCAAGTATTCCTCATGCTTTAATTTTAGGTGTTGATTTTTGGACTCGGATGGGAATCATTCCAGATCTTCGGGCAAACGAGTGGTCTTTTCGTTCTGTAGGTACAAATAACGTCGAAATTGCTGCTATTGAGTCTAAAGACATGCTGAGTAAGGACCAACAATCACAGTTGGACACACTTTTGGATAATTGTTTTTCGAAGATAGGACCTGGAATTGGATGTACCAATATGGTCGAATTAGTTATCAAAACCGAATCTGCTCCTGTAAAACAGCGTTATTACCCGTTGTCACCGGCACTTCAAAAACAAGTAAATCTTGAGCTAGATGAGATGATTGAAAACGATATAGTCGAACCATCTGACTCCCCATGGTCATCACCTATAGTCATGGTAAAGAAGAAGTCGGGGCAATGGAGATTCTGTGTAGATTATAGATCGTTGAACAAAATAACTACGTCTGATGCATACCCAATTCCATACGTTGGTTCCACTCTGGATAAACTTAGAAACGCAAGATTTATAAGTACGTTAGACATTAAGTCCGCCTATTGGCAAATTCCGGTCGCTGAGGAATCACGACCATTGACAGCATTTACAGTTCCAAGGAGAGGTTTGTTTCAATTTAAGCGTATGCCTTTTGGCCTCAAAAATGCCCCGGCGGTATGGCAACGATTTATTGACAGAGTCATTGGGTTAGATCTAGAACCTTACGTTTTCCAATATTTAGATGACGTCATAATTATAAGCCCTGATTTTACAAAACATTTGGAGGTTTTGCAAGAGGGTTTAGAGAGAATAACGAAGGCTGGTCTTACCTTAAATCGGGACAAATGTATTTTCTGTAAATCGGAACTTAAATACTTAGGTTATATTGTCAACTCGTCAGGTCTTCTAGTTGATCCAGAGAAGGTAGAGGCTATTTTAAAGATTCCAACACCAAAAACAGTTTCTGAAGTTCGAAGGTTGGTCGGTATGGCTAGTTGGTACAGACGTTTTCTCCCAGATTTTTCATCCATTGTCGCTCCCCTTACAGCTTTAACCCGGAAGAACGCCAAGTTCATTTGGAATGATAGTTGCGAAAACGCTTTCCAGTCTGTGAAAGAGCAGTTGGTGAAAGCTCCTGTACTTTCCTGTCCAGACTTCGAATCTCCGTTCGTTGTGCAGTGTGATGCTTCAGATTTTGGTCTAGGTGTCGTGTTGACGCAAATTCAAGATGGTGAGGAAAAGGTCATTTCATACTTGAGTAGATCACTGAACAAAAACGAGAGGCGTTATTCTGTGACAGAGAAGGAGACTTTGGCAGTTTTATTTGGTATAGAAAAACTCCGTCCATACCTCGAAGGTACCAAATTTACCGTTGTAACAGACCACTATAGCTTAAAATGGCTGAACAGTATTAAAGACCCGGTTGGTAGGATTGCTCGTTGGGCAGTGCGCCTCCAACAATATGACTTTGACATCGTACATCGAAAGGGTAAGGATCACGTTGTTCCTGACGCCTTGTCTCGTTCTGTTCCAGTTGTTGATGTTGTGGATGTCTCTGTTACACATGGTACTGATTCATCTCAGGATAATGATCATTACGACCAAGATCGTTGGTATGTTTCTATGCGTAAAAGAGTTCAAGAAAACCCATCTAAATTTCCATCTTGGCGAATCGAGAATGACAGGTTATACAAAAGGTGTAAACATCCATTTCAGGAGTTACTAGAACCTGAAAATGTCTGGCTTAAAGTTCTGCCCAAGGCTAAAAGAGTTGAAACTATCCGTCAAAATCATGATCCACCTACTTGCGGACATCAAGGTATCTTTAAAACAACAGCTCGCGTAGCTCAGCATTACTATTGGCCAAACATGAAGTGTAATGTTGCTAGGTACATTTCTAAATGTAGAACCTGTCTCATGGTGAAACCTGACAATAAAGTTCCAGCTGGACATATGCTTAGCATGATTCCTGTTGCCACAAGACCATGGGAGATAATAAGTTGTGATTTAGTCGGTCCATTGCCAAGGTCTTCCAATGGTTATACTTTCATCCTTTCGGTTGTCGATCTTTTCAGTAAATTCGTTTTGTTCTTTCCTCTTAGGAACGCTACCACTCGAAGTATTCTTAAGTGGCTTGAAGACCACGTAATTCTCGTTTATGGCGCACCTGATATAATTATTGCCGATAATGGACAATTTAAGAGTAAAGAATTTCAAACCCTTATAAATCAGTATAAAATTAAACACCGGTACACGGCTTATTATCATCCTCAATCGAATCCAGTTGAAAGAACTCATCGTGGGTTAAAAACAATGTTAACTAGTTATATTTCAGAATTGCATACCAAGTGGGATTTATTCCTTGGTAAAATTTCATACGCTGCTAGATCGGCCAGTCATGAAGCGCATGGTTACACGCCGAATTTCGTAATGTTTGGTAGAGAAGTGCCTATATTTGGGAAAGCTCCTGATTTAAATCTTGTTAAAGATGACAGGGCACCATTTAGTCCTATGGCGAAAAGTGAACTTGTGAAGAGAATCTTTTTAGACGTCCGTGTTCGGTTGGCTAAGGCATATGAGAAGTCTAAAGTTCCATATAATCTCCGTAGACGTCCAGATAAATGTATGGTGGGACAAAAAGTTTGGAGGAAGAATTATGCTATCTCAGATGCGGCTAAGAAGTTTACAGCCAAATTTGCTCCAAAGTATATTGTTCCTTTTACTGTTTCGAAGATTGTATCTCCATGGACATATGAATTAGTTAACAGCACAGGTCGTAGTGTTGGTATTTGGAACGCTAAAGACATCAAGGTTGATCCTCCTGATAAAGACTAAACAGTCGTTGATCGGTTCTTTTCATGATGACATTACTTTTCTCATTGGGATTTTTGTTTTCTCCTTGATGGTAGATATCTAGTTACAGGTTTCTTCGAAACTTTTCTTCTGGGTGGGGTGGTGTTGTTACGGTTTTTTTTTCTGAAAACCTTCACAATTTTAAAAATAGTAGAAAATACCCTCATTAATCTTACTAACCTCAATTTATGCCTATTCTAAGTAGCCACTGTCAATAACTTGGCGCAAAATAGGTCAATTCTTCTATAAATCAGACTTTAAAGGTCGGTTCTCCAACCTTAATAACGGCACTGTGACTCATAGTTCTTTCAGAAAAAAAGAGGCTCGCTTAACTGTGACCACTCAGAAATATGTAATATCTGTTTTAATAAGTATTTTAAGAACAAATTCATTTAAATAAACCAATAAAATATAAATAATCAGTGAGGTTAGAACCCCAATAATTGGCACAGCTGATTAATTGGTATGCGAAACGAATAACACGGAATATAGGACCTGTTGTCATGGTTTGCTGAATTACACCGGTCCGAGTACAGTCGGCCAGATTGAGAAGTTTGGGATTACTTAATCCTGGTTTACCCATATTTATCGTAATATTTGTGTTCTGTTGCAATGATGGTTACGTTCGTATTGTGGGGATTTAAGGTATTGAATAAAGTTGTGGGTAAGGTTTACTTTCTGATAGTTGTTTACAATTGGCGAATGCATCGAAAACTATAAAATATATAAAATAAATACATAACAAAATTAAATATCATCCTTTCTATTATTAATTATGTATAAATATCTCCAAAACTAGATAGCATTTCTAATCAGTAAACAATCGTATTCCAACCACGGTGTGTGGTCTTGGTTTACACCCTCTAGTGAATCCTGACCTATCATACTCCTGAATTTACTGACCTACTTTAAATTTTTCGTTAATGTTCGAGGTGGGCTGCTGACCTAATTTTGGCATAATTCTGACATTTGGGTTGTCACTTTCCGATTCCTTTTTTTTTTTTGGCATGGTCCTTTAAGGAATGCCGAGTTAAATTTTTCTTGTCGCTTCTGCGGATCCTTAAACATCCACAAATTTTGCACTCTTTTATGGCTGAGGCCTAGCGGAATAAGTTTCGAGCAAACTTTCCGGATTTGATGTGCAAGAATTTTTGGTATGGATGTGTTTTGTGACCTCGGCATTTTCGCCATCCATCAGGTAAGCCTCTTTACATTCCCATATTATTGAGCTACTTGATTTTGATCTTCATATTTCTATATGTCGCGCAAGGGCCTACGGTTATGTCGATTATAAACTGACCATTAGGAACTTGGGTGTCATATATTGACCTGAGTCATTAAATTTTTATTAAATGGGCTTTTCTGTGTCTTCCTAGGACCTGACAACGTCGAATCCTTGAAATAAATGCTCAAGACACTGTAGGCCGCCCACCATCTTAAGGTGAGTTTATAGTTTGAAGAACTTAACATTCTAATATATATGGAGTCATATCTGTCTTCTCTGTGGGCTTTTGTCTAAGTCATACTTTTTATTACAGGCCTTTTTTTCTCCCTAGTCCTACTTGTTTACTTCACTCATTGGTGACCACCACCACTAGGACATGATTTGGTAGATTTTTTTAATCATGCAAGGATAACACCTCGACAAGTCAAAACCCCAGTCTCCTAGACTCATCACAGACTCCTAGACTCTTTACAGCCTCCTAGACTCTCCAAAGCCCAATTAAAAGGACACGTAAGATGTATCATTTGTATTTATAAAGGACTGCACTTTAAAAAGAAATGGTGACTGATTCAAAATTAACAAAAATAAATATTCCAAATTACTCTTAATGACATAATTTAACAAAACATAAATTCTACTTTAAAACTGTAAACCAGGTATACGTATACAAGGGTAAATTATGTAAATTGCTGCAACAAATGTGATATTTTTGACTGAAACTTTTAAATAAGGAATGATACTTATTTTTTTTGACACTGCTTTTTAAATGAAATAAATTGAAATGGGTTATAGAGCACTTGTTTTAATGTCGAAGGATTGATCTAACTCACCCCTGACTTACCCCTAAAACCCTGAGATAAAGATATTGTATTTTGTATTTTTTTTGAGTAAAATTCAATCAGGAACGACTAATTAAAGCTGAAACTAACCTTAAAAAAAAAAAACTACTGAACCATGTGTCGATTGTTCTTTATTTTAAAGAAAAGCGGAACAACTGGCGCCCAACGTGGCATTTTAAGCTATAGTGGTCTGTTACAACGGTAAATTTGGTACCTTCGAGGTATGGACGGAGTTTTTCTATACCAAATAAAACTGCCAAAGTCTCCTTCTCTGTCACAGAATAACGCCTCTCGTTTTTGTTCAGTGATCTACTCAGGTATGAAATGACCTTTTCCTCACCATCTTGAATTTGCGTCAACACGACACCTAGACCAAAATCTGAAGCATCACACTGCACAACGAACGGAGATTCGAAGTCTGGACAGGAAAGTACAGGAGCTTTCACCAACTGCTCTTTCACAGACTGGAAAGCGTTTTCGCAACTATCATTCCAAATGAACTTGGCGTTCTTCCGGGTTAAAGCTGTAAGGGGAGCGACAATGGATGAAAAATCTGGGAGAAAACGTCTGTACCAACTAGCCATACCGACCAACCTTCGAACTTCAGAAACTGTTTTTGGTGTTGGAATCTTTAAAATAGCCTCTACCTTCTCTGGATCAACTAGAAGACCTGACGAGTTGACAATATAACCTAAGTATTTAAGTTCCGATTTACAGAAAATACATTTGTCCCGATTTAAGGTAAGACCAGCCTTCGTTATTCTCTCTAAAACCTCTTGCAAAACCTCCAAATGTTTTGTAAAATCAGGGCTTATAATTATGACGTCATCTAAATATTGGAAAACGTAAGGTTCTAGATCTAACCCAATGTCAATAAATCGTTGCCATACCGCCGGGGCATTTTTGAGGCCAAAAGGCATACGCTTAAATTGAAACAAACCTCTCCTTGGAACTGTAAATGCTGTCAATGGTCGTGATTCCTCAGCGACCGGAATTTGCCAATAGGCGGACTTAATGTCTAACGTACTTATAAATCTTGCGTTTCTAAGTTTATCCAGAGTGGAACCAACGTATGGAATTGGGTATGCATCAGACGTAGTTATTTTGTTCAACGATCTATAATCTACACAGAATCTCCATTGCCCCGACTTCTTCTTTACCATGACTATAGGTGATGACCATGGGGAGTCAGATGGTTCGACTATATCGTTTTCAATCATCTCATCTAGCTCAAGATTTACTTGTTTTTGAAGTGCCGGTGACAACGGGTAATAACGCTGTTTTACAGGAGCAGATTCGGTTTTGATAACTAATTCGACCATATTGGTACATCCAATTCCAGGTCCTATCTTCGAAAAACAATTATCCAAAAGTGTGTCCAACTGTGATTGTTGGTCCTTACTCAGCATGTCTTTAGACTCAATAGCAGCAATTTCGACGTTATTTGTACCTACAGAACGAAAAGACCACTCGTTTGCCCGAAGATCTGGAATGATTCCCATCCGAGTCCAAAAATCAACACCTAAAATTAAAGCATGAGGAATACTTGGTATAACCAAGACCTCTAAAACAACTACTTTTTCTTGGACCGTAAGAGGTAACACAATAGACCCCAAACATTTGCAAGTTTCTCCATTAGCAACAATACAATCGGTACGAACAGAGGTATTTAGACAACAGACTTCTTTTAACAATTTCCAACCGGAAGAACCTAAAATTGTTCTGGAGGATCCACTGTCCAACAGACCTAAAATACTTCTACCAAAAATCTGAACATCCAAATATGGTCGCTCGTCACCTTTTGCATGAGCCAATATGAAGTCCAACACAGCATGCTGAGCTGGATTAATAGTGGCCGTTGAGTGGGATGGAAGGGTAGACTGGCCTATCTCCCCTCCGAGCTCACGTTTTTTGAACAACATGCCGAAGAGATGATATTTTCTTTACCACATCTAAAACAGAAACGTCGTCGAGGTTTTGAACACTGACGGAATTTATGACCAATCTCCCGACAATTCCAACAAATAGCTTGACTGGGGTTAGAAGAGTTAACTTGTACAGCAGCAACTGCATTGTTAGAAGATGTAACTGAACCGTTTGATTCCTGAATAGCCGCAGAATTACCTCTATTTGGTCTATGATATGCCAGCTCTGGATCAACTAGATGTTTATAGTTAGTAGGAGGAGGAGCAAAGCGCTGTAGCCTCAACTCTGTGTCCTCAACCTGTCTACTCAACGTAAGCAATTGTTCCACGTTAGTTAACTGATGAGTTGCAAGATGGGATTGAATGTACGGAAGAAGATTTCGACGAATAATTGGAAGCCTTGTTTCCTCAGAAGGCATAGTGGACAATTTTCTAAACATGCTTTCAATAGCAAGAACAAAACTTAATACCCTTTCCTCAGAACCTTGAGTCCTACGTCTAATCTCCTCCCAACGATCATCATCTGACTTATGATATACCAATCGAAGTTGGTTACTAAAATCATCCCAATCTGCAAACTTACGAGTTCTGAAAAATCGCAAAGCGTCTTTCGTAACAAGATCCGGAATGGCGCAGAACAACTGATTTTTCGTAGCACCACGAGCAACGCGTAATTCTTCGACTCTCTCCAAAAAGTCCTCCACACTACCCTCACCACTATACTTAATGTTCCATCTACTCACATCGACGCCACGAGTACAACAACTTTGGTTATTTTGAGGAATAACATAAGGTACTGGAATATAGTTCGGAACACCATTCCCTTGAGGGAGAGAATTTGAATTCAATGATGGCTGTGTTGTCTGGAAACCAGAAAAGCCTTGAGGAAAAGAGGTTGAATTCAACAGTGGTTGTGTGGTCTGAAACCCAGGAAAACCTTGAGGAAGAAAATTTGAATTTAATGATGGCTGTGTTGTCTGGAAACCAGAAAAGTCTATCGGTGGAATTCCTTGCAAAGTTGCTGTACTTACGGACGGAACCGAAACAGTTTGTGTCATTTGAGGAGTCCAAACCGACACTGGTACATCATTCACTGCAGAGTTAAAAGAAGTAGGTGGATAACCATTTCGAATTGACGAGTGATGAAGACTACCTGCGTGATCATCAAAACCAGCTATAGGATGGGATTGGTTCCTCGGGGTTCTAGTTGAGTCAAGATCAGCGAATCCAGTTGGACCATCATCCGAAAAATGCACTCGACTTCCTCTCCTAGAAGCTTGACCTTGACTAACAGCAGGCAGATATCCTTGATTAAGGGAATCTGGTTGATACACAGTTGACCTCATAGTGTTAGAAGGTGGTATACCATCAGTGGAATTAACCGTTCGTTCTCTTGGAGAATTCTCTCGAGGTTGACATTTACCATCAACTAGAAACTGGTTAAACCTTTCTTGGCTAATCCTTAGGTTAGCGACTGCTTCCTCTAGTTGTTGATATGCTTGAGTGGTTATTTCTCCACTATTACGTATCTGGGAACTGTGAGTAACTGGTTGTTCACCCATATGTGGATTGTCATTTTCCTGATGATAATCTTGACCCTCAGAATCTACCCGTTGACGTCTACTACTCAAATCAGCGTGTTCTTCATAAGTTCTTTCCGAATTATTTAAAGAAGGAGAAACACTGTTAATGGTTGGTATTACACCATCTTCACCATATTGTGCTGGAGGTGGAATAATATGAACTGAATGAACATTAATGCGACTATTATGTTGTCCACCAGTAGACGAATCTTGCGTAACTAAACTATTACTCGACTGTGTACTAGAAACACCATGCGAAGCAGAGTTGTGCTGAGGTACAGGTTCGTACTCAACATCTAAAACATTGTCCTCCAGAGTAATTTCTCTTCGAGAAAGCGGCAATTCAATTCCTCCAGAACTAACATCCAATAAATCATATGAAACACCTGACCCATGTGGTGGTGGTGTGATTAATCGAGGTTGAAGAATATTTTCATTTTGATTTGTGTTTTGTTCTGATTCTGACAATACAACCAACGCATCCATAGGTTGTTCTAGATTTTGTTGCTCGCTGGGTTGATGTAATTCAGCTTGATTAAATTCTAATCCTTCAAATTTCAGATTTAGTTCACTTAATTGAATTCTAGTGCTTTTAATTCTGCTTGCAAGTGCTTATCCAGATCAGATCGGCATCGGATTCGAGAGAGTCTACCATTAGTGTGTAAAAGACGTGAATAGATCTTGTCAAAGTCATTACGACGATTTTGGAAATTAAAATGTTGTAAGTCAGTTTTAATTCCATGTAATTTTGCTCGGCACATACAAAGTTCGCTTGTTGAGTCTTCCTCAAGTAAGGCGGTAGGTGCAGGTGCCTCACCTCGTCTTTCCGAAATAAGTGCTCGTCTTAAACGTGGTCTTATTTCGGAAAGACGTTGGGCGCCAGTTGTTCCGCTTTTCTTTAAATAAAGAGGCAATCGACACATCGGTTCAGTAGTTCTTTCTTTTAAGGTTAGTTTCAGCTTTAATTAGTCGTTCCTGATTGAATTTTACTCAAAAAGAAATACAAAATATAATATCTTTATCTCAGGGTTTTAGGGGTAAGTCAGGGGTGAGTCAGATCAATCCTTCGACATTAAAACAAGCGCTCTATAAACCATTTCAATTTATTTCATTTAAAAAGCAGTGTCAAAAAAAAATAAGTATCATTCCTTATTTAAAAGTTTCAGTCAAAAATATCACATTTGTTGCAGCAATTTACATAATTTACCCTTGTATACGTATACCTGGTTTACAGTTTTAAAGTAGAATTTATGTTTTGTTAAATTATGTCATTAAGAGTAATTTGGAATATTTATTTTTGTTAATTTTGAATCAGTCACCATTTCTTTTTAAAGTGCAGTCCTTTATAAATACAAATGATACATCTTACGTGTCCTTTTAATTGGGCTTTGGAGAGTCTAGGAGGCTGTAAAGAGTCTAGGAGTCTGTGATGAGTCTAGGAGACTGGGGTTTTGACTTGTCGAGGTGTTATCCTTGCATGATTAAAAAAATCTATCAAATCATGTCCTAGTGGTGGTGGTCACCAATGAGTGAAGTAAACAAGTAGGACTAGGGAGAAAAAAAGGCCTGTAATAAAAAGTATGACTTAGACAAAAGCCCACAGAGAAGACAGATATGACTCCATATATATTAGAATGTTAAGTTCTTCAAACTATAAACTCACCTTAAGATGGTGGGCGGCCTACAGTGTCTTGAGCATTTATTTCAAGGATTCGACGTTGTCAGGTCCTAGGAAGACACAGAAAAGCCCATTTAATAAAAATTTAATGACTCAGGTCAATATATGACACCCAAGTTCCTAATGGTCAGTTTATAATCGACATAACCGTAGGCCCTTGCGCGACATATAGAAATATGAAGATCAAAATCAAGTAGCTCAATAATATGGGAATGTAAAGAGGCTTACCTGATGGATGGCGAAAATGCCGAGGTCACAAAACACATCCATACCAAAAATTCGTGCACATCAAATCCGGAAAGTTTGCTCGAAACTTATTCCGCTAGGCCTCAGCCATAAAAGAGTGCAAAATTTGTGGATGTTTAAGGATCCGCAGAAGCGACAAGAAAAATTTAACTCGGCATTCCTTAAAGGACCATGCCAAAAAGAAGGAATCGGAAAGTGACAACCCAAATGTCAGAATTATGCCAAAATTAGGTCAGCAGACCACCTCGAACATTAACGAAAAATTTAAAGTAGGTCAGTAAATTCAGGAGTATGATAGGTCAGGATTCACTAGAGGGTGTAAACCAAGACCACACACCGTGGTTGGGATACGATTGTTTACTGATTAGAAATGCTATCTAGTTTTGGAGATATTTATACATAATTAATAATAGAAAGGATGATATTTAATTTTGTTATGTATTTATTTTATATATTTTATAGTTTTCGATGCATTCGCCAATTGTAAACAACTATCAGAAAGTAAACCTTACCCACAACTTTATTCAATACCTTAAATCCCCACAATACGAACGTAACCATCATTGCAACAGAACACAAATATTACGATAAACATGGGTAAACCAGGATTAAGTAATCCCAAACTTCTCAATCTGGCCGACTGTACTCGGACCGGTGTAATTCAGCAAACCGTGACAACAGGTCCTATATTCCGTGTTATTCGTTTCGCATACCAATTAATCAGCTGTGCCAATTATTGGGGTTCTAACCTCACTGATTATTTATATTTTATTGGTTTATTTAAATGAATTTGTTCTTAAAATACTTATTAAAACAGATATTACATATTTCTGAGTGGTCACAGTTACGCGAGCCTCTTTTTTTCTGAAAGAACTATGAGTCACAGTGCCGTTATTAAGGTTGGAGAACCGGCATTTAAAGTCTGATTTATAGAAGAATTGACCTATTTTGCGCCAAGTTATTGACAGTGGCTAATTAGAATAGGCATAAATTGAGGTTAGTAAGATTAATGAGGGTATTTTCTACTATTTTTAAAATTGTGAAGGTTTTCAGAAAAAAAACCGTAACAACACCACCCCACCCAGAAGAAAAGTTTCGAAGAAACCTGTAAATAGATATCTACCATCAAGGAGAAAACAAAAATCCCAATGAGAAAAGTAATGTCATCATGAAAAGAACCGATCAACGACTGTTTAGTCTTTATCAGGAGGATCAACCTTGATGTCTTTAGCGTTCCAAATACCAACACTACGACCTGTGCTGTTAACTAATTCATATGTCCATGGAGATACAATCTTCGAAACAGTAAAAGGACCAATATACTTTGGAGCAAATTTGGCTGTAAACTTCTTAGCCGCATCTGAGATAGCATAATTCTTCCTCCAAACTTTTTGTCCCACCATACATTTATCTGGACGTCTACGGAGATTATATGGAACTTTAGACTTCTCATATGCCTTAGCCAACCGAACACGGACGTCTAAAAAGATTCTCTTCACAAGTTCACTTTTCGCCATAGGACTAAATGGTGCCCTGTCATCTTTAACAAGATTTAAATCAGGAGCTTTCCCAAATATAGGCACTTCTCTACCAAACATTACGAAATTCGGCGTGTAACCATGCGCTTCATGACTGGCCGATCTAGCAGCGTATGAAATTTTACCAAGGAATAAATCCCACTTGGTATGCAATTCTGAAATATAACTAGTTAACATTGTTTTTAACCCACGATGAGTTCTTTCAACTGGATTCGATTGAGGATGATAATAAGCCGTGTACCGGTGTTTAATTTTATACTGATTTATAAGGGTTTGAAATTCTTTACTCTTAAATTGTCCATTATCGGCAATAATTATATCAGGTGCGCCATAAACGAGAATTACGTGGTCTTCAAGCCACTTAAGAATACTTCGAGTGGTAGCGTTCCTAAGAGGAAAGAACAAAACGAATTTACTGAAAAGATCGACAACCGAGAGGATGAAAGTATAACCATTGGAAGACCTTGGCAATGGACCGACTAAATCACAACTTATTATCTCCCATGGTCTTGTGGCAACAGGAATCATGCTAAGCATATGTCCAGCTGGAACTTTATTGTCAGGTTTCACCATGAGACAGGTTCTACATTTAGAAATGTACCTAGCAACATCACACTTCATGTTTGGCCAATAGTAATGCTGAGCTACGCGAGCTGTTGTTTTAAAGATACCTTGATGTCCGCAAGTAGGTGGATCATGATTTTGACGGATAGTTTCAACTCTTTTAGCCTTGGGCAGAACTTTAAGCCAGACATTTTCAGGTTCTAGTAACTCCTGAAATGGATGTTTACACCTTTTGTATAACCTGTCATTCTCGATTCGCCAAGATGGAAATTTAGATGGGTTTTTTTGAACTCTTTTACGCATAGAAACATACCAACGATCTTGGTCGTAATGATCATTATCCTGAGATGAATCAGTACCATGTGTAACAGAGACATCCACAACATCAACAACTGGAACAGAACGAGACAAGGCGTCAGGAACAACGTGATCCTTACCCTTTCGATGTACGATGTCAAAGTCATATTGTTGGAGGCGCACTGCCCAACGAGCAATCCTACCAACCGGGTCTTTAATACTGTTCAGCCATTTTAAGCTATAGTGGTCTGTTACAACGGTAAATTTGGTACCTTCGAGGTATGGACGGAGTTTTTCTATACCAAATAAAACTGCCAAAGTCTCCTTCTCTGTCACAGAATAACGCCTCTCGTTTTTGTTCAGTGATCTACTCAAGTATGAAATGACCTTTTCCTCACCATCTTGAATTTGCGTCAACACGACACCTAGACCAAAATCTGAAGCATCACACTGCACAACGAACGGAGATTCGAAGTCTGGACAGGAAAGTACAGGAGCTTTCACCAACTGCTCTTTCACAGACTGGAAAGCGTTTTCGCAACTATCATTCCAAATGAACTTGGCGTTCTTCCGGGTTAAAGCTGTAAGGGGAGCGACAATGGATGAAAAATCTGGGAGAAAACGTCTGTACCAACTAGCCATACCGACCAACCTTCGAACTTCAGAAACTGTTTTTGGTGTTGGAATCTTTAAAATAGCCTCTACCTTCTCTGGATCAACTAGAAGACCTGACGAGTTGACAATATAACCTAAGTATTTAAGTTCCGATTTACAGAAAATACATTTGTCCCGATTTAAGGTAAGACCAGCCTTCGTTATTCTCTCTAAAACCTATTGCAAAACCTCCAAATGTTTTGTAAAATCAGGGCTTATAATTATGACGTCATCTAAATATTGGAAAACGTAAGGTTCTAGATCTAACCCAATGACTCTGTCAATAAATCGTTGCCATACCGCCGGGGCATTTTTGAGGCCAAAAGGCATACGCTTAAATTGAAACAAACCTCTCCTTGGAACTGTAAATGCTGTCAATGGTCGTGATTCCTCAGCGACCGGAATTTGCCAATAGGCGGACTTAATGTCTAACGTACTTATAAATCTTGCGTTTCTAAGTTTATCCAGAGTGGAACCAACGTATGGAATTGGGTATGCATCAGACGTAGTTATTTTGTTCAACGATCTATAATCTACACAGAATCTCCATTGCCCCGACTTCTTCTTTACCATGACTATAGGTGATGACCATGGGGAGTCAGATGGTTCGACTATATCGTTTTCAATCATCTCATCTAGCTCAAGATTTACTTGTTTTTGAAGTGCCGGTGACAACGGGTAATAACGCTGTTTTACAGGAGCAGATTCGGTTTTGATAACTAATTCGACCATATTGGTACATCCAATTCCAGGTCCTATCTTCGAAAAACAATTATCCAAAAGTGTGTCCAACTGTGATTGTTGGTCCTTACTCAGCATGTCTTTAGACTCAATAGCAGCAATTTCGACGTTATTTGTACCTACAGAACGAAAAGACCACTCGTTTGCCCGAAGATCTGGAATGATTCCCATCCGAGTCCAAAAATCAACACCTAAAATTAAAGCATGAGGAATACTTGGTATAACCAAGACCTCTAAAACAACTACTTTTTCTTGGACCGTAAGAGGTAACACAATAGACCCCAAACATTTGCAAGTTTCTCCATTAGCAACAATACAATCGGTACGAACAGACGTATTTAGACAACAGACTTCTTTTAACAATTTCCAACCGGAAGAACCTAAAATTGTTCTGGAGGAACCACTGTCCAACAGACCTAAAATACTTCTACCAAAAATCTGAACATCCAAATATGGTCGCTCGTCACCTTTTGCATGAGCCAATATGAAGTCCAACACAGCATGCTGAGCTGGATTAATAGTGGCCGTTGAGTGGGATGGAAGGGTAGACTGGCCTCTCCCCTCCGAGCTCACGTTTTTTGAACAACATGCCGAAGAGATGATATTTTCTTTACCACATCTAAAACAGAAACGTCGTCGAGGTTTTGAACACTGACGGAATTTATGACCAATCTCCCGACAATTCCAACAAATAGCTTGACTGGGGTTAGAAGAGTTAACTTGTACAGCAGCAACTGCATTGTTAGAAGATGTAACTGAACCGTTTGATTCCTGAATAGCCGCAGAATTACCTCTATTTGGTCTATGATATGCCAGCTCTGGATCAACTAGATGTTTATAGTTAGTAGGAGGAGGAGCAAAGCGCTGTAGCCTCAACTCTGTGTCCTCAACCTGTCTACTCAACGTAAGCAATTGTTCCACGTTAGTTAACTGATGAGTTGCAAGATGGGATTGAATGTACGGAAGAAGATTTCGACGAATAATTGGAAGCCTTGTTTCCTCAGAAGGCATAGTGGACAATTTTCTAAACATGCTTTCAATAGCAAGAACAAAACTTAATACCCTTTCCTCAGAACCTTGAGTCCTACGTCTAATCTCCTCCCAACGATCATCATCTGACTTATGATATACCAATCGAAGTTGGTTACTAAAATCATCCCAATCTGCAAACTTACGAGTTCTGAAAAATCGCAAAGCGTCTTTCGTAACAAGATCCGGAATGGCGCAGAACAACTGATTTTTCGTAGCACCACGAGCAACGCGTAATTCTTCGACTCTCTCCAAAAAGTCCTCCACACTACCCTCACCACTATACTTAATGTTCCATCTACTCACATCGACGCCACGAGTACAACAACTTTGGTTATTTTGAGGAATAACATAAGGTACTGGAATATAGTTCGGAACACCATTCCCTTGAGGGAGAGAATTTGAATTCAATGATGGCTGTGTTGTCTGGAAACCAGAAAAGCCTTGAGGAAAAGAGGTTGAATTCAACAGTGGTTGTGTGGTCTGAAACCCAGGAAAACCTTGAGGAAGAAAATTTGAATTTAATGATGGCTGTGTTGTCTGGAAACCAGAAAAGTCTATCGGTGGAATTCCTTGCAAAGTTGCTGTACTTACGGACGGAACCGAAACAGTTTGTGTCATTTGAGGAGTCCAAACCGACACTGGTACATCATTCACTGCAGAGTTAAAAGAAGTAGGTGGATAACCATTTCGAATTGACGAGTGATGAAGACTACCTGCGTGATCATCAAAACCAGCTATAGGATGGGATTGATTCCTCGGGGTTCTAGTTGAGTCAAGATCAGCGAATCCAGTTGGACCATCATCCGAAAAATGCACTCGACTTCCTCTCCTAGAAGCTTGACCTTGACTAACAGCAGGCAGATATCCTTGATTAAGGGAATCTGGTTGATACACAGTTGACCTCATAGTGTTAGAAGGTGGTATACCATCAGTGGAATTAACCGTTCGTTCTCTTGGAGAATTCTCTCGAGGTTGACATTTACCATCAACTGATTCAGTCTAGCAGCATGAGACTCTTAATCTCAGGGTCGTGGGTTCGAGCCCCACGTTGGGCGCCAGTTGTTCCGCTTTTCTTTAAAATAAAGAAAAATCGACACATGGTTCAGTAGTTTTTTTTTTAAGGTTAGTTTCAGCTTTAATTAGTCGTTCCTGATTGAATTTTACTCAAAAAAAATACAAAATACAATATCTTTATCTCAGGGTTTTAGGGGTAAGTCAGGGGTGAGTCAGATCAATCCTTCGACATTAAAACAAGTGCTCTATAACCCATTTCAATTTATTTCATTTAAAAAGCAGTGTCAAAAAAAAATAAGTATCATTCCTTATTTAAAAGTTTCAGTCAAAAATATCACATTTGTTGCAGCAATTTACATAATTTACCCTTGTATACGTATACCTGGTTTACAGTTTTAAAGTAGAATTTATGTTTTGTTAAATTATGTCATTAAGAGTAATTTGGAATATTTATTTTTGTTAATTTTGAATCAGTCACCATTTCTTTTTAAAGTGCAGTCCTTTATAAATACAAATGATACATCTTACGTGTCCTTTTAATTGGGCTTTGGAGAGTCTAGGAGGCTGTAAAGAGTCTAGGAGTCTGTGATGAGTCTAGGAGACTGGGGTTTTGACTTGTCGAGGTGTTATCCTTGCATGATTAAAAAAATCTACCAAATCATGTCCTAGTGGTGGTGGTCACCAATGAGTGAAGTAAACAAGTAGGACTAGGGAGAAAAAAAGGCCTGTAATAAAAAGTATGACTTAGACAAAAGCCCACAGAGAAGACAGATATGACTCCATATATATTAGAATGTTAAGTTCTTCAAACTATAAACTCACCTTAAGATGGTGGGCGGCCTACAGTGTCTTGAGCATTTATTTCAAGGATTCGACGTTGTCAGGTCCTAGGAAGACACAGAAAAGCCCATTTAATAAAAATTTAATGACTCAGGTCAATATATGACACCCAAGTTCCTAATGGTCAGTTTATAATCGACATAACCGTAGGCCCTTGCGCGACATATAGAAATATGAAGATCAAAATCAAGTAGCTCAATAATATGGGAATGTAAAGAGGCTTACCTGATGGATGGCGAAAATGCCGAGGTCACAAAACACATCCATACCAAAAATTCTTGCACATCAAATCCGGAAAGTTTGCTCGAGACTTATTCCGCTAGGCCTCAGCCATAAAAGAGTGCAAAATTTGTGGATGTTTAAGGATCCGCAGAAGCGACAAGAAAAATTTAACTCGGCATTCCTTAAAGGACCATGCCAAAAAAAAAAAGGAATCGGAAAGTGACAACCCAAATGTCAGAATTATGCCAAAATTAGGTCAGCAGCCCACCTCGAACATTAACGAAAAATTTAAAGTAGGTCAGTAAATTCAGGAGTATGATAGGTCAGGATTCACTAGAGGGTGTAAACCAAGACCACACACCGTGGTTGGAATACGATTGTTTACTGATTAGAAATGCTATCTAGTTTTGGAGATATTTATACATAATTAATAATAGAAAGGATGATATTTAATTTTGTTATGTATTTATTTTATATATTTTATAGTTTTCGATGCATTCGCCAATTGTAAACAACTATCAGAAAGTAAACCTTACCCACAACTTTATTCAATACCTTAAATCTCCACAATACGAACGTAACCATCATTGCAACAGAACACAAATATTACGATAAACATGGGTAAACCAGGATTAAGTAATCCCAAACTTCTCAATCTGGCCGACTGTACTCGGACCGGTGTAATTCAGCAAACCATGACAACAGGTCCTATATTCCGTGTTATTCGTTTCGCATACCAATTAATCAGCTGTGCCAATTATTGGGGTTCTAACCTCACTGATTATTTATATTTTATTGGTTTATTTAAATGAATTTGTTCTTAAAATACTTATTAAAACAGATATTACATATTTCTGAGTGGTCACAGTTACGCGAGCCTCTTTTTTTCTGAAAGAACTATGAGTCACAGTGCCGTTATTAAGGTTGGAGAACCGACCTTTAAAGTCTGATTTATAGAAGAATTGACCTATTTTGCGCCAAGTTATTGACAGTGGCTACTTAGAATAGGCATAAATTGAGGTTAGTAAGATTAATGAGGGTATTTTCTACTATTTTTAAAATTGTGAAGGTTTTCAGAAAAAAAAACCGTAACAGTCCAGGCTTAATTCCCTTTCATTTGATACCACCCAAGCGATATTTTGACTTAAACTTTCATCAAAATCGGTCGGCTCAGTTAAGTTTGCCCCCCCCAGATTGATTTTCTCAAAAATTTTTATGCCAAAATTTTGCACACATTTTGCACAATTTTGCACACCACAAATCAAATTTTGCACACCTTCCTACGAGAAACTACAGCCCATTTTCTGTGGAGGGGGCAAACTTGACGTTGCCCCCCCCAGTCAATATTTTTCAAAAATTATGATGTCATTTGAAAGGTCTTATTTTGCACAATTTTGCACACCCATTTTAAAATTTTGCACACCTCCCTGTAACCCACACGAGGGTTCTGAAAATATCAAGTTTGCCCCCCCCCAGTCAATATTTTTCAAAAAGTTTGGTGTCGTTAGAAAGGTCTTATTTTGTACAATTTTGCACACCCATTTTAAAATTTTGCACACCTCCCCGTAACCCACAAGAGGGTTCTGAAAATATCAAGTTTGCCCCCCCCAGTCAATATTTTTCAAAAAGTTTGGTGTCGTTAGAAAGGTCTTATTTTGCACAATTTTGCACACCCATTTTAAAATTTTGCACACCCCCCTGTAACCCACACGAGGGTTCTGAAAATATCAAGTTTGCCCCCCCCCAGTCAACATTTAAAAAAAATTTTGGTGTTGTTAGAAAGGTCTTATTTTGCACAATTTTGCACACCCATTTTAAAATTT
This sequence comes from Oxystoma pomonae, assembly GCA_963921995.1. NCBI lineage: Eukaryota > Metazoa > Arthropoda > Insecta > Coleoptera > Brentidae > Oxystoma > Oxystoma pomonae. Next base: position 65,209,940 of record OY998167.1, read on the forward strand.
TGCACACCTCCCCGTAACCCACAAGAGGGTTCTGAAAATATCAAGTTTGCCCCCCCCCCAGTCAATATTTTTCAAAAAGTTTGGTGTCGTTAGAAAGGTCTTATTTTGCACAATTTTGCGCAGCCATTTTAAAATTTTGCACACCTCCCTGTAACCTACACGAGGGTTCTGAAAATATCAAGTTTGCCCCCCAGTCAATATTTTTTTAAAATTTTGGAGTCATTAGAAAGGTCTAATTTTGCATCATTTTGCACACCCGTTTTAAAATTTTGCACACCTCCCTCTAACCCACACGAAGATTCTGAAAATATGAAGTTTGCCCCCCCCCCCCCCACCGTCGATATTTTTCAAAAAATTTTGTGTCATTCGAAAAGTCTATTTTACGCAATTTTGCACACCCTTCAGTACCCCACAAGAGCGTTCTCAAAAAAGTTTGCCCCCCCCCCAGTTAATATTTTTAAAAAAATGTATGTCATTCGAGAAGCCTAATTTTGCACAACTATTTTTAAATTTTGCACACTTCCCATGCCGTTTTCTTTTTGTGGCGTTTACGGTTAAACTTGGTCCTAAAATTTCCCAGAAGTATAAGCAAACGAAGGAGACCTCGATTGTGTAATATCTTTGAATATTGTTTAAATTTACAGATAATTGTTTTTGTTTACATTTGTATATAATCTAAAGTTTTTAATTTTTATGAATTTCCGGATTATACTTAAATTTTCATATCAAAAATGAACAGAAAAAATCGATGTAAACAGCGCATCCTGTCATGTTCGATGCCTTGAGAATCGGAACCAGCCTATTTTGCCGGTTCAGAATGGTTGCGGTTCTCAAGGTGTGGATCTTCACAGGATGTGCTATCTACGTCCATTTGTTAGATGATGTCATAGCATGTAAAAAGTATAATCCGGAAATTCATAAAAATTAAAAACTTTTCATTATAGACACATATATGTAAGCATAAGCAATTATATGTAAATTTAAACAATATTCGAAGATATTACACAATCGAGGTCTCCTTATTTTGCTTATACTTCTGGGAAATTTTAGGACCAAGGTTAACCGTAACCGCTACAAAAAGAAAACAGCTCCAGAAACTAGTAGGCAGGTATATGCACCTATATCTGAATTCGGGACAGGTATCCGCGGGAGGCGGGAGGTTGTACGTGCCGTAAAGAGGAATGCGTGCGTACCTACACCTACCACGCGCGAAGGCCTTTTATGTAATATATTGAAATGTCGCTTAGCAATGCCTAGTTTTATTTGTGTTCATGATTCAGAATGACTTCGGGTGAAATTTCCGAAGTTTGCAACGTGTATTTTAAATGGTGGCCTTCCATTTCGGCAGGAAAGTCAATGTGAACGCCTCTATTTAAAATACATAACATTACGTAACGCCTGGTTCTCACCTATGCGTGCCCACCCCACCTTAATGTCAGGGTGAGCACGCATAGGTGGCAACTAGGCGTAACGCTTATAGGGGTTATGTAGGGGTGAGCGGGGTTTCGCGGTTCCGTTACGTAACGCAATTTTTAAATTATTATTGTGAAATAAAACAACTTTTTGGATTTTTCGAGTGAAAAAGAAAAAAAAGAGGGGGTCTCTGGCAGCAAAACGTTTTGTTATTTTAGACTGGAGTAGTCCCAAACGTTACAAAGCGTTATATAGGGGGTCGCGGGTTGGGGTCAAAATTTGGCAAAATAAGGGTTACGTAATAAGTGCACTACCTCTCAGTTTTCGCAATTACTTTGTGGTTATCGGTAAATATAACCTAACGTTCTTACTTACTTTTTACTTTTTTTAGTCGATGATACGTACCTCATCAATCAATTTTCCAAAAATATTACGAAAAAAATAAAATAACAATAACCATAAAGTAATTCCTCCGGAAATTCCGAACTCCGTTATGGAACTGCGCAGTCGCAGAAGTAACAATAATAATAAGGAAAGAGACAAAAACACTGACCAATTAAACAAAGATCTTAAGTGTGAATGGAACTTTAACTTTCTACCTATTGGTGTCATCCCATTTGCAGCAGGCGTTGTTTCCGTCTTTGGGTTGAGAATTGAGTCAAATTTACATGACATATATTTTGAATTCGATTTGATTTTTTTTTCGATCTATAAAAGGAATAATAATTTTTTTCTTATTTGCCATTTTAAGTGCATGAAATACAAAAACAAAATGTCTAAAATGTTCATGTGTAGAAATAAATAAACGACTTCTTCTAATTATAATTATTGACGGACGGAATTTTTTGATGTAAACCTAGTTAATGACACACCAAGACGCCAAACGCGTGGTGTGAACTGCAAAATCAAGGCGGGCATCATTATCGTAGCCGCTGTCCGCAAATAGCAAGGTGTGATCCCACCATTATCCAGATGAAAATTTTCGGACGCACCCATGAAATCGGAGGCGCGTTCGACCTCGGGTGAAACTTGCCCCAAAATGGGTAAGTGCAGCCCTCTAGACATTTGATAAGCCTTTGGTATTCTTGACATGTAAAAGAGAAAGATAGAAATGTGGCTTTATAGGTGTTCTTAGTCATTTTCGGTAAGAGCTTCATAGACAGTTTCCTCGTCCTTCACTCCCCAAATGGACCTACCTAAATTTTTGGGTGTTCTGCACCAAATTTTGACGTTTCTTGGACCTTGGTCATCTTGGCTTTACACTTTGCAGTGTGTATTTGTGAAAAAAATGAATTTGATGGACGAGAAGCACGAAAACGTCTGGGCGTGAAAAAAATTCTGTTTTTTTTTTATAAGTTAACTATACAGGTTAAAAAAGTGTAGGTTGTATAAAAACAAGCTTACGGAATCGTGGAGTGAATTAGGGCGTACTCCTATTAACTCCACGGTTCCGTAAGTATTATATATATAACTTTTATTTTGGTTTATTATTGAAGTAAAATATGCGTGCGGGAAAGTAGAAAGATCTGAAAGAAAACAAAGCGTCGTTTTTTTTAAAAGAAAGTGTTTATTTTATCTATCAACGAAGTTTACTATTAGAAGTGCAACAACACGCAAATACGATTTACTTACTTTCCACTAACTTGCGTGACAAAGACTCTTATGGAACTTAAAATTAACGTTTTTATTTTATTAGACTCTTAAAGCCAATTATCAAAGTTAACACTATCCTAAGACGTATCTCTGTCGAGTGGACCAATCAACCATGTACAGTTTTAAATATATGGGGAATGCGAGACAGCTCCAGCTGATCAAAGTACCCCTGGATACCCATTCTTCAGTTTCGAGAGAAACTTTCGTGTAGGAACGATCACATCCTTTATTTCAACCATTAGGCAAGCCCCAATGCGGTTACGAAACGTTCGATAAGCTGAAAAGCTCCACGGCGCCCGCGCAGGAGAACCCGCTCTCTTCCTCATAACCAGCAGATGTAAGTTGTAGGAGAGTTCTCTTGATATGCGGTAGCCCGGTAATGTCCGGCGGTGCTCGACTGATATCGGATGGCTAGTGCAAGCAGTCAAACTATCCTATTGGTCCAAATCACTAATGTGATCGTTCCTATAGGAGTGTTCTCTCGAAACTGAAGAATAGGTACCCTGTCCTGCAATACGTGTCAGGATAACACGTAAGAAGACGTGACGTTACGTAGTTTTCACCCAAGACGTTGCTCTATCAACAAAAACGTGTCATTTCGATCAGCTGGAGATGTCATGCATTCGCCATAAATTTAAAAGTGTACTTGGTTAATTGGCCGACAAGATAGAGATACGTCTTAGGATTTTTTTAGGGATGAGGTATTTTGGGGGTAGTTCCGAAAGGAGAAATGGAGGAAAGTTCAAAAACAATAGGGCTCCGCGCGTCAATACACGTAATCGTTGTGTGAAATTTCGTTATGATAGGTGCAGGAGATTTTGAGTTACAGTGGCGCATATCGAGGCGACGGACAGACAGACAGACAACAAATCAGTAAAGAATTGGCTGTGAAGATCCATACCTTGAGAACCGCAACCATTCTGAACCGGCAAAATAGGCTGGTTCCGATTCTCAAGGTATCGAACATGACAGGATGCGCTGTCTACATCGATTTTTTCTGTTAATTTTTGATATGAAAATTTAAGTATAATCCGGAAATTCATAAAAATTAAAAACTTTTGATTATATACAAATATAAACATAAACAATTATCTGTAAATTTAAACAATATTCAAATATATTACACAATCAAGGTCTCCTTCGTTTGCTTATACTTCTGGGAAATTTTAGGACCAAGTTTAACCGTAAACGCCACAAAAAGAAAACGGCATGGGAAGTGTGCAAAATTTAAAAATAGTTGTGCAAAATTAGGCTTCTCGAATGAAATAAATTTTGTGAAAAATATTAACTGGGGGGGGGCAAACTTTTTTGAGAACGCTCTTGTGGGGTACTGAAGGGTGTGCAAAATTGCGCAAAATAGACTTTTCGAATGACACAAAATTTTTTGAAAAATATCGACGGTGGTGGGGGCAAACTTGATATTTTCAGAATCTTCGTGTGGGTTAGAGGGAGGTGTGCAAAATTTTAAAATGGGTGTACAAAATGATGCAAAATTAGATCTTTATAATGACTCCAAAATTTTTAAAAAATATTGACGGGTGGGCAAACTTGATATTTTCAGAACCCTCGTGTAGGTTTCAGGGAGGTGTGCAAAATTTTAAAATGGGTGTGCAAAATTGTGCAAAATAAGACCTTTCTAACGACACCAAATTTTTTTTTAAATGTTGACTGGGGGTGGCAAACTTGATATTTTCAGAACCCTCTTGTGGGTCACAGGAAGGTGTGCAAAATTTTAAAATGGGTGTGCAAAATTGTGCAAAATAAGACCTTTCTAACGGCACCAAACTTTTTGAAAAATATTGACTGGGGGGGGGGCAAACTTGATATTTTCAGAACCCTCGTGTGGGTTACAGGGAGGTGTGCAAAATTTTAAAATGGGTGTGCAAAATTGTGCAAAATAAGACCTTTCTAACGACACCAAACTTTTTGAAAAATATTGACTGGGGGGGGCAAACTTGATATTTTCAGAACCCTCGTGTGGGTTACAGGGAGGTGTGCAAAATTTTAAAATGGGTGTGCAAAATTGTGCAAAATAAGACCTTTCAAATGACATCATAATTTTTGAAAAATATTGACTGGGGGGGGCAACGTCAAGTTTGCCCCCCCCCCACAGAAAATGGGCTGTAGTTTCTCGTAGGAAGGTGTGCAAAATTTGATTTGTGGTGTGCAAAATTGTGCAAAATGTGTGCAAAATTTTGGCATAAAAATTTTTGAGAAAATCGATCTGGGGGGGGGGCAAACTTAACTGAGCCAAATCGGTCAAGTGGTTTTTTGTTATAAGCGTTAATGGTTACAGACAAACTTACCAGAACCAAAAAATGATCAGAATTGTCCGAAACGCAAATATACAGGGTGATTCAAAATTCCCTAGAAAGGTTTGAACAGTGGTTAGATATCATTAATCTAAATTTCATATTTTTTTTCTCTGAATTTAGGAGTAAAACTTTCATATTTTTTGACAATCGCCTATAAAATAATTTACCAAGCAAGTCTACGTGTGCAGACAATGACATGTTTTATGGTTTTTGTCAAGCATTTTAAAGTTGTGAAAGTTTTGTTTTCAAAAATTGCAAATGCAAATATCTTTGAAACGAAAGGGTTTACAAAAATATATTTTACTAATTCTTGTTCAGAAAAACAAATTCTACCTACAGTTAAAGTCTTTCAGGGGAATTTTGAATCACCCTGTAGTCATATAGTATATGTGTGAGCTAATATGCTTCTTTACCATCTCTCTAACAGGTCCAGGCACTGACATTTTCTTATGTCTCAATTTACTAAAAGTCCTATAATGAGTTTTAAGTTAATTGAGGCATAACAAACAGTCGCTGCAAGCGGGCGTAAGTATTATAAGGCCAAAGCTTTTACTTTTCAATTTGATTTTAATATTGTCTTGGACAATTAAGCATATTCTGTCATGTTCCGTAAGCTGCAAGCGGTAAGAGCAGAATGCGATTGCGATTGTTAGTGTTTATTTTCCTTGCGACTTACCACATACCTCATACCGCTTACCGTAGGAGGAAACTCTGAATTCGCCTTAAGACGAGTATGAACGATCCTTTATTGTTTTCTTTGGCATAAAAATGTTAGGTATCTAATGCAAAATAGGTAGCTATAACATATTCTCGGAACTTACCTGTCTTTTAAATCATCATTTTCCTTAAGCCACAATTTAATTAGGAGTTCCAAGTGATCCTTTAAAGATCTAATTGTAAAAGTATTCCCTGTTAGTGACCTAATATGCTCCTGAATTATATCCCACACGTTGGGGTTCAAAAAAGGATTCAGTCCTAGAACTACCCGATGTAGCACAAGGTCGTCATTATCGCCAAACCTCATTCGCTTCCGAATATTTTGCATTTAAAAAAAAATAAACATCAGAAAAACAAGAGTTAAAACCACGAAACACAAATAGGTTGCAACCATAGAAATTAATTCTGTAGTATGAATCAATAATGTTGTCGATCATCGGGGGTTCTTTACAAAATCCGAAAAAAAAACTAGTCAAATTAAATACTCATATAAAAGTTGACACTTTAAGCAAAATTAAATAAAAGCAAAAACAATTTTTTTCAATTATAACCCAATTTTTTTTAAATTTTTGTAACTTAACGTGTTACTACCGGCAACATTACTACGCTTTAAACGTTACTATCGGGATCTTTATTCCACCATAGCTAACGTACGTTGAACTTTATCGGTTAGTAAGGGAAATCGTTATTTCTTATCAAGTGCGCACGCTTCAAATAAGGGATAAAGTGAAATTGTGCCAAAATAGGGACCTTTTGCACCTCTTATAAAAAATCCCCGTTAGGTGACTTTATTGCTTAATAACGCGTTGTGACGTAGCTAACGTCACGTTATTTTTAAGACAGCATTTTTAGTTTTTGCACGCCGCCTTTGATTTGTTTATGGCCCACTTTATACGGTATTTATTATTGTAACGATTTACAAAAAGAATTTGTCCAATAATATTTTTCATTTAGAATATCTTACTCTTGTGTTTTTTACCGTGAATTTTAATTATTATTAATCTTTAAAAACTCAAAAACACAACAGAGAAAATGGAGGTTATAATAAACAAATCGGAATCACTTGTCATAGTTGCCAGTGCAAATCAATGTTCTACATTTCTTACGAAATTCTAGCCAAAGAAAATGATTAAATAAAAATTGGCACTTATCTTTAAAATTAAAAAGAATACAGAACATATTTGTATTCAAAAATCAATTTAAATTTTATGTTTTTCTACTTAACGTTTTACTATCGGCAACCATGTCAATTATAAGGGATACGGTATTCTCCCGCAGGTAACGTCAAACTTTATCGGTTAGTAACGGATTCCGTTATTACCTCGTAACTGCGCATGCCCGAAATAAGCGATAAAGTAAAAAGGCATCAAAATTACAGGTGCAAAAGGTCTCTAATAATAAGAGGTGCAAAAGGTCCCTATTATCGACTAAAGACTAACTTTAATCGACATGAAAGTATTTACGTTAATACTAAATGAGATTGAAATGAAGTGACAAAACCAACAAATTTTTCTTACTGTTTGTATATTTTTTTACGGAACACTAAACTATATTTCAAAAATAAGTAACAATAAAGGGAGATCAATACTTTCCTACTATACATAACGATTAAAAACAAACTGTTATCGAAATATAATAGCGACGACTAGAATAACAAATTTTAAGAATGCAAAACTTAAATCAATATATTGGTTTATACTAACCGTGACACATATTACTATTATTATTTTCAGCAAATGAACCAGGTGAATATAAAAATTATTGATTAGTTCAGATTCCTTTTAAATTTTCTGTGCTTTATTGTTTTATTTTATTACTTTTTTCGAGGATAAAATTATAATATATTAATTTTTAAAGATATATGTTTTTCTGAAGATAAATAGTAGAGAATATTTCAATCAATACTATTGGTATTATAAAACAGTTTATGAGTTAACAAAACATACATTCTAAAGATTGTTTATGAAGTCATTAAACATATAACATCAAGTCAAAGTACTAGTGGTAGACTTGTGTAAAATCACTTACAAAAAAAACTAGCTTTGAAATCAATTACGAGTTAAAAAATGCTAAGTAAAGGTGTCTCAATATTGGACTTGGTTTTTAATGATATTATCAGAATCGTCTCTGTATCTACTCAAACAAGTTTGGTGTATGGCACCTTTAAATATTTTTTACATTTACAGAGAATCTCTAAAAAGATTATTTTTGTACACTGAATATTTTTTTTTTAATTATTAGTGTTGACAGATGACCAAAATCCAGTTTTTAGAATTTTTTTCTGTTTTTTTAACCCAGCTTATTTTATTAAAGTCGGTTTACGAAAACAAAAGTTTTGACCATTTAAAGCAACCACAACAGGAAAAAATGAGTAAAACCGCAGGCAAAGCTGCGGGGTTCAGCTAGTGCTATTTTAAAGTTACAGTTGATGGTACCATTTTAACCCTAAACTAATATGCCCCAAATGCGGTACACTTTTTTAAAATATTTATGTTTTTTTAACTTAAGTTAGCATTCAAAATAAACGTCATAAATGATTATAATAGGCACTGAAAACTTCTTTTGTATTGTATAGTTTTCGGTATTTTTTACCGAAAAAGAAGCACATTTAAATCTGGTTGCCTCTACCACAGGGGTTGATTAACAGGCAATATAGGCCCCCAAAAAGTGTCATACCCAGCACATTTATACTCGGTATCCTTTTAAAAAATAACAAAATATTAAAACTAAAAACAAAACATACTGTCGGTTATGCCAGAGAGCATATAATATGCTCTGCCATTATCAAGTGTTTGGTCCCCGGTAGAGTTTACAAGAAACAAAAATATTACGGCTCGCAGCGTTTCCAAAATATTTAACAAAACAAGTGCCCCTACGACCTACTCATAGTAGTTAAGGGTTAAAGGCATTTTTAGTTTTACATTTTCATAAATTACATTTATGAGCTTACATATAACTTTAATAAATATGCATTATATATTTTGACTCTACTTCTTACTTTTTAATCTCAAAGGTATTTTTCATTAAGTTTGTTTTTACACTAAATACTATAATTTATACTAAACTGAAAATTACATGTTAGAGACTTCTTTATATATTAGGTTCATAAAAGCTAGAGTATTTTAATACTATTATAAATACATTGTTTTCTTAAAATTAGTGACTAGAATCCCACTCTTCAGAAAATTCTTGATTTTCTTAAGTAAAATGTTCAAAGTAAATACATAATAAACAAAAAAATCAGTCTAAAACTAGTTAACAGTAATGTTTCAGTTCTAATATTTTAAGAGTTCTTGAACGGCGATTCATGCAGAGCTATAACGATACTCTACCCGGCATCTCCGATATACAGGCCTTCAAGCTCAATAAGTGTCGCTCCGATCTAGGTCGGCCAATTCCGATTTAGTACCCTTTTGATTTACAACAGCCGCCATTTTGAAACTGTTAACAATTATTACTTGCCAAAAAAGTCGCCAATTCGAACCAAAAGTCACTAAAACAGGAGTCGATAAGAGGCCTTACCTCTGTTTGGTGACTCTGTCGATGTCTGCATCTTTTTAGATTACAGGCAGCACCGATTAGCAGGTCATTCTGCCTTGTCGAATTTGACAATGAATAAAAATTAATTTTAGGTACCGTAAAACGGGGTGGCTTGAAATTCAAGAAGCGACTTGAAATATGATCGTTTTTTCGTATATGTACTGCTCCTGCAACCCACACGGCAAGCCCAAAAACCTCCGACCGGTTGCTGTTCAGTAGCACGTGCGTCGGCAATGTCTTAGAAGTCATTATGGTAATTACTAATTATGGTGTAGAGTGTGAGTGGTGTGCGCTGCATAATTCTTAATTTGAATGCCAACTAAGGTAAGTTTAGGGGCGCTATATGTTTTGATTTTGAAATTAACCGTAATTTTTTTAAATTCAGGCAACTAACTACCAAACAATGTTAGTTTTCCAGTGGCGTGCTAATTTGTTTTTTTGACTCTTCTCAGGGACGACTTGAAAAATGGTGCGAACATAAATCTTGGAGGAAGCGTTGCAACGGTGTAGAAGTGGTGAGGTAATGCAAGAAATCAGTGAATCGTATCAAATTCCTACATAACACTCTACAGAAAAATGAGGAGTCTGCATTCGAAGAATTATGGCGGCCAAACTGTTTGACGGAAGTTGAGGAAACGTCCATTGCCAACAGTATTTCACTTGTAAATTTCGACAAAACGAATTTTTCAGATGATCCTGGCAGAAAAAAGGTGGTTGTGAGAAGAAGCAGCAAAAGATCAGAGCTTGTCATGGATACATCCAAAGCTACTACGTCAGTCATGTTTACTTGTGCAGCATCTGGGATTTTCCTTCCTGTATACGTGGTATATAAATCAGATCATCTTTGGGATTTATGGACGACAAATGGTCCACCAAGAGCACGGTATAATAGAAGCAAATCTGGGAATCGGATAACGGTTCAAAAGTTATACCTGTTTGAGGAATGGTTTTACTTTACTTTACTTTACCCGATGGACCAAAAGCTATAATTGGCGATAATTTGGCAAGCCACGTGTCCGTCCCTGTGATACAAAAATGCGAACAAATGGAAATTCGTTTCATCTTTTTGCCGCCTAATAGTACAGGCATAACTCAGCCTCTCGATGTATCCATTTTTCGACCAATCAAATCTGCCTGGCAAACAATTCTCGAAAACTAGAAGAAACATAATAAAGCTGTTGTAAGACAAGATCGTTTCCCCAGCTTCTAAATCACGCGTTAAATAAAGCAAAAGCAGATTCTTCAAAAAATATAAAAGCAGGCTTCGAGGCCACATGAATTTTTCCTATAAATCGGGAGAAGGTAGATTACCAAATGAAACTACTCAGGCTGAGGCAGATAATTTGGCAACTAAATCAATGACAAATTTATTTTAAAAAAGTTCGTTTTGGAGAGATCTAGTCTTCAGAATGTCGCAAAAAAAGCAGGCAAAAGCGATTGCCCAGAAGATTTGAGACCTGTTGAAGGAGAAACTTTAAAAGAAATTCAACAGAAACAGTCAGGTGTAAACAAATCAATAGCTATTAGTTCAAATTACGAAAAAAACGCTTTGAAGGTAAAGACACCTGCTAATAAAAAAAGAGAACACTTCAGTCGTTCAGCTCAAGCAGCGAATCAGATGAGAGCGTTATCTATGCTGACAGTGACGAAGATATAGAAACGTTTTCCGACTTAGAATTTGAAAAAAACAGTTGACTATAGAGCACTCAAAAGATCAATATACTGAGAATATGTTGCAAAGATATTAAATATTGAAGATTTTGCAGTTTTATGAGAAAAAGTCCATACCTAAAACTGCTTTTTGTTTCCCGTCTGTTGAAGACACCGAACTTATCCAAAGATTTTAGATTTTGGAAAAACTGAACAACTATACAACCTTACGAAGAGGACAAATAAGATTTCATAACATTGAAAAACGACACATTAACAACAAAGTAATTTAAAGTAATTTTTGTTTTCCAGAAATTTGATTTAGTTTCTAGGCACACATTTATCTGAAATAACATATCAAGTCACCCCGTTTTATGGTATAACATTTGGATTAACTAAAATTTGGACAACCCGATTACTGATAAACAAGTAAAATTAAACATTTTTAAAACCCGCGACAACCTGCAACATCAGCGAGTATGATCTGGAGTGATTTACCATTGATTTCATACCTCTCAAGGCTTATGTTCTTGCAGAATTGCGAATATTTCTAAAAACTGCCCCCATTTGCTCCGCCATGAAGTGTTTTTTTTTTAACCTGACGAATCATCATAATCGGATAATGGTTCAAAAGTTACACCAGATTATATTTGTCGTCATATTTTAAATTCCATAGCTAAGAACACACACTGGTTCGAGATCGAGATCTAAATGCGCACAGACTCATAGACACACTTAGGGGTCAAGCTTATAACACCCTTTAGTCGTTGGTTAAAAATACCACATGCCTCGCCAATTTGCAAAGTAGTGTTGACGGCTTTTTAACACGAATCGCCCTTCTCATACATTACCAAAATACTGCTGCACTTTTGCAGCATATTTTTTATCAACTAAATGCCTAATTTATTTTTTTTCGAGTATAATTTTTTTTTATTGACAATTTTAACACTAAGACAATACACGTAACGATTGAATTTTAATTTTAATAAAAGAAATACAATATCAAAATTCACTTAGTCTTGCCCTAGATGTCTTGCCGTAGTTTAAAGAGCAGCAAAGAAATAAATACTGATTTTTTTCTTTATAACACATTATTTTTGATTAATTCATTGAAGTGTTTAGTTGCCTGGAAGGAGATATTCTGCCGGTGTTAGGTGTTTTTGTTTAATCTATTCACGGTCACACTCAAAAAGTGTTATTTCGTTTATGCTATGCCAAAAGTTTCAAAACTGACTAAATGAACTTTGAAACCAAACTTGTTCTGCTAACTAATGTCCTTATTTTCTAAACTATTTTTCTTAACATTATTGTAATACAATACAACAGTTAATAGCATTTACTAAAATAAAAATGTAACAAGCTTTAACAGAATATCACGATGATTTTACATTAATGAGTTCTCGCACTGGTAAATTATTAGAGACATCACAAAAATACTTTGGTTATAGACAATTATTAGATACTTTTTTTAACTTTCATACAGCCAGAAAAAAAATTATTTATTTTTAATAACTTCTTTCATACTGGCCCTGCTTATTAATAATATGACATATTAAATAAACTCAATCGCACTATTAACAATATTAGTGAATACTAGAAATACTCCAAAAAAACCCCTGTTATTTTGAAATTTTTTTAATTTCAATATAATTGCGATCTGTACTTTTTTTAATTACTGAAAAACTACTTGCGTTAAGAGGTGTCTGCATTAGCTGGTTTTGGTCATAGTCACCTGGAGTCATGGATATTTGTTGGCCTTTTTGATGCACCCTTTATAGAATCATGTCATTTATCTTGAGATTAATTAAGAATCTTTTCGTTTGAGCGAAAACTCCATTTTATTGGCTTTTAAGGAGTAGGCCAAATTGGGTCCAGTAAAAAAGTTGTTTTTCTGTGTTTACCCTATATAATTTTCTTTTTTAATTAATTACTTCTTTATTGTCGTTCTACGAGGGTTCTACTACTATAATGACAAACCCTGGGCTAAAATATTAATTTTACCTGCGTTTGTTCATTTTATATCAAATAAAGGAGTTTAGTCGCTATCTGAACTGGACTCCTCAGCTACTGGAGCTGGTTTTTGTTGTACTGGTTCGGTAGCAGTCACCGGTTTAGTTACGTAAGTGGCTGCCGCGTAGGGGTTGGGATTCTCTCCTTCTGTATGTTCGATTCCAACTCTAAAACAATACAAAAAAATATTGAATGCCTGACGCAAAAGGCAAACGACCAATGTATTTTTCTACACTAGCCGTCACGAATAAATTGTGTGGATGTTATTTGAACTGATATTAAAAGGGTTGAACACGACCAAAATTTTTAAATAAAAACCACTTGCTTTTGCAGATGAGTTTTCTTTTACATAGGGGATCAACTAAAAACAAAGGTCGAACAGGACTCTCAATTTGTTTACTTCTTTGCTGCCAAAAAGCTAACATTGAACTGGGACAAAACTTGCTTTATGCCTTTTATTTCATGCACAAGATTTTTACCTGAACACAAGGTTTAAAAATAAATAACACTTCTGCAATTAAAAGAGGAAACTATTAAATATTTGGGAGTTATGATGGACTACCATCTAAAATGGAACTTACATATCAACTTTGTTAACAGGAGGCTCAGATGCTTGGTGTTTAAATTTAAGATTTATAAAAAAATTCTTGACCTTAAAAAGCTAAGGATATTATATACAGCACTAGTAGAACCTCACCTGTGGCATTGTTGCCTGGGGAGGGCTCTTGAACAAACACCTTCACGCCATAAATATTACTTAGAAATAATATAAGTTATCTTAAATAAGCTGAAAATTTATCCTACTAATACTTTGTATAGCGAGAGTAAAATCTTTGATATAAGGCAGCTCTACTTTAAACAATTGTCAATACAATACTTTAGGATATCAGCAAAACTATATCAATTCGCGTCAAAGAAATTTACTAAAAGTACCTAGAATGCTAAAGTCGATTGGTCAACAGTGCACTACCTTCATAGGCCCTATGGTGTTTAATTCTCTACCTCTCGAGATTAAACAGAAAACTTCTTTAAAAATGTTCAAATATTCACTAAAGAAATGGTTGTATGAAAATTCAAGAGAATATATACATGAAATAGTTAGTATCAGAAATCAATAATAAAATAGAGAAAAATTATTGTAGTTTTTAGTGTCTTTTAAATGTTGTTTTATGCTGTTTTGTTCAATATTTTTTATTATTTAGATTTGTGTCTTCTTTGATCTGATTTTCAAAACTAATAGCTTTTACTTTAACTTTAGTTAAAATATAAAACCACAACTCTTTAGTAACAATCTAATATAATACATATTCAATTTTATTCTTTATCTGTAGATTGTAGATTTATTTATTAGGCAGTAATATTTTGAACAGAAGCATATTTGGTGAAGGGTTGTCTTTTTTCTCGCTGAGCAAAAAAACCCACAGACAAGGTAAAGTTTGTGGAGGTTCTGTTGCCAAATGTGTTATGTTGTTACTGACATCATTGTTAAAATTTGTATTGTTGTATTTCTGAATGACTGTTATCAACTCAGAACTGAGTTGAAGTTTCTTAACCAACAGCGTCGATCTAAGAACATCGAAATTTGCAGTATCCCGGAAAACGAAAGGGAAAATATTATTCAAATAACAAATAAGATGGGAGAATAAGTAATAGTCTCAAAAACCGAAGATATTGTATATGGTCATCGGATCGCTCGTTTTAACAAGGAAAATTTTTTGTAAGCGAGCACTTATCACCTTACCATAAGCAGCTTTACAATAAAGAAAATCTTTTTTTAAAGGAATGACTTTAAATATTGCTGGGAGAAACACGTGAAAATTTGTGTGGAAAAAGGTAAACCCCAGAGCAGTTCTAATAAATAATGAAAATGCTTTAGTTAAACTTAATATGTAATCAATTTTCTCTTTTTGCGTTTATTTAACTATTTTTCTTTTCAAGAATTAGTGTTTTTTAAAGAAAAAATGCCTGATCTAAATAACTTAAATTTACATATTTACTACCAAAATACATAAAGCTTAAGAACAAAATGTGATAAGTTATATTAAGCCTCCTGCGATGGCTCTTACGATTGTATATGTAATATTCTCTATTCTAAGCTTTTTCACTCTTCCTACATAGTACATCGTCTGGATAGTTAATGGTAAATTAGATGGTGAAGGTGTAGTGATAACCAACGAGTTTTCTTCGGAGTTAGTACCTAGATGGTGTAATCAAAATTCAGTTGTAGAGCATCTGTAGATTTCTGTGGCACTAAAGGGAGGTAAAAAGCTTTATATGTATACTGGTTATATACCGCCGCATACCACTGGAAATAATTATTTGCTTTATTAACATTATTTTAATGTCTATACGAAACGTCGCTTATGAATTAAACGTATACAGCAATAACAAGGTGTCCTTATTCCCAATAATCTACACAATCTGACTAGTAGGACGTTAACTACCTTAAAAAAATAAAATAACGAATTTTTAATATTAGATTTTGAACTACCAAAATTAACTTGGGTCTTACGCGGTGACCAGTATAACTTGCTTCGCCAAATCATGGCCAACATAGTGCTATTGAAAACCAAAATGGAAAAATTTTCTTGATTTAATTTTGTCTAATGTGCTTGATATCAAAGTTAAAAAATGTTTTTGTTGCTACTAATATAAATCATGAAGCGCTGGATTATTTTTTCTTCAGCGTTTAAAAAACAACTTAAATTCGAACTCTTTTACAAAATTAAAATTTATCGATATTGAATGAATGATTGTCTATAATTAGATTAAGGAAACATTTTGAATTTTCATTGATAGACTTAGTTTCTTTCAGAATATATCAATTTGAAAGTAGAATTATTTTACAAAAGTAATTTATGTTATAAGGCCGGGAAATGCTCTATTAAAGTACAAGTCTAGATGTTTACGGACAAGGCGACCAAGGAGCCGAGTCCGGAATTTCTAGACGAGTACTTTAAAGACAACGTTATATTTCATACTGTATTGTAATATATTCCATTACGTTGTCGGTTTTAGTCCGGGAAATAATACATTACATTACATCACTAGTCCGGGAAAGTAAGTTTCCCGGACTGAAATCGATATTTCAACTAAAGTAACTAAAAAAATAAGAACAAAATAATGGATTTCCCACTTATCAGTTTGTTCTAAAATATGAAATAAAAAATGCGAAATACCAATTGTGGTTATGAAGGGTTGTCTTATTAGAGATAAACATAAAGCTTTAAAAAATGGAAAACTTATCAAAGATAAGAAGATTACATAATGTTTTCAAGCTTCAGAAAAATAGTTAAACTAAAGGCCGACTATGACTCTAAATACCCTTTTTTCATAATAAGAAAAATACCGAGTCGTTGCCATACACAATATTTTTTAAAGAATAATAGCGCTATCAACAGCAAAGAAATAGTAGATCTTTTCAGTTTATAGTTATAACTTAGGATTGCGAAACTATGCATTGCCAAACTGAGGAAAAGAAGTTTAAAAGTGAGGGATCACCAACTAACGATTTAACGGATAGATCTCATACTGTTTCAAGTAAAGTAGAAACATTAACAAAGTTAAACAGAAATCTTCTAACAACAGTAGAAGTACTTGAAGTGGAGAGTAGATTCTGTGCAGATAAGCCTCGCAGGCAGAGTGTAGAAGTATACTTTTTTAAATTTTAGCGCTTTTTGTATAACCACTATATCTTGGTCGACTGATGCCGCCTATTTTTAACACGTGACTACTTTAGGCTAACTTCTAGACAGTTAAAGTTTATTAAAAATGCTCCTATAAAAACTCAAAAGTGGGATAAACCAATGCTCTCATAAAGTTTTTTTGGAAAAATTGGGGTCTTGAGGGCGGATGATAGAGGATTTTAGAAAAATTCGATTTTGGGGTAAAGAATTTTTGTGTTATTAGCGATCATGATGCATTTACCGCCGTACAACTTAAGAAGCCGCAGCGAAATAAATAGAGAATTAGACGACGTTAGATTTATGGATGAATTTCAACCACCTTACACCGCCGAAAGACCACCCAACATTTATTTGGAGACTCAAACCTCTCCCCCCGCCGCCCCAATTTTAAACCGAACCCCGACCATCGGCCAGCACGTGTTTGCCGACGTCCAGGTCAGAGAAGACCCTACCCAGTGCCTGTCCCCAAACGACAGCCTAGAAGACAAGACAGAAAATGTAAGTCGCCCGCTATTTTTACGCCGACAAGCCAGATCACAAGTTAACTACCCGTAGGCCAGATATGTCCACCAACACAGACCCCAGGCTACATTTACTCGTTCCATACCTAGTGGGGCGTCACAAGTCTCTCGATACAGCACCACTGAAGTATCTATGGCAATGATCCCGCAAACATTTGGGTACGACGACTAGAGTTGGTGCGAAAGACACACCAGGTGTGCGAAAGACACACCAGGTGAACGAAGAATTCATGCTTCTTATAGTTATTAGTAAATTGGACGGCCAAGCGAAGGCATGGTTCTACTCAAGACCCGAGTATACTATGTTTCAATATTAGGACCTAATTTTTCACACCTTGCACAGATGATCGAATCGACCTTTAAAAAAATTTGAAGCAAAATGGAAAAGAGGGGAGAAGTTTTCAACCTATTTTCATGAAAAGATTGTCATGGGAAACAGATTGGGCCTTGGAGAAAAAGACATCATCAGCTATATGATTGAAGGGCTCGACACTGCCATTTTACAGACACAGGCCAGAATGAATGGGTTTACCAGCCCAAATGTTTCAACCTTAATTTATTTGGCCACCTGTCAGGTTCGTGTCCTCAGCCTCCCAGGCCTCGTGGTGCCTGTTACCGATGCCATTCTTCTAGTCATATCATGAAAGACGCCCTAAGATCCCACTAGAGCTGTTCGTGGCCAGCAAGCCACAATATATGTACAGCCCGAAGACCAGGATCGAATACCAACCTGCTCAACCACTCTTAGAAACCCTTTCGTTGATGGAATGTCGACCCCAGATAGTGGCTCAACCCTCAAGGTATTAGTAATATTTCTTTTTTTGTTAAGATTTCATTCGATTGTAATTTTTCTCTTGATGGAATGGTTGATTCCGGAAGTAGTATGTCCCTTATACGTGAAGACTGTCTTCCTACCATCGACGTACTAACTATCGATGCTTCCTACCAATTTCAGTTGTATGTAAAATACACTGAAGGGCTTACATTTTCAGGAATAAACATTCTAAATTAAAAGTTTTGGAAATTTTGAAATCTAATATTGTTTTAAATGATAATTTTTGCTTAAGTAATAGATTTTTCGTGGTTCCTTCAAGTACCATGTCATGTCAAGTTTTGTTGGGCCGAGAAGTTAAAGGAAAGTTTGAGAAAGGAAAGCTGCTTATTGACTTGGCTTTTGTGGAGAACGAAGTAGTGGGGATGACAAATGATGAGAAAGATATATATGATTTGGTACGTGACTTGGATGTGGGTGAAAACATATCGTACGGACAGAGACAAGCATTTATTTGCATTTTTACGAAACACTACATGAAGGCGGTTCGTTCAGGGAGATCTGAGACTGAATACAACATGAAAATAGTCCTCCTTTGGACAGCTTGAGTATAACAGACTTTCTTTTGGCTTATCAAATGGCCCTGCTGTTTTTATGAGGTTTCTCACCACTATTTTTAAAGACCTACTTTAACGGGAGAAGCTTTTACTTTTTATGGATGATGCCTTAATAGCGACAGAAACCTTGGCGAAAAATATAGACATCTTAAGACAAATTTTTGATTTATTAGTAAAAAATTGTTTAGAATTAAACTTTTCTAAATGCTCTTTTTTAAAAACTGAGTTTATTTATCTGGAATACCTAATAGTAAGTTTTTCAAAAGTAATATTAAGTTTCGAACATACCAAATCTGTGAGAGAATTCCCTGTACCCCAGAGTTTCCGGCTGTTGCAGTCTTTTTTGGGGCTAGCCTCGTGTTTGTTCAAAATTTTTCTATAATTTTATTAACCGCTTTATGACCCTTTCAAAAGCCGAAACAGAACTGCACTGTGATGCTAGCTTAGCTTTGGCAGTTGTCTTTTGCAAAAACACGAAGATGGCAAATTTCACCCTGTATTTTTCTTTAGTAAACGAACAAACTCTGGAGAATCAAAAATGCACAGCTGGAGACTTTGGCGATAGTTTATTCTCTGGAAAGGTTCTGGATTTACCTTCAGGGCATTCCTTTTCACTGATTGCAACAGCCTTACTTTGGCTCTTAATAAAACAGGTCAACTCAACGATTCATTTTGTCCAATTACGATTACACTCTACATCACCGCAAAGGAGGTGCCATGAAGCATGTAGATGCACTCTCACATTGTCACATTTCAATACTTGCAGAGAACAATCTTGAACAGAACCTTGCCCTTCGGCAAAGCTCAGACAAAAAAAATTTGTGAAATAAAGAAAGAATTGGACAAGGGTGAACTGCCTCACTTTGAAGCTATAGATGGTTTATTTAGGGAATTAGGGAAATCTACTTTTTATATTCCAGACTGTATGCAAAGCAATGTTATAAGAGACTCTCACGACGACAACCTTGGTCACTTAGGGGTAGATAAAGTTTTTGAATGCATCACAAGATGCTACTGGTTTCCTAATTTAAAGGAAAAAATTAAAAACTACATTAAGATCTGTCTCAGGTGCATAGCTTTTTCGGATAAAAAAATGGGTTTCTGATTAAATAGTTGGTTGTCGATTGGCCACTTTAAGTTTTGTCTGCAAGTATGTCTGTCAGGATGACTAAAGTTTATGTGAAAGTATGTCTGTTCGCTTATTTTAATATAAATATACTTGGGTAGATTTTAAAAGTTAAACTTTTCAACGGCAAAAAACAGCCCATTACGAAAATTGTTCACTGGGACCCTCTCTATAACATATTAAAATATAAAAAAATTAACCAAAACACATCCCCCATAAGAAAATTGCAGGGTTCTTTGCGTACTCAGAATTTTTCAATAATAAAAAATACCTTAATAAAAGAGGGTTGTATAAATTAACAAGATTTATTATAGAAGCTATCAGGGATTCTTAATTAAATAAAAAAACAAACCTTGCAACATGTTTCCTGATTTAAAAAGTTTCCTGTTACTGAAGCAAATAAAACATCAGGAAATCCAATTCTCCAACTGACTGAGCAAACATAGAAAAATGGCATGATGAATTTAAGTAATAATTTGATTATTTTTAGAATTAGGGTTGGCAATAGACCCATTGATTTAAAAATAACGATATACTGTATGTCAATGTTGGTAACGTAACTGCCCATATGTCGGAAGTAGAAGCACATCTAATATCGCAAAATCCAGCCTTTTTAATGCTAAGTGAAAGTCGAAAAACTGACGATGTATTAGACTCTGAAACCACACTGAGAAAAATGGTGGGCTACGAGAACTCAAATATGTGCTCTCCTAGACTCAGTCGTGTTGTCAATAAAGGACAGCCCAGACCAAAACCAAGTCCAAGGGATTGCAGGGAAACACGGTTCGTGTGTTGTGGTAGCCCAAAATATGCATAAACACTGAATGTATTTTTTTGGCCATGATCTGGGCTGGGAGAACCCTGCCTTTGGGCTACCAGAACTCAGCATCTGGGTTGTGGTAACTCATGGTCTGGGCTGGGAGAACTGAGCATCTGGGTTGTGGTAACTCATGGTCTGGGCTGGGAGAACCCTATCTTTGGGCTACCAGAACTCAGCATCTGAGTTGTAGTATAGTCAGTCGGGGTAACTATGGGTAACTTTGAGCCACTTGGAAAATTTAGTTTAGACACATGAAAAGTTCTAACATTTAATTTTCCAAGTTGCTCAAAGTTATCCACAGTGGTTCAAAGTTACCTCAAATGACTGTACAAGTATTATGAAAAAAAAAACTTATTTTTATTTTTTTATTTTATTTTTATAACAAACTACAAGGTTAAAAATCGTTTTAGTCGACGAAAAATTTTCATCTCCAGCACGAACGATACTAGAAATTAAAAAAATACCGTCAACTACGGAGTATTAAAAATGTAGATCATGTTTTTCTAGAAAAAAAAGATTTTGTGATTGAAAAATAAAACAAAATCCAACGAAGCCTTGACTTTCAAGTTGCCCCGGCTGACTGTGATTGTATACAAAATATAATAAATAAATAGCTAACTATACAGCGCTATCCATTACAAACCAGTATAGAATTTTTGACTCTTGATCCAAGATTAAAAGGGCACTCAAAAGAAATCATCACTTTTTCTGACAAATTTGATATTAGAATACTTTGTACATGTATTTTGTTACTTTAAATGAAACACCTTGTATTTTGTGTAATTTTTATAGCTAAGCAGGCCTTACCCTTGCCAACAATACTGAATAACTTAAAAACTAAACGAGATTTTTTTTAAATTTCTCTTAAATTCAAAAAAAGCACACAATAAACAAGGTGTTAAGTTGAAAATAACAAAACATATCTATGCAATTGGTAAATTATAAATGTCAAATTTCAGATAAGATGATCATAAAAAAACTTTTAGAAAAATCTAAAATATCGCGTTTGAAAATGTTTGACTGTGAAATATATAAACAAAATAAAATATTTTAATATAAATATGGTGTATTAAAATCAAAACCTAAAGGCTGAACTGTATGTTATGAAAAAAACATTTTGCCTTTTAATTTCATAGGTAAGGTCCTTTTACAAAACCCTTTATTGCATAGTTTCATTGAGAATTTAACTTATAAAAGGTTGGGTAAAAAGATAAAGACAGATGATAAATAAGTATGTGTAATTTAAAAAAAAATTAAAGTACATTTCCCAAATACAGGTTTAAAAACAAAACGAGGGTTCATTATATTTTTCACTGCCTTAACTCATTATTGGAGTGTTGCTATTTGCGTTTATTTTTTTTTACAAAGTTTAACATTTGTTATCCCTCCAATGCTAAGGGAGTAAAAAGGAGGTGAAAAATATAATGACTCATCTGTTAAAATAAGTAAAAACATAAAATATTACCTTATAGTAAAAATCGAGGTAAAAATTATTTAAAAAGAAGATAAATGACCTAGAAATAGTTATTGTTAAAATTATTCCACAGATAATTGTGAGGATAATTGCCTTTAGTCATAATTTAGTACACAAAATTCAATATAAAGCCTCAAGAAAGAAAACATAATTTTTTCCAAATCATTTTTGTTTGGCTTCATGAAATGCTGATTTTTTTTATTTATCGCAATAATCTCCTCTTTTTAGACTATTAGAACATCTTACAAATCTTATTAACTTGCTTACACCACCAGAACAAACCCCCTAATAATTAACTTTATTATTGTGGTTAGTTTAGGGATTAAGAAATATAATAAAGTTTGTGTCTTGCCAAATAAAAAATTAAAGTATGTTCCTGGTTTTGTCAACTTACTGTTTTTATACTGCAAGGCATCAATAAGTTCATTGACAACATCATTATCATGACTTATAATTAAGTTTACT
Source organism: Oxystoma pomonae (assembly GCA_963921995.1). Classification (NCBI taxonomy): domain Eukaryota; kingdom Metazoa; phylum Arthropoda; class Insecta; order Coleoptera; family Brentidae; genus Oxystoma; species Oxystoma pomonae. The sequence continues at coordinate 65,232,719 of OY998167.1, forward strand.
CCTGCAAACTTCCCAAACAGTTTTTTACTTTTCTACTTGGCAAAGCGAAAATCTTAGACAATAGCCTATACGTCTTACCAATTGATTTAAAAATACTGAGGGAGAGAATCTTTTCTTCTAAAGTAAGTCTTCTGGCTTTAGGTTTCTGCTGCTGTACTCTATTCTGGCATATAATAAGCATTTTCTGTGACTGCTAATTTTCTCTAGAATGATTGCACATGGTCATTTTATGCAATCGCTTACTACTATCAATAACTTTCCTATAGAAATGTCATGCTTTTGGTGTGAGATTAGCTTGTCTGGGCACATTGACTTCATTAGGAATTAAAGAGCGCCTTCTTTTAACTGTAAAAAGAAATAAAACAAACATTAGCTAATTAGTTAAAATTATAACATTTATAAATACATTAAATTTGTAAAAATGTAACTAAATCAAACAAATTGATCGTTCTCAGGGTAACCACCAGTTGGGGTGTAATTTTTTTTATAAATTTGTGACCAAATTTTCAAAATTTTATGATTTTATGACTGGTGGTCACCGTGCTTTCTCCACTGAATTTATTTTAAACCCGACATGTTTTGGAAGCTCAGGCTGCCATCATCAGGAGTCCCTACCAAAGTTTTATTAAGGGAGACTAGGCCAAATTAATGGATCAGTCTTCCATATTGGAAAAAGAAAGAGAGGCTAAAACCCATTGTGAGAAAAACTTTAAAATTTAAAAAACAAAATAAACATATAAATATGCAATACATTATAGTTATTTAATTATGCCATGGATAGACTTTGTGGGGTACTAAGAAAACTAAGCCTGATTTCTGTTTAAGCCTCAGTCTAAGGTAGGTACTGTAAACACTTCTAAGTACTGGGATAGTCACATTTTTTTTAGAGAGTGTCTAAAGAGCCTACAATTCAGCTGAATAGCCGTGAGGCTAAAGAACCAGCAATAATTATTTATTATGTGTTTTTCATATTTTCTTTTTTTTAATTTTTTTTAATTAAAGTAACCCAACCTAACCTAAACAGACTCAAACCAACTTATTAAAAGACAAAACAACACAAAAAAACACACTTTAAACTAAATTAACCCAACCTTAACCTAATTAAACAAGCCAAAAAAAGATGCAGGGGTTGTAGTGTGTTTTTTTTTGGGTTGTTTTGGCTTTGAATAAGTTGGTTTGAGTCTGTTTAGGTTAGGTTGGGTTAATTTACTTTAAAGTGTGTTTTTTGGGTTGTTTTGGCTTTTAATAAGTTGGTTTGAGTCTGTTTAGGTTAGGTTGGGTTAATTTAGTTTAAAAAATTAAAAAAAAACGAAAATATGAAAAACACATAATAAATATTTATTGCCGGCTCTTTAGCTTCACGTCTATTCAGCCGAATTGCCGGCTCTTTAGACACTTCCTTTTTTTTAATTTTATAAGATAAAATATGCTCACTTTATGATCAGCTTGTCATACATACAACGCTTTAATGTATAGGCAGGAGCACTAAAGACACAAGATTAGTCCCTCTTTACAGAGTAAAACAAAACTTCTCAATACTTTTTGACCAGGGCTATAATATTTTTGTGAACAGTTTTGGTATCTACTAAAATTAAAAAAACTTACCTGCCTTTCTTTCTGGGTTGCCCCATCATGGTGTCGTCTCTAATATTTTATAAAACATAGCTTAAATTTGATATACGATTGTACTACACCTCATACTACACTTTATTTTACTCATCGTACACTATAGTAGCTTGTAATAATTCCTTTCTCTTCAAAAAAACAAAAATAACCTCAACAAACGCCATTGTCGTTGTTGGCTAAAAATCAATAAATCCGCCTCTACGCGCTGGCGTCAGCTAAGGAAGAGATATGACAAATTTAGAATTTTTGTACTACTATCGCCATCTATTAAAAAAAAAATGACCAGACCCCGAAATAATTATACCTAGGCTTTTCCATAAGAGAAAAAGGTCTACAAACTACAAGTAGTTTGTCTATGCCAAAAAGTTAGTACATGAAACTGGGCTGGGGCAATCACATGACTGAATTGTGGTAGCCCACAACTTGCTGAGTTCTCCCAGCTAAATTGAAATGGTTTGGGACAATCATACCGTGTGCTATAGTAACGCACGGTGTGAGTTCTGGTAGCCCCAAATTTTCAACCCACGGTTGTACGTGGGCTAGCCCCGTTTTCTCAGTGCAGCACTAGAAATTATAACGATGTAAAATGTGATTTATTGACAAAACATACGGACGTCGTTCTTTTATACATTAGACAGGGTATTAACTTCCACAATTAAAAATGCTTGTGGATAAGGCTCTATGGTTAAATGTTATAGCAGTTCAATATAATGTGACAAATTTTATAGCAATAAAATAAAACAATTTCTTAACTCAGTTGGTATTCACCAATATGTTACAGATTATACCAGAATAAATGGGGACAGTTGAACAGGGTGCTATTTTATAACCGTACTTCGCCATAACTTGGGTACTGTTTGTCGCAGAAAGATGAAAGAAAAAGTAAATTATTCGGTAAATTGTTGTGCATCTTTATGATTTGACACTTTTTTGGCAGCTGTCAAAGTGTTGACGTAGAGCAAAATGAATGTTTTTTTTTTTAATTGAACAGCCTGTATTTTTTACATTTTTGAATTCTACAAAAAATTACCTTCCCAAAAATACCACACACTATCGGTCTGTCATTGAGAGTTTTTGAAATATTTGCGATCAAATTTGTAAAATTGTCACAAATTGTAAAATAATAAATTTTAAAGTTAGCGTTGGAACTTCTAATTCTAAGTATTCTATTTGAATTGATATATATGAAAAAATCAAGTTGGCTTAGGCTAACGTAAAAAAACAAAGGTCTAAGTCACTGAGATGTCAAAAACGTTGTTGAACTTAAAATACTTTACTATTTTTTTAAAATTAAAATGCAGTATTCTAATGAAGAAAAACAAGATATTTTAATGTTAATGTGCAAGTCTCTACGTCAAGAAGGCCAGGAAAATTTATGTTCCTATTCCAAAGTACGGAATGTATTAAAAAAATATATTATTATCCCTACATACCCAGATTTACACAAACGCTCACACCAGCACAGAAAATTCAGCGCGTGGAGTTTTGCCAATTGATATTATTTTTTATTAAAAATTTATTACTTGTGGGGAACCGAACAGACAAAACACCAGGCAGTGGACGACCGAAAATAGAAATTTTGCAAAACCACTTAGAAGACAGGGACGTCAGTCAGTTAATGTGTGGTGTTCAATACTCCGGAATAAAATTGTGGGACCATATTTTTTACCAGATCTCTAACAGGACCTACATCTGGAACTTTTAAACCAGTTTCTTTTGGAATATTGAGAAGATATGCCACTAGACGAAAGACAAGAACTAATTTTTCAACAAGACGGGGCATCTCCCCACAATGTTGCTGAAGCCCGGAATTTTCTAAATACTCATTTTCAAGAATGAATCAGCAAATTTGGTTACATTCGATGGCCTGCCCCTTTAGATACTTATTTATGGGGATATCTAAAGAACCTTGTATCTGCTGTAGATACTCCCACCAGGGAGCAAGTTCCCGAACTAATAACATTACATATACGAGGAACTAGCGAAATTTTTCCTCAGTTTATAACAAATTCTATAAATGATCTACGAATTAGATTTCAAAAATGCATAGAAATGGAAGGCGACAGATTTGAACGCCTGTTGTAGTTTTTTTTTTGTTAAATAGATAAATACTAATTAACTTATTATTTATTGTTTTCTATTAGTAAATATCTATGGTGTATTGACTCAACTGTATTGAGTATAGCGGTCTTGGCTTGTACGTTTTTGGGAGGGACATTATAAATGCAAAAAGTCGATTTTTCTGATATGGAACTATATTTTTAACAAATTTTCATTTAAGTCAACTGTGTTAAGGTTAGCGATCGTGACTTATACTTTATAGTTTGTTTTTTTTTGTTAATCATATCGGTTTTTCCTCGGGATTTACAGCTCCACTCTAAATCTTTAAATCGCTCTGCTGAAAAATGCTAATTTTGAACTTAACAAGCGTCTCCCAAACACCACAGATATTAATCATTATTCAAAAATATACATACATATAGGTAATTAATAAAAATAATAAAAAAATAATGCTGAGCGTAGAAACCATTTTCCGCTGTTTACAATCAACCTAGGTCAACATGATTTATTTATGTTTTACGCAAATCAACCCATCGATACTGACAGTTGCAGTTGAAGTTCCAACGCCAAATTTATTATTTTACGATTTGTGATAATTTTACCAATTTGATCGTAAATATCTCAAAAACTTTCAATGACAGACCTATAGTGTGTGATATTTTTGGGAAGGTAATTTTTTGTAGAATTCAAAAATGTAAAAAAATACAGGGTGTTCAATTTAAAAAAAAAACATTCATTTTGCTTAACGTCATACACTTTGACAACTGCCAAAAAAGGGTCAAATCATAAAGATGCACAACTATTTACCGAATAATTCACCCTAAATGGGCCGCCAATAATGTCCTTGTGTGGTGTTTTCTTTATTCCGTTTATTAAATAGAGAAATATGTAGTTTATTGCGAAGCTAAAACAATTGACCACAAAAATAAGTTTTTTTTTTAATTTTTGACACATTGGTTGACAGATGTCAAAAATAAACTAGTGCGTTAATTTTTTTTAACAAGCTTTCCAAAAACGTACCACAAAATAGTTGGTGGGCCCTGGACCTCCAGTTGGGAGCCCCAAAACAATTTTTATCATAGGCGGAAAGGCCGTAAAAAATTATTAAAAATTCGCTTTTAGCTTTTTTTAAAACCTCTTCCCTAAAGCCGCTAGAAGCAACGTTCCATTTAAAGAATTCACACTGTATATATGTAGCACATTTAAAATGAAATGGAAAAGGCTGGATACACCCCGGAAAATTCTGGATACACCCTACCCAGGAAGTCTTAATACACTCTGAAAGCCAAGATACACCCCGGAAGTCCGGGCCCTGTAAGAGTCTGGATGCACTCTGAAAAAGCCTGGATGTATCCTGGAAAAGCCCGGATGTACTCGAAAGTCTGGATACACTCGGAAAAGTCTGGATACACCTTGAAAAAGTCTGAGTACACCCTAAAAAGCTCTGGATACACTTTGAAAAAGCCTGGATACACCCCGGAAACGTCTGAATATAACCAGGAAAGTCTGAATACACCATGGAAATGTCTGGATACACCCTGGAAAAGTCCGAATATAGCCTGGAAAATACTCACACATACTCTAGAAAAGGCTGCATATACCCTAGAAAATTATTGATACAACATGGAAGTCCGGATACACCCAGGAAGCCATATTTCTTTGGGTAGACCAATTACAACAAATTTTAGGATTTAATTTTATACATATGCCGAAAAGTTTTTGGTTTTGACGGATTACAGACAGATATTTAAAATGAAAAACTGTAAATAAATACACAATTCATTTAAAGACCTATGTGTGTACAGGTAGCGGTTTTTTATTTATTTTCGTGATCAAAGAAAGAGTTACTTTAACATATATATTAATGATTAAAAGGGTTTATTGCACCAAATGAATAAAAAACTAAAAAACAAAATAAATATAAGATACTTAAGTTTCACTAGAAAAGTATTAGGAACCCATAGGATTTTTTATTATCGCCTTTTTTTAATTACTTTGCCCTTGCCTGCTTGCCCGAATTCCGCTCGGCATCGCTCGGGTCAACGACAGGTGCGCACTAGTTAGTTAGTATTTATGCAAATCGATGTTGAAACTTGACATATAGGATCCCCTTATTTTTGTCGAGCGAGAAGGTTTAACCTCAGAATTACGAGGGGGAGGTCGTGAGTGACGTTAAATACTCCCTAATAATTTACGCCGAAATTTTAGAATTGAAGTGGTTTTGCTGAGATTACTGTGCGTCAATCTTATTTAATTTTTGGTTGTATTTTCAAAAAATGTATAAAAAAATGAAAGAGTAAAGACGTAGCGTAATAAAGAAGGGGGGGGGGTTTAAAGCTGTGTTACGGTTGTGTTATAAAGCAAAGGCCAAAATTACCGTTTTGCTTTTGTTGTGTTACGTAATTTTAACTCAAATATCTTAAAAACAATTTTTTTGATATTTTTTAAAAGGTTAAATCTGCCAACTTTACCTGTATTCGTGCCTGGCCAAATATCGGACGTATTTTTCCGGCGGCTCGTCACTGTCAGAATTCTGCAAACTGACACTTCTGCACACGGTGTGACTGACTTGCGTGGCGGGCATGGTAAACTCGACGTAACAATAGTCTGCCAACTTTTCCGGCATCTGATCGTAACTTGTTAGGGCTATTTTGCATACCATGTTGTGGGTGGTGTAGGCACCTGTGAATAAAAATTAAGTAATTAGATTGGCAGAATGGACAAAGATTAATAGAACTAAAAAATGAGTAAAAACCTTAGAACAAAACAAAATTATGATTGTTTTCCACAAACCAAAACTACACTTTTTTGCACTCGACGCGCGTTTCGCTAACAACGTTAGCATCATCAGGAGACGATAAACAATGAACTAAATTAATCTACGCTCTATCTTATATACAATCCTTTAGTGGGCGGAGATAAGACTAATAAATTGTGATTGATCACGATTTTTAATCCTACCTCCCCTCAACCAAAGAATAAAGTGTACTATATAAAGTGATAGTACACTTTATTCTTTGGTTGAGGGGAGGTAGGATTAAAAATCGTGATCAATCACAATTTATTAGTCTTATCTCCGCCCACTAAAGGATTGTATATAAGATAGAGCGTAGATTAATTTAGTTCATTGTTTATCGTCTCCTGATGATGCTAACGTTGTTAGCGAAACGCGCGTCGAGTGCAAAAAAGTGTAGTTTTGGTTTGTGGAAAACAATCATAATTTTGTTTTAGTGCAACCAAAGGTTCCAAATTCCCAACATAGTTAAAAACCTTAGAGTATGCATTGCACGCATACGCGACAGGAGATGCTGCTAGGATATGCCCGCCGTGAGACGAAAGTAAAGCTACTTTCGGTCGGTCGCCATTCTGGCTGATTGGCGAAAAAAAGAAGATGGGTGTTTACGTTTTACAGGAAAATAAAAATCTGTTGTATATGGGTAGTTCAAGGGAAATAGGTAAAAAAGAAATAACTTTCGGCACAGACTTTTTTTGAACTAATGGTTTGAAACATATTTTATTTCATTTTCAATGTTATCGGATTAGCAATTAAAATAGCTAGTTTTTAAAATATGTCCTTAGTTTGATTGCGATAAGCTTTTTATTTAAGTAATATTTTATATAAAGATTTTTTATATTTTATGAAAAACAAAAACCGTCAAAATAAAATAAAAAAAATCCAGGAGCCTCAGAAAATCATCTTAAATTTTAAATATCATTGAGATATTGCGTTTTCCGATAATTAAATTTTTTAATGTATTTCGTCAGTATACAGTGTGATTAAAAATTCCCTAGAAAGATTTGAACAGTGGTTAGATATCATTAATCTAAGAAAAGTTACGTGATTATTTTGTTTAAATTTCATATTTTTTTCTCTGAATTTAGGAGTAAAATTTTCGTATTTTTATCAAGCAAGTGTGCTGACAATGACATGTTTTAGGGTTTTTGTCTTCAAAAATTGATGTTTCTACCCCGTAGTAAGGGGTGCTTCTCAGAAAATGTTAACAAACAATATATTTTACTAATTCTTGTTCAGAACAACAAATTCTACCTACAGTTAATTTATTTTAGGGAATTTTGAATCGCCCTGTGTAGGCAGTAATACAAATCTTTGAGCAAAGTATATTTTCCAGGTCCAGGAAACTGAGAAATCGTCTGGCACCACAATGTTTTTTACTCTATTGACTTTTATAGCACAGAATTTCTTAAACTTCCCTTAAAAGTACTTAACGCTTTCATGTACTAACCAATGTTTCGAAATATTTTTTTTGTTTTATATTGGTATTTTTAGCGGAGACACGCCAGGGGACTGAGATTTGTGGTACTTAAGAAGGGAAAAAATATTTAAAAAAACTCGAAAAAAAAAGTAAATATTTTGAAAGTGAATATTTGATCAATGATGGCTTCTTATCTTTAAAAAAAAATTATGAAATATGTTGTAGTTAAAAAGATATTTGAAGAGAAGTCGAAGTTTACCAATTTGTGTAGAACTATCCATATATACATCTATATTAGCAGATCCATAATACTTTTTTATACACCAGTATTTTTATGTCTTTAAATATGTTATAAAAAAAACTATATATTTCTGGCGGATTTATAATGTTGAAACTATTTTTTAAAAGTTTTTCGCCACTAAAAATATGTTAAAAACTACTGCGTAAATTCCTAAAGAAAAAATTTTGGTGTGTTTGTCAGTGGTTTTTAAATAAAAAATAAATAATGCCTACACACTCACAAATCCTAACTAGAATCTTAGTACTTATCTGACGTTTCGGCAGAAACTCTACTGCCGTCATCAAAGAAATTATTCTTTCAAACTTTTGTGGATTTTTTAAAAAATATCTGTTTGTTGTCATACAACTGAGAGACCTTTGTTATAGGAATAATTTTGTAATATTCCTTTAAAACAATAAATTGAATTGAATGGAACTGTCATACAACTGACTGACTTTGACTTCAAAAAATTAACACTTGACAGTTTGGCGCGTCGATAGTAGCCAACAAGGTATTGTGTGAGTTAAATAAAGTTTAAGATCAAATAAGATATTCTTTTGAGTTTTTTCAATTAAAGATTATCTTATAGAAATTAAAAACTTGTGAAATCAAAAAATAAAGTTTAATATTTTTTATCAAGTATAACTATACTTCGACGAGTAAACTTTACCCCTAAATTTTGAATAGGAAAAGTGGGTTGAGTGATACCTTGTTTTGAAGGTCTCTTAAATATCGTTACAATTGTGTTATCTATCGATTCATTTTCAAGATAAACTCATTCCTAGAAAATGTATATTTAACAAAAACAAAGTCGACGTGTTCCGGGATTTCTCAAAAAATCCATGCAAATGTAAAACGAATGGATTTTCTAAATTTTTACGCGATTGTAAAGACATTCGAAAGACCTTCAAAACGAGGTATCACTCGACTCACTTTCCATATTCAAAATATAAAGGGTGTGCTCGGTGGTGCGTGTAACAAAAATTTCAGGATAGACAAAATGTGTCCCAATTAAATAAAAAATCGACAGGTCCGAGGATTTTTCTAAAATCAGATTCTACATACGTGAATCTTGGGTGGGAAGTTTTAAAATAAACACCCTGTATATATAAATATACCACACTGGCATCGGCGGGGGCATTTAATGGTTTTGTTTTTGTTAGAATTGATCTAAGAGTATTTTATTTAAAAATTGTTCTAATATGATTATTAGCGTTGTACATTATTTTCAAGATTATTATTTGTACGTCTGCGCTGTCTGGGAAAATTGATTTGTCTAAAAGAATTTTCAATAAAGTTATTTGGATACGAATTTTTAATTAAGAATTCTTTTATTATTTTGTTTTCTTGTAAAAATGTGTTATTGTCCGAACAAATTATTTTAGCCCTATCGTAGACTTTTTATACTGTTTTTTTTAACCGATGAGGAATGATTTTAGTTAAAATTTAGATATCTATTTGCATATGTTGGTTTCCTATAAAGTAAGGTTTGTAATGTAGTTTGTTTGTTTATTAAAACGTCCAAACATGAAATTTTGCTATCTTTTGCTACTTCTAAAGTAAATTTTATTGTTGGTTCTTTAGACTTCATAAAATTAAGAAAATCATTAAGTTTACTTAAATACTAAAAATATCATCTATATAGCGAAACCAAATAACCGGTTTAAAATTAAATTATTCTAAAATGTCTAAAATTTAAATATGTTATAAATAACACTCTAAGGTAAACTTTTTAAAATAAATAATTGTTTTGTTTAAAAGTTAAAAATGTGAAAAATCAGCATTAAACACCTCGAAATAAAAAAATCTAAAGCCTAAACCCAGTTAACGCACCATATTTCTTGACTGTACGAAATTTAGTTTCACTTTGATTGGCAGATTTTTTCAAGTTAGTGAAACACTTCCGAAAAATAACAAATTTGCCATTATTTAGTAAAGTTTGGTCGCCCTTAAGTTATTTTAAGTTTCAAGTTCACAAGTCAAAAACCCTGACATGGAATTTTGATGTGATGTGTAAAATAACTTTCTAAAGTAGTAATTTGACGTTCGTATAGAAACTTAAGGTACGGTTAAAAAAAGGTGCTACACCCTTACGTTACGTTTTCGTTAATAACCCTTCGAAATAATTGATACAAAAAAGTCAACATTTTTAAAGAAATTCAAAATAAGAAAGTTTACTCAACTTTCGCTAAAATTCTAATAATTCCATTTCTTATTAGAACTGACTGGCATAAAATTAAAATTTTCTACCTTGCCCTTCCTTAGGGAGCCTTGGGCACCTCCATACTATAGCTCTATGCTGATGCTCATATTTGGCTTGTCCGGAAGTTACCTCTATTAAATTTTCTTGTGGAGTTTCCATCGTTCCTAATATTCTTTCAATTCCCTTTATTTTGCCAGTCCTGAGAAAATAAATTTTAAATTAATATAAAGCTCGATATAAAGTGAGGTTCGGCTACGAAATTAATGCCTAATAAAATGCACTGTTTCTAGTATAATTGAAAAAAAAATTTGATCGTGAGTGAATATTTTTTTGGTTCCAGCATTTGTATGTCTGCTAAAACCTTTTTCAAGGCCAAACATCGGTTCGCTCAAGCTACAATTGCAATTTGGATTTGTTTTAATACACATTTTTACCAAAACGATCAATTAGATCGTTTTTAGTCGATTTCTTAAAATTTGCAATTTTTTCACTTAATTTAATTTTACTCCCAAACATGAAATCCGAAAGGTATTTTTTGTAAATGATGGAAAATCAATATTGATAACTATATGACAACAGAGTAGGCTGTTTAAGTATGGCATGTGTTGTAGCCGTAATTAAAAGTAATTTTAAGTAGACTATTTTATGCAGACTTTATAATCGAGGTGTCTTACCTTCTATGAGCAGACTTGACAGAGCCATATCTAAAGTGCTTTTCGGTCCTAAACATATAAATCCAACATTCCGGAATGGGAAAACGGATCATGACATCTTCGCAGGGAATTTGGCCTAATTTTCTGGAAGTAAATCCGGGAACTAAGACATCAGCTCGTAGCTCAATCTAAAAGAAAAACACACATATATATATATATATATATTTTGTTTTAAATAAATCTGCCCTATCTGTTGCTTTCTAAGGTTTTTTAATTGGATTTTTAGTAATAATCAAATTTTATAGTTTTTAGCTATTCTGCCCATAATAAAACATGTACTATTTTCTATAAAAGACCAATACTGACAACAGGTAAAAGTAGGTCCGCTTAGCTTCATCCCGCTTTTCGAAATTCCAATTTTTTTTCATGCACAAATCCGGGGCTAATTACGGGCTAATTTTCTTCCACATTCAAAAATTTTCGGCTCAAGTCCTTACCCTTGTTTTTTAGGTTTGAAAATACACCCCGCATACAGAACCACTAATGGGGGGGGGGCTCACAATCTACACTATTTTAACATTTGGGTACAACGCCCTTCTGTTTTTTTTTTATTTCAATATGCAGGGTGCAGCTTAATGTTCCGCTACACCCCGCATAAAGAGCCACTAATGATATCAAATCCAAATGATACTAGAATTTCGGGCTATTTTCGAGCTCACAATCTACAGTGCTTTAAAATTTTGGGCCAACGCCTTTCCGGTTTTTTTTTAAAACATCATTATGCTGGGTGCACCTAAATGTTTCGCTGCACCCCGCATATTGAAGCTAAAAAAAACCGGAATGGGTTGATGTTAAAATACTGCCGATCGTGAGCCTGAAAATACCAGGGAATTCTAGCGTACATTTGGATTCGGTATCATGCACCCCGCATATTGAAGCTAAAAAAACCGGAATGGGTTGATGTTAAAATACTACAGATCGTGAGCCTGAAAATAGCAGGGAATTCTAGCGTACATTTGGATTCGGTACCATTACTGGTTCCAATGTTTGAGGTGTAGAGGAAAGTTTAACTGCACCCCGCATATTGATGTTTAAAAAAAAACCGGAAGGGCGTTGGCCCCAAATGTTAAAATACTGTAGATTGTGAGCCTGAAAAAAGCCCGAAATTCTGGTATACATTTGGATTCAGTACCATAAGTGGTTCTATATGCTAGGTGTAGCGGAACGTTTAGCTGCACCTCGCATATTTATGTTTTTTAAAAAAAAAACGGAAGGGCGTTGGCCCTAAATATTAAAATAGTGTAGATTGTGAGCACGAAAATAGCCCGAAATTCTAGTATACATTTGGATTCAGTATCATCACTATATGCGGGGTGTAGCGAAACGCTTAGCTGCACCCCGCATTTTCAAACCTAAATAAAGGGAGAGGGGCTTGAGCACAAAATTTTTAAATGTGGTAGAAAATTAGCCCTTAATTCCTGCAAGAAAAAAAATTGAAATTTCGAAATGCGGGTTGTAGCTAAACGGACTTGGTAAAGGTTCACATTTAATAACGCCCGCAAAGTTAGAAGTACAAAGTCAGCATTTTAAAAGACTCATTTAAGCACCATTCCCAAATTAAATGGATTTTGAGTTATGAGCTGCTCTGCCAACTAACCGGTAAACTTAAGCAGTAAATATATACAGAGTGTAACATAAATGATGCACCAAATTTCACGTGGTGACAATATGAAATATACCAAACAAAAAATCCCAGTAAAGTGGGGGTAAAAACTCTACAGTTTTTGAAGAAAATGACATCGAAATTCTACGATTTTTTCCAAAATACGACAACACCGCATCATAGGTTCACCTTTACAATAGCAAACAAAATGGGTGGAGCCAGGCGCGGTGAATTGCACGATAGATTTATTAAAGAATTAGATTACATTTTTCACTAACCAATGTTGGTTTGAAAGGAGATGTTCAAAGTGTCTTCCTTAGAAAGTACAAACGTAAAAATAAAAACTAAGTCACAAAAGTACAAACTGAAACTGAAACCGATGAAGGAAAACTAACGATACATTTTTGGACACACCAAACTTGTTTTTAATTTTTGTTTGCAAATGTGTCACAGCCCCAATAACTTGTTTAATTCTACTTAGTTAAAGCGTGTGTGTGTGCGACTTTAGATGTGTTAGTTTGTTGTCAAACAGCTCCGTAAAAAGTATAAAAAAGTAAATCCTCAATATTAAATAATTTTGCACAGACATATAAAATATCTACACAACAAACTAGTTGAACAAGCAAGTAACAAGTAAACACCGTAAAAATACCACTTCTAACCTAAAACCCAATTATTGAAAATCCTGCATTTAAAGCAGTCCGTACACTAAAATGGGTGACACAGAAAATGTTGTCACTGTGAGCCAAATCTTATTGGAAATTAAGTCATTAAAAAAAGAGGTATCTGATCAGTGATTGGCCACAGAAAAATCGTAGCACTAAAGGTTGATCAGTTAATCAACAAAGAAAATGCACAACTTAAGCATACAATAGAGAAGTTGGAAAGACAACAAAAACGAAAAAGCATTTTAATCTTAGATCCTAGCCTCAAATCGTAACAGCAAAATACATTTTTGAACTGCGTAATAATATTCTTGGAATAACTATAAACGAAGAATACATGAACAATGCCTATCGTCTTGGAACTTCGAGAGACGCAGCCATAAAAGTAGAGTTTGTTTCTGCTTTCACAAAAACTACTGTTTTAAAAAATTGCAGTAAACTAAAAGGCACAGGAATTACTATTTGCCTGCTACTGCAAACCAAAGAGCCACACAGAAAGTTCTAAAAAGACATCCTAACAGGCTGAAAGCCACCACCGACGAAAAAGCATATATCAAAGGAGAAAAAACTACATACCACCGACGGCCAAATTTTGAGTGAAGACAATATTTTGTTTCTGAAGTGCGAAAATAACCGCCAAATTAATAACGCACCATCAACTCCAACAGTATACATCTCCAAGCAACCAGAATTTGTAGAACCTTTGACGGTAGAAGAAACTAAAATACTTACTGAAGAAAAAATCAAAACTTCACAACAAAAAGGAAACCAAAACGATACTTCAAAAAACGCAAACAAAAATAAAATAGAAAACAAAGCTTTAGCAAACTCGGTACAAGTAGAAAAAAAGTTACGGTCGACATCAGCCATCAGCCAAAAATAATTAGTTTTTTTTCCTAGTCCGACACTATATAAAATATACAAAAGAAATACAAATGAACAAACAAAATTAAATATTACGAGGTACAGAACAATACTTAATATACTATTAAAAAAACCAAAGATTAAATATTAAATTAATAATAATAAAGATTGGTCAAAAAATCTATGGAAAACAGTAAAAAATATTTATTAAAAATTAAGAAATAAATCAAATATACGATAAAAACCAACTATTAACTAACCCTAAATAAATCGCAGACACATTTAACAATTACTTTGCAAACGTCGGTAAAAATCTAGACGTAAAAATAATAAATAACAACCCCTTGAAAAATAACAAAAAACCATTACTTTAAAACCTACCAATAAAGTTGAATTAGAATAAATAATAAAACATTTAAAAAATAAAAAAACACCAGGAGTCGATAAAATAAAAATTGAAACAATAAAAGACATAATTGACTATATTTCGGATATTTCGGAGCCTTTGGCGCATATAATAAATACTTATTTTAAAACTGGGGTTGTTCCTGAATCATTTAAAATAACAACAATAAAAGCAATATATAAAAACAAAGATAAAAATGTAATGTTAAACCATAGGCCAATCTCCTTAATAAAGCAATTTACAAAAATATAAGAAAAAGTTTTAAAGGAAAGGCTGCAAAAGTTTTTGACAAAATACTCTATTATTTTAAAAAATCAATATACTTTCCAAAAGGGAAAAATACTCAAGACGCGATAACGGTTCTAACTGGGAAAATATATGGTGCTTTAGACAAGGGAAAACCGTCACTGTGTGTATTCTTGGATCTTGCAAAGGCCTTCGACACAGTGAGTCAGTGTTGGATACTTTGCGGGATGCGGGAGTACGACGTGCCGTTTAGACTATTTGAGTCATATTTAAGCGAAAGAATTAAAGCAGTACACTAGCATCAAAAACCAAACAAGTAAAGAAGAAAATGTTGTCTTCTTCTTGTATATAGGTATACCAGACCAAACAGTGATTGGTCCCACTCTTTTTAACCTCTACATAAATAACATTCTCGAACAGTCTTGAGTTTCTGTGACGATACCGTCATCTGACAGACACTTGGCACGAATTAAAAATTATTGCTGAAAGAAACTTAAATGAAATCCTTAACATCTTTAATTACAAATAAAATGGAATATCCATGTGAAAAAAGTGACAAAATATATTCAGATTTAAATATCTTAGATAAATTTATATATATAAACCATCTAAAAATACTTTATTATGGCTTGGCCGAAATTACACTGCAGTACGACATCCTGGCATGGGGGAGGGGGGGGGGGCTTATATGATTAAAATTAAAAAAACTAAATACAACACAAACACATTATTCCAAGAAAAAAGTATTGTATATTGGTGTTGGATATGAGAAAAATATATTACTAAACTACTAATTAAAACTGCACTCACAAAATAGAAATACAAGATATACAGCTCAATACAACATAGAAGAGCAAAAAGCTTCCAAAAATATAGGTGAGAGATACCATATGTATTTATATCCAAAAGTCTTTAATCACTTGCCAACAGGCTTAAAAAAGTCCGTAATACAAAATAAAATTAATTTAAAAATTAAAATTGAAAACAAGGATTTTTTACCCTAAAATGAAGATGTAGATGTCTTTATATGCATATATGGTCCTCGAACCCTTATTATTGTTTATCTGAATTTTTGGAAAACTGAGGGAGAATTTATTTTCGAGTAATATCATTCAATTAGCCTTTAGTTTTTAAAGCGTGTACTGCTAACTACCCAGTAAAGTTAGCATTGCAGCTCATATCTCAAAAACCTAATGACATTAAATTTAGGAATGAGGCATTTAATTAGCCCCTAATTAATACTTTATTCTGGGATCGATTTTTTTTTAAATTGTATTTTTAATACCTGTACTGCTAGCTTTACCGGGTAGTTGGCATTGCAGCTCATAACTCCAAAACCATACGCGGAGAATTTTAAGATGATATAATAAAATCTTTGCACTGCTGACTTTGTACTGCTAACTTTACGGACGTATGTGTACTCTAGGTTGTATTACAGTATTTCGCTTACCCTAGTCCCGGTAACAACTATTTGAGCTTTTAATTGTAACGGAAGTTCTCTATTTTTTGGCGGCCTTACTCTAAATCGCATCAGTTCTATATAGCAAGCGTCCGGAGGTTTAAATCTAAAAATTGAAAAAATTTTATGGTATCAAAAAACATAATGGTAAAGTCACCGGGTTTGGCTTGGGTTGATTTGAATTAATAACACTAGTCAACAAAATAAATATTTTTTTTTATATCGCAAATCATTGTATGTGGTTCTTTTTCTATGTTTTAGAAATAATGTAGAAAGTCAATAAAACATTTCTATCACGTCAGAATTTAGAAATACATCAATATTTATTTACTTTTTGGCTCTTAAACTATTTGCTTTAAACTAAAAAAGCTACTCTGTGGTTGGGGTACCTCACCAACAAACAACAATAACATCTGTCTTTGCGGAATCGTCCAGACGCTTGTCAAATAGACCCCTTCTTTTAAAAAACTAATAACACAAGTTACTATCGAAAGAAATAATCCTACACACTGTCTAATGAAACTTATACATAAAAAAAGTAAGTAACTCCCAAATTCGTAATAATAATATACTTTTTTTCGGAATTTAGACGTAATGTAACGAAACTAGTATTTTTGGGCTAATAGGAGCGTGTGTGCCTATGAATAAATGGACCACATAGTTTTACGATATTTTTTGGTATTGACTAGTGTAATATTATAATGATCCGTATTTAGATTAACACAATTTCGGCAAAATCTCTGGTCTGACAGTTATTATTCTATTACTTTATAATTTTGTGGCTCTTGTGATAAAATATTAACATTTTTTTATGCTTACCTTACGATATGATTATTCTCATATTCCTCCTGCTGAATACATGAATGGAAATCAACATTTTCTATACGAATCCATTCTTCAGTGGCAACAGGAATAATATCGTGTCTACCGACTACTTCTCTGCCCTGTCTTCTCATGTCGTTCAATCCAAGTTCAACGTCCGGCATCCCCGTTAAAAATCCAAGGAAGAATAATCTCACCCTGGCTATCTGTTTTTCAATATGACCTAAAAGCATGGTTTATTAGTAGCAAGTCTTAAGTTTCCCCTTACTATTTCTCCAGAAACTACATCTTTCGCATCTCTTGGGTTTTTTGCATGTTCCAAGCTTACGGGGGAGATATGGGGTCGTAATCTTAAATAAAATCAATTCATACTATTATATGATATACCTTCGGAACTTTGTTCCACATACAATTCATCAACCATCGTTATCTGAACCTCCTCCATTTTGTAATGTAAAGCTCTATCCCTGTGGGCTTGAAGTGTAAACAGCGATTCCTCAAGAGTAAACGAAAACTGTTTTAAATCTTCGTAATTCAAAGAACCCAGTTTCATCAATTGAGATACTTGCGGGGCGTGTTCTACTGGTAAACCGAGTTTCTTCAGGTCGCTGCCGAACTCTTTTACACCTGAAAAAAGCAATTCGTGTGGTTAATTATAATCAAAAACCTCAATGCTGGCCACTGGGAATTTCGAATGATCACAGATTGACACTTAAAAAGTACACATATTTTTATTTTTTTAAATGTTATAACCATATACCTATTAGCTTAAATATACGGCCTTTCAGTGCTTTCAGCACGCACGAAGTAGTAAGCAAGATGTCCTTCTACTTTCTCTCTTATTTATCTCCCTTTCTCTCTCTATTATCTCCTTTAGCTTAGTAACTCTGTTCTGCACATGCGCCGCGCCACCGTCATCGGCTAAGACCCGATGCCACGAAGACAGTCGATCGTTGTTCTTTGACAGAAAAAAATTGGTATTTGTTTTCTTTTCTTAAAAATCGTGGATTTTTGTCTTTTTTCGAAGAAAAAAACAATAAATGTGTGGCACTGACGAAGAAAATGAATCTTGTTGATGTTTAACTGCAGCTTTCCAAGACAAAAAAAGCTACCATCCTCTGGACCTTCTCCAATCGATACCTCCGATGGCATATAACTATGAGATATATAACGGTCCTGCCCCTGCATTTCACGAGAAAAATGCGTTAGCCTGGAAATAATCCCGAAGCGAGGAGTCTACCGAGCAGGCGTGTACATTGCGTCAGTAGTAAAAGCAACTGACAACCATCTGACAGCTAAAATTTAGATTTTGTTTAATATTTTTGTTTGCTTTTGAAAAATTTATTGATAGAGTGTAAATTTTTTTTTTAAAGTGTTGTCTATTGTTTCCCGAGATTATAAAACAAAAACCACGATCTTTGAGGCTTACTTAATTGGTGAGTATTATTATAGAATTTAGGTCAATCTATGACTTTCTCTAAAGAAAACCTACTTGCTAGGTATTATTGGACTTTATTTTTCAAATGTTTGCATAAAAGTTGGACATACAAGTGACGAGTGTTCTTGACTTTGTAAGTAAGACATTTTGTGGGTTAAAGACCAATCAATACGTAGTTTATTTTAGGAGGAGAGGTCTAAGATGCAAAAAGAGGCCATGTGCTTCGCATATTTATTTAAATGGCGCACAAAAAATCACAGAAAATAACGCCACAAAATCTTAAAACACGAAAACACCACAATAACATAAACAAAATGGCGAAACCAACACCTCGTCAAAAATGTAAACTTTTCAACGATGCCGAGTTGTGCAAAAATTTCCAGAGCAAAAAATGTTGATGTTGTTTTTGTGCATTTTTCTACTAGTTTCTTCATCAAATTGGATAAGTTTATTTTACTTTTAAACGACCTCAATGCGTTCAAAAAGCTCTAAAATTGAAATTATATTGTAGTTGAAGTACATTTAAAGTAACATCGGGCAACGTTTATATTTTTTGTATTATCTGGCATGGCTTTGTTAGTGCATAAGCAGTAGATTTTTCGCCTTTGGCCTGGCCCAAACAGAGCCAAAGCCAACCGCGATTTTGAATTTTCTTCTTTATTTTTCAAATTTATTTTCGTTACACATTTTGTACTCCTTGGGCTATTATAGTATCTCATAGTTATATGTCCGATGGTCCGGGCTCTTTTTTATGCAGCGGCATCTTTGAATTTACTTTTTTATAATTTTTAACAGCAAAAAAATAAGCGCAGCACAAAAAATGACAACACGGAATCAAAACAAGTAAACAAAAAAGGCCTCGCCTTGATTGAAGACAGCGAAGGCGGCCGAAACTGAACGAAACCTATCGGATCGATAAATTTTCGGGCATGTGCAAAGGTCGGAGCTAAGGCAATTTCTTGTTTGTCCTGAGTAAGGCGTATATTTGAGTTAATAGGTATATGGTTATAGCAATACGACACTAGTTAACTGACTCCGATTTAATACCCTTTTGGTCCACAGCAGCCGCAATTTTTGATAGGGTTGACAGTTATTATATGTAATTATTTATTATATTTAATCCAAAACAGGGGTCGATGAGAGGCCGAAGTCTTGACCAATACTAATAAAACGACATGCAACTTTTTGGCGTCTAATGTTAGCTGTGCATTTTTTGTTGTTGGACCTTCTTCAAATACGAAAAATGAAAAAAATGTGATAAAATAGATTCATTCATTTCAAGTCATGTGAAAGGAGGTTTTTGTTTGTTAATTTTTGGTCCCTAAACTTTCTAACACGTAAGATTTTTGAGTGGATTTTTTGCAAAAATTAACGAATATTTTATCACAATATTTTAAAAAGTAATTTGTGATATATCGGAGCGCGAAGCTGCCAAATATACGCCGTCTAGGTATGACACCCCAAACACGAAGTATCAACTCCCTAGGGCTCAAGACGTAAATATAATTCCAAATTTCACTCTGCCACGTAGCCGAATATACTTATAGATGGCCCCTAGTATACGAGGTATGGAACGGCTATAAAACCGGCTGATCGGTGGTTGGATCATCAGTATTGGTTTAGCACGAGTAGTGGTCAGTATTACATAGATATAAGGGAGATTTTGGTCAAGTTTTTTGTCAGTTTGTTACCCTTACCTTTATTCTGGGCAGGCGCAGTAGCGCTCTGTCAGGCTGTTACCTTTATTAAAGGTAACCACTGGCGCTAATTAGCGTCGAATAGCGATTACCTTTAGCGTTAAAAAGACAACCAACCAAACTTGATGTGATTCTATGGTGGAAGATTTTTAAGTTATAAAAGTTTGTTTTGTTTGACAAAAATTTTGTGTATTTGGATTTTATTTTTTATAGTAGTCGTGGGTTGCCTTTTTAACTGTTTTTTTTTTGTTGGTAAACAGGTGAGTAAGTACAAATAAGTTTGCAGAGGCTCGATTTCTTCTATTACTCCACCAAAGATACCTTGCAAAATCATTTGCCTGACTAAATTTATGTTGGGATGTCTGTCTCCCAGTCCTATAACTAAATTAATATTTTCCTCTATGATATGGTTAGAAAAGCAAAAAAAAAAGACTTGAGAAAAAACAACAAAAGTCAATAAAAAAGTAAGGTTATGTTTACCGCCAAACGATTGTCTACGTTCAAAAGCTCTGTTTTTAACCCCTTTAAGTTACTTTTATTTACGGTAAACATAAGAGTAACGAAATTTGCCGTTCAACTACCTGACCAAAATCTCCCTATTGTCTCACTAACAAACTTAATTGGAGGGATGCGATTACAAAATATTTTTCTATTCTGTAATAAGCCTTATTTTGGTTTGAATGTTTGTAGAAACCAGCTATTGACCGCGACTTCTTTCGCGTGATAGTGTTTTTTTGCTTTAAATGGTCATAACTTTTGTTTTCGTGAACCAATTTTATTGAAATAAAGCCTATGTTCTGTTTATTAGTTTTTCCGATATTCTGGAACAAACCGACAGTCAAACAAAAAGGCAAAACTTCTAAAAATTGAATTCTGAATTGAATGAATTTGAATCAAACACCAAAAATTTTAAAAATATATTCAATGTACAGATTTATTATATTATATACAAATTTGAATAAAATAAAAATAACTGATGTTGAGTAGTGTTATCGAACACAAGGTTTTTAAGTAAGTTGTAATTTGTACTTACCCTGGTAATCGCCTTGAATCGCATATGCCGCAAACTGGCTCAGTTTATTAGTGATTCTTTCCGCTTTTTTGACTTGTCCAGGTCTGACACCGGGTCTTTCTTTATAGAAAATGTACTGAAGCTTAATGGTAAATATTTTACCGAATTGGTCATATTGCTGAGCTCCGATGTCTGACACTGAATAGCATGGTTGTAGTGGGAGTTCCTGAGAAAGTAAAAATTAGTTATTTACTTATTTTTTTAAGAATGACTTATTTATCATTACAAAATTAATGATATGTTACATTGTCTCCATAAATTGCTATCTATAAGACCTATTTATTTGAAATTAGCTCTGTGTTTCGGACTTCCATTGTCTATATTTTATTTATACACGACGTTTCGATCAGTACAATCTCTGATCGTCTTCAGGTGCAAACTACAATCAATTCCTAAGGCTACGTACTTATATACTGTGAGAAATCACTCAACCTTGAAGTTTAAGAAGTTGGCTCCGCCCAAGGAGGGGCTTCCAAATATTTTGGATTTCTACACTTGGTTTACTGAAAATACCCTGATTCTGCCCAATCAAGGCAGCTTCAAGAAATTTTCGTTTCATCCAGTGTGACTCCTTGTGCAAAACCTTGGCTTCTGCCCACTTCATTCGGTGTTGTTTTGACCATGCATGTTCAGCGATTCCTGATTTCGTTGTTTCACCTTTGTGGGTATTCGTCTGATGTTCCTTAAGCCTAACAGATAGTGGTCTTTTAGTTTCGCCTATGTATGATTCACCACACTCACAAGGAACTTGGTAAATGCATTCCTTATTTTGTTTGTTCTCCGGTTTTGTTTTACTAAGAAGGCTTCGAATTGTATTACTAGATTTAAAAGTTGTTTGTTGAAATTTAGAAATAGTATCTGTTATAAGTTTAAGGCTGTTACCATTCTGCTGCAGATCCTTCTTAATGTTTCTTATTTCGTTTTCCAAGTCATGAGAATTTTTACAAATTTGAATGGCTCTGTTATACAAAGTTTTGATTATGCCTCGTTTGGTTGTAGCAGAATGATTTGAACCTTGATTTAAATATTGTCCTGTGTGAGTGGGTTTACGATAGACTGTTGTTCTGTTGTCGTTTTTTACTCGTGTGACAAGTACATCAAGAAAAGGAATTTGACAATTTTGCTCCAACTCCATTGTGAATTTAGTGGTGGGTCTTATGTTATTTAGGAGGTGAAAAAATTTTAAAAGTTGTTGCAGGCAGGTGCGTTCATAAAGGTATTCGTCATCAACCAGTCTCTTTCTAATAATATCTAGCGATTCCTTTATCGGGACATTGGTGTATAGACTTTCGACATCAAAATTGACAAGTCTATCCTCGGGTCCTAAAACAAAAGATTTAAGAATATTAACAAAATGGTTGGAATTTCCTACAAATGAAGCGGTCTTGCCTGCAAGAGGTTGAATAATTTTCAAAAGGAATTTAGACAGAGAATTTCTGGAACTTGTAATTGGGCGTAAGGGCATTGCATCTTTATGAATTTTGGGAAGTCCGTATAGATGAGGAGGCTTGCTATAATGTGGTGTAAGTTGAGACCTTGTATTGTCCGGAATATATCTGGAATACTTTTAGATGCATTCCGGACAATACAAGGTCAACTTACACCACATTATAGCAAGCCTCCTCATCTATACGGACTTCCCAAAATTCACAAAGATGCAATGCTCTTACGCCCAATTACAAGTTCCAGAAATTCTCTGTCTAAATTCCTTTTGAAAATTATTCAACCTCTTGCAGGCAAGACCGCTTCATTTGTAGAAAATTCCAACCATTTTGTTAATATTCTTAAATCTTTTGTTTTAGGACCCGAGGATAGACTTGTCAGTTTTGATGTCGAAAGTCCATACACCAATGTCCCGATAAAGGAATTGCTAGATACTATTAGAAAGAGACTGGTTGATGACCAATCCCTTTATGAACGCACCTGCCTACCGCTGGAGGGAGTGATGGAGTTGTTGGAGTGCTGCCTACATAACTCTTATTTTCAAGTAAAAGATAAGTTTTATGCTCAGGATGACGGTCTGCCAATGGATTCATCGCTTTCGCCAATGGTGGCCAATATTTACATGTAGTGGTTCGAATCACACGCGGTTGATACCGCAACATATAAACCTAAGCTCTGGCTGAGATATGATGATGATACTTCTATTGTCTGGACCGGGAATGACCAACAACTTTTAGAATTTTTTTACCACCTACATAACATAAGACCCACCATTAAATTCACAATGGAGTTGGAGCAAAATTGTCAAATTCCTTTTCTTGATGTACTTGTCACACGAGTAGAAAACGACATCAGAACGACAGTCTATCGTAAACCCACTCACACAGGACAATATTTAAATCAAGGTTCAAATCATTCTGCTACAACCAAACGTATAACGGAGCCATTCAAATTTGTAACAATTCTCATGACTTGGAAAATGAAATAAGAAACATTAAGAAGGATCTGCAGCAGAATGGTTACAGCCTTAAACTTATAACAGATACTATTTCTAAATTTTAACAAACAGGACAGAGATTAGAAGACCAAAACCAGGCAAATGCATTCCTTACAATTCCATCCGTTAAAGGGGTATCAGAGAAAATTCGAAGAGTAGCGAAAAACTTTAATATTAAAATAGCTTTTAAATCTAGTAATACAATTCGAAGCCTTCTTAGTAAAACAAAACCGGAGAACAAACAAAATAAGGAATGCATTTACCAAGTTCCTTGTGAGTGTGGTGAATCATACATAGGTGAAACTAAAAGACCACTATCTGTTAGGCTTAAGGAATATCAGACGAATACCCACAAAGTTGAAACAACGAAACCAGGAATCGCCGAACATGCATGGTAAAAACAACACCGAATGAAGTGGGCAGAAGCCAAGGTTTTGCACAAGGAGTCACACTGGAAGAAACGAAAATTCCTTGAATCTGCCTTTATTGGGCAGAATCAGGGTATTTTCAGTAAGCCAAGTGTTGAAATCCCAAATATTTGGAAGCCCCTCCTTGGGCAGAGCCAACTTCTTAAACTTCAAGGTTGAGTGATTTCTCATCTGAAGACGATCAGAGATTGTACTGATCGAAACGTAGTGTATAAATAAAATATAGACAATGGAAGTCCGAAACACAGAGTTAATTTCAAACACATCATTGTCTCAAACTTTCAAACAAACCTATTTATTTATTTTATTATTATTATTATTTATTTTATTTATTTTATTATTATTTTATTTTATTTATTTTATTTTATTTATTTATTTTTTTACCTGGAAAGGATCTTTATCCGCTTGTTGATTAAACAACTGCAAAAGTACGCAATCGGGCTGATGCACCAATTTGACGAAAATCTTTTTCCAAAATCTTTGACCGGTGATTTTTTTCTTGTTGGGTTGTCTTAGGTACATTTCCCATCCTTCTCTTTGGTAGATTGTTCGAGGGAATGGCTCAAGAGGTTGTGAGATATCGTCATCGAAGAGAGGTGTTGACGGGGATTCTTGAGAGTCTGTTCTTTTCAGGTCCACTTGCTCTGTAGGAAAAGCAAAATCATATTAAACGAATAGGTAGTTGTTGCGTGTACTTTAAATCTAACGAAAAAACAGGAGTTTTTTGTACTTAGTGCAAAATGAATATCCTGACCTTCGACTTTTCACACAGAGGGTGGAACCTAGGACGACGCCGTATCGTCCTTATTGCATTTACATAACATTTTAAAAGTATTTTATTATTCAAAAGATATTTACAGACCCAGTCCAGCCACTTAAATAAATAAATAAATATTTACAAGCCACTTAGCCTAGTCCTACAAATCTTACTGTTTCTTCCTTATTAGGGACTCATCAGCTAGGTGTATCACAGTTATAGACAATTCGCTCGCGCTTTTACGCCAAACAATTCGGCAAAGCGCAGATAATTTCTGTCGAGTACCGACCATGGCGTCCTCTGTGTGAACCTCCTACAATCAAGAAGAGTACTCACTGCATAAGCAGTAGGTGCATGGCGTAGCATAGATCCTGCAAGAGACATTACAATGCTATCTGTATGCAAGTTTCGTCTACAAGCGAAAGCAAAACAACCGACGCACATTTAAAAAACGAATGGGTAGTGGTTGTGTGCACTTTAAATCTAACGAAAAAACAGGAGTTTTTGGTACTTAGTGCAAAATGAACTTACTGACCTTCGACTTTTCACATAGAGGGTAGAACCTAGGATGACGTCGCTTCGTCCTTATTAGGGACTCATCAGCTAGGTGCATCACAATTACAGATAATTCGCCCGCACTTTTACGCCAAACAATTCGGCAAAGCGCAGAGAATTTCTGTCGAGTACCGAGTACCTCTGTGTGAAAAGTCGAAGGTCAGGATGTTCATTTTGCACTAAGTACAAAAAAATCCTGTTTTTTCGTTAGATTTAAAGTGCACGCAACCACTACCCATTCGTTTTTTAAATGTGCAGTACGGCACCCCGGTTGGTTTTCTTTTGCTTGTAGACGAAACTTGCATTCAGATGGCATTGTAATATGTCTCTTGCAAGATCGATGCTACGCCATGCACCTACTGCTTATGCAGTGGGTACTCTTCTTGGTTGTCGGAGGTTCACATAGAGGGCGCCATGGTCGGTATTTGACAGAAATTCTCTGCGCTTTGCCGAATTGTTTGGCGTAAAAGCGCGAGCGAATTGTCTGTAACTGTGATACACCTAGCTGATGAGTCCCTAATAAGGAAGAAACAGTAAGATTTATAGGACTAGGCTAAGTGGCTTGTAAATATTTATTTATTTATTTAAGTGGCTGGACTGGGTCTGTAAATATCTTTTGAATAATAAAAGACTTCAATTTTTTAATAAGGACGATACGGCGTGGTGTAAAAACGTGAGCGAATTGTCTGTAATTGTGGTACACCTAGCTGATGACTTCCTAATAAGGCCGAAACGGCGTCGTCCTAGGTTCCACCCTCTGTGTGAAGAGTCTAAGGTCAGGATGTTCATTTTGCACTAAGTACAAAAAACTCCTGTTTTTTTGTAAAATCATATTAGCTGCTGCATTGAATGAGATTTAGTAAAAAGGGATTTGGGCTTAACCACGATACACTTAACACGGTATGACAATGCGCATTTCGGCGTGACGTCACTTTGTGACCCCGATACCAAAACATGTGCATAGAAAAGGTATTAATTTTCCTTAATGTAATTTTGGGCCGCTGCGCGTTTAATGTGTTTTTTGGTTTGTACGGGTTGACTTGCGTTTGTTTAGATTTATATTTCATATGTATGGCGTTTCCTAAAACCATAGCTTAAATATATAGGGCTGCTATAACATAAGTGTTTTTTTAATTTTTTGGCGTTTATTTGGCAGGCAATTATCGATTTCATTTCTACAACTTTTTCCCTTGGTAATCTAAATTATTTAACATTTTTTTATAATTCTGTAATAATTTTTACATTCAAAAATAGCTCACTTTCACATAGCAAATAATTATTATAAATAAATTTTGACACTGACAATCATTACCAAACAACAAAGTGGTACTTGCACAAGTTGTGTGTTGTTATCGTAGAACATTGTAGAAGGCAGTCTCTCAATCAAATCGTATTGTTTTGGGAGGGCGAGCGAGAATATTTTTGTTCCTTTACTCTTTCAAATAAAACATGTGACAAGTATATCGGCGCAGTGAACTCATTCTGTCAATCGAGCACGCCAATAAAACTTCGAATGTTGACGTCAGTGTATGATTGCGCGAAAACCGACGGAATTGGACATAAATAGTAGCATACCGTGTTAAGTATATCATGGGCTTAACTTGCATGTTGGAAAAACAAGTCGAACGCTTAGATTCGTACAAATACCTGCCAGTTCAATTAGGGCTGGAACAACATGCAAGAAGCTCGTGCAAGAATTGAACAGGCCAGATCATCTTTTGTCAAAATTAAATCAGTGTTGTGCAGTCGTGACCTTAATGCCACTCTCCGAATTCGTATGATTCTTTATTATGTGTTTAGCATTTTGTATTACGGCGTAAAAGCATGAACACTGATCCATGTGCAAAAAATTGGAGGCATTCGAGATGTGGTGCTATCGTAGAATACTTAGGATATCTTGGATGCACAGAGTACGTAACGAGGATGTTCTACTCAGACTGGTTAAGGATCTTGAACATTTATTCACCATCAAAAGGCGTTTGAGAGTTTACAATTGATATAGAAGGAAAAATTTAAGGCCGGAGAGGCTCGGGTCGCAGATGATATTTATGGCTTAAAAATCTTGGACATCTAATCGCGCTGATGATAGCCAGAAAAAGGATTTCTCGTTATCGGGCAAGTTAGTTATTAAGTGTGCTTTTTCTCATACCTCATTTCACGGCCCTAATTTGCCACCTGTACTGCACTAGTTTGGAACCTAATTTTCCTGGAAGGTGTAATGACATTTTGTGGTGAAATTCTTTGGTATATTAGCATACCGTTTCCGGGTTCCGTGAGGCGTTTGTCCTCGGATAAAAAGGGTGGGGAAGGAGAAACAACATAGCACAAAAGAGCGAGGTTACAACAATCAGCATTTATAGGCTTTTAGGACGTTACGCAAAACCAAGGAACTACTCACCTCCAGCAGCCGCTTGCGCAAGAGGCAACTCAAAACTGTTAACAGTGCTTTGTTGATCGAAAGGATTGAATCGTGGCGAACTATCGGAAAAAGCTCCCTGAGTTTGAACTGGGGGAGGGGCCAAAATCGGAATAGTTCCCCGAAATTCCTCGTCTGTTTTAGGCCTAAGAAAAACATCGTTTTAATGTTTCATCGTGCTATATTGAAACTCAACTATTTTTCAAAACACCTGTACTATCATAAAAACCTGCCAAAAATGCGCTGCTATTTTGCATTAGATCTGACTTAAACGCACGTCTGTTCTTGAAATAAATTTAATCACTGTCACCTAGATCTAGAACAAAATAGAGTTTTATAAGTAATGAAGTTTATACCTTATAACGACCGAAAAGTCCTTCTGTTCATCATCATCAAACCCTTGATCCTGGTCATGCGCAGTTTGAGGCGCCTGCATAGCCAAGAATGAATCAAAAGGTTCCTCATTACCAAAACCAGTAGCTGAATCTCCAAACCCTGCACTGGCCTCCTCGTTACCCCAAGCGTCCTTGTTGTCGCCTAAAATATAAAATAAATAAAATACAAGTGTGTATTACGTTGTCTAGCTATATTATTAGCTGTCCAAGATTTGATTTAATGTTTAAATTCTTAAACCAGAGAATACTTTGCTCACCAATGAGGTAACATCGAGGGTAACATTTCCACAGATACATGTACAAACACACCTAGGAATTGGCAGTGTTTTATATTTTTTAAGTAATATTTTTGTAAATTAAAAAATACCTGCTGAAAACGCATCAAAAGCTCCACCATTCTGGGCTCTTACTGCGTCAAATTTTTCAGAAAATGCGTCAAAATCATCAGTCGGTTTTTGAATATCTTTATAATCAAAGTCAAAAGCGTTATCTTCTGCTATTGAAATAGGCGTAGGGGCAGGGGCAGGCGTAATGGAAACCTTTAAAAAGATTGTAATGAATTAATCCCAAATTATGAAAACACCAATTGTGGCAAAAATAAATGAAATGATAGGTTTACCTCCATTCTTAGTGGTTCCTTTTGGAATGCATTGTCCAAATGCTCTTGAACTAGCTCAGGTATAGGTACAGGGTTAGTTGGCAATCCTTCTTGCACGGCAAAGGGATTGAAAGTAACGCTTGAAACCTAAAATTTGACTATATTTGTCTTTTCTTATGTGTTTATATACTGCAAATATTTTTTGTCTTTATCTTGAGACTTACCGATCCTTTACTTTGGCTGTCACTGGTATCCATGTGCATTTCATTACTAGCTGGAGACAGCATTGCATTAGCTGTATTTATACCCGAACTTGCTGGAGTAATACTCATTTCTTCTTCCTTATTAGTGATTGTGGTGTTAAGCATAACAGTGTCATCAAGGACATTGACCGATTCTTCTGGTATTTTGGTAACTTCATCATTCGCAATGGTACTACTAACATCTGGCTCAATGGTATCAAATAATAAATCGGGTTGTGGTTTTCCTGGTTTGACATTATACAAGTTTAATATATCGGCTTTGGAAGCTATTTTTGGATGGGGGGCAGCTCCTGGGAGAGTAATTATAAAGATCAAATATGACCTAATATTAAAATATTTCTCACTTACCTTCAATACCAAACATATCGTCATCACTATGCGCATTGCGCTGCTCTACACTGGGTGCAGGGACCACTCGTTGCTCTGCTACTGGGTGGTCGGGCTTGGCATCTTGTTTCATTGGTCGTATGGCTGGTGGTGGAGGTTTTTGTGGCGGAGCTGGTCGGGGAGGTCTAGCAGGCGCGGGTGGTCTTGGCGGAGGCATTTCTGGTCGCGAAGGCGTAGCTTGAGTGACCAGTGGGACTGACTGTGCTTGAACGTTGGTAAGAGGAGGGTTTTGGTTAATGTCGTTACCCATGCTCATAAAATCTGGAGTGGTATTGCTTCTACAACGTAAACAAGAAAAAATAATAAAATAGGACCTTAAATGGAAAACTCGCTGCCTCAGAAAACGTACAGTGATTTCCATTTTTAAAGGTATTTCCAATGGTTCCCAGTGATTACCAAATATTCCCAGTGATTGTCAGGTGATTCCCTGTGATTTGGTATCTATTTTGTTTTTAATTATAGTAAAGATACCAATTTTTATGTCTTGAATGTTGTTGACAATGCTTAAAATTAAATTCAAATTATAATAATCAAAAAATGATATAGAGCCGCAGGCAAAACTTTTTAGAAACTAGAAAATTGGGTTGGTTTAGCTTCAAAAGAACGCGGAGAAGAGGGGGGGGGGGCAATTTCACTATCTGGCATGTGTAAGAAAGCATATATGCTATGAAAATTTTAAAATAAAACGAGCATGTTCGAGAATTATAGTCCAGTGGGATTTAGTTCTGTCTTTATTTATAGTAAGTAAAAATTAAATATGACAGAAAATTCTCTCAAAATGATTATAAATTTTTAAATACCTTTACTTTTAACCGCCAATTATTATAATATGCATAGGCCAAAAATTTTTTTCCTGTAGATTTGTTAAATTTTCCCCTGATTTTTACAAAATTTATGAATTTTGTGAGCCAAACAAATTCGCAGATATTTACACATTTTCCAGTAACCCTACCTCTCGCCCTTTTTATTCTGGAAAACTATCAAAGAGTGGATTTTTGTTTTAGCTATATTCCCCCCGTTCTGCGACATAGATTCTCCTTAAAAAGGTTAACACTCGGGTCTAGAGCATACAGTCTAACGAGGAGTCTACTCTCGGCAGTCCACCACATTACATAAAAATCGGGTCAGAAGGCAGACGAATACAGAGACATAATGATAAAAAATTTCAAATGGCCTGACACAAATTTTTGAAATCGTTCTGCGAATTTTTTTTTTATCTATTCTGTACTAAACCTTATTTAGAACAGGCAGTCGGGTAGTTTTAAAAAATTTTGTGATATAAAGCTTTAATCCCACCCATTATCAAAATCGCTTTATATTTGAGAAAGTGTGACACATGACTAACGTGTTTATAACCTCAAAATCTTTTTGTATTTCCCGGTGATTCTAACGAATGCCATTCCCAATGATTCCCAGGCGATTACCACCCGTGAATTTCCCCTTGACCAAGTATCAAAAGGATTTCTATAAGAAAGATGGTCGCTCTCTGTTTGAGGTGCAGAGGTCAATACTTTGGTGGAAATATTGTAACTTTCTGCTAGCAAGATTTAATCTAAAAGACTTACGCATTTTCCGTATGATGAACCTGTTGTCCCTGATAACTAGGTTTCATATCTCCTACTTCTAACAGATCACCGAAATTTACCTCTGGGGTGGGACTAGGCGACTGTAAATCTCGCATTGACACAGGACTGGGCGACCTTGTAGGCGGAATCTTATTTAGCAAATGCGAACTTGTCGCGTCCATCTCTCCCATTACAGACATTAATAAATCTTGGGTTGCTTTAGATTGTATGGGTGGATGTGGTCGCATTGGTATTGAGTCCTGGGTTGTATATTTTAAATCTAAATCTGTTGGCTTTTGAGGTGAAGGCAAACTAGTGCTTATAAGAATTCGATTTGAACTTTCCGCATCAGAAGTTGTGAAAAAGTTTACAGGCTCACTTTGAAAAAAGCTATTTGTAGAAGTGGTTCCCATAAAATCATTTTGGTTGCTAGAATTGTGTATTGGTAACATCGCTTCAGCAGGTTCAAGGTCCATAGGATCAAAAGCGAAAGGGTTGGTGGTTGAAGCAGCCGTTGTTGCAGTTTGGGAAATGTTTGAAAAGAATGGATTTTCTTCAATAAATGCTTGTTCTTGGGAAATATCATCATCCATCAAAAATGGATTGAAACTCGCCGTACTTTGCGGCGACTGATTGCTTGTTGAATCCTCTGTAAATAGGAAGGGATTAGCGGCCATTTTGTAGGCGTTTCTTTATGGCTTTTATAATTTGAAAAATATTTCTTTTACATTAACTCAGACTCAAGAACTCGTAATTCTGCCTTGCCTGGTTGAATATTACTAGCAAAACTCGTGTCGAATGGATCAAAATCGGGATCGTCTACAAGATCCGTAGAAATTTGTGGAGATAAAGGTTTTTCTATGATAATATCTCCACTATGAACTAACAAGTCATGATGTTCCGGTTGAAAGGAAGTATTGCTTTCAATTAACTCATCTTCAAGAATCTTTAGCTCTGCTTTACCTGGAGCTAGCGTACTAACGATTGAAGTATCGAAAGGATCTCTATAAGAAAGATGGTCGCTCTCTGTTTGAGGTGCAGGGGTCAATACTTTGGTGGAAATATTGTGACTTTCTGCTAGTAAGTCAACATAATTCACTTTTGAAGGTTGTATGTTAGAGATAGAAATAGTTGTTATTGGAATATTTTCTTTAAACTCTTCCGGCGTCTTTTGAAGAAGTTCTCTCTCGAGTACTTTAATTTCTGCGTTTCCTGGAGCGGAATTTACGTAAGCTGTATCAAATGGGTCTTCTATTTCTTGTCCAGGAAGCTCTTGAACGGTTTCAACACCTAAAAATGTACAACTTTATTTAAGTGCGCTTGGAACTTTAGGGAGGTATTTACTAATATGGACTAAGGCTTAGGAATATAGGACGCATGTCGTTTTTAATCTCATTATGCGGGTTTTTCTTTAAACTTGAGGGAAACTTGTTGGAATTTTGGACTTACTCTATAATCTTCGCAAGAGAAAAATACGGGTATTCCCAGTATTTAGAGAAAAAAATTAAAAAAATTAAATTGGCGGTGGGTTTGTCCCTGTAAAAAATGTTCTGTTAATTGGGGGACTTGCTCATATTTTTGTAACGCTTTCTATTCATAAATTTGCGGAGTCCATATTTTTATCGAAGAATAATAAAAACTATCAAAACAAACTTAACTGACGTTTCGCTCACTTACATTTGGACGAAAACCCTACCTTTTTAAATAAAAAAAACGCCTAAACAACTAACAGCAATTTTGCCAAATTTTAATTTTCGAAACCTCCCCCTCTCTCCTTATTAGGTAACAAATATTTTGAAGTATTAGTTATTTTATTCTTTTAACTTAACGAAACGCAGCTGCTAACTTCCCTCCCCCTCATGTACCACTTCACTTAGTTCCCCACGCCGCGTTACGTAATTTATGGACGTCACCAACAAGTTGCATTCAAGGGGCAAAAGGCAAGGTCTGAGAGAAATGCAGCAAGGCAGGGAAGTGGGCAATTGCTCTCCTTCTTGTACGGCTTTTGAAAAAAATTTGCCGTAATTTTTTTGTAGTAGAAGCCAAAAAACTACGACAGCCCGATTTTTTGCCACGCTAGCAGATACAGCGCAAACTACTTACCGTGAGTTTTTCTTCTTTTAATTAATTAAAATTAATTGTAAAAGGTCTTTTTTTTTTATTTAAGAAGCCAGCCTTGAATTAATTTAAACTAAAATCTCATACGTTCCTATACATTGGCTTAAAGAACGGGCTGGAATAGCCAATTAAAGCAGAAAAAAGCATGGAATTTCTAATCACGTAATTGTTTTAAAATAAAGTAGACGAAGTAGAAGCCATGTTTTGCTGGTGGTCTACAATATACGATGATTTTACTCGAAATAGGACATCCTGTGTCACACACACACAATTTTAAGATTTCTTGTGTAACCAGATTTTATTAATTTTTTTACGGAATATTTGGACTGTTTTAAGAAAAAATGTCCTTACGTGTCTCATTCCAGTGCATTTTGACGCCCATCCAGGTAAAAATTGCTTATCAATTGATGTATGGTTCGACTTAAAATGAATTCTTAGATACCCATTTATATCTCAGCTTTCAATCCAAACTTTCCTCCTTTTGTGGTTAAAAGGATATTTATTTGTTTTAAATAAGGTCTAACTACAGTTTAACAAATCACATTTTGGCACGAAAGTCAATTTCTAAATTTTTAAACATTACATTATTAACAAAGTTAAAAACCTGATATTAGAGTCACAGGTTAGTTTTTATTAAACACCTTAATTAGACATTCATTAAGCAGCAGCTGGGAGTTTTTAATCAAAAAGCTGTTTTAAAATCGTATCAATTACTAACCTGGTACAGAGTTCTTTCGGACATAAAATGGAGTTAGAGGTTTTGAACTTTTCGATCCTTGATCGATTCCAAGGCAATTCTTATCTAAAGGCTCGTCAAAAGAAACTTGCTTTCTGGCGGAAAAATTCAAAACATCAGGCCTAGAAAACGTCCTTTCTCTAGGCTTCTCATCTGCTCTAGGATTGAAATCATCATCATCGTCCAAAGTGTCAACAACTATTTTTTTAATATCAGCAAGTAATTCGCTTTCTAGAAATTTTAATTCAGCTTTGCCTGGTTGCTTGATAGTATTCACAATAGAAGTATCAAATGGATCCCGATATGATATATCGTCTTCTGACGGTTGTAAAGTGTCGCTTAGTTTAGATAAGTCAGTTGTGCTTCCTCCTAATAAATCACGAGTTGTATGTTTGATTCTTATTGTATTTGACACTAAAATAAAGAAAGCTTATGAAGGGGGTAATAATTGACAAATATTTAGTCGATAGGACAACTTGATACAGCAAAATTCATAAAAAGGACAGTAGTTTAACTGTGCCACTTTTGTTTAAACAAATATATCTGTTGCTAATTCAAATGTATGGATATCTATAGTGTGGTAAATTTGACAAAATAATAAACGATATTTTATTTTAAAGGTTTGCTGGCTGCATTGATATGTATATTTAGTTTTCGTCTCACCTAATGATATGTTTTTGTTATCGCCATTAATTATACCCAGTTCAACATTCGAAAAATTTTCGGATCGTGAGACAAAATCAACATCATTTTCCAAAATTTCTCTCTCAAGAACTTTAAGCTCTGCTTTTCCTGGAAGTAAGTTTTCGGCAAAAGTTGTGTCGAACGGATCTAAATCGAGATCTTCCTCGTTAAATAAAGGTTGATCAGTATTTTCTCTGAAACATAAAATTAGATTTAGGTACTTCAAGAACACATCATGATTGACTAAAATAAATAGAAAATGGTTTTTGTACAACTTTTTCATAAATTTTTTTAGACTTACGTATCTCCAAAAGGCTTCCAATCAGTACTTTCTATGACTTGAGCACCCTCAGTATTAACTATAAGAGGTAAGGTTACATCTATCGGAGCTAGTGCTTTTGTCAAGCTTTCTGCAGCTAAAGCTTCGAATTCAAGGTCAGCTTCGTCCTCCGGAGCTTTAGTCTCAAGAGGAGTTGGGGGGATATAAAGCGATTTACTTAAGTCTATAGGAGACTGAGGTTTTGGAACGTCGTCGTCATCTAATAGGGTTTTTGGGGGAGACGCTGAAAGAAAAATAACCAAAAAAATGCTAACAAGGGCAGCTTTATTAAAAAAAAAATACCAATATTAAAATAAATATAATGTTTATTGAACTTCTCAATAAATAAGCAAATCTATCTTATGCAATAAAAATTAATAGCTTTCTAAAGTGCCTTTAACGTGGATTTAATTTTTTACCTCTTTTTTATTAAGTGTCTAATTTATTTTTATTTTTAACCCTTTATATGGATTTTTAAACAACGCGTTTCATATTTTTTAAACTTCAACACATAACAATTTAAATAATAATAAACGTACCAACACTGTTACTGCTTAGAGCACCAACGACTGGATCAGTACTAGAATCGAAACTTTGCAACAGTAAATTCTGCTCTTTGAAGACCTGCCTTCTTGAGACGCTTTTGGTGGCACAAGTGGGTAACTGTACCCGACCCGTAAGTACTTCGACTGCGGCACCTAGTGGTACGAGTTTCTTGCCTTTCCTTTCGACTGCTGGGCCCAAGATAGCACGTTCTGCGATGGAAGTGTCAAATGGATCGTCGCCTATGAAAGTTAAAATACATTTTCGTTAACCAAATTAACATCAGGAACAAGTTAGTCAAATTTGTTTCACTTTGTCGAACACACTATGAAGCATATTTTGACGAGCTTATCAGTCAAAGATATAATAAGATAAGATAAGATAAGAATAAATAAAAAGAATTTGTTGAAAATTATTCTAGAAACCTAAAACAATTTGGAGACTTTTTTTATCCCCGGAGCGTGCGACTGCTTTTTATCTTTTACATTGTTTTAAAACCCAATTTTTGCTCTTAGTTAGGGCACTGTATACAATTACCTTTCATTTTCCTTATGCCATTTGGTTTTTAAAATAACAACAACAATAATCTAATGAGTACGTTTCTGTGTAAACTTACCATCAACAATATCAGTCGGAGAATCAGGAATATAAGCTAACTTTATTTCCCCAGTGGCAACAGCGTCTATGTAAGCAGTATCGAAGATATCATCTTCATCTTCTTCTTCAGATTCTGATTCTGAAACTAAAAATAAAATGTATTTATAGTCTATCCAAATAAAGTTATTTTGACCTATTACTGAGAATAAATGGAACAAACCATAAAACGAACGCGCTTTGTTTTATTAACCAAAAGGCTTTGGTTTGTTTGTTTTTTAATATTTTTATTGGCGGTAGGATATTTTTTACTCTTCTAAATAATTTAATTTTTTTGAGCCTCAATAATTGACTGATCTTCATCATCTCATAATATTCCAGATTCAAACATTGTTTAAAAGATTTGTCCGAAAGCCGGTATATAAGAACGACTAACACATTATGTAGCATCATCATTTAAGAAACATTTTCACTCGAAGTTTTTAAATGAATACCCTTTCAATTTGGTAATTTAAAATGGTTTATGAATTCATTGAATGTATTAATTTTTCTTTCCTGCTGCCTAATACTTTCATGAAAGCCATTTTTTTAAATTGATTGACCCATTTATATATTTTTAGCTCAAACTATGACTACAGTAGTGTGTGCTATGGTGATCGTACCAAAAACAAGGGAAAACATTGCTCCGATTTGAAAATGTTTTATATATCTTTGCGTTCTTGGTTTCTAAACATCTTCTGTTGCATAGCGCCGTCTGTCTGTAACCAATGTGCATAACTCAAAAACTATCCGACCGATTTTGATAAAATTTGGCATTTGTGCTGGATTTGGAATCTAGATGGTACCATTTGAAGATGGTTTACATCAACCTTATTTAAGCCATAAAAAGGGTGGGGGTAGTTTTCAAAAATGATTTTTTTTTGAACAAAAATATTAATAGTAGATTATTGAGTCAAGGGTTTAAAAAAATTAGCCAGTGTGGCACCTACGTCACCTACAATAAGAGAAATTGTCAAAATATTTTTTTTATATAAAATTGTGTTTGCATGGTTTTAGTCCACCATACCAATATGGTATGGGGGACTATTAAAATCGTGAAATTTTGACTTTTCTTAATTTTATCAAAAATGAGTTACTAAGGTTCCAAAACACCTTAATCGATGAAAAAAAAAGTTGTCTGTCTGTTGTCTCTGTGTATACACGATAACTCAAGAACGCCTTAATCGATTTTAACAAAATTTGGTACAAAAATCCTCTATCAGCTGACCGTGAACTGATTAACTTTTGGGTAGGGTGGTGGGGGGTTAAAGCGGGAAAAAGGGGGATAAAATATTTAAAAAAATTGTTGGGACAAAAGCAAGTAGCGATATACGGTTTTCAGATTTAAGTTTCCATGAAGATGGACTTCAAATTTTGTTATACAGTATAATTTCGAGGGAGCTTTAGTTATTTGAAAAAACGTTAAAATATATTTAAAAAAATCATAACTTTCCCACATAGCACATTGCAAAATAACGTTATTTAGATAGAGAAAATCACGCTTAATAGGTGACGTTCTAACGTTATTTTCTCAAAATCACATGGTTTCACGTGAAAAACACGTTATTTGAGAAAAAAACGTTAGAACGTCACCTATTAAGCGTGATTTTCTCTATCTAAATGACGTTATTTTGCAATGTGCTAAGTGGGTTAGAAGTAAAGCAGCTATTGATATGCGGTTTTCAGATTTTGGTTTTCGTAAATATTATCCATTTATTTACGGTGGACTATCCGTGCTTTCTAGCACCATTTTTTTTATTCAATAGGGTACAATTAGAGGGAAGGAATCGTCGAAATACATTTTTATATAAATAGCTTAGATGCCCATCAATTGACAGAATATTTTTTAATGTTGCCCTGTTAATTGTTTGACCCTGTTTAAAAATACCAAGGCAAGGGTTTTTATGATATTAAAGATTCTCCTAAAATTTTAACCTTTTGCCTCTTAGCACTGCCATTGGAGAAGCCAGTGCTCTTAGCAATCGACTAATCAAAACTTAGCTGACAAAAATATTGGCAGGTTCCAATATTTTTATATATCAAACTACTGGTGGTTTAAATTGGTTTGAGTAGGTAAATAAATAACATATTATTCCATTCCAAAAATTTTAATCGAAAAAAACAAGAATAATTGGGATGAATGAAACAAGATTGTTTCTTTGTATTAGTGCAAAAAATCAGAGTTTTTGTACTATTGTACGTAGTGCAAAGTAAATTACCTACTTGTTTTTCGAATGTTCAATAGAGGTGATGTGATTATTTCTGAACTCAATTGGGTGGAACCTAGGATAAAGGCGCGGCCGGTTCGACCCTATTGAGAACTCAGCTAGGTCTACGACA
Source organism: Oxystoma pomonae (assembly GCA_963921995.1). Taxonomy (NCBI): domain Eukaryota; kingdom Metazoa; phylum Arthropoda; class Insecta; order Coleoptera; family Brentidae; genus Oxystoma; species Oxystoma pomonae. The sequence goes on from OY998167.1 coordinate 65,271,265, forward strand.
AAGAGAAAACATTGAAGAACGATTTATTCGGCATATACGAGAGAAATGTATCTCTCTGAAACGAAAGTGTCATCCTAGGTTCCATCCTTATTGTGAAGAACATCTGAAAAATAAGTAGTTTACTTTGCGCTACATTTTACCTTCAACAATTCCTAAATTAGCTGGTTCTTTTCTAGCCTCCTCTTCTCGTTTCCTTAAAGCTTCGTACTGTCTTTGGTAGGCTTCTTCTTGCCTATCTTTTTCAACTTCACTGGGAGGGGGGACTCGTTGGAAGAAAGAAGTGCTCTTTCAAAAAAAAGTCATCACAAACTCGTTAGGAAAAACTGCTATTTTTTATTATTAAAGATAGTTTGAAAAATTATTTTAAATTCAAAGACATGACACCAAATCTTAAAAACACTGCACAGATTGATTAAAAATACTTTTGAAAAGCGAAATTCGGGTGATGTGCTAATTAGGAGATATTTTTAAAGATATTATAGGTGTAACAAGGCACCTCTTATTATTTCTATGAAAGCAGGACAGGCTCTGGATATAAATATGTTTAATTGACCTGCATGTCTATGTGTAGAAATTAGGAATCGAGTTTGGATCATATGTAAATTTTAAAATTACATAAGTTTATATTATACAGGGATGTAACAAGTTGAGAGTCCCATGCATCACATCCCAAGTAGCAAAATGACGTTCATTACGTCGTGAAAAATTGATCAAATTTCATAATTACCTATATTAAGATCAATCTAGAATATTCCTAGCTTACACTCTGGGATATTTTGCCATGTAGTTCATGTATTATGAACAGAACCTGCATAAAATGTTTAAGGAATAAACGCGCTGTGGGCTGGTCCTGCTTGCCCCATGATGCTTATATTTATTACATTGTCCAATGTGGACAGATTGTTTTTCTAGGGGAGGTGCTGTAAGCTAGGAATAATCCAGATTAATCTTACAATTATTCAACGCTTACACTCTAGGATGTTTTGCCATGTAGATGTTTAAAGCCAGATAAAGGAAAACAATCTGCATCACACAATACTATTTATTATTAAACAATTTCTAAACTATAATTTCTATAAAGAAGATTAACAACAATTAATAAAATAATTACTATGTTTGATATTTAATCAAGACTTAAATCCTTGTTTTCATTGATATTCTAAATATGATACGAGGGGTCTATTATAAAAGCAATTTTTGCATTTAGTTAATATCCAGCTCTTTTAGAGCAACTGCAGAACTATAACAGCATGGAAAAAATATCCGAAAACAAAAACACATCAATACCAACTTCTAGTAAATTTGTTATCCATTTGCCTTGGCTTGTGGTATTATCAAAGGCAATTTTCAGCCTGGAATGATTTATCTTCGGTATATACCGTGGTTATTCTTTCAGTTGACAACCTGGACAGTAAGTGTGACGTCATATCCCACCACCACTCAAGAACTATAAATGAATGAAATGGGTCGATGAAATTTTCGTTGGTTTTCATAAGATTATTGTTTTTCTTTAAACCATTAAATTAGGAAAACTGACGACTAAAAACTGAACTATACATCAGTCAATTTCTTAATGATGTTAAATAATAATTTTAACCTCTTGTCTTCGAGTGTAATAAGTCTTTGATAAAAAATAATTTCTTTATTTTCTAAATAGGCTGTGTGTTTTATCTAAAGATGCGCCTTAAAACAAAGCCCTTTTTCCTGTGGTAAATCTGGTTTGCGAATTTTTGTAAACCAAAACGAAGTATACACTGATATCGAAAAATATCACAGTAAATTGCTTCACACGTTTGCGGACAAAGCGTCATATGCCGCTCGAAATACAGAGTGACAATGCGACTTACGCCGTCCAAACTTAAATCTTCCTGCTTTATCAATACGGCGTTTGCCACTCCTCAAAATTTTTCATGTACTTAGGTAACTTGTTTCAATATAGACAATATTCAATTTCTAATTATGTCAGAGTCTGCTATGTAAGCGTGTACAAAATCTTTAATTTCCAATTTTTTTCTACTTTATATATTTTTAGTGGCGTTACCCAATAACCTTATAAGATTTTAGAATCGAAAGAGATGTTAATCTTGTTTGGTATTATAATTCTGGAACTGATAAACTAACGAAAGTTTAATCTCTTTATTTAAAAAGCTTGCTTTTAGGTTTTCCTCTTTTAAAAAACCTCGGTATTTCTCTAAATAAACTTTTTTTTAGCTTCTTTTGATAGTTCACTTTTTGCCAAAAAATTTCATCTAAGTTGTCGGCCTCTTTTAAATCCTATGATTTCTAACCCCCAAAAAATGTTTAATATTATAGCATGCTTAAAAGCAGATTTTATTTCGTTCGCTAGGGCATGCACTACCGTGTAGCCTCATAGGGCTTGTAAGTATTTGTTTTCTTGTAGCAATTTAAACGTACCAAAGGTACAACACTAGCTGTAATGTCAGGGAAACCCTAAACCTTGCCTTGTTGGAGAAGTACAATAAAGCAATCCATCTATCAAGAGCAATTTGTATATTTGTAGTAGTATTGCAATAAAAAATCTTGGTAAGTCATGTGACTACCTCTATATTATGGGGCAATTCATATGAATGTCACGTACTCTTTTTATTATGAAATAGCACATACATAATGGATATTAATTTATTTGAATACCTGCTTTTTTGTCTTTGTCTCTTAAATATTTTTTAAAGTACTACTCGAATCCGAATATTTAGATTTTATTTTCTATTTCCTCTTTACCTAATTACTGCTTCTACTATTGAAACTACGCCTTTTTGGAATTTTTAATTACAAAACTAATCAAAAACGAATCAAAACAAAGATCTGCGTTCTACCAGTATGGCACTATACAGAGAGTTTCAGGCTACTGGGAACATAGGGCGGAACTAGTCCAATTTTCCAGTGTCCACGCATTTTAGAAACGTTTAATAATAAAACAAACAATAGTTAGTGAAAGTTTTTCAAACGACACGTAGGGACTAAAACAGCATAGTAAAAACATTACATCCACAAGTTAAAAAACATATACAAGTTTATAGCATATTAAAATCTAAAATAGGTACTATAGCAAAGTCTATTTTTTGGTTCTAACAATTTGACTTAGAAGTACGTACTATTCTTTTCCGCTTTAATATGTTCACTGTGCACAAACTCATATACCGGCATTTAAGCGTACCTCGTATGTAACGGGCTCAGTTAAGTTTGCCCCCCCAGATCGATTTTCTTAAAAATTTTTATGCTAAAATTTTGCACACATTTTGCACAATTTTGCACACCACAAATCACATTTTGCACACCTTCCTACAAGAAACTACAGCCCATTTTCTGTGGGGGGGGGGGCAACGTCAAGTCAATATTTTTCAAAAATTATGACGTCATTTGAAAGGTCTTATTTTGCACAATTTTGCACACCCATTTTAAACTTTTGCACACCTCCTTGTAACCCACAAGACAGTTCTGAAAATATCAAGTTTGCCCCCCCCCCTGTCAACATTTTTAAAAAAATTTGGTGTCGTTAGAGAGGTCTTATTTTGCACAATTTTGCACACCCATTTTAAACATTTGCACATCTCCCTGTAACACACACGAGGGTTCTGAAAATATTAAGTTTGCCCCCCCCCCGGTCAATATTTTTAAAACAGTTTGGTGTCGTTAGAAAGGTCTTATTTTGCACAATTTTGCACACCCATTTTAAAATTTTGCACACCTCCCTGTAACCCACACGAGGGTTCTGAAAATATCAAGTTTGCCCCCCCCCCCGGTCAATATTTTTAAAAAAGTTTGGTGTCGTTAGAAAGGTCTTATTTTGCACAATTTTGCACACCCATTTTAAAATTTTGCACACCTCCCTGAAACCCACACGAGGAATCTGAAAATATCAAGTTTGCTCCCCCCCAGTCAACATTTTTCAAAAAAATTGGTGTCGTTAGAAAGGTCTTATTTTGCACACCCATTTTAAAATTTTGCACACCTTCCTGTAACCCACACGAAAGTTCTGAAAATATCAAGTTTGCCCGTCCCAGTCAAAAGTTTTCAAAAATTTTCGTGTCATTAGAAAGGTCTGATTTAGCACAATTTTGCACACCGATTTTAACATTTTGCACATCTCACTTTAACCCACCCGAGGGTTCTGAAAATATCAAGTTTTCCCTCCCCCCAGGTCAATATTTTTCAAAAATTTTGGTGTCAATGAAGGCCTAATTTTGCACAATTTTACACACCCATTTTAAAATTTTGCACACCTCTCTAACCTACACGAGGGTTCTGAAAATATCAAGTTTGCCCCCCAGTCAATATTTTTAAAAAATTTTGGAGTCATAGAAAGGTCTAATTTTGCACAATTTTGCACACCCATTTTAAAATTTTGCACACCTCTCTCTAACCTACACGAGGGTTCTGAAAATATCAAGTTTGCCCCCCAGTCAATATTTTTCAAAAATTTTGGAGTCATAGAAAGGTCTAATTTTGCATCATTTTGCACACCCATTTTAAAATTTTGCACACCTCCCTATAATCCACACGAAGATTCTGAAAATATCAAGTTTGCCCCCCCTCACCGTCAATATTTTTCAAAAAATTTTGTGTCATTCGAGAGGTCTATTTTGCGCAATTTTGCACACCCTTCAGTACCTTACAAGAGCGTTCTCAAAAAAGTTTGCCCCCCCCCAGTTAATATTTTTTAAAAAATTTATGTCATTCGAGAAGCCTAATTTTGCATAACTATTTTCAAATTTTGCACACCTCCCATGCCGTTTTTTTTTGTGGCGTTCTGAAAATATCAAGTTTGTCCTCCAGTTGGTCCTAAAATTTCCCAGAAGTATAAGCAAACGAAGGAGACCTCGATTATGTAATATCTTTGAATATTGTTTAAATTTACAGATAATTGTTTATGTTTACATTTGTCTATAATGAAAAGTTTTTAATTTTTATAAATTTCCGGATTATACTTCAATTTTCATATCAAAAATGCAATGACGTCATGTATTAGCTGATATGAACAGAAAAAATCGATGTAGACAGCGCATCCTGTCATGTTCGATGCCTTGAGAATCGGAACCAGCCTATTTTGCCGGTTCAGAATGGTTGCGGTTCTCAAGGTATGGATCTTCACAGGATGTGCTATCTACGTCCATTTGTTAGATGATGTTATAGCATGTGAAAAATTAAGTATAATCCGGAAATTCATAAAAATTAAAAACTTTTGATTATAGACACATATATGTAAGCATAAGCAATTATATGTAAATTTAAACAATATTCGAAGATATTACATAATCGAGGTCTCCTTATTTTGCTTATACTTCTGGGAAATTTTAGGAGCAAGGTTAACCGTAACCACTACAAAAAGAAAACAGCTCCAGAAACTAGTAGGTAGGAATATGCACCTATATCTGGATTCGGGACAGGTATCCGCGGGAGGCGGGAGGTTGTACGTGCCGTAAAGAGGAATGCGTGCGTACCTACACCTACCACGCGTGAAGGCCTTTTATGTAATATATTGAAATGTCGCTTAGCAATGGCTAGTTTTATTTGTGAGCATGATTCAGAATGACTTCTGGTGAAGTTTCCGAAGTTTGCAACGTGTATTTTAAATGGTGGCGTTCCATTTCGGCAGGAAAGTCAATGTGAACGCCTCTATATAAAATACGTAAAATTACGTAACGCCTGGTTCTCATCTATGCGTGCCCACCTTGACACTAAAAACGCATCACGCGACACTTTTAAAAAATCGGTAAATGCATGCCTGATCACGTGATGCGTTTTGAGTGTCAGGGTAAGCACGCATAGGTGGCAACTAGGCGTAACGCTTATAGGGGTTATGTAGGGGTGAGCGGGGTTTCGCGGTTCCGTTACGTAACGCAATTTTGAAATTATTATTGTGAAATAAAACAACTTTTTGGATTTTTCGAGTGAAAAAGAAAAATCTCTGGCAGCAAAACGTTACGTTATTTTAGACTGGAGTAGTCCCAAACGTTACAAAGCGTTATATAGGGGGTCGCGGGTTGGGGTCAAAATTGGACAAAATAAGGGTTACGTAATAAGTGCACTACCTCTCAGTTTACGCAATTACTTTTTGGTTGGCGGTAAATATAACCTAACTTTTTTGTTACTTTTTATTTTTTTTAGTCGATGATACGTACCTCATCAATCAATTTTCCAAAAATATTACGAAAAAAATAAAATAACGATAACCACAAAGTAATTCCTCCGGAAATTCCGAACTCTGTTATGGAACTGTGCAGTCGCAGAAGTAACAATAATAATAAGGAAAGAGACAAAAACACTGACCAAAAAGACCGTAAGTGTGAATGGAATTTTAACTTTCTACCTATTGGTGTCATCCCATTTGCAGCAGGCGTTGTTTCCGTCTTTGGGTTGAGAATTGAGTCAAATTTACATGACATAGTTTTTGAATTCGATTTGATTTTTTTTTTCGATCTATAAAAGGAATAATTTTTTTCTTATTCGCCATTTTAAGTGCATGAAATATAAAAACAAAATGTCTAAAATGTTCATGTGTAGAAATAAATAAGCGACTTCTTCTAATTCTAATTATTGTCAGACGGAATTTTTTGATGTAAACCTAGTTAATGACACACCAAGACCCCAAACGCGTGGTGTGAACTGCAAAATCAAGGCGGGCGTCATCACCGTAGCCGCTATCCGCAAATAGCAAGATGTGATCCCACCATTATCCAGATGAAAATTTTCGGACGCACCCATGAAATCGGAGGCGCGTTCGACCTCGGGTACAACTTGTCCCAAAATGGGTAAGTGCAGCCCTCTAGAAATTTGATAAGCCTTTGGTATTCTTGACATGTAAAAGAGAAAGATAGAAAGCGGCGTTATAGGCGCTCTTAGTCATTTTCGGTAAGATGTGTCTGAGCTTTATAGAAAGTGACAGTTTCCTCGTACTTCACTTCCCAAATGGATCTACCTAAATTTTTGGGTGTTCTGCACCAAATTTTGACGTTTCTTCGACCTTGAGAATATTGTCTTTACACTTTGCAGTGTCTATTTGTGGAAGAAATTAATTTAATGGACGAGACTGAGAATAGCTAATTTTTTTATTATTTCGCCAGAAGCACGAAACCGTCTGGGAGTGAAAAAAATTATGTTTTTTTTATAAGTTAACTATACAGGTTAAAAAAGTGTAGGTTGTATAAAACCAAGCTTATGGAACCGTGGAGTGAATTAGAGCGTACTCCTATTCACTTCACGGTCCCGTAAGTATAATATATATATATATATATATATATATATAATATATATAATATATAACTTTTATTTTGGTTTATTATTGAAGTAAAAAAGCGTCGTTTTTTTTTTAAAGAAAGTGTTTATTTTATCTTTCAACCAAGGTTATTATTAGAAGTGCAACAACACGCAATTACGATTTACTTACTTTCGATTAACTTTCGTGACAAAGACTTTTATGGAACTTAAAATTAACGTTTTTATTTTATTAGACACTTAAAGCCAATTATCAAAGTTAACACTATCCTAAGACGTATCTCTATCGAGTGGACCAATCAACCATGTGCAGTTTTAAATATATGGGGAATGCGAGACAGCTCCAGCTGATCAAAGTACGCCTAGATACCTATTCTTCAGTTTCGAGAGGAAATTTCGTGTAGGAACGATCACATCCTTTATTTCAACCAATAGGCAAGCCCCAATGCGGTTAAGAAACGTTCGATAAGCTGAAAAGCTCCACGGCGCCCGCGCAGGAAAACCCGCTCTCTTCCCCATAACCAGCAGATGTAAGAGAGTTCTCTTGATATGCGGTAGCCCGGTAATGTCCGGCGGTGCTCGACTGATATCGGATGGCTAGTGCAAGCAGTCAAACTATCCTATTGGTCCAAATCACTGATGTGAGCGTTCCTATAGGAGTGTTCTCTCGAACCTGAAGAATAGGTACTCTGTCCTGCAATAACACGAAAGAAGACGTGACGTTACGTAGTTTTCACCCAAGACGTTGCTCTATCAACAAAAACGTGTCATTCGATGTCATGCATTCGCCATAAATTTAAAAGTGTACTTGGTTAATTGGCCGACAAGATAGAGATACGTCTTAGGATACGTCTTAAGATTTTTTTAGGGATGAGGTATTTTGGGGGTAGTTCCGAAGGGAAAAATGGAGGAAAGTTCAAAAACAATAGGGCTCCGCGCGTCAATACACGTAATCGTTGTGTAAAATTTCGTTATGATCGGTGCAGGAGTTTTTGAGTTACAGTGGCGCATATCGAGGCGACGGACAGACAGACAGACAGACCGACTGACAGATAGACAGAGCAATGGCGTCTGGATTCGTGCTCATCTGAAGTCAGATCCACCAAATTCCTTCATCTTCCTCAAAATCTCGAAATGCGATTTTTTGAATTTACATTACTTCTTTCTCTTAGAGCGAGGGAAGTAAAAAGTCAACGAAATTCTTTTTGTTTTCTTTAAAATTACGTAAAGTAAAATTTATATTAGAAATCACGTAAGAAAAACTATTTTCCTCTTTGTTGCACCTTTAGAATATGTATTGCGCATAGTCTTTTTATTGGCTCAAAAATGGTCCTTCTTCTAACGCAAACTTATAAAAGGCTATTTTCATTTAAGAAGGTATTGCACTTGCCCAAAAAAGTGTAGAGCAGCTTTAGCTCGAAAGCGCCTCAGACCACATTGCACAAAGCTCAAAAGCACGTCCGTCGTCGTGCCATATTTTACGTTTTGTTTAATAAAATTAACGAGAAGTACGTGGTGTCGTGTGCCGTTCAATCAGCATCAACATCATCAGCTTACCAGTTGCCAAACAAAATAAGGTAGGTTTGTAGTTTACGTATATAGGCTCTATAATTCAGTGATATAGGCAAACAAATCAGTAAAGAATTGGGTTCCATTAGTATGGTGTAGGTAGGGCAAAATGCTCTATTCAGAAGCTTTTGTCCGTTAAACATATTTGCAATTTTTACATTTTCGAAAAATTCTTAGGTAAAGTCGCCTCATCAAATAATGTCCATTCAATTCTTTTGGGGAATATATCTTAGCACGACCTGACAACGTTGCAAGCCGCATGTACCTACTTGTATCATGTAGAGCCATTTGCAGCAACATATTTACTTATTTAGGGGTCACTTAGTACCATTTTTGAGCCAATAAAAAGACTATGCGCAGCTGATCGAAATGACACGTTTTTGTTGATAGAGCAACGTCTTGGGTGAAAACTACGTAACGTCACGTCTTCTTTCGTGTTCTCCTGACACGTATTGCAGGACAGGGTACCTATTCTTCAGTTTCGAGAGAACACTCCTACAGGAACGCTCACATCAGTGATTTGGACCAATAGGATAGTTTGACTGCTTGTACTAGCCATCCGATATCAGTCGAGCACCGCCGGACATTACCGGGCTACCGCATATCAAGAGAACTCTCCTACAACTTACATCTGCTGGTTATGGGGAAGAGAGCGGGTTCTCCTGCGCGGGCGCCGTAGAGCTTTTCAGCTTATCGAACGTTTCGTAACTGCAGTGGGGCTTGCCTATTGGTTGAAATAAAGGATGTGATCGTTCATACACGAAAGTTTCTCTCGAAACTGAAGAATAGGTATCTAGGCGTACTTTGATCAGCGGGAGCTGTCTCGCATTCCGCATATATTTAAAACTGCACATGGTTGATTGGTCCACTCGATAGAGATACGTCTTAGGATAGTGTTAACTTTGATAATTGGCTTTAAGTGTCTAATAAAATAAAAACGTTAATTTTAAGTTCCATAAAAGTCTTTGTCACGAAAGTTAGTCGAAAGTAAGTAAATCGTAATTGCGTGTTGTTGCACTTCTAATAATAACCTTGGTTGATAGATAAAATAAATACTTTCTTTTAAAAAAAACGACGCTTTGTTTTCTTTCAGATCTTTTTACTTTCCCGTACGCATATTTTACTTCAATAATAAATCAAAATAAAAGTTACAGCTCAAAAAAATGGGATAAAAACATACCTATACTTACGGGACCGTGGAGTGAATAGGGGTACGCTCTAATTCAATCCACGGTTCCGTAAGCTTGTTTTTATACAACCTACACTTTTTTAAGCTGTATAGTTAACTTATAAAAAAACCGAATTTTTTTCAAGCCCAGACGGTTTCGTGCTTCTGGTGAAATAATAAAAAAAATAGTTATTCCCTCGCCCATTAAATTCATTTCTTCCACAAATACACACTGCAAAGTGTAAAGACAAAATGCCCAAGGTCGAAGAAACGTCAAAATTTGGTGCACAACACCCAAAAATTTAGGTAGGTGCATTTGGGGAGTGAAGGACGAGGAAACTGTCACTTTCTATGAAGCTCAGACACATCTTACCGAAAATGACTAAGAATGCCTATAACGCCGCATTTCTATCTTTCTCTTTTACATGTCAAGAATACCAAAGGCTTATCAAATAGCTAGAGAGGTGCACTTACCCATTTTGGGGCAAGTTGCACACGAGGTCGAACGCGTCTCCGATTTTGCAGTTCACACCACGCGTTTGTCGTCTTGGTGTGTCATTAACTAGGTTTACATCAAAAAATTCCGTCCGTCAATAATTATAATTAGAAGAAGTCGTTTATTTATTTCTACACATGAACATTTTAGACATTTTGTTTTTATATTTCATGCACTTAAAATGGCCAATAAGAAAAAAAATATTATTCCTTTTATAGATCGAAAAAAAAATCAAGTCGAATTCAAAAAATATGTCACGTAAATTTGACTCAATTCTCAACCCAAAGACGGAAACAACGCCTGCTGCAAATGGGATGACACCAATAGGTAGAAGGTTAAAGTTCCATTCACACTTAAGGTCTTTTTGGTCAGTGTTTTTGTCTCTTTCCTTATTATTATTGTTACTTCTGCGACTGCGCAGTTCCATAACAGAGTTCGGAATTTCCGGAGGAATTACTTTGTGGTTATCGTTATTTTATTTTTTTCGTAATATGTTTGGAAAATTGATTGATGAGGTACGTATCATCGACTAAAAAAAAATAAAAAGTAAAAAAAAAGTTACGTTATATTTACCGCTAACCACAAAGTAATTGCGTAAACTGAGAGGTAGTGCACTTATTACGTAACCCTTACTTTGCCCAATTTTGACCCCAACCCGTGACCCCCTATATAACGCTTTGTAAGGTTTGGGACTACTCCAGTCTAAAATAACGTAACGTTTTGCTGCCAGAGATTTTTCTTTTTCACACGAAAAATCCAAAAAGTTGTTTTATTTCACAATAATAATTTCAAAATTGCGTTACGTAACGGAACCGCGAAACCCCGCTCACCCCTACATAACCCCTATAAGCGTTACGCCTAGTTGCCACCTATGCGTGCTCACCCTGATACTAAAAACGCATCACGCGACACTTAAAAAATCGGCAAATGCATGTCTGATCACGTGATGCATTTTTAGAGTCAGGGTGGGCACGCATAGGTGATAACCAGGCGTTACGTAATGTTATGTATTTTAAATAGAGGCGTTCACATTGACTTTCCTGTCGAAATGGAACGCCACCATTTAAAATACACGTTGCAAACTTCGGAAACTTCACCCGAAGTCATTCTGAATCATGAACACAAATAAAACTAGGCATTGCTAAGCGACATTTCAATATATTACATAAAAGGCCTTCGCGCGTGGTAGGTGTAGGTATGCACGCATTCCTCTTTACGGCACGTACAACCTCCCGCCTCCCGCGGATACCTGTCCCGAATTCAGATATAGGTGCATATACCTACCTACTAGTTTCTGGAGCTGTTTTCTTTTTGTAGCGGTTACGGTTCCTTGGTCCTAAAATTTCCCAGAAGTATAAGCAAAATAAGGAGACCTCGATTATGTAATATCTTCGAATATTGTTTAAATTTACATATAATTGCTTATGCTTACATATATGTGTCTATAATCAAAAGTTTTTAATTTTTATTAATTTCCGGATTATACTTAATTTTTCACATGCTATGACATCATCTAACAAATGGACGTAGATAGCACATCCTGTGAAGATCCATACCTTGAGAACCGCAACCATTCTGAACCGGCAAAATAGGCTGGTTCCGATTCTCAAGGCATCGAACATGACAGGATGCGCTGTCTACATCGATTTTTTCTGTTCATATCAGCTAATACATGACGTCATTGCATTTTTGATATGAAAATTTAAGTATAATCCGGAAATTCATAAAAATTAAAAACTTTTGATTATATACAAATGTAAACATAAACAATTATCTGTAAATTTAAACAATATTCAAAGATATTACACAATCGAGGTCTCCTTCATTTGCTTATACTTCTGGGAAATTTTAGGACCAAGTTTAACCGTAAACGCCACAAAAAGAAAACGGCAAAATTTGAAAATAGTTGTGCAAAATTAGACTTCTCGAATGACATAAATTTTTTGAAAAATATTAACTGGGGCGGGGCAAACTTTTTTGAGAACGCTCTTGTGGGGTACTGAAGGGTGTGCAAAATTGCGCAAAATAGACCTTTCGAATGACACACAATTTTTTGAAAAATGGTGGGGGGGCAAACTTGATATTTTCAGAATCTTCGTGTGGGTTAGAGGGAGGTGTGCAAAATTTTAAAATGGGTGGGCAAAATGATGCAAAATTAGACCTTTCTAATGACTCCAAAATTTTAAAAAAATATTGACTGGGGGGCAAACTTGATATTTTCAGAACCCTCGTGTAGGTTACAGGGAGGTGTGCCAAATTTTAAAATGAGTGTGCAAAATTGTGCAAAATAAGACCTTTCTAACGACACCAAACTTTTTGAAAAATATTGACTGGGGGGAGCAAACTTGATATTTTCAGAACCCTCGTGTGGGTTACAGGGAGGTGTGAAAAATTTTAAAATGGGTGTGCAAAATTGTGCAAAATAAGACCTTTCTAACGACACCAAATTTTTTGAAAAATATTGACTAGGGGTGGCAAACTTGATATTTTCAGAACCCTCGAGTGGGTTACAGGGAGGTGTGCAAAATTTTAAAATGGGTGTGCAAAATTGTGCAAAATAAGTCCTTTCTAACGCCACCAAATTTTTTTAAAATATTGACTGGGGGTGGCAAACTTGATATTTTCAGAAACCTCGTGTGGGTTCCACGGAGGGGTGCAAAATTTTAAAATGGGTGTGCAAAATTGTGCAAAATAAGACCTCTCTAACGACACCAAATTTTTGGAAAAATATTGACTGGGGGGGGGGGCAAACTTGATATTTTCAGAACCCTCGTGTGGGTTACAGGGAGGTGTGCAAAATTGTGCAAAATAAGACCTTTCTAACGACACCAAACTTTTTGAAAAATATTGACTGAGGGGGGCAAACTTGATATTTTCAGAACCCTCGTGTGGGTTCCAGGGAGGGGTGCAAAATTTTAAAATTAAAAACTTGACGTCAAGTTTGCCCCCCCCCCCACAGAAAATGGGCTGTAGTTTCTCGTAGGAAGATGTGCAAAATTTGATTTGTGGTGTGCAAAATTTTGGCATAAAATTTTTTGAGAAAATCGATCTGGGGGGGGGGCAAACTTAACTGAGCCTATGTAACGCACAAAATGAAGTATTGCTACCGCGAAGTATACAGTACTCGGTAGTGCCCGCGGTCTTGTATGCAGGTCACTTCACAACTCGATGCTGCGATTGCTGAAAGGGGTTTGCTATTTAATTCGGTAGCGCTGATTCCAAATCTGCTATTAGTTTGTTCGTATCACCTCAGGTTTTTTCTCAAATCAGTAAAACTCATAAATCTTAGAAAAATACGCTATATTTCATTTATTTATTGTTTTAAAATTTACTAAATAGGAAAAAATACAAAAAATATATACAATATAGTGTGGAACCAAACTTCTAGTCTTTACGCTTCTTAAAAGACAGTTCCCTTTTCTCAGATAAGCTTCTTTTTGTGGTTTTTCTGCTATGATCAACTAAAGGAAGGTCTCTTTTTAAGGTCCAGCAGTAGTCAGCCATCATTTTTACCTTGTTTCCATCTCTTTAATATCTTGATTGAATCTTTCACCTTGTTCTTCATTTACATCACTAAGGTTTTTTGGGAAATAGTATAAATGTGAGTGCAAAAAGTGAATTTTTATGCTCATATTGCAACCCAGATTTCTTAACGTTTCCAGCATTGTTTTAACAATCTCTACATAATTGGAATGTTTGTAATTGCCTAGAAAGTTATGGACCACCTCTCTAAAAGCACTCCATGCATCTTTTTCCTTATCTTCCATAACATTTTCAAATACTGGATCTTTCATTAAAGACCTAATCTGCGGTCCAACAAAGATTCCTTCCTTCAATTTTGCCTCTGAGAGGGCCGGAAATGTTTGACACAAATACTTAAAACAATTGCCTGATTTATCTAAAGCCTTGACAAATTGTTTCATAAGACCAAGTTTTATGTGGAGAGGTGGAAGTAAAACCTTCTTGGGATTAATAAGACTTTGGCAAATTACATTTTTATTGTCTGGTACCAAACTTTTTTATCCAATAGTTTTCTCTATCTCTGCTATCTCATTCGCACAAAAAACATGAAAATTTCGTATAACCAGACTGTTGGACCAAAAGAAGACCTAAAATCTTCAGATCTCCACATATTTCCCAGGCATTATTCTTGTATTGTATTCCAGCGTCCGTCCATACTCAATTTTACCATTTTTATTATGTAAATATGTAAACAAGATTCGAAATATATGTAGTTTTATGTAACGATTTTTGGAAAAAGTGGATGTTTTATGTAAATTTTTTAATAAGTTTCTAAAGAATATTATTAAATTTTACACATAGTATTATATTACTGGCGATAAAAGCAAAAAACAAATCAAATTTGTTGATACATCTTTTGGGGGAGGAACTAGCAGTTTAAAAAAACAGCTACATTTTTAGGAAAACATTTTTTTCACAGTTAGGGAATACATTTTGCATATTTTATTTCATACAAACCCCGTGATTTAAGTGTCTTTTTAGCCCTTGACAAATTGTTGTGCCTCTAGGAAAAAAGTGAAATTTTTATACCCGATGGTAATATGTTATTATAATAATAATATACACGTAATTGGCTAATTAGTTATTTATTAATGTAAGTGCTTTTTGATTTTTATAAATAGAACATATTACCAAATTTTTACAAAAAATTTATGGATTACTACGACTTGTTTATTTTTTTTTGTAAGTCACTTGCTTTTATTTCTTGGTCATTGGCTATGTTTCCTTCATTTAACAATCTATTCGCAGCCTCATATTTATCATTTTTATGCTTCTCGACGGTCTTAAATTTTGTTCTAAATTCCTTACATCTTACTTTCATTGCTCAATTTTTTGGCGTTCTTGTTCTTCTTGTTGCTTTTTTCTGCCTCACATTTTATTCTCCTTTCTTCCTCCAAATTTTTGGTGTAATTTTTATGGGAGGTTGCAAGGTTTAATAATTTTTTGGTAAACACCATGTTATTTAATTTTTATCAAGGTAAATTCAAATATAATCTTCAATGCACAGTAAAGCATCCAACATGGGCTATGACAGCTTACTCCTATCATTAGTAATAACTCTACCGGATGTGGATAATCCCGTTTCCAGATTCGCATTTCCATGAGGAATGGAAAGGAGGCATTTTAAGATTTGCGTGCATAAACCCAGCTGTAGATTTTTGAAACTTTAAGAGATAAAAAAAAGTATCATCGACACGTCTCTACAATTAATTAATTCACCAACCTGTCCCAAGAGCATCCGACTTTTCTCGTATTTCAATTTATAGAGATTTTTATGTTTATCTCCTACTGCATGTTGATTAATTGCGTACAGACATGTTATGACAGGGACATCTTTGTTGCACGCTATGCAAAACCTGTGTCATTATTTTTTTTCTTAAAATAAGAACTAATCAAATGTCCATTTTTATCGTCTCATCCTGGAATTTTCCCATTTTCTTTTTCACCAAAACTTACCAGAAACTATATAATAGCGCATTTCACTATACCGCACTCGGCTCGAATTTTCGTAGCCGTAGTTCAAAATTGAACTATAGCTTGCACGGTGCTAGCTTGCTATTGGTCTCAAATGGAGAAAATTCGAACTTGCACAATGCGACGAACTAGAACCATCAAAAACCACAGTTCTGAAAAGCTCGAATTTTCGGCTATTGAAATATAAAATCGAACTGTACGCGGACAGATTGAGTGTACTGAAATACGCCCAGCTGATGCACCGCGGCTTGGGTCGGGTTCTCAAACATGCAAAAGCTTGTGTCGTGACGTCACAGCTCGAATAATTCTGCACCGTGACGGGTAGTGAAATTCGCTATTAAATGCAGACTTCTAATTGGCTCAAATTTAAAAATGCCACATAAATTGTTTCATCTCATTTGCTGAGGGTCAACTAAATCGGATGTTTCCGACAAAAATTGCGAGATCGTATAAATTTTAACCCTAATCCAAGTACTTCAGAAAGCTCTGTTGCCAGTCCTAAATCTCTTACTAAATCGTTTAGTTCGCCTTGCGAAAATAGTTGAGATTCACCAAAGGTTGAAGGTTCAAAATTGCTATCCAGTTCTTTGGGAGGTGTGGGTCATCACTGTGAGCGTTGTATGAACAGCTTAGTGAGGAATTAGTCTGATTGCTGATTTAATATTTATTGGTTACATAATATGTTTTACCGTTTTTTTATTGTATCCAATAGTTTTACAAAGACAAATATTATTTTGTGGTTCTCTCCAAACCATCGCTATTCCAAAGGGTAGTCCTTTTGATTGATTGATTTGATCCAATGTCTTAAACTTTCTTCACATGTCTTGCATAAATAAGCCAAATAGGCACTTTTCACCAAATCACTAATAGCTTTTTAAAACTTTTTTAGAACGTAATTTCCACAAATATAATAAGATCATTTGATTTAGATTTCCAACATCGGCTAGTCATGTTTTTTGCAAGATATCACACTTCACGTAAAAAATCTAAATGAAGTCACTTTTCACAAACTTCAAAACTTTACTTGTTTACTCGTTCAAACGGAAAATTAGAATGACAATTGGGTGTTAAAATGCTTATATTTTGTCCTTTTCAATAGCCTTGAAAAGAATTAACCTTAACTTTTTTTTTCTAGTAAAAAGTATTATAAAGTTCCATAAATAGCTCAAAAATGTCATTTAATAGGGGCAATAAATGCCTATAACAGAAGATTTATTAAGGTAATGGCAACCTAATGGATAAATTTTTGGAAAGAACAATTAAAGTTATTTGTCTGTGTGTCTGTAACACGATTACTCAAAAACAGCTTAATCGATTTTATCAAATTGGGCACAAAAATTCTTTGTCACCAGACGCAGAGCTTATTAGTTTTTGATGGGGGTGGGGGGTTGGCAAGAGGGTAGGAGGAGGGATTAAACTTTAAAAAAAAATGTAACTCACGAACCGTAGCAGCTAACGACACGCGGTTTTCACATTAAGATAGATGATTGCATTTTCGACCAAAAAATTTTTTTTTTTTAATTTAAAAGTAGTAGTAGCATTCCTATGTTGGGGACGTAAACGCATAACCCGGTATATTAATTTGACGCTTGGAATAATAATATTATTACTGATTTCTCCCTTTCAGGATATGGGATTAAGTACAGTCTCCAGGAGACAAGTATCTCAGTGTTCGTTCCGGCGTGCTGCTGCGATTATGTTATTATCTTTAGTTTTCGCGTTTTCGCTTGCCGGTTTTTTAGTCTTACGGGTATCGCTAGCAAGCAAGATCTAATTATCTTTTTATTTTCAGGTTTCTGCGTTGGCGTCTTGTTCTAGAACTTCCCTGACGATGTGACATGTGTCAAGAAGTCAGCTTTTTGAGCAGCTACGCAACACCGTCTCCACTAAAAAGCCAGTTAACTAAACCACTTTAGTGCCTTTTAGCCAACGGTTTTCACCATTTTTATAACCAAATTTACAGGTAAAACCCGAGTATAACATGGTTTGTTATACTCTGGTAAAACATGAATTTTCTGTTAGTTTGATATCAATATGGCCGCGATACGAGGCCAAACGATACTTTGATCCGTATTGACTTTTTCTAAGTTCGGTTTTAATGTATGCTCTCTTTGTTTAGCAAAACATATTAATTTGGTTTCGTTTGGCGGAAAGAGTAAACATTTTTATGCAAAATTTCAAATATATTACCGTCAGTTATGTTACCATATTGCTAGTTAGGGCAAAAGTAGAAGAAAATAATAACTTCGCTATGTTAAATTTATAATAATTATAGTATTACTTCTCAGTTTTTGACGAAAGATCATACCTTTTTACTTCTTGATTTTTGAAACAAATTTGAACTTATCCTGGAATTACCCTAATATTTTTAAAACTTTTAATTTAAGTTAAGTAATCAGACTATACTTTATGCAGATTGATTCTGAGGAAATTTAAAAAAAAATTAATAAAAGTATTAAAAAAGTTAAACCAAATGCACATAGATGATTTAGGACGAGGTTATTGAATGCAAAAACTTAATTTTCGAAAACTACAAAAGTATCGAAACAAGGTCATACTAAAATCTATAAAACTCACCCTTATACGATCAAGATCGTCCTGAGTTTTCTTTAGAACGTTGTCAACACCGGAAGTGAGACTTAGAAACTTTCTCCACTCTTCGTTCTGAGCCGGAGCTTCGGTACTTTGGCCCGAATGTTCCCTCCTATAGGCCTCAAGCTCTTCTGGCTTAAAAAGTTCTTCGTCCTGTTAAACATTTGACCATTATTTAAATTCTATTTTTTATTTAAACTGCAATATATATATAGGTACTTTTTCTGTACAACTTTGGGCCGTATTCATAGTTCTTCCTTCAAGGAACAAGGCGTCCTTAAAGTGTCCTTGGGTCAAAACTTTATTCATAGTGTTAAGGCCTGCATCTGCCAAAATTGAAGGATGCCTCTAAGGCCACCTTCGGCAAGGAGATCTCAAGGTTCCCTTTAAGGGAACACTATTGTCGTGGATTATTTTATTCACCGAAAAAATATTAATTTTTAATTAAAAATCGCAGTTTTAATATATTTTTAGGAGCTCTCGAAGGCAAGACTTTTGAAAATAATACGATAATTTAGAAGCAAATATTTATATTTTAAATCTAGTTTTAAAAATACCAACAAAACAGTACAAACAAAAGATAACATTCGATCTTTTAAAAATAGAAAAAAAATAACAACCTTAGTACAAAACCGAAGAACAGTAGTTTATCAACTTTCGCGGTTTACAAAAGTTTGGTCTCAGTTCCAGTTTATTTTTCATGTTTCTTTATTTTTGTCTCTCAATAAAGGCCATACAATGATCGATGTACATTGTATATCAAATATAAAATAATAAAAAGTCTTAGCAGAAGCAAGTATATACATATCGAATGCCGGAGATATTCTTGTCCAATATGTATGCACTTACTATTAGATAAAATTAAATACTAAAAAAATAGAAAAATCAAATGTAGAAAACGATAATACAATGATCTTAAGCTAAATATACGTGTTACAATTACTAATAAAATGGTTAAAAACTACAACAAAAACGAACTGTGTATTAAATTTCCGAATAAAAATTGAGTCCTGTAAATACAGAATCTGTAAATACAGAATAACCTTTTCATTCAAAACATTTTTTTATTAAAATTTTAAATTTCAATTCTGTAGGCAGTTTATGAAGAAGTAAACCCGCATATTCTGGACTTTTTTCAAATTTTGAACGTTTGTGTTTAGGGACTCTATTGTACGAGTGAAAATAAAAATTTTTGTAACAATCATAGCTGTTTGCTCTTACATATATAGTACAAGTATAGTAGGTAACCCTCGCCATTTTTTGATAAGATGTGCATCCTGTACCTCAAAATTGTGGATAAGGACTCGCACACCAATCCAATTGGTGTGCGAGTGGGCAATTTTAGAGGTCACGTGATGGTGATTTTGTGCAGAAATTTTTCCGCACATGTGTGAAAAAGTGTACGATGGCGTTAACTGTCACCATATTTTTTCGCACATTATTAGTATTATTATTAAATGCCTTAATTTCAAAAATTAATAAATTTTTCAAGTAGTCGAAGTCTCGCACGAGGCTACTCTACTTAACCCTGTGTTGCAAAGTACTTTTTCACACATGTGGGGAAAAGTAGTTTCATTTGATTTGTGCAAAATTAAAATTTTTACAAAAATTAGTGCAATTCATCAGTGTTTGTAGGAAAAATAGCGTACACCACTCGATAGAAAGTAACTTTCTTACACTCGTGTGTTACACTCGCTTGTTGTTTCACTCGGCTAGCGCCTCGTTCACAACATTCACGCTCGTGTGAAATTTGTCACTTTCTTCTCTTGTAACGTAATATTCTATTTCTGCTTTACAAAAACTTTGTGTCCCAAACGGAGTTTTGTTATCCATATTTGTCAAGTGTCAAATTTGACATTTTAATTTCAAAAATACTAGATTTATACAAAAATAAAGCAAATTCCGCCATTTTCCTGCCAATGTTAGTGCCAATTTTAAAATTTTGGGTCTCATCACTTTCCGTTATAGGGCTTATCACTGAACTCAACCCAACCATTTTGCATAAGCGAGCAACATAAATCTGCTAATTTGCATTTCTGATCTATCATTTTCAATGTCTTGTCAACGTTTGTCACATGTGTTGACATGACATCTGGTTAACCTCAATTTCGTACAGTATTCGTTGAGAATTGCGCTTATCTATCAACCACTATAAGTTATAATAAGAATAGCCTAAGTAATAAAATTCAAAATGGGAGTTCTTGACACTATGAATACAGCCTTTAAACAAACAGCTTCCGATAAGCTACCTTTGTATAACTTAGGGAGCTGACTTGTAAGGTATGAAATGTAATGTAATAATTTATTAAAATAAACAAAATCTAAAAAAAAATCTAAGCAAAACTAAAAGTTTTGTTTATTTTGTATCACTTACAATAACCGAGAATTTTAATTTTAAACATTAAATCGGGTCACTATTTCGTCATCATTTTTGAAGCTTTATCACACCTTTTAGTACAATATAAGCCTTGACAAAATATGTCATGCTGCGATACTGGCATAAGTTAACACATACATTATCTATCAGCATCAGCGTGTTCCATTGAGAAAATAGTGCGCTTCCAGAGCAAAGCTGCCTTAGTTTTGCTGTTTCATTGAGTTGGACTCTTTCAGGTTTCGTGTTCCATTAAAGAACTGAAACGTTTAGTGGCGGACTTTGACCAGCTATTAAACAACATAAAATGTTGTTATAATTGTCGTGTATCGGGTATTGGCAACACTGCCAACATCGCATAGGTAAGCAACGAAACGCACAAGCGTTCGCCCAAAATGGAGTAGGGAGTTGGTTTCCCGCCCGCTCTCTAAACGCACGTCTCTCTCCTAAATGTTAAATTAAACCGCCATTGCTGGGTTAACAAACACGCTCAAATGTTCTTGTACGTGTAAGTCATTATATGAGCATTAAATAAAAGATATGCTAATTTCCTCAGTAGTAGTAGTAATTTGGCGACTAGGAAGTTAAACCCGGAAAGTTTTCTTGTTTTTTTTATAGTTTAGCGCAAAGGTAAAATGATAAATAGATGTTCATTTACATTATTTCCAAATTGTATTCCATTGAAACAGCACTAATCAACTTTTTGACAGATTACACCGGGTTCAGTGCATAACGAGTGGCGCATTAATCTTATCAAAATAATACGCTATACAGGGTGTTCCAAATTCGATGCTCACCATAGTGATCTCCTAAACGGTAGGAAATACGAAAAGGTTTTAATTAGGGCAAAGTTGCGGAATTTGACGCTTTGCTTAAAACCAAAAAAAAAGTTTAGAAATTCCGGGTAGTTCCGGAGGCGAAAAAAACCAAATTCTTTATTTTTAGTTTTTATTTTTCTGCGCCCTTATTCTTAAAGCTGTCAAAAAACGCTTAAAACTTTCTACAGGCATATTTTTAAGATCTACTTAACAAGAGATTTGACATTTCTGTGTGACAGGAGCACACATGCTTTTTTTCTCTTGCTGTTCATAAAGGATGACAGATATTTTAGAACCCCATTTTGACAACTACCTGACGTTTCGAGTTAATTGACCATTATCAGCCCAAATTTCAAGATTAAAAAACAAAGAAAAAAAGAGATTTTTAAAATATTAGGTAAAGTTATTTTGTTGTAACAAAATATCTTGAGTAAGTTAAAACCAAAAATTAAATTTGGGCTAATGATGGTCCATAAACCCAAAACGTCAGGTGACTTGTCAAAATAAGGTTGCAAAATGTTATCTTTCATCCTTTATGAACCAAACGGCAGAGAAAAAAGGATGTGTCCATAAGAAAAAATTAATTTAATAATGCTCCTGTCACACTGAAATGTCAAGTCTCAAAAACGGACCTCTCACTAGAGAGATCTTAAAAAAGTGCCTGTAGAAAGTTTTAAGCGTTTTTTGACAGCTTTAAAAATAAGGCCGCAGAAAAATAAAAACTAAAAATGAAGATTTCCTTTTTTTCCGCCTATCTCCTGAAATATCCGGAATTTGTAATCTTTTTTTTTTTAGTTTTGAGCAAAGCATCAAATTGCGCAACTTTGCCCTAATTTAAACCTTTTCGTATCTCCTACCTTTTAGGAAATCCCCATGGTGAGCATCGAATTTGAAACACCCTGTATATGAAGACATGGTTGCTATGATGACAAAATAGTAACCCGATTTAATTTTTGAAATAAAAAATTTCCGTTATTTAAAGTGATATAAAAAATCAGTTACACCGCTAGTCTTAGGAATATTCCTACTGCAAAATAAACACAATTTGTATTTTTGCTGAAGACCTCCTTCAAGACCCCGACCGCACTTTTTGTCTGCTTCACCCAAAATTTAGACATTGTTTTCTTAAGGGTCGATTTTTTTCAAATTATAACGTTTTTTTAACCCCCGCACGCAAATACGAAAATGTTTTTTTATATTTTTCGCTCAAATAACTAAAAAGTAAATTTAAGTCGGGGATTTCACTCATTAAATTTTTAATTGCGTTCTTAGTTAAAAAAATTCTTCTGCATGATTCTTCCCTTAGTTTTATTCATTAATAAAACAGCTCTGGACTTTTTCGATTTTTTTCACACTTCCATACATTCTTTTTAGGTTGTGTTACAGAAAAAAAAATAGAGCTTACCTTCTTTTTGGACTTCTTGCCTTTTTTCGCTTTTTTTTCTTTCTTCTCTCTTGGTCCTTTGAGTCCTTTGGCTAACTTGTGCATTATCTAATCTACTAGGTGCATGAAGGCCTCTAAAAAATTAAAATAGTTTTTTAGCGTTACTAACAATAACACTAGTCAAGAAAAAAAAACTTTTTTATATCGCAAATAGATTTATATTTTTTTAAATTTAGTTTGTACTAAAAAAAGCTTCGTGTTTTATTTTTTTCATTGGTCAATAGTACTCTGTGGTTAGGGTTTCTCAATTAACCCCTTCTTATAGACAACTAGCAACCCAATATCAAAATAATCCTACACACCTAATGAAACTTATACCTAAAAAAACGTAAGTAACTACGAAATTTGTAAAAATATGCTTTTTTTTTGGAAATCAGACGTGATGTAACGAAATTAATATTTTTACATACGATATAGTTTTTACGATATTTTTTTGGTTTTGATTAGTGTAGAAAAAAACACAAATATTCCAAAAAAGTCAAAACATTATTTGAATCAAATTAAATATTCTTGTTGTTCCTCTTTGTTTACCGTCACTCTTTTGAGTCCCGTAAGTACTATAAACTTAATCTGACGGGTCATCAACAACCTTCGAACCCCAGAGCAGTTCTTTTTTTATCTGGCCTTTTTGTCCTTTATTAGTCTACCGACTTGAGAAGTGTGTAACTAGGGCTACCTCCAGGGGATACCTACTTTTTTCGGCCTAGTTATCGGCGTTAATGGAGGTGTAGGGCCACGTTACCTTTTACACTGTTCCCTTGGTTTTTTTAGCCTATTAAAGAAGAAGGAAAATTAAGATAATTATATCTGTCTCCGTAGCGACGCTTAATTTTCCTTCAAAGTGAAAGTACATTTGCCGATTCTGCAATTTGACAGATCTCCTAATTTCTAGCACCGTACTGATGAGCACCACAAGTGCGAAATCCGGATCTACGGCTATCATTACCTTTTTTGAGGGAAAGCTCGCTATTCATTGATTTTGTTATTTATTCACCCTCGCTAAATCCCTTTTTAGATTTATTAACTCCAGAGCTTAGGATATCTGTAAAGATAATTATATCTGTCTCCGTATCAGTTTCCTTCAAATTGAAGGTGCATTTGCCGATTCTGCATTTGACAGATGGTTGTCGTTTACATGAATCCTGTGTCACATTTTTTCATCATCATTTCATCTTCTAATTCCTAGCACTGTACTGATGAGCACCACAAGTGCGAAATCCGGATATTCGGTTACCATTACCTTTTTTGAGGGAAAGCTATTCATTGACTTTCTTATTGTAAATATCTTAAAAAAATAAATATTTTGCTGAATTATAGGATAGGTAATTTAGATATAAATTTACTGAATACAGGAAAAAATTAGAACCCAAGTTTTTTTTGTCATAAACAAGCTTACGAAGGTCCACCGTTTAACTAAAAGTCCCCACTCCTACCTCCTCGGGAACTGTCATTTCTAACCTCCAAAAGTTTTTCTTGGATAACTCCTAAACGGTGACAGGCTGTCAAAAGTGACAAATGGGAAAAATGTTGCAAAATTAATTATCTATCAATAAGTAAATGGTGATAGTGTAGCTTAAACCATTCCTTCTACGTAAAAAGGATGCCAATTTGAATTTCTTGCATATTCTCTCCTACGAGTACCAAACTTGGCAGGGTTAATCTAAGAGCAATGACCTAAATTATATCTGAAAATTATTTTTTTCCAGTGTCGTAGTCCGAATTTCTTAATTAGAAAATTTCAAAATGTACCAAAACTCTTTGATACGCCACTGTTACTGACATATAAAAGACCCCGCTTTTTACTGGATCTTATATTAGATAAAACTGCGTTTTCAACGACACCTTTCGTTTATATTTGCTGCTTCTAGTAATAGCATAAGAATTTTTTTAAATCTAATTTTTTCCTCTATTTTTCCTATATCTGGACCTGAGTGTAAAAAGGGCCAAACTGCATTTTTCATGTTTTGAGTAATCGTTAGTTAAAGTTCCATTTTTCAGCGGCGTAGCGTGATTTAAAGGGCGGGGGGAGCGACGGCTCAAAAGGGCGCCACAGTTGTTGGTACCTAGGTATATAATAGTACACTCACAATTTAATGTATAGTGTAAAATCATTTTATTTTACATTTCATTATATTTTATATTAACTTTAAACGAAAAATTAGTCTGCGAGTCTTGTTTTTACTGACTTCATGTAGTCCAGTATCACATCGAAATCAATAGTAATTATGGCTATATTCCCGCTCAATACTAATTATAATAATGTTAAAAGTGCGCTCAGCTTCCGCACTGCTAGGAGCAATTGTTTTCATTATTTGGTATCATTTAAAAATGTTTGGGAGGCTGTTTTTAAAACTGTTTTTTATCATAAATGGCAAAATATCTTTGAATTTCCGGATTTCATCTTTTAATTCGGATATCAACAAATAAAACGATTTATTTAAGAAATGATTTAGCGAGGGTGAGTAAATAACAAAATCAGTGAATAGCGAGCTTTCCCTCAAAAATGGTAATGGTAACCGTAGATCTGGATTTCGCTGTACGGTGCTAGGAATTAGGAGAGGAAATGATAATGAAAAAATCGGCAGATGTACCTTCAATTTGAAGTAAAATTAAGCGTCTCTATGGAGACATATATAATTATCTTTACAGATATCCTAAGCTCTGGAGTTGATAAATTTAAGAAAGGATTTAGCGAGGGTGAATAAATAACAAAATCAGTGAATAGCGAGCTTTCCCTCAAAAAAGGTAATGGTAACGATTTATATTCTAGATCTGAACTATAAAATAAAATTAAGTCAGCGAGACATTTTAAATTGTTTTCTGAATCGTTTACATTAATTAAACAATAGACTTTTTGGGAAACTTTTAAAAAATCTTGAAATCTTGTTTTAAGTGTCTCTACCATAATGGTATCTAATGGAACATAGAATATTTTTATTTTAAAGTCTAGATCTGCGCTTGGGTGAGCACTACACTGTAAATAATAGTAGGTACCTACCTACCTATCCTAACCAGAATTAAATATAGAAATAAATAGGATATGGACACTTAAGTTTTTTCCACATTACGATCCTTTCCAAAAACTCAATTAAGTTTTTGGACTATTGAGTGCGAATTTTCCAGTAACCTTTCTCGCTTTTCCAAACGAAACACATTTCCTGTTTTTTTTCTTCTTTGACTTTCCACAATTCATTTTCAATTTTTTTTGCAATAAATCACAGGAGGATAAACACTTTCTGCCACCTTTTCAAAATAGGGAAAAACAGAAAAAAAATTTTTTTCACGGCAAAAGAGAAAGACTTCCGATTATCGTTTACTCATTAGTCAATAAATAATTGTTACATATTGCGGCACCCCAAGCAGCATTTTTCTGACTTCCGACTAATTACAAACTAACATGACGTCGGTTTTGGCGCAAATTTAGGTCGGCAGTTGGTTTGTCCATCAAACAACGTATTTTTTACTAACACCTGACGTCGCCAACAACTAGTGCATCAGTTGTGACGTCGATACTTACCAAAACTGACGTAGCCAAATGTTGGTGATACTCGCTACTTATCAGCGACGTAAATTAACGTTAATTTCGGCGACGTAATTTTTAGAATAAAATTTAAGGTCAGGCCAAAGTGAAAACGAACGTCAATAAATTTAGTTGTTGCCAAGATTTTCTGTAAATGGCAACACTGCAAATACGAAAGTATTTTATAAATATACTTTACATGGACTTATGTTAGAATAGAAAGTTTAAAAGTTTCTATTGTATAGTTTTCAAATTAATCTTCTAGGCCAGTCACCTCGGGACACCCGGTATAACGTCCAATTCATGAGACGTTATATTTAGTATGAGTTTTAAAGTAGAATTGTAATAAAATTGACGTTGCCAAACTTTTATTTATTAAATGTAACTATTCCGAGGTCCACCGACGTGGGTGCGTGACCTACAATTATACTACAATATTCTAGGTCGGGTCGTTCTACAAGGCGATAATCATTAGAAATTTGGTCGGCGCCCGAAACGCCATTTTAAACGTTTAGCATCGATGCGCCATTACAACAGTACATTTTATTTTTTAATTTTAAAGGCTTGATATGTAAATTAACTCATTTGTTGGCAACTAAAATGCATTTTTTAAATGCCTATAATGTTTTACTATAAGAAACGGGCTTCCTTATAAAGATTTTATTTTTAGGTTAATTTTTTTCAAAATTAATTTCTTAATATTTTTGAATTATTTTTGTGGGTTTCTGTTTTTTTTAATGTCTATTTTAATTATATTTATCAGTAAACTGACCTTCGTTGGAAGATTTGCATCCATAGAATGTGAAAAACTAACTTTTTTCAGTTACCTACAATAACTAAGATAATAATTATTGTCATCCACAGTTCATTGGAATGTGTTTGTTTAGACATATAAAAGTTTTTACCTAATAAGTTTAAACTTGGTGTGCACAGTAAAACTTTGGGTCGTGGGTCTACGTAATTTGACGTAATATTTGACCAAAACATTGTGCAGCACCCGACGTCGAAACGACTCGAAATTTTGATTCCCCACTTAGGTGCTAAATCGAGTCCTCAGGGAGACTGATGGACGTCGGAGCCGACGTCAGGTATTTCTTGCCCTACGTGACCATAACGTAATATAACGTCCAAATGCCTGTTGGGACTGCTTACAAATAATCTTTATTTGTGGGCGTCCAAAATATAAACTGCTTAAAATAAAAATGTTTATTAATTTTTTTATATTATTGTAATGTTTATTGTTTTAATACATAGCTGTGAACACCCAAGGGGCGCCAAGATCCAGAGGGCGGAGGGGGCGAGAAAAAACCCCCTTGCCCCCCCCCCACACACGCTACGGCGCTGGCGTTCTTATGTGTGTGTATATGGCAGATAGGCCAAAATTAATTGAACTAGAGCAGCAACCAATTATACAAGGAGTATGGCCTTTTTTCTACCTGTAGTTTTAAATGTGCTTTTTTCAGTGATGGTATTAACTCCATATGGGCAAAAATGGAGATTGGCCCTTTTTATACTAAGGTCCAGATATAGCTTAGCCTATGATGTTTATAGGACCTTTTAAAATGTTTGCCTGATAAATTATTAAAATTTTTAAATTGGGGGTTTTAGGATATGTTTCAAATATAATAAGTTAATAAATAATTGGCCACGTTATGTCGAAATTTTTAATAGTTTAGGTTAAAACGCAAAAAATTAAAAAAAATCAAGGTTGGTTGTTACACCGGCTTAGCCCCCCCCCCAGGGTCACTAAAAATCAACTCTTAAAGGTTGAATTTTCTTCAAAAATATCCAATAAAATGGTAATCTGAGACTATTCTGTTACTCAAGTCTCCCCCCTCAAGAACAATTTCTCTGTACGCCATTGGTTGTTAAAAGCTATTACAAATATCTCAAAGACTGCAAAATATACCTATTTGGGTTAGAAAGTCATGTTAAAGGCCAAAAAGTAAATAAAATAGGTTAGTTTCTCACATAATAGAGAGTTACTGGATAATGTTGATATTGTAATTTTTTTATACTGTTTGCCTCAGTCGCCATGTTTCAATTTTAACTAGTTCAGGAGTTAAAAGCAAAAAAAACTAAGTTTTTATAAGCGGCTGGTATATAAGTTATGTTATTTTTTTGTGTTTGCTTAACTCCTCTGACTGGGTTAAGTAAAAAAATTGTTCCACTTATTATTTTTAATATGTACACAGGAAAATAATAATGGCCATCTAAAAAAAAATATTTCCGGCGGTAACATTTTGGTAAACTTAAAGTATGTTATGGAGAATACCAAATAATCCAACAAAACGTTAAAAAAAAGCTTTGTTTCCATTTTTTTGCAGTCGTCTAAACATTAAACATTTCGGATGTTGTGTGATTTTGGTATTCCAACATAAAAAATAAGTCTTTGATGTCTGTTTTAAATTCAATATTAATTATTTTTGCTTAACAATCATATTTAAGTTACTCAGCGGGTATCTTTCACCTGAAAATAATATGGGGTGTAGTAATAAATCCAGTAAGTATAGATTTTATTTCCAAAAATAACTTAATACGATTCCATGCCAAATTTCACAATTTCATCCAACCCTCAAATTCTTATAATGTTTCTCATTATTGTCCTCTTCTTTTAGTAGCCGGCATTAGAAAAGAGTGCAAGATACTGATCGGTCATAAGAATATGTTATATCTCTCATTTTGCTGCTGCGCGACGCCCGTTTTATTGATTTTTAGGAGCTCTCCATTATAATATGAAATGACTGACGTCTTGTTAAAATTGGGATAACTATTTATTATTAAAATGGTTTAAAACTAAATAAATATCAAGTAGTACTCTGATTAAACTTAATTTACTAAACCAAAAAATAAAAAATTAAGTGGGAGGTATACGCTAGTATCTTTATATATTTCCTATATCAATGATACTTTGATGGAAAAAAAAACACTATTTTAAGTGTATTAAATATTTGTACTTAAACTCAAAAAGTTTTGGAATGTCTTAAACAAAACACGCATAATCCGTGAAAAAATAATTATCACTTACCTATTAAGCTCCTTCATATCACAAATCCTTTAATACTACTTGTCCAAAAACTGAATATATTAAAACATTTTTCACTAAGCGGCTATTAGTAATATTGGTTCTGAATTTATATCAAATTTATAAAGAATTTTCGATGAGATCCCGAAACGAGTTTCTCTTCCAAAGGAAAATGGAGAAAATCGAGGAAATATTGATTGTGCGCAATGAATAGCTCACTTGCGTTTTAAGGGTTCGTAAACAACAGACATTTGAGTTATCAATCGATTGAGTTCGGTAATGATCAGAAAACGCTTTTTAGCGGCCACATACGCATTGGGGCAGTCGAGAAAATCTCTTGAGATAGGAAGATGGAATAGATCTAGGTGGTGGTTATTTGACAAAGCTATTTTTAACGAATAAAAGAAAAAGCTACACAAGATAAATAGAAAAAAAAATTGTTAATAGTAAATTATAGTAGCTTTTAAAACTACCTGCTAAAATAAGTTTTTTTTTTGCCTAAATAACGAGCGGAGTAAGTAACTAAAAAACAAGAGTAAAAAAAGCACAGCCAGTTTGCCGCGAGTTGTAAACACAGAAAAATACTTACCTACTTAACCTACAAAAATCCCGAAAAAACACAACTACCAACAGCTCACTATTTTTTTTTATAATAACTGATGGATGACAACAATGGTTTTGTATAAACGCGTTTCTTTTTAGTCGGTAACCTTACATTATTGGCCATTTAATTTCAGACAGTATGTTATTTTCTCGTATTTTTGAAATTATGTTTTTGAATACTTGGAGAAAACTTGAGAAAATAGGTTTTTATATAGGTAATAAATTAGATTTTCTTAATATTTCCATTTTTTCTAATCGCGTGCGGAAAGTACTCACTTTCCGCACTCATTTGCCTGAATAAAGGTGCAATTTTCCGCACTGAATTTACCCCCACTTTTCCGCACTAGGAGTTTAATTATTGTTTTTCTTTCTTTACGTCCACCTGACTCTTTACGCCTGTTTGACGGCACATTCACACAAGTGGTACCTAACACGTGCGTAAAGTGAATATTCCGCCCTTGATTTCTGGCCAAACTCCGCTGACGCGTCGTAGGTCCATCTGAGATCGCGTGCGGAAAAGGGGCACTTTCGCACTAGTTAGAAAAACTACTATTTTCATATTTGAAAAATAGTTTAACTTCTCCGAAATTTTCAAAGCTGTAAAATGACTTAAGCACAACAAAATTGGGATTAATTGTTATAATTTAATATTCTACTTGCATAATAAGTATTTCACATAAAGGTATATTAGTTAAACGTCTTTGGTATTTCACAATATTCTTTTTGTGAAGTTGCTGCAGGTAATCACCGACACGCTGCGCCACTAGGTATCAGATGCTATATAAGGCCAGGGCCGGATTATAGTCGGGGCAACCGGGGCAGCTGCCCCGGGGCCCCCACATTCTGGGGGCCCTCACAAATCTGACCACAACAACCTATTTTCAAACAACAACAAACAATCTGCCTTCAAAGATAGCTTATTTTTTCAGAAAAACCGCTATAACTTCAAAACCAGTGAACCGATTTTAACAAATGTTAGTGTTTTGAAAGTATTAGCAAGGGCTACAAGCTTCAGTTTTGGGTTTTTTGATTTTTGTCTATTTCGGTTTTTAAACGCCAAAAAACCAAAATTGAAAAAAAGACAAAACCATGAAATCGTACGTCCGCTAATCTCGAAACCGTTACACTTTTGGAAGCCAATAAATCAAACTGGTGGCGTTAAGCATTGTCATCTTTCAGTTCTGTTGTATTTCGAGATATCTTAACTCAAAAACGACTGCACCGATTTTAATGCGGTAAAGTGTCAATACGAACAACTTTTCTAATGAGTCTTTAAGTTATATTTGCAAAATTGTTATTTTTGAAAAAAGTAGAGGGGTACCTTAAAAAATAGTTTAATTAAAAAAATGTTATTAACTTTTTTCTTCCCTAATCATTCTGAATACGCTCTGATAGTTTTTTTTGATCGGAGCATTTCGGCTATAACTCGCTGGCTTTGTTTATGGTAGTATTTGAATAATATGTCGAAACTGAATGAAAAGAAGTGTTTTTCTACAAAATTATTTTCAATAATAACTTCTGCACCTTATTTCCAACGTCGAAATCGCATTAAGAATTTATTTAGTGCTTATGATAGCTAACTGCACCGGCGAACGATCTTTTTCTAAAATTAAATAGGGTGCGTACAATGATGAACCAACAACGTTTGGTATTTTTGTCTTTGCTCAGTACAGAAAGCGACTTACTTAAAGAATTGAACTTTGAAGATATTAATAATGATTTTGCTGCAAAAGAAAGCACGTAGTGTCTTTTAAGTAAATAACCTTTTATTTTACTTTGTGGGTGTAAGTACATACCTAATGTTTAATAGACATTTTGTCTTAGATTATAAAAATTAAAATATGTATTTTTTCTATTTCCGTGCGAGAAGTACCTACTTCTCGCACGCATTTTAGTTCGCAAAGCGTCTCATTCCCGCACTGAGTGCGAGCATGAATTTACCCCGAGGCATTCACGCACTTACTTTTTATTTGGTAGCCTGAATCATCATAACAACAAATAAAAATAAGCCTCTCAGTGTCAGTCAAAAACACTACCTCGTCAAAACCAATTTCGATGTCGCATTTTTTAAAAAATAAAATTTAAATAAGAATTTTACCCCAGTAGAAAAAATGTTTTTACCTAACACGTGCGAGAAGCGTCATTCCCGCACTTAAAGCTTATACGAACTCCGCTCCGCGTCGTTCGTCTAACTGCTTTTGCGAGCGGGAATGTATCACTTGTCGCACTTGTTAGGAAATATACTATTGTATTCGTTGTATTGGAGGAGGGGCCCCCACTTTCTCTTTCGCCCCGGGGCCTCCACCCCCTGTAATCCGGCCCTGTATACGGCTAAAAAAAATTAAAATATGACGCTTCAAACTTCTGAAAAATTTCATGAGATTTCACCGAGGGCCATTTTCCATAAAGCTGCAAACACACGATTCAACTTTTCCTTGCAGAAGATAAAAAAAAGACAAAAGCACATTGCGCCTCTTTTTAACCTGTAATTAGAACAATTTGTGCATGGAAAAGTCGCATAGTGTGTTTCTAGATTAAAGCTTCTGCGGAGTCCTTTTACTTCGAAGCTTAAATTACTTCATACTGATGGAGGTAAATTTTTTCCTAAATTCAAAAGCAAATATTTTTTACCAAAATTTCGACGCAAGGAAAGTTTTGAAAAAATATTTTTTATTTAAAAACTAAACTTTTAATAAAATCTATCCTTTCTTTTGCGTACAACAAATTCATCCATTCATTTAACTTAATTACTTTAACATTATAACCTAATATTTCTAAATGTCTGATTTGCATTTGATATTTTCCTTTTAAATGGGTATACAACCTCGTGTATTTTGTTTCAGTCCATAGAAGTAGCGCCAATTTCCTAAAACAAGAAAATATCTAATTTTAAATCAACAGAAAATTAATTGACTGACGGTCAAAAAAGTCTTAGTAACTAATAAAAACGTTATAGAGGATCTCAATAGATAGTTTTGGTCTTGCCAAAAAATAGCCCGATAACTTCGCCGACAACTTTGGTACAGGTTTTACATCGACGTTGTGGTTATTTGAAATTTGGAATAATTTATTCGTTTTTGTTTTTTATTTTCAAAATAAAATTAGTTTAATGTGTTTTCTATTCCAAGACAAGATTAATACTTTCTTAGTTAAGTTCCAAGAAACAGTATAGAATTAAAACTTCCCAAATATATTGCTTACATTAAATGCGTTTTAAAGGAAGTACGTATTTAATTACTCATTTTTATGTTGATGAAGAACTGGCAAACAAAAACACTTGGGGTGTCTTGAGTGCTCCGCGCAGAGCCACTCTGATCGAACTGGCGCGGAATTTAATAGAAGCACAGAGTACCGAGGTGATCCGTAATAGAAGCTCTCCAAAACACAAATGCGCATCTACGTCGTGCGTCGAAATTCTTATGTTAACCGTCTGTACGTCGGCAGTCCTTTTCAATGTCAATGGTGTTTAATAACGTTAGTCGTTGGGCGTTTTGGGCATGGCCAAAAACAATAGATAGTTTTTGAAAACTAACCGCTATATTTTTGCTAATCTAATAAAATTAAAATAAAATCTTTCACAGATCAAAGTAGTGTGGAGAAAAGTGCGTATGTCTAAATCATGCAGGTACAAAAGAGAGCAGGTCCAAAGGGCGCAGGTTATAAGAACGTACGTAAAAAAGGGCGCAGAATTTTTTGATTTCTTACTTGTCAAGATCCCCTGATATAATAATCCTTTGGCTTCCCCAAGTTGCCTCGATTTCGCAGAAAAAAATAAAAAAAACAGCTAAATAAAACTAAAAAAGAAATAAAAAAACTACTCTATAAATAAAGGATAAAATAAGCAAAAACTTTGGTTTTTTTATTGTGTTATAAATTTACTAGCAAAAATGTCACAATATAGGTCCCCAAAACATTTTGAATTACTTTCTAAAACGTTTCAATTTCAAGCCCAAAATGATTCTACAAAAAATATGTATATATAAGATCTTTTTTCTATATTCTTTATTTAAAACTTTATGTAACCAAGTGGTTTTTTACTTTTTTTGTCCTAACGCGTATATATGGGCCATTCAAATGAGCAACTTTGCGTTTGAAAATAAAAAAAAAGTTTTTCGCATGGGATGAACAACGTTCGGATATCAGAGAGGCAGAAGTTGTTATTTACTGAGAAAATCACTGTTTTATCCATGTTAGTGAGAAAATGTAGAACTCAATATCAAAAATCCAAAATATTTTAGTTATGAAATAAGTGGTATAAAACAAGCAAAAAAAAATAACAAACGGTTAATGTCTACACCCTTTAATTACCACACCACATTTTAGCTTATATTTATTACTAATTGTTTAAAGATGTACGTAGACGAAATTATCTAATCTGAGCATTACTTACGCTAATTTTACTTTTAAAATAAATACTAGAAACTAGAATAATTATATGCAGGGTATCCCAAAAGTCCGAGTCCATCCTAATATCACCAGAACCAAAAGAGGCAGAGGAGCATAATTAGACGGTTTACAAAAATTACCTTTTTGGATGCTTATCGTGCCACCAGTCATTAAGGGGGCGGAAACAATACTTTTAAATAATATACATTGTATGATTTGGAAAATGTATTACCTAATATTGAAACCATCCAGGGGGGGTCCAACAGTCTCGTTACAAAATAAAAATAATAAAATTAAAATAAAATCTTTCACATATTTTTTGAACGAAACCCAAAGCTGCTTAAAATAGAAAAGTTACCATAGGCAGGTAATGCGAAATCGTCTTAGGAATTTTAAGTGGTTTATGCGCTGTAAACGCGAGGACTTTTGTATATATTGTCAACTTTTGGGTTTCATACAAATGTCCAACCAACTAAAGGAAAACATAAGGGTGGGTTTTGCTTAAAGATAGAATCTTCATTTTTATATAAAAACAAAAGCTCACATGTGAAGAAAAGAGAGGTCCACAGATCATTATTCTTCTTGAGGCTCTCTCTTTTTTTTAGATTTAGTATTTTCTTTCAAGGGAAAAGGGTAAAAGCGGAAAATTTCATTAACCGACGCTCTAATAGGTCACACCAAGTCCGAGATGCGTTGATCTTATTTTTCCAACGGGTTATACCAAGTCCGAGGAAGACAAGATATACGTATTTGTTTTTTTTTTGTTAAACTTAAAAAGGGGAAATTTTATTAACCGATGCTCTAACGGTTTACACCAAGTCCGAGATGAGTTGATCTTGTTTTTACCACGGGTTACATCTCGCCCGAGGAAGACAAGATAATTAAAAAGGGAAGGGGGTACAATTGAATTTTCCGTAATCACCAATAGAGAACACTAACAAGTTCAAATTATTCAAATTCAAAGTCATTCTAAGTTTTAAATCAAATTGACCTCAATTAGCATAAAGAAAAATGCAGGCCCCTCAATTAAGTCAAAAACCGTTCCTTGATTAACCTAGTACTATAGACATTTCCAGGGGATTTTATATGATTATGCGAATCTTTTGGTCATTGTTTTGTATAAATTATTCAGGGTAACATTCATATTATTATTCCTTAGGGATCATAAGAACTGTAGAGAGAGAGAGAGAAGGAGTAATGATGTGGCTATAAACTAACCTCATTATGATAAAATGTGAAAGTTGGTGGAGATCGTGCTTTGGTTCTTGTATATTGTACCTACACGAATATAATAAAGCTTGTCACTGATAAAGCTATGGCCGGCTGTCGTGTAATGCAATGGGCGGGCGACAGTGCGGATGGATAAACGGGTAGTTTACCCAGGCTTCTTATATTCGTCCATTTATAATATCCAAAGCCATTGGATCATTCTAGGGGGCCTATCGTATCATTTGCCTAGGCGAGGCGGTTCAAACGAACAGCTCGATACTCACCTCTATTGGATCTCAAAGCAGACATAGACAGGTATTATTGGATTCAGGGGAAATATGAACAAATCGCTCTGTCGATTAATACATATTGGTCTACTCTAAGGACAGTTTTCAGAACTACTGATGAGCCCACGCTGGTTGCCCAGGGCGAAACATCATTTGATCATTTCTCTTTTCGTTTTGGTCCTTTGTGTGTTCCTTGTGGGATACTCATCAAAGTTTGAATTTTCGTTTTTTTTCTATCCAAGATCTTTTGTTTTTAGATTCTTTTCGGTTGAAGTAACTGATTCGGAGTTTTTTTAACTTGTTTTTGTTTTAATAGCCTTAGGAGCGTAACCATATTGGAAAGATTAATACACCAGGACGAACCCGTATCAGGTGACTTAGATAAATGCCAGTGCGGAACGATGCCTATTTGTGAGTGGTTTAAAGTTGGAAATCCAAGTGTATGATGGTGTTTGGGGAGGGTGACCAGTAGAACCACCGATGAACCCACGCTGGTTGCCCATGGCGAAAGATCATTTGATCATCTCTCTTTTCGCTTTGGTCCTTTGTGTGTTCCTTGTGGAATACTCATCCAAGTTAGAATTTTTCTTTTTTTCCACCCAAGATCTTTTGATCTTTTGTTTTTGTTGACAGTATTCTTATTTATTTTTGAAAGGTTTTTGGTATATTTTGGGTATATATTATGGATAATATCGCTAACTAGATTTATTGATTTTTCCTTAATTTTGATATGTACATTTAATTTTTTGATAATTTTTTTAATAAAAAAACAAATGTATTATAATGGTGTGCTTTTAAGTCCAAGTGCCAGGTAGGTGAGCACAAAAAATGGGCTAACACTTTGAAATTTTTATCATAGAGGTATGTTTAGGGATACCAAAGATATAAAATTGCCACCTATAAAGTGTACAATATGGCAACACTGTAAACATTAAAATATTAAAGGGCTTTATTTCAAAATCTGTAGGTCCTACTTATTTTTTTCTTGGTTTTAAAGCTAAATCTGGCCCCTTTAAACGAAAAATAACAATATTGTTATATGTCATCTAAAAACAAATGAAATATGTCATCCAAAAAACTCGAAGAACCATTTTTTCGTGATTTTTAGAACGACCCCTAGGGAACAACGATTGCAATAAATTTTGCTTTTATTCTTTAAATTGTTAAGCAATTATTATAAACAAAAAAAATAGGGGTGCCACCTGAGTTCACTTTGATAAGTAATTGAAGGCCATTTTAAACTCGCCTTGTAAAAACATCATAAACGCCAGGCTTAGTTAAGTTTGCCCCCCCCCAGATCGATTTTCAAAAAAAAATTTATGCCAAAATTTTGCACACATTTTGCACAAATCAAATTTTGCACACCTTCCTACGAGAAACTACAGCCCATTTTCTGTGGGGGGGGGGTAAACTCGACGTTGCCCCCCCAGTCAATATTTTTCAAAAATTATTATGTCATTTGAAAGGTCTTATTTTGCACAATTTTGCACACCCATTTTAAAATTTTGCACACCTTCCTGTAACTCACACGAGGGTTCTGAAAATATCAAGTTTGCCCCCCCAGTCAAAATTTTTCAAAAATGTTGGTGTCATTAGAAAGGTCTGATTTTACACAATTTTACACACCGATATTAAAATTTTGCACACCTTCCTTTAACCCACCCAAGGGTTCTGAAAATATCAAGTTTTCCCTCCCCCCAGGTCAATATTTTTCAGAAATTTTGGTGTCATTAGGAAGGTCTAATTTTGCACAATTTGCAAGTTTGCCCCCCCCCAGTTAAAATTTGTCTAAAATTTTGTTGTCATTAGAAAGGTCTTATTTTGCACAATTTTGCACACCCATTTTAAAATTTTGCACACCGCTCTTTAACCCATACGAGGGTTCTGAAAATATCAAGTTTGCCCCCCCCCCTCCGTCAAATTTTTTTTCAAATTTTGGTGTTATTGGAAAGGTCTAATTTTGCACCATTTTGCACACCCATTTTAAAATTTTGCACACCTCCCTCTAACCCACACGAAAATTCTGAAAATATGTTTGCCCCCCCCCACCGTCAATATTTTTCAAAAAATTTTGTGTATATGTATACAATAAAACGCGTGCCTTAGATAAAAAATGTATACACAAAACTATACTTTTAACTGAGACGGAGACTATGTATCTTATTATTTGACTAAAGTAAAAAAAAACTGTAGGTACCTACTTATCCTTTTTTAGATTGAAGTGGGTAACATAAAAACGTATTTTACTCACTATTTAAGTTTAAATTTAGTATTAAATTTATATCCCTGTCCTTTTTTATTCTTCTTAAAATAGAGTAACAGACATAGCTATACCGTTTTTATTAATAATAGACACTTAAAGTGAATTATCAACGTTAACACTATCCTAAGACGTGCCTCTATCTTGTCGACAAATTAACCAAGTACACTTTTAAATTTATGGCGAATGCATGACATCTCCAGCTGATCGAAATGACACGTTTTTGTTGATAGAGCAACGTCTTGGGTGAAAACTACGTAACGTCACGTCTTCTTTCGTGTTATCCTGACACGTATTGCAGGACAGAGTACCTATTCTTCAGTTTCGAGAGACCACTCCTAAACGAACGCTCACATCAGTGATTTGGACCAATAGGATAGTTTGACTGCTTGCACTAGCCATCCGATATCAGTCGAGCACCGCCGGATATTACCGGGCTACCGCATATCAAGAGAACTCTCCTACAACTTACATCGACTGGTTATGGGGAAGAGAGCGGGTTCTCCTGAAAAAGCGGCATTCGAGAGGGCTCTGCGCGGGCGCCGTGGAGATTTCAGCTTATCGAACTGCATTAGGGCTTGCCTATTGGTTGAAATAAAGAATGTGATCGTTCCTACATGAAAGTTTCTCTCGAAACTGAAGAATAGGTATCCAGGCGTACTTTGATCAGCTGGAGCTGTCTCGCATTCCCCATATATTTAAAACTGCACTAGTGTTAACTTTGATAATTGGCTTTAAGTGTCTAATAAAATAAAAACGTTAATTTTAAGTTCCATAAAAGTCTTTGTCACGCAAGTTAGTCGTAAGTAAGTAAATCCTAATTGCGTGTTGTTGCACTTCTAATAATAACCTTGGTTGATAGATAAAATAAACACTTTCTTTAAAAAAAATATCAGATCTTTCTACTTTCCCGCACGCATATTTTACTTCAATAATAAACCAAAATAAAAGTTACAGCTCAAAAAAATGGGATAAAAACATACCTATACTTACGGGATCGTGGAGTGAATAGGGGTACGCTCTAATTCACTCCACGGTTCCGTAAGCTTGTTCTTATACAACCTACACTTTTTTAAGCTGTATAGTTAACTTATAAAAAAAAACAGAATTTTCTTGATGCCCAACCTTTTTCGTTTTTCGTGCTTCTGGCGAAATAATAAAAAAAATTAGTTATTCCCAGCCTCGTCCATTAAATTCATTTCTTCCACAAATACACACTGCAAAGTGTAAAGGCAAGATGCCCAAGGTCGAAGAAACGTCAAAATTTGGTGCAGAACACCCAAAAATTTATATTTATAGGTGCATTTGGGGAGTGAAGGACGAGGAAACTGTCACTTTCTATGAAGCTCAGACACATCTTACCGAAAATGACTAAGAACGCCTATAACGCCGCATTTCTATCTCTCTCTTCTCATGGGTGCGTCGGAAAATTTTCATCTGGATAATAGTGGAATCACACCTTGCTATTTGCGGACAGCTGTTACGGTGATGACGCCCGCCTTGATTTTGCAGTTCACACCATGCTTTGGCGTCTTGGTGTGTCATTACATCAAAAAATTACGTGCGTCAATAATTATAATTAGAAAAAGTCGTTTATTTATTTCTACACATGAAAATTTTAGACATTTTGTTTGTATACTTCATGCTCTTAAAATGGCGAATAAGAAAAAAATTATTATTCCTTTTATAGATCGAAAAAAAACTTAAATCGAATTCAAAAAATATGTCATGTAAATTTTACTCAATTTCCAACCCAAAGACGGAAACAAACAGTGTTTTTGTCTCTTTCCTTATTATTATTGTTACTTCTGCGACTGCGCAGTTCCATAACAGAGTCCGGAATTTCCGGAGAAATTACTTTGTGATCGTTATTTTATTTTTTTCGTAATATTTTTGGAAAATTGATTGATGAGGTACGTATCATCGACTAAAAAAAATTAAAAGTAACAAAAAAGTAGTGCACTTATTACGTAACCCTTATTTTGCCCAATTTTGATCCTAACCCGCGACCCCCTATATAACGCTTTGTAACGTTTGGGACTACTCAACTCTAAAATAACGTAACGTTTTGCTGCCAGAGACCCCCTCTTTTTTTCTTTTTCACTCGAAAAATCCAAAAAGTTGTAAAAAAATAATAATTTAAAAAATGCGTTACGTAACGGAACCGCGAAACCCCGCTTACCCCTACATAACCCATATAAGCGTTACGCCTAGTTGCAACCTATGACACTAAAAACGCATCACGCGACACTTTTAAAAAATCGGCAAATGCATGGCTGATCACGTGATGCGTTTTTAGAGTCAGGGTGGGCACGCATAGGTGGGAACCAGGCGTTACGTAATGTTATGTATTTTAAATAAAGGCGTTCACATTTAAAATACACGTTGCAAACTTCGGAAACTTCACCCGAAGTCATTCTGAATCATGCTCACAAATAAAACTAGGCATTGCTAAGCGACATTTCAATATATTACATAAAAGGCCTTCGCGCGTGGTAGGTGTAGGTACGCACGCATTCCTCTTTACGGCAAGTACAACCTCCCGCCTCCCGCCAATACCTGTCCCGAATTCAGATATAGGTAGCGGTTACGGTTAACCTCGGTCCTAAAATTTCCCAGAAGTATAAGCAAAATAAGGAGACCTCGATTGTGTAATATCTTCGAATATTGTTGCTTATGCTTACAAGTGTCTATAATCAAAAGTTTTTAATTTTTATAAATTTCCGGATTATACTTAATTTTTCACATGCTATGACATCATCTACAACTACTAGCTGACATGAAAAGAACAAACAACAGAAGATCCATACCTTGAAAACCGCAACCATTCTGAACCGGCAAAATAGGCTGGTTCCGATTCTCAAGGCATCGAACATGACAGGATGCGCAGTCTACATCGATTTTTTCTGTTCATCAGCTAATACATGACGTCATTGCATTTTTGATATGAAAATTTAAGTATAATCCAGAAATTCATAAAAATTAAAAACTTATGATTATATTCAAATGTAAACATAAACAATTATCTGTAAATTTAAACAATATTCAAAGATATTACACAATCGAGGTCTCCTTCGTTTGCTTATACTTCTGGGAAATTTTAGGACCAAGTTTAACCGTAAACGCCACAAAAAGAAAACGGCATGGGAGGTGTGCAAAATTTGAAAACAGGTGTGCAAAATTAGGCTTCTCGAATGACATAAATTTTTTGATAAATATTAACTGGGGGGAGGGGCAAACTTGATATTTTCAGAACCCTCGTGTGGGTTAAAGAGTGGTGTGCAAAATTTTAAAATGGGTGTACAAAATTGTGCAAAATTAGACCTTTCTAACGACACCAAATTTTTTGAAAAATATTGACTGGGGGGGGGGCAAACTTGATATTTTCAGAACCCTCGTGTGGGTTACAGGGAGGTGTGCAAAATTTTAAAATGGGTGTGCAAAATTGTGCAAAATAAGACCTTTCTAACGACACCAAATTTTTTGAAAAATGTTGACTGGGGGGGCAAACTTGATATTTTCAGAATCCTCGTGTGGTTTACAGGGAGGTGTGCAAAATTTTAAAATGGTTGTGCAAAATAAGACCTTTCTAACAACACCAAACTTTTTGAAAAATATTGATTGGGGGGGGGGCAAACTTGATATTTTCAGAACCCTCGTGTGGGTTACAGGGAGGTGTGCAAAATTTTAAAATGGGTGTGCAAAATTAGACCTCTCTAACGACACCAAATTTAAGGAAAATATTAACTGGGGGGGGGGGCAAACTTGATATTTTCAGAACCCTCGTGTGGGTTATAGGG
Organism: Oxystoma pomonae; assembly: GCA_963921995.1. Lineage (NCBI taxonomy): Eukaryota > Metazoa > Arthropoda > Insecta > Coleoptera > Brentidae > Oxystoma > Oxystoma pomonae. Next base: position 65,313,545 of record OY998167.1, read on the forward strand.
AGGTGTGCAAAATTTTAAAATGGGTGTGCAAAATTGTGCAAAATAAGACGTTTTAAATGACATCATAATTTTTGAAAAATATTGACTGGGAGTGGCAACGGCAAGTTTGTCCCCCCTCCACAGAAAATGGGCTGTAGTTTCTCGTAGGAAGGTATGCAAAATTTGATTTGTGATGTGCAAAATTGTGGAAAATGTGTGCAAAATTTTGGCATAAAAATTAATGAGAAAATCGATCTGGGGGGGGGGGCAAACTTAACTGAGCCTAAACGCCACTATATACTATAAATGCTAGGACCATAAATCTTTTTTTGTTCCACTCATCTTTCTGCTTAAAAAATGGAATAAGTTTAAAAAATTACGTTTGGGCACTGAAATATATAAAAAACACATTTTTTAGTGAAAAAAAAATAAAACAAATGACTTTTTTTTTAAAACTAATTGGTGTGACAAAAACCCACCATTATGAAAAATTTAACGGGTTTAAAGCGAGTTAAAAATAAGTTTAAGAAGAAGAAAGAATTCATTACATAAGTGCTAGACAATTGAGCTGTATAATTTGTCCTTTGATATGATTAGTATAAGTATTGTAGGTAATTTTAAGAATGTCGGAAATACAGTGGCTTTCGCAGAGATTGTCTAGGGGAGGGGCTTGAGTAACATGGTTTCAGATGACCATTTTATTATTATTTTTGTAGGAAAGTTAAATCTTTAGGAGTACCTATATATTCAATGACTCTGGTGGGGGGAGGGCTTAAGCTCCGCCCTACCTACGCCACTAAAAAAGACAATGCTATAAAATATGAAGTATATAATGCATTACAAAACGGCAACATTGGATTTTTTTTTCAAATCCACCTAAACCAAATGTAGATATTTTTTTTTTTGAATTAGCCAAGTCGTTCTACCGATTAAAAAAGCTCATACTCACGTTTTTGTCGCTGGGAGTTCTGTCCAGAAACATTTGTAACTTAATAAGAAGAAAATAAAAATATAAAAATATCTAACGCATAAATTATGGTAGCTGAGTACTTACTTTAAGAGTATAATTAAAAAGGTAACATATTAGGTAGTTTTGAAAACAGAAGGGAAAGCTCACCCAACTAACCTTTAAGTCAAACCTAACTTAAAATATACCTACTGTGCACTGCAGTAGGTATATTTTAAGTAAAGTATGACCTTAAATGTTAGTTGGGCTTTTTTAATTTTCCAAAACATTTAGGGTATCTCTTTTAAAAAAGTATCGTCGCCGCCCTAGCTCCACCCCCTTAATGACTGGCGGGATAATTAACATCCAAGAAAAGAATGCAATTGCAGTTGCAAACCACCTAATATTGTGAAATTTCACGTCTCTACTGCCTCTTTTCGTTTTGAAGGGTGGACTCGGACTTTTGGTACACCCTGTATTTTTAAACTAGAACAAGTTTTCCACAGAGTGCTCAGAAATTTTAAATAATCTATTTGAAACTGGCACAGATAGACAATTTAATTTACATAAAATGGTTTAAAAAATTTGTTTTTCTGGCTTCGAAGGCCATTTAAAAAAAAACCTCTTTCCTTTAATTCCATAAAAGATATTCGTAGTTTTTTTACACTTTTAACCACTAGGTGTAAAAAGTACTATTTTTTTTTGGCCTGACTGAATTTGGTTTATTAAACGCACTCATTAGAAAAATTCATAACTTTCTTATATCTTCTCAGTTTTGAAGTCATAGCTTTTCAAAATGGTTAAAAATGTTTTAATCGGACAAGAACTTTTTAAGTAATGGACAATCAAAAACGTACTTGTTTTTTGGGCCACTTTATTTATAATAAGTACATTTTTTCAATAGAATTAAATGAAAACATGGACAATAAATATCCATGGTATTGACATGTTATAATGCCCATGGTAATGCAGGATGTCCGGCAAAAATTCATTAACACATTCCCGGTTTTTTCCCGGTTATTTTAGACCTTTTCCTTTATACAAGGAGACGAGACGGAACTAGTCTCAAATATCTTTAACGGATGTGCAGCAGTGCAGGTCATACCTCGGAAACTACAAGAGCACAAAATTTTGGGACTTGGCACTTAATTAGCAATAATTTTTCCAATCATAAAATCTTTGCACTGCTGACTTTGTACTGCTAACTTTAGAGACGTGTCTCAAATCTAGGGGGTAGAATAATCCTATTTCGAGTTGTTTTAAAAGCGCCTCACGCGAAAAAATATAGAAATAAAAACCAGAAGCCGCTCAGCTTTTGAAGGGGAGGGGGGCGATTTAGTATGTGTTTGTTGGCTTAAGTTAATGTGTACGAAAAAAAAAACATACTTTTTTATTTTTTAAAGCATGGGTGGCTCAATTCTAGATTTATTACAAAAATCATGTCTTAATGCGCCTCAGGCAAAAATTTGGAGAAAATTATGCTAAAATGCGATTTTTTTAACCTTTTTAAGTGTTGCTGTCAAAAATTGCGTAAAATTAAATTAAAATTTTAACAATTAATGATGTTATAGCTCCAGTTTGACTTTTTCACGTTTTTGAGTGAAATATTAAAAAAAGTGGATCGCTGCCAAGGTGGGCTGGGTTGGGGTGGAATTTAGTCTCAAATTATAGAAATTTTGATAATAGAGTAAAAATACCATTTTTTACATCCCCCCTCCCCCTAAAACATTTTTCATTTTTTAGTTTGCCTTTGCTTTTCGTTACAAATTTCAAGGGTGGATGCAACTTGTATTACTAATAGCCAAGCTACTCTAAAACTTTAAATGGGCTAATTTGATGATTGCCCAAGAATATGTTTCAATTTGCCTGTTAAAAATTAAAATTTGCAAATTGGTTTTTTTTATCACTTTTCAATACAATTAAGTCAATTTGTTGTGATTGTAATTAATAATATGGATAAAATTCCTGGAGTTTTCCCGGCCCCATTAAATTCCCGGCTAATTCAGGGTTGCTGGACACTCTGTACTGATATTAGCAACTTTCCAAATAACAGAAACCAAAACAAGATTATTAATAGAATTGCACTACTATAAGTTGACTGATAAATGTATAGGCATTACAAAAAATAAATATTAACAGGGTTCAAAGTGATTTTCAGTTTTAAAATTCCCTGAGTATTCCAGGTTTTCCCTGATAATTTTTAAAAAAAATTCCTAACATTTTTGTCCATGTTACACAATTCAAATTTCTCTCATAGTATCTGTACATTTTTCCCCTTATTAGTTAAGTTATTATTTGAAGAAACTGTTATAGTTACCAGCGCCTTCACCAAAATATAAAATACAAGCAAATTTACTTTTTTCCAACGTATTCGCCAAACCTTTCTAATTAATACAAGACAATGTGGCTAGGTAGCCAACACCTTCACCAAACATAAAATATAAGCAAGTTCCTTTTTTCTGACGCATACGCCAAACCGTAAACCTTGCTTAACACCAAACTTTTTATTAAGAAACATAAGCAGAATAATACCTATTTTAAAACTATAAAAACTAAAATGTAAGAAACTACAAAAAAAATATTTTTTTTAATTTACAAGTTTTTTCTCAGCCGCGCAATTTCTAAATGAATTGCTGACATTTCATCCTTAGAATCTTTTTATACAGAGTTAATGGTTTAGTGGGTAACGACAATGCCTAATTGCAGCAAAATCCTCAACTAGTTTGTCCAGGTCAAACTCATTAACCATGTTGGATTGATTTTTGCGTGCGAATACTCAATTGACGCCCATTTTTTTTATAATTAAAGTTTTTTATTTTTTTAAAAGTAGATTTTGCTTTCTGTTTTTCTTTTTCTGTGTTTTTCTGAATCTATAGTTTTATTTTGTTTTTGTTGCACATTATGGCTTATTCCCTGACTTTTCCCTGACAGCATACAAATTCCCTTACTTTTCCAGGTTTTTCCTGACCACTTTGAACCCTGATTAAGATACTTAAGACCATGGTAATGATACCTTAAGAAAACATCGTGCAAAAATTGCGTGGTATAATCTCTTCCCAGGCTTGCAGGGTACTGCACTGATCATGCGCCTTTGATAGTATTGCCAAATATTTTTGTGTTTCCTAAACTCGTGGCGGCACAAACTTTCCATTTCCATAAAATGGATAATTATTATAAACGATTTGCGTAAATACCACATCGTTTCTGGAACTCTTCCTAATGTTATTATTAAAAAGTCAATTAATAAAAGTCGTTTTTCTGTCGAAAGAATATTTTTAGATATCAAATTCTGGGATAGGGACAGCCAATGGTAGTGATATTTTGGGATTAAAACAAACTATTAAAAAAAGTGTGGATGAATGGAAATAAAAAAAAACACTGCACGAGCTAGAGGCCATTTGTACTCAAAATAACATAAATAGAAAACTTCCAAATAATCAACAGTTTTCGGTAAAAGTACCGGAGACTTCAAGATACCCATTTCAATGAGAATGGCCCATATATACAGTTTTCTATAAAAATGCCGTAGGCCTTCTTTATTAAGTTGTCAAATTTTGTTAATATAGTTACAAGAGTACCAAATTTTCTTTAAAAAAAAAGACGAAAAACGAAAATAGTTTTATTTATATTTTGTCATTTAAAAGTAAGGCTACCTAAATAAACTAAAAAATCATTACTTCATACTCATACTCAACCAAAATTGTGTTTTTAAAATTTTTCTTATTTTGTTTAGCTGTGTTATCGATGTGAGTTGACTTTTATTATAGTAAAGCACAGTATATCTATGTTATATACACTGTGAGTAAAGACAATATTCACGCCAGCAAGAAAAGGACTGCAATAAAATTGTTCCCATAGGTAGGCAGAGACGCATTTTCAATATCTATTATGGTTGAACCATTTTATGTACGTAGGTAGGAAAATTTTATTAATAAAAATCCATGCAACCTTCATGTTAAGCAGAATCCATAATGAAAACTCTGACTCTGGTGTTGAATATATTTTATATATATATGTGTTAGCACCCGATTTTTATAACCCGGCCATATTATTTTCCCGCCCCTGTTTAGTGATTTACCACTTCCATTATCTGCGTGCTGTCAGATCTGTAAAGTGAGAATTTTTTTAACTTGGGCTCTGAGAAAATTTATGCTTTGGACACGGACGATTGCTATACTTGACCTTAAAACCAATTTATAATAAAAAAAATGATAACTTACCTGGCTGCTAAGGTATAAGCGGTGTTAGATAAAGGTTGATTTTCTGAATCCAAATTAATGACGAAATCGATATTGTAACCATAGGGTGTGACTATATTTTCGGTCACAAAGTCTTTCCCCAAAACACCTACTAAGTAGTCTTTCACCCGTAAGTAGAATGCGTGTCGTAGGTCATCTTTTATAGCTATACAAACAAAAAAATGTGTTAATTAAGTTCTCCTGCGAATTTTAGTGCCGATTTCAAAAATGTTGTGTCTCTAGCACTTTTCGTTCTGGGTGGCAATTGAGGTGTATGATGTCAGCTACATTATAACTGGTACAAAACTGTAAAAAATTATGATGCTGGTGGTGCTTTTTTTACAGGGAGGCCCTAAAACTTGCAAAAAATAATAGCTCTATAAAGTCATTTCATGTCTTTTCTGATTAGGGGTATTGTGTTAAGGGCCACAATATAATTAAAAAAAATATTGCACACCTGTAGATGCGAGCGCTATTATTTTTTGCAAGTTGGAGAGGCGTGCCATATTTTTCTCCTACGAGCGTGCGGAAAAACGCTTTTCTCGCACTCATTTCCCTGCAGAAAGTGCCACTTTTCCGCACGCCGTGCGCGCACGCTGTTGAGCAAAAAAAATTTCATGCACGCTGTTGAGCACGCTTGTTGTTGGGCATGCTGTTGCTCAGTGATGAATCACGAAGACTTGAAGTCGACGATGGCATTAAGCAACATGAGCAGTGGTACTTTCAATGTTACCGTGATTAATAATTATTATTAAAATTTATTTTTTAAGCTTGTTAAAGAATAAAACATAAAATTGCTAGGTTTAACTAAAATAATGACACAATATTTTGATACTCCGCATGCTCGCAGGAAAATGTTGTACCTAACGCGCGCGGAAAGTATTTTCCGCACTTACAGCTTGCCCGAACTCCGCTGGCGCGTCGTTCGTGCAGACGCCGGTGCATGCGGAAAAGTATAAATTTCCGCACTTGTTAGGTAAATAACTATTTTGTTATCACGGTGAGTACCTTAAGATAATAGCACTAACTATAAAAGGGATGAAATGACTCACTTTTTGATGTATCATAAATATTTGGAAAAATATTAACTACTCGTAAACGCCCCGCCATAGGCGGATACCGGATTTTTTTAAAGTCTTGAGGTAAGTAGATTGTTTTAATATAAATTGAATATGGGATGAAATGAGTTCATATAGTTATTATTTTTTGCAAGTTTCGGGGCCTCCCTGTAGAAAAAGCCTCCACCTCTTGTTATCTTTGGTGTCTCTTTATCAAAACTATAGAAACCTTAAATAAGATTAAATAATTCATTTTTTACTCCCACCACCTCTCTATCTATTAGGGCTTTATCACTGAACTCGTTTTTTAATCGTAAACTTTTTTCAACTGTTTTCATTCAAATTGACTCTTAAATTTATTTTCATCAAGTTTCACTAGTTTTTTGTAAGTAGTTAAAGGGGCTTTGCACCAAAATGACAAGTTGGGATTAATTGGTGGGAAAAACACTTTACGATGAATCGTTTTTTTTTGTTGTTTTCTATGATGCCTCTTTAATGAAAAAAGCACGTTTGTACCACATACCGCACAATTTATGTCAATTTTCGAATTTTACCGATTGGTCTATCTTCGTGTTTTTCGTCAGGATTTTGACACTTGAAACATAACGAACAATGGAAAAAATTCATTGTCAATTTTTAAGGCTATATCGAGCTATATCTTTTGACAAAAAGTCTACAGAGACTCATGCCTGTATGCACCATTTTCACGTATTTTCGTAGTTAGTTAATCACGGCTAACTATGTAATCACGGCTAAATAGTCAGTACTATGCACCAAAGGATTTTATACTCAAATTAGCTAATTGTAATTTGGTAATCAGGGCCAGCAGAAAGGAGCTGGCAACGCCGCAAATTTCCTAGATATTCATATTAAATAAATTATTTCGTGTCCATTAGAGGCATAAAACCTTAACGCCAAAAACTGATTTATAGGGGTAATTGGATTGTTCCTGGAAAACAAGCAAAAATGTGATAACCTAAAATACAGTTTATTACTGTTCAATTCAATTCAATTCAATTTATTCTGTACTTTGGCCTATAAATGTTATAGAATATACATGTCAAACTTATATTTTAAATTTTAAGCACAGGGTGCCCGTGTCATAATTGTAAATGAGTAAATAGACTGATACACTTTTTAAAGTCAGCACTAACAGTTACATGCTTAAGAAACATAATTATTTTTTCGTATAATTAAATACACATAACAAGAGTTTTTTTTTAATTACATAAAAACTAACACAGTAATTATTTAAAAAAAAATACAAGAGAAGCAGAAGTGACGAAGAACGAAAATATTAGGGGAAAAAAAGCGCTATTGTTTTAAGTATTCATTATATGAATAAAAAGCTTTCGCCACTAAATATTTCTTAATTTCTCTATAAAACATACTGTCCTTAACTATAGATTTTAAATCATTTGGTAAGGTATTGTAATATTTAATGGCTATGTAGTATGGAGACTTCTTAAAAAACGAATTTTGATGTTTTGGCAAGCGCAAAAGTTGACCATTTCGAGTATTGTGCTCGTGGATATCAGAGACTTTTGTAAACTGAGATGGAGAGTTGTTTATTTTTGACCTAGCATATTTTATTGCTTTATATATATATATATATACCGTAGACTGTTAAGATATTATTTTTAATAAAATAGTTTTTGCAGGATTCCCTAGGATTTATATTAAATATAGTTCTCACTAATCTCTTTTGTAGAATGAAGACCCTACTTACAGTTGAGGAATCTCCCCATGCAAGTATGTTATAACTTAAATATGAGTAGCCTAATGTGTAATAAACAGTGAGTAGGTCTTTGGTTGTAACAAAGTTTTTAAGTTGGCGTATTGCATAGCATGTACCTATAAGTTTTTTACAAATATAATCAACCTGAAGATCCCAGCATAGATTCTCATCAGTATATGTACCCAAGAATTTAACAGACTTTGTAAATTTAATATTTTTTGCTAAATCAAATTCTGGTGTTGCTCGCCTTTTTGAAAAATAAATAATTTCTGTTTTACTTGCATTTAAAATAATCTTGTTTTTGAAACACCAATCTGAAAAACCAGACACTACTTGACTTATTAGATTTTCAAGTTCTATTAAGGAAGTTGCTGATATAATTATAGTTGTGTCATCAGCTCAATCAACTGTATTAAGTATTTAACTTGTAAAATTCATTACCAAGTAGGTGCGTGATACCCGGCGATACCTCTATAATGTGAATTTCAAATAAAATGCGTACAATGTTTAAGTTAGGCTTAAATACACATTTGTAATGTCATTCTGGTGCAAATGTGTATAAATGTGACTATAAGATGTCTGACCGATATCCGAGCTGATTTCCAATAATGACTTATGCTGGATTTATACAGCAAAATAAAATATAGGATAACAAATAAGAACACTCAATAAAAAACCGTATTTGTAAAATTAAACCCAGCATTAGCTAAAATCAGTCAAGGTTATCCAGGGCATGTAGGCATTTTATAGTAGTAGGAAAAGTATAAATCATTGTCAAGTAATAGGTCTTCCACCATATTATTATTATTTCCCACACACTATTTTTTTCAGTTTTTTGACAAATATTTGTAAACAAAAAACCAAACATAACCTCACTAATTAACTAGCCGCGGTTATCTGGTCCTTAATTCTAGGCCATCGGGTGATTAAAGTTAATTGCCGATTAGGAGAAAAAAACGCTTGGTGCATTAGAAAAATATTATGTAATTACGGCTAAAGTCTTAATCAGAGAAATTGTACAATGGTGCATACCAGCATCAATACTTATACCTATATCTCATTATCCACGGTGTGCCTGAACGAGGTATAAGTCACATAAAAATGCCACCAAAAACTGGTTGTACTTTTGGAATATGGAGTATTTCACGTCTTTTGAAATTTTGCACAATTTAACGAAAAAAAAATATGTACAGGGTGAGCTAGAAATTTGGATGCAACTTCAAAAAAGGGTATTTAAAAAAAAAACATATTTTGACGTCCTAAGTAATTAGAATGTAATAATTTTTGAGTATGTATATTAGGATGACCCAAAGTTTTTAACTTCGATTTATTTTTATCAATATTGATTTTTTGACTTGTCTTGTATAAATATGATGTCACTTACCAAGATGGAAAATGTAAAGCTTTACTTGTCTAACAGCATACTCAAAAATTATTACACTCCAATAACCAGTGGTATTAAAATATTATTTTAAAAATACTTACGTAGAGGCTAGAATTTAAAGGGCAGTCGGTTCTGCTCTCTGCCAGCCAGACCGAACCAAAGATTTTTTCTATGTGTGCTCTCGCGGTGTGTAAACTTTGTAATATATAAAATAATGTAATATATAAATAAAACTCGGTATTAAAATTACAATTATATCTTTATCTATTAAATCATAAAACTACAATACAAGAATAAACCACAAGATATAACAATACCAATTTTTAAACTTTAATCACGATTTCTGGCTTCCATCTGTGCGTATTAAAGGGTCTCGTCGAACCAAAAATGGTGTATTTTCGTCAAGTCAATAATATAATAAAAGGTTATCAAAATCTGTTAAGCCCAATTTTTCTTGTAAAAAATGCAAATACAACAAAATTGTGTATCACGAAAATAAATCTCTCCAATTGAGTGTTGGAGACCAAACATTTTCTACCGAATTGTTTGATACTGTAACAGGGTTTTTGAACAAATTAAGTTCTCATTAGAAAGTAAAGTGTTTGCCAATTCAGCGGATCATTTTTTTTTCCTTGAGCAATAGCGTGAAATTTTAAATCAAGGGTGTAACCACTAGTTAGATTTGTCTTTGTCATTTATAGAAAAATATGTTGGGGTTAACTTGGACAGTGTTGTAGATTCTTTCAGTGAGCAGCGTAGAAAACTTATCTTATAGATAATCCAGTACTTTTAATATTAACCCCTATGTTTAAATTAATAAATGTATTAGTTATATCGTTTGTAGTTATATTAAAACAATTGGTGTATTTTTTATTATTCACTGCAAAGCACTTTTAAAAAAATGTGATAGTTTTTTTGAATTGTCATTTCTGTTAAGAAAATTAAAACAATATTTATTGAAATTTTGTCACATACTCTGCCATCTAGCGTAATTAGATTAAACTGTAGTAGCAAAGCGGCGTTAAAGAAAATAAAAGAATTCACGCGACCATTACCGAATATTCAAGAAAGATGTAGATAGGTCTAGATGAGTAAGACAAAGACTAGAATGTTCCGGGTGCGTTGAGAGTGATGTCGGCTTATATAAATACGCCGGATAGCAGAGCTTAAAAAAGTTTTCGATAGGATAGAAAGAGAGTAAGAATAAGAACAGCGAATAGACTGTGAGTTCACGATTAAAAGTAAATAATAAAAATAGTGAAAGTTAAATCTGCGTTTTCTTTTAAAATAAAATAAGAATAAATTAAGACCAGGCTAAAATCTTGACAATTTCAAACACCCATCAGTATTAGAAATACCGCCTTTAATTTTTATACATAAGTTGTGAAACACCCTGTATATCACCATTTCCGAGGGGGATTTCACTGACCATTTTTTTGTACATATGTTCGCATTGTTTGACAAAATGTAAATAATGCGAAAAAATGCCAAACAATGCAAAAAAATGCGAAAAAATGTGAAAAAATGCCAAAAAATGTGAAAAAATGCATAATAATGTCAAAAAATGTAGAAAAATGCAAAAAAATTTGAAAAAATGCATAATGTAAAAAAATGCAAAATAATGTGAAAAAATGCGAAATAATGCGAAAAAATGCAAAATAATGCGAAAAAATGCTAAATAATAAAATAAAGAAATTTTGAGTTTATTGTATCCGGGAAGTGTAAAAAGGGTTAAAAGAAAAGGGTATTTTTCGGTAGTTTTTAAAAAGGTATTTTATTAATAAGTAAAATACTGTGTCAAAAAACTTTTAATGTGAAAATATACATATATCATTACTCGTTATCGTCAGAAGTAAGTTCCTCAAAATCTTTTTCTTTTAGCTCACTTTCACTGATTTACTCATCTGTTTTACTTTCCGTATCAGTTTCAGTTTCGTTTTTTTTGTAGATTTTTGTTGTACGTCTTTGACCTTTGGATTTTTTAAATGTTCCATGCAGTGTCTTCTCAAAAATAAATAAATCAATTTATGCTTAAAAGTCAATAAATGAAGAGTGTTTTTTTAATACAATATTAATAACTCGATTAATAATACCCATAAACCGCAGTGGCGTATGCAGCACTTTTTCCTGAAGGGGCACATAATTTCGTAAACATTTTTTAAAAACTATTTTGGAGAAAAGTCGTAATGGGTATTTATTCCACAAAAGTAATTAATTTTTTTAATAAACTTCAAGTAAAAAAAAATAATCGAAAAAATAAAATAGTAGATTTAAATGTACAACAAGGTAAATAGCTTAGTAACAGTAATTCCATAAAATAAAATAAAAACTTTTTTTTAAAATCTGTCTTTCTTTAAAAAGATGATTTTTTGGTCATAATTTCGCATTTAATATTTTTTAAATTTGCGACGTACGACAAAATTTAAAGCTTTTTATACAGTGTACCCCTTTTAAAAGGATGCACCATTGGATGCACTTGATTTTTGTCGAAAACTGCTCAAAATTGTGAGCTTCATCCCCCAAATTTAAATAGTGGTTCAAGTGGCTTTATTTTGAAGGTATTTTGATTCTCTTTATAAGCCTTTTATTGTTTCTTATACCGATCGATTCGTTTTTAAGATATATGCATTCATAATTAACATGATTCGATTTAAAAACATCGTTATGCACTTTAGGGATTAAATAGGTACTTTTAATCCTCCTTTTCAGAGGCTAAAGTGGTAATTTTAATACCCAGGGATTAAAAGAAAATACCATAGCAACACTTGTAAAAAACAATATATGCCAACTATTTATATGGGTATGGGTAAATGGGTTGACATCCAAAAACTATAGAGTAGCAAAGTGTAGTCCTCCCTCCGGCCGGGCTACAAACTTCGGGATTGAAAGTGGCACTTTAGTCCCTAAGTTTATAATGTACTATTTTTTACAACTTTTACAAAAATTTTAATTTTTTCTAAAACGTCGATTTTGCTTTTCAGTAAAATATTTTTTCAAAAACAGTAATTTCTGTAGTAGAACACACTCCTTCGCGAGGGACGCGTGTTACCCTCAGAATGCTTTTTTCCAAAACTACAATTTTTGTATAACGCAGAGGTGCGTGTTACCCGCCGTTTTAAAAAAATAAATTAAAAGCCATTTACGGCAAAAATTAAAAAAAATATATCTGAACCAAAAGCTATACAAGAATTTTTTGGTACTTAAACGATTTGCTGCGAATTATTTTAACCCAATATAACTAAAAAAATCACTATTGTTATTCACAAAATGGTTTTATTACAGGTGCAATCAAATGTTCTAGAAAGAAGAAGCTATTAAAAAAACAAACTAATTTTCTTCTTTAAAAATGGGTTCAAACTATTATTTTCTGCTTAAATACCACATGTTTGTTTTCAAAATTCGGTAGTAGTAAAAGTATAAAAAATATCAGTTTTTTACTAGCCCCTGTATATATTACCTAATGATAAATGACTTCATCATGGAGTTTGTCTACAAACTTTTACCATTTTAGTATAACTTATTATTTTTAGATAAGTGTTCCGAGTTTTTATTGATAAAACATAGCCAAAAACAGCCTTTTTTCCCACTTTGTTTGTTTATATCTCAGGAACTAGACATAGAAAAACTTATAATATCACATTTTTTTTAGTTACACATCCATCTACAACATATCATAATTACAGCGAATTCCACCGAAGAAAAACTTCCAATATAATCCTGTATAACCGGGTGCGGAGTCCTTTAAGCTTAAAAAAATGGGTAAACTAACCATAAGAAAAAATAAAAGGCTTATAAAGAGAATAAAAAAACATTTAAAATGAGGTAAATTGGGGGGTAAACTCGGGTGAAGCTCACCCCTTGAAGGGGGAGCATACTACAAAAATTCCAATATAGCCAAAATCTGTCGCCCTTGCAAACAAAATCGACGTGTTTTGAGATTTTGGTAATTAGCCAGTTTCAGTGACGCTGTCCATGCCCTCTTTGACGTAAAATAGTCACGTGGTACATCGAAAGTTTTTTGGGCCAACCGACCAAAAATGAACTGTGACCTGTTTTGACATCTAAAATTTTTGTTTTGACATTTAAGGTTAGAAACATTTTGTTTCACAAATTTCGCGCAATTTTTACTTTTTACTCCAAATTTTATTGCGATTCTTCGACGGTATTTGTGCTCCGTTGTTTATAAACAACGGTCCAATACGAGTTACATGATCTTGTGCTACTAGTGAGTGTATTCAGAAATTATTTATAGTCCTTTCAGCGCTGCAAGAGGTAAACTTTTAGTTCACAAGATAATGGTAAGTAATAACCTAGTGCAATAACAAAAGTAAGGTGTTTCCCTTTATAAATACTTGCAACACATTCCCGTAAAAGCCCTCTGTCCCAGATTTTGGAGAATATGGGGGTATGCCAGGGAGCATTCAGGAAAAAAAGTGTGTCGTTAGGGTGGCTTGGTTTATAGGTATATAGCAAATATCAAAATAATATAAAAACATATTTGCTATGTTTTCATGTAGAACTGAATACATTTTCAATATGATTCACTTTCAAACCTTCCATCAAAACAGGGCAAATCAAACTTTCTTTTTGTTGGCCCTGAAGTTCAATACAGCTTTTTTTGGGATCATACCAGGATCGAACTACATAAAAATGGGTCATATTTAACTGACTGATAACATGAATAATAAGCTCTGTTAGCACTAAAGATTATAAACTAGAATATAAAAAAAATTGTTAGAACTTCCAATATTTCAGCAACAAGTAGGTATATATCGAGGGGGTAACCAACACTAGAACAGAAAATGTGACATAATTGCCAATTTTGTTGAATTTTTAGTGATTGTAGGGGACTGTCGGGAGATTTATAGAGACTTCCAGGGACTCTTGGGGTCTGCAAGCCAGGGTTTGGTAAGGGTTAGGTAGTTGCAGGGGCTGCAAGGGACTGCGAATGGATAAGATTTGTGACACAACAAACAAATACGTAAAATTGACAAAAACTAACCTCAAAATCACTCAAAATGCATCAGGCAATGTCTAAAACTCAAATCGCGTTCAAATCGCATTGAAATCACTTCATCAAAACCAAAAAGTGAATGGTATTCAAATTGTATTCAGTTCCACGTGAAAAAGTAGTTATTATAACAGTTAAAACTGTTTATTCTCTTAATGTGTAATTTAAGTAAAAGGTAACCTGCGGAAGGTTTATTGATTGTTGTTATTTTTGTATGAAAAAAATGTAACTTTCATGTATATGAGCTTTAACCCAAAAAAGATATTCTTAACTTCAAAGAAAACCGTTGAAAGTTAGGTCACCACCTCAGTCACCACCCTATCAAACATGCTGCATAAGTAGTTTTACGAGAGATTTTACAATTTTTATCGTGTTTTATATAGTTTCCAAGCAATTATTAAAACAGATGTAGTAGTTTTTAAAAAAAAGTCTGGCTTGTAAAATCTTGTTAAATCCTTTAACACAATCACTACCAAGCAAAAAACAGTCATCCTCTTGGGACCAGTAATTCTGAAGAAACATAGCAAGTTTTTTTTATATATATACAAGAAACATAGCAAGTTATGATGTATTCAGAATTACAAATCTACCAAAGTTTTATGCTGGGGATATGGTGTCAATAAATTGGTATGACTATTGCTTGTGAAGTATCAGTTTTAAAAGCAAATTTAAAAATTTTCCACTAATAATACAATGTAAATGTATTAAAACAATGTAAATATTTAATCATTAATTTTTATGTGGAGTAATACAGAAAAAAAGATAAAATACAGAAAATTAGCATCCACTGCCTGGTTAAAATAATCTCCATTACTATTACAGATTCTCTCTATGACCAAATTTTAAAAATAAAAAATTTTGAAGATTTTTTTATAAATCTAGTCATAATAAAAGACGTAGCTTTGAAAATTTCAAATTATAATGTAGGCTTTGCTCAGACTACACATTTTTTGCTTTGGGACAAAAAGTGCCACTTTAGTGCGTATTTATATTATAAAGCACTATACTTGTAACAAATCAAGTCAAAACACATACCTGTGTCTAGTCTTAAGGTTTGTTAAGTTTTAAGGTCAGCAAAGCCCTAAACAAAAAACATCCAAACATTAATTTAAAATATTACACACTGAAAATTAAATTTAAGCTAATATTATGCCTTTTTTTGGACAAGTCCTGACACTTATCAAGAAATTAAGGCATTTAAAAGGCTTGATGCATTTGCTCAAATGGCATGTAAATGGATTAAGAGTGAAAAAATAACGAAAATGGATAACAACTTTGTAATTATGGGAAAGGTAAGCCACCTATATACTACTTTCAAAATTATGTATATTTTGAAGAAGTAGAATCTTGTTTCTTTTGGTTTAAATTTTTATCCAAAATCAAAAAAATAGTGTGATGCGTAGTTTTTGAGTAGTAGTAGTAAAATGGTGGGGCTCTAGGCCCGGCGACTAGGCTCTACGCAAGCCCTTTTCGCCACTCACTAAAATTTGCTTTTTTTTCATTACCTTAATTTAATCATGTAATAGCTGATCACACAACGCCTAGTTTAAACTTTTGTTTACACAAAAATTTAAAAAATGTCAGGATATACAGAGTGTCCCAAAATAATAGAAGCACTTTTTAAGAGCAGGATTAAAGGTAATAAAAAATATCAGTTAAGATCTTTTTGTAGTTTTTTTAAAACTAAATTCAAACCTGTTAGCTAAATTAGTCCGTTTGTAGTTTGACATCCTACAACACCAAATTGATTTTAACATCTTTCAAAATTTTTAGGTTCTACATTCACAATCTGTAACACAACCTCCTTTGACGCCCTGGATTATAGTTGCAGCATCCTCAGAGATATTGGCTTCACACTGTGACTGTCGTGCTGGTCTAGGTATGCATACAAGAGTTTTTTGGAAATGTGTATAAATCTGACGTGTTTGTAGCTTTAATGCAGCCGTTTGGTGAGTTTAGTAAAAAACCTGATGAAAGTCTACCAAAATTGTTGTCGTCACTTTTTAATGAGGATTATACTAAATTAACCTTACCTGCATTACAGGATAATGGCAAAAAGTTAAATATTGACTTTACAGAGGTACAAGCAAAAATAGTTCAGTCCAACACCGAAAGTCAAAGCAAGGCCAATGCTTGGTTTAAGTTTCGGGCTGGAAGGGTAACAGCATCCAATTTCAAAGCCGCGTTTAAAACCAATCCTGCAAATCGTCAATTTCTTTAATAAAAAAAATCTGTTACCCTATTTCAGAAAAAAAAATGTTCAAAGCTGACGTTTTTGGCTATGAACATGAAATTGATGTGTTAAAAGCTTTTATAAGGCATCATAAAAATCGGCATCCATCTGCTGAAGTAACGAAATGTGGAATATTTTTGCATCCACGATATCCATATTGTGGTGCAAGTCCAGATGGGATTTTGAAATGTTCAGAATATGGTATTGGTAGTGTGAAAGCCAAATGCCCATACTGTGTTAAGGACGACAGTATCACTGCACTAATCTCCTTCAAAATTCTTGCTTACAGGAAGATACAACAGGAATCACCATCAAAGAGGACCATGCATACTACTACCAGAATCAAATGCAGATGAGGCTGTCCGAAACTCATTTTTGTGAATTTGTTATATGGTAAGAAAAATCTTAAAGAGTTTTGCAGCAAAATTGCAAGTTGCCTTTATCTTGTACTAGAAATGATCCTTTAAGACTAACGAAATAATTGATTTTTTGATATCACTTTAAGTATAACCATCAAGATTTTTAATTTAAAAAATTAATCTGGGTCGATCACTCGACAAAACTAACATGTCATATATTGTCAAGGACTGCATTAATTACCCAAAAGGTGTGCTTAAAGCCCCAAAGTTGATGACGAAATAGTGACCCTCCTCTAATTTTAAAAATTGAAAATCTCGGCTTTCTAAAAGCAAACCTTTGCATAGATTGTAAGCCTATACATAGCCAGGGTCTATTGTAAAAATATTTTTTTCAAGGCTTTTAGATTAAACTTGCGCAGAAACGACGCGTGCGGTAACTGTTATGTAAACAGTTACTTCTTCTTCTTCTAAAAAGTTGTGGAAAAATACTGTACATCTTAGTCCAGCTGTACACCCTTTGACTCGTTTTTAATACACTGAAGCAATAATTTATATTTTTAGGACTAAGAAAAACTTCTTCTATCAAAGAATTACCAGGAATGATGAGTTCTGGGCACGCGAAAGTGCGAGAGCTGAAAAATTTGTCTTTAGAGCCATTTTGCCAGAACTACTTGGAAATTTTTTTTATGAATAAGGTAAAATATTAACGTCCCTGAAGCTAGCAGAGCAAAGTGAGCAGAACAAATTTTTTTATAGTGCATAAGTAAGTTTCTGATTAAGTGCCCCATTTAAAAATTTAGTGCTTCTTTTTTTTAAAAAAAATACACATGAATCCAGCAGAGCCATGCATTAATAATCATAGGAATCAAAATTATTATAGTGCATAGTAAAGTGCTAATTAAGTGCCTCATTTAAAAATTTTAAACTTTTTTTTGTAAAATAGCATGAAGTGCTAACTTGTATATATTGTATATATAAAATGTATATTGGTGCATAATAAACAGCTAATTAAGTGCCGCATTTAAAAATTTAGTGCTCCTTTTTAAAAAAAAAATATAGCCGGTTTTTAATGCATTGCTCTGATGAGTTCACCTCAAGCTAGCACAACATGCTATTTTACAAAAAAGTTTAAAATTTTTTTGCATGGCTCTGCTGGGTTCATCTGAAGCTAGCAGAACATGCTGTATTTTTTTTTAAAAAGGAGCTCTACATTTTTTAAATGGGGTACTTAATTAGCACTTTATTGTGCACTATGATAATTTTAACTTCGATGATTTTTAATGTATTGCTCTGCTGAGTTCATCTGAAGCTAGCAGAACATGCTTTTTTTTTAAAAAAAGCATGTAAAAAGGAGCACTATATTTTTAAATGGAGCACTTAATTAGCACCTAATTATGCACTATAAAAAAATAGCTCTGCTCACCTTGCTCTGCTGGCTTCAGGGACGCAAAATATTAATCTATTTAAAATTTAAAAACCATTTAAATATGAATTTTTGTAAGTACATACAAAAAGTCTCCTATTCAGATTATGAGCTTTATAAAGTATTAAAATCGGTAAATAAATTAATTGATTTACTTGCTTACTATCTACGTCAATCCATCAGTATAGATATATTAACTTCTTTTTAATTTTTTAGAAACCTGAGGCAATACTGGAAGCAGATCCTATGGAAATTGTAAGTTTACAAAACAAAAATACACAAAACTAAAGTTTTTTTTAAACCATTCTATCTGCAAGCAACCCTGATAACTAAAACACGTTAATCCGATTTTGTTCGATCCAAAGTAAGGATACTTTTTCAGAAATTAGAGTTCAGTCAGATTTGATGACAAAAAAAATATGTTTTTTAATTTTAATTTCATGAAATTTTGTAAAAAAAACTTGCAGTTACAGTTGCTGAGAAATATTTTCTGTCGAGGCTACAGAATTTTACAAAGTATCAGTACATAAAACCATAATATTACAAATATAATTTTTTGTTTTAGGTGCCAATATGTAATTATGTATATATTCACAAATATCTTTGATGGTTACTGATTGATGGCTGTTGATCAATTTATTTTTACAGTGACAATTCCAAAACAAACATGGACAAATATGCTCTTCGATTCAACAGGTGTAACTGCCTATCTTTCCAGGGATCGTCTAGAAAAACGAATAATAATAATAAATGATTATAAAATTTTATTATATTTTATTAAAATAATATTGCATAAGAATTTGCTAGGTAGGTGCAAGGTACAATAAGATTATTAAATAAATAAAATAAATTTCAAAAACCCTTAAGATGTAATGTAATAAATACAGCAAAATACAGCAAACCGTCACTACCTTGTCCAAGACCGATATCTCATCTTCATCTACTCTGGGAGGGAGGGCAAAGAGCTTTCATAAGATGGGGCTGGCATACTAACGCTCTTATTTACCAATGCAAAAATTCCACAACTAGGCTTTAATCATCATTAGGTACTAATCGTTGTTTAAAATGTGGTGTTTTATATTGAAACTTTATTTGCCAAGACTCCACCAAACTACTGATTGCAAAGAAGACAGAGGGAGCCACCAAAATAAATAGTAACTTTTTTTTAAATGTGTAAAATATCGGTTTTAATGTAAACATTGGTTTTCATGCAAACCCTTCTTAACCACAAATCTTACCTGTTTGCAGTCCCTTGGGGTCCCTGTGACTATCTAAACCTCACCAAACTCTGGCTTGCAGATCCTAAGAGACCCTGACTCTTTGGAAATCCCTCGGCAGTCCCCAGCAAAAAATTGGCATGTCACATTTTTTAAACTAGTGGTTAAACCCCCTTGTTAAAAAAAATATTTTACAGATTTAAAAAAAATTAAAACTACTTTTTTAATTTAAGGCTTACCTCTACATTGCAATATGCTCTTTATTTTAATATAATAATTATTTTAATATTAGATATTCTTGATAATCTACTATTGTAACTTTTAGAAAATGTCTTATGCAGATATCGAGGCAGATAAACAAATGCTGACCAGTGGACTATGTAGTCCATTTTTCCAACAGCTTAAAACAACTGAGCCCTCCTCTTGAGTTTTGTCTCATCTTCTCTTCGGTCTTTATTAAATTTTGACGATGGTTTGAAAAATCTCAATCCATCTCTAGGTTTATTTTTACAAATACAACAATTGAGCTTTTTATTAAAAATTATATGAATGTTATAAAAAATATTCTGAAAAAAAGTTTGTGAAAATCAATATTTTTGGCAAATATTATTACATGATAATCATTTCCCTCCCACTCCATTATTAATCAAAAGAATGATATTTTAATGTTTGCAGTGTTTGCATGTTATGCTTTCTTCATAAACAATCACTGTTAAACACTAGAACGCCCTCAACTAACTCTCTATAATAAGATTATTG
Source organism: Oxystoma pomonae (assembly GCA_963921995.1). Taxonomy (NCBI): domain Eukaryota; kingdom Metazoa; phylum Arthropoda; class Insecta; order Coleoptera; family Brentidae; genus Oxystoma; species Oxystoma pomonae. The sequence goes on from OY998167.1 coordinate 65,333,890, forward strand.
CACAAATCACATTTAAAATAACAGCTACACCAACTCACAAAGTTTTCAAGAAAACACAACTTTTTAAAAGAATAACCACAAAACAGCATAAACAAACATTCTTAACCTCAAAATGTCAAAATATTTTCAGGTGCCAAAATGTGTTGTCTAAACAAACCATAGTTTGGACTTTTGGTTGGTTGGCCCAAAAAACTTTCGATGTACCACGTGACCCGATGTTCAATTGTTTCGCGTGTGACGTCAATTGAAAGTTCCTAATTATTTCATATACGGGTTTCTGCCGTTTTTGATTTTTTTTTTGAAAAATTCCTTATGGGGGCACCTTCTAGGGTCCCTAGGACCCCGAATCCGCGTCCGGCGCTTTTTTTTAAATGCAAAAAGTGGTTAGGGAGATTGAAGTATGTTTTTTTGGGTTGGGTTGGGTTGAAAAATATCGATGAAAATAAAACGGGCAAGTGACAAACACGGAATACGACGAAAAACACATCGCTTATTGTGTTCCAAAAAAGAACTGCAAGTCATAACATGTTCTAATATTGTGCTCTACTATATTAGTAAAAAAAATGGATAAAAAAGAAACAACTAACTATGTGATTTTGGAACGTACTCCGAAAGTCGTGTAAACAAAAATCAACCTTATATGTAAGCACATAAGAGTTTACAGTTCCTCGTTAGTAACCACGGTCCCTTGAATAAATAGGGATATTTTGGAACGCTTATTTGACACTTCGCAGTGCTTGTGGTAATTACTGCGTCTGCGCAATAGCTAAACATCATTCCGTTGTGGTAATTAACCACTACCACTGCCGTAAGTTACGAATCCATTTCGTTGTGGTTGTGGTTATTTTTCTGGTTCATTTTAGAGAATTTTGGCGCAATTAATTTTAAAAAGAATAAATTATTACCAGGTTCCAACATATAAAACACTTATTTTGTAAAATTAAGCCTAATTTTTTATTTTTTTTCATCTCTAAATTCTTTACAAGTGACGGCTTTTAAGCATAAACTCTGGTAAAATCGTGCGTGGTAGTGGTTGTTAAACACTACCACACCGGCTATCAAAGTTGTCAAAATTTTAAGTGTTCCAAAATTTCCCTAATAATTCTATGGACCGTGGTTAGTAATAAGCAAGTTCGAGGAAGAATCGATGGGAAACAGTGTTGCCACGCGTTGCGGACAAAAAGATCGAAGCAAACATTGAAAATTACCGGGTTTTTCGATTCATTACCGATTTTTGTATTTTGTTGAAGAATTGTGAATAAAAAAGTTTATTTTTTGAAAGGCAATATTTAGGGAGAACGGCAACAAATTTCAAGGGCGTCTTTCCGAATTGCGAATCGGATCTTACCTCACTGTCGCTTGCAGCAAACTTTTTGTCGACTCTTTCTTTGTCGAGGGATGTAGACTAGGTATATAAAGCGAGTGGACTTTTTGGACATTTTTTTGCCTTTATTAATGGCAGTTTTAAAATCGGATTTTTTTGTCCTTAATTTTGCATTTAGAAAAATGTAACTTGAAAACACAACAGAAATCAGGGCCAATTTAAGTTTCATTTAAAAACGTAAAATAAAAATGAGTAATTACTAAAATATTTACGGCACACTGATTCCGTTTGTTTCTTTACTGTATGAATATCAATCTACCCTTAGATGCTTTGAATATACTGCAGAATAATCGCCTTTTCTTGAAACATAAAATTTTGTATTACCTAAATTATATTTTTACGTGCACGAGTGTCTGTGAAATGAGCGCGATCCCCGGGTTTGAACTCGCAATCGCTTGATTTTTGATATATAAGGAGAAAATTATAATAAAGAAACAATGTAAAAAAATGCAGAAAAATGTGAGAAAAAGCAAAAAAATGTGAAGAAATGCGAAAAAATGTGAAAAAATGCGAAAAAATGTGAAAAAATGCGAAGAAATGTGAAACAATGCTAAAAAATGCGAAAATATGTGAAAAAATGCGAAAAATGTGAAAAAATGTGAAATAATGCGAAAAAATTTGAAATAATGCGAAAAAATGTAAAATAATTCGAAAAAATGTGAAAAAATGCGAAATAATGCCGCATTATTTCATCAAAATTTGTACATATATTGCGGCTAGTGAAATCCCCCTCGACCATTTGTCATTTTGGTGAACTGCCTATTTAAGTAAATTATAAATAATTTCTTATTATTTGTATACACGGTGATAACTTTATTGGCATGATCATGTGCAAGCAACACAAAAATATTAAAAATGCACATTCTATTAAAACTCGTGTTGTTTGCTAGCACACAGATTTTTCATTTGGTAAAAACTGTTTTAAGGGATCACGATGTAAACAATGAATCAAGATATTTAACAGCAAAAAACAAAAAAGTAGTCAAAACTTACTATATCTTTGAATCTCCTCAACGTATTTCTGGTGGAACCAAGGAACATGGTACTCTGGGAATTCCAAACAAACTGCTCTGTTTAACTGCATCAAAGTTGTTCTTACCCTTTGCGGGTAGATGTCCTAAAATTACTAAAATGTATAATAAAATATGAATGATTCCAGAAGAAAAAAGCAAAGTTTCGTTTTGCTTTAGAATTTTTAAGTTTACAATGACGATAAAACCACAGAAGTTTTTCCTTACATTACTTACGCACAAAACCGGAAAAGATCTGAAAAAGGAATCATGAAACGTCGATGCATGCAAAATACAATTAACAGTCAGCGTCTCCACGTAGACATACATACACAGGGTGATAATTTAAACTTTTTACCCCGATATTTTGAGAACCAAAAGAGGTATGTGTATATTCTTAAAAATATATTGGGGGATTCAAGAGCTGATGCTGGAAACCCTGCGTAATTTTCAATAAATCAAGCCCAAATAATTATATTATCGTAAAGAAAAAGTGGCGAGAAAATATAGTCGAGGATCAAATCCATGATGATGAGCTTTAGTGCAAGTTAAAATGACTCTTTAATATTTTTAACTCGAATTTAATTACGTTACTTTGGTATTTTTAGAAGCTAGCTACTAGGGGCATGTTTATATATGAACTATTATTAAATACCGAGTTAAATACTTTACGTTCGAAATAGTTGGCAACGCTGTCATGATCAGTTGCCCATGTGTTGCTTTAGGCACTTACAGTGGGATTTACTAAAAGGATTTAGCCTATTTTAGACAGGTCCTAAGTTTAAGTGAAATTGTTGGTTTTAAGCATTTTATACCAACTTCCTCGAGTTTTCGACATAGTTTGAATTATAAAAATAATTTAATTTTTTAACATAGTTTTTTTAGTGAATAATCATCTTAACACAATCTTTTGTTGGATTTAAGAAGAAAATTTCTATTTAAAAGAAGATTTTTTAACCCTAGGGAGGGGATCTAAATGGTAAACACTCTGTTGAGCAAATTAAAATTGACGTTATATGTTACTCTTATCAAAACTTACCTTTGTTTATTGATTTTCGCGATTAATACTCACTATCACAAAACCATTTCGATATATAATCATAAAATAAGAATTAGATTAACTTTGTATTTATTTAAAAAGGGTTTTTATCTATCAAAAGTATGAAAAAACTTTACAAACACAAACCCATCGCAATCGCAAATTATAAATAAAAATATTTCATCAAAGTAGGTCATGAAAAAAATTGCGGCTAAAAATAGACCTGAATCCAACTGATGCGTTCACAAGAGTCATGTCGGCTCAACAAACTGTTCGGTGCTGCAGAGTTAAGACCGGAGTGCGATTTTTCAGTGGAAAGCTTTGTTTGATGATTAAGCTTTTAGATAAACTCAATGTTTTAATTTCAGTTCTGTTTGTAAATAAATGAATAGGTACAGTTGTTTTGGATTTTTTTCATTGGAGACAGTTTTCGTGCATAATCAGTGACCTTCGCTTCTGTTTGTTTTGCCTCGTAGTGCCCTCACAAATATATTCTTTGTAGTGAAAACGGGTTCAAAATATGGAGTTTTTCTGGACAAAATTAATGAACAACTTGGTATATTAAATAAAGTAAATTAATTCTTGTAAAAACGGTTGCTTAGGGAAATTATAAAGGAACTTATTACCAATTGCCACAAAACAATCCTTTCTGGGGCTATAAATTTAAACCACCCCCTAGAGGTGGTCTAAAAAATCATCAACTTTATAACCTCAAACACAGATGATGAAGCTAATATGTAACAAATTTTTGGCGTATTCGCCATTTGCCATTTTGAAACCTGTAAAAAAAATAGTTTTAGGGCATTTTCTCCTAAAATATGGAATATTTTGAGAAAAAAAAACAGTTTTTCTGTGGTATTTTGCAATAACAATACAAAATAATAAATAACTTTGTATCTTTTCTCTATGGGTAAGTGTTTTTCGAAAATGGGTTCTAAAATTTAGTACCCCCCACAGGTGTAAATATTTAGACCTGTGGGGGGGTACTATTTTAGATCTTAGTAAATCCCACTGTTAAAGTAAATATCTCAACGCATTGGTATCGGTATACCCAACGCGTTCGAAACAAAGCCAAAATACAGTACATACAAACGATGCCTGTTTCTTTGACGGGTACGATGATAGCTGATTCTACTCGTTGCGTACGGAGGAATGTACGTAACGTTACGTACCCAACGATTTAAATCAGCAGTTCTGTCACAACCTTCAAAAAAGCGGGCATCGTTCGAAACATCGCATAAACAAGTCGAAAATGTAGTGTATTTTGGCTTTATTTCGAACGCGTTAGGTATACCGATACCGATGCGCTGAAATATTTACTTTAAGTGTCTAAATGAGTGTACTCCGCGTCGAATTGCATATTACGCAGTAAAAAAGTTTTAATATAATTATAGTAAAACCTATAGTGTAAAGTTTCAGCTATATAAACGCTCTTTATTAATACTAATAAAAACATTACAGCAACGACAACATCATTGGCCTTCCCGCTCAAATCCCTCGATATGTTTTTGAGAATATGTATATATCTCTTGGCTCCCAAGATATCGGGAATGGAAAGTTTTCAAATTGTCTCCCTGTATAACTATTCTCACTTATATCCCACGCCCGGGAGTAGATAAAATAAAAAAAATAATTTTGAAATTGTAAAAAAGGTAATAGTAACCGCAAACTCGAGTTTCGCCCTAGTAGTGCTCATCACGATAGTGATAAATAAGAGATGAAATGATAATGAAAAGATCTAAAAAAGGAATCAAGAAACGTAGATAAATTCAGAAGTGGTGGTCTTCTGCTTCCCTCAAAAACGTTAATGATAACCATAGATTCGAGTTCCGCCCTACTCGTGCTCATTAGTACAGTATTACCCTCGGTGCTACCTTGTGATCTGAAAAAGGTATCATGGAACGTATAAAATGCATATAACTCCCTCAAAAAAAGTTATTGATAACCGAAAACTCGAGTTTCGCACTAGTGGTGCTCATCAGGTCATTGCTACCTAATGAAATAGGAGAGAAATTGTTCGAAATTCTATTATTTGCGTTTTTATTTTCCCTTGCAAAATCCTTTTTTACTTCCTAAATGGTGCATACATTCTATGGAAATATAAACTCTTAACATTTTGTTATACTTACTCGAGAATAACAGTTGGCCAATTCAACGTCGAGTTTATCCAAAAATTCAACATTAAATACTTGTTTTACCAACGATTTTGAAACCCTTCCAAAATAGCAAAGCGACATAACACTTTGGATAAATGCTAGACCACTAAGTCTTTCTTGATCCCTAAAAGTTAATTTCTAAGAATTGATATATATCATGTTGTAAGCTATAATATGGGTGTAATTCTAGAATGAATAAGAATAAGTTTTTGAAATTTTTGCACAGACCTGCGTTTTGTCAGCGGTAAAAATATGGCTAATTTGCTTAGTTTTGAAGAAGATCTTACCTTAAAATAATATCTGTCACTGCATCAAAAAATTTGCCATTATTTACAGGATAATAATTTAAAAAATAACAAATAAACAATAACTTCTCAGCATTAAATCCCAGAAGATTGGATTTATTATTGACCACATACTCTGTGCAATCGTTTATAACCTCCGGTATTAAAATACTAGTTGATAAAAACATATGACACAAGTTTTCTATAGTCTTTGAAGACATAAACGGCAGTCGTTTGTAAGTTTGTATAATTTCTTCAAATGTGTCATTTTCCGTATCGTTTCTATAAATGGCCCCTCTCATTAGCTTACTTACTGTATTTGCATCTTGATCTATTTCAAAAATGTCTTTAGATGCCTTGTTTACTATTATTTTAATTTGATTTAAATGCTTATCTGAAAGCTTTCTTCTCCGATCGTATTGTACTAAATTAAGTGTTTGGGAGATTTTTAAACAATTAGCTGGAGATAATTGCCTCCTTAGTTGTTTAAACTTTTTCATAAAATAAATTATCAGTTCTTCATTTCTAACATTTGCTATTGCAAAATTAAAGAGGGCAAAAAACTTATCTGGATACAAACTAATGGAATCGTCTTTAATTTTTTGCTTTATGAATTTAAATACGAAAACTTCAAATTCGTAGTGACGGTAATAATCTATGTCTATGTAAAAATGCATGTAGTTATCAACTAACTCAATAATATTGTCCAAACTAGTTTCTTCACTCTTGATTATTTTTAATATCTTTTTCCAATATTCCCAACAAACATTTTCGTCTGATATTTTAAGATACGAATATATTTTTCTTAACGAAACGAGTGATGTTATATCATCACATTCTGTTATATATTTTCCGGCATTTTTTCTAAATTGAGTACGATGTGTGGGAGAACAAAAATAAATAAGAGAAGCGAAGAATTTTAATTTTATGTCAATTTTTGAATCATCAGAGTCTTCAAGCTCTTGTAAATGTCTTGCTGAAGATCGCTGAATACTGTTTAAAGCTTCACCTGGTTCCTGATTCTTAAAAAATACCTAAAACAAACAAAACTAAAACGTCCCTAAAGATTTTATGAATGGAAAACTTGAATCTTATTAAATGAAAAGTTCCCAACTTTTTTGATCTTGTAGTTTCCAAAATATAGCTTACACTGCTAACTACACATTAAAGAAATATATTTTTATATACAGGGTGTTTCACGAATATCGACACAGGGGCGTTTTAGGGTATTTTAAGGTCGATTTAAAAAAAAAAACGCTTTTGCACACGTCAATTTTGTATTCAAGGGGGAAATCTTGTTTTAAAGGTTTTTTGAATCTTGTTATAACACCGTATTTTTTTTGAAAATCGAATGATTAGTTTTCGAGACATTTGCTGATAAAGTTGTCATTGGCGGATTCAAAATTCATGTTTTGAACATGTTACCATCGAATTCAAACTTTTAGCTCGGACACGTCGATTTTAATTTTGTGAAAAGCACATTCTTGCCGTTTCTTATCATATTTTTCCTGTCTAAGGGGTGAAGTTTACCCCTTTTATTTAGATAGTGAAGATGGGTCAAGTGATACCTTGTTTTAAAGGTACTTTGATTCTCCTTAGAACCCCGAACTTTTTTTGAAAATTAAATGATTAGTTCTCAAGATATTCACTGTTAAAGTTGCCACGAGCTAAATAAAAATTAATTTTATGACCCTGTTATTCTTAAATTTACACTTTCCTCTCGGACAGAAGCATCTTTCTATAATTTTAATTTGTTTCTATTCATCCCGTGTGAGAAGTAACGTTCACCCCTTTTATCAAGATAAGGAAGGTAGGTCGAGTGGTACCTCGTTTTAAAGGTATTTTGAATCTCGTTACAATTTCATATTTTATATTTAAAAATCGATCAAGTGCAAGGAATAAAGCGTTTTTTAACTAAAACTTTATACCATTTTAAGGCCTTGTTCCATCAGCTGTATTGAGGCAATGCTCTTACACCTCTAAAGTATTTTTGTTTTTGGAACGATTATTCGTTCCACTCCTGTGTTAAAAGTCCCATAATAAGAACATACGGAGTTTTAACGAGAATAAAAATACCTTTAACCTTTAAAACAAAGTACTACTCGACCTACCGTCCTTATCTTGATAAAAGGGGTGAACGTCATCCCTCATAAGGGGTGATGAATAGAAAAAAATTAAAACTATAGAAACGTGCAGGGTCAGAAAATTGATTTTTATTTAGTTCGTCGCAACTTTGAGTGTGTTAATCTTTAGAACTAATCATTCAATTTTCGAGAAAAGTTCGGGGTTGTAAGGAGAATCAAGGTACCATTAGAACAAGGTATTACTTGACCCATCTTCCTTATCTTAATAAAAGGGTTAAACTCCATCTCTCAGAGAGGTTGATGAATACGGAAAAACAGAAACAGCAAGAATGTGCTTTTCAAAAAATTAAAATCGACCGAGCTAAAAGACAAAATTCGATGGTAACAGGCCCAAAAAATAATTTTTAATCCGCCCAAGACAACTTTACCAGCAAATATCTCAAAAACGAATCATTCGACTTTCAAAAAAAATACGTTGTTGTAACAAAAGTCAAAAGACCTTTAAAACAAAGTATTACTCGACCCACCTTCCCTATCTAAAAGAGGGGGGAAAGTTACCCCAGCCAGGGGGTGCACCCTAGTGAAATATCGAAGGGGTCAAAAAGTTTCCCCCTTGAATACAAAATTGACGTGTCCGAGCGTTTTTTTTTTAAATCGACCTTAAAATACACTAAAACGCCCCTTTTTCGATGTTCGTGAAACACCCTGTATATTCATTTATATCTTTTTTTATATTATTTATAAGTTCTGCCCCCATAAATCAAAATATCAAGATTTTGGTAAACAAATATGGACATCTTGACTTTCCGTCTTCAAAGAGGGCAGAATTTATTAGTGAATACTATACATCCATCTGGCTGCATTTTTTCAAGAACAAAATAAATAATCTTGAATCTTATATAACGACTAGAAAAATGTTAGTAGGGTTTAAATGAATAATAAAATTTAAATTTCCCATTTCTATAAAAAAATTGTATATTTTCCTTTTTTGTCATTTTTTAAACCTCCCGGCTTTAACTATACCTTTGAAGTACTTGACAGTACCTGTCAGTAATAAAAAGTACCTCATAGTACTGGGTATCAATTTTGACAATAGGTGTACAAAATAAGAGTCCCTAAATTACCCTGTGATACTTACATCATATAGAATTTCCAATTCCCCAACACTTAACCCATCAATGGAATCTTTCATAAGTAAAATACAGCGTGATATAAGCAAACTATTCCTTTCCCTCCATTGAGGATAATTTAAGAACAACAGAATTTTTAATAACAATGGTACATTTTTTGCTGTAATCTTTGTATTGTCAATCATTTCGTTTACTTTGGCTTTGTACATTTCTAAATGAGTAATAGTTACAATTGGATTCATTCGATTCATGCAAGTCGTTAAATGCAACAGGTCTTCAATTTCAGAGCATGATTCTGAAAAAAACAGACATATATTTATTTTTTTTATTTATTTAATCAGTCAATACATTACACGGTAAACCCCAAATAGTAAATTTTAACAATAGTCAAAATTTAACTATAATTTTAAAAAAATATGCAAAAATACTAAAATTATAATAACCTGTTTCTTATCTATCTTATCAATCTTATCTACTTTATGTTTAAATAAAATACTGTTTTTACCTATATCTGTTTTATTTGAATTTAAGCAAAATAAGTTTTTTCCTCTATTACGACGCAAAGGGGTATGAAAATTTAAATGGGCGAAAAAAAAGCTGTCGGTCGGTCTGTTGTCTGTCTGTATACACAATAACTCTATCGGCTGACCATAAACTGATTAACTTTTGGGTAGAGTGGTGGGGGATTGAAAGGGCAAAAAAGGGGGATAAAATATTTAAAAAAATTGTAACTTTGAAACAAAATCAAGTAGCGATATACGGTTTTCAGAATTCGTTGAAGCTTTAGTTTCCGAATTATTTGAAAAAACGTTAAAATATATAAAAAAAATTGGTGCACACGGTCCACCATACAATCAATTATTTCATGTTGAAAGGAAATGAAAATATCTCGAAAACTGTAGCTTTGAAAGATTTGAACCTTATAACAAAATTTTTGGGTAATATTTACGAAAACCAAAATCTGAAAACCGTATATCAATGATTTTTTAAAATATATTTTAACGTTTTTTCAAATAATTCGGAAACTAAAGCTCCCACAAATTTGGACTTTATGACAAAATTTGTAGTACATGGAAATTTAAATCTGAAAACCGTATTCCGCTACTTGCTTTTACAATTTTTTAAAATATTTTTCCCTTTTTCCCCCTTCCACTCCCCACCCCCCCCCCCTACCCAAAAGTTAATCAGTTCATGGTCAGCCGATAAAGGATTTTTGTACCAAATTTGGTTAAAATCGATTAAAGCGTTCTTGAGTTATCGTGTATACAGACAGACAACAGACCGACAGACAGAGAACTTTTTTTTCGTCGATTAAGGTGTTTTGGAACCTTAGAAACTCATTTTTGATAAAATTGAGAAAAGTCAAAATTTCACGATTTTAATAGTTCCCCATATCATATTGGTATGGTGGACTAAAAATCATCAACTTTGATATTCGGTTTTCAGATTTTGGTTTTCGTAAATATTACCCAAAAATGTTGTTATAAGGTTCAAATCTTTCCAAGCTACAGTTTTCGAGATATTTTCATTTCCTTTCAACATAAAATAATTGATTTTATGGTGGACTATCCGTGCTTTTCAGCACCAAATTTTTATTATCCTATGATCAAATCTTAGGTTGTCTAGGCAAGGGCGTCCATAAGGGGAGGGGGTAATGAGAGTAATTACCCCCCCCCAAGATAGACTTTTGACAAAAAATGTATGTGCTATATCACTTTTCCTCATATATATATATTTATCCTTATGTAAAAATTTATATTATTTTCTAGTTCAAAGCTTTTTTAAAAAAGGTTACTTTAGGAAGAATATAAGAATTATGTTTACTTTCACTAAATATTACCTAAGTTTTGTTACCAAATAATTATTTTCCTCAATATGCCAAGGGGCAAAGGCATACAAACAATAAAAGTGTTTTGAAAATTTATCTTGTTAATTTGTTAGCCCTCCCCCCCAAAAGAAAAAATTATCGACGTCCTTGTGTCTAGGTTCAGCAAAACCAATTTTTGTGTTTCCGATCTATATTTAGTTTCTATAGTAGGGTATTTATGAACTTTTTTAGCACTTTCTCTATCGCGATCTTATGCCCTTCGTAAAAAGGTGCCCAAACAATGTATCAGTACTCCAAGTGGCTTTTAACTAAGAAGGAATACAACATTTTCAATATTTCAATGCTTTTAAATTATCTATAAGTTCGAAATATAAATCCTGCGAACCCAAATGCCTTGCAAACAATATTATTTATAAAAAAAATCTGGTGTCCGTAAATAAAAAAAAATAAAATTAACACTCGTGGGATATCGGACAAAGGGTTCACTTCATTACGACCAGGCCTCCAATGTCTAATGGAGAATCCGGACACTTATGGACCTGATTGATCCTTAATAGGAATCAGTCAATGCAATGCATGGGATTGTACCTGGCAGTTGAAGCTACACACGCAACCATGCACACCTCTCGAATTTAAAACAAAAAATTCGTAATCCGCGGAGACGTGGTACCTGTGAGCGCCACCTGTAGAATAAACTGAGAAACAAAATTCAAAAATGTAGGAGATCGTAAAAATAGAAATCTGCACTTTTCAGCAGGTAATAGAGAGAAACCTGCAAAATATAAGCCTCCTCCGGAAAAAAAAAATTCTTTATTTTTTTATCATTTTTGCATGAAATGGCGATATTAGTTATCGGCAGCTATCTATGGATTTAGTTTTTATTTGTCTCTCTTCAGTAGTGTATTCAACATATAAAAACCAACCCAAATTTCGAGTATGACCACGAATCTAATAGAAAAAGTGTGTGCAGGGTGCGATAAAAAAAAATTAATTTTGGAAAATCATACGTATCCTTTAGAACTTCTAAAAGTTTAGTGTAAATATTTAAACAAAAACTTTGATGAAAATGATTCAAGATTTGAGTGTCAATATGTACGTCCTGCCGACATTCACTGAGCGAAAGTAAAAATAATTTTATATACAAAAAAGCTTTTCAAATACAAGCCTTGATAGAATATAAAGTGCACTAAAGAGTAGTGTCCAAACAGGAACATTTTGACTTTTTATTTTATAGGAAAATATATTTATATAGATACGACCTTATAATATTACTTTAATTATTGAAACCTACTTATTGCATTAGAATGACGACAATTGATTTTAGCACTTTAAGCATTTTATTGTATATATAAAGAAGCGATTGGCAATTAATAAACTAGATTCAAACTGACTGTTGTTTCCCTTACATCGTAATTGTGCCCAAGTCCTTTTGGTAGCAGGTGCTCTATCTGGTTACAGGTCTTTTACTCAAACTTGTAGCAGGTGCCCTGTCTGGTTACGAGCCTTCTTTCCGATTTACAGCAAGTGTACTAGTCTGGTTGTAAATCACTTTAACTTTCTTTCTGCCTTATACAAGTGCCGTGACTTATTTTAGTCCAGTCTGGTAATAAGGACCCTTCTTCCTCTACTCTAACAGTCAAGAGTCTCAAGTATATAAAGAGCCTAGAGCAAATAAATCTACGGCGCTAAACATGGTCCTTCGAGCAAAAAGTTACTGCGGTCAAGAATCAGCACCCAGCAACGGTACCAGAGGTCCCACCAGTAGTGGTCCCAGAGTCCAACCGAGCCCAACAGCGGTCAATCAACGGCCCTAGAGGTCCAATCAGTAGCGGTCCCAGAGTTCAACCAAGCCCAACAGCGGTTAACCAACGGTCCTAGAGGTCCTACCAGAAGCGGTCCCAGAGGTCCAACCAAGCCCAACAACAATCCCAGCGGCCCAACCAAGCCCAACAGCGGCTAACGGCCCAGAGCCCACCAGTAGCAGTCCCAGAGGTCTCACCAGTAGCGGTCCCAGCGGTCCAACCAAGCCCAACAGCGGCTAACAGCCCAGAGCCCACCAGTAGCGGTTCCAGAGGTCTACACAGGCCTAACAGCGGTCAACCAACTATCCCAGAAGGCCCACCAGCATCGGTCTCAGAGGTCCAACCAAGGGCCTACAGCGGTCTAAGCAGACCGATAAATCGGTCAATATAAAAAAAAATGTATATATATACACTATAAAAGTATTGAAGATATTAAATATAATTATTGTCCTAACAGGCCCAACTAAACCAGGCTCGTTCAATAGCTACCCACCAACTTTAGAGTAGCATCGAAGACAATACATCATAGGAGGTGCAAGACGTAGGGACTCTAACAGCGTTCCCAGAGATCCACCCCCACCAAGCCTATACAGAGGAAATCCACAGCACCCCCGGACGTCCATCCAATCAAGGCCCATACGAAGGTCAACCTCAGGTCTCAGCAGGTCAATCAACGTTCCCAGGGATCCACCCCAACCAGGCGCGATACAGGCGTGTAATCAGCACAACTAGGAGTCCCAGAGCATTCCAACTGTAAAAAAGAAATCTACAGAACTAGAAGACTTATGGACTGCAGTTCGAGAAACTGACTATGAGCTAAACAGTTTCAAAGAACCAAACCACATCTATTTTACAAAAAAATACCTACAACAAATCAAAGAGAAGTATGATGCTTGCAAAAAGTACCTTGAAACTATGAAGGACGAAATAAGCAAAACTCCACAACTCTTACTTTTAAAAAGATAACGCCTTAAATGTAAAATCAATCAAGATTTAACTCAAACACTATCTCGAGTAAGATATGAGCTACAACAAAAGAAGATAAGCAAACAATGGGAAGCTATCCAGGAACTACATGAAGAAATTATGGTTAATGAAGAATCATTCACAAATGCCTACTTCCTAGATGACACGCTCCATGCTTATCAGACGAAATATGAAGACACATTGGAAAAATTATCGAGGGCAACCTTCGATACTCCATCAGCAAATCAGCAGCCATTACCACAGACGCAACCAATTTGACCGACAAGACATCTTATGTCACCACAGTAGTCCACGACAACAAACACTTTTCCAAGGCGGAGAAGATATAGCTACTCAAAAGCCATGTGCGAGGAGAGGCTTCAAGACTCATCCAGCATGTGACAACCACTGAAAACAACTATGAGACAGCATGGGACTTGCTCCAGAGTAGATATGAAAACAAACGTTTATTGGCATCAAAACTAATAGACAAGTTATTAGACCTTCCTAATGTTTCCAACGGAAACACTGAAAAGCTAAAGCTGTTACATGACGTGACCAATTAATGTACTCGAGGGCTAGAAAACATCGGAATAAACACACAGTCATGGGGTCCGATCATCATCCGATTAGTCAGTCGGAAATGGGATTCTGAAACCAACAAGATGTATGAACAAACGATTGCAGAACCACATGAAATTCAAAACTACCAAAAATTCATGGAATTTCTTGAACGAAGATTTCAATCCCTAGAAGCACTAAGCCCAAAAAGAACCCACGCAGCCTGCCAATACTGCAAAAAATATCATGTAATATACCAAGACTTCAGACGGTTATCAGTAGAAGAAAGAAACCGTTTCGTTCAGAGAACGAACCTATGGTCGAACTGTCTTAACCACGAGAAGCATATTAGATGCCACAGCAATCTAACGTGCAATATTTGGAAAAAGCATCATCATACAATCCTACATAATGAAAACTTTCAACGAAACTTCAATAACTCTGGAAATCAGACAACAAGAAGAACTGATCAAAGAGTTTCAAATCAAAATGAAAACAATCAAAATCAGAGCGACCAAAGGAAGAGGACATAAGTCTTATAAAGGATATATCTCTGTGTTTGTGTGTTTTTTCACAAAGGCAATACATCTAGAAGTAGTAAGCGATATGACGACAGACTCATTCTTGGCAGCCTCCGAAGATTTACCGCAAGAAGAGTGACAGTGACAATGGAACGAATTTTGTTGGAGCAGCACATTATTTTGAAGAAGAAATTCTCAAGATAACTCAACAAAAATCGGAACAGACAATGGTCAATCTTGGCACGACCTGGCACTTTATTCCGCCTGCTGCACCACACTTTGGTGGATTGTGGGAAGCTGGCGTCAAGTCAATGAAACATCACCTAAAACGAGTAATTGGAGAAACAACCCTCACCTACGAAGAACTCACAACGTTGCTGCACCAAATCTAAGCAAGCCTAAATTCAAGGCCATTATGGCCACTCTCTGAAGTAATAGACGACTATTTTGTCCTAACTCCTGGTCATTTTCTAACTGGTAGGGAAATAATATCCCCGATTGATCCAATAGCAACGAATATTAATTCAGGTTTATCAGAAAGACGGAGACTAACCCAGAAAAAGGTTTATCAGAAAGACGGAGACTAACCCAGAAAATTAAAAAAGACTTCTGGAAAATTTGGAGTACGGAATTTTTAGGAAGATTACAACAAAGATATAAATGGCAAAATCAAGACCAACATGCAGATAGGAAACATGGTAATTATTAAAGATAATAATATAAATCCGAGCCAATGGCCCCTAGCACGTATGACCGATGTTCACCCTGGAAGAGATGGTGTAGTTAGAGTAGTTACACTTAGAAAAGCAGACGGAGCTAAGTTAAAACGACCAATTCATATATTGATTCCGCTTCCAATAGATGAAGAAAATGACAAAAAAGCACAAACCAACGAAACTCAGGTTACCGCAAATATTGTCAGAACTTCAAGCAGTCCTAAAATTAAAAGAAATCTTACACAACTAGAGAAATCAAAAAGAAAGGTGTATAACCATAAAGTACTTCAACTACTACTGGTATGGATCAGTTTTATTCTTCTTCCAAAATGTCAAAGCAGCTATATTATAAAATATCCCAAAAGAGGTATTTTTTTTTGAACATTTTGGAACTGCAGAAATAAATAGGGGAACATTTAAAATGGAAGTTAGCTACAACAAAACCAAAATTAACGAAGACACTCAAAACGTCACTAGTACCTTAATAAATTTTGTGCAACGAAACAAGGAAACTATCTACAGTATATATATACACTGCGGAATATTATATCACCATCTAAAGGAGCAAGAACAACATTTTAGTTGGATATTCAAGACTCTCCAAGAAATACAAATTCGCCCAAAAAGAGGTTTATTGAGAAAATTCCTAACATCCGTTTTCGGCGTCAATGATGAGGTCTACGAAGACATTAATAACATAAACAAAAATCAAGAGATGTTAATTAAAGCATCCAATCACCAAACAAAAGTTACGATTTCTGCACTGTCAACATTCAATGCTACCGAAGAAAGAATAAGGAATCAGACAAGACTTAATCAAGGATTAGAAGCCATTCAATCTATGGCCAAATGGTTCTCGTATAGATATTAACAGATTGAATATTCATGTGTTGAGCACTTATCAATTAGCAACCAACTACATTGCAGAAATAAGTACATACTACGAGAATATAATAAATATCCAGTTCAATCGAGGAACAATTTACGAACTCATAACTCCAACATATCTTCATTCAATGATAATAGAGATTAACAAGAAGTTACCTAACAACTTGAAAGCTCTATCTACGCCAGTGATAAAAATGTCGTTACGTCAAAATAACAGCCATTTTAAAATATTTGGCTATTTCCCCAAAATAGACATATCCAAGTTTGATATCATAAAAGCAACTCCAATTCCAGTAAGAATAGACAATTCCTCCTGGACATTAGCAATATCAAACGATTACATTGCCATCGACTATAACTCGCAGCTGTATTTTCAACTCCCCAAGGAAGAATTTGAGCGATGTCTGAAGTTAAAACCTTACCTATTAATTTGCTGTCCAGATGTTATAAGAAACATGGATAATGAAGGCAACTGCATTATAGACGAAATAAACCATAAACCGGATATCAAGAAATGCATAACCTTTCAACATTCAGTACATGCTACAATATGGAAACAAATGGCCACGCAAAATACATGGTTATTCATTACAAATGGATGAGCCAATATAGCCATAGTATGTGGTGGAGTTCGGGAAGATGTTGCCATTAATGCAACAGGTATTCTCAGCATGTCTCCCGACTGAATTATTAAAACCAAACAAATAACATTAACAGCAAAACGAGTCGAACACAGCAGTCTGGCCAGTTACTCTAAAGCTGTCGCATTTAACAGACACGAAGAACCTATAAAATACAGTCAACATCCACAGTTTCAGTCAGTATCTGAGTCAGTAATTGGATTTTCAGATCCAAATTAATGAAAAAATAGTCCATTCATATCGAGCTTCAAGAGCACATATGGGAAAAAATACGACAACCACTGCAACAATCGTTGTAGTTCTGGTACTCTGGATAGGCATTAAAGTGCTAAGACATAAAAGGAGCTTTAAGAGCACATATGGGAAAAAATACGACAACCACTGCAACAATCGTTGTAGTTCTGGTACTCTGGATAGGCATTAAATTGCTAAGACATAAAAGGAAAAGGAAATTGACCAGCGAACCTGAACAATTTGAACTCCAGTCTCTGAAGTCGACTAATTAAGAGGCGGCAGAATGTCCAAACAGGAACATTTTTACTTTTTATTTTGTAGGAAAATATATTTATATAGATACGACCTTATAATATTACTTTTATTATTGAAACCTACTTATTGCATTAGAATGACGACAATTGATTTTAGCACTTTAAGCATTTTATTGTATATATAAAGAAGCGATTGGCAATTAATAAATTAGATTCAAACTAAATTTTGTTTCTCTTACATCGTAATTGTGCCCAAGTCCTTTTGGCCTAGCCTAGCTAGCAGAGCGTGAGACTGGGTTCTGGCGATAATACTTTAGCCTTCTTGTAGGAAGTACTCCGTCTGGTTGCAAGAGGCTCTTCTTTAAACCTGTAGCAGGTGTTCCGTCTGGTTACAGGTCTTTTACTCAAACTCGTAGCAGGTGCCCTGTCTGGTTACGAGCCTTCTTTCCGATTTACAGCAAGTGCACTAGACTGGTTGTAAATCACTTTAACTTTCTTTCTGCCTTATACAAGCGCCGTGACTTATTATAGTCCAGTCTGGTAATAAGGCCCCTTCTTCCTCTACTCTAATCATAATCATCAGAGAAATGTTACGGTAGCTTGGACCGGGTTGAGTTGGATTTACTTTACTTGCATTTATCTAATTTATAGTGAATTGAGATTCTTATGAACTATCGAGTCAACATGGCCAAACTTCCTAAAATGCGCCCATCGCTTTTATTATTATGATATCAGAATGCTAAAAATTATTTTCTACTTTTTAGTGCACTTTATGTTTTATAAAAGCTTGTATTTGAAAAGCTTTTTTTTACATAAAATTATATTTTAGTTCTAAGTGATTTCAGCTAGCGCATCGGTATTGCTGGGTGTTTTTCCTGTTAAATTTTTTGACACACTTATGCCACTCAGTCCTCAGCACGGCCTCACCTTGACATGGGTGTATTGTATTTGCCGCTTATATCATGTTGTACCGTAAGTTAGTAATAAACATCCGCCATGCTTTATTTATTTTATTTATTTACTTATTGATACACTGCTTCGCTAAAACTTAATTACAATAAGGTACCTACTTAATCAAAGTTTAAAAAATTATGTATATAAAAGTCATACAATCTATGAAACACTTACAAACAAAAAAATATAAAATCAAACACTAAAAAAAAAAGAAAATTAAGACTAAGAAGAAGACAAACCTAATAAAATCACAGATTAGAGAACGGCAGGACAGGAGGGAAATTATGTACTATCTGGAGTCACTGAAATAAAATTTCTGCGAATTTTAGCAATTGAGGTATTAAAGATATGGATATTATGAGTTCTACAGATGTGGAGGAAGAATTTTTTTTTGTTTGATATATCAGGACAATCTATTTGGTTATGTATTATGTTGAATAGAAAGACTTGAGAGAAGTATGTTCTTCTGTCAGCAAGGGATTGAAATTTGAACATTTCCAGGAAATTTGCTTCAATCAAATCCTATATCAAACAGTAAAGGTTCCAAAATGGATCCATGATCTCAAAAGTTTTATAAGATTCTCAGAGAATCCAAATAATCCAAGTTTGGATAATAATATTTGATGGTTTAACTTGTCGAAGGCCTTAGATAGGTCCGTGTATATGACATCTAATTGGGAGGAGCTATCTAATGTTTCAGCAATAGTTTGGGTAGTAATTACAAGTTTTGTAAGGTATCCATGTGGGTTGTTTTTAAATGAAATGAAAAAGCAACTTTTTACAAAGTGGTATGTCTTTTTTAATTCCCACAGTCAAATTTTCGTAGGGTGACCGGTTTCGAGGCTAATTACATCCTCATCATCAGACCCAATGACTACAAGTGAAGATACAAATTAATTATTAACAAAATTACAATATTATCAATTAAAAACTTACCTTAAAAAAATCATGCTCCAAGAATTGTCAAAATATTGAAAAAGCTTTGTATTTTGCACATCACAGTTTTTAATTTCTTCTTGTTAAGTCTTATTGTTATACAGAATTTTTGTTATTTTGCGATGATGTTGTAATTTTTCTAACCTATTAATTTATAAAATTTTGTGTCGCGCCATCTAAGTATAAATTTTAAAACGTTTATATTTTTTATTGCGTTTTCTTTTATTTAAAGTGAATAGATATATATTTTTTTTCAGTTTTGGGCGGTTCTTATCTTTTTAACCAGATGGCTGCATTTTATAGTTTTTGATTATATATAAATATTAATTACAAGTACTGTTGGTACAGCTCTCATTTTGCTTTTTTGTTATTAAGGTATGCCCATGCAAGAGAACAAGATTAATTTTCATAAGGAAAAACAACTAATATTTAAAAAAATTATTATTAAATTGTGTAAGAGTATTGTTTTCATTTAAAATAATTCAAAATAATTAAAAAATGACTGTAACTAATTAAAACATAGAAACATTGAATAAAATAAAATCAGAAATAGGACGTAAGAAGCATCATTAATACAAACACTATGACATTTAACATATAACAGATAAAACCTAGAGAATACAATTATGTAACCACTAAACAGAAAAATACATATGACTAGAATTAAGGAACTAAAGTTACTGTTTTTGTTAGCTTTCGAAAAATATTTTAAGTAAACTATTGTTTTCTAGATTAACTTTTTTTATTAATGGTGTTATTTTTACTTTTTGTATATAGTCTATAAATTTCTAGGTCTTCCAAGCATTCTTGGACACTTAAGTTATTATTAATGTGAAGAATTTTATAACTATTAAAAATGTCTGGCATACAGTCACATTTTTCGCAGTTTAAGACGTGAGATGCAAAATGTAATTTGTTGTCTTGTGTCAAACGTATGTTCCTTTAATGTTCATTAAATCTAGTCCTAAAATTACGATGAGTGCGACCAACATACTTCGCAGAGCAAGGACAGGACAGCTGATACACTTCCTTATTAACCAAAGGATCATTTTTGTCTTTGTTGTTAAGAAAGAGTTCTCCTAAAGTGTTCTTATTTCGAAAAATTTTTTATTCCGTACTTGTTTAAAGTTTTGGATATTTTATAAGACGCAGCCCCATTAAAAGTTATAACACAGTATTATTGTTGTAAACAATATCGTAGCAATTTTTTAATCTACGTTTATATACTAATTTGTCCACCAGTATCCATGCTGAAGAGGAGAAATTCTGTTTTTGACAAGATGGAAGATTCTGTTGTGCACAAGTATTTCAAGACATTTTAAGAAGTTATTGATGATTGTAATTAGTCTATAATTAGCAATATTTGTTTTGTCAGATATCTTGTAGATGGGACTAACTTTGGAGCATTTCCATACACTAGGAATAGATTGAGTGATGAGGTAGAGGTTATATTTTAATTTTCAAATATGATCAAAAATTCGTAACCCCCTTCCCTAATAACCCCTGTATGCCAACAAACTAAATCTTTTTCCCCCTCCGATTCCCTCGTTAGGGGGAGGTGGGTACCTAATAATACCATATTATTGTATTGTCACCGGAACTATAAATGCATACCAAATTTTAAGATAATCGAATGTCTGTGTAAGTCAGTTAAAATTGGTTAGCAAAACATGACCAAAAATCGTCCATCTTGAATCCGCCATATTGAATTTTCAAAATCTGATCAAAAATACGTATTCCTTATCACCAAAAACCCCGTATACCAATTTTGGTTGAAATCGGACAAACTAAGGCGTTTCCCCCCTCCACTCCCCTCGTGCGGGGGAGGCGGTGCCTAATAATACCATATTGTATTGTTACCGGAACTATAATCGCATACCAAATTTGAATTCAATCGGACATCTAGAAGTGAGTAAAAATTGAGTTGCAAGATTTGTCCCGAACATACAAACATACATACCTAGAGGTGAAGTTAAATAAAAGCTTGTAATGAGGCTGAAGTCTCGAGAGGTAAAATAAGAGATATAGTCAAGCGGTTAAAAAGCCAGTCATTAAAAATTGACTGGAAACAACACCTAATGCCACACCCCATTTAACAACAGGAAAGACACCGGCAGAATTGTTTTTCCGAAGGCAATTAGAGATAAAATCCCTGTCTTACAAAATATGAAAAATAACGTTCTAGATAATAAAGTCAGAGATAACAATTCTATATAAAAATCAACTGGAAAAATCTATAGCGATAGAAAAAGACAAGATAAGGAAAGTAACATAGAAATCGGGGACAGTTTATGTGGAAAAATTATCAAAGAAAATAAGCTGGCAGCAACCTATAATGCGATGCCACATACGGTGGTAGAAATAAAGGTAGAATGATCTTACTGGTAAACAACTTAGAAGGAATATTTTTTATTTAAAAAAGACACAAGGGAAATGGAAGGTTGTGGGAAATAATAATGAATCAGAAATAAACTAGAATAATATAAGGTGTTTTTGGAATCTACAAGGATAGCCTTTGACATTATAGTTTTGTCAGAGACGTAAAAGTAGGAATGGAGTCGCTGGAGGCAAACAGGGCGTGGCCTAATTCGTGACGTCATACCGTTTGCTAGTACGGCCAAGAGATGGCACTGGTGCGCAGCGTAAAAACGGTTATCCTAAATTTGCTAGTTGAAGATTTTAAAATGTAAAAAGTTTAAAGTTAAAAGCTGGTTATGGTGCCAACCGTTTGTGAATTAAAAATTGATGGCTAAGCGGTGAATTTTTCAAAATTAGTCATGTGAAAATGGACATTTATCGTTGAGTTTTTAAAAGTTGGGTGTTGAAGGTTTAGCGATGCAAAAAAAGAATGAAATTGTCAACGTATGATGCAAAAATTGAAATTGTAGCAGCAAAATGCTGTTTGTAAATGAACCCGCTCCACAATTAAAGCTTTACCTTGAAAAATGTGTGATTTTGATTATTATTGTATTCATTAACAAGTTTTTGAAAATCTTTGTTAAAATAGTTATTTTCCTAACAAGTGCGGAAAATCAGTTTTTCCGCACGCAACTGCCGTTGACGGAACGACACGCAGCGGAGTTCTGTCAAGCAGTTAAGTGCGGAAAAAAGGTGTTAGGAACAATTGTTTTTCTACGAGCGTGAGGAAAATACACTGAAAATAGTTTTTTAACATTTTTATTTAAAATAATATTTATTCACTTATTTATATTATAGTTAATGGTAAATGTACAATGATTGGCACTATTCAAATTTATAGCAGATGCCAGTTGGTTGCGGTTGCCCAATAAAGATTGTGGGTCTGGTTGTACAGGGATAATTACTTCAGTAGACTGCAGTTCGTTTACGGATTCTTGATGCCCAGTTTGTTTGTGTTGTACAAGTGCACTTGTTTCAGCATCCGAATCAGAAAAGGCTACACAACTGGTGGAAGCATTGGCTGGAGAAGATTTCAATATTTTCCTTGCGATGAATTTTTTATTTTGCAGGGATTCATTCAGGTAACCTTCGGCTACTTTTGTGGGTTGCAATCCTCCATGGCGCTTCAAGTTCGGTATGCCCACTCTAGCATCTGCAAGGGCTGTGGCAGAAGACCTTCGATAGCAATGTCCAGTAAACTCTTCTGGATTCGGAAGATGTAAATATGCCTCTACCTCAGATGGCATTTTTCCAAATTTATTTATATCGACGCACTGGATACTACATTCCCCTTTGCGATATTAGACAAAACTTTGGTGTGTTGTATGTTTTGGTCTAAGTAATGCATATTTTCTTACCAAGTTCAAATTTTTCTCTGCATTGATCACAAAACTTCGGCTTGTGTGCGTTTTGTTGTCGACTATTTTAACAACAATCAGAGGAGGTAAATGTCATTGGGAGCGCTGTCAATAAATTTCTCCACGTCATTTATGGTCAAAATTTTAGATTTTTTTGCTCTAAAGCCAAACATTTTTTTCTTGAGAAAAGCAATTAATTTGAAATATCCACATTTTTCTTTAGGTTGAGCATACTTTTCAACATTGAGTACCTTGACCAGAGTGTGGACTGTTGACACGATATCGATAATTCGTGAAAATAAGCTAGGAAAACTTCTTCCTTTTGAAAATTCGTGTTTTTCTTGTCCAAACTCCATTTACAAAAAGCGTTGTACTCTTTCTCATACCTTTTTCTGGATTTATCTGGGAACAAATCCTCTTTTGCAAATTCAGCCGCCAAAAGAATCTCGTCAGTTACCTTCTCTACCGAATTTTCGGTAATTTCTTCATTGGAAGTCATTTAATTTTTTTTGCCACTGACAAATAAATGTATAAACAACTGGTTAGTCACACCATACCAACCAAGGCATTTCATAGGCAATATGATGAACAGAACCTTCGAATCAGTACAGGTTTTTCGAAATTTGACATATCGGTGCGGAAAAATTTTTCCACACCGTGCGGAAAAATGTTTCCACACCCTGCGGAAAAACTAATTTTCCGCACTAAAAATAGTGTGGAAAATGCGATTTTCCGCTCGCTCGTAGAAAAAATTCTTTATCTCGATCGGTGTGTAAATTCTTGAGAACTTGCTTCAAGCAAAATATATTTCATAGCTTTGTCGACGTCGCGTTGGTGGCATTTTTAGATTTTAAGGGTCGCGCCCACACAATTTTAGAAAATGCGTTTATAACTATTAAAATAAATTTGTATCTTTTGTTAATTTGTTCATATGGAATCATAGAAATTAAATCTGCTTCGTGCTGGTTTATGGAGTTCATTTACTACAATCTCCTTAATATCCATGCTCACAACTGTTTAAAGTTAATTGGTTACGGAATATTTAAACAAGATGGTTGCAGGAAACTTTTTGGTATTACTGTTAAACCATCTTTCAAAGAAAATTGTATCACCCTTAATTAGTTCTATACCTACAGCTTCTGTCTGGCTGTATGATAACATTTCAGATAGAATCACATCCACATGTTCAATGTTTATTGATTTAATTACAACTTTTAGAAACTTTTCTACATACTCATCTGAAATTTTTTTAGTTATTTTTTCTTGGTTAGTTTTAAATCAGCTTGCCCTACCATTTCAACTTTTTTAATTTACTCTTCAAATGAGTTTTTTTATTTGGTAATAATCTTTGTATTAGATATCATGTGGTCTTCTATGATATTTTCTATAAAACTGCTGTCAAACTTTTTAAAATTTTGTAGTTCTTTCTTGAAGTTTTGTGTTTAACTTGCATAAACTTGAGAACGATCGGTAATTGTAGTTTCTTCAATTTTTTTGATTGACTCATCAACAAATATCGTTTATCCAATTCAACTCCAGTACTTTTTTGTTGCAAAGTATCCAGTTTTACGGATTAGTTGTTATTTTTAATGTGATCTTGTATTAAACTTTTTTGCGTGTCAAACATCTTTAGGATATTATCAATCGATTCAGCTTTTGATTTTAAGTTTTTAAAATCCTGTTTTGGGCCAAAAATTTCAGATTTTACCATTTATTGACATTTACCGGTATGCTTTCAGTTTTTAACTTAAGTCCTGTGATTTCTAACTGTTTTGTTAAACTTTATTGAAATAATTTTAAATTGTTTTCCGCATCTCTATTATGAATTGCAGCTTGATTAACTTTTCCTTCAAGTTCTTCATAATACTGTTTTAAATCAAAATTAATTTTGGGACATTCCAATGTTTTGGAATTTATTGCTTTTGATATTTCTTTTATATTTTCATCTTTTAAAGATTTAATGTCTTTAGTAAATTGTTTCTCCATATTTTAAAGAGCGTTTTCCATTAAATCTATTTTTAAATTTTAATCTGTAGCTTTCCTAAACTGTGACTCCATCTGTACTTTATTCGTTTCTATTCTACTTTGAAAATTTTCAAATGTGGTATTGAAATCAATTAGTTTATCTTTAAGGGAATTTAAAGTATTTTTTAATGTTTTACTATTAAATTCACTGGTTTATTAACAATTTCCTGAAGAAAATTAATTTTTTGAAGATTTTTTGTTATTAATGTTGTCAATTTATCCATAACAGTTGCATTTAAAATATAATTCTTAATAGACTGATTTAAGTAGACTTGTTTACAATTTCGTTATTCAACTTTTCATCATTTGATTTAATTTTTTTCTTGATTCCAGATATTTGAAAGTCATTGGAAGTTACCTTTATTTTTAAATCTTTAAGTTCTGATCCTTGTGGAAAACTTGTTTTAAGCGATTTTGTGACATTTAGCAACACTCTATTCAAGTCATTGTGATTTTGAACGTTTTTGGATTTTCTGGAGACGTGTTTCAAAAACTTGTCCACCGACATGTTTGATATTGTTACAACTAAATTATTTTCTTGTATGAGTGTACTTTTATACAATAATTTTGCGTTCTCTTAGCTCTTCCAATATTGACTCTATTTCATTACCGTGTCCATTATTTCAACAATTTCATTTGGGTCATCATAGTACATATAATCTATTTTATTATTGGATGAAAAAATTGACCCTTTTTTCAAAAAACTAGCCGTAGTATTTGCCCTACTTCTTAAAAACCGATTTGGTGGTGGTTTTGAAAATGATCCAATTCTTTCACGAGAGCCATCAAATGGAATATCTTTGTATATACCTTGTATTTGTTGACTAAAATCATAATTTCTACGGCAGGCATTAGATCTTGATAAAATATCCATACATTCCCCTCGATCCTGTTTTTTGTATCCAATCGGTTCCTTTTTAAATAGCAGTTCATATAAAGCAATAGTACCCGGGTAAGTCAACCCATTGACCTTAATATTTTTTCCATCAAAGTCAACAGCAGAATTACCTATGGAAAATTTTTCCGACTCTACATTATGAAAAATTCCATAGGTTGTTCATCTATGTAGTTTCTAGGTAATTTTATCTTTCTGAATTTATTTCGTGAATGGTTTTATTTATTTAATTACCGCCAATACCATTATCTATAACTGTATCGTCATTTTCACCAATAAAGTTATCTTCCAGAAAACTTTGACCCGTGGTTGGTAATAAAGGTTTAAACTGAAACATATTGCTTCGTCTGGCAGTAGAATTTAAATCAACGGGCCGATACTCAAAATCAGTAGCTCTGTGTTTCACCAGTGTTGAGGATTTTCGTGTCGGAGTTGAAAGTGGTGTAGTAATTCTGGTTTGATCGGTATTTAGTTTTTAACTTTGACCAAAAAGTCTTGTAGCGGTTTGCTAAGTGGTTTCAATTCTTTCTCCCGTCTAAATTCCTATTCAATCAAGTCGAATTTTTTATTGACTTGCGAGTCTTGATGAGTTTAAGAGCTTTTCGCCTGTCCATGTTTTGTTTTGTACTAACAGTGGGTGTGTGTTGTTCGACTCTATTACAGATAAATAACTTTGTCAACACCCTGTCGGTACCTACCGTTGTCAATACTACTATCTTTGTCTACAACTAAAAAGCTATACTTTTGTTTCCAGCATAAAGAACAAAGTTCTTGGAATTTTTGAAACGACATATCCACGTTAATGTGGTCACCATAAATATGTTTTAAGTTTGTTACGTCTTGTGGGAAAATTATTAATAAATTGACATTATCTCGAACAAGGTGTTTGGGTATGGCTGAATAAGTCTTGCTGGCTCAACAAAAACAGTTTGTGCTTTTGTGTCTAGAAAAACAGACATATCACGAATAGTACTTTGACAGCCGCAAACCATGTCGTCGAAAATAACCACCGAATTATCTTTAATTTTTGATGAGCACCATAAGTGCCAAATCCGGATGTACGGTTACCATTACCTTTTTTGACGAAAAGCTCGCTATTCACTGATTGTGTTATTTATTCACCCTCGCTAAATCCTTTTTTAAATTTATCTTTAATTTCGTTTGGATGAATAATGTTCTCTTCGCTATCATTGTTCTCTTCGCTATTATTTTCAAAAAATCCAAATTTCTTTAATAGGTTTCAACAGTATTCTCAAATACTCGTGCTTGGGCTGATTTAAAAATTTTGAGTTTAAATAAACATTTTCAAACCTCACACCATTCAAATCTTCAAGTAAACTAATCAGCACGTTTGTTTTTCCTCCACCACGTTTACAAGATCCGGGAAAAACTTTTTCATGCTTCCGAAAAGCTTCTTTTCTGCTATCGTGGTTTTTATTCGGAAGCGTAAAATTTTGTTTTTTTAATAAGCATTCTTAGCGGTGTTTTACCATTGATTTAAAAAAACTAACTGATAATATTACACAGCGTTCTCGTATAAAAACTGCAGCACAAGCTGACTGCAATTGTACGAATTGGTAAATGGATATTGCTTATGATTATAATACATTTTATTTAAACTAACGTCATTTTGAAAATACTTTTTAAGTTCCAGAGGAGGTCTTACATTACCAAGAGTCAAAATACTGAATAATGTTTTTGTTTTTTAAATACCCACACCAGTCGGATACCTTTACTTTCTTTGTTATGCAAATTTATTACGCCACTTTCATATTTTTTAATTTTTCTTGGTAATTTTTGCGCATGTAGATCCCTCGAAAATGTGGAATATGTTGTTGCCCAAATTCCATCAGATGGCATCCTTGCTTGTATGGTCTCAAGTTATGCCCTTTTCCAACTGCAACTTCTTCCAAAACTCTGTTTTGTCTTTTTTCCTCTTCCAATTTTCCCTTTGCAGTGCCCAAGGGCCAATAGCGCTGCAAATAAGCGCACTAATCAAATAGATCCTCCTACTTTTCTAATGGGAATAATCTTCTGTTTTTTTCGGAAGATCAACTTGACTTTTAATGGACCGTAAAGCATTTTTAGCTGTTGTTTGCACATTTTTAAATGATTTTCCAAGAATAACCTAAACTTTCCTCTTCCTTTGTTTTTTCGCCTGACGTTACGTCGACGACTATTTCCTACTTTTGCTTTTTATTTATGACCCATTCCAAATTTAGTCTTTAATTTCATTATTCCGCTTACACCTGCTGCTACCAATCTTTCACCTACACTTGCGTCAGGCGCAATGATTCTTTCAGCTGCTTTTGAAGCCAGAATCTTATATGCCTTGTGTCTGCTAAGCATATCTAAATTCCAAGAGTAGGCAATATCGTGTTCCTTTCACGCCTCATCTACACGATTAATACCTTTATCACCCCGTGCCAGTCTCTGTTCGAGATTAGTTGCTGGACCACAGAAAGAATAGTTTGGGATAGGCACTTCAAAAAGTAGCTAATTAATGTATTAACTAGACCAAGGACCTTCCTTTGTGGCCGCTTCCTTATGACTACACGTTTCTTCTTGATTGAAACCGAGATTGAAACCATTACTTACACTAAGCAAAATTTTCTAGTAAACTCCTTATTTATACATGTGTGCTCTTTATATTTACACAAACGCAAAAGACAAATCTGATTAGTATTTAAAAATCAATCGTCAAGACATGTATTTTACAGTAAAGTTTGCAGGAAATTCATCTGTTTTGTCGGCCTCTTTTAATCCACCCATAGAATTGGATGATGGTGAATATAAAGTATGTCTTATAAATTTTGAAACCTTTAATGCCATGAATTGAGCCTATGAATTGAAAGATATTGAGGGAGTTTTTACGAAAAAATTTGAACAAGCACAATATTTCATTGTCAATAAAATCAAATAATAATACTCTACGATGTCATTTGAAATGCGGCAAAAAAGTAGAATTTAACAACACTACTATTGGTGTTATTTTAGGATCTGAACATAATTTTACGAAGCCAACAAGCAGCAAGTTAATTCATTTATTATTGATTGCAATATAACCAACGGTTCCTATTTTAGTGGACAACGGACAGCCATACAATCTATGTATTCTTCCCTCTAGCACCGGTCGGTTATAAAATTGTAGAGTCGCCCCTAAATTTAATTTATTTTCCAGTCAATGTGAAAATTCTCAACAATATAACAATTTTTATTGTGGATCAAAACAATGAATTGATTAACTTTAGCGGAGAGACCATTATGCTAAGGCTACATATAAGGAGACAGCTGATTTCGTTTTAAAATCAGTTTGAGATAGACTGTTTAGCAGGTGACGTTCAAATGGTTTTAAAGTACAACTACAGTCGCAGCTATAAAAGAAAGAAGCAGTAAAATTTATAGTTAAGTTCTAAACGTTCTTTAAGGCAGCAAAAGATTCAATAGTGAACGATATATTGAAATCTTTGAAAACGTTATGCTGCCATCTGTACAGGCTTTACATGAAAATAATGACTTCATTTATCAGCAGGACAACTGTCCAGTACACACGGCTAATGTTGTTCGCCAATGGTTTCAGAATAATAATATAGAAACATTTCCTTGGCCAGCCAACAGCTCTGACCTTAACCAAATGGAAAATATATGGGGTCGAATCGTTAAAATAATATACCAAAGGAATTGGAGACCACGAAATGCTGAAGAGTTAAGCGTTGCTACTTATTGCGCATTGGATCAGGTCTCAGAAGACCATCAGTATTTTCAAAATTTAACCTTTTCAATGCCCAGACGTTTGCAGCTTGTAATAGAGAAAAATGGTGATCCTATTAAATACTAAATTATTTATTTTAGTTCTTTTTTAAGCTAAAATAATTAGTATTAGGTTTACCATCGTTTTTGTCCTAATCCAAGTTTCCTATTCGTCGAATTGTTTTCAATCCAGCGCTGTTTCCATCGTATTATTGTTATTTTATCAACTCCAGAATGGGTTACCGCCCTCTTTATAGAACAGCCTTCATCCGCTACTCGACTGATAATTTGATATTGTTCAATAAAGACTTTACTAAAACATTATTTTTGCTGATTTTATAGTATTATGCAAAATTTATTATAAAAATAAGGTTGCCTTTAATTTAAGTAAAAAAATATTTTCAGTTTTAGAGACCTTTTTTAAACAATATGACAAATTGTCGTACTTTTGAAATTTTTAGGCATTTTAGCTGGTAGGTCAATTTTGTAACTGCATGTATGGGTTTTTCTTGAAATCAAGTGTACATATTTGTGCTTATGTTTGAGATCTGCAATACAAAAGGTAATGTTTCAACTTAAAAAGCTTTTTAGACCTCAAAAAGAAAGTATTTAGCTATTAGGTTTTGTTTGTGGTTTGTTTGTTATCTATGTTTTTTATAACTGGAAACATTATACGTAGTTACTCAAGCGGGGTAGTTAACCCCCTTGCTTTAAATTTTTTATGAAAACATTTAGAAAATCAAAAGTAGGGCATAAATTGAAAATTGACGGGCTAAAGCACCTTTGATATTTACGGTATTAGTTTAATTTTGTGTTAAAAATTGCATTTGTACTGTAATTTTCTTAAAAATTTTCGCCTGCTGCGCTTTAAAACCATTGATATATTTACAATTTTAGTTTAATTTTAAATAAAAAAATGCATATTTTAGTGCAAATTTCTGAAAAATTTAAAATAAAAAATGGATTTAAACATTTTTTAAAATAAAAAATGTGTGAAATAAATGACTTAAAATCTGAGTAACCCCCCCTCTAGATTTGAGGCAAAATCCGCGCTTGTAGTTACTTTGTTTTGTTTGCATATATTGATATGTTCCTCATAAAAACTATGCTTTTATTCTAGTTTTTTTTTCGTATCGAAACCGCTCCACCCCTTTTCAAATGGCTGGGACCGCCACTGCAGTATGCAGAAGTTTTAGCTGGAATGTCTTGTGAGTTTCAAACGTAATTCGCATAGTAATGTTGGGAGTTTGCACTGTCTCTCTCTGGTACAATCAATGTAAATTAGAGGGGCAATCGACTGATACTCGGACGGTGAAAAAAGCAGGTCGTTACATTTCATACGCGGTCGCCATTTGGTTTTTGTCCATGTCCAAAAAGATCTCGTTGTATGGGTATCTCTTCCCGTTCAAAAAGACGTTAATGTTTCTTAAATTCACGTGATCAAAGGTGCTTCTTAGTCTCGCTGGTCATCTCTATCGGTCTGAAACCCGATAATAACGTGACGTGCAGCCTCGGCCTTTACAGAGGTTTTTAATTGCTAGTTGTGTCGAGTTGCCCTCATTAATTCAGGATATTTAACAAGCTCCCATCGTCTAAAATGAATCGGGATTTCCATACTTTTGTTTATAACTTTTGACAAAGCCAATTCTGTGGAATCTTTGTTCTTATATGGGCATCATCCAGCGCAGGGTGGTCAAGATAATTTTGACCTTTTCACCAGCTATGTCATTTTTTATGCAGTTATTATCGGAATTGGATCTTACCAAAGTTAATTGTTGTTTTGAATTGAGGATAATCTTTCTGTAGTCTTCAAAAAATCAGCATTTTCAGAGGGACACATACATTAAAATTACCCTTACCCAATTTGTGGAAACCAACCTGCGTTTTGCAGTTTCTTGCTATCGCCACTATTGTACGAAAGGTATCCTTTGAGCACATCATGCACAAAGTCAACGGTGACGTCATTTAAATCGTATTTGATTTCTTTAAAAAGAAAAGCAATGTAGCACAGGGCAATGTGTAGGCTTCGACATCCAAAACTACAATTTTGATTTCGTCATTGTTTTTTAACTTGTTTGGTGAAAATGGGTACGAATATATCTCGTGTCTTACGAGCGAATTATTCTCAAATAATTTTTTTCTAATATTTAAAATATCCGTTATTTTCTCAACTTTAATCCAAGAGATTTTAAAAATTTACGATTAGCAGGTTGCCCTTATATATTTTCCATTTGGTTAAGGTCAGAGCTGTTGGCTGGCCAAGGAAATGTTTCTATATTATTATTCTGAAACCATTGGCGAACAACATTAGCCGTGTGTACTGGACAGTTGTCCTGCTGATAAATGAAGTCATTATTTTCATGTAAAGCCTGTACAGATGGCAGCATAACGTTTTCAAAGATTTCAATATATCGTTCACTATTGAATCTTCCTTCGATTCTCCAAAAAAAAAACCAAACCTCTAGCACTAAACCAACCCCACATGGTTACAGAAAAATGTCCAGCTTTTTTAATTTGGTTTGTATATTCTGTTTCAAACTATAAACTAAAATTCTCCTGCTGCTTGAAGATGATTGAAAAATTTTTTCAAACCACCCTCTCCCAAAAGTCATTATCACGAAGAACGTTGTTCAGTGCAAAAATCACTCTGGCCTGGTTTTGTTCTTCCGTTAGTTTTTTGCAGCAACTCGACTTCTGATTTCGTTACTCTTCTATTTACTATTGCTAAAGAACCTGGGAAATAATGTTACATTAGCTGCTTCAACCGACGTTGAAAAAGGATTTTGTCTGAGATGGTCAATAAGTTTCTCATCTTGCACTTCAGAACTTACTTTTGGTCGTCCTGATCCATCTTTCCTATCCGTAGAATTATTTTCAATCCAGCGCTTTTTCCATCGCATTATCGTCATTTTATCAACTCCAAAATGGGTGGCCGCTCTTTTTATAGACCAGCCGTCTTCTATAACTCGATCGATAATTTGAACTTTTGTAAATGTTGATATCTGTGGCATTTTTAAGGATTTCACACTGAATTTTAAGCTGTCAGGCATACTAAGCTGGTGGTGCCTTATAATAGTATACACTAATGGAAAGCTAAATTTTGTGGCATAGGAAAAAATGCATGTATGAGTTTTTTTTGAAATCAAGTGTACCTACGGGTATAGAAGGCGATCTGACGACTTAGGGCCCTGTAATAAGTTTTTTGCTACCGTTGCGCCTCTAGTGACTCGGCCTCGAAGCTTGAATTATGATAGCGGCGCCGGCGCCGAATTTAAATTCGGGTATTTTTTAAAGTATTCATTAGAAACAGCATTATTTTGGAAAACCTAATTAATCAATAATTAATTTTATTTTCCAAAATATTGTTGATTCTGATAAATTTAAGAAATAAACCAAATGCGTCGTATTTAATATATTATAATATTCTTTTAAGAAGATATATACATATCGAAACAATTTTAATTATTATTAAACGATTTATTATGCTTCCCATGTCGGCCTCAATAGCAGCAGTTTCTTTTAATACTTGCGAGTTTTCTTAGTTTTCAAAAAATTCGGTGTAACTGGTTACCCATTAGCATTTTTAAATGGAATAGGCTAAAAAAATGTAATTAACAAGTAGGCTAAATAAATGCCCTATTAGAGCGTTAATAGACCATCAAAATTGGTGATACCGTAGGCAAAATCGGTTATTTTTCTCCCGTATCCAAAAATAACCGAACCGAAATACGTTACTTACGAAGGCTTAACCGTGCCGCTCGGTTATTTTTTGCAACCAACCAGATTTATTTCTGAGCAAAAGCTGCAGCTATAGGTGATAATTCGTTTGTTTGTCTAGTTAGGTTTTTAATTTTTTTTTGAAAGTGAATTTGCAAAAACAGGAATTGTTGTTTTCTTTTTTATTCTATTTACATTGGCAGTTTGTATGTGGGCAAAAGAATACGGTTACGGTAATTTGTGTTTAATAATAGGGACTTATTGGGCGTTACTCTATAAAGTTTTACCATAATACGGGAAAACCGTATTTTATTTAGGTTGAACTTTTAAAAAAAATGTCATTGGAAGTGGCATTACTTTTCCTTATTCCTAACATAAAATTTCTAACCTTGTAGGGATTTTCCCTGATAAATTCTCATAAAAGAATTATATCGTCGTCAGTGTAGCTGAACCTCAACCTTGTAGGTTTCTCTAATTTATTAATTTTTTATAAACAAAAAACTAAAAATGCAGAGAATATTAAAAAGTCATGTCGAAACAGAAACCAACCATCACTATTATCCGTGCTAATTGAGGTTATTTTTAAAGATAAGGGAAGTACGGTAACTGTACCGAATTAAGGGAACACCGTATTTTATTACGGTTCCCTTAATAAAAACGCGCGCATGTTCAGATGTATATGTCAATTTTCCTTAATAAGGGAACGCGAAAATGTACGCCCAATAAGTCCCTAATAATAAGGTGACGATAAATTTGTGGTCTATTAACTCTATTGAATAGGCTGTTTTTCCTTTGGTATGTAGAAATCTTGCCCGTTAGGTACTTACCATTAAAGTTTGTTTCATACTCTGGCTCTGGTCGGATGCATACTCTAAATCTATAAAGCGTTTCAGATGGCAAACCATTGTCTTTGGCCAGCTTTATCTCTAGGGTCTGGAAAGCGATGAAGCAGAGGATCACTGGGACACACCACTTCGGCAGTTTTGAAATTGTACTTATTACAAATATCCAGGAAATTACTGTAACAGTTCAAAAAAGGCCAAAAACACAAAACTAAAAAACTTCAATAATCAAAACGAAAGACGATGACATTGATGGATATTGATTAAGATAGATGTCATCGGCGCAATTTGTCGCGTGAGCTTCGAGACCGAGTCCCCAGAGGCGCTGTAACTTGTTTATTTGCGATGCCCTTAGTAAGAGTTTTCTCTAACATAAGAGGCCTGTCTCAAAAAAAAAAAAAATCGTTTCAGGTTTTTTTGGGTAAACCGATCAATGACTCGCTCAATGTCAATTTCAATATATCTGTTGATATGCAGCAACGCTAAGCCCGTTAGACGAATTCCCGTCATAATAGTATTTTTAAGTACTTATGTTTTCAATCTTCTGAGGCATGAGAAGCTCCTTTCTGACGAAGCATTACTTACTGGCAAACATCCAAGAATGTTTTTATCAACGAAAAAATATCGCGTTCATTGCCTCGAAAACGTTATCAGGTATGTTTTGATTTAGGCTTTTGCCTACTTGTGACCAATATTGTTTCTAAATACTGACTTCTCCCAATAAAAGTTGAAGAATTTGTGTTTTGGATTAATCTAACGCTAAGCCCGTCAGAGGAATTTCCGTCATAGTGTTTTTAAGTACTTATGTTTTCAATCTTCTGAGGCATGAGAAGCTTTTTTCTGACGAAGCATTACTTACTGGCAAACATTCAAGAATGTTTTTATCAACGGAAAAATATCGCCACACTTGTTCATTGCCTCGAAAACGTTATCAGTGCGTCAAATTCTCAATTTATCCCAAAAACTTGTGATCAGATCCTTCCCCAATACCCGCCGCCCAGGGTTTATCTCAAATTCATGAGAGTTTAGCTGGATGTCCTCCTGTTCTAAATAATAAATATTTTTTCTTTCCACGAGATATTTTTAATGTCAATTTTGCTCAATACCTCATGTTTAAAACATATTAAAAACCACATTATTGTAGGTGACATCAATATGGAATTTATGTCGACAAAACTAGACGACGAAGACTAAAAAACATTTTCAGTTATTACCAATTTGTTTCCTACATTAATAAAGTTACTAGGCTTCAATCGAAAACCTGCTTAGATCACTTTCTGGTAAATCTGGTGCAATCAAGGTACTTTAGAAACGCCAGTGAAATTTTTATTTAAAATTAACATAACAGATCACTATCCTATTGCGTTAAATATTTTGACTAAAAAAAACAACAAAAAACATGCACTAAACAAAGAAAACAAATTATCAATTACAAACAATTAAAACAAGACCTAAGCAACCAAAATTGGTGCTCGATGTACGCAACAAGTGACACAAATTTATGAACCAATATTTTTTAGACATATTGTTACTATATACAAACAAACATACGAATACAGTACAAACAAGTAATCGAAAAAAGGAAAAACAAAAATGGATCTCAAAAGCATTAGTTAACAGAGATAAAAAAATCAAAACAAAGTTATTTAAAAAAACACATAAACCAGTTCTTAACGCTTAACAACCATAAATTTTAGATGCAGTTCGGGTAGACGTTTGCTTCACATTTAGAATAGCTAGTTTTTTGCTTTATGCTTAAACTTTAACATATAATGTTTAAACGATGATGATATAATTAGTGATGTAAATAACCTATTTTGCTTTCTGCTTAATATAGTGACTATATTTTACATTTATGTTTCTAACTACTTTTTACCAAAGACTTAGTTTTAATGTTCACCTGAGTTAAGTTATAAAAATATAAACATTTAGTAGTGCGGAAGTTCATGTTTGTTTGTCAATAAAAAAGTTTACAAGTAATATACAAATATATATGTAGGTAGTGAATGTTAATACAAACAGTACGGTTCCTGTCCAGCATAGCCCTAGCAGCTAAGGACATTAATTTGGAGAGAAGAAGATGAAGAAGAACTGAAAATCGAAATAAAAATAAAGCTCTATGTACCTGTTTGAATGATGTGTGCAAATAGCGGTAAAAAAACCAAAAAGATCAAAAAAGTTAAGCTTGCTTGTGGGAAAACAATAACAAACGATAAACAGTTAGCAATCAGTTCAACAAGCCTTTGATACGGTAGACTACAGCATTATTTTAGAGAAACTCAATACATATAGATTTAGAGGTGTGGTTAATGATCTGCTACAAAGTTATCTCTCCAACAGAAAACAAAATGTAACAATAAATGGCACCCAAAGCTCATATCAGACAGTTATTGTGGCGTGCCACACGGTACTTGGTCCAATATTAGCTTAGTTCGGTATTTGCATCGCAGATCAGACGGATTTTTGATCACGTATCAGATTGGTTGAGTTACACCATGTGGTACACGCACTAACGAACCTAGCTATTATTTATTATTTATGTTAATGGTAATACTGTTATATTTTATACCAGCGAGTCAAAAATCGCTAATAAAAATAATGTTTGAAAAAAGCAGATCATTTCCTTCAGATCACTTATGTAGCGAAACATTTGATAACTTTATGTTCAAAATTTATTGATAAATTTACAGAAAAACAAAATTGACATTGAACATGTACAACATCCTTACGAGACCCACGCTCAAAATAGAGACGCAGTTCTCCCTCTTAGTTAGAAAGCTGTTGGTCAAAAATATTAGAAATTTTTAGCCCCCAAGATCTATAATTTTCTTCCAGAAAAC
Organism: Oxystoma pomonae; assembly: GCA_963921995.1. Classification (NCBI taxonomy): domain Eukaryota; kingdom Metazoa; phylum Arthropoda; class Insecta; order Coleoptera; family Brentidae; genus Oxystoma; species Oxystoma pomonae. The sequence goes on from OY998167.1 coordinate 65,371,123, forward strand.
ATAAAACAAAAAAATCATCAAAAAAAATTTAAATCTTTTATTAAACCACGGATAAATATAAATCGCCATACTTTAAGGGATTTACTTAAAAATGTATAAGAAGAAACAAAACAAATTTTAACGTAAACCTGAAATGTGATTGAAATGCTCTATTTGACATACCTTCTATTTTGACATACATACACGAATAAGACAACTCTATTCGAATTTGTCAAACAACCCGAATTGGACATATCCCCAATTATGACATACATACATTATTATTATTATTTTTTTTAATTTTTTTTTTGACCTTATCTGCGGTCCCGCGGCTCCGACTTACAAGGGTGCAGATAGGCCAGGTGTTCCATTCACCGTTCTACTCCCCACCAACCGCGAGGTTAGTAGAAACGGTGTTCCGCATCGTGTGCTCTGAGCAGACGCAATGATCCGAGGATGACCGCTTTCTGCATTGCGCCAGCAAGGTGTTCTGCCTTGTCACGGCAGGCTGGCAAGGTTTTGAGAGCTAAGAGCAGTGTTTGCCGTGCACCTCCGAGTACACTCGGCGAAGGTCAAAGAGAAGATCCTGATATTTCGTCCGCTTTTCTTCCTCCTTGACAATGATGTTTGTCTCGGCGGGTGCCGAGAACTCAATGACATATATAATTTTATCATTCTTGTCAAGAAGTACTATATCCGGCTTGTTAGCGTTTACAAGCCGGAGAGTGGGGAATGCGAAATTCCAGTAAATTCTGGTTCTACCATTCTCCACTACGGACGGAATATCAGAGGGGACATATGGAAACACTGGAGTATCATCAACACCGTACGCGTGCCTTAGGTGGTAATACAGCACCCGTAACGCCGCATTGTGTCGATGGATATACGCCGAGACCGCATACCGCCCGCAAGCAGACAGCAAATGATATAGGGTCTCCGGCGCCCTATGACAGGCCCTACAACTTGTGTCAGGAACCTGTATACCCATCACGCGACTTCGATGTTCCAAAGTGTTGATGACTCCATCTTGGCAAGCAACTATGAACCCCTCAGTTTCCGACTTTAATACACCAGACCTTAAGAATGCAAAGCTTAACTTTGTGGATAAGCCAGTATTTTCAATGGTTTTAAAGAAAACACTGTGCAATGGCTTATCCATATGTCGACGCATTAAGTAGTCTACCTCTGCACTCTTTAAGGTGGTTTTAAGTCTTTGGCTGGTCAACTCTGTAATGGAGTTTTCCTGCCGCCGACTCTTGTCAAAAACTATTTGGAGCTCATCCGATGCCCTTTGTGCTGCTTTAAAAAGAAATGCCCCCACCCCAACCGTTTCATGGTTACGCACCATGCATAGCAGGGGATCCTCATTTCTGATTACCTCGCACGCGGTACTTAGGACCAACCGTCTATGTAAACACTCCAAACTTAAGAGTCCACGTCCTCTCCGATAACCTGGGAAGTAAAGCCGTTGGACAGACGCCTTAGAGTGATGGCTGCGATATCGCGTCATCATCTTGCGGGTTTTCACGTCGAATACGCGCAACTCGTTCACGTTCCACTTTATTATCCCAAAAGATACTTGTCGCGGAGAGACCCTTTTACTGCGACACTATCACGGATGTGTCCCTGGGGAACACCCAGATATGTATAGGTCTCTCCGGCATCCAGATGGCGTAGGATGCTCCCATCCTTTCTTAAGCTGAACCGTCGCACACTTATCCAACCCGAACTCCATTCCAATCGCATGAGTATACTCCTGCACCACCCGAAGAGCTTGGTCAAGATCTCTCTTCGTCGACGCGTACAACTTAAGGTCATCCATATAAAAAAGGTGGGTAACCCTATGTGTTCTACGGCCAGGAGCACCGCACATGTATCCCTTTGTGTTCCGCAAAGCAATGGACAACGGAAGTAGCGAGACGCAAAAGAGGGGTGGGCTTAGAGAATCTCCCTGAAACACTCCCCGGCGGAACGATACCAATTCAGTCGACACCCTTATGTTACCCGTGATTATGGTAAATCGGGTCTTCCAAAGTGGCATCATTCCTGAAATGCATCTCGCTATAGGATCCGATACCGCAAGGCCTCTCAAAAGGTGAATAATAGGTTCATGAGAAGTTGTGTCAAAGGCTTGCGATAATCTATCCAGGTCATCAAAAGGTTTCGCTTGTACTGGAAGGAGTCTTGTGTGACACATCGGTCTATTAGTAGATTCTCCTTGCAGCCGGCTACGCCTTTCTTTGACCCTCGCTGCTCGTACACTTCACTAAACACGGGACCCATGGCTTGGAGTATGCGCTGGTACAAGAGTCGCGTAAAAATCTTGTAACAAGCGTTTAAACATGTTATCGGGCGGTAGTTCTTTGGGTCGGACAAGTCTCCGTTCTTGGGGAGTAGGACGGTTCGCCCCTCAATAAACCAGGAAGGGATTGGCTGCCCCACATTAACCCAGGAGTTAAAAATTCGGGCTAGGGCCTCATGGGTTGACGGAAATTTCTTCCACCAGTAGGCGTTAATGCCATCAGGCCCAGGGGCAGCAAAGCACCCATAAGAGCACCTCGAACTTCCTCCACAGTTATTGGTGGGCACAGTTGCTCTGGTGGTAGAAACCCCCTCACGAAGGTTTCGAATTGTGCCAGGGCTGGTGTGTTTACGTTAAGCGGACGAGTTATCTCGTAAATACCCCTCCAGAAGTTTTCCACCCTCTTAGCGGTTGGAGGATTATCAATAATCCTCGGCGGCGTCTGAAATAGGCGACTGGGGTTTTCGAAAAACAACTTGTTTTCCGAAATGCCCCTCGCCCGCCGAATTAGATTTTGTTTGGCAGTCACTAGCATCCGTATCCTTTCGCAGCACTGCTGCTTGATGGTCTGCAACAGCGCTTCGTTCAGTGTGTGGTGGATGTGTCGCAGGTTGGCGGCTATGCGGCGCACTTTTGGCGTAAATGGCCTGCCTGCTACTCTGTATTCCAACACACACTGTATATGGGATACTTGCTGCCTTACTGAGAGGATTTTTGCTTCCATCTTCTTCACTCGGCGTTGCGCCCTGTCGACGCAGGGGTCCCTGTTGGGCACCCTGGGCGACACGGATCAAGCTGCCTCGTAGATGGCGCAATTCATACGCCAGATGTCAGCTTCTTCTGTTAAAGCATTTAACAATTCTGCATTTAACAATTCTGCGTCCGCTCTAGCTAGGTCTTGTGGTTTCGGGCACTTAGTCTTGTGCAGTGCCCTGCGGTCTCGGAGTCTCTCTTCCGGTTCTACGGGAAGCTCCTCTTCAACTACATGTATCTGCGGTTCCTGTTCCTCAGGTACTCAGGCTGTTGAGGTCTTCTAACATATCCCCTTCGCCGAAGATAAGATACATAGTCTCGCAGGCTCTGAGCAGTAAATGTATTATGCTCAGGATGCATATCATTCCAAAGCTCGCGCATACGAACCATATATCACCTTCGACCTGGGCTACTGCTCTCATAGCATTCCAGCAGATCGTCTCTCAGATCATCTGTCCACTCAAAGCGTCCTTGGTCATTGCGGTTGTCGTCGGGCAATCCATCCAGTTGGGCCCCTCCACCTTGCCTCTGACCCCTCATCCGACGGGGTCGGTTGTGGGGGCCCTCTCGTTCCTCTGGGTTTGGAACCGAGCTAAGGGACTGGCAGGAGGTTACCCTGGTCAGCCCCCGGTCGACATTTAAGACAAGCAGAATTTCGTCCTTGCGGGTCACCAGGCAGCTGGGGTACAGGGGGGTGTTGCTAATACCCAGGCGTTGTTCTTGGTTGCCTCCTTGCCGTTTTATTATTATTATTATTATTATTATTATTATTATTATTATTATTATTATTATTATTATTATTATTATTATTATTATTATTATTATTATTATTATTATTATTATTATTATTATTATTATTATTATTATTATTATTATTATTATTATTATTATTATTATTATTATTATTATTATTATTATTATTATTATTATTATTATTATTATTATTATTATTATTATTATTATTATTATTATTATTATTATTATTATTATTATTATTATTATTATTATTATTATTATTATTATTATTATTATTATTATTATTATTATTATTATTATTATTATTATTATTATTATTATTATTATTATTATTATTATTATTATTATTATTATTATTATTATTATTATTATTATTATTATTATTATTATTATTATTATTATTATTATTATTATTATTATTATTATTATTATTATTATTATTATTATTATTATTATTATTATTATTATTATTATTATTATTATTATTATTATTATTATTATTATTATTATTATTATTATTATTATTATTATTATTATTATTATTATTATTATTATTATTATTATTATTATTATTATTATTATTATTATTATTATTATTATTATTATTATTATTATTATTATTATTATTATTATTATTATTATTATTATTATTATTATTATTATTATTATTATTATTATTATTATTATTATTATTATTATTATTATTATTATTATTATTATTATTATTATTATTATTATTATTATTATTATTATTATTATTATTATTATTATTATTATTATTATTATTATTATTATTATTATTATTATTATTATTATTATTATTATTATTATTATTATTATTATTATTATTATTATTATTATTATTATTATTATTATTATTATTATTATTATTATTATTATTATTATTATTATTATTATTATTATTATTATTATTATTATTATTATTATTATTATTATTATTATTATTATTATTATTATTATTATTATTATTATTATTATTATTATTATTATTATTATTATTATTATTATTATTATTATTATTATTATTATTATTATTATTATTATTATTATTATTATTATTATTATTATTATTATTATTATTATTATTATTATTATTATTATTATTATTATTATTATTATTATTATTATTATTATTATTATTATTATTATTATTATTATTATTATTATTATTATTATTATTATTATTATTATTATTATTATTATTATTATTATTATTATTATTATTATTATTATTATTATTATTATTATTATTATTATTATTATTATTATTATTATTATTATTATTATTATTATTATTATTATTATTATTATTATTATTATTATTATTATTATTATTATTATTATTATTATTATTATTATTATTATTATTATTATTATTATTATTATTATTATTATTATTATTATTATTATTATTATTATTATTATTATTATTATTATTATTATTATTATTATTATTATTATTATTATTATTATTATTATTATTATTATTATTATTATTATTATTATTATTATTATTATTATTATTATTATTATTATTATTATTATTATTATTATTATTATTATTATTATTATTATTATTATTATTATTATTATTATTATTATTATTATTATTATTATTATTATTATTATTATTATTATTATTATTATTATTATTATTATTATTATTATTATTATTATTATTATTATTATTATTATTATTATTATTATTATTATTATTATTATTATTATTATTATTATTATTATTATTATTATTATTATTATTATTATTATTATTATTATTATTATTATTATTATTATTATTATTATTATTATTATTATTATTATTATTATTATTATTATTATTATTATTATTATTATTATTATTATTATTATTATTATTATTATTATTATTATTATTATTATTATTATTATTATTATTATTATTATTATTATTATTATTATTATTATTATTATTATTATTATTATTATTATTATTATTATTATTATTATTATTATTATTATTATTATTATTATTATTATTATTATTATTATTATTATTATTATTATTATTATTATTATTATTATTATTATTATTATTATTATTATTATTATTATTATTATTATTATTATTATTATTATTATTATTATTATTATTATTATTATTATTATTATTATTATTATTATTATTATTATTATTATTATTATTATTATTATTATTATTATTATTATTATTATTATTATTATTATTATTATTATTATTATTATTATTATTATTATTATTATTATTATTATTATTATTATTATTATTATTATTATTATTATTATTATTATTATTATTATTATTATTATTATTATTATTATTATTATTATTATTATTATTATTATTATTATTATTATTATTATTATTATTATTATTATTATTATTATTATTATTATTATTATTATTATTATTATTATTATTATTATTATTATTATTATTATTATTATTATTATTATTATTATTATTATTATTATTATTATTATTATTATTATTATTATTATTATTATTATTATTATTATTATTATTATTATTATTATTATTATTATTATTATTATTATTATTATTATTATTATTATTATTATTATTATTATTATTATTATTATTATTATTATTATTATTATTATTATTATTATTATTATTATTATTATTATTATTATTATTATTATTATTATTATTATTATTATTATTATTATTATTATTATTATTATTATTATTATTATTATTATTATTATTATTATTATTATTATTATTATTATTATTATTATTATTATTATTATTATTATTATTATTATTATTATTATTATTATTATTATTATTATTATTATTATTATTATTATTATTATTATTATTATTATTATTATTATTATTATTATTATTATTATTATTATCTCTGTCTTGCACCCTTTAGGCCACCCTAAGCATGGTGTTTTATTTTCAAAAAGTTCAATTCGAAATATAATTTGTGTCTAGTTCTTACTATACAATTTAATTAGATTAATTTATTTTTATTTTTTGGGAAAAGTGTAATTTGGCACATTTATTTTAGTTTTATAAATCACTACTGTTGAGTTTAATTTAAAGGAATTTTTTCCATTTATCGCATCAATTTTTATCGGTTTAAATTTCGATGCACAGGTGTCGCTACCCAGTCCAAAAATATCCTTTTTATTCCGATTACCTCTCCCCGAAGTGCTGAGGAGGTGAACTCTAGAAGACCTCTAAAGATAACGATCAACAAGGAACTGTTCAAGGACCTAGTAGATCTTCAACACAAGGGGACCGACAGGGAACTGCACAAGTACCCATTGGACACTCTACAAACGCATCAGGGGCGCCTACAGATGCCGCTGATGTAAACAAGTTGGCCATGGAGCTCAGGAAGCTCCAGGTCAAAATAATAGTCATCATGGATGGTTCAACCAAAACAGAGCTGACTGAAGAGTACCTGCTTGAAGTCCTTGCTCCACCTAGGTGGGAATAATCACATCATGGCTAGCAACAGGTTATCTAATAGGAAAACTGCGTCTCAAGGTGCTCAACAAGCACCTAGAGACGTTGGGAATCTCCGAAGTCCCTGAATGTATGGTGTTTACCTTAAAAAAACCTTGTTAAAAATGCCAGTAACCCAGAAGCTCCTCTTTGTTTTTTGGATGTACATCTAGATTCCAAACTTACTTGGGAGGGACAGATCAATATCATTTGTATGGTATTTTATCTCAAAACACTTATCTACTGAGCTCCCTTTCCCAGATTGTTGGTCAGAGTTGTCTGTTATCCTGTTATTATGGACTAATTCATTAATTACTTTCCTATGCATTGTTGGCTTGGGGTCATTCTTCCCATGTGGAACTTGCTTTTAGACTGCAGAGAAGAGCTTTCAAGGTGATAGCTGGTCTTAAATATAGAGAAGACTGCATAGAAGCCTTTAAATCTTTAAAAGTTCTTACTCTTCCATCTCAATATGTTCTACTTTGTTCGCTGTATGTTAGAAACAACCTAAATCAGTTTTCTAAACACAGTGTATATTATAATATTTACACCTGAAGCAGAGATAATTGGGTGTGTCCCTTTCAAAGATTAACAAAGACCCAAAATGGAATAAATTTCTATTGCATAAGGTCTACAATCTTTTGCCAGAGGGTCAGAATTTTGGATTTTCAAAATTATAAAAGAACAAAACAATAAAATATTTTTTACTAAAACACGCCTTTTATTCTTATGATCAATTTTTAAGTGCAGACTTTTTGAACATATAGTAAATATTATACTGTTCAAACTTATTATTTATTTATTTTAATTTTTTTATTATAGTTTAGAATTTGCAGGGAGTACTTGCTGAGATTTTTAAAAGTGTTTTGTGTCACTTTTATGTATCTTATTTAAATGTGTTTTTCTTTTCTTTGTTATTAGTTATTTTGTATTTTTTTTTATATCTAATTTTGCTGTTTGAAATTATTTATGTATATAAAATTTTGACTGCCTGTGACATTATCAATTATTTTGTTTAATTGTAGTAGTATTTTAATCAAATTTTACAATCAAATTTTAATTATTGTTTACTATTATTTTATTTATGTTTTCATCTGTAGTTATGCCTTATAAATTTATTTCATCTTGTTTTTTTTATACATTCGTCTGTAGTTGTTCTAAATATTTATTTTATTTAGTTATTGTATGTTGCATGTTGACACCAATAAAGGAATTTAATCTGGTTTTGTGACTGGAATATGATAAATTATGAAGAATCTGATGAATTTAAAGTCAGTTTTTTACATCCAAATGGACCGGCTAGCTCATTTTATTATCCTACACCCAGAGCAAACGTTTTAGTAGTAGAAAGAAATGCAGTATTAAAAAGGGTTCAGTCACCTCAAATTTTAGGAAAAAGAAACTAAAGCTGAAATCATCTAGTTTTATTCCTTTATAATTTAGTTTTTGAGTTTTTTATTTCCTTTTACTAATGTTTGAGTTTTATCAAAATAAATATCAGTATATTGCATGCGTTTTTATTGTTATTATTTTTTTTCACCTTGTTCCAATTATTTGTCCATCCTGAAATTTTGCCAATATGTTGCTAAAATATTGAGAAAAAATATATATTGTTTTGAAAAAAATTAAAAAATATATTTTTTAAAAATTTCAAAAAATATTTTTTTTTCAAAATTACATTTTTTTTCAATATAAAGTATGTCATAAGATACGTCGTTCGAAAGGTATTTTCGAGACCTTTAAAATAAGCTATATACTGCTATTCTAGTGTTAGTAGTTCTGGAGATATTCAATTTTTTCTTAGTGCATGTTGAGGACAATTTGACCATTTTTTTCAAAAATGAATTTAAAAAAAACTACTGGTTCGAAAAAATTAATCCTATTTATGGGTAGAATAACTGTACTAAAAATTATCAAAATCGGAGAGGTCACCTGCCAAACCATTGGTTGATTTGATATGAAATGACCCAGCCTCGGACCCAGCCATTGTTATTCATAAATTGGAAAAAATGTAAAACCCTTGTGGTGGTAATTTTATCACTGCTATCCCTAATATGACTTAAGGTAGTGCCCTCAAACAGTTCGGAACCAAGCTCCCCCATATTGGCATTAAAATCAACCAGTATAAAAAAAGGTGTATTGGGATAGCTCATTAGAAGCTCACCTAAAGTGGATTGAAAAAGGTCCAGTATCACAAAAATGTCTAATGAACACCTAAAGTAAACTATGCAAAAAATAACTGTATAAGACATAATATTAAATTTAATATTCAACCAATATTTTTATTTAATAAAACAAAATCAATATGTCTCCAACCAATTTTTGCAAAATAGTATATACATGCAATGTCACATTTATCATACTGCAAATTCATTTTTAAAGTCTTAAAACAGAAAAAAAGTTTATGTAGAATTAAATAAAGAAATTAAAAACAATATTAAATATAACTGATAGAATCAGTACTCATATCAGTATAAAATAAAAAATATTATTAAATGAAGAAGGGATGTAGTATCCTGATAACTACATCCCACAATATATTGTTTGCACTGGTGAACATAGTCATCGAGTCACATAGTGATTGTGCTAGTTTATAGATCGTGTAATGTGAATAAAAAGTAAACAGAGGATACTACAATTAGTATGTTAAGCTCACAAAAAAAAACACCTTTTTAGTAGATTATAATTTCTTTGACTTACCCATATTTGCTAAAATTTGAGGCACAATATCCATGACAATATAATAAGGCCTCACACTGTTTTCTTTAAAAGTAACTTTAAAAAGTTGCGCAGCATACTTAGAAGAAAACTTTTTCATTAGATGTTCTTTCAACTTTAGACACATGTTTTGAATAATTTGAGCCTCTACAGGAATACCCAACTTTGAGAGATAGACCAAGGTGTGACCAAGCAAGTTTGGATCGAAGTTTGTTATTGATTCTTCAGTTATACTTAGAAATTTGGTAAAGTTTTTATTTTCAACTAGTTTTTGTAAAAATATAATGTTGGCTTTGGCTGCATTTAACTGAGAAACTTTGCAAAATATAACTTGTAAGTCACACAAAACTAAGACAATTTGAGTAATGTACTTGTCATTTAGTATTGATAAATTGTTATCAATAAATTTAAGTACATCTTCAGCAGAGGCACATGCATTTAACTGTTTAATTTTAAAATCATTGTTCATATCATTAAATATTGTAAAGCGAGCAAATTCTGTCTCACCCACACCATCACTGTCCAATGGTTGAGGAGAGGATACAGCTGAGTTAAAATCAGGCTTAATTTTATTGTCTTCTGTAGAGCAATAATTTTTAATACTTTGGTAATTAAAAATGCTTGCAGGTGCTCTATTTACGTTTTTTTTCCACTTTAATATGCCCGCAGTGACAGAATTTCTTTTAAAAATAAAAGTCAGTGACGGGTGAAGTAAAAGTGTGTTTCTTAGGTATATACACATTTGAAATTATTGGATAAAAATTATAAACATTATTTATTAACAACAAACAACATATTTTGAAAAAAAAAAATTTGAGAAATTTTCTAACCTTACATATTTTTCGAGTGAAAATGGTTGTGGCAACGTTGCCAAGGCAATATATATCTGGAACTCTGGCAAATTGGTCCACTGTAATTTTTGTTAAATTTTCCCACCAATTTCTCTTCCATGGTCCACTCCAGCTGTTTGCTGTCATCGAGTTGCCACGGGCATAGACAAACTACATGTAGACCGAACCCAATTTTTTTCCATGGTCACGGGTCACCCTTGTGGGTCGAGAAAGTAAAAACTTAAAGCTGGAGTTTTTTCTTTATCTTTTATTTCTGATTTTCTTTGGTAAAGTTTAATAACCAAACCCTCAGGGATTTTATGACAAAGTTAATTTAGTTTAGTTAACCGATTTGATAGAATGGCGTAAGTACTACACAAACATACGTTTTCTCCTGGGTTTTCCCTTTGTAAACCGGGATTTTTTTGTTTTTTTTTTTCAAACGCTTTTCAACGCATTAAAACCAACTCCTAAAGGCGGATTCAGAGTTCTGTATGGTAAGTGGTTAGACCCGAGGTTAGACCCAACAAAAATAAACTGTAGCAAACACATGCTGCTGTTCAATGAAAAATTGAAATTTTTTTTATTGTTAAGTATCGTTCATACAAGGCATAGTCATAGTTTTGGTAAGTATGCAGTATACTGTTTTCGGCCATTTTTGATTTTTTTTGAAAAATTCTTTATGGGGGCACCTTCTAGGGTCCCTAGGACCCCAAATCCGCCTGCGCCCGATTTTTTTTTTTTACGGGAAAAAAGGGTGCCCAGGGGGGGGGTTGTAATGTGTTTTTTAATTGTTTTGGGTTGGTTTGGATTAGGTTGGGTTGGACTGTGTTGGTTTGGGTTGTTTTAGTGAAAAAAAAACCAAAAAAAATAAAAAAAAAACCAGACGCAGACGGATTTGGGGTCCTAGGGACCCTAGAAGGTGCCCCCATAAAGAATTTTTCAAAAAAAATCAAAAATGGCAGAAAACCGTATACTGCATAATTACCATAGTTTTAGTTCTAATTTTAGTCATAATGCAATTTCTGTCATGTTTTTTTTCTTAAAGAGACAGTGATAGAGATAGCGTTACAATTAAAATTAGAACTAGAACTATGACTATGCCTTGTATGATCGATACTTTACTGAAAATATTGCTTTACAAACACAGGTTTTAAGCTAGGAACACACAATGCAACTTTTCCATGCATCAAATTTATTTTACACAAGACAAAAAAAGATGCAAGCAGATTGTGTCTCCTTTTAAACTGTTATTAGAAAATTTGATGCATGAAAAAGATGCATCCTGTGTTTGTAGCTTTAGAATTATTTTACAACCTTTTGTAATATGGTGCCCTAGAATTTTTAAAATTTTTACATAGGTACTGCTGTTTGCAAGCTAGCTAGTTTGTTCTAAATATTGCACTAGTAATAAGTTTAATAAAATGAAAAGTATATATACTCTAATAATAAAAGAACTAACTAAAAAAAAATTACTGTTGACAATGAAAGAATAATTGATTAAAATTGAATAATAAGGTTGACAATAAAACAATAATTGAGTAAAATTGAACAATAAGGTTTTGAAAATAAAAACAATAATTTAGTAAAATTGAACAATAAGGTTGCCAAAAAAAAACAATAATTGAATAAAATTGAACAATGATAGAAACAAGGGTAGAAATTAATATATATATATAGAAGGGTAGAAATTAATATATATATATAATAATAAATTGATATCTAACTCGGTAGCTATGATAATATAGACAATAAAATAATTGAATAAGAAATTTTGGATGACAGTAAATATTCTGATAGTTGACTAAAATTGAAGAATCATATAGGTAATTGTTTTTAAAGCTTTTAAATATACACAAAACAATATATAAAAAATAGTTTTAAAAAGAAGAAAAAACTTTTTTACAATTTTGCAAATATTTAGAAGGAATTTACATCTATATGAGGTTGATGTAGTACTCATATCTCTCGAAAAACTCAGATGTGAGCTTCTTTTCTGAAGCTAGGTGGTTTAAGTATTTTTCTTTGCTCTGGTAGTGAATTAAATATTTTGGACCCAATGTAAATAGCTTGTCTTTGGGTAAGCGTTAAGTTATATCTTCGTTTTGAAATTGTTTATGTTATTTGTTCTTGTTTGATAGATGTGATTTATTTTGTGTATGAGATTAGGGTATTTTTTTAAATAAATTGTGGAAGCTTTGAAAAATAAAAATCTTACTGGAAGAATGAGGTTTTGTTTAAATAAAATACCAGAGGGATATCTGAAGGGTTTTTTAAAAACTATATTTAGTGCATATTTTTGTGTTGAAAAAATGGATTGTAGGTTGTCATTATACATTCCTCCCCATTCAATTATGCCCTAGGAAATTATTGATTGAAAGCGTGTAAAGTAAAAAATTTTAGCTAATTTTATATTGACAATTTTGGATATCAGTCTAAGTTTATAAATCTTAGTTTCTTTTTCAGTGATTCTACATGACTTATCAATTTTAAATTTTCATTATAATGAATTCCTAGATATTTTGTGTTTTCAACTTGCTTTATGTTGTCTTGACCGCCGGTATTACAGATGTTTTGGCATTTTTTTTTTATGAATAGTTAAATATTGTCAGTTAGGTAATGTATCTTTATAGCAAGAAAAAGTAATGAAATTGGTTTTCATTGTTCATAGTTTGTTCATTATTTATGCTTGGTGTACCCATCAAATAGGCACAAATTTAAGCGCAATTTTATATGGCGGTCTCTTTCTTTTCTGAAGGAAAAAAAAAGGATAGTCCTATAGAATTACGCTTAAATTTGGGGTAAACCAAGCATTAATTTCTTTGTCCACTTTTATGTAAACCTTGTTATTATTTTTGCTTATTTTTATTTTTTTTAAATTTGTGTTTCTATTTTAATATATTATTTTCATTTTTTATCTACATTGCTGTGTGTTTTGATAATCTGTAGTTAATTACAAAATGTGAATTTTTATCTAGTCTCATTACACTTTATGTATATATTTTTCAAGTATTAATATTTTTGGATCATATTGGACAATGGCCCAATATTAATACAAACATTATAGAAAACAGATTTGTGGAATATCCTAAGATTAAAAAGTCTTTAATGCAACTCAGCAGTTTGAAAATTGTGATGTAAACTATGTCTATGATAATCTACTTAACGAGTTGCTTTACTAAAAACATAAATATTCAGAAAAAAACCATACATATTAAATCTTCAAATAAACCATGGTGGACAAATGAGCTTACAGCATTACTAAATCACAGACATTATTACTACAATAAAACCAAACAGTTACCAAATAATCCACACATGCAATGAATGTATAAAGAAACAGTAAAACTAGAAAAAGCATGCATAAAAAAATCAAAAAAAGGAATACTATGAAAACTTGTTTTCTCAAACAAGAGAATATCCAAAAAAGACTTGGAATATAATAAATTCTGTAATAAAGAACATACACGCTAATGAGAGAAATGATAATGAAATCCCTTGTCTAACAGATGGGGGAGTTAACATTGAAAATAAAATTGAAATTAGTGAAAAATTCATTGAATATTTTACAAGTGTAAGCGGCAACCTAGCAAAACTTCTACCGAATGAAACATTGGACATGGCAATTGAAATGAAAAAAAACATCAGCATGTTTTTCTGCCAGTTATGGAGCAAGAGGTGATGACACTCGTAGATGGATTGGACCTAAACAAAGCAACAGGGATTGATGGAATTGATGTGATCTCAATAAAAAGCTGCAAAAAAGAAGTCTCAACAGTTTTTTGTAGGCTTGCTAATGTGTGCTTATCTCAAGGAAAAATTCCTGTCAAAAGTTGCGAGAGTGATACCACTATACAAAGACTACTACATATCCAAACAAGTGGAAACTTAGTAAAGTAATTCCCATCCACAAAAATGGACCCAGGCAAGATATAAAAAACTATCGGCCTATAACGATTGTGTGTGCTATTTCCAAAGTTTTTGAATGTATAATTTTTAATATACTTTTCGACGAAGTATCAGGTAAGATTTCAGGTAATCAACATGGTTTCATGCCAAAAAAATCTACTCTTACAAACCTAATATTATTTTCACAATATATACATGAATCACTTAACAGAAAACATCAAGTAGACGTAATATATACAGATATGGAGAAGGCATTTGACAAAATAAGCCACAATGTTATAATAAATGCCTTATCTCAAATCGATGTTCCAAGTTTTTTAACAAACCTAATTAAATCATACTTAGTAGAAAGGTACCAATATGTTGAGGTAAAAGGTTGTAAATCGGAAACGTACATTAGTACCTCAGGAGTACCTCAAGGCTCTAATTTGGGACCTCTACTCTTTATAATTGCCATTAATAATATTATGAAAAATGTAAAAAATTCATTAGCTTTGTTGTTTGCTGACGATTTCAAGTTGTTTTTGGAAGTAATAACTGGTGATGATTGTGCACTAGTTCAGGAGGACTTTAATAATATAGTTAACTGGTGTGATAATAATAGCTTTAAATTACATAAAGACAAATGTGCTTGTATGACACTTACTTTGAATCAGAATATTATTGATTTTGATTACACTCTCAATGGAGCTAGTCTTAAAAGAGTTGATAGTCAGAAGGACTTAGGAATAATATTTGATTCTTCTCTTTCCTTTTCTGACCATATTATAGCCAAAATAGAAAGTGCCCAGAAAGTATCAGGTTTGATCATCAGAAATACAAAAAATTTAAACACTAATATTAGCTTGCATTTATTTGATAGTTTGGTTTTGCCCATCTTGGAATATGGCACCGTAATTTGGTCTCCTCAGTACAATGTCTGGATTAACATTGTCGAGGGAGTCCAGAGAAAATTTTTAAAGGGTTTACATTTCAGAAAATTTGGCACATATCCCCAAAGAGGCTGTGATAATGATTATCTTTTGGGTTTGTTTGGTAGGTTATCAATGAGCAAAAGAAGGATCAAAATATTTTTGTGTACCATGTTTAGAATCCTTAAGGGCGACATTGACTGTCCGGACATTCTAAATCAATTACCTTTTGCAATTAATCGGCCTAACTCAAGAAATCCAAAAATGTTTTATCTTTCATTTCCCAGAACAAATCTGTACAAAAGCTCGCCAATATATCAATTATGTAATTATTATAATCTTTATGCTTTAGACATAGACATCGACAATATTACTATAAAGCATTTTAAAAAGCTAGTAGATAATAAATTGAGGGCTAATATTACATAACATTTTTTTTTTCTTCTATTTTTAAATTTATTGTTCTAAACTGTCTTTACTTGTTGTGTGTGTCATTTTATTATTACTGGTGTGATAGATATTTTTTTTTTTTAAGTATTAGTTTATAATATGACTACATTTAAATCTAGACTTAAGCATAAAGGTTTTACCATTGTGATAATGTTTATATAGAATTTGTATCTGTAATTGGCCAATGGCTGTTGATACTTAACTAATAAATAAATAAATAAATAAATAAATAAAAGACAGAGATACTCAGTTGGCAAATAATTATACACCACTGTCTATTTTACCAGTGTTTTCTAAATTATTGGAAAAAATAATTAATTGTTGACTTCTCAAGTATCTTAACAAGATTAACTTTTTTTACCCTGGTCAATATGGCTTTTGTAGATCCAGTGACACATGTTCTGCAACAGTTGATACAATAATCCGTTCAAGAAAATCTTAACAATGGGCTATAAAGCGCACTAGTGTCGTTGGATCTGCGAAAGGCTTTTGACACGGTGAACCATGGTATGCTCTTACAAAAGCTGGAAAAGATGGGACAGTGTATTTGATAGTTATATGTCAAACAGAAGGCAGAGTGTTCTCGCAAATGGTATATTAAGTTCTGATAGGGACATAACATGTGGAGTATCTCAGGGGTCCATACTGGGCCCCACATTGTTTTTAATCTATATAAATTCTATTGCAGCTCTTCCAATATATGGTATACTTAAACTATATGCAGATGACACCCTGCCTGTTTATTATGACACATCTTATGGTGGTATTATAAATAATATAAAATATGATTTTGAAGTGTTAATAAAATGGCTTAACTCTCATAAGCCTATTTTAAATCTAGAAAAATCTAACTTTATGTTTATATGTAAAAGTGTGAAAAATATACATTTGTACACTAATCCCATTCAAATAGGCAATCTTAATTTGCAATACTCAAAAATTGTTAAATATTTGGGCTTATTTATCGATGAAACATTGTCATGGTTGGTATATTAAAATGTTAAGTTACTGTCTACCCAAGCAGTTATTAAGGCAGGTATACTTTAGCTTAATACACAGTAAATTACCTAGCTATTGTGTGGTTCTCAGCAAGTAAAAAAAACTTAAAAATCTTAATGAATTTACAAAATAAGGCTATCAAAAACATTACTTGTTGCCTTATAGATACTCTACCAGAGCTTTGTACCAAAATTTCCATTTTCCTAAATTACTAGTAACTTATAAAGTCCAAACATGTTCATTTATCCATGAGGTCTTACATAAAAAAAGACTCTAATTTAAATTTCTCAGCAAGAAAATTATTTCTTATATTATATTAATACCTACATCAATATCTGACTAGGTTGAATAACAATTTAAATTAACCTTTAATAAGATGCAATCAACTTAAAAACTCAATTACATATAAAGGTGTTAAATTATATACTGAACTTCCATTTCATGTCAAACATGCATCCTCGTTAGATGGCTTTAAGGTTAAATTAAAAAAGTACTTTCATGAGTTAGAAAAATATACTAACTTTTATATCTTTATTTTTTTTTTATTAATATTTACCTGCAAAACATAAATATACAGGGTTCCTAAGCAAATCCTTAGGGGGCCAAGCAGCCGTGTATAAGACGCAGACAAACGGAAAAGCACATTAGGCAGAAAAGGATGGGCATGGGGCGAAGTTGTCACTACATCTTACATGTAGTAAATCCATTCCAGGTTGTTGTTTTCTAATGTTTTCCATTTTCATACCTTTAGGACTGGAATAAAAATTGTTTTTGCTCGACTTTAATATCAAACTGATGAAAGATATCGTAAAAAAAATATTTTTCGGCTTTTCATTTTGTAACCATTGTCCTTACGCACTGTTTACAGGCTGGGGACTGAGATACATGCAAATGCCTAACCTAAAGCGTTCATACACGGCCGAAGAAATCGACTGAGATATTTCTGTAGAAACTTTATCAAGCCAATAGGACGGGTTGACGCCTTCGAACGTCCAACACGGGTTTTGCACTTTGATTCGAAATCAAAAAGGAGGAACAGTCAGATGTGGGGCCGTGCACAAATTACGTAACGGTGATTTTACCAATTTTTGACCCCCTCCCTATGTAATGTTTTGTAACGGTTTGGCACGCCATTCCCCTAATATTACGTAACGATTTCAAGACCACTACCCCCCTCCCCCCAAAAAAAAAAACTTTTCATTTATTTTCATTCCAAATTTTCTTAGTTTCACACAAATGCAAACGCTGTCGAAAACCCTGTGACCATTACGTAATTTGTGCACGGCCCCTGTAGTCCCAGTGGAGGAGGGCGAGAAAATTGATATTTTTTTCTTAAAAATTATACTCTTTAGACCTATTTCTTTGCGTTCCCGAAATTACGTAATTTTTGAAAAAAAATTGTAAGCGGCGCCATTTTTATTTCGTGCTTTGTTTTTCTAACATTTTTGCGTTCGGCTAATTTAATTGAAAAATGTTTGCCTGCGGCGCGCTTTATCTTCTCACTCGAAACCAAGATCCCCCGTTTTAGGAAAACTGATCCCGTCTCTGTTTCTAAATTTTTTCGAATAAAAGTAGAGTATGACCATGGGGGAAATAATTTTTTTCTACGGTATGACGAAAATTTCGAGAAAGTTGAAGAAAAAAATAAAAAAAGTGGCAGAGCTCAAGTTTTTCGTAAAAAAAACGTTTTTTGTAAAGAAACAGAGCAAAATAAATCTTTTCACCCCTTTTTGGGTGTTACAAATATTAGCAGCCCCTTATTTTTCGCTTTTACCCTGCCGCTAGTTTTGAAGAATTAGTTCGCTACATGTTTCGAGATCATGTCATAAAACACCTCGAAAATATCAAATGTAGTGTAGGGCCAGCTTTATTTAAAATCAATAATATGGCAAGCAAAAAGCTCTGCAGGAAAAACAGCGCCGTTTATTGATTTCTTTGGCTGCTAGTGCTAGCTGCATGGTTTGGCCGTTTCCGGATAGATGTCACTAGTAGAACAGAATGAAAAGAAATTTAATTAAAAGCGAAGATATTTCTTTCTAATGTTAACAACCTCACGAGTTTATCGCTCAGTATCGTAAATAATGGACCCTGCCGCCTCCTTTAAGCAATAAAAAGCTGTGGTTTGGACCTGAAAACATCTAATTTTTAATTAGATTAGATGTTCAAATCTGTCCCCTTCTTGAGCCTCACAATATCCCAATCTATTGTAAAACTCTTGGCGCGTAGCAGCCAACATTTCAGGGGTGATAGAGTTGCCCGCCTCCAAAATTTTCGCCCTCAACTCCTGTATAGTCGTAGGCCGTAAGTGAGGGTGTTGGAAAATTTTGTCGTGCCAACAACCCCATAGGAAAAAGTCATTTGGCGCAAGATCTGGTGATCGAGGAGGTCATCGGATATTTCCATACGTGGAAATAATTATATCACCAAATACCTGACTAAGGTAATTTGTAGCCTGGCGTGAATTGTGGGATGAACAGCCATCTTGCTGAAACCACAATTCGTCCAAATTTATGTTGAGTTCCCTCAACTGTAGTAAAACCTGGTGTTGGAGAAGATCAACATATTTTTGGCTATTCAAATTCCCTTCAATGAAAAAGGGTCCAATAATGTGATCCCCGACAATACCGCTCCAAACATTTAATTTTTGAGGATGTTGCATTCTAACACTTGCGTGCAGATGTTTATTTTCGCGGGACCAATAGCGGCTATTTTGTGGATTGTGAAAGCTATGAAGTTCAAATGTCTTCTCGTCACTAAACAAAACTTTTGATAGGAAATTTTCGTTCCCGTCACATTTATCCCTCATAACCTCACAATATTCTAACCGGCGAAAATAATCACCTGGTTGCAATTCCTGCGACTTCCCAATCTTAAACGACTTGTAGCCGTATTTTTTTAGGATCCATTGGCAAGTACTGTTGGGAATATCCAGTGCCTCCGCAATCGGTTTCGTGGAACATGGTTCATGTGCCTCAACGTAAGCGCATACCATTTCGTCTCGTTCCACCCTGTGTGGAAGAACGGGATGCTCTGGTATTTCGCCGTCGTGGTAACACTTTCTACAACCATTTATGCACCCGTACCTTTCAAAACGATGATAAATGTTGTAGACAGTTTGAGCCACAGGAACCGGTCGATCTGGAAACGCAAAAACAAAAAGCCCAATGACCTCGTCCGCACTGTCACTTTTTATGTAGTTTTTCTATAAAAATCTTTTCTTCTCGAGTATACGGCATTTTAAAAACACAAAATTTACGAAACTGAAGCGACTCGAAAGGAAATAAAAATGCAATGCCTGTGAATCCCAGTTTTTCCTCGATCATTTCATGGTTTGGCCGCCATCTATCGGAATTTCCAGACATCTTGTCAACGGTTATTATTGCAACTATGATTTATGCTCACAATGAAAGAGTGGCGACAATTTTTTCTCATGAAAGCAGTCCAGAGATAATAACAAACTGGCACCATTGCTCAATATACCTGTTTCTTTTGTGCGCGCAGAACTTTCTATGCCATTTCTGTTTGATTTATTGAAATCCTATCCCTAAGAAAAATCTTAGGAACCCTGTATATAAATTCCCATTAATATTTTTATTATATATAATTATTGCTATAATTCGTAATGCTATTATACTTTATTACATTATTTATTTTTTATGCTGTTAGTTACCTAATTAAGTGCTTATTAGGATAGAATTATGTTGTATTACTTCTTATAGACACTTTGAAATTTTGTAGTGATAGAACCAAATTTGATTTTTTTTGTAATTTTTCTAATGGTTCAATAAAGATTTTTTCTATCTAAAAAAAAATATTATTTTTAATTTTATAATTTTATTTTTACTCCGAGGTTTGATCCAACCTATTTTACTACATTTTTATTTTTTTTATGATATATTGTAATAATGACTTATTTATGACTGTATTATAGTAGGTACTTACAACTTTATTATTCTTCAGTATAGCTATAACAATTGTATCTTTAATTTTTGTAATATTATGTAAATAAATTTCTATTTTATTCTACAGTTTATTTTCCTTGCATCATAATACTTGTGGTTGAAGACAGATTCAGATTCCAAACAGCTATATTTTATACTTGGCATCCATAGAAAAGCCCTAAGATAACCCTATCATATTTTTAATTATTCTAATAGGGTAAAATACCGCCAAACTTTAAAAATAATAAAAATATTTCTGTTCCTTTAAACTCACTTAAAAAAATATTATTTATCAAAGATTATGGGGTCGAAATAGAGTTTTTGGGGTTAAAAAAAGACCCTTACCAAATCTGGACATAAGCCGTTTTTGTGCATCAATCAGACTATATGCAAAATTTTCCTTTTAAATAGCTCTTTGAAAAACAAAAATAAATTTTTTATATATTCGAGTTTCTGGGGTTGACAAAACGACCCTTAAGAAAAAATAACCGAATCTGGACATAAGCCGCTTTTGTGCATCAATCAGACTATACACAACATGTGCCTTCTAAAGAGCTCTGTAAATGATGCACAAAAACTGCGTATGTCCAGATTCGGTATTCTTTTCGTAAGGGTCTTTTTTTAACCCCATAAACTCTAATATATAAAAAATTAATTTTTGTTTTTTAAAGAGCTATTTAAACGGCACATTTTTGCATATAGTCCAATTGATGCAACGGCTTATGTCCAGATTCGGTATTTTTTTCTTAAGGGCGGCTATTTCGACCCCATAATCTTTGATAAATAATATTTGTTTTCGGTAAGTTTAAAGGTTTTAACAACAGAAATATTTTTTGTTCTATAGACTTTCATGCAAAATCGCATTTAGTGGGAGTTTTTTCAATTTTTATTTTTTTTTTAGAGTTTGGGGATATTTTGCCCTCTTAGAATAATTAAAAATACCATAGGGTTATCTTAGGCCTCTCTATGGATGTCAAGTATAAAATATTGGCAATAATATGTAATAAAATCACGTTATTTTTGTCAAAAATCAAATAGTTTTGGGCGCAACTATTTATCTGGTCGACTGTGATTTCGTATGACCAGAGCCGTTTTCGAATCTGAATCCGAGTCTGTCTTCAACCACTGATCTCTGATACTGCTTTCCTTATGGAACTCTGAATCCAGCGGGTTGTTGATTGTCATTTTATGTACATTGCATGCATTTTTTGGCATTACTGGCATTTTTTTGTTAGAAATGCCACTTTTTTGCATTTTAATGCCAAAAAATAAAAAAAATGGCTTGAAATGCAAAGGAATCCTTTGCATTGCCTCTATTTTTTGTCTCCATATTTAATGTGTTAGAAAGAGAGTGAACATATTTTGTGCAAGACACAAAAAATAATTGCATCAGATATATCACATGATCTTTAATATACCCATAGTCTGTCTAATACCCGATGCGCACCAACGCGTGTCCTTGCATGCCCACGCATGGCATCACGTGATTCTGCATTTGAAACAATTGAAACTATATGTCCAGTCACATGGTGCGTTTTGTGAAGCAGGGTGGGCATGCGTTGGTGTGCATAAAGGCTTACACCTACTTACTTGTAAATGCTTTAATGCGTCTATTAAATAAATAAATAAATAACAATCAGAAATCCAATATGGTTGTTGTAGGAAAAACAAACTGCTTTTTCATAATGTAATCATAATGCATGTTAACAAAAACTTAAATTTTACAAAAATCAACAGCAATGTAGTTTTAAAAAAGGTACTATTTTAAGCATGTAATTATGAGATAATATTATGGCCTAAGTGTCGAAAAATGTGTAACAATAATAACTTTGAAAAACAATGAAAATATAGGGTGTTCCAAAAAAACCGAACTTTTTGGATTGCCTACCACTTCCACAATAATTTTTAGAATTTTAAAATTTAAAGTTTATTTCAAAATTGAAACTTCAAAATTTATGCGCCCAATGTCAAAACTGACATTTCTTTAAAATTCAAGATGACGGACAGATTTAAAAAATTGGTATTTTTGACCCCCCCTGCAAAAAAATTGGGTGCGCCACTGTAATAAATTTAAGATACGCTGTAAATAGCCTTATCATTTAGAAGTGTATAACCGTTTTGTTTTTTTAAATCGGTTAAAAAATAAGAAATTTCTGCAGTGTTAAATTTGATGGTGTGGTAGAAAACTTTCTTACTATAAGTCATCTTTTTATTCGACGTTATACAATTTGATTAAAATTTATGAGAATTTTAAGATTTTAAGGTCTCTTAAAAGCTAAAAGTCTAAATTTTACACACCCAGAATAAAAACTGACATTTCTTTAAAATTCAAGATGGCGGACAGATTAAAAAAAAAATCCCTCCTGAAAAAAAAGTATGAGCCATTGTAACAAAATTGAGTTATGTGCTAAATAAACTAATTATAATAAATTCTTTTAACGTCAACACACGTTACGTTTATTTAAATCTGCTAAGAAATAAGAAAGTCATGCTGTTTTCTTACTGTAAGTCATATTTTTATTCGACGGTGTACAGTTTGGTTAAAAATGATCAGAATCTAAAGATTTTAAGCTTTGTGAATAGCTAAAAATACAAACTTTATGCGCCTAATGTCAAAATTGACATTTCTTTAAAATTCAAGATGGCGGGAAGATTTGAAAAATGGGTATTTTTTTATTCCCTCTGGAAAAAGAATGTGGGTTTATTTTTTTAACGTATATTTACGTAACGATTACTAAAGTCGATTAAGAAATAAGAAAGTTTTGCAGTTTTATATTCGATGTTCTTTTAGTAATAAAAATTATCTTTTTTTACTTGACGGGACAAATTTTATAAGGCAACTGGAAAAGAGAGACAAAATTATCATCTTTTAAAAATTCAAGATGGCAGATGGCTTTATTGGCTGAGTATTTTTGACCACTCCAAAAAATAGTATGTAAATCAGGCGTCATATTCCGAATTTCTGGAATCATTATACTTAAATTAATAGGTATGTAATTGTTACAAGTGAAAATTCAGATTTTTTTTTACTTTTTAACCGACTTTAATTTTTTTAAATAATAAGGCAGTGGCGCACACGTTCTTTATCCAGGAAAAATAAAAAATAGCCACTTTTCAAATCGATCCGCTATCTTAAATTTTAAAGAAATGCCAGTTTTGACATTAGCCGCATAAAATTTGGACTTTTAGTTTGCCAGCTTAAAAAGATGACTTATGCACAACTTTCTTATTTCTTAACCGATTTAAATAAACGTAACGTGTATACGTTAAAAGAATAAGGCTATTTAGCGCACAACTTAATTTTGTTACAGTGGTGCCCAATTTTTTTTCAGGAAGGTAAAAAAAGCTCTTTTCAGATTTGTCCGCCATATTGAATTTTATAGAAATAGCAGTTTTGACATAAAGTACATAAAATTTGGACTTTTAGCTTTTAAGAAAGCTTAAAATTTTTAAATTCTGATTATTTTTGACCAAACCACATACCGTCGAAAAGATGACAACTTTTAGTGAAACAGTCTTTTACCACACAAACAGCATTAAACGTAACACTGCAGAACTTTCTTATTTCTTAACCGATTTAAAAAACCAAAACGCGTATATGGGTCAAACCATATCAAATCAACCAAAAAAAAGGCACTTTTCGTTTTGACCATCTCCGATTTTGATAATTTTTGGTACACTTATTCTTCTGATCCAAAAACTTAAAAATCCAAAAAATTAAATTTTTTTGATAAGCGGTTTTTTTTTTTATTGATTTTTGAAAATAAAGAAATTGACGAATATGCCCTTGACAGGCACTTACAAAAATAGCAATATCTCAAAAACTATTGGTCCTTTAGAAGCGAGTTATAGTTTATTTTGAAGGTTCTTTAAAGACCTTTTTAACGATGTGTATTTTTTAATATTTTTTTTAAAAAAAAATCTTGAAAACACCATTTTGAATTTTTTTCAAAAAAATACTATTTTTTTTTCAGTATTTTTTTAATATTTTTGGAAAAAATAAAATAAAGAAAACCTTGCAGGAAAAAACCATACATTTTTTGATAAATACCTATATATTTACTCTTTATATCTAAAAACTTATCAATTGCTCCCAGTCTTGTAAATAAGATACATAAAAGGTTTTTCCAAACTTGTTTATTCCTGCAAAATTTTGAGTATTTCTTCAATTGTCCTCCCCTCCACCGAAGATCTTTTCACCCACCTATTATACATTTAAACATGTTAATTCCTGCAAAATGTTTAGCTCCTCCCATTACTTTTTATTGGCCCTTACCCCTATTTGTATAATTTCTGGTTCAGACAGGAAAAGTTTTGACAATAATTAATTGCAAACCTGCGGTTTATGTGATAAATTGCTATTTTTTAATTTAAAACATTTATCGGAGTCGTGTGTTGTAAAATGGCACAAAATAAGCCAAAACAATGAACAAAATTTTTTGTGAGGTGTTGTGATCCATTAAGTGAGGAGAAACATTCCGGAAAGTTACAGAATGTCACAAATTGGATGACTTCCTTTAAAGGGGTGGAGACTGGCTTGAAAATTTGTGAGAATTGTCGAATGAATCTTTCCAAGGAACACAAGGCCTGTAGCAGGGTAAGTAATAGTAACGAATACCTACCTACATTTTTACTTTTTTTTTTTGTGTGTTGTGGCTCTGCTAATAATTTTAGGGTAATTATTTAGTATCCGGTTTTCTGCCATTTTTGGTTTTAAGTGAAAAATTCTTTATGGGGGTACCTACAGGGCTATAAGTCTGATTTCATCCTTTGCAAAAATTTATGAGTTATTAATACATAAGAGGCTGTTAGATTTTTTTCTGACAAATTCACTTTTAAAAGATTTTCAACATGGCTTTCTCCCGAAAAGGTCTACAGAATCGGCTCTTAATTATTCATTTATTTTGCAGGATGAAGTGCAGTCCTATCACTGGACAAATAGCCAGGCAACCCTACATCCTTTTGTAATATATTACAAAACTCATGAGGGAAAACTGGGTCATTTAAATTATATATTTATTTCAGACTGTTTGGTACACAACACTGTGGCATTTCATCTTTTTTTTAAGCCACCTTATGCCTGAACTAAAGAGGCAAATTGATAATTTAGACAAAATTATCTATTTTTCAGACGGCTGTGCCGCACAGTATAAAAATAAAAAAAAATTTGTTAATATTGCGTACCATCTCGAGGAATTTAAAATTAAAGCAGAATGGAATTTTTTTGCCACCTCCCGGGAAGAGTGCATGCGATGGGTTGGCTGCTAAAGCAAGTCTGCAGAGACCATATAATGAACAGATTATGACCCCCGAAGATCTTTTTAAATTTGCAACAGAAAACATTCCTGGTATAACATTTAAATATTGTTCATTAAATGACTACCAGCAACATGAAAAGTTTTTGGAAAAAAGATATCTGGAAGCACAATCGATACCTGGGACTCAAAAATTGCACTCGATTATTCCCCTCAGTAATGAAAAAATTATTACAAAGCCATTTTCACTAAGTAAAGAGGAAAATATTCAATGTCTTTTTGCAACGTGTGGTTTATCAAACACAGAAATTGAAAACATCGACTCCGGTTTTGTAACCATAAAATATGACTGTCTTTGGTGGATGGGATGTATCATTGGTAAAAATATAGAAAGCGGGGAATTAAAAGTTAGTTTTTTACATCCTCATGGTCCCTCTCCTTTTTTTTACTTTCCAAAGCCAAAAGCTGATATATTGGTCATAGATCAAAATTCTCTTTTAAGACGGGTCAACCCAAATACTGCCACTGGTAGGACATATACGCTAACTGCAGAAGAAATGACAGATTCCTCAAATATTTTACAAAAAAAATTAGCAACCTAAATATTTTTTATTGTAAATTTTCTATTATTCTTACTTTTCATTTTTTTGTTATACCCATATTAGGTAAATTAGCCCTGTATTAAATATCTTATTATTTTTTTAAAGTATGACTCCATTATTTCTCCATCCTAAAATATTCCAAAAATGTTAAAAAAACATTGAAAAAAAAGAAATATTTTTTTGAAAAAAATTAAAAAATGTGTTTTTGAGATTTTTTTTTAATTAAGAAAAAAAATTAAACAAGCTATATTGTGTCACACATCTTTAAAAAGGTCTTTAAAAACCCTTCAAAATGAGCTATCACTCGCTTCTATAGGATCAATAGTTTTTGAGATATTACTATTTTGTAAGTGTCTGTCAAGGACATATTGGTCAATTTCTTGATTTTCAAAAGTCAATAAAACAAAAACCGCTTATCCAAAAAATTTGTTTTTTTGTATTTTTGAGTTTTTTGATAAGACGAATAAGTGTACCAAAAATCATCAAAATCGGAGATGGTCAAAACTATTGCCTGGTTAATTTGATATGGTTTGACCCATATGCCTTTAAAGGATAAGGCTATTTAGAGCACATCATAATTTTGTTACAGTGGTTCATGCATTTTTTTTGCAGGTGGGTCAAAAATACCCATTTTTTAAATCTGTCCACCATCTTGAAATTTAAAGAAATGTTAGTTTCGACTTTTTTAAATAAACTTTAAATTTTAAATTTCGGATAATTATTATGGAAGTTGTAGGCAATCCAAAAAGTCCGGTTTTTTTTGGAACACCCTAAGTTTAAAAATCAAGGTTGGCCTGGGCAAGGCGAGAGCCGAAAAATCTATTGCGCATGCCTGACGCAGTACACTTGAAGCAGACGAGTTGCATTTTTCCAGGAAAGTTATCGGTACTGATTTTTTTTCCAAAAATGCAAGGGCAGGGCCGTTATAGTATCTCATGGTTATATGATTTGAAGAAGAAGAAGAATATAGAAAGAATGCGCTTAATTTAAATTAAAATAAGGTTGGAAATTGCTATCCCTATTTCACGTGCTTTTTTTTTATTTTACCAACCTGATTTATGACAGAAATTATGATATCTCAAATTCTAATTTCAAATTTCTTTATTCATCTAAAAGACAGAATTGTCCTTATCAGACTAGTCAAAAATAATGTTACAAATAAAAATAAAACCTAATGTCAAAACTATTTTAAATGAACACATTTAATTTAGGTACTACTAACAAAAAAAAAACAGAAAAACAGCAAATAAGACTCTCAACAAAGGCAGAGTCAAATCCAAATAAAAAAGAAACAAAAATGTTGATTTCATCGCTGCTAAATTTATTTTTAATTATATTGTAGTGTATGGTAAAGGACATCATAATTTACACTAATACTACTTTTGAAGGAATTCTTCCACAGAATAATGTGCAGCATTTACTAAGAGTTATTTAATTTTTCTAATAAATTAGTTTTTTTTTTTGAAGAAAACTGGCTTTTTAGTTTGTTAAAGAACTTTATCCCCATACAATATGGGGAGTTTTGACTAACTGTAAGACGAGAAAAAGGCAAAGTCAAATTGTTTGAGGTTCTTGTGAGGTGTTGATGAACATTTGAGCTTTTTTCTAGATGGGTTGATTTAAGAATGAGTTTAGTGCATTGGAAGATGTACAGGTCTATTACCATCATTATTCTATGTTTTTTAAAGATTTCCTTGCAACTTGTTCTAGAAGGGACATTTTCTAAGCATCTCAAAGATTGTTTTGGGCTTTAAGAGCTTTTGTTATATGGAAGGAAGATCCCTAGAACATCAAGCCATACTGCAACGCGGACTGAATGGAACTCATATCAACTGTACCTCTTAGATTTCTTACTGCGTAACATGCTGAGCTCACTCTTGAACATACTTGTTTGATGTGGGCTTCCCAGGTCAGCAAAGGACTAAATTCAACTGTTGCATATTTTGGATGAAATTGCATGAATTGTGTTTTCTGAAAGTTGATTTTTAGACCTTGGTTCTTGCAGAAGAAATTCAACTGATACTTGGTCAGCCCTATCTTTTGTCATTTCAAGAGTGGTACCACTGACTAGGAAGTTGTTGTCATCTATATATGAGATACTAATATCTGGACATGTGCATGTGATTTTGATAAAATTCACAAAAACTATAAAAAAGATAGGAGAGAGCGCCGAGCCCTGTGGTACACCCGTCGTTAAGTCACATGGTGTGGACGTCACACCACCCACCACCACCGCCTGTTATCGTTTTTCAAGATATGATGTTGCCCATGATTAGCATTACTTCTTATTCCACATGCGTTTAGAATGTTTAAAAGCAGTTGGTGGTCAATGGTGTCGAACGCCCTAGTTAGGTCATAAAACAGCCCCAACGGGCGTTCTCTATCGATAAGTTTTTGGTGGATGAATTCCATACAGGCCATTATTGCTGTGTCTGTGGATCTTCTTTCTCTCGAACCGTGTTGGTGCATTTTTATAATTTTATGTTGCTCTAAGAAAGTTGTGATTCTTTTGGCAAAGCAAGCTTCAAATGTTTTCGCAATCTGACTTTGAACGCTGACTGGCCTGTATCTGGTAGGGCTGGTTTTCCCTTAATTTTTATATATTGGAGTTGTTTTGGATCGTTTAAGTAATCCTGGGAACTCCCCTGCTAAAAAGGATTGATTAACGAGGTTTGACAATGGAATCGATAGTTGTTTGAGTGCACTTTT
Organism: Oxystoma pomonae; assembly: GCA_963921995.1. Classification (NCBI taxonomy): domain Eukaryota; kingdom Metazoa; phylum Arthropoda; class Insecta; order Coleoptera; family Brentidae; genus Oxystoma; species Oxystoma pomonae. Next base: position 65,400,766 of record OY998167.1, read on the forward strand.
TATTGATTGATTGATTGAAGCATGCTTTTATTGTCCAAAAAATTTCTTATTGACAAAGTCAAATTAAAAAGTCACTATTTTCTAATTACAGTCAATACTCTTGAGTCTAAGCTTCTAAGTATTTTTTTTACATTTAATTGTATAAACAATTACAAAACATGACAGAACAAAACAAAATTTAAACCATAAATAACACCTTAAATGAAGCCATAAAAAGTTCTTATATATTTGCTTATCATATTAAAATCTGTACTCGATTGCGTGGAATAAAAAGCCTGTTCAAGAAAAACAACCTTGCACTTGTGCCTAAACTTTTTAGAATCAGTAATAGATCGTATTTCAACCGGTATGTGATTGTACATCTTAATCCCATTATATACAAAAGAGGTTTTGACAAGTGTAAAATGTGGGATTGGCAGTCTCAAATCATTTATTTGGCGAGTTTGGTAGAAATCATTCCCTGTTGGAAAACTCGATATATGTTTGTGAATGAGGCATACAGTTTCCAAGATAAAAAGACAGGGTAGGGTAAGAATTTTATTAGATATAAACAGGGGCCTACAATGAGTTCTGACGTGAGCTCCACAAAGAAATCGAACAGCTCTCTTTTGTATAACAAATGCAGAATCAAATAAAAACTCACTACAGCAACCCCAAAATGCCAAAAATAGCGCAAATGGGACTCGACCAGTGCAAAATAAGTTGTTCTTGCAATAGATCTGCCAAGTTCAGACGCAATCACCCTTACACTGTAGCATCCATATGAAAGTTTTTTATTAAGAGCTTAAACATTTTCATCGAACTGAAGATTATGATCGACATGGAAACCATGAAGGTTTTGATAAAGGCAGGTAGTTAAGGGTGTGGTGCGAAAGAGAAATGTTTTATTTTGTTGATAAAGTCGGTTCGCTGTAGAAAGTCCGATATCGGATTAAATCTCCAAAAGATGTTATCGCTTTTTGAACAGTAAGTCAGTTAAGTTAGAATGCCCTCGCTCTACTTGATCGTACCAGACATCCCACTGGTTCACTGTATTCGGCAAAATATGAGTGGGCTAAATCAGCGGTCTTAAAACAAAATTATCTAAAAATTACTCGTTTTACTTATACCACGATAAATATTTCTATTTTGTTTTATTTTTCACTTATACTTTTGAAAAACTTTTTGCGTCAATAAGTTAAAGATTTTGACAGGTATTTTTTCCGAGAATTTAATTATTTTGCGGTCATTATAGATAAATCTGGAGCTGTCTTCAATGATCACTATTTTCCAAGAAATAATTAAAATTTGCTCCAGTTGGGGTTGGTATGTTCTATTTTAAATAAGTAGGTAGGCTTTTATTTGCTTTTAGCTTGTTTCTTATTGTGTGTGAATTGCGATATTGGAATTAACAGTTTGTCCAAAATTTTAAAAGAGATGGGCTTTAAATATAAAAAAAAAACGAACAACAGAAAAGTGCTTTGCGAGCAATCCAATATTGTGTCAAAAAGATGGCAATTTTTAAGAGATTACATAAAAAAAATTATTTTTGAATCTTATGAGACGGAACAGGTCGTAGACGAAGTAAGACCGTTAATTATTACGGATGATGATAATGATTCTGATAGATGGATGATATTTCAGATGCAGCAGAGGAAGACTATTTTTAGTATGCATTTATAAGTAGATGCGTTCTATCGCAAGACTGCAATATCGGTTCTTTTTAGAACCAACATTTTATAAAAAAGAATTCGTAAAACTAATTTGCCTAAATACTATAAAAGCTAAGAAATAATCTTTTTTGACCTAATTATTTTTTATTAACTTTAAATGATTTAAGTACTGTTTACAAATGTCCAAACCATGACTTTCCTAATTACCGATGCAAAAAAAATTGTCTGCGCTTCTTATTTAAACCAACGCTTGTAAAAAAGCACTATTTTAGCCAATAGATGTAAATACTACTATTATTTAGAAAATGTAATTCGTCATGTTCCATAAATAAAATAAATAATTTATTGTTTGAGAACCACCGACTTAACCTGCTCAAGAGGTTTTATTGCTTCTTACAACTTCTTCTTACTTCTTACAACGAACGCACATGAATCAGATGACATTATGGTTCCAGGTAATCGTATGATCGTCAGCAAAAACTGTAAATTCGCCCGAAATATCGATATTCATAAGGTCATTGATATATATAAGAAGTGGCCCCAAAACTGAGAGACACTCCCTTCAGAAGGCACTTCCTGATACCGATGGTCTAGATAAGATTCAAAGAATTTCAGTTCTGTACCTCGGAAGCCATAAATATTCAATTTCTCAATTAAAACGGAATGATTGATACAGTCAAACGCCTTTGACAGGTCACAAAAGACTGCAGCTGTAGATATGCGATTATTAATGGCTTTAAGAACATATTTCATGATGTTAAATACTGTATCGGTTGTACTTTTTCCCTTCTGAAACCCATACTGTTTTTCATTTAAAATGTTATTTTCTTGTAGAAAATTTACCACCTGCTTTTTTACTATGGTCTCCAAGACTGGAAAGTGGATAACAAAGAGATGGGGCGAAAATTTGCTGGAATTTTCTCCCCTCCCTTTTAAATTGGAATTAAAGTAGCAAATCTTAAGGGCAGAGGAGAATGACCGGATAAAAAGACTTGTTTATGGCATATGTTAAACTAAGAAGAGCTTTTCTTAAAAGTTCTTTAAGTATTTTAATTGAGATACAATCTCTCCCAGTTGCATTCTTATTTTCTGAGAGATAGTATTGGTTATAGTCTCGGCCATAGAGCAGTAGTACTCATTTAATTCATTTGGATCTAAGGAATAGTCTCGGTTTTGGTGAGCTTTACTACGTCCTGTAATCTCATTTGTGATGTTCCATGACACACGGCTCTTATTTGACGATTTATTTATTTTGTTAGAATAATGTTGGAACTTTGCATTTCTTCCCTGTAGATCTATAAATAGAGAAATAAGTTTTTAAGAAGGTATTATTTGTGTAATATTTTTTTAGTTTATTTAATTCGATATCGTAAATTAGAAGAACCTTTTGTTAACCAGGATTTGGAAGTTTTTTTAGGTTTAACATTTCGTAATGGAAATGCTATATCAACGATTTTACAAAGAATGGTATGAAACTCGCCCAGACTGTCAGGATTTAACTGCACTGAATTCCAATTTTGCTTGTTACACTCTTGCCTAAAGGTGTCGTAGTTTTGTCTGCTCATTATTCTCTTCCTGACCCTGTCTTTTTTATGACCTTATCATGTATGTCATCTATCCCTGGAGAAGATTTACGTGTTGTTTTCTTAATAATATTTTCGATTTCTTCAGGGAATGTAGGTGTTAAAAATATACTCATTGATGATTCTTGAAACTTAATTTTTTGCATGTTTGGGAGTGTTCCCTTAATATTCAAAAAGAACCTATTAAAAAAGTTGCCTATTTCCAGCGGGTCACTCAGCGTCCTATCGTGATGGTCTTTGATGTTTGTTATTTCGTTTCTGTTTGCTCTACCTAAGTTTTCATTTATTATTTTCCAACTTTCTTTCGTTATGTTTTTCGCTTTAAAAAGTCGATTATTGTTTTGTGTTTTTTTATGTTGTTTCACTGTTAACCTGTATAATTTAAGAAATTTTTTATATTTTTCTATGTAAAGATTACTCCCAAGTTCTTTTTGCACTCTGCTCATTTCACATAATGTGTTATGCATGTCTTTAATCTGTGGAATGTACTAGTTTTTTGTGCAGCATCTCTTTTGTTTTTATTTAGATGTGGTCAGTGGAAATGTGGAATTGTAGTGAAAGAGTAGTGTTTTGTAGAACCCTTCAAACTTGCTTTGGAAAGATTGAGCTTCATTCATATCATGCCACCTTTGTTTCTCTAGTATTTCTAAAAAAGCCTCTATATTTGATGTACACTTCTCTCCACATAAAACTGGTACAGCAGGAGATAGCTGCAAATACGATTTTTTATATTTTCCTATGTGCAACACAGTCAAAAAGTTAAGTATATAAACTTTTTATAAGGAGACGGCTTGTTTATTTTTTACTAATTTAAATTATAAGGCCACTAAAAATAAAAACCACATTTTAAAGAAGCAAAAATGTTTTATTAACTATACAAAAGCTACACAGTAATTGATCTATTCGACTAGCTGATTATGAAAGGAGCAAGTCTACGATAGAAAGGAAGGCACAGGTTTGACGAAAGTTACTAGCCCCAAACAATTAAAAGGCCAAGTTAATGAAATAAATAAAACTAAAAAAAATAACAAAATTAAAAACATATAAAAATACTTATTTTTAATAGCGCGTCATTGCACCGTTGGCTGCAATGATGTTTTGAAGTCTTCTGGACATTGAATTGGCTAAATTTTCAAATAACTTTGGATTTTCAGCAATAAATTCCCTATATGCCTTTACGATTTCTTTGCGATAATTCCCCAAACGTTCTCTATTGCATTCGCATCAGGGGTTTTTGCAGGCCAAGGCAAAATTTTGATATTATTATCCTGGAACCATCGCTGCGCAATTCTGGCGGTATGAACTGGACAGTTATCTTGTTGGAAAACTTCGGCTGTAAATCGCACATTAATTCTAAGTAGAGCGGCATGTCCTCTGAAAATCTTCCCGCCCGGTCTTAGATAGAAGGTTTTTCAGGGTGTGGATGTGGAATGGAAAATTGACAATTTTAATATTTCGCGTTATATCTCGAAATTTTACATCTAAAATTTCATCTTATATCACAAAATTTTAAATTTTGACGTATAACATGGAGTATCTGGAAATTTTTTATCGAAAATTTCGTCTCGTTATATAAGAATATTGCATTTAAAATTTCGTGATATAACGCGAAATATTCAAATTGTCGATTTTTCAATTCACACCCTGGAAAACCTAGGAAAGTAATGATTCATGCGTGACCTTTGGTATTAAAATCACTTTTGGTTTGCTGGCCTTCACTTGAGCTGCTAGCAGGCGCTATCTTTTAAAAAAAATCGAGCTCTAAATTTCTTAGAACGTGAGGAAATTAGTGCCTTAACATATTTAATTAGTTCTATAAATTTAATTTAATAAATTAGATATGAAGTGGAGATAACCAAATGGGAATTTTTTCCTGAGGAGTAGTTTTTTTTGGTAAAAATGATAAAACTAGCACTAAATCGATCGTAGTGATTCATGTGACTTTTGAAATTAAATCACATTTCGTTTCACTTGTGCTGCTAGCTCCCGCAGAACTTAGCATCTTTTCAAAAAAAGCGAGCACTAAATTTCTTAGAGCATTAGAAAATTAGTTTCTTAACATATTTAAATAGTTCTTATAGTTTTAATTGAATAAATTAGATATTAAGTGAAATTTGGGGTAACCAAATGGGATAGATTTAAATTGTAATGCTTATAAGGAGGAATAGTTTTTTTTTTGGTAAGTTATGTTACTCTGTTATACTAAATGGGTTCTAATGATTCATGTGACTTTTGGTATTAAACCTCTTTTGGTTTGCCCGTCATCATTTGAGCTCCTAGCTACCGTAGAAGCTAACAGCGCAGGTGCTATATTTAAAAAAAGCGAGCTCTAAATTTTTTAAGGCGTTAGGCAATTAGCGCCTTAACATGTTTAAATAGTTCTTGTAGTTTCAATTTAATGAATTGGATTTAAACAATTTTGGGATAACTAAATGAGATACACTTAAAATCTAATGCGTATAGGAGAATGGTACTGAGGAGCATTAAATCGGTCGTAGTGATTCATGTGACTTTTGGAATTAAATCCTGTTTCGTTTGCTTAAAATCACTTGCACTGCTAGCTTCCACAGAAGCCGCGCTCTTTGTTTCAGAAAACGAGCTCTACATTTTTTTTATGGAATATAAATTTACTACTTTGCCCAGATTTAATAGTTATGTTACTGTTAAGTAATTATATTCATTCAATGTAAGATAAAAACGATTTATTTATTTTTATTTGAAAGGTACTTAGTACTGTAAAGAGGCGTAACTAGGATTATAATTTAGGGGAGCTTTAGTATTGGGAAAGTTAATTTAAAACAAAAATACGTAAATTAAACTAAAATGTTTTTCTGTTTTATTGTCTGGTGGTTTTTTTTTAAGGGTTAGTCGTATTAAAAAGTTAATTTGAGGGAGGCATGGTCTTTAAAAAGTCAATAAATAAGAAAAATGTTAAGAACGAAAACCAACTCTATTTTTTACATTAACATGTACTCTTTAAAGGGATAGGCAGTGGCGTATGCAGGGGTCGGTTTAGGGTTTTTTTGCCTCGCTGATCTAATGAATATTGAATCCTAAACATTAAACTCCCAAAAATCAAAAATAAATTGTCATCTGAAACTATGTTGTTACTTAAGTCCACCCCAGAAACGTCAAGACCCCCCCCCTTAGAAACAAAATTTCTGCATACGCCACTGAGTATGGGCTAAGTTTTGGTATTAGGTTGAGTTTGGTCGGAATAAATCAGAAAAATGGAAAAAATCAGATTTAAACCATTGTTTTAGTCGGTTTGTTTTCCTAAGCAAAGTCAAAGACCACTTAGTTTAAACTTACGACCTAAACGTCTGTATAAATCTCAATCCACTCGAATAAGAATACATTTTGTATTAATTGATATGGACCTCTTCAGGTATTTATGATTTCGCTAAGATAGGATTTTAGATACCTATAACTAAGTACGCCTCTGTAGACTAATCCAAAACTGTTCCCCCAAACGGGATTAAAACAATTCAAGTACCTTCCAAATAACAGCCCAATTACAAAAATCTACAAAGTACTTTTCAAATTACGAGAAAAATTCTCCGTATCTGTTTAGATACATAGACATACGATCCTCATAGAATTTAATTTTTTTCACGGAAAGTACAATCTTCAAAATATCAAAATATGGTTAACTTTCACGGTAGGCCATAAACACATGTTATCCGTGCGGGATTCTTTGTATTTATAATGCTAGGGGCATTAAATGAAGCATTATGTTTTTTTTTTATTAAAAAAGGCTGGGTGGCTGTATTTTGGCTAGAATTACTTGCTTCCAACTCCTGTCCTGCTTTTATTTGTGAAACAGTGCACACAATCATTCCCCCAGATGAATCATAGTATGTACATTTTCAGGTCCAAGGTTACCTTCAAGATCACGTTAACATCAGATCCTAAGCTTCCATTCAAAGTGTAAGTATTTTAGCAAGTTTAATTATTTTTTTATTAGTTAGTTTATTATTTTACGGTTGTTTCATCAAACTGCACAAATTACATTGGAAATGGCTTTTGGCTAAGTGTCATAATTTTTTTATATGTTGTAGTACTCGATCAACAAAGCACAAAAATTTAAAAAAACGAGATAGGGAGCAGGATTACTTTTTGAGATATGGAGTTTTACAGGTGACGTGTTTTTAAGCTATTTCCACAACTTTGTTGGTTGCCGCCGAAATAAAATGATTCGAATCTCTATTTGTCTGGATTGAAACACCCCTTCCACTCCTATGAAAATGTTTTTATATGGTTTCGTTGGTACCACCAGAAAAGTCACTCACTGATTTGTAAGTTTTAAAAAAGAAAGAAAACCATTTTTAAAAAAATTACAATTCTCATTTTCTTTAAAACGAACGTCCAGATTTTAAAAATTTTTACATATGTTATTAAAAATAATGCCACTTTGCTAAAAAAATATTTTTAGCTTGAATGGTACCATGAAGGTACCATGAATTTCGAAAATGGTAAGCAGCTTTAATGACTTTTAATATTTTTGAAATATCGGAGAAGTACGAAATGTGATTTTAAATAACTTATAGGTAGGTTATACAAACTTTTTATGGAAAAATCCAATTCAAAAGCTTAATACCCATATGTTGGTACCAATTGGTACCCATTGGTACCTTTATTTGACCAATCAAATTGCGCGTGTGATATATGCTTTTAGACTAACTTGGGGTCGACGGTAACGAATTCGATAACATCTTTCCGGGTACTAGTACTGTTTTTATAGGGAAATACGGTAAAGTCGTTTTCCTACTTAAGTTCAGAAAGTTAAAACTCTTAAGATATGTATTTTAAAAAAAAATCAAGGTAGGCTATGACGTTCACAACGTCAAACTTTTGCTTAAGAAACGGTGTCATTTGCTGACAGATAATTTTACGCGTTCTATTGGGAAAACAGTGTAAATAAGAAATATACCACACTAGCAATTTGATTGGTCAAATACAGGTACCAATGGATACCTATCGGTACCAACATATTCGTATCAAGTATTGAATTTAATTTATCCAGAAAGTTTGTATAACCTAAGTTATTTTATTTACTTTTTACTTTTTGTATTTCGGCAAGATTTCAAAAATATTAAAAAGCATTAAAGGTACCTACCATTTTTGCAATTAATGGTACCACTCAAGCTAAAAATGTTTTTTTAGGTAGAAGATGTATAAGAAAATAAAAATTGTATTTTTTTTACAAAGTCTTTTTCTTTCTTTTTTAAAACTTACCAATCAGTGACTTGTGGTCGTACCAAAGAACCCATATAGAAAAATTCTTACATGGATAGAAAGGGTGTGTCATTCTGGGTAAATTAAGAAACGAATAATTTTATTTTGGCGGTAATCAACAAAGTTGTAGACAAAAAACTTGGACCATGTCCAAAAATATAGCCTAAAAACACGTCAACTTAAAAGCTCTCAGAAAGTAATCCTGCTTCCTATCTCATTTTTTTAATTTTTGGGCTTTATTGATCGAGTACTACAACATATAAAAAAATCATAACATTTAGCCGAAAGCTATTTCCAATGTAATTAATGCAGTGTTTTTATTGGTTTCTGCATTGATTGTTTAACAAAAAAAAAGGTTGCCAAATTATATCCCTGATTTTTCCCTGCTAATTACTTTTATATTCTTGCTTTGTATCTGCATCCGAACACAAGGGTATTTAATGCTTATTTATTGTTGGTGGGTTCTGTCAACCATTTTTTATTCAAAATTTTATTTTATAAAGCCACTAATTGACATTTTGTTTCTGTTAACAGATAATTCAAAAGCACCCCAGGCAGAACAGAACCCACTAACAATGATACAAAATGACCGAAAACCACTCCAAACTACAGCAGATACTTAAGGCTTTTGAAAGTTTTATTCAGATTTGTGAAAGTCATTCTTGGGTTCAAAATGCTACAACCGAAGACATAAAAAGTGCTTTTAAACATGGTCATTTTATTGAAAAGGCTTTAAGTTCATTTGGAGAAACCAACTGTTTACCACAGTTTTCAAATTTGCTGCAGAAATGGAGTGCGAAACAATCCCAAAAAAATTATAGCGTTCATGATTTTTTAACGGCAAACGACATGCTTCTTAAAAAAATATTTCAAAGTGAAAATGTATCTGAACAGACTTTAGAGGTAGGCTTAAGAATTTACAATTCATTTTATCCAAAAACTAGATTAAAAAATTGTTTAAAAGACATGATAATAATGACCAATTCGATTTTAGCTATTAAGGATTTTGTCTGTGATAGTGTTTCATCTACGAAAAATATAGAAATTAGCATAGTTTTAAAGTCATGGAGTAAGTGTATTTTAACAGGGAAAAATGATGCTTTTAAAAATGAAATCAATTCTTATTTATCTTTATACAAAGTCGAATCAATGCTACCAACATTAATATGTATTTTAGGCTCAAAAGGTAAATCTAAAAGTGAAATTTTGGTGCAAAACATTATAATGGACAAATTGTTAGAAAAAATGTCTGATAGGAGTATTTTAACAAAAAATTTTTGGGTGACTCTATTCAAAAAAGTTAACTTAGATACCATATTTAAGGTTTGTTGCAATAGCAAACAGTTTTTGGAATCTTTGTTCAATTTTATAGAATATTTAGGAAGTATGATAAAAATAGATAGTCGAAAAAGTTTTATTCAATGGAAGACTGATTCTAATGTGTGCATTTGTCCTGAAATAGGATCTTATGAAATAGTCAATTTATTGAGAAGTTTTGCCTCGGAGAGTAATAATGTTCAAAAATATGTTATGGCTCGAATAGTAGGCGCTAAAGAACATGGAAATTTAGAATTTTGGGAGAAACTGGAAAAAGAGCTTTTATGAAATTATTCCGTAATTTTTATTATTATGTAACCTAATGTGGTGTGAAATGATTTTGTAAGTTATTAAATTGTAAAACTTTTTGTACAATATAGGTATTTATTTTGATTGGGTATTGAGTTTAATTATTTATTGTTTTTGACCCATTTCTAAGCATTGCAAAACTTAATGGCTACCCTAAATCAATATTATGTTTTCTGCCTAAGTATTAATTAATTAGTCAAGTTCAGAAAAATAAGGGTGGAAAAATAAAAACGGAACTAAAAAATAAAACAAAGTAGGTTTTATAAACTATTAAATTCGGTTTAGTACTTTCAAAGATATAGCATTGTATAAAAGATGGGAAGTAAGTTGGGGAGGTGAAACATATTAAAGCAAATATTTTTTTGTATATTTTTTTCCTATTTCACTGGTATAGTACCTCTTCTTATAATTGTCATATATTTGTATTCAGACTAAGTGTGCCAGAAGCCACCCCTTTCACTGCGGTACTAAAGTTTGCAGCTGAAGAATTCAAGGTGCCACCAGCGACATCTGCCATTATTACTGATGATGGAATTGGCATAAATCCCCAACAAACTGCAGGTAATTTTATTTTTGGATATATTTGTATCAAAATTATTGCAACCCCAAAAGTTGGGCAAAAACTCTGATACCGTGATTTTAACACGGATTTGTTTGTTTCAAAAGTACCTCTGAATCCGAACATTTTTATTGAAGACTTAAGCAAGAAAATTGGTTAGAATGTTGCAAGATTATAATTGTTAGTTTTTTCGTGCGAAGAAGTTTTTGAGTGATCATCCCGGTCAGCCTTGGTCAAAAATACTTACTATTTCTCATTTTTAGGCAACATATTTCTTAAACATGGCGGAGAACTAAGACTCATACCCAGAGACCGTGTAGGATGCATATAAAATAAACATAGACATAAACATTTTTTAGGGTAATTTTTTAAGGTTTAATATTTGTTAAAATGTATTATTTTTTTTTGTTATTGTGTCCCCTTCCAGTTAATAAGAATATATTATTCCAAGTTTTCTAAAAAAAAAACTATTTTATTTTCCCACACGTTCTGGAAAACCTAGAATTTCATAAATCCAAATTCTAGGCCTGGAATTCACCTCGAGTTTTAGAAAAAAGTTAATTTTCCTGGAATTTTGTGAAGTATCCTCGATTTTTTTTACTTTTTCGTGTTATGATCGATCTCTGGTATAAATGAGAACATAAATATTATTTAGGTGAAGATTAATCTTAAAGGTTGGTAGTTATCAGATCAGATTTTATAATTTTATTTGGTTCACGCCAATCAATTATTGTAAAACACAACTTCACATATTTTATGTAAATGTATATTTTACTAGGGTAGGTTGTAGGCTTAGATTAAAAAGAGACAAGATATCAGATCCAACGAAAACTCCTTGGCAAATAATAACATAAATACAAATATAATCAAACTAAAACAAAGGTGAGAAATATCGATTATTTTTCTATCCTTTTAAACGACGTTAGACCGATAGGGACAAAGAATTCTGTGTCAACCTTCTTTTGGTCGTGATCGGGTTATGGGCGGGAAAGTCCGGCAGAGCGCAGACGGTCCGATGATATTTTTATTGACATAAGCTTTTTCGTGTTTTTTATTTTAAAATTTTAGGACGTTTTAAGCAGTTTGGAAGTCTTTTTAAAACCACATTTAGTCAAAAAACGCGTTTTAGTGTGTTTTTTTAACAGTAGGACAAAATCTCAGTGCATTTAAAGTTATATTTTGGAAGAAATCGTCCAATGTTTTGAAAACAAAGGGGGAGGAAGTGAAATCAGTCAGTGGCGGTACATACCGGTTGTACACAGAAAATAAAAAAAAAGTTTATGAAATATACTTAAAATAGTAGATCCTTAGATTAAAATATCAACCAATACGTTCTTTTTTTAATTTTCAAAATTTAAAATACTTTTGATCAAATGAGATATTTTCGAAGGTTTTTGTAAGGTTTTTTTCGATGTTCTTTTATAAAGAGGATAAAATAAAGGTAGGTAAAGTCCTTAAACAAACTTGCAAACAACAATAAAAGTTAATTCACATGTATTCAGGTTTGTAAGAATATTGAATTCCTATCTCTTATCAGAATGTTAAGGTTGATTTATACTGCCGGTGCGCCGCGCCGTTGCCATCTGCGCTCGCCGTTCGCATTGATATTTGAATCTTTTCGTCTGCCCTAGATGTCTCTATATACCCCCTAAGCTTTATTGACTTTTTATTGTGTACCGAAGAAGTCAGTTAAAGTAAGATTTTTCTAATGACCAGAAAAAATAACAAAATTAAAGTTCTCCAACGGCGAACTTAGACGGCGACAGCATAAGTCTTTGTGATACGAAGATATGTGTGAAGAATGGTATGTTTGCCTCTGTTATGTTTTTCAATGAATATCAAATCATATTAAGCGAAATTATTAAGTTCATGTATATAGGTTAAGGTGTTCTTTATTTTGTTCATATTTTAACTTTTAGTATGGAGTTGTTGGAGAAATTGCGCTATGTCTGGCATAATAAGAATCTGATTCAACTAAAATTTAGCACACATTTTTATAGCCGTGGATAATATAGTATTATTCTTTCTTTATTTTCACTAATTCTAAGACTTTAAAATAATTTTAATGATAGTAAAAATTTTAAACTAAAATCACAGTTGGAGCCTCGCTTTGCTCAGGTTGCAAATTTTTTGACTCGTGACAGTATATAATATAGATAAATACCCACATTATATACCTTAGTTTAATTCTTAAACTTGCACATTACCCTTAGATTAAAAAGAGACAAGATATCTGGTCCAATGAAAACTCCTTGGCAAATAATAACCACTATTTATTTACAAAATTTGACATCATCTGACAAAACCAAAACAATGGGTTGGAATAAAGTGGCGAAAACAAGCCTAAATGAACAGGTGAATGGCAGAGCGAGCGTCTGTTTTGTCGCGGTCATTCTTGAACTGCGCGAGCATGCATTTGATGTGCTTTGGTTGTTGAATGATCGATTCCTCTCGCGGCTTCGAAAATTAGGTCCCAAGATTTCTCATATAATAATATAACCAAAGTCATCGTAAGCATTGGGTACTTTAAGTAGTTCATCTAAGACATTAGCATAAGATGTACCAGTTTAATCCCTCTTGATATGTGTTTGGTTTGTTTTGTCAAAGGTAGTAAACTTTAGTTAAAACTTGGCTCTTTAAAAGAAGGTATTAGTGGTTTTTAGATGTATTACTTACTTATATTATTGTAGGTTATTAAGTCATGGATCACAGAGCAAAAATTACAAATGATTTATCTTATGTATAAGTACCTACTTAAATTTTCTATTTCAAATAAAATATTGCTTTCCAGGTGCTTTGAACTGTGTTCGTTTTAATGTTTGGCATAATTTGATTGTGTTAAAAATTGAAATTGCAATAAATCATATACAAAATAAACCACTACAAACAACATTTAAAACATGTAATGGGATTGGGGTGACATCTAACATAACGTAACATCGTCTGACACTCAAATCACCCAATTGCCAACCTCACCTGCACGAGTGGTGGCCTAGCCGTCCGGTACACCCTGCTAGATAACCAACGAGGCTCTGGCGACCGAATATTGGCAAAGAGAAACCATCTCAACTATACTTATTTTTTCTCATGAAAATCATGGCTTCGCTCAGAGATAAATTTCCCGGAGGTAAAAACGGTTCCCCGATCGGATCTCCGGGGGGGGGGGGGCGGCTTTGAGAGACGCACATAGAATAAACAGGAAGACAAAGATCAACATAGGCACCTGGAATGTCAGGGGAATGCTCCAACCAGGGAAAACATACATCATTGAAAAGGAACTTCGAAGATGCAACATACCCATCGCAGGCATATCGGAAACCCACTGGAAGGGAAATGGTCACTTTAATACCGATACGGGTAACACAATAATAGACACTTAAAGTAAATAATTCAACGCATCGTCATCGGTATACCTAACGCGTTCAAAACAAAGTCGAAAGACACTACATTTTTAACTTGTTTACGGCATGTTTCGAACGAGGCCTGCTCTTATGGTGAATGCGGTGGGAGAACAGCCGACTCCACTCGTTGCATACGAAGGGATGTACGTACCGTTACGGACCTATCAACGTACGCAAAAATTGGAATCAGCTGTTCAAGCATCGCGTCCAGCGGGTCTCGTTCAAAACATGGCATAGACAAGTCAGACATTTAGTGACTTTTAGCTGCGTTTTGAACGCGTTAGGTATAGCGATACCGATGCGTTGAAATATTTACTTTATATTTACTAATATTTTCCGGCAACGAAAACAATAGTAGACATGGCGTTGCTTTCATACTATCTTCTGATATTGGTAGATCTATTGTAGGATATGAAGCGGTCAATGACAGGAGACTGACCCTGAAACTTTATCCTAGCCCCATTCCGCTGAATATGATTCAAGTATATGCACTAACAAGTGCAGCATCCCAGGATGAAATCGATGAGTTTTATACAATACTTGGACGAACAAGGGAGTCCCTGATCATCTGTCACTTATAATTTAAAATCTATATATAAACAGTAAGGCAGCTATAAGAATCGACAACCGACTATTTAATACTTGCCAAATTGAAAAAGGAGTCCGTCAGGGATGCATCCTTTCACCCATTCTCTTCAACATTTACGTAGAATTAATCATGAGGAAAGTGACACCGATGGATGGGCGGAATTGCGGTTACCGTAGTAAAAATCTCTAACCTGCGTTATGCAGACGATACCGTCCTGTTGGCCAACACCCCGTACGAACTTCTGGTATTCCTGCGTGAACTAGAAAGGGAAAGAAATAACCTTGGCTTATATATCAACTACTCAAAGACCAAAGTGATGGTCATCGATAGAGCTCAGAATAATCAGGCAGACATCCAACGTCTGAGCCAATGTTAGGTCGTTGACCGGTACAATATCTGGGAGCACTGATTTCAAATGAGGGCGGATGTTTACAGGAAATCAACCGTAGATGCAAAATCACCATGTGAACAACAAAAAGCCTCCAAAACACATGGCGAGACAGTTTTATCACATTGAACACAAAAAAGACCATCATTAAAACATTGATATTCCCGGTATTACTATACGGAGGCAAAAACATGGTCGATGAAGGCTGTTTATGGCAGAAAAATTGACGCATTCGAGCTCTGGTGTTGGAGAAGAATCATTCGAATTCCCTGGACAGCGAGAAGAACCAATGCGTCTGTCATTCAAGAAGTCAAAGAACCCCAAAGACTGTCTAAAATAGTACAAGCTCGAATCCTCAGATACTTCGGACACCTACAGAGAAGGACTGAGGACAACTTGGAGCGGCTAATAATTCAGGGGCAGGTAGAAGGTATCAGACCCAGGGGTAGGTCACCAACATGCTGGACCGACCAAATAAGGAATTCCACAGTTGTAGTTTTAAATTATGAAAACATAAAAAATGTGTTGGAATTTAAGTAAAATGTCCTGGAAAACACCTGGAAAAAATTATTATAATTTTTGTGGGAACCCTGTAAGAATTAAGGCCATCTTTGTTGCACTTGACGGAATGTGCATATACAGGGTGTCCCAAAAGTTCGAGTCCCCCTAATATTATATCCAAAACCAAAAGAAGCAGAGAAGTAAAAGATCATTTCGTTAGGTATTTTTGGAAACAGAAGGAAAAGCTGTATTCAAATTTGTAAAAATATAGAGCTTCAGTAACTAGCATCCTATAAATAATTATTGAAAGATTGACAATGAAATTCAATCTATGTTTTTGTTTCACTAAACGTCAATTGTTACTGCAAAAATTGATTGACTTTTTTTAAATTTTGTGACTCAAGTTGATAAAAATTGTTACTAAGTTTATGAATCTATATAGAAATTTTCCCCTAGCTTTCCCATATACTTAGGAGAGAAATAGTGACCCTGCCCCCGATCCACTTAATACGGTTGACAATGCGCATCTCGGCGCGACGTGGCTGTGTGACTCCGATACCAACACATGTGCATGGAAAAGGCATTAATTTTTCTTAATGTAATTTTGGGCCGCTGCGCGTTTAATGTGTTTTTTGGTTGGTATGGGTTGGCTTGCGTTGGTTGATTTAGATTTAAAATTAATTAAGACCCCAAATCCGGACGCGGATTTGGGGTCTTAAGTCCCTAGCATAAAGAATTTTTCATAAAAAAATCAAAAATGGTAGAAAACCGTGTACTAATAAAATGTGTTAAGTGTATTTTTTATATACTGGGTCTTTTTAATCATGGACCTAGTGTAGGCAAGTGGTTTGCAAAGTTAAAGACAAACACAAAATATATATGCACCTAGCCAAGATTTAAACCCCGAACCTACCGTGCTGCAGACAAATACGCTACCCACTGCGGACATGAGTTAAGTGTAAATTATACTAAGACATTTAAAAAAAAATAGTGTTGTAAGTTACTTATCTATGTACATTCTTTACACAAAGGGTAACTACCTACTTAGGTTTTAAGATTCAGAGATCTTTAGAACTACATATCTGTACCAACCGAGGTAAACTGTATCAAGTCCATTTTCGACCAAAATAATGAGATTGACTTTATTTTATCTTTATTTAGGCAATTATCCATTTCATTTCTAAATATTTTTCCCTTGGTAATCTGAAGTATTTAATGTTTTTTGTAATTCTGTCATAATTTTTACATCCAAAAACAGTGCACTTTGTCATTGTAAATAAATTTTTACACTGAAATAATAATTATCAAACAACAGAGTGGTACTTGCCCAAGTTGTGTGTTGGTATCGTAGAAGGCAGTCTCTCAATCAAATCGCGCAAGCGCATCGAGAATATTTCTCTTCCTTACGGTTTCAAATAAAACATGAGACAAATATATCGACGCAGTGAACTCATTCTCTCAATCGAGCACGCTAATAAAACTTCGAATGTTTGAAAGTTTGAGACAATGATGTGTTTGAAATTAACTCTGTGTTTCGGACTTCCATTGTCTATATTTTATTTATACACGACGTTTCGATCAGTACAATCTCTGATCGTCTTCAGGTGCAAACTACAATCAATTCCTAAGGCTACGTACTTATATACTGTGAGAAATCACTCAACCTTGAAGTTTAAGAAGTTGGCTCCGCCCAAGAAGGGGCTTCCAAATATTTGGGATTTCAACACTTGGTTTACTGAAAATACCCTGATTCTGCCCAATAAAGGCAGCTTCAAGGAATTTTCGTTTCTTCCAGTGTGACTCCTTGTGCAAAACCTTTGCTTCTGCCCACTTCATTCGGTGTTGTTTTGACCATGCATGTTCGGCAATTCCTGATTTCGTGGTTTCACCTTTTTGGGTATTCGTCTGATGTTCCTTAAGCCTAACAGATAGTGGTCTTTTAGTTTCGCCTATGTATGATTCACCACACTCACAAGGAACTTGGTAAATGCATTCCTTATTTTGTTTGTTTTCCGGTTTTGTTTTACTAAGAAGGCTTCGAATTGTATTACTAGATTTAAACGCTGTTTTAATATTAAAGTTTTTCGCTACTCTTCGAATTTTCTCTGATACTCCTTTAACGTATGGGATTGTAAGGAATGCATTTGCCTGGTTTTGGTCATGTAATCTCTGTCCTGTTTGTTGAAATTTAGAAATAGTATCTGTTATAAGTTTCAGGCTGTAACCATTCTGCTGCAGATCCTTCTTAATGTTTCTTATTTCGATTTCCAAGTCATGAGAATTGTTACAAATTTGAACGGCTCTGTTATACAAAGTTTTCCCAATAAAGGAATCGCTAGATATTATTAGAAAGAGACTGGTTGATGACGAATCCCTTTATGAACGTACCAGCCTACCGCTGGAGGGAGTGATGGAGTTGTTGGAGTGCTGCCTACATAACTCTTATTTTCAAGTGAAAGATAGGTTTTATGCTCAGGAAGACGGTCTGCCAATGGGTTCATCGCTTTCGCCAGTGGTGGCCAATATTTACATGGAGTGGTTCGAATCACACGCGGTTGATACCGCAACATATAAACCTAAGCTCTGGCTGAGATATGTTGATGATACTTTTATTGTCTGGACCGGGAATGACCAACAACTTTCAGAATTTCTTCACCACCTAAATAACATAAGACCCACCATTAAATTCACAATGGAGTTGGAGCAAAATTGTCAAATTCCTTTTCTTGATGTACTTGTCACACGAGTAGAAAGCGACATCAGAACAACAGTCTATCGTAAACCCACTCACACAGGACAATATTTAAATCAAGGTTCAAATCATTCTGCTACAACCAAAAGAGGCATAATCAAAACTTTGTATAACAGAGCCGTTCAAATTTGTAACAATTCTCATGACTTGGAAATCGAAATAAGAAACATTAAGAAGGATCTGCAGCAGAATGGTTACAGCCTGAAACTTATAACAGATACTATTTCTAAATTTCAACAAACAGGACAGAGATTACATGACCAAAACCAGGCAAATGCATTCCTTACAATCCCATACGTTAAAGGAGTATCAGAGAAAATTCGAAGAGTAGCGAAAAACTTTAATATTAAAACAGCTTTTAAATCTAGTAATACAATTCGAAGCCTTCTTAGTAAAACAAAACCGGAAAACAAACAAAATAAGGAATGCATTTACCAAGTTCCTTGTGAGTGTGGTGAATCATACATAGGCGAAACTAAAAGACCACTATCTGTTAGGCTTAAGGAACATCAGACGAATACCCAAAAAGGTGAAACCACGAAATCAGGAATTGCCGAACATGCATGGTCAAAACAACACCGAATGAAGTGGGCAGAAGCAAAGGTTTTGCACAAGGAGTCACACTGGAAGAAACGAAAATTCCTTGAAGCTGCCTTTATTGGGCAGAATCAGGGTATTTTCAGTAAACCAAGTGTTGAAATCCCAAATATTTGGAAGCCCCTTCTTGGGCGGAGCCAACTTCTTAAACTTCAAGGTTGAGTGATTTCTCACAGTATATAAGTACGTAGCCTTAGGAATTGATTGTAGTTTGCACCTGAAGACGATCAGAGATTGTACTGATCGAAACGTCGTGTATAAATAAAATATAGACAATGGAAGTCCGAAACACAGAGTTAATTTTAAAACTTCGAATGTTGACGTCAGTGTATGACCACGCGGAAGGCGACGGAATTTGGCATAAATAGTTGCATACCGTACGTGTTAAGTGTATCGTGGCCCTGCCTATGCTTTTTCCCTATCTTAAAATTGTTGTTGACCTGGGGGGAGAGATTTTTCTTATTTTTTTTTCTGATTTGCTGTTGGTTTTTAAAGGAGGGTTTATAACGAGGATAATGATCAAGTGTGTTCACGTTATAATTTGTTGACTTGTTTTTTATTGTTTTGATATTTTTGTCATTTTGACAGAAGTTTGATTTTGATTAAAAACCCTTTGACAAACAAAAAGACGTCTATTTTAAAAGCCTCTGATTTTATATTTTAAATATAGTCAAGTAGACTATATTTAAAACCCAATTGACCAAAAAAAAGACTACATTTTTGTGGTCCTTCGAGCAAAGAAGAACCATGATAGGAGACAGAAAACTCTACTCTGAACCGTTTTATGGTTTCGAAAAAACAGAGATACCCAGATTCAGACACACAGGAAGTTTGTCGGTTAGAGGGGCTACAAATACCACGAAAAGGAGTTTCAAAACTGCAGATTTTTTGAAAGATTTTGTCACTGTCGATGTGGCAAGTGTGTCAAACAAGTCCGGTGAGTCCGTTCCAAATAATGATTCTGCTTCTTTTTGTTCTAAACGCACAACGTCCACCTCAGTTAAGCTACAACAAATTAAAATAAACATAGAAAAAGAAAAACAACTCTTTGAGATTGAACGAAAAATGCTAGAGCATCAAAAACGTTTAATTGAGCAGGAAGCTGAATTGAAAAAAGCTGAGCTTCAATCAAGAAGTGGATTGAGCCAAATTTTTTGTGAAAATAAAAATAATTTTGATAAATTAGATAGAGGGTCTTTATTTAAAAGTGATTACGTTAAAAATTGGCTGGGTTCAGTGAAAAATAAAGCAAATAATGATAATTTCCATTCAAGGGAAACTTCTGAAAATAAGGCGGAGGTAAATGTTAACAAGTTTTTGGCTAGACAGACAAATGCGAAAGGTCTTCCCGTATTTTCAGGGGAGCCCGGGGAATGGATATTTTTTAAATCAAACAACCAAACTTTGTGGATTTTCAGCGTCGGAAAATATTTTAAGATTAAGAAAAGCGCTACAAGGAAAAGCACGTGACTCGGTACTCGCTCGAAAGAAGTTAATCGCATAATTACAGTTTTAGAAAATACGTTCGGTAGACAAGAACTGATAATTCAAAGTTTGATTTAGTCGTTAAAAACATTACCAATTTTGAAAGAAGGCAATTTGAGTGAAGTTACAGACCTTTCAAACAAAATACAAAATTTGGTGGTGACAGTGGAAAGTTTAGCGTGCAAAGAATATTTGATAAATCCACAACTTCTTACAGACATGGTAAGTAAGTTGACAATAAAATTAAAACTAGAATGGGGTCAGAGAGTTTGGATTTTAAAAAGAGAAAAAAGACAAGTTACGATTTCCGAATTTTCAGATTGGCTCCAAGAAATTAATCTAGCATTTATGTATGCAGTCCCCTTCGAGGCACAAGACAAAAAGAAAAAATTTGTGCTGACATCCTCTTCTTCGACACCAGGTAATGAAAAAGTTATCTTTAAGTGCAAATTTTGTAGGAGTGATATCCATAAAATAGATAGATGCTTTGAATTTCAAAAACTTGATGTAGATAAAAGATGGGAATTTGTTAGACAAAATAAATCTTGTTTCAGCTGTTTAGGATCCTCACATCCTAGCAAACTATGCAAAAGTAAGAAAACTTGTGGCGTAGATGGTTGCACCTACAAACATCACGCTCTTTTGCATCATAAAAATCGTCAACAACAGCGAAGAACTGCAAATCAAGACACATCACAGCCAAGAACTGCCAATTAAGCAGTCAAAGAATCCAATGGGCATGTAGGGAGTACTAGAAAAGAAGTACTACTTAGGATGGCGCCTGTGGAACGAACGGGACCCAAAGGTAGTATAAACACTTTTGTCCTATTTGATGAAGCATCAACGATCACCATGATAGATTTATATAGAAACATTAGGAGCTTCTGTTCCAGAAGAAATTATGAACCTAACCTGGACCAATGGAATGAGTTGCCAAGAACCGTCACAGAGAATTTTAATCAAAATTAAAGCTGAAGCTGAAGAGGAAATTTACACAATGACTAATGTAAGGACAGATAAAAAACTTGTGTTTTGATAAGTCAAGATAACATCGATTTGATTATAGCCAGAGAAGTAATAGAGGGTGCAAAGAATACTCCAGTACTATCAAAGACGAAACTGGGTTGGGTATTGCACGGGAACCTAGACAAGAGCCACAGTGGAAGAGTTGATCAAGAATTTACATGTTTTGTTCACAATGAAAATGACATTTTGACGGATATGGTAAAAAACTACATTGAGCTAGACAGTTTAGGTGTAACAATTAGAAAAAATTTACATAACCCTGAAGAGACACGAGCTATTCAAATTTTGGAAGAAACTACTAGACGAGTTTCGGAAAATCAATGGGAATCAGGATTGCTTTGGAAACAAGACGTCACTTATAATAACAAAATAATGGATTCTGATAGAAATTTTGAGACTGAGTACACTAAGAAAATTGAAGAATATATTGAAAAAGGATATGCCAAAAAATTGACAGAAGACGAAATAAATCAATGTACTATTAGAAATCCCTGGTATCTTCCACACTTCGCAGTAGTTAACCCAAATAAACCGGGAAAATAAGGGTCGTATTTGATGCAGCTGCAAAAATAGAACTTATACCTTCTATTTTGCATACTATATTTGCATATAAACAACGTTTTATTAAAAGGCCCCGATCTAATAAATTCTTTGTTAGGGGTGATTTTCAAGCTTAGACAGAGAAACATAGCTTTTACAGCTGACATTAAGGAAATGTTTCATCAGGTACAAATTAGACCAGAGGATAGAAGTGCACAAAGATTTTTATGGAGAGACAACAGAAGAAGTGGTGAACCAGACATTTTTGAATTGCAAGTAATGATTTTTGGTGCTGTATCGTCGCCCACCACAGACAACTATGTCATGAGAAAAAATGCTTTAGAATTTGAGGAAGAATACCCAAAAGCGACAAAAGCTACACTAGAACAACACTATGTCGATGATTATTTAGACAGTTGTGACCGAATCGATCAAGCCATAGAACTAGCGACAAGTGTCATTGAAGTACAAAAAAGAGGTGGATTTATCATCAGAAACTGGGCAAGTAATTCTAAGGAATTAATGAAAAATTTACCGGATGATTATAGAAGTTTAACCAATAAAGACATGCATTTTGAAAAAGCAGAGCGTATTTTAGGCTTATTTTGGAACCACAATGAAGATACGTTCTCGTTTTCTATAAAATGGACCACAGAAGACATACAAAATTTAATGGACAAAAAAGTTACAAATGTTTATTGCAAGACATATGGAGGACTAAAATTGACTGGGACGTGAAAATTGCTGATGAACAACTAAAAAGATGGAAAGTTTGGGTTCAAGGTATTTATGACATATTTACCCTAAAAGTATCTAGATGTTACGTCAAAGATATTTTTGAAGCAACAGAAATTCAGTTACATACTTTTTGTGATGCTAGCTCTCAATCAAGAGTTGCTCCATTAAAAACATGTTCAATTCCGAGATTAGAACTACAAGCAGCGTTATTAGGCAGTAGACTATCCCAAACTATCAAAGCAAATCATACGCTTGAAATTAGAAACTTCATTTTTGGTCAGATTCATAAGCGGTGATAAACTGGATAAGAAAATTTTTCGATTTTTAAACCATTTGTAGCTCATAGACTAGCTGAAATTACGGAAAATTCGATGGCTTCAAATTGGCATTGGCTACCTACAGAGCAGAATGTTGCAGAGAAGCAACAAGAGAGGAAGGAAAATCCAATTGCAGTAGTAGATGGTTTAATGGACCCAAGTTCTTGCAAAATCCAGGAGAGTGTTGGTCTAAATTTGAATTGAAAAAAGAATCAGAAATAAAACTTAGAAGTAAAGAAAAAATTTGTGGGAGTGAATACAGAAACTATACTTCAATTGGCAGAATGTCTACCCGAAAAAGAGATTTTCAAAATGGTTGAGATTAATTTGAGCTACAGGATGGATAATAAGATGTATAGAGAAAACCAGAAAATTGGTAAATAACTCAGGAGAATTGAAGCCTGAAGAATTAGAGAAAGCCGAAAAATTATGGATAAAGTTAGTTCAACAAGAAAATTTTTATGAAGATTTGGTCAATTTCAAAAACAATAAAACAGTAGAAAGTCCAAGTAAAGTTTTTAATCTGTCACCACTGCTTGACGATGAGAAAATCATGAGGATAAAATCAAGAACCATTTATTCAAATGATTTAAATGACGACGCAAAATTTCCAATTATACTCGACCACAAAAATTACTACACGAAACTTAGTACACCACTATCATGAAAAATCAGCACATACAGCAACTACGACAAACAGTACGAAGTTGTTGGCAACATTGTTTGATCTGTAAGTTCAAACATGCTAGTCCAAGAAAACCAGAAATGGCACCATTACCATAAGATCGACTTATGTCACATACGTCCGTTTCCTATCACAGGGATCGACTATTTTGAATGTTTGTATGTAACAGTTCGAAGACGTCAAGAAAAAAGGTATGGAGTATTGTTTACTTGTTTAAACATAAGATCTGTACATACTGAAATTGCTTCAAATCTAAGTACTGATTCAACTATAATGGCAATTAGAAGATTTATGTGTCGACGTGGTTACTGCAAGAAAATCTATTCTGATAACGGTACGAATTTTAGAGGAAGTGAGACCGAGTTGAAGAGAGCGCTTTTGGAAATAGATCAAGACAAAATTATATCAAGTTTGACTTCAGATCACGTGGAATGGAAATTTATACCCCCTGGAGCTCCCCATATGGGCGGATGCTGGGAACGATTGATAAAATCTGTCAAAATTACATTGTATAAAATAATAATAGCAGACCATTGACTCACGTTTCATTAAACAACAAGAACTCTGAAGCATTGACACCCAATCATTTTTTGTTAGGAACCTCAAGCGCCATACCATCACCAGGCCAATTCAGCGAACACGACATGATATCAAGAAAACACTGGAAGAGAGCATTGACTGATCAATTTTGGAAAAAATGGATCAAGGAATACCTACCAATCTTAACCAGAAGAACAAAATGGAATCTCTCTAACCGACAAGTTAAAGTAGACGATGTTGTAATAATAATCGACGAAAATTTACCCCGAAACATGTGGCCCAAAGGATTGATCACCAAAGTATACCCAGGCCGAGACAACCAGATCCGAGTAGCAGATGTGAGGACGAAGATAGGAGAGTATAGACGACGCAATGATAAAACCCGAAAATGTCCTAAACCAAATGAAGACGACCATTACCATGTTCAGCCGTGATTGAATACTTTTATCTCACCGTTGGGCTGGAGCAACACCGTTCTCAACTAAAAAGCCAGTTAACTCATTTTCGTTTTAGTATCCTTTGGCCTATGATCGGTGCCATATTGACACCAAACTGACAGAAAATCCATGTTTTACTTGTCAATTTGGTTATAAAAATGTCAGCCACATTAGGCTAAAGGGTACTGAGGCGGTAGGAGTTAAAAGGCTTTTTAGTTAAGAACGGTGTTGTCTGGAGAAATGTTCACGTTATATTTTGTTGACTTGTTTTTTATTGTTTTGATATTTTTGTCATTTTGACAGAAGTTTCATTTTGATTAAAAACCCTTTGACAAACAAAAAGACGTCTATTTTAAAAGCCTCTGATTTTATAAAAACTACTTGACTATATCTAAAACCCAATTGACCAAAGAAAAGACTACAAAGTGGTTATATTCGGGTTCGAATTTACGTCTTGGGCGGTCGACGAAGAAACGTTATGGACCGAAAATTTGCTTAAATTTGTAAGTTAATTAAGTAATCATTCAAAAAGAACATTTAATTACCCTAGGCAGTCACTATGTGGGAATTGACTTATTTCATCGGTTTTACTTAAGGCTGATTCATGCTTAAATTTATTTTCCTTTTCTGTAACTTTTGATGTATCTTTTTTCTTTAACAATTACGTATTCAGATGTAGGGGTTCAAACCTTAAAGAATGACCTAGAAAGTTAACCAATATTTGTCTTTACGGAAAAAGAAACGGAAAAATCGTGTTGCGCAAGTGCAAAATATTTGTTGACGTTTTTTTAACCTCAAAATTGATTGGTTCTTTATATTTCATATAGTGGTTACAGAAATGGATATTAAACATTTAATAGAATTGGTGAGACTTTCAACATTATTATTTGTAGGACCAAAACCCCAAATTTTGTAAAAAAGGCCAAAATCGCGCGTGCACCTGTCATTAGTGTCAACATTAAAGACTACCAACAGAAAAACCATTGGACTGACTGGTTTCAGACACAGTCATTCCACCAGTCGGGATTTTTACTATGACGAATCGATCGCAAAAAAACAAAATTTACAAAGTACACCGGAGTACCACAAGAATACATAGCGGGTGCGACTTGGTCACTAGACGAAAACACGTGTTTCACCCTTGTTAGGGACCTTCAGTACGCCACAAGTTTTTATAGACGAATAATACGAACGATCAAATCAACAAGTCATGGACAAATGCTCGGCAATACTCTAGATAACAGAATGAGAAATAAATTCCCAAAGTCCATAGTGTAGTAAAGTTTTTTTTTTTTGCTATTGATTCGTCATAGTAAAAAGCCCGACTGGTGGATGGACTGTGTCTGAAACCAGTTAGTGGTGGAACTATAGAAAGAAGGTCAAAAGTTCAATAGTTTTTCTGTTGGTAAAACTCTTTTTTATTTATATTTAACACCACAGAAAAAAGTTATGGAAAAGGAATTTATGCATGACCCAGCCTTCACTTGTTAAAAGAGTAGGGCGTGTGAATCAACATCGCAAGCACAGCAAGGTTTTATTTTACTCAGTTGAAGTCCGTTGAAAACAGTGTCGCTAGTGAACTTGGGAATTTATTACCAGTAACGAGGTTGAAAAACTACGAGATTTTGGGAAAAATTACCGTATTTTTGAAATGACTACTTTTTACTGCAAACAAAACTTCACCGCATATCCCACTGTGTACAGGGTTACTGTTAATGAAGTTTCACTTGGAAAAACTTTTTTTTTTATTTGTCACAATATTTTCTTTCGGATTCCAAACGGTTTAATAATGTGTCAGCCAAAGAAAAATAGTTTAGGTGGTTCCTTGTTCAACACTTATGGAAAAGTTTTTGTGAATTTGTCGTGTCAGCTGTTATTTAAAAAAAAGTAAGTGTTATAGAAACCTACATAATTTCATGAATAATTAATTTTTTGATGTATCTTTTTGTGAAAAATAAGTAAGTTTTCCCAAGTGGAACTTTATAAACGATCACACTGTACTTGTAAAAAATCCCAAATTTTAGCAAAATTAGATGGTCTGTTCATCGGGTCGCCGATCATTATGGACGAGACCAGTCCACTATAGTGCGACTAAAAAGAAAGTATGAAGAAGGAACTGTTCGACGAAAGGAAGGAACTGGCTTGACCAAAGTCAGCACACCCCAACAGGATCAACAAGTCACTAATTTCCCAGAAGAACACCCATTTGCCACTGCCAAAGAAGCAAAATTAACAGTTAATTTTCATGGAAGAAAAGCAAGCTTACTTTTTGCTCTGAACTATTTGAGACAGGAAAACGAATTTTGGCGACAGGTAGCCTGATGAAAAAATTTTTCATTCACAACGACAAAAACAAATTTTGGTTTATCGGCTCTCGAACACAAGATATGTAGCGGTATATTGCCGGTAACGAAGATCGAGCCAGAAAATTTTCTGTCAACGTGTGGAGCGGGATTTCGGCATGGTGCGCTTGTCAGAATTCGAAGAATAGTCTATGGACAAATCGACTTTCGTGTGCAAGTGTGCCGATACTCTGAATTAGTGTAAGGTATTTCCACGCTACTTTGGTTAAGGATAGCCCATTCAAAATGGCGGAAAACCGTTAAAAAATTGTAATTTGTTTACTTTTTATCCGATTTTGATGGAAAAATTTTTGAAATACTTCGTTTGTAATATATCTTATGAAAAAAAATAAAAAAAATCTGAAAGAATAAAAAACAAAAAAAAAAAGATTTTTAAGTTTTTTTTTTTGAAAAATATTGATTTAACAAAAAACTAAGAGTTCAAATTGGGTTTAAAGATTCCATTCGGTTAAGTCGACTTTTGGGCTATATTTGGGATTCATGATATTACCCAAAACTACAAGAACTTTTTGCTGATAACCTAAATTTGTTGAATAAGTTGAAGTTTAAACCCCTTGTTATTCTTCACACTCTCAAAAAATGTTTCATTTACCTCTTCTCTCAATAGAAGTTTCTAACCTGTCACGAATGGGGCACATAAAATAAACGAATTTGTACTATACATAATAATCTGTATTACATCACAAATATTATAAAAAATACCAAAATATTAAATACAATACTCACGAAAAATAAACGAATTATGAGTATTTGAGCACAAAAAATTACAGAAGAGGTTTTCACAATAAAATTGTGTCCAAAGTTTGGCACGACTACCATAAAGATATCTACTAAAATTTTAGTAGAAA
Organism: Oxystoma pomonae; assembly: GCA_963921995.1. Classification (NCBI taxonomy): domain Eukaryota; kingdom Metazoa; phylum Arthropoda; class Insecta; order Coleoptera; family Brentidae; genus Oxystoma; species Oxystoma pomonae. The sequence continues at coordinate 65,428,631 of OY998167.1, forward strand.
TTGGCAGTGAGCACTATTTAAAATGAAAGCAATACTTTGCTTTAAAAACGTGCTCTGGTCCTAGACGGATTTTGCTCTTTTGATCTGATCTTGTCAGTTTTCTTTTTTTGCAACATTATTGGTTGTTAAAAACGTTTACCTTTTTTTTTAAAAACGATGACGTAGTTTTTGGCAGGAAAAATTCACAAAAAAAATCAATTTTAGTTTCGCCAACGGTCCAGACATGAAATAACGAACGTTTTCGTTTTCAATTTTTTTATTCGAATATCTATGCTGCCTGCCAAAACGCCTTCTTTCTATGTTTATAAAAAAAACAGTCAGTTTTTGTTTAATGAAATCCGTCTTAGGACTGTAACCCAAAATCACAGAATTTGTATAATCTATGTTCACGTTTTTAGCACATAGTTTCGCTATTGTGAAAATAATATTTTTCCTAAATCTAATGATAATATTTAAAGAATATTTAGAAAATGACTAGATGTCAACCACTTTACATTCAATCAAAAAAGTTATTTTTGTATCTGCTAAAAATCGAAAATATATTTTTGAAATCAATTTAATTTGATAGACATTACATGCCACTGTAATATTAATTTTTATATAATAAAAACTTATCTTCTAGGTATCTACTGTATAAAGATTATATAAAAAATACAAAATATAAATGGAACTTAAAAATAAGACCTATATTATGTAGGTATAAAAAGTATACGTACAATTATAGGGTGGTCACAAGAATCCGGGTTGTTTTAATTTTTAAATACATTTTTTTAAAATTTAAAAGTATTTTGGTGCATCTATCTTTTGTTCCTATATACCAATTTTTAACCTCAAAAATCCAGTTGGTGCTCATACTGTTTTCTTACAGCAAAATAAAATATTTTTTTTTGTGACCACCCTATATTATTAAGTTCCACACCACGGGAAGATTTTTAAAAAGAGAGCCTCAAAAAGTTTTCACTAATAACAAAAAATTACTTCTGTGCTAAGCAAACAAAAACTCTTCTTTGCCTTTGCAAAATATTTCTGTAAAAGTATCACATAAAAAATATTTAAAAAATACAACTACAATACATAAAAAATTTAACACATGGCCACATTCTAAAGATCTGCAAATGATACAAAAATGGCACCGTCTACTTGGTTTTAATTAACTACGTATTTATATTATTTAAAAAAGAATGTCTAATAGGAGATCGTTAATAGTTACAGCAAATATGAAACATTTGCTTTTTAAGAATAAAGCAAGCAATCATTTTTTAGGATAGTTTTCAGTTTAAAAAGTTAGGTTTCCCCATAGCGCGAAAAAAGCCTTATGATCTATGCACCACAATAATAGCTGTCGTTGAATTTTGCTAATTTTGTTTATCCTTACGTCAAGGGAGACGCTTTTTGGCTAGATTGAAATTTTCTTAGGACACACCCCTTTCGAGGGGTGAGTTTTACCACCAGAATGTAGATGGAGAAAATGGGTCAAGATATCTTATTTTAAAGGCCTTTCAAATACCTTTACAAAGGTGATAAAACTTTAAAAATCTAGCAACGAAAGTTCGTAGCGCTCATCGACTTTCAAATTCCCTGTCTTTTCCAGGTTTTCCCTGACCTATTTTCTAAAAATTCCAGGTTTGTGCCATATATATTTCCATAGATTTTTAAAAAGTGATCTGTTTAAAAGTTTTTTATAAGTGAGCAATTACTCCCCCAATGAAATAATAACATAAATTCAACAAATTTTTTGTTCCTTAACCGATTTTTATTCATTCAAAGAGGTAAAAGAAAAAATTTTATTATATTTTTACATTTTATTTCGACCCCCCTGTAAATTTTTGTTATTAAAATGGGAAAGCCCATATCATTTCACGTTTGACGAGGTACCACTTATAAAACTCGGCTTATTTATATGATACTTACGTTAGCTCAAAGCTCCTGCAACCAAAGTTCTAAAATTTATAAAACTTGGTTAAGGAACTTAAAAGTTATTAGAAAATCAAAACACTCCAATTTAAGTTTTTAAATATATATACAAAAACCTGATAGCAACTAAACATAAAGTCGAACGTAACAAAAAGCTTAAATATATTAATGAGTCTACCGAACAAGATGCAGAAATGATCTGGACAAAGGTTAAAATTGCCATAGTCACACACTTAGGCAAGGATGAAATAAGAAATAAAAAGAAAGTTTGGATGACCAATGGACTCCTGGAGTTGATGGATAAAAGACGCAGTTAAAAAGGCAGCGATCAGTATCATGAAATTAATAGAGCCATAAAAACAAGATATGGTCAGCAAAACAAGACTGGATAACACAGCAATGTCAAAAATCTAGATGGTAAACCTGACACTTTCAATTTACACAAACGTCTAAAGGAAGCGGCCGGATTATTTAATAAAAGACAAGCTGGAATCCTTGTGGACAATCAGGGCAAAATCATACCGGATACCAAAGAAAAACTAAAAGAATGGTGTAGCTACATAGAACATCTCTGTACCGATAACCGATCCGAACAGCCAGAAGAATTCGCAAACCAAGGCATCCCAATGAGCATTTTTGTCTATATAGAATTTACAGCAAATAATATAAAACCTTTATAAAATAACCAAAAGTTATATTATTTAGTGTTGGTGGTAATTTTATAACTCTAATATATCTCTTAAATGAGTAAAAAAGACTTGAAAAACAACTGACCAACACCATCTTATAAAAATTTATGGTACAAAGTAATGGATAGAAAAACAACATATAGATTTTATAAAAATTCCTTATGAACCATCAAGTCTAGATATTATTATAAAAAGGTTTTACAACTGTTCTAACAACACTACATAACAAATTAAAGGTTTTTATCGATTTAGAAATATAACTTTTCCATCTTTCTTCCCTTTGCTTGTTATGTATTATTCTTTTTCTTTTTAAAATAAAAAATTTATAAAATGGTGTTTACCAATCTTCTAAAATAAATTAAAATGGAAGTGAGATAAGTTCAAGCAGGAATATGAATATTTATATACTATAGGTTAAATAAAAGCTGTTTTCCCAGTCATCCTACTCTGATAATCAGCTGCGGTCCCGTGTGTACTGTATAGTTTTCGAATACACTCACAAAATTTTCATGGGCTCCAAAAATACTTGAGAAAACGGGGAAAAAAATATTCATTTAAATAATACTTTTTTTTTTTCACATATGTTTTTTGCTTTCTAAAAACCCTAAACAAGCAATATTTCGATTAAAACACATGTTGAAACCCCATAAATAACGTTTTTATTTTGGTCAAAAACCTATTGTTGGAATCCAAAATGGCGAAAATTTACGACAATTCTATAAAAAAAACAATACAATTATACCACTGTTTACCTCTTTCAACACTATTTTATCAACGTTTTAAAACATGATGCTAGTTGGAACAAAAGGCTGCAGATGGCGCAGTGTTGAACACTGAAGGTCCGTTTCTGCGAGCTTAACATAGTTACCATTGTTTTCTTTTCCTAAATGAATTCGTCTGAGAGATCCAGCACACTACACATACCAGGATAAATACCCACCTGCACACCCTTCAACCCCGCATAACTGTCAGAGGTAACTATCTCAAGAAGATAGTTAGATTGCGGGGTCGAAGGGTGTACAGGCAGGTATTTCCCTGATATGCTGGATCTCTCTCAGACGAATGCATTTAGAAAAAGAGGATAATAGTAACTATGTCAAACTCGCAGAAACCGACCTTGAGGCTGCGTTCCGTCGCGTCGTAAGGTGATGTATTCACAATTGCCGCCGACCAGCCGTGCGCACCGTATGCACTCGAAGTTTCACGGTGCATTTTTGCGAACTTAACACGGTTACTATATTGTTCTATTTTTCTAAAACCCGGTTCCCATCTATGGGTTTTTTATGCGTGAGCTCCCCGAATCAAAACACGGATCACGTAGTCTAAGCGAGATTTGCCTATACAAGTTCATGTCGGTCCACGTGATGAGTTTTTGAGTCAAGGAAACGCATGGGAAACGCTGGTCGGAATCGAGTGTAGAATGCATTCGATCCCGATATCTGTCATCGAAAACTCAATCTCAAGAAGATTTGGATCTCCTATCTCTCTCAGATTGATGTAGTTAAAACCAGATAATGATGGTATGGTATCTCGCAAAAACGCGCCTTTTGATGTCGCAAAAACGCACCTTTTAAAGTCACAAAAACGAGCCTTTTGATGTCAAAAAAATTAACCTAAAAAATCTTGTTTATTTTGGTATAAATTAAAATTGTTTTTTGTTGTAAAAACAGTGGTATAACCACTATACAAAGAAATTAATAAAAACATTATAGAAAGAATGGGCAAAAAAGGTTTATGAATGAGTTCATAAGAAGAATAAGAATTATTGTGTGTGAGTTTCCGTTTTTATACGTGTCTCTTTGTTGTTGTTAAGTTTTTATAAGTTTGTTGATAGCAACATTTTAAAAACCAATCTATATAGCTTTAATTGATAGTTACTTACGGTTTTATAGATGGGTTAACAGAAAGATTTCAAAAACCAATTTATATAACTTTTGTAACTGATGACTTATATTTTTATAAATATGTTGGTGGAAACATTGTTATCACCAATTTATATAACATTTGTTACCGATGACTTTAATTTTTATAAAGATGTCCGTGGAAATATTTTTAACGCTAGTTTTATGTTACCTTAGGGTACCATCAATTTAGAACCTTTAATAAAACAAATACAAACTCAATTCCTGTAGGAAACCTCTAAATACCCTAGGGCATTAATGGAACCCTCTTTATAATAATTATATAAATTGTGGTCACCAGAGGTTTCTGAAAATGCTCATTGGGATAGATATAACACCAGAGGAAGTAAAACACGCAATATCTTCAGCTAAAAACAGAAAAGCCGTAGGGCAAAACGAAGTAAATACTGAGGTTTTAAAGCTAATAAAAAACGATGATTCGCTAAATACGCTGGTCAAACTTTTTAACTTGATTTATCGTAGCAGTAAAATCCCTGCTTACTGGCTAATATCAACCTTATACGCTGCCTAAAAAACATTCAGCAAAGAAGTGTAGTGATGTGCTTAATACCACTCTCCGAATTCGTGTGCTTCGGTGTTATGTTTTTAGCATCGTATATTATGGCATGGACACTGACTGAGGCTATGTGCAAAAAGTTGGAGGTATTCAAGATGTGGTGTTATCGTAGAATACTAAGGATATCTTGGATGGACGGAGTAACTAATGTGGATGTTTTCCTTAGAATAAATAAAGACCTTGAAGTTTTATTTACCATCAAAAAACGAAAACTTGAATATTTTGGGAAATGACAAATATAAACTTTTAAAATTGATAATAGAAGTATTAGTACTACGACACTTTTCCGAAAAGCAGTGGACAGGGTAAAGATCGCGCTGATGATAGCCAACGTTCGAAGAGAGCATGGCACTTGAAGAAAATACAAAAAAAAATAATCAGAATCATAGGAGTGGAACCAAACTCACCCCTACCTACTCATAATTCCAAAATGGCGGCGAACCCACAAGGAATTTTTTGACATGAACTTTTATAAACATGAACTTCTCCCTGCTGTACAAAATTTGGCTGGTCATTCAGTTTTATAAAAAAATCACCATTTTCTGATTATTTTATTGGGGTAATAGGTATAGGATTATGAAATTAAAAAAACACGCGATTCAAAAAAGTTGAAATGTTTTCCACTCCATTTTTTACTTTGATGTCGTTTTTTTAGCTATTACATTCCTGGCAGTACCCCATCAAAAAATACTTTACTTTTATAGTAGTTTTCACAACAAGTGGCTAAAACAGTGCTTTTTTGACAAGCGTTGGTTTAAATAACGAGCGCAGCGAGTTATTTAAAAACGCGAGTAAAAAAAGCAGTTTAGCCGCGAGTTGTTAACACTATTTATTTTAATACCTTTATCAAAAAATCCAAAAAAAACAGGAAAATACTTTTAAAAATCTCGAACGAACAACACACCATCTTTACACTATAAATCAAGTCGGCTGGTAAATGAAATAACAATGGTTTCCATAGCGATGTGCCTTTTTACTCGGTGACGTTCATTGTTGCGATATTTTAATCTTTGACAGTTTGAAGATGTTTTTAAATTATTTTTTCGTAAATACGTGGTAAAAACTGGCGGAAATGGCTATCGCATCGCTAACCAAAAAAGCCATGCTTTAATTATCTGCAGACAGTTACTAAAATCATGCTTTTGATAAAAGTATAAAAAAAATTGTTTTTTCACTTCTGTGGCACTCCACCATCAATAATTATATAAATCCACTCACATTGACTATTTTGTATAAAAAAAAGAACAAATTTCTCTGAGCTTTATCCAAAGTTTTTTAATAATTTCCGTGAAAAACACGTGGAGTATGTTATGCACTGACGGCATAAAGAAATCCTATTCTGATCACTTATTGGCACTTTATAAAAACAAAGAGTAAGATTAACTTTATTAATCCCGAGCATACCTGTCTCTTTTTATCTAATCTGTTTTGAAAAATAAAGCACAATTATTTCTGCATGCTAAAAACTACTCAAGCCGGCCCGCAATTAAACGACCGGTAATATCGCTTTTGTGTGCGTATAGACAGAGATGACCTATCTTTGAGGCATTTGGTAGATGATCCATGGAATTTATTTTGAACGAGAATAGATAAGTTTAGGATTTGATAGTTCTTTCGTATTTGTCTTTTGTTGAATCAAAAAATTATAATTTCTGTTTTCCAGGTTCCCATATCATTTTCCAGGTTTTTTGTCGATTTTCATAAAATTTCCCGACTTTTCCAGATTTTTTTAGGATATTTTTAATTCCTTGACTTTTCCAGGTTTTCCAGGTCGCTACGAACCCTGCTTTTACAGTTACATTCCATTTTTTCTTCGACATTCCTACAAGGGAGGAAATTTACCTGTACAATTTAAGCTCTGTTTGAAAGCGAATATCCCTCTAAAGGGGTGTGTCATACGAAAATAATTGTGCCCTCCTTAAATAACAAATTAAAGTGTTCAAGGTTCCTTTCGAAATACTCCATATACTCGAAAACGCCAACTGAGGTTGGGGTGTAACACCCTGTATATCCGTCCCTGATTATTATTATCATCGGTTTAATTTAGTTAAATTGTTAATATGAATGATAGGAATTATTTTCTTTTTTAATTTGGCAATAAACATAGTTAGTGTAAATATGTCAAAATTTAGTTACAGGTATATTCTGGTAAACGCCACAAATTTGTTTATAGAATTTTGGCTCCATTTTTAAGTATCATAAATGTTTGTGACGCCGGTCACACAACAAAGATAATTTGTAAAAACGAGTTAAAAGTCATGTTTGGTTTCTTAATTAAGTTAACAATAAAAGTAATGTAATGAATTGTGGTTTTAATTTTTTTCCAAAATGTTTTTAACAGTAAAAACTAACTATATAATACATATTATGAGTGACCGACGTTACACATTGTGACCGATGTCCTGACGTTTTTAAATCTAATTTTAAAAAATTTGCCAAATTCGTGTTATTAAAAGTTTAATTTAAACAAATTTTTTTGTAAAAGCAAAAAAACATTAACAATAATTTTCACAAGCTTAAATCGAATAACTACGAATATTTTTTTAGTAATTGTGTAACCGGCGGCGTTACAACAACAATAATAACTAATTTGCCGCTTTTGTACATTTTTTACAGTTTTTAAAGCTAAAAGGGGTTGCGGTACTGTTTTAGCAATAATTAATTGTATTTTTTAAATTTAGTTTGATATTTAAAAAAATAGGCCATGTGACCGATTTTACAACACCAAAACTTACACCAGGACACATTGTGTCACATTTTAATTAAAATTTTCCAGTTTGCTAGACAAGCACCATCAGCAGCACACCGAGATACACAGGAGACTGATATTAGTGCCTCTGGCGGCAAAATTTTTATTGCGGCCGGCGCTACACCCACTTTCCGGGACATACATTACTAAGGATCCCACAGAAAGTTTAACTAGGAGAAACTTGTTACATGTAAATATTTGTTTAAATATAAAACATTAAAAGGTAAGAATTTCTTCAACTATTTCCTTTTTTTTATATAAAGTACAGATTTTGTTTACCAGTTTTTTCGAGGAAAACAGCTCTTATAAATCTTATAAAACCCTAAAAAATAACATAAAAACTCACCAACTTTCATGAGAACCTATGCGGTTTTTTTACCTGGGATGGCAAACAAATAAAGTTCTTTTGTCAATATCCAACAGTCGTTAGTTTACGAAAGAAATAACTATGTGCTTTAAAAGTCAATAGAATAAAAAATATTGCTGGGCCAGAAAATTTCTTAGTCACCTGGAAATGGTTTTTTTTTTCTGAAAGTTTTGTCTTACCGCTTTGCATACTTACGAAATGCATTAAACAATTAAATTTTTGGAAAACGCAACAATACTAAAAATATATTTTAAATTTAAGATTATTTTCTCAGTTCCCTGCCTATCAGTCCACTGAATATGTTTCTGTTTGTTTGGCTTAAAATATAAAAAGATCTTTATATTCAAATTCAAATATTATTTAAATAAATACCATTTAGAGCATAGGAAATTAAATAAAATATGTTTTAAACCATTATTTCAAGAAAAATGTCTGGGTTATTTATTTTTTTACCTATTTCTGTAGAACTATCCACATTTTGTGTGTATAACTTTGAAATATATTTCTGTATCAAGGAATTGTATAATTTATATTCGCTAATGCTTTAAACATTTTTGTATTTCAATCGGGACTGGAATATGCCTGCAAATAAATTTTGACCGAAATAGATTAAAACATTGAAATTCGCTTTTTGATAGTGTTTATCTGCAATATTTTGCGCTATTGGGAATAGACTCATGGCGAATTCGTCTCAACTATCATGTTAAAAAAAAGGGGCGTAGAGAATCTTAAACCGGTTGACAGAGCAACAGATAGTATGTATTTGAAAAAAGTAGAACGACGCGGTTCACTATACATCGCTTTTCAAACATAAAAATACATATACATTTTTTGTATACTGTCAACTGACATTTACTATTTACTTTTTTGGAGGAAGGGGCGAATATTAGGTGCTTTGAACTGTTTTCGGCAATACTTTATGATTTTTTAGGAATCAATAAATGATGATTCAATTTTCAATTAATAAATTTCAAATACATATTAGGGCCATTCCACTGTCACGTACATTTATACGACATTTTTCATTTTATTTTCCTTTTTTTTTCAGTATTTATCGGAAACATACTTTTTTACGAGAAATCATTGATTTTAAAACAAGATGTACTATGATAAAACCACGAAAATTTTGTTGTAGTTCCGTAAAAAATTGAAGAAAGCGTGTCACGTGGAGGACAGCCCAAACAGCATTTGGACGTTATCTTACGTTATGCAGACGGTATCGAATAAATGACCCGATGTCAGCCAGCAAAGTCGTTTCGACTTCATGTGGACCCTTATTTCGGAATACAAATTCACGTCGCCTCGAAGTCAGTAAGACGTTAGTAAATTAACCTTATTAGGGATGAGTTTTCGCCAATTGCTAACATTGTTTAACGTTTGATTTTCTCCACTCAAAATGGATGGATGAACGTATTATTTTGGAGAAAAATATAACAGGTTTGCAAATACTCAATAATATAAAATGAAGGTATTTTTTTTTTAAATTAACAGATAATAAGAAACACTTTTAAAACGTAAGCGAGACGCAATTTTTGCCGACGAAAGCCAGTTTATTGATAAACGTGATTCAAATTTTGTTTTCATTTTGTTTTAAAAGTGCTGTGGTGTGTGTGCAAGTGCTAAATTATTATTAATTTTGAATGACGTTTTTCAATTTAGATCAAAATTTGTAAACAAAAAATGTTTTCGTGATTGAAAACTTTACCAATTCAGACCGGGTCTCCAACATTGGTTATACGTAAAAAAGAACAGTAATGTCAAAGTAGGTCAGAAAACTCAACGAAAATTAAGTCAAACAGTGGAACGTAAAGTAGGCCAATGGAATACAACGTAACCTTAGGGCAGTCGACCATCACTCTAAACTTAATCGATTCCGATTGACTGTTGGGCAGAATGACTAATTTAACGTCATAGAAACCAACATAAGACCGACGTTGGGAAATCAATAGAAAGTTCAATACACTGACTTACGCTTAACAACGTTGGTTTTGATATAAAGGCGACGTCGTTTACCAAATAACGAAGTAGTGACTAAAATTTTGACTTTAAATAACGTCGCATTACGTCAGATAAATGCTGCTTGGGAGTCGGTATCTACCGCGAAGTAGTTTAGCCCGTCTAAGAGAGATACGATAACAAAATAATTTTTTTTAAGGACCTAAAGAATTACTCCCTTGCTTGAATTTAACACGCACCTAACTTGGGAAGACTTTAAAAATATCTTTTTGTATGTCACATACCGGACAAGAGGTGTCACGTACGGGACACGTACGATTTGACAAAAGTTTTATTTCAGGCAAAAGTTTAAGCAGTTTAAGGATTTAAGCTTCTTCTAGGAGAAATTTAAGTTATTTTTATATTTTCATTGAGTATCAAAGGTGTGGTAATGAAAGTCCAACTCTCATAGAAAGCTCTTACAATGAGTTGCACACAAAGCTTGTTACAAATAGACCCTTTTTTAGTAGCCAGTCAGTGACATATTTTTTAGCCATCCATACATAGTATGGAGGCTATAGAGATCGTCAAAAAAGTTTTTTATTTCCACTATAAATAAGTTATTTGGGTTAAAAAAGACCTAAATACAAAATGTTGTCATGGGGTCTGTCTGTCTGTCTGTCTGGAACACGATTACTCAAAAAACTCTTAACCGATTTTTCCCAAAATTGGCACAAAAATTATTTGCCACCAGACGCAGAGCTGATTAGATTTTGATGGGGGTGGGGAGTTGGCAAGAGGGGGATTAAATTTAAAAAAAAAATTCTAACTCACGAACCGTAGCAGCTAGCGACAAGCGGTTTTTACATAGAATTTGTTGTTTTTTTAAATTGTTTTTTTTTTATTTTTAATAAAGATTTTATGGATGGCTATACGTGCCTGCTGACGCCATTTCTTTTTAAATAAAAATATTTGACAGTTTTCAGATATTATAAAAAAAATCATGTTTTTACTTACATTTGACCTATTTGGAAGACAAACATATAATAAAAAAAAATATAAGAAAATTTCCGCGTTTTCGTGGAATCGCCCATTATGTTTAATAGAATCGTCAATATTTACGTCTAATTAATCAATTATATTACCGTTTGTGGACCTTTAAAATAATATTAAACCTCATTGGGTTTTTTTGATGTGTTTTAAGACACGCGTTTAATTTTTTTTTATTTAAATTATTCTCCATTCATTGAGGCCTTGGTTATTACATAAAAATATCTATGTATAAAGATTGTTATCTTTGAAAACCGGTAAAAAGTGAACTGTGGAAATATTAATTAGAAAGCTAAATTTAATTATTGCCGCACCTTGGCGAATACACCGTAGATTATCTGTTCTATTAAATTCCTTATTTTTATTCATTGCACAGCAAAAGATCAAATTTGAACATAAAACGTCTGCAAGGAGCAATATTCGTAATGCAGTTTTATTCTTAACTTCTGCTAGATTTCAAAAACTTCACTTTACACCACAAATGATTCTTTAACAAGGTGTCAAAGTAGGCTGTCAATATCTTATTGGATGGTTTGAAAAGACAAAACAAATTAAAAAATCATTTTTAAGATACGACAAAATCTATCGATCAACCAGAATTTTAAAGCAATTTAAATTTTGACCTTATATCACAAAGTATTTTTCTTATCCATTTAAGTATTGACATCGTAACTTTTCCACTTTGCATAATTGTGGCGAATAGTTAAAAATGTGTTTTATAAAAGCTACGAGATATAAAACATTTAATTACGAAACAAATCCAATAGTTAAGAAAACTTTTTGGTCTTAATCTACCCACTCTTTTTCATCTACGCCTTCCATTTCATCTTGTTCCAGTTTTAAGTTAATTTCTAATTTGTTGCTCATAGTTTTTTGAATCTAAAACCGACAAAAAATAAGTATTCTTTTTGAAAATAAACAACTTACAGCTTTTTTGTCTTTGAATATAAAATATGGTTTAATTGCAGAATGTTTTTTAGGGTTTTATATTTATAAACTAACAAATCGACGTTTAGCTTACCACTACTAACTTACCTCATCCTGTTTATGTTTCATTTGTTCTGTGTTCCAGGTCATTTTGTTAGTTGTGTCTTTGTTGGAAATAAACGGAATCGACTGAGATTTATTAATTCCTACTGTTTTTTGAGGTTGATTATCAGACACTAAGACAAAAAATATTAAATCAGAAATTGCACCTTAGGTTGATTATCGGAAACTAAGACAAAAAAATATTAAATCAGAAATTGCACCTACACAACAAGTAGAAGTTTCTTTACTCACATGATTCCATATCATTGGGCTTAAGGCTCACTCTAACCAATTTCTTATCTTTGCCCTCGAACCATTCTGCACTTGTATACAAAGGTTCCCAGCTCACTCTTGTCGGAGGGAAAAGGTCATCTTGGAACAACTCTGACCTATAAAATGCCGACAAAATCTTTTAAATGCTTACTATCCTGGAAAGATAACTGGTCCAGTTCAAAAAGACGCAATTCTAATTGTAAGTACATTCGCAGATGAAAACGATTTTTGATCACGTGACTAGCTATAAATATATTCATTCGTTCAAGTCTGACAGGACGTATTCACGTATGTTTGTCCACAAAAAGAAAAAAATAATAATATCATTTTTTTTTTGTTGGTTAAAAATGGATTCAATGTGGTAGTTGCAGTAGGTTACAAAAATACTACTGGCCCTTAACGATTCAAAACAAATGGTAAAGTCGGCTGTGGTCGCGGAAAACCCGGTTTTGGTAATGGACATGCCGCGATGCATGGTGGCCATAATGAGAATAATCTTGGCTTATTCTGATTTCTACCGTTGCTAATTTTCGTGATTTTATGATGAGTAAAAGTAAAATTTTGCTGTGCTTGTGGTATTTATTTAAAAAACATGCTGTATTATTTTCAAAAGTAAGTAAAATTGTTGTTTACAAGCCAAAAACGAAGAAAAAATAAAACATAGGTTTCGCTCCACCCTTAAATTTTTAAGATAGGAAAAAAGCATAGGCAGATTCAGTATTCTTTTCCCAAGTATATGGCTTGAAGTCATTGGTATCCAAAATCCTCAACCTACCTTATTCTAGGAACAGTAAAAGACAAGGGTTCTATGGTATTGTTGGTTAGCCTTAAAGCTTTGGCAAATTCCACATTGGCAACTTCGCAAACGTTCTTCGGTAGGAATGAGAGTCCCTGATGTAAAGAGTTCGATTTGTGGTGACTAAGGGGACAGATGTACGGTTGTTCGTCTGTTATTTCGAAGGTGTAGATTGTGAGATCGCCCTGTAAGGAATTATGTGAAAATTAATAAAGGCTTGTTTGTCTTTTAAGTTCAATGCTCATTTAGTGCCCACACGTGCAAAGTGTACTTTAGTGCAAAAGGAACTTTCTGAATTTGAATTGCTCATGCTCACACACAGGGTGGAACCTAGGACGAAGCCGTTTCGTTCTTATTAGGGGCTCATCCGTTAGGTGTACCACAATGACAGATAATTTCGGTCGCGCCTATGTGCCAAAGAATACGGCTCAAGCGGAAGAAATCCTGTCAATGGCGCCCTCTGTGTGAGCGATCGAAACCAAGAAAATACCTACTGTAGTTAGCAATACGAGGAAGTAGCATCGATCCTGCGAGAGACATATAATTATGCCTTCTGTATGCAGGTTTCGTGTACAAGCAAGCGCCAAAAAAACTTCCGCTAAATACAGTAGGTATTAGACACTTACAGTAAGATTTACTAAAACGGTTTAGTCTATTTTAAAACGGTCCTAAGTTTAACTGAAATTTTTGGTTTTCAGCATTTTAAACTAACCCTCCTTGAGTTTTGGACGTAGTTTGATTTATAAGAAGAATTTTAATAAATTTTTTTATTGAATAATCATCTTAACACAATCTTTTGTTAGATTTAAGAGGAAATTTTCAATTTAGAATAAAAGAAAAATAAAAAATTTAAACCCACGCGGGGTTGAAATAGTAAACACTCCTTAGAATAAATTAACATTGGGGTTATATGTCACTCTAATTAAAACTTACCCTTGTTAATTAATGTTTACAATTAATACTTGATGTCACACAACGATTTAGATGAGTAGTAATAAAATAAGGAGTAGATTAATTTTGTATTTATTTAAAAGAGGTTTTTATTTATGAAATGTATTAAAAAACTGCGCTGCGTTCAGTCACAAACAGCGAGTTCGAATCTTTTACCTCTGCTTGCACCAACCTCTACTGATGAAAGCTACAGCTTTAAAATGAGTGGGCTTTGAGTCAGGAAAGTTTTTTGACTGAGCTTTTAGATAACCTTAATGTTTTAGTTTCAATATGTAAATGGATTTTTTTGTTTGGTATATTTTTCGTGTATAATCAGTGACCTTCACTTATGTTTGTTTTGCCTCGTAGTGCCCTCATAAATATATTTTGAGTGCTGAAAACGGGTTCAAAATATGGAGTTTTTTCTGGACAAAATAGGAGGTGTTTTATTGGGTAATTAACAACTTGGGGACTTAAGGAAATTAAAAACAAACTTATTACCAAATGCCACAAAACAATCCTTTCTGGGGGCTATAAATTTAAACCACCCCCCGAGGTGGTCTAAAAAATCAGCAACTTTATAACCTCAAACACAAATAATGAAGCTATTATGTGCCAAATTTTTGGCGTATTCGCCATTTGCCATTTTGAAACCTGTCAAAAAAATCTAGTTTTAGGGCATTTTCTTCTAAAATATGTATTTTGAGAAAAAAGCAGTTTTTCGGTGGTATTTTAGATTTTAAATCCCACTGTTAAAGTTAATTTTCGGGTTTATCGGCATTCGTATCCTTATCTCTATCGAGTCGACCTATCGAGCAGGTGTACTTTTAAACTAATGGCGTATGCGTGAGAGCTCCAGCTGATCAAATGCGTCAAAACATCGTTTCGTATGCAGGGACGGTCGTAACGTTACGATTCCCTTATCGCACCTAACGAGGTTTTCGTGCATTTAATCAGCTGTAACTGTCACGCATTCACCATGATTTAAAAACTGCATCTGCTTGATTGATCGACTCGATAGAGATAAGGATACGAATGATGATAAGCAATCGAAATTCAGGAAGTTCATTTTACACTGAAGTACAAAAAAACTTCACACACAAAAAAATAGTGCGATATTAAGTCGTCTTCTTCTCCTCTATAAAAAAAAAAACAAGATTTCCGCTCGAATACGGATATCGTCCAATTTCTGCGGTCTAGCGTTGATCTTTTTCATCAAGGTCATGTTTAAGGCATGAATATACAAAGTTCGACAGTTCTCGTCTAGGGTGCCGAAATGCATGTGTCCGAGTAAGAACGCTATTTAATTCAAATGCACTGAAGAGAGATGTCGGCTAGGCAACGTTGTCAAAGAAACAGTTTAGGAAAACTGCTGCACGTTCTAGGTTTTATTAGCGTCACTCTTATTCAGAGTGCAATTGCCGTTAAAAGCGCAAGCGCGACTCGTCGCGAGACAAAGCATGGACCATGGATCGCTCGCAGCAAACAATTTTCGGTCGCTTTCCTTCCGAGTATGTCCGATGTCAGTTAGCGAGGTTTGGTTTGCCAAACATGAACACATTCACAAAAGAAGAAAGGATTTTTGGTAATTGGGCGTTTTGCATTTGAATCTCCTGGTCGACCGATTCCTTCTCAAACCGTTTATAAGAATTTTCACAATTTTGTAACACATGGTTGTATCAATGGTTGTCGAAATTGTTCATTCCTCCTGAGAGGGTAAAACGGGATGAGACGGTATGCGCCTATGTTGAAACATTTTTCCTTCATAAAAAGCACAACTCGCAAAATACTCGGTAGGGTCGAGAGAACACAAACACTTGAGGCAGCTGTGAGAACACAATACCCTCAAAAGCTGAATGTATGGACAGGGATCATGTGATTCCATAATTGGATCTTATTTTAGCGACGGTAATTTGAATGTCCAAAAATATATTTTACCTAGGTTGGTTCACCAGGACCGTTGCCCTTCTCATAATTCACGTCTAGTTTCCAATTATCTTCGAGAAAATTTTGAAGATCGAATTATGTCCACCCATGGACACCCATCCTCTAGCCAGCGAGGTCTCCTGATATGGCGCCCAATGATTTATTTTTGTGTGGTAGGGTAGGTGGAAGGGCGTCATCTTAGGATTACCTCATTTTAGGCCTTCAACTCTTGATGAGTTGAGGGCCAATATCCTGGATGCAGCCGCTACTCCCACCCCAGAAATGTTGGCAAGTAACCGACAAGATTTTTACGATCGGTTGTTATTCTGCGAGGCCCAAGCTGGAGGATGATTTAAGTCTCTTTTGAATAAAAAGTAGACATCAAATTATGCAAGTTTTTAGGCTTGTGTGTTCATTTTTGAAACACCAAATTTTTTTAACTGAAAGAGGGGACTCGAAAGGTTTTTAATGAATAATTAAAAAATATTGAACCCATTTTTCCATATCGCAAATTTTTTGCACTTTCAGCGCCATCTTTCCAGCATCGATGCAACCATCAGGTGCAACAATCGATAGATATCGATCGACGATTTCGTCCGCAATCCGTTTAGTAGCGCCAGCCAGCGCTTTAGTCCGTTTTATTCTAAAACGCGGGCGTGAAGGAGATCGTAGACGTAATTTTTCTCAATTAATCACTTAGAAGATCTTAAAATTATTTTTATTTATTTGATACTGAAATGATTCAAGTAAAATACCACAAAATATTTTTTATGCAAGACCTGAACAGCAGGCGTCCCTTCGCGACTCTGTACGAGGGGAGAGAAGCCTTGGCAATTTTTCTAAATAAAGGAGTAAAAGAATCAATTTTTTTTAAAAAACACCCTTCTGTTATTAAGTTTAATAACAGCTTTAAATTCATTTTAAAGTTACACAAGACGTGAACATGGTTACAAAAAGTAGAAAGAGTAAAGGGTTGCAGATTGAAAGACTGCCCTATGTTGCGTGGTTTTAAATTTTTTTATTCTTAAAAAAAAGTATAATATTGTTTTAAATTTATTTCAACAAGATATTTTGTAAGAACGCTATGATAAATTGTGTCGCAGAGTCGGAACTTTAGCGTAACTGGTTATAGGAGGTCAGACTGAGACTCTTCGCAGCTTTATTGAAAGAGCAACGTCAATCGCTAGTAAAAATTTGTGGATAAATGGGTATTTTAATTAATTTACCGGATTCTAACTTCAAACTAAAATAAGAAAATACTCATAATCACTATTTTACGCCCTTTGAAGGCAACATTTATCGTTAAACTTGACGGAATCTTACTTGGGAATCTTTTAGGGGATTGTGGCAAAAGCGTGTCGGTTTCTCAAGTTTGTCATCTCTTTCGCTCTCATTTACTAGCCATTGCGCTCCGCCTATATTTTGAACCGCCTGTTAACTCGATACGAGATCGAAAAAAATTTTATAAGCAAAAGGTTTAGGTATAATTTTTTAATTGCTTTTATTCCGAGGGCATGAACGGAACATTTCGTAAGGTTAGTGTAAAAAACATGTTTTTTTCTTCTTACTGGAGTGAATGAAGCGGTTTGTAAAATATTCTTTAGGTTTTTAAAGGAGTACTAAGCCAACGTCAAAAGAAATTGTGGGGACGCAGACGGAACATCAAAAATCGCTTCATTTCTGTTGGACAATTTAAAGACGTAGAAAATTGAAATTTTAGTAGCCGATGAATATTGCTTAACTTTAACTAATATATACATACATATTTACAATTAATTAAACATAGTGTTGGCATTACATAAAATTAAGTTAGAGTCGCGGACGAAACACAAAAATATACATAAGTAAATAATACGAAGAAGAAATTTGAATGAATTTTATTTAAAGTTTAATAAACTGAAACTGAATTATAGAATTCAAAATTGGGGTTGGGCCCTAAAGCGTTAAGACCAATAAAGTGCCTTACTAAAATAGTTGTTACTAAAATACTCTAACCTATATGAGTTTATATTTATATACCCCCACCTATCTCCCTGCATCTCGCTGATAATCCAAAAAGGTCTTTAAAATTTTGGTATAAACGTAAAAAAATATGTATTATATGGTTTATTTTTTTCTGTATACCAATACCGAATTCACCTTATAAGAACATCTTTTGACGTTTTTCTTTTGCAGACGGTTCATCAAAAAATAGGCAGTTTAAAAAATTCATAACTATGTTACAACTAAACTCGACAAATCCCCTACATAAAAAGAAAAGCCTAAACGGATTGTAAACGTTAGAAAAGGAGAGAACTTTGATTTTTGTCACAGCCAATTATTTTCAAATCTGTCTCCGAGCAGTTATTAGTGATATTTTGCCGGCCATAAATAGCCGCATCAATATGACTAAAACCAAATATATTTTTTTTAAACCTAAATAAGTTTTCAGTAAGTTAGGCATTAATTGTTTAAAAAAACGTAATAAAACTTAAATTTATTGCAACTTAATTTTTGAGAATAACGAAACTTTTGCCTGGAATAGCCGAGTTGTTTAATTGAAAGAAATACCCTACATATTATTGCATTGTTGAATCGGCCTTTCCTTCGATTCGATAGAAAAATATATAGTGATGTCTAAATTTGACATTCGCACTTACAATTAGCTTTTTTTGGCAGGTAAATATAAAAGCACTCAACAAATTATAAAACTTTTGCATTTTAAGTCTTTTTCGATTTCTGGTATTAAACGAGTTAACAGGGGGTTTAAAATTTAATGAGACACCCGGTAGGTATCGATCAACTTAAACTGATTAGAATTATCTGTAAATACCAGTTTTCTGTGCCACAAAGTGTACAATAATAATAGGTACAATAATAGGTAACAACTGACTTACCTTTCCCGTCAAAAACAACGTCGAACTATCCTCATCGTAGAACGGAATCAATATGGCGGGCGAAACGTCAAGCCCGACAGTGTTCATCTGTGTCAAATCGCTGGCTTTGTAGACCGTTATCTGCCTTTCTGACACTTTGTCAAAACCCATGACTACTATAAAACGGTCTTCCAATGCCCAAATTAGGCGGGCCCCACGACTACCCTCAGGTCCCTAAAAATATAGAATCCTTATTAGGGTAATGCGATACCTCGTTTCAGTGGACTTTTGGCGTTTGTGTCAAAAATTAAGATTGGAATTTTTGTTGTAAATTACTGTAATAAAACTAGATGTAAATTATGCAATTTACTGTTTAATATTCGATTACAGTGTTACTGTCGATATATTTAAACATAAGGGGTGTGGCGCGGTACTGGCATTTTCTTATTTTGAGGCATTTCTGTAATATATATATATATTTTTTTACTTACAAGAGATAGAATTATATATACCTTTTTTTGGACTAAATTTTGCCGGAAACAATTAGATAATTATTATATTTTGAGATTTGAAAAGTCTATTCTATTCAGGTAAGGGTACATTTCTGTAAAAAAATATACTCGGAAATATACATTTATATTAACAGCAAGTAACGTAAAATCAAAACAAACTAACCGAATCCTTTAGAACTCGTCCACAAACTACAAAAATTGAATGAAACAATTTGGTTGAGATCACTCGATTTCTTACGTTAAAATTTAAGTCTACAAAAAAGCAAGTGGTAATTAAATCAAAGTTACATAAAAATTAATACACTAAAAAAGAAAAATATAACAGTGGGATTTACTAAGATCTAAAATAGTACCCACCACAGGTACTAAATTTTAAAACCAATTTTCGAAAAACACCTACCTATAGAGAAAAAAACGCAAGTTAGTAGTGCAAAATACCACTGAAAAACTACTTTTTTCCTCAAAATATATCATATATCTAAAACTAATACTTTTGGACAGGTTTCAAAGTGGCAAATGGAGAATACTCCAAAAATTTGGCACATAATAGCTTAATGATCTGTATTTGAGGTTATAAAGTTGTTAGTGCTTATTCTTGAAAGTGAAAGAAAGGAGTGCTCCCGGGGAGAAGTTCCGACTTCACATTTGTGACGCCACAAGTAAGAAATTTCCAACTTCTGACGTCATAACTGAGAAATTTTATATTTCTTATTATCTTTCTATTTCTCACAAGTAAAAGATTTCCTACTTGCTACGTATAAAATAAGAATTGTTGTGTTCTGACGTAGAAAGTAAGTAAATTATTTTTTGTGACGTCAGAAAGTTTTTTGAGGTTATGATCATCAGTCGTTAAAATCGGAAGAGAAGAAGCAGGTAAACTGCATAATTATTTTTTCGTTTTATTTCAAAATATTTTAAGTTATGGCTGATCTAAAGGTAAATATTTGATCAGTTGAGCCTCAAATTTATTTATATATTTGTTTTTTTTTTTGAGAATGTGCGCTTACCGTGTGTGAGTGAAAACAATTTTAAAAAAAAGTAAGGTTAGAGAAAGCTTTGATTTGTACTAAATAAACAATTTATAGTTACTATTTATCATTATATTTTATTAGGCCACGGACTCAAGAAAAGTTGATTTAAAATGCTTAAAACCGAATATTTCACTTAAATTTAGGACAGTTCTAAAATAGGTCCAACCTTTTTAGTAAATCCCACTGTTAAAGTTTTTTACAAGTAATCTAAAAAGTTTTATTAAGTAAAAAACCACCTTATTTGTTATATGGATGATTCTACTTAAAGTTGGCCATAATTTGACTTTCTTAAAATTTATTTAACTAATTAGATGTGTGCTAAAAATTTTTTTTTTCTGAATTTTGGAAATTATGTTAGCCCGTTATAAAAACTCCAGAGCAACGAGTTTTTTTTAATGATTTTATAATTTAATCAAAATATATTTAGAATACTCAACTTAAGTTTCATATAAACAAAATCCCTATATTTATAATTTTAAAACAATCGACTAAAAAATGATGTCAATGATATCAATCAAATACTTACTTACCATGATAATTCAAGGATTCCCTTTTTAATTTTTTTGCCAAAAATAAAATCTACAACTAAAACCAAAGAACCCTGCCATTTTCATATGGGGGATGCATTTCGGTTAATTTTTTTTATATTTTAATATGTTATAGTCCCAATGAGCAATTTTCGTCATGGGCACTTTTCCCAATATGTACAGGGGGAGCTAGAAATTAGACTTAAAGTTACAAAAATGGCCGTTTTTTTCTAAACTTAACCTTTGTTTACGACAAAACTAAAGATAGGATAATAATGGTTTCTGCATATCTGATTTAATGATAACTATCTTCATTTTTGATATTAGTACCAATGTCCGTATGTGTACAGGGTAAGCCAAAAAATATGCCTGAGATTGCTCAAAATCCCTTATTTATGAAGCACATTTGACGCTTGTAAGGGCAGCGAAAAAAAAATGGTTTTTGATGTTGTTTAGCTAGGGGGTTTTTCTGTAAGAAATAGTTAACGTTTAAAAGGCGTATTTCGCGAGTGCTTAACTTTTTTTTGGCGTACTCTGTATACATTTAAAAGTTTGTAGCTAACAAAAAGATTTTTTCAACATCCTGAATGACTCGATGGGTCTATTCTTGGTTAAATGTCTTTGTTTAGAACTAAGTGATTTAGAGCAATTTCAAAGGTATTCCTGGCTCACCGAAATTAAAATAAAAAATGTTAGTTGTGCTCCGTAGAATAACATAACAAATAAATAAGTGTTGCCTGATTAGTAGTTCCTTTGTAAGGACAATTTGAAAAGGTTAAAAAAGCGTTTTTCGTATGTTTTAGCCTACTCTGTACATATTTAAAAGTTTATCGCTCATTTTGTGTGCATCCTTTTTAGGGTATCAAAAACCATTTTTTTCGCAGCTCCTACAAGCGTCAAATGTGCTTCTAAAATAAAGGATTTTGAGCAATTTCAGGCGCATTTTTTCAAAATGCAAGTCGTTATATGTTGAATCAGATCTGCAGAAACCATTATTATCCTATCGTTAGTTTTGTCGTAAACGAAGGTTAAGTTAAGAAAAAAACGGTCATTTTTGTAACTTTAAGTCTAATTTCTAGCTCACCCTGTACATATTGGGGAAAGTGCCTATGACGAAATTGCTCATTGGGAATGATAATGAATTCCGAAATTGACCAAAACACATCCCCCATAAGAAAAAGGCAGGGTTCTTTAAGTTATTATGATCGCGATTCTTCAGAAACGACAGAAAATCTCACCCGTCACAATTCTGGAAAGTGGCGATTTTTTACTTATTGCCTCATTTAAAATAAAAACACAGCATCCGTAATATTTATCCTAACGCTGTAAGGGAAACTGCGTCATTTTTTAAATAAAATTTTGTAAATTTAATACTTTAAAGATATTCTGTAGGACTAGTTTTACGCACGATACACTTAACGCAGTTTCACGGAGGAGCAAAATTGCTACTACGCGTGCAAATAAACCTTAAAAAGTGTCGAAAATTCTCACCATGTAAAAGGAAAGACAGAATTTGTGTGACATTTCTGAACACTGACAGCGACAAATTCCATGGCTACCTATGGTTTTGTATGTTAAAAGTTTTAAATGTTTGTTTACACACAAAAATAAGCTTAATAACACATTTTTAAATTAAAAAAAGGGTTTTTTACAAAAACCGCTTACAAAAATCAAAATTGACATACTATTTATTTACTGGAACATTATTAGGAAACTAAAATTTAAGGAATATTAGCAAATAAGTCCTGACAAACATTTAGTTAGTTTAAACTTGTGTTTAAAAATAGTCAGATTTTTTGTAAGGGCGAGATTTTCTGGCGGTTTTTGAAGAATCGCGACCAATATATCAAAACTTAAATTAAAACATCCAGGACCGACTGTTTTTTTTTAGAATTTAACCGTTAGGATTAAAAATATACACATGTCTAAAAGGACTTATAAAGTTACATTTTATCCATTTTTTGATAAAGATGCAAGACTTGGTTATTGGTTCTTGTTAAATAATGTTGATTATTTTACCTTGCCCTCTATGATCGGCTTCTCACTTTTCTTAGGATTGTAAATCCGCACTTTGCCATCCTTACAAACTGTAGCGCAATAAGGACTAAAAGCAGCCCAGCAAAAACTGAACACGTGCTCTGTATGCCCCGTCAATATAATTTTGGTGGTTAAAGAAGTCAAATCCCAGATTTTTATTGTCAAATCGTAAGAACCTGGAAAAAAAGCTATAAATAATATTTTTTTTATGGAATTTTTTAATTCATTCTGTATACCTTTAGGGATATTCACGTAGATATGTCCCAAAATTAAGGACATACTTTTAAATGTGTTTAACAAGAAAAAACCCCAATTCATTATTACAACAGAAATAAAAAGTTAGAAAAAAACAATATTGATATTTTTGAGAGTAAACTAGAGTTTCGAACTTTCTCTTTATTTTTTACTTTTTCACAACATTTCGAATGCTTAGGTATCTGCAATCGTCATCAGGTAAATACTAACAAAAACTAAGACTACTTAATCTTATATAACAGCATGTGTTCAGTGAACCATGAAGTCTACACTTGGTTGGCTCCGCCCTTTCACACTTGAGATCTGTTACCTCCGAAAAGTAAGGGTTTCCAAATATCCTTAATGGTTGTAAAATGATTTAACGATCCTATTTTTTTTTGAAGATGTAGGTTTATGGGTTGACGGATCTTATTAATGAAACGTCCTTTTTTAAAAAAATACCAACGTTTCGAAAAATTTATTTGCTTCTTCCGGGCTATTCAAGACGGCCGTTCCATATGTCGATTATATTGCCAATAGACGTCATCCTTCGATAAAAAGGCATTATTTTTACACAAGTATCGTAGAATTTTGATTAAAAACTTTTAAAAAGACATAAACAAACAATTTAAAAAGAAAACCATAAAAAACCCAATAAAACCCATTTATAAAACCCAAAAAAGCGCAGTGGGGTGGGTTTTATATAAAAATTCCCGAGTTTTTTCCAACCCTGGAAAGGGCGGAGCCAACCAAGTGTAAACTTTATGGTTCACTGAACACAGGTTAGTTTTATGGTTCACTGAACACATTCTAGTATATAAGATTAGGTAGTATTAGTTTTTGTTAGCATTCACCTGATGACTATTGCAGATACATAAGCATTCGAAACGTTGTGAACACAATGGAAGTTCGAAACTGTAGTTCACTCTCAAGATTAACATTGTCTACCACCTTCAAACAACAGTTGATATTCTTACCTGATGCAAGTACGTCCTTGGCCGAAGGATGAAATTTAATAAAATTAATTTTGTCTTGGTGTCCCACAAACTCTTTTTCGGGTTCGTTGGTCGGTTCTGTTAGGCCACCAGTGGGTATTTTCCAAATTTTAATCATGCCATCGTCACAAGCTACTGCTAATCTATAAAAATAATCAGTTTCTTTTCGTCAAAATTGTAATCTTTTTCATGTAATGCACACTGTTTTTTTGCTTAATCATTGTAATAATGTTTTGATATTCCAAATCGGCTCTGGGTTCGATCAAAAATTAGAGAATTAAGATTAAATTCACAAGACTTGATTTTTTTGAGGATTACAAGATCAGCAAAATCGACATTTTACCTCATTAAACAGACTAATTAACAACCTTGTATAGTCGGCACCGAGATATATGAAAGTCATAAATCACGTAAAATATTTTTAACCAGAATTGTACTTTCGTTATGCGTTCCGCTTAACATGAGAGTTGTATGGATTATTACAAAAGCAATAAATATTTAAAATGCGCCTCTAGGTTAGGTTTGTTATGAGTGGTGCAATTTACAGCTCCCTCCACTGCGACCTGAGAGATCTATTGTGTCTCATTCCCTCCTACCCGCTGGCCCGTATGATGAGCACCCGCTAGGAAAGCAGTTTTTCTTTTTCTAGAGGGATTTAGACCTAAACCCCTCTGTCGGGGCCAGAGATCTTTAACGTGCTCCACTATCAATATATGGATCACACGGTACCGTCTTCTTATCGTCCTCTACGAGGGACGGTATGGAATCGATCTTTTATCTTTTTCTGTCACGCTGATATAAAGCATCCTTTCATTTAAGGAGAAAGGGAAAGATCCAGTAAACGACTATGCCAGGTTTGCTATTGTGACTCATTTCCTTGATAAAAGGAGACCAGTATGTGTTGTGAGCCATCCTCGACGACATGAGGCCAACTATTTTTGCCCTTATTCCCATTAGTCCTACACAGTGACATAGGATGTGTACTGGCGTTTCCTCCTGCTCTCCAAACTATCTACCAATCGATATATTGGGCACTCCAATTCTATTCAGGTGTTTGTTGAGTCGGCAATGCGTTTGTCTGGCTTATTAAGAAAAGCTTTAAGTGCGGTTCTTTAGAAGTTGAGAGCCAATCATGCACCCCTTCTGAATATGGTAGATAAAATTTTAAGAAATGCCTTTAACCCGCTTTAACTTATTCTAAAGGTCGACTTATAGAAAACATTCTTTTTCCATTTGCTTTTTGAGTTTAGTGTTAACAATAAAATATGCATGTTTGCTCATTTTAACTTTATGACATAAAAAAACTATATTTTAGCCGAATCTGTCAGAATATGTTATTATTTGCTAACTTCATCGACATCGACAAATGCAAACGATGTACTTACCCCGTAAATACCCATAATACCCAAGTAACATTTTTGGCTAAAATTTGGTACCAACAATACTCAATACCCCGAGTTCAGCTAACTTTTCCCTACAGAAAATAAGAGGAAATTTTCTGCCTTTTTCCCAAAGTGGGGACAAAAACCAATGTAATTTGGCAGAAGAAAATAGGTTATTAAAAAAATTTGTCCTGAAAGTGAAAATGTCCAGGTGACAGTTTTCAGCAACTTTTGGTAAACAAATACATGTTTGTAAAAGTTTTCAACCTAATTTGTGCCTCTTGTGCAAAACTACTTCAAAATGCCCTCTCAGTGCCCTCTTGTTTGCCCTTGACCAAAACGCCCTCTACCTGTCAAAATAGATAGAAATGGAAACATTTGTAAATAAAATAAAAAAAAGGAGGAAAATAATAATCATCAACAACTTGTAAAATAAAAAATGGTGATCAAACATAACACCAATTATTGCAATCAAAACTTAATTAGTTAAAACTTCTATTTTAATTTATATTGGAAGAAAATCAATATACACCTAAAAATTTTTCGTTTCATTGATAACTTCCAACTTCCATAAAATGCAAGCGCCCATTAAAACATGCAGTTTTATGATGATCATATAATATTAGAATATGAAAAACATTTAAGCCATCATCATAAATACCAAAATTAAAACTTGTCAAAAAAGAGCATAAAAAACATGCCGGGTTACCTTTTTTCGGCGACCGTGCACTAAAAGTTGTTTTAATCGTGTTTTTTCCCTCAAACACAAAATTTACAATGTTGAAGGCGAAATTCCTTATTAATTTGAACTAAAAAAACGGTTCGGCACTTCCAAAGACTCCTCGTTTGTCCATCGTTTGGTTGTCAACAAGAGCGAGCCCGCCCCCTATAATGCTGGCCTTACTAGGCGCGTCCAAAAAAGAGTGTATTTTTCCTTTTCTGTCTAGTGACATTTCCTTAGAGAGAGAGGGAAATAGCTGCTCTCCGCTAGACGCATCATGTAACGTCGCTTATTACCTAAGGCTCATTTACCACATCTTTTTAGTTTTTGCTTAATAGGGCAGATTGTTATTTTATTTTTTAGTTTTAATGTTTACAAAGAAAAACACGAAAAAAATCGAATTTTTGGTAAATGTATTCTGTGCATGTGTCAGCTCAAAGCGCGTTGAATAGTTGTGGTAAGTGCGGAGTGACTCTCGTGATCAATAAAACAAATGATCTCGCCCATAATTGTCTTTTATCTCTTATGCCTCTCTCTGGCTTAGTTAAACAGAGAAAGAGAAACCTCAACCGTGCATTTAGATTTTTTAACCCTGCCAATCACCCCAGAAAAGAAAGGTAAAGTGACAAGTGCTTAGGCTCAAAAGCATGCGAAATGAAAAACTGGAAGTCAGAGCTAATCCAAAAGTTCGATTTTGACGTTCAGTCAGTCAGATCACGTGATACCCACTTAAAAATAACTCTGAGCGGTCACATGATGATCGAATTGGTATCTCGCGTTATACATGGTACTCTCTTTCTGACTCACCTACAGCAGAGAGAGAGAGAGAGAGCAAAATAAGGAGATCGAGAGAGATAGATAGAGAGAGAGAGAGAGAGAGAGAGAGAGAGAGAGAGAGAGAGAGAGAGACATCAACCGCAGATTTAGACTTCTCAGACTCAAATTTTTTATATGGTTAAATAAATTAGAAGAATTCCCCATAAAGTCAGTACAATTTCTAGATTGTACTTGTATAGTCAAATAAAGCAATGTTTGAAAAACTAAAAAAAAACCCTAACTTTTAGGAATTTTTCTAGGTCAAATAAAAGTTAACTTACTTTACTTAACTTAACTTTTAAAGATTTCTTTAGGTCATTAATAAGAACCTTTCACAAGCGATTTTCATAGTCAAAACAACTTTGAACACTAAATACAAGGAATCTAATTCAAAAATATATACGTATAACGACCGTTTCTTAGGTTATTTCTTTCAACCACAAACTAAAAAGTAATTTTTTGAAGGAAAAAGGTGGATATTCTGACATCTGATTGGTTATTTTGACCTTCCAACTTCCCAATATGCCTTAAAATCTTACTTAGGTACCCATCCCTAAATTTTTTAAAAAAATAATTTTTACCTATGATTGTCAAACGGGTCCCACGAGAAGTCCATAATGTTACAGCCATGCACCAGTGTGGGTACCACGCCATCTGGAAGACGACCGGTTTTACTGAGTTCGAAAACGGCGATTTTACCGCCCGCACCACTTTGAGGTACAGCCACACGCTCAGGATTTGCTAAAAAAGGGAAAAAAAATAAATAAAATCTTTGCCAAATTGGTAGTAGTGGTATCAAGTTCTTATTTTCCACTTTTAAAACAAAATTACCTTTTATTTGATTTCCCGCTTACACCACAAATTCTACATATAAATAGGAGTTGGTTACAGACATACCGACAAATAGAAAAATGTTTACGAAAACATATTTTCTCGAATTTGAAAAAATCAAGCTTCATCTTTAAATAAATGATGTTTTACTGTCTTACAGTATTATACAAAAACACAAAGGTTTCATTTTATTCGTGCTTTCATGTACATAGTTTATTAAATAAATTGCGATCCCAAAAACTGGGCAAAACCGGGTTTATAAAACGTACCATGAAAACCGTCGCATTCTCCGGGGATCTGCCTACTTAAATTGCGAACATTTTCTATGTGGAACGACTTGTGTGCGGTTGTCCCTTTAAGATGCCTGAATTTTGACACTCGACCTGAAATAATACTGGATTAAACAATCGCTCTTTAAAGTTTGAGAAGTGGGGGAAACAGACAAGGTTCCTACGCAAGACGATCTTCAATATTTAGGCGTTTTTTAAGTTTTTCACGTCATTTTTTGAAACAGCGAAACCGAGAAAACTTTGAAAAGTAATGTTTATCGAGGATTAAAAAAAATCATAATAATAATAATAATCGTCTCAATACACCACAATCTAACTCCACTCAATCTCGCGAATGACGAAGTACCTGAAAAAGAAAATAAAAATTTTATTAAGAGACCTCGAAACAGATTTCAGCAGAGCAGAGTTTAATTAGGAGCTTTTAACTGCATTTCTAAAAGAAGGAACATTAATGATAAAAACCGAGGGGTTTATTATGGCCATTCAGGATCAAGTAATAGTAACAAAAAATTACAGAAAATATATTTTGAAATAAAACCTCTCAATAAGAAACCTGAGACCACACAACACTTAACAACAGCATGTTCTTATCTGGCCCCGAAAGATTACACAAAAATACACAATAACGCTGCAAAAATTCTCCATCAAGCTCTTTGCAGTAAGTACCAGCTAACGGACCACAAAATTCCTAGTAGTACTGGGATGTAGGAATAATAAAAGACCGCGAAATTACCCAGATCAGACCCGATATAATGGTGTTTGATAAGCTAAGAAAAATCTGGTTAAATCATTGACATAACGATACCAAAAGATGAAATGAAAAACATTTATCAACTAAGTAAAGTCCACCCATTCGTTGTATCTGCCAGTGGATTCATACCAAACCCATGTGTGAGCTTGAAAGACTTCAAGTTGAAAAGCCGAAATAAATCCTAAAGGTAGCACAGAAAGCCATTATACTTAATCTAGACAGCTATCATTGATTAAAGGAAAAATAAAAAGATAGGCGAAGTCTAAGTAAAATTTGAACGCCTTTTGGTCCTGGCGCTGAGATGGCGCTCCTGCCCTCCTCGGACGTGATTCACCGGACGGCTTGGTAGTTCCCCGCAATGCTGTTTTCCTTCGCTTCGACCTCGAGTTCATACAGATTCGGCAATCCCATATTGTATCGCATTAAAAAATTGTCTTAAAATTTTAAAAATGTCAAGATACTGCTCCTACTGGAACTGTCTCAATCGTAAGCAAAAAAAAATAATTTTGTAAGTTCTCAGTGGACAACGAAAAAATGGAGTGAGTGTCCATACGAGTAACAAGGCGAGTAGGCGTTTGAATTATCTGATAATGAGAAAAATCCAATTAATTTTGCTAAACTTAAGCATGTCAAGATTTAAACAAGAGTGTCCATCCCAGCAAACATCGGATTACTAAAAATGTTATATATTCACTGTACAAAAGAAGTACATTTGATGCTGCACTTTGTGGTGCCATTACAAATAAAGCAATATTTTAGTACTCTAATTAAAGTACTTTATGCCAGTGCAATATTTACGCTCTTTTTGTATTGTTGCAACGCATTGCAGCACAAATTGTACAAATATTGTAAAATGCCGTGTTCCAAATTAGTGCTATTTTTGTACTTGCGATATGTTTGCTGGGCATACGAGTACGCGTGCGAGTAACAAGGCGAGTAGGAGGTTAACTTATCTGATAATGGGAAAAACCCAATTAATTTAGCTAAACTTATCCCAGCATGTCAAGACTTAAACAAGAATGTCCGAGTAAACGTCCGAGTAACAAGGCGAGTAGGCGTTTAACTTATCAGTTAAGTCGGAAAAATCCAGTTAGTTTTGCTAAACTTCACTCAGCATGTCAGGACTTAAACAAGAGTGTTCATACGATTAAGCGTGAGAGTAATAAGGCGAGTAGGCGTTTAACTTATCTAATAATGGGAAAAATCCAATTAGTTTTGGTAAACTTAACCCAGCATATGAAGACTTAAACAAAAGTGTTCATACGAGTAAGCGTCCGAGTAACAAGGCGAGTAGGTGTTTAACCTATTTTATAATGGAAAAAATCGAACTAGTTTTGCTAAACTTAACCTTAACCTACCATGTCAAGACTTAAACAAGAGTGTTCATACGAATAAGCGTGCAAGTAACAAGGCGAGTAGGTGTTTAACTTATTTGATGATGAGAAAAATCGAATTAGTTTTACTAAACTTAACCCAGCATGTCAAGACTAGCAAGAGTAACAAGGCGAGTGTAGGCATTTTACTTATTTGATAATGGGAAAAATCCAATTTGACTAAGAATATCCATACGAGACGCATGCGGGTAAAATTTGAAAAAAAGGATAGGTTTTTAATAAAGGGCGGTATTTTAGTAGGGTTAAGTTTTTCATACTTACAAGGTTTTTCAAAAAATTTACCTAAAAAAACTATTTTGCAAATAAAGATTTCGAAGTTTGAAATATCATAAACTGACACAATTTTTTTGGCCGACTCCGTGAATTTTTTTTTAACTATTAAAAAGATCATAGGCTATATGTTTATTGTCTTTTGAAGATATTGTCTAAAAACTGTTTTATAATATTAAAATAATAAGACACCCAAGTGACACACATTGTTCACATTAGAATTTATGACCAAAGTTGAGCTGTGAAAACGTTTTGTCAGTGCCTTTTTTTGTAATACTTTTTGCTTTCATAATGTAAGCGCAACCCATTTTGATGACCATACTGGTATTAAAAGCAGAAGTATTTATTAAACTTTGCTCAAAAATACTATTCCTTGGGCAGAAAAATATGCAGAATGTTGGCTATACATTAAAGCCAAACTTTTTTGTAGTTTTTTTAAATCAGTTCTGACACAATAAAAACTAAATTGGAGCAATAAAGTTGTAAAAACAGAAAATAATATTTTTGGCTAAAATACAGCAAGTTTAGCTGTCGGGTTTTTTCGGGTCGATTCGACAATAATGAGGTTTCTGTGCAGGAAGTTGTAAAAATAGTTAGAGAAAAACAAAAAAACGTAATCAAAAAATAAATTAAAATTTTTTTTTTTAAATATTTTTAATATGTGAAACGCGCCTGTTTTGGATTAATTTGGTCGATGGATGAAGCCAAAAATCCGATATTAAGTGTGTGTATAAATAAATACTCCCATCATCCATACTGGTGTTTTCAAAACCGCATCAACCATTTATTTGTAAAAAAATCAATTTTTGTTTTTTTTGCCCTTTTTTCTTTGGGTTTTGGTTAAGAAATGTTTTTTTTTTTAATTAAGTTAACTGAAAAAGCTATATCGGTTGCAAAAAGTGATGCAGTGGTCATTGCAGTGACCAAAAAATGATTGCCAAATTGGGCTAGGCGACATTTTATTAACACTTTGAAGACGTTGTGGCAGACAACAGCAAAAACACAATAGTAGAGGAGTTTTGCTATCGCAACGTTTTTGCAAAAGTTTTTCAGCACCTTGTGTTACTTGGGCATCTAGTGGTTATTTATAAACAAACAATAATGAAATTGTTATTGTTTCAGTGACGCGAGTTATGACCGACTTGAATCGTGTTAAGATTTAGATAAAAATTAATTTTTGTTCAAAAAAATCTAAAGGCCAGACTGACTTTGTGCGCGTTCGTAAAGTCACCGTCGTCGAAAACAAAGCATTCTTGATACTTTTTCAATTTCACCAAAAACGTTCTTCAATTTCCCGGTGGAATCAATTATTGCCACCGATGCTTAGCGATTTTGATTTGTCAAGCAACAACTAGAGTTTTCGATTCGAGTTACTTTTTAAAAATAAGCACACTCATTTTATGTTTTTTATTTTGTCTCGCAGAAAGTTGAAATAAAAACTATTTAAAGGAACACTTCGGAATTTTTTATGCATTCATAATAATTATTACACTTACACGTCCGATTTAAACGGTTTTTAAAATACTATAAAACTTTTCCATTTAAACTTTTTCTCTATCATCAATAATAAAGGTGCTAACCAGGTTCAAAATATAGTGAATTAACCTGTACATGCAACTCGTTTATATTTTTTTTAAAGACTGTTTTTTTTCCTAATCCTAAATCCTAGTCATATTCTCCCGTTTTCAAAATATTTTTAGTAATGTTTTGTAGTGGCATTCTCCATTCTATACTAAGCCCTATTAATTTAGAGCTAGCAGTCGCTTGTTAATAAATGTTGTTAATAAATGTATATGTTTAAGCCGCGTACCCAACTTGTAAATAAGCTCTTTTTTTAATTTACGTCTGCATTTTCAAAATGCGTTTATTTAACATTGGGGTTACAGAATTTTTATTTGTGTTTTCTTTAATTTAAACTATCCATTTACATTGCATTGTCTGTGGATTTATTTGTGCTAAACTTCATAAAAAACTCAAAAGTATCGCGTTTTCTATTGCTTGAGCGGTTGGAAAAAGTCCTTACTGATATGACGAAAAACACTCGGTCCAAAACCTTCGCTCGACAAGAAGCTATTTTTTATTTTTCTCCGCGTGAGAAATTTCGTTTACTTTAAACTTGTGCTATAAAAAAAACTGCTCTTGATCGTTTCGGCGCATCAAACTCATCCAGATCATCTCAGCCAATAGATATTAGCTGGAATTATAATTGATCCAAAAGGTAAGGTGAAGTTCTTCTGCTCAAGCGATTCGTATATTATTATTTTCTATTCCAATCAACTAGCGACCTATTAATTATTCATTACACTGAATGTTCAAAACATTTTTGGACCTTCAGAGCCGCGGATTTTCTAAATTTATTCTCAAGACAAGGCATAAAAATCGCTTAAATATTTCAACTTAATCATTTTTACACGATTGTTTTTTGCCCAGTGCAACGTTTAATGATAAAATAAAGGTATTTATTGGTCAAAATACGTTTCTCTATGTATAAAAAAGCCGAAGTACAACGCTTTTATATACAGGGGATTTTGCATTTCGGAAAAATTTCGGCTAGCCATGCATGGAATTTAAAATAATTTTTTGGGCAAATTGACGTGTTTTGCAGTCGTCAAAATTTAATTAAAATTATAGTTCGACTAAGCCCCCTCCCAATATCACGCAGTCACAAGTTCGTTTAAGATTTTCTTGCAAAATTATTCATAATATTGCAAAATTTATGGTATTTTTATGCTAAAAATTGTTCGGAATTTTTAGTTAAATTACCTTAAGTATTTTTTGCTGTTCAGACCACAAAATAATTCACCAAAAAAAAAGGAAGGTACTTGTTCTTTCGCCCTGTTAGTAGACTTAATCTGATATTTTTTTTTTGGTAATAAAATTTAGTTTAGGTGCGCCTAACCAGTATATTTTCATTTCGATCTTTTTTTTAATTTTATTTTTTTTTTCAAAATGTCATTAAGAGTAATAAAACAAACAATATCGCGCCGTCAGAGAGCTATATATTGATCAAATTTATTCGATGTATGCGCTGGCTGAAAAGGCAAAGGTCGATAAAAATTTGCACTCACGTTTTGAGGTGGCTTTTCGGGAAATTGAGAATGTTTGCAAAGATTTTGAAAAATAACACGCTAACATTATTAATAACTTGGCTGTTCAAGAGACACCCCAGGATATGGAGGCCGAAAACCAAACGCGCGCAGATTTTTTCGAAAAATTTATTTCCGTAAAAACAATTTATTGTGAAATTTTTCCGCAAAAAAATAGCTTAAATTCATCTTTCGTTAACTCTAAAAGTGGTTCGGGTTGTAGTACCCACGCGCATTATTCGGTTTTACCGAAAATAAGTGCACCACTTTTTGATGGTTCTTATCAGAATTGGCCCCAGTTTATTGATTCCTTCAATTCGATGGTTCATAGAAAAAATATTCCTAACATAGACAAGTTTCATCATTTAATAGGATCTCTTCACAAAGACGTTGCGGCTGAGCTAAACGGCATAAACGTATCAGATTCCAATTACCCTATTTTTTATCAAGCTCTTGTTGATAGATTTCAAAAGCCTGGCATGTTATTGGTCTCAAATCATAAACACCCCTTCGCTTCAAAGTGAAGAAGCTCAGAGCTTGAGAAAGTTATTAAGCACATTTGAAGAAAACATTGCCGCTTTAAAGAGCTTACAACTTCCTACAGATTTTTGGAGCTTTGTGCTTTTTAATTTGCTAATTTCAAAATTAGCCATCACTACGCTTAAGCAGTTTGAAATAGCAGATGCTTCAAACCAAATTCCAGAATATGAAAAAATTAAAGTTTTTCTTGAAAAACACTGCACTGCGCTTGAGTCAGCGGCCTTAACAACAAGTCAAAGCGATTCGAAGCAAGCACAAAAATCTAATTATGCAGCTAAAAGGTCTTACTCTCGATATAAAAACCATCAAGCTTCATTTTTTACTAAAGAGGACAGTAATTCAAGGTCAAAGCAGCCCTCTTTTGTAATGGAAACAATTTAATATATCATTGTAATGCATTTTTATCTAAGTCGCCATTAGAAAGGTACAACGTAGTCAAACAAAAAAACTGGTGTTTAAACTGATTACATTCAGCTCACGATAGAAACAGCTGTAGTTCTAATTAAGCTTGCAGAACGTGTCATCAAAAGGGACACCATTCTCTTTTGCACTTTCACAACTCAGGACAATTTAAATCGCAATTCGTAAATTCAGAATTTCACGGTCAAACTCATTTTGTTCAAGCCAATCCTCATGCAGTTCAACCTGCAAGTCAATTCAACTCATTGGTTCAATCCATGGTTCCTTTTAACTCTCAAAATCCTTCTGCGGGTCCGTTTAATTTAAATTCAAGCACCTATGCGCCCTACTCTGATAATTTCAATTCAGGGGCACTTCACTTAAATTCAAACTAATTCAGCTCTGGTTTAAATCAGTTCAATCCTAGCTCAAATCAACTCAGTTCAAATTTAAATCAATCCAACTCAAATTCGAATCAATTTAACTCAAATTCAAATCAACTCAATTCAAACTCAAATCAGTTCAGTTCAAATTCAAATCAATTCAACTCTAATTCAAATCAATTCAATTCTAATTTAAATCAATTTAGCTCTAATTCAAATCCCAATTCTATTCAAAATAAACAGTCCACATCTTCACAGTCTAATTCAAACACATACACAACTACTACTCTGCTTGGCACTGCTGTTGTGGAAATTCTTGACTCAAGAGGCTATTTTCAAAAAATTAGAGCCATCATTGACAATGCTAGTCAAGTTAATATTATAACTCAAAAATGCTTAAACCGCTTAGGGCTTTCAAGTTACAATTCAAAGTTTACGATTTTCGGTCTAGGGCAAAACTCAACTTCTTCTTTCGGTACCGTGCATTGTACCATTCGCCCGCAGGGTCAAACCAACCCCGAATTTGAATTCGAAGCCGAAGTGCTTCCGAAAATAGCTTCTGAGATGCCTACAGTTTTAATTGGTATTCAGAATTGGAGCACTATTCATAACTTAAAGTTGGCTGATCCGAAGTTTAATAAACCTAGACCCATTGAGGCTATACTAGGGGTAGATATTTTCGCCCAAGCTCTAAGAGAAGGTTTTGTGCGAGGGGACTCTCACGTGCCTACTGCACTTAACACTGCTTTTTGGTAAGGTTAATGGCAAATCATCTGCTCCTATTCACACTTTTTTAATTTCTTCTGAATTCGACATAGATTCGACGCTCAAAAAGTTTTGGGAAATTGAAGAACCTCCTTACAGTCAAGCGTCTTCGCCTGAAGATGCTTTATGTGAGCAACTATTTACTAAAAATGTTATAAGGAATTCTACCGGAAGGTACACAGTTGCCCTACCGTTTGAAAGGGAGCATCCTACGTTCGAAAACTCAAGAATCATTGCGCTTCGGCGCTTCTTATCAATGGAAAAAAGGCTTCTCAGGAACACAAATACTTATAATTCATATAAGGATGGTTTTCAAGATTACTTAGATTTCGGGCACATGGTGGCGGTCTCTGCCCCATCCTTTAGCTCGGGTCCATTCTATTATATTCCGCATCACTTTGTACTAACACCGGAAAGTACTACTACAAAAATGCGCATTGTTTTTGATGCCTCAGCGGTTGATTCTCAAAACAAATCTCTAAACAAAACTCTTCTTGCAGGTCCCAAAATGCAGAAAAATATTTTCGATGTGCTTTGCAATTTCCGCATTTATCCATTTGTCTTTACTGCCGACATAAAGCAAATGTACCGCCAAATTAACATTTCGGATCCTGACAAAGACTATCAGCGCATTTTATGGCGTTTTTCGCCTAACAATCTTATTCAAGATTATGCTTCACAGACTGTCAGCTTCGGCATTTCTCCTTCTGCCTTCCTCGCTCAGAGAACACTTATTCAGCTTGCTCGTGACGAAAGAGACAATTTGCTATCGGACGTGTATGTTGATGATATAGTTTCAGGATATGCTACGAAAGACGACGCTATCAAAGTACAGAAAGACCTTATTAATCTTCTGTCAAAAGGAGGCTTCGAACTCAGGAAGTGGATAAGTAATGTACCTGTCCTCCTTGCTAATATCCCTGTGGAGCATCGTCACGATCAGTCTTTATCATTTAATTCTGCAGAAGATAATGACTCTTATGTAAAGATTCTGGGACTTAAATGGAACTCGATCTCCGATTCCTTCTCTTATTCAGTTGACAACACTGAGCGACCTTGTACTAAAAGAGCTATTTTAAGCGACATTTGCAGAATTTTCGATCCTTTAGGATTTTTAGCACCATTAACTTTCTTCACTAAACATTTAATTCAGCATATATGGTTTCTCGGTCTACACTGGGATGAAACGGTACCAGCTCAAATAGTGTTATAATGGCTTCAGTACAAGGCCGAGCTTACTGTTCTTTCAGAATTACAAATTCCTAGATTTCTAAGTCAAGGAGACTATCAAAGCTGCACGCTTCATGGGTTTGGAGATAGCTCCGAACGTGGCTATGCAGCAGTGGTATATTTAAGATTTATGTATGGTGTATTTCTTTAGTTGGTGCAAAGTCCAAAGTTGCTCCGTTAAAGCGGGTCTCTCTACCCCGATTGGAACTTTGCGCAGCGCTGCTCTTAGCTAACTTAATTGCGCACATTTTCGAAACTTTTTCTTAAAAAATAAATATTTATCAGACGTTCGCATATTCCGACTCTATGGTTACTTTAGCCTGGGTCAAAAGTTCACCTCACGAACAGAAAACGTTTGTATCTAACAGAGTTAGTCAAATTCAGGATAAGGTTCCCCCAGCACGATGGTTTCACGTTCGAAGTGAAGACAACCCAGCTGATTGCGCTTCACGTGGCTTGCTTCCGCGTGAGTTGCTAAATTACACCCCATGGTGGGCGGGGCCATCTTGGCTTCAATTTCCATCTGATCAATGGCCGGTCTCTGCTGAGATCGACCCGGACATTGTCATTCTCGAAGCAGAACGAACACATGTTACTTTAATTGCTTTAACTTTCTCTTTGGAATATCTAGATACTTTAATGCAAAATATTTTATGCTTGACAAAAATTAAACGCATCATAGCTAGGTGTATTCGATGGTCATACTGTTTTAAAAATAAGAGTAGCTTGAAAACAAGTATTAATTTTTCTCAATTTGAGTTACACAATGCTTTATTGGTATTAGTCAAACACGTTCAATATAGTGCATTCGCCGATATCTTAGAAAACATTAAGGACAAGAAGCCTCTTCCAAAACCCATACGAAAACTTAATCCTTTTATCGATCCCCATGGTATTCTTGGTGGGCGGTAGGCTTATTTATTCTGGCTTAAGTTACGAAGCCAAACATCCGGCACTCCTGCCACGAAGTAAATTTAGACAATTTTCATCCTGTAGCTCAAACCATGCAATTTCTACTTGTACAAAACTTTTGAAGTCTCTCTCCGAGGCAGGCCATCATCAGTCGCCTACGCACTAACTGAACTAAATGTTTTTAACAAAATTGTTGGACTTGACCTTTTTATCTTTGTTACCAAATTTGGTTCTCTTCGCTTTAATAGTTGGTGAATAGCGCCCTTTAGTATATTATTTTTGCAATTCGTTAATCTAACTGGGGTATTTTTCAAGGTCATGAAGCTTCAAACTGCATCAAACTCCAAGGATCGAATTTCGCATATATGCCTAATAGTTTGAGGGATATTTGAAGTTGGTCTGACTAAACATCGAATTATTAAAATTTTTTGAAGAGAAAAAGGCAAAAATCTTGTTTTTTGCGATTTTCAAGGTCATTTAAGGTCCCGGTTGCGTTGTTATGACTTTTGACCGCCATCTTGAAAGATGACGTCATCTCAACCTCTTTTACACGGATACGAACAAAACACCCGGTGACACGTAAATGTCTGATTAAATAGTTGTTGAATCCTTATCCTTGAATTTTATTATGAATGCTAATAAACAAGTATAGTCATGCCCTACTGGCATAATTAGAATTTTTATGGTTCTTCGACCGCCATTTTGGAAAATGGCGGTCGAAGAACTTGGATCAAATTATGATAATGTATATCTAACTTCTACTAACTCTCTTATAGGTAATTTAGGCATATAGATCATTTTTACGGGGTATAGCATACACATCTGGGACACCAGATTTAAAAAATGGTCAGTGGGTTTAAAATTAAGTGTTTAATTATAGCCAACATATTAATTTCATCTCCGGCACTTAAAGTTTTGCGTAGTGGTAAATTGGAAAAAAAAACTCTACAAAAAGCTGGTTTTTAACTTGTACATGGCATTTTCAAGGTCAATCAAAGTCATGCATATACTTAACTTTCTCTTTCATATTAAGCTGCGATAAGTCAATAAGAATTGATGGCCACCTCGTCACATTTGCTTTTTTTCTAAATTGGAAAAAATAAAATGTGGTTATAGGTCGCCATTTTGATATATCAGCCATATCAGAGAAAATGGCAAAAATCTTGTTTTATGCGATTTTCAAGATCATTTAAGGTCGGGTGACCTTAAAAGTAAATTTTTTGGAATCTTCATTTTCGAATTATATAGAATCGATTATAATCGTGCTCCGGTTGCGTTGTTATGATTTTTGGCCTCCATCTTGAAAGATGACGTCATATCAACCTCTTCTACACGAATGCGAACAAAACATCTGGTGGCACGTAATGTGTGACTAAATAGCTGTTAAATCCTCATTCTTCAATTTTATTATGAATGTTGATAAACAAGTACCGCCATTTTGGAAAATGATATCTAAAACACTTGGTTCAAAATATGGTAATGTATATCTAACTTCTTCTAACACTCTTATAGGTAATTTAAACGACTTTGTTGACTAGACAAGTGAGTAGAACATAAAATTCAATAAAAACAACAGGTATATAGGTCATTTTTACTGGGATATAACATAAACATCTGGGACGCCAGATGGTAGGAAGGTTTAAATTAAATATTTATTTATGGCTAAGATGTTAATTTCATCTCCGACACTTACGGTGGGATTTACTAGAAAGGTTTTGTCTATTTTGGAACGGTCCTAAGATTAAGTGAACTTTTTGGTTTTAAGCATTTTAAACCAACCCTCCTTAAGTTTCGGACATAGTTTGATTTATAAGAAGAATTTTAATCAATTTGTTTATTGAATAATCATCTTAACACGATCTTTGTTGAAGTTAAGAGAAAATTTTCAATTTAGAAGAAAAGAAAATTAAAAAATTTAAACCCACGCGGGGTTTAAATAGTAAACACTCGGTAGAATAAATTAAAATTTGGGCTATATGTCACTCTGATTGATTAACAAAGGTAAGTTTTACCTTTGTTAATTAATTTTTCCTAATTAATACTTGATGTCACACAACGATTTAGATGAGTAATAATAAAATAAGGAGTAGATTAATTTTGTATTTATTTAAAAGGTGTTAAATACCAGTCTTTTTTACATTTCTGTCACTGTCGAAATGTCAGTTTAAAAAATATTAGCGCTGCGTTCAATCACAAACAGCGAGTTCGGATCTTTTACCTCTGCTTGCATCTTATGGCTTGCACCAACCTCTCCTGCTGAAAGCTACAGCTTTAAAATGAGTGGGCATTGAATAAGGAAAGTTTTTTTGACTGAGCTTTTAGATAACCTCAATGTTATACTTTTAGTTTGTAAATAAATTAATATAATTGTTTTGGGTTTTTCTGTTTGGTATATTTTTCGTGCATAATCAGTGACCTTCACTTATGTTTATTTTGCCTCGTAGCTCTGGACAAAATAGGATGTGTATTATTGGGTAATGAACAACTTAGGATATTAAATAAGGTAAATTAATACTTGTAAAAGCCGTTACTAGGGAAATTATAAACGAACTTATTACCAACTGCCAAAAAACAATCCTTTCTGGGGGCCATGAATTTAAACCACCCCCCTGAGGTGGTCTAAACAATCCAAAACTTTATAACCTCAAACACAAATAATGGAGCTATTATGTGCCAAATTTTTGTCGTATTCACCATTTACCATTTTTAAACCTGTCATAAAAAATTAGTTTTAGGGAATTTTCTTCTAAAATATGGTTTACTTTGAGAAAAAAAAACAGTTTTTCAGTGGTATTTTGCAATAACAATACAAAATAATTAATAACTTTGTTTCTTTTCTGTATGGGTAAGTGTTTTTTGAAAATTTGTTTTTAAAATTTAGTACCCCCACAGGTGTAAATATTTAGACCTGTGGAAAGTACTATTTTAGATCTTAGTAAATCTCACTGTTAAAGTTTTTGCGTAGTGGTAAATTCTAAAAAACACTACAAAAAGCTGGTTTTCAATTTCACATGGTATTTTCAAGGTCAATCAAGGTGATGCATCAACTAAACTTTTTTTTTCATAGTAATCGGAGATAAATCAACAAGAATTAATGACCACCTTGTCATTTTTGCTTTTTTAGAAAATTGGATAAAATAAAATGTGGTTATAGGTCGCCATTTTGATATATCAGCCGCCATATTGAAACGCGTCATAGCTGAAAAAAAAAATTTTCAACAAGATTGTTGGACTTGACCTTCTTATCTTTGTTAGTAAATTTGGTCCTATTCGCTTTAATAGTTGATGAATAGCGCCCTTTAGTATGTTATTTTTGTAATTTATTAATTTTACTGGGGTATTTTTCAATGTAATGAAGCTTCAAACTGTATCAAACTCTAAGGATCCAATTTGGCATACATGCCTAATAGTTTGAGGTACATTTGAACTTATTCTGACAAAACGTCGAATTATGGCAAAACCGTTTTTTGCAATTTTCAAGGTCATTTAAGATCGGATGACCTTCAAAGTGAATTTTTTAGAATCTTCGTCCTCGAATTATATGGAATCGAGTATAATTATGCCTCAGTTGCGAAAGTTGTATTTTTTATGATTTCTGGCCGCCATCTTGAAACATGTCGACATATCAACCCCTTCTACATGAATGCGAACAAAACACCTGGTAACACTTGGTTGTGTGACTATCAATCCTACATAATCACAAAACTCTTTCATAAAAAATCCCACGGACTTACACATGCCCCTTCACTATTTCTTTTTTAGTAGGTTGAAATATGAATGCTGAATTTCCGCATTTTTCGTTTTTTTTTTTAATTTCCATCATTTCCAAAAATTCCCGCTTTTTTTGATGGACTTCTATTTTTAAAATTGTTGTATTTTCGAAATCAAAAGTATCCTTGTATGACTGGCTATGGTTTGTTAGTGCGGTTTTGTTTTTTTTGTCGTATTTGTGACCATTTAAACGGTTTTTGAGATATTGAGACGTTTGTCCAATATTTACGTTGTCATAATTTTCACACGGTATTTGGTATATGACATGACTTTTTTTGTCTTTTGGGATAGAAGATTTTAATTGGCTAAAGTTTTTTTTGATAGGTTGTATCCTTTATGGGCTATTGTATGTTTAGTGGGGTCAGATAGCTTTAAAAATCATAAAAATATTTCAGTGCTGGCGGCGAACGTAATTTTTTTGATATAGGTTGTACATATATCATAGATTAAAAAATGCCCGAGACCCCAATATTTTGGGACCTCGCTATCCTGTAATGACGCCATCAAAGTCGAAGTCAAAAAACGGGTCTCACACATAGAAACACTATTTTTTTTGTAAAAAAAACAATTTTAGGTTAGATAATATTTGAAAATATATTTTTTCATTTTTATTTGCATGGCCGCCATTTTCTTATGTAAATGTCAAAAATTTGACATTATCTTCATTTTCAAGTTTGGTATCAATTTATAAGTTTTTGAGGTCGAAAAATTTAGTGGTGGTATTAAAATTTTATTTGGACGAATCTGTAAAGATATAGCCAGTCTGATTTTGACAAACAGGGTATCTCTTGAACTTTAACGGTCTATTATAGGCACCTACAGAGTGTATGGAGATGGACAGTAGCTACCTTCGTGGCTAACCTACTTTCTTTATTTGTAAATATTTTTAGGTTAATTCTTAACACTGTCATAAATTATTATAATGTACAAAAATACTCAATGCTATGTTATGATAGTTTTCTTTTCACAATAAAAGTGATAAACGACAGTGATACGAGTAAGTGATTATAAATCTGTGATAACTTTTAAGAATAACATGTTTCTAATTAAAACAAAAAAGAAATTAAAAAAAACTCCAAATCAGTTACTTCAACTGTGTTAAACACGCCAGGACGAACCCGTATCAGGTGATGCGGAACGATGCCTATTTGAGAGTGATTCAAAGTTGAAAACCAAAGTGTATGATGGTGTTTAATGATGGTACCCAGGGCGAAACATCGTTTAATCATTTCTTTTTTCGCTTTGGTCCTTGTGGGATACTCATCCAAGTTTGAATTTTCGTCTTTTCCACCCAAGATCTTTTGATCTTTGTTTTTATGTTTATAATTCTTAACACAGTTGTTATTTAGGGTTAAAGTGTTTCTTTTCAGGAGAAATCGATTTTGATTTAAAAAAACATTTTAAATAATCAAAATGTGAAGAGGCAGCACGAGCTTGTGGAAGCACCCCTATCACCA
This sequence comes from Oxystoma pomonae, assembly GCA_963921995.1. Taxonomy (NCBI): domain Eukaryota; kingdom Metazoa; phylum Arthropoda; class Insecta; order Coleoptera; family Brentidae; genus Oxystoma; species Oxystoma pomonae. Next base: position 65,471,956 of record OY998167.1, read on the forward strand.
ATGTATTGGACAGAATGTGTATTACTTATGCCAAATAAGAACCCATCAGCCGTTGAAACAACTGAAATATGAAGGAGATCTGTCCTTATATAACGACTTGGTTACTTTTGCAGATTGTGGCAGACTGCCGAAGTGTATCAGATCTCTGAATCGTTTAGAACAAGGGGGTGGTGTCCTTCAAATGTTAATGAGTCATAATGCCAAATACCACAAAATATGTAGAAATAGGTATGATAAATTTAAGGCTCAACGCATCGTGGCTAGTAACTCCATTACCTGTGACAAGTATAGTAGGCCAACTCGTTCGCTATGTCAGTGTTATGACTGAGCTTGTAGTTTATATTAAATATATGTATATGTGCAATGAACAGTCACCAGTGTCGTTTGTAACTGGATTAAGAGCTGATAAGAGTGACCGAGATATACTTTTAAGTTTTGAAGGGGATGTCGTCGGTGATGCTATGAAAGAGTCGTGCTTTTTGGGTGATTTTCCTGATGGTTTTTGTTTGGCACGCTCAGCTGCTATACTACGAAAAACGCTGTTTGGTGATTTTCCACGTTTTACAGGTTCTCTCAATGATGATTTTACTCCTGTTAATATTTTTTATGTGGTTAAAAGAATTAAATATTATAAATATATATAATTGGACGATAGGGGGTGTTGGGGGAAGGGTTGTATAAAAGAATATTATGAAATAAGCAAATCGTTTTTGTTAAAATTGTGTCACAATCGGTTTTTTTTTGTTTTTTTTTACTACATACCCATTGGGATTGGCGGAGTAAAGAAGACGGGGGCAATTAGACTAAGTAGTATCTAGTGGTAGATGTATCGTATTAAAATTTTAATACTAACACCGAATTTTGTGACCTCAAGAACATATCAATTGATACCAAACACAAATTTGCAGATAAAATGTAAAATTTTTGATATTTACATCACAAAATGGCCGCGTTACAAATTAAAAAAAAATATTTTGAAATATATACAAAATACAAAATATAATTAAAATTGTTTTTTACAAAAAAATATGTTTTGGTTGTATATGTAACACCCATTTTTTGATGACGTCACTGCTCTGGCTGGGGGCGATCTCAGAGAATTGTAGATCGATAACGCTATAAAACGCGGGAAAATGAGTGGTTCAAAACACTGACGTCGCCAACATTTATTTTCCTGTAACTTGACATTTTGGATGAATTTGAAATGAATTCCATTATCTTAACAATGTGCTTTAGCCGGTCTCCGTAGAGCAGTGGGTAGCGTATCGGCCTGCCGCACGGAAGGTCTCGGGTTCGAATTGTGTTTTTTTTTTAACTTTGCATAAATTTTGGCTAAAACTGGGCATTGATCCTATAATGGATGGAAAGTCCCAGTATATATATATATATATAAAAAATGTGATTTAGAGTAACTTTGTCACACGGGTCCGTTCAAAATATTTTTAACCTGTTTAAATATAACGTCACCGTTGAAACGCGAGAAAATTAATGTATTTTTCAAATTTTTAAACCAATTTCAACGCGGGAAAGTGCCTCCGGTTTACCTGACATTGACAGCTATCCACTTTTCACAGCTGATCTATTAAAATATAAACAATGGAAATATCTGTTCAAAAAGTTTCATGCCACGATTATGGGTCTGTCTCATCGCCGTCGCTTTGGTGTTGTATATTGTAGGTGGATATTATTTTGTTGTTGCCTAAAGAAACCATTTTAATTTTTCCAATCATTGCTTACTACTTTGCTTTAACCTCAGTGGTGTTTAACTAGAAGCATTTAAAAAAGTTATTAAATCAAAACGTTGAACTGACATTTGCATTGTGTACAGTTTGATGGATCACGTGCTGTTCATAAATTACGTAACGCTTTAGGGGGTGTGCTTTTCATTAATAATGATTTTTTTTGCGTTACAAAGGGATGAGGGGAGGAGGGAGCTAAATTTGTACATTTTTGCATTGCGTTATTTGTGAACAACCCTTACAGCTTGTGAAGAGTGGATAGTTAATAAACATTAACATTTCTTACCAAAAACAGTAGACGTTCTCTTTGACTGTGGGGGGGCGATTGGTTCACTTTTTCTCGTTTCGACCAATGACTGTTGCTTGGCGAGTAGCGTGTTTTTCTTATTATTTTCTTCCTTAGTGGAATCCTCGGTGTTTTTCTGATTTTTAAAGGAATCCCTGCGTCTCAGCATTACCGGAGATGATATTTTTTCATTGTTATTGTCTAGACCCTAAAAAAAAACATATTACTAATTTTGTTGCGTGTTTGTTAAAAAAAAGAGGCAGGTGTATTTTACTCAGGAGGGCTGATTTTTTTTTAGTACTTTTAATCCCAGTTTTTATTAAATAATATTAACATTTTCCTTCTGTAGTACATTGTTGATTAATTTTACTTCCGCTGCCACTCTTTCTCCGGGCATTCCTGTTTTCTTTACGAAGTTCAGTATGTCGCTCCATTTGAGCGAGTGCAGCTCTTCTTGCTCTCTATTATTAAGTGCTGCGTCGATTCCTCTTCGAGCCCGCAAGTGGAACGCACGCTGCTACTCTCATTTGCGTCATCTGTTTGTTCAGACGATTGTACCCAGTCAGTATCTCTGTCTGTCAGCGGTCCAATGTCCTTTCGGATATTGCCTAAGAGCCATTTAGTTCCGGTCTGCACTCTGACTGTTGCCTCCAGGACGTCTTCAGTTAATTGTCCGCCCATTTTCTGAGCTCACTCTGTTTCTGTTTCCTTGTTATTCCCAGAAGAGGTTCTGGCCCAATTTATTGGGTTCCTGCCCCTTCTGGCAAGTTCGTCCGCTTTCTCGCTCCCTGGTATTCCTTCATGACCTGGGACCCACATCAGTGTTACCCTCTTGTCTTGAGTCGGTGTTTTCAGTGCTTTAGCGCGCTCCTTCACCAGACTACTGATTAGTTTGGGTCCACTTAGAGCCTTGAGGGCAGCCTGGCTATCGGAGCATATGCATATGTCCCTCCTGCCATTTTTGACCTCCGGTGGGGTTGCTGCTATGATAATTGCATATACCTCCCTTTTAAACACCGTAGCGTGTTAGCTAAGCGGGTAACTTTTTGAACTTCTAGGTTTTCCGCGTACACTCCTGCGCCTGTTGTGTATCTGGCTGACAGATTAGAGCCATCCGTGTAGCAAACCGTCGCCTCCCTGCTTAATTTCATTCGGAATTCTTCCCTTTGCCACGCATTCCGTTCCGGTTTTGTGACTTTGTACTTTTTTATCAAACCTCCATGGTTTAAGTGGTGCTTTCACTGGCATTCTTAGGAGGGGCAACTCTTTCGTCGCCAGTCCCTCGATCGCCAGATGGCCCACTCTTTCCTCCTTGCCCGTTCATAGTCCGTGGTCCCTGTCGCAGGTGCGTCGCCATCGCCTCCTCCTTTATCCAAGTTGGAAGCGAGGGGAGACCCAAGATGGTTTCCAGGGCTTGGATGGAGGTCAGATTCAGATTCTGTATTGTTTCTTAAAACTTGATCGTTTTATAACAATAGAGTACAGTATATACAAAAGAAAATAAAAGGGCTTAAAAACTAATATTCTTGTTTTAACTTCTAATATATTGTTTTAACATTAGAACCACTAAAAAAGGGAAAATAGTAAATTTTCTAGTAGTAGGTACTGTAGGGAAACGTAATAATAATAGTTTAACAAATAGGAAACATACAGATATATATGTATTCTACAATGGAAGTAGGTTATTGCATTACCTATTCATTAATTACAAATGAGCGGAGTTTAGAATTTTCCATATTTGGTTCCAAAGTTGTTTTATTGCAACTGGTTTAGGGTGGTTTAAAATTAAAATTATATCGTCCAATAAAGTTAAAAGGTTGCCCTCTACCTGTCTAACACCATTATAGACGGGACATTCCAGCAGAACATAAGCTAATGTTTCTTCTTTCATGAGATTACAGATAGAGCAAATTTCTGCTGGGTTAAAACGGTATGTAGAGCCTTTATATGAAAATTTGACGTAATAATTGCTGGATACTCTTAATTGAGCTACAGTTCTTACTAAATGACAGACAGATTCCGTTTTAAGTAAACGGCCGCGGTGTCAGACACGCTTAAATATGGATATAAAGTAAGGAAAAAACAATTGGAAGCTAGACGTTTATTTGTTTGCAATAACTTATTATAGTAAAGAGATATCATTTTCTTTTTGTTTCGAATAAAAAAATTACTTGACATAAATGGGGACCATGGAACCTCCACGTCGATAAATTTGAAAAATTCTTTAATCTGGGTTACCCAATTGTAACGGCTATCCGCTTCATTACTGAGTTCCAGCTGTCTTAGAAAACAGATTTTGGGCAACCTAGTGCTAGACATATTTAAAGTTTTTATTATCCAGTTAATCAGTTGTTTGAAAAAGTTAAAAGAAAGTTTTACCCTTCCGGTTTCTGCTCTGACCACATACCCTGGGGTATTTAGCGGTAGATGAAGAAGTTTTTTAAAAAAATTAGTTTGAATTTTTTCCAGCATATCCATATATCTTAACCCCCAGACTGGGAGACAGTTCGAAACAATGCTAATGACCAGAGAGTCAAATAACTGAGTTGTAGTCCGCCAGTTGTTTATTGGTAGTCTAGACAGAATTGCAAAGACAGAACCAGATGCTTGGAAAGCTTTTTCCTGTGATAATTCTGCCATCCCGTTGAACAAGGATGAGCATGTAAAGGTGACGCCAAGATATATATAACTTTTTACTTGTTCAACAGTTTCATTGTTATTAATCAGGTGATGTTTTATGAAAGCCACCCTTTGAAAAAGGCAATATTTTCGTTTTTGAAACATTAACAGATAGTAAATTCTTTTCACAATATTTTTCCAAGATCTTTATTACACGCCTCAACTCTATTTCTGAGTCACATAGAAAAACAAGGTCGTCCGCGTAGGCTAGACATATGATATCATTCGTACTATCAAGGCTTACACCCCTCTCACCATGCTCACTAAAAAAAGAATGATATCTGATAAAAATATGTCAAAGAGCAAAGGGCTTAAAGTTTCACCTTGCAAGATGCCTACACTTAATTCAATTGGGTTGGACCGGTTATCAGCGGCCTTCATGGACATAGTAGCGGATTCATACATATTACGAAGGAGATTTGTCAAATTACCACACACGCCAAACTCATAAATTTTTTTCCATAGCAATTGGTGATTCAAAGAATCAAAGGCTCTTCGGAAGTCTACGAACAGTGCAAAGACCTTACGTTTTTTCAATCTTAATTGTAGGTGAATTGCGTTACTCAATACAAAAACATTATCCACGCAGCCTCTGTTTTTGCGAAATCCAGATTGCTTCTCCGGCAACAAGTTATTAACCTCAACCCAATCATTCAAACGGTTAAAAATAATCTGATCAAATATCTTACTGATACAATTTGTAACGGAAATTATTCTGAAATTGTTAGGTTCGTTAATCGGCCTTTTTTTATGCAAAGCTGTACCAATTATTTTAGATCAATCTTTAGGTATTTTTCCAGTATCTTTATTGAACAGACAGACCAAGTAGATGGAAGTCGTCATCATTGCGCATTTCTCTGCAGAAGAGCCCTTGTAGGTTCGTGAGCTTTTTGGATATGGTCAGCTTCTCTACAGCGGGCCACCAGACTACTGATCTGTATTGGATTCTTGGTCTCATGATGTCCGTGTATATTAAGATCCTTGGGCTAATGCCCCAGGTGCGACCGACCACTCGGCGCAACTGCCACAATGTTGCCTGGACTTTAGCGGTCTGTCTGGCAACATGCTAGCTCCAAAGTATACTAACATGTATACTACAATTTTTCGTCAAGAAAATGCCACCCGTTAAAAAATATAAATTTATTAGTTCCAGAGATATAAGCATCTTATTTAAATGATCAAATTTAAACCTCCACAACTCGGAAACTAACATTCCTATGGAAACCGAACTTCTTCGTGTTACACCCTTGATTCTTTCCCTACAGGTGCACATTTTTTGTTTTGCCCCCCTCCGTAGGACTTTTTCCGAGACTTTTCCGCTAAAATATTTTTTGCTGATATTGCCGACTGATATAAGGCTTTAGTTTGTTACCTATTAAAAGAGGAAGATTCAGTTAAGTTAAAAAAAGTGGATTTTCTACTCTTAAACAAAAATCGAACATTTTCTAGTAGAGGAAACTTATTATAACCTTATTGATAACGTCCTCAGCGTGCCAAACAGATAGGTACACTGAATATTTCCCTCATGTGTTAAAACTCATCTCGTAAGCGATGTATAATTTTGCCAACTTACATCGGGAATTTATCTTGTGCAATTTAACTGGAAATTTAGAAGTGAAAATTTTTGGAAATATCCCAGTGAAATTTCCAGAATTGTAATTTTTGGCATGTTTAGGGTTTTTTATCAATGAATCACCTGTCAAAATTTCCACAACTTTATAAACTTCTTTAAATTCGGGAAATTTCCAGTAGAAATATAACTAGTGCATAAAATATTTCCGGAAATTTTTTTGAAATTTTGTCTGAAGCTAATTTTAAGAAAAACATGAGTGCGTATCACCTTAAAGAATCCCGATCCCGCAGGGAGAGCGATTTTTTCTTTGGTGCTACGGCACGAATGCTTTTCTTTATAAAAATTGGATAAACATTAAATTTAAAATAATTTCTATTACGAAATATTTTCTGCACATGTTGTCTTTTGGTAGGTAATTTTCCGAGTTTATGAAGTCTAGTCGAATCAATTAAGCTTAGGTGTCGTTCGTCTCTTTCGCCAGTTGACAACGATCTTCCCAATCGAATAGACCATTCGCAATCGTCCAGTGCAACCGCTTCTAACGATGGCAGGTCGGAAAAATCCCGTACGAACAACACGTCGCAAACAGCTGACTCGCCGCAAACAGCTGATTATTCAAAACTGGGTCAATACATTCAAGACCGATTGGTAAATAAACAAAATATGGAGATGTCTGATGTCATTTTGATAATCTTAAATATCTTTAATTCGATCAACGAACAAAACAATAAATTAACATCCCTACTGAAGGAGTTGAAATTGCTTAAATCAAATAGGGTTTTAATCACAGAGGGTCGGACGTGACTCAAAAATATGTCTGGAGCACGATAAAAATCAGGTGACTGATGTATTTTCTAAAATCAAAATTAACTGTCCTAATTTCAAGGCATTCAGGCGTGGCAAGAAAAATATGAATGGTCCCAGACCACTAAAAATTGTTCCCTTGCTTCTGCTGTCTTGAAAAATAGAAAACTGTTGACTAATTCCAACATACGGATCAAAGTGCACCTAACCCTACTTCAACGCAATCAACTAAAATAAGCCCATGAGGAACTAGATGAACGTTCTAAAAATTAAGAAAATCTCAAAATTCTGTACGTTAAAGGTATTCCAAAAGTTGTTCAACAAAAGAAGAACAAACCTAGTGCCAACACAAAAAATTAAAAATTTATGATCAAAATGCTGGTGGGGTGCGCACTAAAATACCTGAACTGCACCTTGCGGTAAATACCTGTGCTTATGATGTCATTATTCTTGTTAAATCTTGGCTGAATTCTGAATTGGGTTGAGTTTAATTTGTCCGCAAAAACATAAAGGCACAGCTAGTCCAAATAAATCATTTCACATACGAGCATCTATTTGTTCATGTTAGTCATGGCTCGAAAAATTTCATTTTTGGTGCTGTCTACATTCCTCCGGCATCATCAGTTTCAGTTTATGAAGAATGTGTTTCAAATTTTTCAAGCACTTACCCTAACTGTGATTTTCTGATTTGTGGCGATTTTAATTTACCGAGTGCCATATGGTTTAATACTGAAAACGGATTTACGGTTAAGAGTGCAGACTTTGGCACATCTGCCAATTTGCTATGTGCTTACTGCAACTATTTTAATCTTAAACAAGTAAATAGTTTACCTAAAAGCTTTGGTGACTACTTAGATCTGTTTTTTTCAACTTCATCCAACACCAAAGTATATCTTTCTTCAGATATCTTGTTAAATGTTACCGCACGATACTCTGCCTATGAAATCATGTTACCTGTGAATTGTGATGTAGGTCTTAAGTATGATGTCGTTTTTTATGATTTTAAAAATTGTAATTTTTCTGAAACAAATAATTTTTTTGGCTAGTCTTCCTTGGGAGAATGTGTTTGACACCCGCAACCATGATGAATGTGTGACCTGCTTCTATAACTTCAGTTATTATGCAATTGAAATATTTGTTCCAGTTAAACGCTTCAAGTCAACAAATTTTCCCTCCTGGTTAAGTTGCGAACTTCAAAAACAAATAGTTAAGCAAACCCAAGATCGCAATGATTATACTCGATATGCACTCCTACGGGAGAATTGTAAGGTTCTGCGTAATGATTGTTATAATTCATATATAAACAAAGTAAATATTGAAGTTTCACAGAACTCCAACTCCCTCTGGAAATGCATTAACAATTTGCGGCAGTCAGATACTTATCCCAATAGTATGAGGTTAAATAACGAAGTTGCTGATAATAGTCAGGACATTGTCAACCTATTTGCGAAGCATTTTGTTACAATTTATCGAAAAGAGGAGGGGGAAGTACCAAACTACAAATTTAACTATAGCTTAGATCTAAATTCCATAGAACTATCTCTTACCGAAATATTTGAGGGAATTATGAGTCTTCCAACCAGATTCTCCCATGGTCCCATCAGTTTTTGTAAAAAGATGTGCCTGTGCCCTGAATAAGCCTTTGCATCATTTATTTAATCTCGACTTATCGCAGGGTACCTTTCCAGATTACTGGAAGGTAAGCTTCTTGACACCTATACACAAGGCTGGTGACAAAAGTGATATTAGTAATTATAGAGGTATCTGTATCCAGTCTGTCAACCCAAAACTTTTTGATATGCTATTATGAAAGCATTTTTCCTGGCATTGCCAAAAAGTTCTTAGTGACTTGCAGCATGGGTTTACTCGGGGTAGGTATACTATTACAAACCTGCTCACATATCAACACTACCTGTTGGATGCCTTCGAGGAGTTCAAGCAAGTAGACAGTGTCTACACGGACTTCTCGAAGGCATTTGATAGAGTCAGCCATGAGCATCTCATCAGGAATTTCGAAGCTATGGGACTGGGTGTAATTTTGATTAATTTTTCTCACATCTTTTTGATGGCCCGAACACAGCTTGCTAATATAAATAATTATGTTTCAAATAAAATTAAAGTGCTTTCTGGTGTTCCGCAGAGGTCACATATAGGACGAGTTTTTTTTCAATTTATTTATTCGTGACCTTAGTGATGCGATTTTGAATTCTGAGCACTTAGCCTTTGCAGATGACTTTAAGTTATATAAAGTTATAAATTCACTCATAGACTGTCTTCTGCTGCAAAATGATCTTGATAATGTGAGCGTGTGGTGCAAAAATAATGGCCTTGTTCTTAATGTAAATAAATGTAAATCTATCACATTTATTCGGTCAACAAATGTTATTAATTACACCTATTCCATAAATGACATAGTTTTGGAATCAGTTACAACCATTAAAGACTTAGCCGTTGTGTTTGGTACTAAAGTTACTTTTACTTCTCACTTTCAAGAAATCATAAATAAAGGAATGCGAGTCCTTGGTTTTGTAACACATAACAGCGCTCAACTTTCACCATACTGTTACAAACTACTCTACTGCTCGCTCGTCCGATCAGTGCTAGAGTACGCAGCAGTTCAAAAAATATTTTTGAGATCTCTAGCATACAGGGCTCATGTCAATATCCATGAAAATCATTACATAAATTATAGTTTGATTAGTGATTACTGTCCATGAATATTAAAGGCAATTTGTTTTAGTACAAATCAGAGAAGATCTACCTCTCCAATGTTTCGCATTCCTTTCCACCACGCCAGCTATAGTATATACTCCCCCCTCACTCGCACTTTGAAATCATATAAATCTTAGTCTTGATCCATTTGTTGCCAATCTTGGTACATTCAAATCTAGTGTTCTAAGACTTACAGAATACTGATCTTTTTATTCCTTTTGTTTTTCGTGTTTTTTTTGCTGTTCCTTATTTAAGTATTGCTATTTTATGTAAATTATTTTTTGTTTGCTATCTTAATGGATACTTTGTAAAATCTTATTATTTGTAAAATGGCTCTGCCGTAGAAATAAATAAATAAAAAATATAATATAAATTAAATTATTTCCTGCAAATTGCATCTGAAAATATTTTCCCTGGGTTTTCTCCCAGTTAAATTTGCACATGCGAAATTTTCAGTAGAAATATAACTTTTAAAAAACCATTAAGAAAACTCACGATCCCGGAGGGAGTGATTTTTTCTTTGTGGCACTGCAATCAGTACCGGCAATAATTCCATGGATTTTTCTATGGTAATGTAATACAGAAATTGACGTCAAATACATTCGCAAATTCCTTTAGAGATTTACAGTCCATTCCATTTTCATTTAGACAAAACATAACCTGTTTCCACAGAAAAAAAAACAGATTTTTAAGTTGCCAAAATCAAACGCCATATGCGTGTCAAGGCGGCTATGATATTCGTTTTTATTTGTAAAGGTAACGAACATAACAAAGAAAACGCGATGCAGACCCAATATGCCTGAGAGAGATCTAGACTGGTGAGCGAACATACAAAACACAATGACTTCCAATTCAATTTAGACGTATAAAAATGTAGGACCGGCTTCTAATTTTGTGTTTTTTTTTTTATTTACAGAGCTTTTGTCTCTCTTGTTGCAGATCGTTGCCAATTATGTTCCAATGAGCTAGCAACTTGAAATTTGATAGGTGTATAGTGTTCCGGTGACAATACAATTTAAAAAAAATATAAGCAGGAATCAAACTACTGGTACTTAAGCTCCTTTAATACAAATTTGGACTCAAACTTCAAAAAAATAAAATGGCGCGCTTTCTTATTTATAAACATATTCGTCTCAAACTTGCAACTTTGCGGTGTTTAAGGTCACCCAATACCATCTGGGACACGAACTTTAAACAAATCAAAATGGCGGACTTTCTTATTTATAATCCGATTTGTCTAATCAATCAATTTTTAACTCAAACTAAAAAAAAAACATAATGGCAGATCCAAAATGGAGGATTTTTCCATTTATGACGGATTTATTTCTTTGGTGATCAGGTGCAATGATAGAGTTGGAAAGGATGAGAAGTTTGGGTAGGCTCTTAATACGACGACCCGAAAATCAAACTAAAAACTCGTAATATGTAGATCTGGTGACGAATACCATATTTTGAAAAAATTAAGTTGGTTGGGTCGGTAAACATCGTCTCAACTAAAAAGCGAGTTAACTCCTACGGCTTAAACTGACAGGTAAAACATAAATTTTTTGTCAGTTTGGTGTCAAAATGCCGTTACAGTAGGCTAAAGGATACTAAAACGAGAATGAGTTAAGTGTCTTTTTAGTTGAGAAGGTGTTGGGTCGGTTTGAAGATTTGAAAACTCAAAAATGTATAACTTTCTAACCAAAGCTGCTAGATATATGCAGTTTCCAGGGTTGACTTTAACTTAATGTTTTCTAATTTGAGAAAAAAAATAATTTGGTGGGGAGTGGTTTGGAGAATAATATAATAAGTCTTTAAAAATTCATAATTTTTAAACCAAAGCTACTACGGCTATGCAGTTTCACATTTATATTATAAAAAATAATTTGGTGAGGTTTGGTGGAAGGGGTGAGACGGTTTGATATATCTGTAAATGCATAACTTTTAAACCAAAGCCGCTGGCTATAAATATGTCTTTTTTAGATTTACCTTTAACCAAATATTTTATAGTTTTTTTTAGAGGAAAAACATACGTTGGTGGGGATAGATAAGGGGGTAAAAAGGGGCTAATATATTTGGAAATTCATGACCAAATCTGCTACGAATATGCAATTTACAAATTTAAATAAACTTAATGTTTATTTTTTCTAATTTTGAGAAGAGAATAATAATTTGGGGGGTGGTTGAGGGGGTTCATATATGTGAAAAGTTTTGATCCAAAGCTGCGAGTGTTAATGTAAATTCATAACAACTAAGGCTGCTACGAATATGCAGTTTTTAGATTTAAAATAACAAAATACTTCCTAACATTAGAGGGAATTATGACGAAACAGATTTCTATCGATCTTGTTACTCTTGCGGCTATATGCCTAATGCGTACCTAAATATGACCAATGCGTGCCTCCACCATGCCTATGCCCCAAACAATGTCTGAGCTTCATTCATTTGAGATTTCATAACCAGTCCCTATTTAAGTTTATGAATTGGATCAACTCTTGCGGCCCTGACCACATATAGTGCGCTGTAATTAACTGTCTTACGATAATAATCACAAAATTGCAAAAAAATGGTTCAAAAACCCTCTATTATAATCAACACTAAGATAAAATTTAAACTAAACGAAATCAAATATTTTCTGAATGAGGCCCTGTCCATACTGTGATCAGTATGGCCACAGGAATCTCACGGTATCCAGAATAAACACGGTCTAGTATTTTTTTTGCTCCGCCCACCTAATGACGAGATTTGGGGTTATTTGTTCATCATTTCTTTTTTTCGGGCCCTAATTAAATACCCTGTAATATTACTTACATTATTTTCGTCATAGGTAGCTGCATTTATGCGTTTTTTTTTAGTGAAACGGCTCATCATTCAATAATTAAACAACCAAAAAAACAAGGAGTCTTATAGTTTTAAATTTGCATCTAAATACAATACATACAAAATAAAATAGCTTCCAAAACAGGAAAAATAACAACTACATAACCTAACTTCTGAACTACGAACTCGAACTATCTCCAACTCATCCGATGAGTTTCTTGCCGGAATCGATTGCCAACAAATTATCTTAATTTCTATTTGGTGAAAGATCAACGCATGCAGGCCAAAAATAAAAGATATAAGCAAAAAATAGTTCTTGCATCAATCATTTAGACAAAAAAAAAAAGAAAAATCCTAAAAGTTAATTTAATTTGTCAAGTCTTCATACAATTTTTAAATGGCGGACCAAAATCAGCTGCTATTTTTGTGTCGTCGTCGGGTCGAAGAGTGAGGCAAAATTACTAGACCGTACGTACGTAAATTCTCGTTGACAGTTGACGTCAATCAATGTGTATAAATTTCGGGTGTGCTCTAATTTTGACCAAGCTTGAAATCAAATTTTCACAGAATATCTTTCCTTTCCTGTGGTTGTTTTGTGAGATTAACTCTGAGCTCAGTTTTTGCCATTGAAAATGATTAAAAAGTAGCCCAACATAAACAAAAAATTGAAGAAGTAGGTCCTTCGTGGAGATAATTTAAAACTGGAACTGGAATTCTGATTCAGGCAGTCCCTTTTATTAATCCTCACAAAAGAAAGAAAAAACAGTAAAAGATCAAAATAAATATTTTCTTTTAAGTTGACCTTAAGCCGCCCTATTTTAGTTGGACAACCAAAATTTTCCAAATATTTGTACACGGTGTTTCAAATTGGGCACTTTTTTTGGTGTAGCTGACTTTTTTGTGGATTGTTTAAAGGAGAATTTGAATGTTAAACTGAATTTGCTCTGTAACTTTTAGTTTTTGAGAAATAATACAAAGTTGGTATTTTTCTTATGGAATGACCCTTTTTTATTTGATTTTTTAAATCAGCTTAAAATACCCATTAAAATGATGTATCACACGCGTTTTATTTTTTGTATATTTTACTTGATTTTTTATTTTTTGATTTATTTTTATTTGTTTATTAGGTACTCCTTTTATTTTCTATTACAATCTTATTTGTTTTTTTCACTCACTTTTTACAATACTAGAAAATAAAAAAATAAAAGTAGCTAAAAAATAATATAAAAATAAATAACACACAAAGTGCGATACATCGTTTTAAAGGAAATGTAAAGTTCATATTAAAAATCAAATAAAAAAGGGTAATTCCATAACAAAAATACCAATTTGTCTTATATCTCAAAAAAAAAAGTGACAGAAAATCCAGTGCAGACAGTCAAATTCTACATTTACACGAAACAGAAATTTTTACAAATAAAAAAGTTATAGACCCTAATCGAAAATGGCTTTACATATCAAGATGCGGTTCTCTTTTCTTTGTGTAGTACTGGAAGTATCTTAGATCCCCCAAATATGCCCAATTTGTACTTTTAAAAAAGTTTACTAACCTGAGACTCATAAAGCCTTCTCCTCTCAGCTATGCTGTTTCTCTGCGCCGAAGCTCTCTCAAAAGCATTCCCGTCCATGTTATCCTGATCGTCTTTTTCTTTGGAAGATTGTCGCGCTTCAAACAATCTTCTTCTTTCTGATGTGCTTGGTGTTTTCGGTATATCTGAACAAAAAAATATATTTTTAATAAATAAACAAATCAGAGTTATTTCAAATAGGCGACCAGACATTTTGGTTCATTTCATCATCAGTCCCGAGAAGAAAAAACACACTTTTTTTATCAAAAAATACGTAAAAGTACATAAACAGGGTGCCTAGAAAAAGTATCTGAATAAAATTCACGTCTTTTTCCCATTTTTCCCCGTTTCATTTGAAAAATTCCCGTGTAATATTTTTTTTTTCTGTATTAAAATTTTTAGCCATCCATACTTAGTCACTAAAAATTAGTTATTTAAGTCAAAAAAGGCCTAAATAGAAAGTTTTGGGATGGTGTCGGTCTGTCTGGGACACGATAACTCAAGAATGGCTTAACCGATTTTCATTAAATTTGGCACCAAAATTCTGTCACAAGACGGTGGGCAGATTAGTTTTTGACGAGGGTGGTAGTTTGGAAAGAGGGCTGGAAGGAGGATTAAACTTTTAAAAAAATTCTAACTCACGAACCGTATCTTTTTTCAGAAACTTCTAGTGACCGAAATTTATATAATTATTATAAAGAGGGTTCCATTGATGCCCAAGGGTATTTAGATGTTTCCTACAGGAATTGAGTTTGTATATTTGTTTTATTAAAGGCTCTACATTGATGGTACCCTAAGGTAATATAAAACTGTTGTTAACAATATTTCCACAGACATCTTTATAAAAATTAAAGTCATCGGTAACAAGTTATATAAATTGGTGTTTGAAATCTTTCTGTCAACCCATCTATAAAACCGTAAGTAACTATCAATTAAAAACATATAGATTGGTTTTTAAAATGTTGCTATCAACCCACTTATAAAAACCTAAGTAACCAACAACAAATTTATATAAGATAAGATTAAAAATATTTCGAGAGACACTTATAAAAACTGGGAAACTCACACACAACAGTTATATAAATTGGTGTCCCTAATATGTTGTTATAATTTCTTTATATAGTGGTTATAGTACCACTATTTTTACAACAAAAAACAATTTTAATTTATTTTGGCAATTATAATAACAAAACAAACAAGATTTTTTTTTTTGACATCAAAAGGCGCGTTTTTGCGACATCAAAAGCTGCGTTTTTGCGAAATACCATACCATCATTATCTTTTATTAATTACATCAATCTGAGAGATATCAGAAATTCAAATCTTCTTGAGATAGGTAGTTGCCGATGACAGATATCGAGGTCGAATGCTTTTTACACCCGATTCCCATCAGCTTTTCTCATGCGCGGCAACTTTGACTTAAAAAAAAACTCATCACGTGGTCCGACATGAACTTGTATAGCCAAATCTCGCCTAGACCAAGTGATGCGTGTAGTTGGGAAAGGGGTTTTACAAAAAGAAAACAATATAGTAAACGTGTTAAATTCGCAAAAACGCACCGCGAAACATTAAGCGCATACAGTGCGCACGGCTGGTAGGCGGCAAATGTGAACACACCGGGAAATACCCGCCTATATACCCATCGACCTCGCAATCTAACTATCTTCTTGAGATATTTACCTCTTAACAGTTATGCGGGGTTGAACGGTGTGCAGGCGGGTATTTAGGAAAATAGCGCTATCTGCAGCCCTTTGTTCCAACTAGCATCAAATTTTAAAATGTTTATAAAATAGTGTTGAACGAGGTAAACAGTGGTATAATTGTATTGTTTTTTTTTTATAGAATTGTCGTAAATTTTTGCCATTTTGAATTCGAAAAATACATTTTTGACCAAAATAAAAACGTTATTTATGGGGTTTCAAAATGTGTTTTAATCGAAATATTGCTTGTTTAGGGTTAAGAACAAAATACCCAATTGAATATTTCTCCCAGAAAGTAAAAAACATATTTGAAAAAAAAAGTATTATGTATTTTTTTTCCGTTTTCTCAAGTATTTTTGGAGCCAATGAAATT
Source organism: Oxystoma pomonae (assembly GCA_963921995.1). Classification (NCBI taxonomy): domain Eukaryota; kingdom Metazoa; phylum Arthropoda; class Insecta; order Coleoptera; family Brentidae; genus Oxystoma; species Oxystoma pomonae. Next base: position 65,488,192 of record OY998167.1, read on the forward strand.
TTTGTGAGTGTATTCGAAAACTATACGGTACACACGGGAACGTAGCTGATTTTCAGATTAGGATGACTAGAAAAACAGCTTTTATTTTACTATAGTATATAAATATTCATATTCCTGCTTCAACTTATCTCACTTCCATTTTAATTTATTTTAGAAGATTGGTAAACACCATTTTATAAATTTTTTATTGTAAAAAGAATAAGAATAATACATTCCAAACAAAGGGAAGGAAAATTTATATTTCTAAATCGATATAACCCTTTATTTTTTTATGTAGTGTTGTTAGAACAGTTGTAAAACCTTTTTATAATAATCTCTAGACTGGAGGGCTCATAAGAAAGTTTTATAAAATCTATATGTTGTTTTTCTATCCATTACTATGTACCATAAATTTTTATAAGCTGGTGTTGGTCAGTTGTTTTTCAAGTCTTTTTTACTTATGTAAGAGATATATTAGAGTCATAAAATTATTACCAACACTAAATAATATAACTTTTGGTTATTTTATGAAGGTTTTATATTATTTGCTGTAACTTCTATATAGACAAAAATGCTCATTGGGTCGGTGATTCTTATTAAAAAGTTTTTATCAGTTTATTTAAAAACCGTTAGAGAAAAAGGTAACACATTAGGTATTATTGGAATCGAGAATCAAATCCCTATTCAGTTTGGCCAAGATACCAGCATCCAAAAACATGGTTTTCTGTAAAGCACCTCAGTGTACAACATTTGACGTTTCTACCTCTTTTGGTTCTTGAGATATTTAGGGGTATCGTTACTTTAGGACACCCTGTATATATAGAATTTTAGTTATTTTACTTGTATGATTTGGAGCCTTGCTTTTGGAAGTGTAACTGAGAAAAGCATATTAAAAATAAATACTAATTTGAAATGTAATAATATACGAATAGTCTTCAATAAATAAAAATCATATATATTATAGCTGTCCAAAAAATTAAATACGTACCCATCGACTTATATCGATGTACGTACCTGATTCGTCTTCCACTTGCAAACTGAGCCCATTTTCTGCATTTACATTATTGGTATGCTCAGGTGATGGGGTTTTTTCAATCAATGAAGGCGGAGCGCTTTCTTCCTCTAAACTGTTTAAAAATAAATCTTATTTACTAGTACTCTAATAAATCTAAAAAAAAAGTGTAAACTACAACAAAAAAATGATTTGTTGCGTAAAGGGCGAGAGTAAGAGAATAAATAAGAAACCACGAGCGTGCGGAAAAACGTCTTCTCCGCACTTATTTTCCTGAGGAAAGTAGTATTTTTCTGCACGCCATGCAAAAAGATTTTTTAAGCACGCCAGGCACAAACAAGCCTCTTCACGCATGCAATATTTTTTGGGTGCGCATTTTTTTTACAAAATCATGTACAACACGCTCGTAGGAAAAATGTTCTACCTAACGAGTCTTAGGACGTTTTGACCAGCTATACGTAAATCCTTTCCGCTAATTTATTTGTTAGGTAGTGAGAAGCTTTTTAAAGCTTTGAAATTATTTATCTCATAAAAATGGTCGTAAGTTTCCCAGCGAAACAAGGTTATTCTCGAATTTATATAATTCCTCGTATAATTCTATAGTGACCTTGAAAAAGTTCATATTTTTTTAACAGCTTCAATTAATACAATAATCGATTTTGTATAGCTTAAGTATTTAGATTCAACAAAATAGTTTTAGTTTGAATGACTCTTAGTGATCTTTTTTCGAGTATGTTAAAAAGACGGGGTTTCAACGCTTTTTCAATTTTTCCGAGCGACTAAAAATTTGGCTATTATCTATATGTCTGGAACATAAATTTTTGTGAGGGAAAAGCCTCAACAAATCCGCCAGTCCGAAATATATACAATTATTTAGGATTATGGTCAAGAAAATTGATGAGCGTATATATAACGACCCAAATGGCGGCAATTTTTGTCAAAATGGACGTATTTTTTTTTAAATTGTAGGTCGCTTATCAAAACAAAATTATATTCGAATCCATATAACTTGATGGAAAAGAATTCAAAAACAATACTTAAATTGACTTACGGCATTCAGTGACCTTAAAAAACAACATTTTACTAAAAAATTTTTGATTTATTTGTTTTTTACCCTTAAACTAGAGTAGTGAACAGTTTGTTTGTTTCTTTTTTATTTTATATACCTGTCCGATGTTTTTTTTTCTCTGTGTTCACTAATTAATTTAGGCTTACAAAATTTTGCAATAAATGAAACTTAAAAAGAATGCATTAAAGGAAACTAAAAAAATTATGATAATAACAACAACAACAATGCATGTCTAATCTAAGACAGGCAGAAGTTTGTTTTTTTAAATAATTAATAGTTAGTTAAGTTAAGACTTAAGTATTAGCTTTGTCATTTGTCAATAAGAGTTAACTACTACTACTACTACTAAAATGCATTTTAAGAAACTTTTTTTGAATTTTTTTATAATAAAGAAAACAACGACAGGTCTTTAGTTATAATTTAAAAATAACATTAAAATATCTTTCCTCATTGACAACATTATCAATTGTATCTTTTATTTTTTAAATTTTACTTTGACTGGCCTAATGTGACTAAACTAATCAGACTGTAAGCAAAAAGTCGATTAAAAAAGCTGTTTTGATGTTCTTTTTAGATGATTACAAAAGACCAATCGCTGTTTTCTAAGCTATAAAAAAATGAAAACAAGGTTTCTTAAAACAAAGCGTTTTATCAGTAAAATGTTATTTTTTAAGTTTCATAAAGGTTAAACGTCAATTTAGCTATTGTTTTTAAAATTCCCTCGAAAATGCCATCTTGGCTCCAATACATCCGATCATCAATTTTTTGACCGAAATTCTAAAGAAAGTTTCAAAGAGTAAAAGTGCCAAATTTTATGCTTTCCACAACAAATGGACAATAGAGTACTATTTGGGACTTAAGATTGACGACTTACCGCAGGTTATGTCAACTTTACTAGCCTAAATGGCCAAATAGTTTTGTTGGTGCTTTTGCACTAAAAATAAATCATATAATGTACACAAAGTCAAATTTTTAGTCCTTAGGAAAAATTGAAGAAAACGTTGATAAATTTGGGTCATATCAAAGTAAAACGATTTTTGTTAAATCTGCATAATTAATTAATATGCCCGTCATTATCGATTTAAAAAAAAATTACAATTTTTCCAAATTTAAAATCGAAAATTCGGAACTTTTTGGTTGATAAGTTTTTTTTAAATCTTGCTTTGACTGACCTACCTTAACTAAACTAATCACCATGTAAGTAAAAAGATAATTACGAAAGATATTTAAATGTTCTCTTTAAAATATAAAATTACAACAAAAGACCGCTGCCGCTTTCTAAATAATAATAAAAAATTTCTCCAAACGTCACTTCTTATGGTCATTAAAGGTCACACGTTAATGTAACTATTTTTTTTTATTTCTTCTTTATCGAATTATATAAATTTCTAGTATAATCTTGTTTTGTTTGAAAAAAAATATACGGTCATTTTGAAAAAATCCCGGCTATTTTGGCTCCTATCAAATTAAATTTATTAAAAAATTGCGAGAAAAATCGTTACAATAATTGTATAGTTAGAACTTTACAATAATTGAATGAATAAATAAGACATAAAAAACAAGAGACCACAATGGATAGAATATCTGTGCGTTTTATACACAATACTGATTAAAGTATAAATGCCATCACTAATAAAATAAGTAATTAGTTTACAAACCAAGTGATATTTTTATTCAAAATCCAATTATGAACTTTATTTTTAATTTTATTATAGGTTTTTTTTTTGAAATTCTGTAGGTAACATATTAATATATATTTTTGGAGCAGTGTAAATAATATTTCTTTGACAAGCTGTCTTTAGTACATTCCATTATACAACGCAAAAATATACCTTATAAAGCTCTTACTAGTTCACTTTGAACGTACATCAAAAAACCATCTCTCTGATTAATTTTACTTTTATTGTTTCTGACACTGCGATAATGTCAAACTTAATATTACCTGATAAGAGCTAAGATACAAGAATGTCATAGTTCTTATTTAGACTACAAATGTGATCTCGTATAGTATTTAAATTACTTGATTCATACTTAACACTTTCCAGACTATCACAATATTTACAGCTGCAGACTTGATAACGATCGATAAATGAACCTGGATTCATGAAAACTACTTAGAAAAAAAGCTTATGTTATCCCCCAGCATGGGTTCGTTGCTCGCCATTTTGCTTTAAGTTTTGCAGCTGTTTGTGGTTGGTTATTCTTATGGTATGGTATCTGAGTGCTTGCACCAAACATTTTTAAAGCTATACTTTTTTAGCTTTCGTGCCTTGCTTAATAATACACGAATTTCCTTTGGTAGGTCTTCTCTATAAATATATTTCTAGCAGTTCCCACTAATCCAAGGTCAGAGTAGTTAACAATCATAATTTTTTTTTCGATTTTCAATAACTTTATTCCTTAAAGCTCAATGTTGTTTTTTGAGTTGATTGGCTAGGAATGCATTTTACCTTAAAATCATTTTCTGTTACAACTTCGCCAATTGCTGTTAATCTTGAGTACAATCCAAACCCATAATCATCACATTTCTTGATTTTGGATTTACTTCTTTCTGAATCTTTAATTTGGTTACCTCACTTCCTCACTTTCTTTTAAACTTTTAAACTATTTTATTATTGAAATCTAATATTTTTGTTAATCTTTCCAGCACTTCAAGATTTGAAAATCTTTTGTTTTTCTGCGTTCTTGTGAGGGTAAATTATTTAATCGAGACTGCCTTTTTTCAATGAGATCTGATGATCTCATCCGGGATAATCCCGGACCATGTAAAACGATCTTTTTTTTCTAGAGTCTGGTTGTATAGCACATACCTATCATCAGGAACTATCACTTTCTTGGCTTATAATGGACGAAAGGCGATTTCCAACTTCTCTTTTGCAGTTCTTAGAGTACCATTCAAAATTTTTTGGGTATCACCCTTTAGGGCTTCTATGGTTAGTAATGCATATTTAAGGTGAAACTACCTGCCACAGTTACTCCTATAACCTACGCCGTAACTGGATTTTCTTATTTTGTGACTACAACCACCACAATTTACTATTGGCATTGTTTTACCTTAATTTTCACCGATATTTAAAATATTTTAGGTAATGAGGAATCACACTGCATTATGGTAAAGAATAAGCGCTACCAAATTTTTAAAGAGATTTGGAAGACTTTCTTTTATGCCTCCTTTAACTAAAACTTCTATCACCAGTAAGACATAAATTAGTTAAATCATCCAGTAAAAAGTTACTGCAAGTGGAAGATTTTTTCTTACGACCGACATGATTATAGAAGAAACTGCAAACGTGTGCTATATCTCCCTATATAGCTGGGTGGGAATACCGGGGTTTAAAGTCTCCCGGTTAAAAAATGTCCATGATGTTTCAGGTTCTCTCCATGACCAAATTTCAAAAGAAAAACTATTTTTCAAAAATTCTGGATAATTTCTTATAAACCTAATCAAAACGAAAAACGTTGGTACCAAACTTGAAGTTTCTAAAGTTCATAGACCTTCTTCAGGCTATAAATAACAAAACAAATAATATATAGTTTTTTGGGATAAAAAGCGCGACTTTAGCAGTTACTATTTTTTAAAAACTTTATGAGCTCCTCATTTAAATATCCCTTTTAAAACTATATAATTTCCGAGATAATTTCAAAATAAATTTATTTTTTGATAAGTGGGCTGATTTTTACTAGCCAATAAAGAACTTTTAAAAGATTGCAAATTATCGGTACAGGGTCATTCACTATATTTTGAACCCCTGGTTAGCGCCTTTATTATTTATCATAGAAAAAAATTTTAAGTAGAAAAGTTTTATAGTTTTTTAAAAGACTTCTAACCCGTATGACAGATGTTGTCAAATGTCATTCCATATGTCAATTTGACATCAACTTTATATTTTTTAAAACTTCGATAGATCTTTTCTTCCTGATTCCAAAAATATACCATACGTTACCTTTATCTTGAACGGTCGACATTGAACAAATTTAGAAAAACCTTGCCATAAGAGCAATGTGTTGAACAAAGAACCACCTAAACTATTTTTCCTTGGCTAATACATTGCCCTTATGGCAAATTATTTTTTATTTCACTCGAAATCAGGAAGAAAAGATCTTTTAAAGTTTTAAAAAATATACAGGGTTTTCCATTTAATATAAGAAAGTTGATGTCAAATTTTGATATATAGAATGACATTTGACAACATCAGTCATTTGGGTTAGAAGGCCTTCAAAAAACTTAAAACTTTTCTATTTAAACTTTTTTTCTATTATCAATAATAAAGGCGCTAACCAGGTGTTCAAAATATAGTGAATCACCCTGTAGATAAAGTCAGCATAGCCTGACTCGGCACTATTTCTGACTGTTCCGCACGAAGGTTAAAAGGTTTCTGACATTTTTGTCATGTAAACATGTCATCTAAACATGGTCATATTGTGCCATTCTTAAAGTTGACAAATTAAAGTTAATGCCATCCTTTATAAAAGGCAGTCACATACATTATGAAAGTCGACCTTATTTTGATAGCAAAGATGACATATTTAGACAACAACAATGTCAAAAATAGTGCAGTCTTTATTAAAGACAGGCCATGCCGACTTTATGTACCGATAAGTCTCTATTATATTACCTAAAAAATATCGATCGATAATCAAATAAAAAAAATATAAATAAAAATATCTTCTCAATAGAAAATAACATTAAAAATGGTATTTTTAATAATATGTTTTGAATGCTGTAAGCAAAAAATAAAAAAAAAAATTATTCTCTTTGGGTTGGGTTAGCTGTTTTCTTTAATTTAAAGACATTTTCTCCAGTTCCATGACTCTTTACAAGATTCCATAACTTTCCATGACTTAAATAAAATAAAAAAATAAATAAATTTTGAAAATGTCCATCTCATGACTTTTTGAGATCCAACAAATTCTCCATATTTCCAGGTTTTCCAGGATCTCCAGGTAACTTCAAACCCTGAATACACAAAATTTATATAATCTTATTTGACCACCCTTTAAGTAAATATTTGTATCGAAAGCCAACGTTTCGACCATTGGTACCGGTTCGAGAAACAAAAACAATAATGGTTTTCAATTTATAGAAAATTTTAATAACTTCGCTCTGAGGATGACTCAGATCAAGTGTTAAAAAACTTATATAAATATAAGTTAAATAAAAGATTATCCAATAATAAAGGCGTCACTTAATAAACGACTAATGTAAATCTATTGTTTATTTTGTGGTATCCTGTAATACGGGTTTTAAAAACTATTTGTTGGGAAGCTTGTATAAAAAAATAGAATAATTAAATAAAACACATTCTTTACTTTTGCCCATAGAAAAATATTATGAAATTCTACTTAAACGTGAGTTCTTTTGATATAATAAATATTATGCATTACCTAGGTTTTTCATGGCAACCATTTGTCGTATTACTGCCAGGCACTGCAGGCACCGAAAATACCTTGCTAAAAGCATTTTCAGTGTCATTCAGCTTTGGGGGCGTAAAAGGTTTTGGTCCCAGTCTTGGCTAGAAGAAAAAATATAAGTTGGTGAAAACGAGAAATCAAGTTAAGATTCAGAAATGTTTAAAGCTTAAAGGGTTCAACAATCCCTGAATTTGAATTAATTGTTATAATTCAACATGCAAGCATACGTTATAGAGACTATTTATAAGTGAGAATTGCAGCTAAATATACAGTAGGGGAAAAAAAACGATAATAAATTCATGCATAATAAAGTGAAAATAACCGTAACATAAATACATTTTTTTGTTACGGTTTTACGATTTTTTTTATTCAACTCATTTCAATTTTGTGAGAACTCTTATCTCAAAAAAACTATACCGACGTTTGAAATAAAGAAGAGCATAACATTTAAATCGTAAATTTTAATCAACCAATTTATGATTATGAAATACACCGCCTCTCTCTGAGCTCAGCCTTCTCCTAGTTCAACAGCTTCAAATTTGTATCCACAAATTAGGCGTCTTATCTTTTAAGCAGGACCACAGCTTTCTAAAATCAGTTAAGTTTTGAGGGTTAGAAACATTTAAAGAAATTACCCTTCTCATACCCATCTTTTAACCGGCCACAATACTTTCAATAATTCAGTTAAAAAAAGAAAACTTTCTAAAATTTACATTTTTTCACACTTTTTCTTGACGTGAATCAACTCCAAAGCTATTTATTTACTACTAGATACCCTGTATGTATGTATGGTTTATTGAAGAAAAAGAAACACGCTAACCCTTTCAAAGTCAATGTCACTGACATTTTTTGGTTATGTTATTTTCTTGTCAAAATGTCAATGACGTCACACCAAAACACTTAATAAATACGCTTACCTTGTCCCCTTAAAAAATCCGCAAATATAGAAAAATAACATTTTACAAAATTGCTTTCTATTTAAGGTAACAACGTTGACTGTGACATCGAACATTAATGATTAAACGAACACATTTTAAGGGTAGGCGGAAAAAAAGGGGCTCATCAACATTTTTCATTTCTGCAGAAAATTTTTTATAAAATGGTTTTACTGCTTTAGGATCTGTTTAATGCTGATTCCCAACCAATGAGCTCCCTTTTCTTGTGGTAATCAGGAACTTGATTTTCCTTTATCGCTGACTAAATTATTTTTGCAGTATTTGATCTAAAACTAAATAAAGATTTACTCGTAAAGATATAGGTATATAACCTATAAAATGTAAAGCTTTGTAAAGATAATCATTAGGATATCTCATCCACCGATGTATGGCGTCGAGCGTCAGTAAATACTTTCAGCCAATCCTAGCTCTAGCTGATTTTTTTGACAAGGCGAAAACACCTTTTTTTCGTGTACGTATAAATTTTAATCAGGAATATTTCTGCATTGGTCCCGTCTTTTTCAGTGCCCTTTATTAAAAAAAACAAGGACAGAAGTTGCCTCTCTCTCTCGTCTCTCTTTCATCAAATTATTTCATACATACAGGGTCTCTATTTACTACTAGCGGTCGACCCGCGGCGTTGCCCGCGATATCCAAAAGTAATATCATTTGGCAGCTGTTAATAAGCAAAATGTCAAATAAAAAGTAGTCTATGTTTCAATCCAGGTCTCTCTATAAATACGGGCACAATTCACAGTTTGCTCGTTTATTTAAAAAAAAAAATAGTCATATGAAAGGGACTGCCATTATTGTTAGTAAGTATTACTGTTAAAAGTAAGGAAAAACCGCAGAAAACCGGATCATATCTCGAATATAACAGGTTTTCAATCATTCTTAGGGATCAAATAGACTAGCCCGTAAAAATTAGATATGTTTAGTGCTCTTCTTCCTTTCAATCGACCTTACCGATCCGAAAATGTGCTTTAAAACAGAAAAATGATAAAAAAAGACTAAAATCTGTGCAAATAAAATAAAAGTAAAAAAATAAATCAAAAATAAGAAAGAAAACAAAAAAATATTCGCAGTGACAACGCAACATCAAATAGATTTTAACCTTATATCCGCCAGTGATGTTATTCGGGTTAACTGACGTGACAACTGGCGCACAACTATTATGCCTTGGTCGAGCCACTGGCTTAGGACCCTCTTCCGTTCCAAGTTCACTCACCGATCCAGTGCGAGACATTCTAGGTAGGGGTTTGGGGGGTACCTTACAAGAAACATTAGAGACATAAAGCTATTTGTAACTCATCGCGGTATACGTATCAGCATCTAGCGAGAACCAAGCACATTGATTGGTCAGAAACTTGTAGCACGTTCGAAAAGAGCAGATATATGCTAATTTAAGGTGCCGTAACGATACGTGATACCTAACGCATCTCAACACCTATCGCGTTCAAGAACACCTTAGATTAGCATATATCTGCTCTTTTCGAACGTGGTACAAGTTTCTGACCAATTAATGTGCTTGGTTCTTGCTAGATGCGGATACGTATACCGCGATGAGTTACAAATAGCTTTATGTCTCTATTATTTTTAACTCCCACGGTTATAAATAACATGTATATGCTGTTGGTACAGGAGCTGCTGATGATTTCAAAATCAAGAAAAAAAATTCTTGCATTTAACAATTTAAAAACAGGTAGTAGATGTTTACGTTTCAGAATATTGTAGGTTTGTAGGTTTCGATCCGTTTAATCATTCATTTAAATAAAAAATTGTGTTAGATTATATATAAACATGTCATTATATTAACCCAAGATACTGTACCTATAAAAACCCAAGAAACTGGTACAGTTCCTATAATATTTTAAAGTTCCTTTTCTATAATCAACCAAAACCAAATCTTGTCATCTCAAGGAGAGATCAACGGAACGATGGAAAAAAACATATTTTTTACAAGTTTGGTGTAAGATTAATTCAGATAACAAAATATTATATTTAGATAGGGAATGGAATATGGGATTTTTTTGTGTAATCCAAATAAACACTCTACTTGTAGCTCAAGTATGTGCTATAAAACCATAAACTATTTTTGTCGGAAAAGAATAGAGAAAGTTCTAAGTTAAAGTTCTTTATATTCGGAATATTAACTTAAAATAAAATATAGGACCAAAAACATTTCCCTGCTTTGTTTGTTTTAGTAACCATTATTCCCTTATTTTAATTTATTTCTTTGACATGCTTTTAACCGTACTGTGATTAATATTTCTCAGATACATACTTACAAGGCTTTAGGCCGCTTCCCTATCCACTACTTCTCAGGAGAGGATAACAGTAGCTTTAAAATTTTCAATGTAAATTTTAAAGTTTTGTCGAAACTTGATTGTAAGTACCCACAAGTCCACTACCATATCTTTGAAAATTTTCCTTTTTTTATATATAGCGTATTTAAGTTTTACCACACATTAATATAAACAACTTATTCAATCAATATTATAACAAGTAATAGTTTCTTACTTTCTGACTATCCAAATCGCAAGTTTTGTCTTTATCTTCACTGAAGCATGGTTTTTTGTCTGTTTCGGCTTCCCCCATCATTTCTTTCGTTTCGCATTCAAGAAAATCTCTAGTTTCTACAACAGTTTTCGATGGTACGTAAGGATTAGGTTCAATAACCGGTTTAGAATCCACAACAGTTTCTTCTATTTCAACCTTTTTCTCAAAATCTTTGTTGTCAATTTTTTTAACGATTGATCTAACTGGATGCGGTTCTTCCGGTTTAACAACCGGTTTAATTGGTTTTGGAGGTTGCTTCACAGTTTTTAAGTTAACTTCTTTTCTGAGCTGTAACAATGGTCCCCTGTGAATCTAGACACATCAAAATTAAAATTAATTTTTTTGGACGAGAATGTTTTGTGTCATTGAAAATAAAACTTTTAAAATAATTTAAATAACTTGTGTTTGCTCAAATATACTTTTTTATAATCATTTGAAAGAAAGAAGCGGAGAAAACGTTAGATTGATAGAAACATGCAGAGTTTAATTGAAATAACGTGATTTACATAAGTTCTAAGGGTTCTTACAGGGGCCATTCAAAATTTCAAAATAAATATAAAATACGTTTCAAGATTAACCACCTACCCTTCTTCATCCAAAATAATTAACCGATGCAATAACCAAATTTTTAAAAAACTATGTAACCTTGCATTATTATTCATATATTGGTCAGGTAGATAAATATATTAGTATTTTTGCGTATTTTTGTAAAACTAATTTTTTTTTATTATAAGCGCAAACAAATTATTTATTTACAAAATTTTGTGTCAACTGCTTTGTGCATAAAGTTGCATACCTTCCCTACCTATTAAACAATGCAATGGTACAAAGCATGGTTAAATCGTATAGAAACGTTTAGAACATAAATAAAAATAAATGGCGCCAGCAGGCAGGTATATCCATCCATAAAACGTTTTAAAAAAATTAAAACAATTGTTTTTTTCAAAAATTCTTATCAAATGTTTTTTTGATTGAAAATGTGTGAGTTCATCATTAATACAGCTTTTATAGAAAATATAATTATTCATCTTAGCGTGAAAACCGCGCGTTGCTAACTGCTACGGTTCGCGAGTTACGACATTTTAAAAATTTTAACTCCCATTTCTACCCCTACGCAACCCCCCCGCCCCCACCAAAAACTAATCAGCTCATCATTTTTGTGGCAAATTTCATAAAAATCGGTAAAGCGGTTTATGAGTAATCGTGTTACCGACAGACAAACACACAGAGACCATGACAAAATTTTGTATATATATCTTTTTTACTCAAATAACTTATTTTTAGTGTAAATAACTCTTTTTGACAATCCCAATAGCTTCCATACTACGTATGGATGGCTAAAAATAAACTTTTTGAATTAGGTAACCTCCAACGTCTTTCTTGACCTTATTATCTTTTCGGCAAAAATAAAAAATCTAGTAAAAAACTGGTTATTTTTTTAGTCGTTTTTAAATATAATGTTATTGAAAAATGTAAAAAAGATGAGGGTTACTCGTTAAATTTTTATTGTCCTTAGTGTCACTTATCGAATTTGGGATAGAAATTGCAGAAGTTTAAAATAACGTTGCTCCAACGCAAGCAGTTTAATTTATTATATAAATCAATGCATCTAGTGATTTGTTGTCAAAGCTAAACTTTGACAATTTGTGGTTTTTTAATTTTGCCCAGTAAATAATTTTTGTTTGTCGTTGTCATTGTACCAAAGCAAACAATAATAATTATTCAACCTTTACTCAGACGTTCACTAAATATCAAAAGCCAGTTATGCTACACAGTTATTTGTAAGAATATATAAATGTATCATATATATCTCAAGGACGTCTGAGGACGAAATGTCATCACATGCACATGTGATGCACTGTCAACGTGTTAAGACAGCTGATGAAATTTTTCTACAATTGTTCAATTTCCCGAGTGACATGCTGGATAGGAAAAAGGCATGCCACCGGCCGACAAAAATAAGTTAAAATTGACAGGTACATTCTTTGGTTCAACTATTGGGAATAATGATTTTGACATTGTAATATTTTGAAGTTGCAAGTTCATGTGCACCATAGTGCAACCGAATGTCAAGCGTATGCGCGCTTAACCAAACTGTTAACTATCAATGGTCCTCTCCGTATCGGCATGTCGGATCGATTGTATCGCACCATTATCGCTCTGAATAAAATATCTATATTTCACCGCTCCTCTGCTGCTAACGTGAATATTTTACATTTGGCGACGAGGATGGGATCCGAACTCATTCGGACAATGCTAGATTTAATCTGTCGGCCACATGGGAATATTAAGAGTAGTATAGGAGCCAAGATGGCGGCGATTTTTTCAAAATGGACGTCTATTTTTTTTAGAAATGGTAGGTTTGAAAAAAAATGGTTACATTGGCGTATGATCATCTTTATCGTCCTTAAAAAGTGACATTTTATTTTTTTTAAATGCATTTTGAGAATTTTTTTCTGATAATTTTTCATAAATTATTAAGCCGCGACAGGTTTCTTGTTGTTTTTGCTTACAGGGTGATTGGTTTTGTTATACCAGGCCAGTCAAACTAAGATTTTTAAAAAAGCTACATTATCATCCTTATCTTTTTTAATTTTTGAGGAAAAAATGTCAAATTTGGTACGATTATTACAATTGTGAAGGTTAACTGATATTCTAAAAAATTTTTAAATAGGTGGCGCTGCGGATGTCGTGCACCCAAATTTGATAAAAGTTCATATTTTTTTTAATAGCTTAGATAAGACATGCATATTTAATAAAATAATCGATTATGTATAGCTTAAGTATGCAGATTTTTGTAAAAATAATTTTAGTTTGATATGGTCATTGGTCGCCTAAATTTTTTTTTGAGTATGTAAAAAAAACGGGTTTTTCAACGTTTTCTTCAATTCTTCCTAGCGACCAAAAATTTGGCTGGATATACACGTTGATGACTACTGATGAGTTAGAAGGCTTCAACAAATCGACTCAGATATGAATTCCAAATTCTATCGGGCCGTTTTTACACTATAGGCCAATAAATTTGACCTAACAGGTGTTTAGTCGCCCCGAATAGTACTCTAATGTACCCTATTGTTCATTTTGTGCGGAAAGCACCATATTTGGTACGCTTACTTTTTTAACAATTTTTTAGGATCGTGGTTTTATTTATAAATTTATAATCGGATTAGGAAAAACTAAGTTGGCAGCGAATTCTTCAAAATGACGGCCTTAAATCGAAAGTTACTTATCAAAAAAAATTATACTTGAATGTATAGAACTTAATGAAGAGAAATTTGACAATACTAGTTAAATGGACGTGCAACCTTCGATCCCTTATATTTTTATAAACGCACTATAACTTTTTTTATTATTTATGGAAACGTAGCAAAACATCCGGTGGGTGCCTAACAAAATCTGATTAAATTTAATTAAAAAATATTTGATCAGATTTAATACCGGATGTATCTATGGCACGTCGTCTGCAAAAAAAAATTAGTACAAAAAAAACAGATAATAATGTGATTTTTTTTAAAATCTTACTAAACCAATCACCCTGTAAGCAAAAAGTCACTTAGGAGAGGTATTGATGTCATGTTGAAATTATAAAACAAGACCTGTCGCCGTGTTCAGAATTATAAAACATTAAAAAAAAAAGGATCTGGAAAAATATTTTTCCTGATTAAAATGACATTTTTCTTGAGTAAAATGACATTTTTCAAGGTCATCGAAGGTTGCACGTTAATTTAACTAGTATTGTCAAATTTTTCTTCATTAAGTTCTATAGATTCAAGTATAATTTTGTTTTTAAAGTAACTTTCGATTTAAGACCCCCATTTTGAAAAATTCGCCGTCAACTTGGTTTCTGTACATCCGATCATAAATTTTCTTGACCACGACCCTAAAAAATTGCTAAAAAAGTAAGTGTACCAAATTTGGAGCTTTCCGCAAAAAATGAACAATATGGTGCATTAGTGTACTATTTGGGGCAACTAAACACAGTTAGGTCAACTTTACTGGTCTATAGCGTAAAAACGGCCCGACAGAATTGGGAATTTCATATCCGAACCGATGTGTTTGGGCCTACTTATTCATCAGAGGTTATCAACGTGTATATCCAGCCAAATTTTTGTTCGCTAGGAAGAATTGAAGAATACATTGAAAACCCCGTTTTTTTTTAAGTACTCAAAAAAAAATTAAGGCGACCAATGACCATATGAAACTAAAATAATTTTTTATAAAAATCTACATACTTCAGCTATACATAATCGTTTATTTTATTAAATATGCATATCTTATCTAAGCTATTAAAAAAATATGAACTTTTATCGAATTTAAAATCGGAAATTTGCGTGTCACGTCGTCCGCAGCACCACCTATCCAAATTTTTTTTAGAATATCAGTTGACCTTGACAATTGTAATAATCGTACTTTGACTAGCCTGGTATAATTAAACCAATCTTTCTGTAAGCAAAAAGTGAATTAGAAGTTATTGTGTTATATTTCCTAAATTATTAAATTACAACAAAAGAACTGTCGCGGCTTACTAATTTATGAAAAATTATCAAATAAAAATTCTCAAAATGCATTAAAAAAAATAAAATGTCACTTTTTAAGGACGATAAAGGTCATACGTCAATGTAACCATTTTTTTTTTCAATTCCTCTTTATCAAATTATATGAATTCGAGTAAAATCTTGTTTTGATGGCGAACATACCATTTCTAAAAAAAATAGACGTCCATTTTGAAAAAGTCTCCGCCATCTTGTCTCCTATACATCCGATCATCGATTTCCTCGACCACAATTTTAAAGAATTGTCTAAAGAATAATTGTCAAATTTCATGCTTTCTCCACAAAATTAACAATTGATTACTATTTGGGACTTAAGCCGGACGACTATTAGCTCAGAACACACCAAGTTATTTTTCCAAAAGAATGGCATAGCATGTCTTAATACCAAACTATGGTGCCGCAGAAAATGCTAGGCTGTTAAGACTTTTAAACGTAAAATAACTGCAACTATAGAAATTCTAAGAATAATAATAATGTTGATCTTGATGTGCTAGCTATTAGTATTCACCCAAACTAGGATTTTATTGGAAATTATAAAGGCACTCCTAGAAAAAAAAAACCAAGCCAAAATCTAACAGCTTGTGAAAACATGAAGAAATCTCAAGAATCTCAAATAAAATGCAAAAAGGGAAAGAGAGTGTATAGAGGGGTAATAGATGATGGCTAGAAATTATAGAGTTAGAAGCAAAAATAACTGGGCCGAAGCTAGCATAGAAAGGATAGGTAGAACACTCTACCTATGCAGATTAGAAACGGGGCAACTCTGGAAGCATCACGCCAACCAAATAACCAGAAGAGTGGTAATTAATAAGCAAGAAAAAAAAGCAATATTCCAGAGCAATCCAGATAAAGAAAAAATCTTGAGACCCAGAGACACTGTGACCAGAATAAGGAGGAAAAAGAAAGAACTGAACCTAGAAGTTTAATTACAAAATTCAAGTGACACTAAATGTGAGCCACAACAGCGGAGTGATTGAATTGTACATGGGCTTTGAAACTCCTTGGTTGACATAAAACCCTAAGAAAGTAAGTAAGCACGAGTCACAAAAGTTGCCTAATTTACGCATCGAAATACTACAGTGCTCCTCTGCTGCCATTGTGAGTATTTCACAGACATCATAATCAAACTTTTTTGTTTTTCCTGAAAATCCTCCACATCTCTGTTTGTTCCGTTTCGCAATAAAAACAAAAAAGTTTTGGTTCTGATGGTAACATTGTTCCTAACAGTCAATCACAAAAATCTCCTTGTTAATTTCAAACTTTTTTCTTATTTCGCTGGCCACCCTTTCTGCATTATAAAATCCAAAGACCTTTTTTTTTCTAGTTCAGTGGTAAAGTTATATGCGTTATAATTATTTATACTGCCTTTTTCCCCAGTAAATTCTTATATCGGACCAGATAAGGTCGTTTTAACAAGAAATATGCCAGTCACTCGCTATGGCAGTTTCTAAACGAACAGTATGATTTGCGTTGGCATTACCCAGCCCTGAATGCATCTCATGTAAAATTCTGATTTTGTACATACCACAATAGGTTCCTCGCCCTTCTCCCGTTTCGCAGGATCCAAACTAATAGTTGGCACTGACATGTCAACTCCTTCACTCCATGACTGAGCTGTCAGATCGGTTTTAAAACCCGCCGTTTCTGGAAACAGGTCGACATGAAAGTCCCTGATAAAAAAAAAGAAATTAAGACTATAGAAAATACAAAAAAAAATAAAGGTGTTCGGGAGAGTTGTGCGTAACCAGGCTCAATTAAAACTAAAAAAAATATAGTAGCAATAGTAAGAAAAGAGACGCGGTTTAGTAAGTGTTGGTTGAGTTAGTGTGTACAAAAAAATGTACTTATTTATCTCTGGGCAGATCTAGTCTCAATCTCATCTCAATTTTAGATTTTCAGATCTTAAATGCGCCGCGGACGAAAATGTCAAGATATGAAAATTCAATCAATGATGAATGAAATATAAAAAAAAAGTGGATTGGTTTAGCTGCCAAAGAGGAATGGCTTTTGGAGGAATTTAGGAATTCTAAAATTGTTTGCAAAATCGCGTTAACAGTTGCGACGCAAAAAGAAAATTGTCCTATCAAGACCTTTAAAAATTTTGATCTTAATTTTTTTTTGAGAAATATTTATCCGAATCATTTTTCCAGGTCACAATTACGGTTTTAACAGGTTTTTGCACTTTTTCGCCATTTTTCAGGTTTTTTTGCTGTTTTCATTTTCAGGTGTTTTCTAGATTGTCAAGGTTTTCCAGTAGCGTACGAACTTTGTTATAACCTTACTATTTTGTTAGTTTATTTAATACTTTGTATTTAATTATCTTCATCTTTTTAATTTTTAATTTAAAAAAATTGTGAATTCACAAAGTTTATTTTGGGAATAATTTTCTACATTATGTTAGTAGCAACAAATTTATTTAGCATTAGTTACAGAATATTACCGGTAAGTTTTCCTGGGCACTTGATAGGTGACTGGTATCACTGAAGAACTGGTCAATTGTAAAATTCTGTTCACTTCACCCTGCATCACATTAAGCGCCCTCTTGGGTACCAGACAAGCACCTTTGGTTTGTTCGCCCGAGTGTCGAATACCTTCGATTAGATATGGTTCTTTGTCGGTGACTTCCATGTAACCAATGGTGCTATCGCCTGAAAAATATTATCAGATTTAATACAAAAGAGGTCATAACCGACTCACAAAGCATTTATCTACCATGGGGATCGGATCGATTCTATCTCGAGATACGAAGATACTAGGAGATACAAATCTGGATGCGGAGGACCTGCTAACACTCAAACGGGCCCATCTTCTGGACTTTGTAAAGGGAACAGTCAGGCCCGGAGAGCTAGGTAGTGGATTAGGGCAACGCGTTTGGACTGAGGGAAAAAAGGACCGCTACTTGTTAGACCTTGGGCCGCCCCCCGACTACTACTATTACTAATAATAAAAAAAGGTAATTATTCTTGATTTAAAAACGAAACACAAATGATACCAATTGGCTTAGATAAAAGTCATAGTTACCCCCTAGATTGTAAAAAAAAACCTGGCAAAGCTTTTTTCCTTAATTTGGCAGAATGTCCAGGAAAAACTAAACACCAGAAGTGGTTGAAAGTTTGCAGGGTTGTTAATTTTCAATTTTTTTCAAATCCCAACGACGGTGACTACTGAAAAAAACATTCTCACCTATAATCTATACAGAGAGAAAAGCAATAACAATATTGGTACTCCGTAAACTGGACATTAGAGACGACCTAACGCGTTACCTTTCCATCAGGGTGTCTGGTGTCGTGTCACTCCCACCACCAATGGGATGCCTAAAGAACGTTCGGTAGGGTAGGTGATGGGGTGACATGGATACAGCTTCCATTGTCTATATTTTATTTATACACGACGTTTCGATCAATACAATCTCTGATCGTGTCTTCGTTTGTTTGCACCTGAAGACGATCAGAGATTGTACTGATCGAAAAGTCGTGTATAAATAAAATATAGACAATGGAAGTCCGAAACACAGAGTTAATTTCAAACACATCATTGTTGTCTCAAACTTTCAAACAAATGGATACAGCTCTTTCAAAAATAAAAAAGCGTAGATCAATAAAGGTTAATTCTTTTTTTAGGTAGAAGGAATTCTTTGGAGAAAACTTTTTTTTATTATGCTAATATTTGTTATATGCACTCAGTGACAGGTAGCGTAGGTGATAATTTAGGTATTTAAAAATTTACTTGTTACTGCATTAACATTGAAGATAGCTTCTTATAACTTGCAAAGTTTTCAATAAATGAGTGAAAAATATATATTTAAAGAAAACAAAATTGAGGACATAAAAAACTGACAGTTGAAAGTGACCCAAGTACTCTTCATTTGTTTATTTTATAAGAGAGTTAATATTTGTTCCTTTGCTAAAAACTTTAAACCGTATATAGAGATAATTCATACAAACATACTAATAAAATGTTTATTTCTGTGCATAAATAATAACATTAACTTATTAAAGTAACACTCGTGGCATATCGGACAAAGCGTTTTTGTTTCTCACTTCATTACGACCAGGCCTCCAATGTCTAATGGAGAATCCAGACACCTACATACCTGTTTCATCCTTATTAGGAATCATCAGGCAGTCATAGGATTGTACCTGACAGTTGCAATAGTACAAATCCTATGACTCCCTGATGATTCCTGCATGGGATTCTCCATTAGTCATTGGAGGCCTGGTCGTAGTGAAGTGAGAAACAAAAACGCCTTGTCCGATATTCCACGAGTGTTACTTTAATTTTTATTTGCGGACACGAGATTCACTTTGTTGTTTTTTAAATAACAGTAACTTATTTTATTTTAATATAATAATGACTTCAAACAAAAAAAAACTGCTGCTTCAAAAGTACTTATTAAGAGAGAGTTAAGTATTTTTAAAAAATTAGTTTACCTTTTCCAGCTAAGAACAACATTCCAGTATCACCGTCATATAATGGCATCAAGATTCCAGTGGAGCAATCTAGTTCTAGAATTTTTTCAGGTTCATTGAGCATCCTGACATCTCTAATAACAACCTACAAAAATATAACATATAACTATGTTCAGGTCACAATAACAATAATCAAGAAAAAACGTATATATTGCGTCCTTTGTCAGAAAAGGAGGACATAAACTAATGTTAACATGGTCGTTAATTTTAATGGTCCAAACCACTTTGACAAAATGTGAGTTTTTTCCATCTTATTACCTATATATTTAATTTTACTACGTTAATCAAAATTTAAAGGGCCTTAAACAATTTCCAATATTTCACAAATTATGTGGATATTGCTATATAATGCGCAATATTCACTCTCTGCGCTTTAAAATAGGTTCAATTTAGTTAAATTATAAGCTTTTTATTTTAATCACAATTTTGTATGTTTTATATGTATGTTGGTGGCCCCTATCCGACAGTTCACTTCTCATTTCGCACTTCTGACGTTAAAAGCGGGAAATTTGTAAGTTGTTAAATGTCTCTACCTTCCAGCGCATTTCACTCACAGTTTCGACTTCCCATTTCTGACGCCACAGACAGTTGAGAAAAATCTATTTCTTCAACGATGGTAAATATTAATATAGATAACGGAAAACGTAGTAACTGAAAATTTTCATACGATTGTGACGTCACAAATGGGAAGTAAGAAATTTCTTGCTTGTGATGTCAGAAACGGGCTGGCAGATAGAGGCACGAAACAACTGAGAAATTGACTGCTTGTGACGTCAGAAATGAGAAGTGATCTTGTGGAAAGGGGCCACCGTAAGTATGTAAGAAAATATCGGAATAATTTTTCCCCAATTAAATGAAACGAAATTTGGCATTTTTTTTCAGAAATAAATTTAAGCTCATTTAGTTAGTAAGTAAACTAAAGATTAGTAGACTGAAAATATTTGATTTTTGGCAATTTAGATGTTCTGGAATCCGAATCTCCGGAGGGTAATCTTGAATGAGGGTCGCAAAAGTTGAAATGTGTTATATATAGTTGCTAATTTATGCTTACTACTACTTCATAATTTTAGTTATTAGTAGCTCCGTGATATTAGGTTGGGAACAGATTAATTATTGGCTTTTCTTGACTCCTTTGTTTTGTAATAACTTTTTTAAACCCAAATCCTGCCTCTATTTTTTCAATTTTAGACTCTAGATACTTACTTGTCTTAGCCTTTGTGCATCAAATCCGGTGGATAGGATTTTGTCCTTTGTGCCCAGCCAAACAACTCTGGAATCCTTTATACTCTGGTGGCTGTCGGCTTGTTTGACACATGGGGTTTTGGACCGAGGATCAAATATTCTGAGCTGTTAAAATGTAAAAAACAATAAGATGTGATTTCACTACCATTTATATTCGAGCCATTTTAGTAAAAAAAAGATACAAGGTATCTTGTAGGCTTTGATGAAGTGAAAATTGGTTGTTTCTTGATTTTTATTAACTTTTATTATTTCCAAGTGAGTTAAAGCCCAATAAACAAATTTCTTGTACATTTGCTTCAATAAACCGACATTTTTTCTTTTTTTTTAAAATTTGTTTTGTAAAACAAAAATAAATTTAAAAAAAACGTGTGGATATTCAAGACACGATACGACTTTTTTGAGCCTACAACATTAGTAATCAATGATTTTTTCTTTAAGTACCATATTCTCTTCAAACGTTAGCTATCATCAACGCTATTTTTACCTAGTCTAGTCTGAAATGTGTCGTGGTACTAACACCATATGCAGTGAAACTTTTTATCCCTAGGGATTAAATGTGCCATTGAAGCAGTTTCTGCTGTTGTGTGTGTATCACCATCGACAACCTTGCACTGACATTGTTATTGTTTTGTCATTAGAGTATCGTTAAGTGGTTTTTTATCATTTTCATTATTTTGTTCTGTTACGGTCGGTGTAGAAAGAGACAGACGTGAAAGTTGCCTGTTAGTTCGCACTAGAAATACTCGTTGGTGAATATTTTCCTGTGTTTTTGAAAACTACGGCCCTTGGTCCTTTGAGGATGATGAAATAAGTTATGTCATTAACAATCTACGTAATAAAAAATGTCGGATAAAAAAAATTACCTGTTTATCTTTGCAAGAAGTCACAAACAAACTACCGTCGAGCTTCCAACTAAGGGACTGTACGACGTCGTCATGGTCCGAATTTGAAAAGATTTCCTTTTCGGAAATAAGATCCCACAGAGTTATAGTTGTGTAAGATGTGGAATTCATCAAAAAGTCAGCTGTGGGATGAAAGCCTACCGTTTCTACCCTGCGTTGTTTGTGGGAAAATGTGCATTCAGCGTTGCTTAGAGATTCCTAATAAAATTAAGGGTTTTAAATTACACCACCGCCGAAATTTGTCAGTTTTTTAAACCTATTTATTGTACTACAAATACTATAAATTACAGTAACACTCGTGGCATATCGGGCAAAGCGTTTTTGTTTCTCACTTCATTACGAGTTGAAGCTTTAACTGTCAGGTACAATCCTATGACTCCCTGATGATTTCTAATAAGGATGAAACAGGTCTGTAGGTGTCTGGATTCTCCGTTAGACATTGGAGGCCTGGTCGTAATGAAGTGAGAAACAAAAACGCTTTGTCCGATATGCCACGAGTGTTACTTTAATTTTTATTTGTGGACACGGGATTCATTTTGTTGTTTTTAACTAGAAATTACTATTATAGCCTAATGACAAAGAATGATTAGAGATTCTAAATTATTTTTTTAATTTGAAGATAGTTTTTTTTAAAGACGTAAACATAATAATAAAGTTTATTTAGTCTAAAAAGAAGATATCAAGATAGTTTAACAAGATCATCCAAAAGAATATATAGGTTTGGAAATATTTTTGAACTGCACTAAAGAAATAAAGCTACACTCGAGAAAACGTTTTCTCGACATTATTGCTGAAATCCACCTGTAATTGCCATTGCAAAAAAAATAAACCTGTAAAAAAGTACAAACAGGTCAAATTTATTTTGGGCCAAAATTTTGGAATAAGTGTTAAAGTTTAGGAGTTGTAAGCAACTTGGATCAGTTATTCTAGAATAGTAAAACTCTTTAAAAAGTGCATTAGTTGTTCCTCTAAAACCAGTTAAGTGCTTCTAATAGTTTTATATGAGAAACGGTATTCAGGGAGGAATCTAAGGTACTAGTGATCTTATAAATAGCGTCAGTTCTTTTTACGGAACTTCCCTCCTGGATAGTGTTCAGAAGATGTCAAGTTCTTCAGTAGGTGGGTGCCAAGCACTCAAATCGCCAAGCAAAAATGTTTTTTTTTTGGTCTGACTGAAGTTGATTTACCAAACTTTAGTCATTTGGATAATTTAGAACTTTCTTATTTCTTACCCAATGTTAACAAGCGATACATTAATAAGAAAGATAAAGCTCTACACGCGAAAGATAAGTTTTTCACCAGTGGCACACATCAAAAATTTTCAGTGGTTTTCACAAATTGTCAATTTGGGCATGACATTTTTACCTGTTGAAGTCTTGGCTTTTCAAAATGGTTAAAATTGGTTAAAAAAAATGGTTAAAATT
Source organism: Oxystoma pomonae (assembly GCA_963921995.1). Classification (NCBI taxonomy): domain Eukaryota; kingdom Metazoa; phylum Arthropoda; class Insecta; order Coleoptera; family Brentidae; genus Oxystoma; species Oxystoma pomonae. Next base: position 65,511,748 of record OY998167.1, read on the forward strand.
GAAATGGACATTGGAAACTTTTTAAGTAATGGACGATGAAAACGTTAATTTTGAGAAAACCTTAGACGAGAACAAACAAACAAACCAGGTATGGGTGCTAAAATAGGCTATCTTTTTTCGTTTCGTTCGTTCGTTCGTTTTCGTTCGTAGGACGCAGATCGCCACGGCCTGAGATCTTATTGTTGTTATTACGGTTGGCATTTCGTGCTGTTAATTTTTAAAATTAATTTTATGGTTTAAGCAGAATTGACGCCTTTTTAGATTTTTTTTTATCAAGAAACGTCTCTAGTGTATTTTTGTACATATAGTCGACGATTTTGCCTAGAATAAGTGCATTGAAAGTGGTGTTTTTGAAGACCTTAGTCATGTATTGTTTACTGGCAACACAAGAAAGATAAACATTGTCTCAAATAATAATATAAACAAAGTCTCGGTAAGTATCGGGTAACTTTAAGTAGTTCATTTAAGGAGAAAACCTACCGTCAGTCCTTCAGGCGGAATGTGCCAAATCTTAACTAAACAGTCTTGAGATCCAGTGGCCAATAAACCGTCGTGGAACGGTGAAAAGTCCATGTCTGTTACGGTATCGGAATGTGCATGCAATAGGGGCATCAGTTTACTCTTTCTGCCACAATCGTCAAGTGGAAGAACTGCTAAGCTAGACCTAAGAAAAAAATAGGGTTTTAAGTCTCCAGGCCAAAAAAAAATTGTATTTAAGGTATACGCATACGCAAACACATTGTAAATTTCATGACTTTTGGCAATTTTGAAAAATTACCAGGTAACCCTGTAAATAGACTATTTTACAGTAACTGATGTTACATTTCGGACATTATCACCCAATGAAAATAAAAATACAAACTTCAGGATTTCTGACAATTTTTAAAAATTGCCAGGTAACCCTGTACTATTTAACAGCAACTAATTTTACATTTCGGACAACATCTCCAAATATTCTTAAACATTCGTAGTACCAATCGGTCGATATAAGAAACAACTTGGATTTTACAGGAATAGAAAGATCTCAGACTAAGTGAGGAGTGGTAAAAAATAGCTAAAAATACATCAGCAATAACAGACATAGACAAGAGATGATAAAAAAATATAGATCACATTTAACCCACTAAGGACCCGAATGACATTTCTTGAGGATCGGGATCAGTAAAAAGAATCACATAAATTGGAAAGAATGGTGTTTTGTCCAACTGAAACAATAAACAATTCATTAAAATGATTTTATTTATGTTAGACATATTTTTCAACAACGATTAACTATTAAAAACAAATTAATAAAAACATTTCATAAAATACGTAGTCAATAAAATGTTTGTGCGTTTTGTTATTATTAATCGACTTCACAAAAAGAGGTTATAGTTCAACGCAAGTTATTTCAATTCATAATTCCCAAACGGATCAACCTATTTTCATAATATCTTTGTGGTTTTGTTTTATTAAAAAACGTAGTAGTAGTAAATGAAAAAACTCAGGTCATTCTCTACTGTTTATTAAAGATTCATCCAAAATGTTTCGACCGAAAGAACCCAAAATTACTTATTATAATTATGATATTTGAATACAGAGCAATGCTTCGTTTACTCATCCGTCAGGCACAAGCACCGGGGCCAACTATCCAATAGGAAGATGGAAGATAACACAGAAGGAAAGGCCACCACTGAGCCAGTGACCAACCGATGGACAGCCCAAGCATACTACAAAACTGTCAAGTCAAAGATTTTACGGTTTCACTTTTGTAGTATGCTTGTTCTATCCATCGGTTGGTCACTGGTTCGGTGGTCACCTTTCCTTGTGTGTTATCTTCCTATTGGATGGTTGGCGCTGGGCTTGTGCCTGATGGATGGATAGACCCCTGAAGATGACAGTCTATACTGTCGAAACATGTTGGGTGAATCTTTATTTAATAAACAGTGGAGAATGACCTAAGTTTTTTCCTTTATTTGAAATCTCTCCACCAATGGACTACTTCAAGTAGTAGTAGTAGTAGTAGTAGTAGTAGTAGACGGGGGGCGACCGAAAGCCTGGCAAGTAGACCAAGTAGCCCCTAATCCACTACCTGCTCCGCCTTACGGCGGCTGCCTCATCGGGCCTCCTGTTCACAAAGTCCAAGAAACGGCCCCATTTGAGGTTTAGCAGGTTCTCTGCATTCAGATTCGGGTATCCGAGTATCTAGTACCTCATTCTTAAATGACATACTTCCCCCAGAACCTTTACATACATAATACAATATTCTCCGTGCCTATTATACCCTGCGAAGGAATTTATTTCCAGCATATCTTCCAAACGGCTCAACCATTTTCATAATTCCTTTTTGAAATATACTTTTTCCACCACTTTTACGACAAAACTAAAAAGATCTTTAGAAAAGCCTGAAAGTCATCACTTGGAAAGTATAAGACGACGTCGACGTTGCCTCCTGCTTTTAACATGGACACGTAGACCGCTTTTCCGGGCCTATTGTACCCCGCGAAGGAATTTTATTTCCAGAATAACTTCCAAACGGATTAACTAATAATTTTCATAATTCGTTTTTTAATTTGAAATGTGTATAAGAAAAACCTTTTACCACTAAAAAATAAAACTTTTAATAAAAAAAACTATCCGAGTGCCAGTTCTAAACCGGAATTAGTATACATAATAGGGATGTGTTTTGCAGTCGCATGCCTCCAATTCAGTTTGTTAGTGTGACTATAGGCATGAGACTGCTGTATACTAAACCCGATTTCGAACTAACAGTCTTGTTTTTTTGATTTTGTTTCTGGTGTGTCACATGATATAAAGCTTTAACCGCAAGGGGGAGGTGAGGGTGTCAGTCTATGACGGGAAAGGTAAGATGGATCAGGAGGTCACTGTCAATAAAGCAATTTTTTTTAAAAACAAAATCACTTTACATTTAAGGATCCGCGATATTGATTTCAGCTTTTGACTCTCTTTCCAGCGATACCACTTTTACCAATATCGGTTCTATACATATAAATATACTCATAATAGTCCATCCAACTAGTGCCTCGTGCCGTAGGCAGTCGGGTAAAGTCATCAGTAATAATTCTTATAGAGCGTGTGTTTGCGTGCCGTTATCCCTATACGGTCGGCCTCCGATATGAAACCCTCCTCCCTCGTGAATTTTTCGCCACATATATTTTTTGTTGCTATTGGTTTTACTTATTTGCCACTTGTCAATTACTGCGTATTCCCAGGAAGGCCGGGGGACCCCCACAGGCAAAAGTTGTAAAAGTAAAAAAGTCACTACGGAATGTTATAGAAGCCTACTTTTCTTCAAAAAAATGTTACTCATAAAAATATCGGTTCATCAGTTCCCGAGATATAAGCGTTTTTATATGTCAAAATGGTCAACTTTGAAGCTCCATAGCTCGGAACGTCGACTTCGACTCGCAACGTTGCGATAATAAATCTCCCAATCAAGTTGGCCTGGAAAAAATGCAGAGCCAAAAACTCTTCTGGACGCGAGTAGACTGCGTCAGGCATGCGCAGCAGATTTTCCGTCTTTGGCCTTGCCCAGAGAGAACCTTGATTTTTACATTATTTTCTTTGTTTTTCTAAGTTAATATTTTGCGACCCTCAGGCCATTAGAGTATCTCATAGTTACATGTTCTTCCCCTACAATTGTACACCCTCTGTTCCGCCACCTGCTGTGGAAACTCAAATATTGTTGTGTTGTCCTTTGATTTAAGGTTTAGTTGGTTGCCATTTGTCTTTACCTATAATATTTAGACTAATCGTTCCAGGTTGACGACATTTTCACACAATGAACTATTACAAAAGGATCATTTGGTTGCCGTTAATTTACACAGGAAAGAAGCGGAACAGAAGGAATCTTCTATAAATTACCGGAGTGAGTTTTTTAGTTCGACAATTTGAATCTGGGAGGAGTCCCCTCGACCCCCACTAAGTACGCGCTATAATTTATTTATAGTTTATTTCATATTCTCCGGACTAATTTCTGACCTTTTTCTGACATTTAAACACTTGAGATGTCCTTGTCAGTGTCAAAAAATTGCTCCGATTAAATTTGGAATAGTGTACTTGCTCACCACGGGGGAATTATCCCCTACGTTGGCCTTTGCTCTGTTATTTAATAAATTAATTCTGGGTTTTGTATTAAGTGCAATAAATTGTTTTTTTTTTAACATGTTTTCAGCCGGAATGATAACTTTTAAATTAACATTAAAACTTAATGCACTAAATATAATGTATTTATTTATGTGATTTTTTGAAGATGAAATCTAAGATGACATTTTTATTTGTACCTTGGGAGCGAGGTAAGTAAAATAAATCATAGAAAATAAAATAGAAAATAACGCAGATTAATGTTAATCAAAATATATAGAATTTTATTATCGGCAATATAATACTATGTAACTAAAACAAAAATTAAAAAAAAATATAGATCAATTATTGTCTCCGAGATTGTCTTTCTCTTTAAAAGAAAATCTCAGTACATTTAAATAGTCTAATTTTAATCAAACAGAATCATTTTAAGTTTACAGAGCCATGCCCATGTTAAATCACCCAAAATCAAGATATTTTTTTATAATTTTCATTTTTGACATTTTCCCAAAATTGATTATATTGTTTTGTAGAAAACTACCGCAGCGCATCCTAGAGTAAAAATGTTTTCTCTTATATTAGCCTGGATACTTAAGTTTGCCTGATATTGACAGCTCTCCACTCTTCAGAGCTGATCGATCCAAATGTAAACAATGCAGAGTAGTTTGTAAAATTTAAAAATAAATCGAGTAAAGGTTTACTCTAAAACTTTCCTCGCTCAGAAGAACATATATAAAAATCCAGTACTCATATACACATGGGTTAGATTGGGTCCGTCACTTTTCCAGGGTATATCCAGACTTTTCTTGGGTGTATCCACACTGTTACTCGGACATTTTCACAGACTTTTCCAGAGTGTATCCAGACTTTTCCAGGGTCTTTCCAGACTTTCCCAGTGTGTAGTCAGACTTTTCCAGAGAGTATCCAGACTTTTCCAGAGAGTATCCAGACTTTTCCAGGGTCTTTCCAGACTTTCCCCGAGTGTATCCAGACTTTTCCAGGTTTCTTCCAGACTTTTACAACGTGTTTTCAGACTTTTCCAACGTGTTCCCAGACTCTTCCAGAGTGTATCCAGACTTTTTCTAGGGTGTATCCAGACTTTTCCAGGATCTTTCTAGACTTTTCCAGGGTCTTTACAGACTTTTCCAGAGTCTTTCCAGACTTTTCCAGGTTCTTTCCAGACTTTCCCAGACTTTTTTACTCCACGGTGTATTTAGACATTTCCAGGGTTTTTCCAGATTTTTTCAGAGTGTATCTTGACTTTTCCTGGGTGTTTTCAGACTTTTCTAGGGCGTATCCGGACTTTTCCTGGGTCTTTCCAGACTTTTACAGAGTGAATCCAGAATTTTTCAGCGTCTTTCAAGACTTTTCCACAGTGTATCCTCACTTTTCCAGGGTCTTTCCAGACTTTTCCAGAGTGTATCCAGACTTTTCCAGGGTCTTTCCAGACTTTTCCAGAGTGTATCCAGAATGTTCCAGGGTCTTTCCAGACTTTTCCAGAGTGTATCCAGACTTTTACAGGGTCTTTACAGAGTTTTTCAGAGTGTATCCAGATTTTTCCAGATTGTATTCAAATGTTTCCAGAGTGTATCCAGGGTCTTTCCAGACTTTTCCAGAGTGTATCCAGACTTTTCCAGGGTCTTTCCAGACTTCTCCAGGGTCTTTCCAAACTTTTCCAGAATCTTTCCAAACTTTTCCAGAATCTTTCCAAACTTTTCCAGGGTGTATCCAGACTTTTCTAGGGTATATGTAGATTTTTCCTGGATGTATCCAGACTTTCCAGGGTGGATCCAAACTTTTCCAGGGTGTATCCGGAATTTCTTTCAAGTAGACGGACTTTCCACATACATTTTGTATGTGCTATATATATATAGACTCAGACTTTATTGTTTCTAAAACCATTTCGTTTTACATGTGCTATATGTATACAGGGTTCCTAAGAAAATCCTTAGGGGGCCAAGCAGCCGTGTATAAGACGCAGACAAACGGAAAAGCACATTAGGCAGAAAAGGATGTAGTAAATCCATTCCAGGTTGTTGTTTTCTAATATTTTCCATTTTCATATCTTTAGGACTGGAATAAAAATTGTTTTTGCTCGAATTTAATACCAAACTGATGAAAGATATCGTAAATCGTAATATTTTTCGGCTTTTTATTTTGTAACCATTGTTCTTACGCACTGTTTACAGGCTGGGGACTGAGATACATGCAAATGCCTAACCTAAAGCGTTCATACACGACCGGAGAAATCGACTGAGATATTTCCGTAGAAATGTTATCAAGCAAATAGGACGGGTTGACGCTTTCGAACGTCCAACCCGGGTTTTGCACTTTGATTCGAAATCAAAAAGGAGGAACAGTCAGATGTGGGGCCGTGCACAAATTACGTAACGGTGATTTTACCAATTTTTGACCCCCTCCCTATGTAATGTTTTGTAACAGTTTGGCACGCCACTCCCCTAATATTACGTAACGATTTCAAGACCACTACCCCCCCCCCCAAAAAAAAAAAACTTTTCACTTATTTTCATTCCAAAGTTTCTTAGTTTCACACAAATGCAAACGCTGTCGAAAACCCCCCTCCCCCCTACGTAACGTTTTGTAACCCCCCCTCCCCCCTATGACCATTACGTAATTTATGCACGGCCCCTGTAGTCCCAGTGGAGGAGGGCGAGAAAATTGATATTTTTTTTCTTAAAAATTATACTCTTTAGACCTATTTCTTTGCGTTCTCGAAATTACGTAATTTTTGAAAAAAAATTGTAAGCGGCGCCATTTTTATTTCGTGCTTTGTTTTTCTAACATTTTTGCGTTCGGCTAATTTAATTGAAAAATTTTTGCCTGCGGCGCACTTTATCTTCTCACTCGAAACCAAGATCCTCCGTTTTAGGAAAACTGATCCCGTCTCTGTTTCTAAATTTTTTCGAATAAAAGTAGAGTATGACCATGGGGGAAATAATTTTTTTCTACGGTATGACGAAAATTTCGAGAAAGTTGAAGAAAAAAATAAAAAAAGTGGCAGAGCTCAAGTTTTTCGTAAAAAAAACGTTTTTTGTAAAGAAACAGAGCAAAATAAATCTTTTCACCACTTTTTGGGTGTTACAAATATTGGCAGCCCCTTATTTTTCGCTTTTACCCTCCCGCTAGTTTTGAAGAATTGGTTCGCTACATGTTTCGAGATCATGTCATAAAACACCTCGAAAATATCAAATGTAGTGTAGGGCCAGCTTTATTTAAAATCAATAATATCGCAAGCAAAAAGCTCTGCAGGAAAAACAGCGCCGTTTATTGATTTCTTTGGCTGCTAGTGCTAGCTGCATGGTTTGGCCGTTTCCGGATAGATGTCACTAGTAGAACAGAATGGAAAGAAATTTAATTAAAACCTCACGAGTTTATCGCTCAGTATCGTAAATAATGGACCCTGCCGCCTCCTTTAAGCAAGAAAAAGCTTCCCTCGATCATCTCATGGTGTGGCCGCCATCTAGCGGAATTTGCAGACATCTTGTCAACGGTTATTATTGCAACTATGATTTATGCTCACAAAGAGTGGCGACAATTTTTTCTCATGAAAGCAGTCCGGAGATAATAACAAATTGGCACCATTGTTCAATATACCTGTTTCTCTTGTGCGCGCAGAACTTTCTATGCCATTTCTGTTTGATTTATTGAAATCCTATCCCTAAGGAAAATCTTAGGAACCCTGTATATATACGTAGCCAACGGTAGATACGAAGCCCGGTACGTTGCGCAGACCACCCGAAGTCCACCCCTTAATCGCATATATATCAAAGTATAATCTTCAGTAACGCATTTCTGAATACCCATAGTTCCTCTACCGACCCAAAGAGGAAGGAATTTTTGATATTTGCAAAAATGATGGTTAAAATACTATTTGTTCATTTTCACGATTTTTGAATATATGAAAATCAATTTTATTGTCGGGGATTTTTTTCCGGGGGGTATTTTTCCGGAGTTTATCTTCAAAATTTTTCCGGTTTTTTTTTTCGTTTTACCGACTAAATACATACTCCACAATAATAAAGGCACTTAATTTATGCTAGTATAAACTGGTATCTTGAATCAATTTAATAATTCAAAAATCAAGAGGGCAAGATAAAATCAAAAACGTAGCAAAATGTATGCACAGGGTGTTCATTTAAAAACTTCTCACCCAAGATTTCCGTATTTAGAGTCTGATTTTGGAGAAATTCTCGGACACTTCGATTTTTTTTCTTCGAGGGGGACTTATTCTGGCTTGAAATTTTTGTAGCATGCACCCCCTTCGATCGGTAAACTTTAACTCTATATTTTAAATAGGGAAGGTCGGTCGAGGGACGGAAAGTCTCTTAAATGCTTTTACAACTGTGTAGAAATTTTAAAAATCTATCGATTCGTTATTGAGATATTCACTCTCAAAATAAGCTCAAATTTTACAGGTAAATTTCACACCTCGTAGGAATGTACTCTAGAAGAAAAAATGCAATGAAAAAATGTACTATTAACAAAAACAAAGTCGACATAACCCGGGATGTCCCAAAAAATGTGAAAGTAAATATCTCAAAAACGAATTGATAGATTTTCGAAATTTTTACATGATTGGAAAGATATTTAAAATAACTTCAAAACAGGACATCACTTGACCCAGTTTCCTTATTCAAAATGCTACAAAATGTGTCCCCTCGAATAGAAAATCGACGTGTCCGAGGATTTTTCCAAAATCAGACTCTAAATACGTAAATCTTGGGTGAGAAGTTTTGCGAAATTGGACTTCATTTTAAAAGGCACGACGTTTATACAGATTTGGGTTTTGGTTGAAATTCTTCTGAGTTAGGGTCTAACATATCCCAATTTTAAAAATATTTTAGTACAATGCAACGAAAACTCTCAAAATAAAAAAACATCGTACATAAAAATCAGCTTTACAATATTCATAAAATAAAACTTTTATGGCATTACGACCGTATATTTTATTACTTTATCTGAATTGCTTTTCGTTTTAAAAAACGCTCCGTTTTTTTTAAATTAAGAAATAGAACATTTTAATTTAAAAAAAATTATATATGTGCGCGGTGGCTCTCCATAAACACTTGAAGGTCATCTTGACAAGCTTTACCACACTTTTGATTTAGTAAGAAATAAACTGTATTATTGGATAGTAAAATTTACAGTTCTAGAAAGGTATCTGCTGTATGAACTTTACATAACTTATTGAAGTATGGCCTATTCCATCAAACAATATCGTTTAAATACCTTTTTCAATAAAAAATATATAGTAAAATAGTAATTGTTGATATTTTAATAAAATACATTCACTCGGATTTGTCTGCTTTTTAGTTTATCCATTCCATATCATCCTGTATAGTTTTTATTAGTTTTACTGATGCGTGCTCACTCCAAATTTAATAGTAGATTATTTTGAAACACAACACAAATTATTGTATGGGAGCCACTTATAAATAATTGCAATTGTGAATTCGAATATCAAACAGAAAAACAAATTGATATGTACATCAGTTCATTTTGTATTATCTAAATAAGAGTAATATCCGAACGCTAAAATATAATTTATCAACTGATATTAAAATGTTGTGGTTAGTTTTTTTTCCTGTGACGGTGATTCTTGGGTGGTACCTTCTAATAAAACCCTTCAGTTATTGGAAAGAAAAGGGCGTTGCACAAACCAATCCCTGGCTAATTTTTGGTGATTTATGGCCACAAGTCTTCAGAAGAAAATCTCAAAACGAATGGATTGAATGGCTATATAACCAGTACCCAGGCAAAAGGTATTTTGGATTTTACTGGTTTTACCAACCGGTACTGGCCGTTCGAGATCCCGAATTAATTAAACAACTTGGAGTCAAAGACTTTGAGCACTTTACCGACCATAGAAATTTTGTGGACAACACCAATGAGCCTCTTTTTGGGAGAAGTTTGTTTTCGTTGAAAGGCCAACCATGGAGAGATATGAGATCCGCTCTATCGGGTTCTTTTACAAGCAGTAAGATGAAGTACATGTTTAGTACAATCGCAGATGCCTCCACAAATTTTAAAAAGTATATTGATGACAAAAATGAAGTCATTGTTGAATTGGAAATGAAGGATACATACAGACAATTTGCCACCGATGTAATTGCTAATACCGCATTTGGAATACAAGTAGATTCATTCAAAAATCCAAGAAACGACTTCTTCCTTATGGGAAAGGAATTATTTAACTTCGATGGAGTTAGAATGGTTAAGTTTTTCTTAAGATTTTTAATGCCATGGCTCTTTAAAATATTCCCTATTTGTATATTTCCTAAACATGTTGCAGACTACTTTCAAAAAATAATTAATGAAACTATTGATCTTCGTGAAAAGAATGGGATAGTTCGACCAGATATGATCAATCTTCTTTTGGAAATGAAACATGGAGTTAAGCATTCTGAAGAAAAAGTTGAAGTTGACACAGGTTACGCTACCGTAGAAGAATTATTAGATCAAAAAAGTGGCAAAAAACCAAAATTGACAGATATAACGAATGAGTACATTGCTTCACAAGCGCTATTATTCTTTCTGGCCGGTTTTGATACTGTTGCAACCGGCATGAGCTTCGGAACCTATGAACTGGCATGCAATCTCGATGTACAAAAAAAACTACGGGAAGAAATAAAAGAAACATTGGCCAAATGTGATGGACATATTACTTATGATGCATTACTGAAAATGAAGTATATGGATATGGTAGTATCAGAAATGTTAAGAAAATGGCATCCAGCAGGCGCAATGGACAGAGTCTGCACCAAACCATACACTATAGAACCAACCCAACCTGGAGAAAAACCAATCAACATTAACACAGGCGACGTTCTTTGGTATCCATACTACGCCATTCAAAGAGATTCAAAATATTGGCCAGAACCCGAAAAATTCGATCCGGAAAGGTTCTCAGATGAAAACAAGGATAAAATACAACCATACACGTATTTCCCATTCGGTGTCGGACCTCGTAACTGTATTGGATCCAGATTTGCTTTACTTGAATTAAAATGTATGCTGTTCCATATTTTACAAACATACGAATTTGTACCTACAGCAAAGACCATGATACCCTTGCTATTAGACAAAACTAATATAACTAATACTGCTAAAGGAGGATTCTGGCTGGGAATTAGAAGAGTTGTGGAGTAGCTGTAATAGATAGAACTTATCAATTTCATGTTACAAGAATTATGTATAGGGCATCCAGGTTGTTATTTTTATTATATTACTTCGTACTAAATAGTGATAATAAAAACATTTTTAACCTTAACGACTTTTATTATGTTAAAAAAATCAGTATCTCATCTATTTTAATAAATAAGAAGTGTAGTAACATTTTTTCTGGTGAAACAGTAAGTTGTCAGCCGATAGCGAGTTTAAAAGGACTGAAACGATTGTTATAAGACTGGATTAGATTTATCGAAAATATATTAGAGGATGTACTTAAAAAGCAGCACTAATTATTATCATCATAAAATAATATATCACAACTCTAACTACCTATGTATAGGAAATCTTCTCAAAAACTCAAACCAAATTCGTTTATTACCTAGATTTGACTCAAACAACAAAAACCTGTATAACGACTGTATAATTAAATAAGTCTTATTGATCCGACATGAAAAGGCATTACTGTTAGTATTACATGAATGATTTAACTGTTTAACTTAAGTCTTTTTACATATTTGAATTATTTACTTACCCTACATGGTCCCAGTTAAAAGCCATAAATTTGGCAGAGGCTGTGATGTTGTTGCCGTAAGTTTGGTAAGATCCAACACAAATATCACGTACATACAGTTCTGGTTTTGGCACAATGGGGGCAGCATTTTTGTATTTGGAAGCTTTAAATCTCCAGGCCATTTTGGATGATGATTTCTGGTTTTTTTAGCGCAAACTCTAAAAAAATATTGATAAGTTTAACAAATAATTTGTAAATAATATGATGTACAAAAAGTGGTATTGTTGTGTTGTGCTAGGTAGGTACGATTCAGTAGCAGATTTTTTATTTGACAGAAGCATTACTTTAAGTACCAATCTTTGGGGAAATCTTATTGAAAGATTAATAAGGTTAAGATCTTCTAGAGGCAATATGGAGGGTAAGTATTGTTCTCCCCCGTATTTTCTGTTATGTTTACTTAAACTAAAAATACTATGTCGGGAATTTGGAACCTTTGGTTGCACTAAAACAAAATTATGATTGTTTTCCACAAACCAAAACTACACTTTTTTGCACTCGACGCGCGTTTCGCTAACAACGTTAGCATCATCAGGAGACGATAAACAATGAACTAAATTAATCTACGCTCTATCTTATATACAATCCTTTAGTGGGCGGAGATAAGACTAATAATTTGTGATTGATCACGATTTTTAATCCTATCTCCCCTCAACCAAAGAATAAAGTGTACTAAACGGGATGGGTCCTCTATCTTTATTTAAACTATTTCTGGATTTAATGATTTCCATACTTTCATATGCATTCAAAAGTCTTTTGTTTGGCACACTTTTTAGAAGTTTTAGGTTATCTAATGTGAATCTATGATTGTTTTCAAAAGCATGCTCGGCCACTCTTGACTTTTCTGTTCTTCCGTATTTTAAGTGTGCTAAATGTTCTTTAAAACGTGTTTGAATAGAGCGTCTCGTTTGGCCAACATATTTTTTGTCACAATCCATGCAACTAATTTCGTAAATTCCACTTTTTTCTAGAACTGTAGTTTTATCCTTGGGATTTCCTAGTAAGCTTCTTATTGTGTTACCGGATTGATATACTAATTTAAGACCGGTGTTATTAAATACTTTGTGTAATCCTTTCGTATAATTAGGATTATAAGGAATTACAAATTTTGAGTCGCAGGTATCTTTTTGTCTGAAAAAGGTAGAATTCTGAAAGGTCTTTTGAAAAGAATGTCTATTCATCAGCTTATTTATTAAGCCTTCGTCGTAACCGTTTTCGCCAGCTATATTCCTAATCCTATTCTTTTCTGCTTCAAATCTTTCTTTGTTTAAGGGGAAATTTACTAATATATATGTTAAAAAGTGCAAACTTGCAAGCTTATGTTGTAAGCAATGAAAAGAGTCATTTGGAATATACCTGTTGGTGGCCGTGCCTTTTCTGTATAGGTCAAAGTCCAATTTATTTTTATTTCTTATAACTAAAGTGTCTACAAATGGCAGTGTACCGTTGTTCTGGTTCAGGTATGTAGACGATGTGTTTGCAGTATTCAACACTAAAGTAACTAGTGTTGAAAATTTTATGGAAAAAATAAATAACAAATTTCCCACTATTAAATTTACTTATGAAACAGAGAACAACTAAAGTCATTAACGGAGGGGTTGGCGATGACTTTGTGTATGCAGTAATTAGGCGCTAATTGAGTGCCCAATTCCCAAAGGAGGGGGCACACTTAACATGGGACTTTGGTTGGCACAGGAATTGAACCAAATTTAGGTATGTTGTAGATGTTGAGGTAAATTGACCAAACAAAAATCGTACGACTAGTTTTCAAGATACAGGGGTTTATTTAATAGTGCTAATAAATAAACAATATGTGAATATTAGCAGAAAAAATTGGTTTTGGCTGCAATACTGCTTTGTACTAGAGTTTATAGGGTTAAATAAAAATTAAGAGGGCCATAAGTGCACCAAAAAGTCATTTGTTTTACCAGGGACCCTTAAAAAGTTCCGAAATAAGCAAAGTACTAATTGGTTTTTCTTTTTTTAGGGTACAAAATGTAGAGAAAATGTTAAAATTCAATAAAAAATAATATTTGTAGGGCACCACAAGATTCTTTAAAAGTAAATATTTGCATAAAAAAAGGTTTCTTGGTGCAATACTGGTGGTCAAGAGTTTATGTTCCTAAATAAAAATTAATTGTGTCAGTTTTGGTATACCGGGAACACTTTAGAAGTACTAAAACCTATTAATATGTTACAAAATATGAAAAAAATGCAAGAGAAAATCTAAAACATAATACTGTTAGTTAAGCATCATAAGTTTTATTATGGGGTAATCTAGGAAGTATGAAGTATACACACCAATAATTATTTTAATATTTACACAAAAAATTGTTTTTTATTGCAATATTACTGGTCAGAAGAGTTTATATGACTACATAAAAATTAATAGTGTCAATTGGTATACCGGGTATACAATATTGCAATAAGAAACTGTTTTTTGCACAAATATTAAAATATTGATTGATTTGTATTCTTCCTAGATTACCCCCGTAATAAAAATCTTGATGAATAATGCGTTACTAATAGTATTATAATAATAAATCTTTTTTTGCCCAAATGTTTAAATTCCGATTGATTTCTGTACTTCTAAGAATACCCCAGTAATAAGAAATCTTATGGTGTCCTACAAATATTATTTTTCATTTCATTTCATTTTCTCTACATTTTGTACCCAACAAAAAGGAAAAACCAATTAGTACTTAACTTATAAGTTTTTGGAACTTTTTAAGGGTCCCCGGTATACCAAATGACTTTTTGGTGCACTTATGGCCCTCTACATTTTTATTTAACTGTATAAACTCTTAGGGAAAGCAGTATTGCAGCAAAAACCAATTTTTTCTGCTAATAGTCACATTTCGTTTATTTATTAGCACTATTAAATAAACCCCTCTATCTTGAAAACTAGTCGTACAATTTTTTTTTTTTTGGTCAATTTAAAGTGTGATCAGTACCTTAACATCTACAAAATACCAAAATTTGTTTCAATTCCTGTGCCAACCAAAGTCCCATGTTAAGTATGCCCCCTCCTTTGGGAATTCTGCATACACAAAGTCATCGCCAACCCCTCCGTTAATGACTATTCGCGAGTTTGCAATGTCTAAAGTTAGCAGTGCATTACATTGTTTTTTGAAAAATTTCGGTGGATTTTGCAGCACTTAGTTAGCGCTTAATTTTTTAAAACGTTTGGACCCCTCTACCACTGTACTGGACCATTCAATGGAAAGTGCACTGCTAACTTTAATGGGTAGTTAGCAGTACACACTTTAACGCTTTAACTCGGAAACGGCTAGAGCACCCAATGGGTCAAACCATATCAAATCAACCAAAAAAAGGGCACTTTTCGTTTTGACCATCTCTGATTTTGATGATTTTTGGTACACTTATTCGTCTTATCAAAAAACTCAAAAATCCAAAAAATCAAATTTTTTGGATAAGCGGTTTTTGTTTTATTGATTTTTGAAAATCAAGAAATTGACCAATATGTCCTTGACAGACACTTACAAAAATAGTAATATCTCAAAAAGCAGTACACACTTTAACGCTTTAACTCGGAAACGGCTAGAGCACCCAATGGGTCAAACCATATCAAATCAACCAAAAAAAAGGCACTTTTCGTTTTGACCATCTCTGATTTTGATGATTTTTGGTACACTTATTTGTCTTATCAAAAAACTCAAAAATCCAAAAAATCAAATTTTTTGGATAAGCGGTTTTTGTTTTATTGATTTTTGAAAATCAAGAAATTGACCAATATGTCCTTGACAGACACTTACAAAAATAGTAATATCTCAAAAACTATTGATCCTATAGAAGCGAGTGATAGCTCATTTTGAAGGGTTTTTAAAGACCTTTTTAAAGATGTGTGACACAATATAGTTTGTTTAATTTTTGTTTTCTTAATTAAAATTTTTTTTTTTTTTTGAAAAATCTCAAAAACACATTTTTTAATTTTTTTCAAAAAAATATTTCTTTTTTTTTCAATGTTTTTTTTAACATTTTTGGAAAATTTTAGGATGGAGAAATAATGGAGTCATACTTTAAAAAAATAATAAGATATTTAATACAGGTATTATACAGGTATTAAATATCTTATTATTACACAATTAAAGCATTTGGATGCCTCTACCACTGTACTGGACCATTCAATGCATAGTGCACTGCTAACTTTAACTGGTAGTTAGCAGTACACGCTATAACTCGGAAACGGCTAGAGCGCCAAATTTGGGAAATGGGCACTTAATTAGCGCCTAATGAGCGCCAATTTTTCCAATCATAAAATCTTTGCTCTACGGGCTTTGTACTGCTAACTTTAGGGATGTGAATAATTTTTGTCTTAAATGACTTAACAGTCATTCAGTAAAAAAACAACAGTTCTATATCATAATGATTATTTAAAAGATTAAACCATGAACAGACTAGATATATATATATATATATATTGGTGTATTTCTGGCTAGATTGGTGGATTGGTTCAGCAGGAAGACTGTGAGAGGCTTCAATCTGATATAGACAATATTAATAACTGGTTTATAAACAATAAAATGTCTCTGAATGTCCAAAAATGTTTTGTTGTCAGTTTTACCAGAAAAACAAATCCAATAGTTAAATCATACAAAATTGGTGACTCAGAGTTGATTTGCCAAACTCAGGTGAAGGATTTGGGTGTTTTTTTCAAGTCCAACATGAAATTTAGCAAGCATTTTAGCCATATCGTAAATAATGCAGGAAAATCACTTGGCTTTGTGATTAGAAATAGCAAGAGTTTTAAAATTAATACAATAATTAACTTATACAATGCTCTTGGGAGATCCAAACTTGAATATGCCTCACAAATTTGGATTGCCACTAGAAGCCATACACATTAATGAAATTGAAAAGGTACAAAAAAGATTTTTGCGGTATCTCTATGTTGTTAAAAATAATTTATATCCTTATAAAATTGCATACAAAAGCATGCTTGATAGCTTTAATGTCAAATCTCTTCTTGAAAGAAGAAAGAAACAAGCTGTGATATTTGTGTATTATATATTAAATAATTTAAAATATAAGAACTGTAACTTAATAAACTATGTCTCCTTGAATGTACCAAAAATTAATTTAAGAATTCAAAACCAAACATTATTTAGTGGGTACCGATTCAGGTAGTGTGTCTCCTTTCAATTGTATCATGATAGTCACAAATCAGGTGCTTAATGAGGTCCAGGTAAATATTTTTAACATTACATTAAAACAGTTAAAAGCTATTTTAAATTAGATTTAAGTTTTGTATTTCTACATTTCTGTGTACAACTTTGCATGTAATTACTAAATTTTTAGTGTTTGTAAAGTTTTCTATAAATAAATAAATAAACAGTTACAAGCAGTTATCTAGATAAAATTTCAAATTTTTTCACAAATTTAAACAAGGTACAAAGAAGTTAAGATAATTTAAAAGTTCCAGAGAGTCAATCATGTTATTACACAACTTAAATGGAAACAGTTCGCTTTGTAGGATTGTGTTTTATTTAAGTGAAAGAAACTGACACTTTTGAAGTAGTGATGGTCATATAGCCTTGGGGGATAGACTCTCTCTTAAAGTGTTTGAAGTTTAAATACTTTAGAAACCCACCCTGAACATACTCAAGCCTGTCAATATGTATTTCATAGTTGGGAAACCATACCAAAGAAGTTATACAGTGATTATGCTTTCTGTATTTTTAAAATCTTTTGTCAATCCATTGCTGGACCCAAGTGTTTTTAAAGTTGACTTTACAATCTCATCAAAATGCCCACTAAATGTGAGTTTTCATCTAAGACCACTCCCAGGTCCTGTACAGAATCAACACTAGGGAGAATATTACTTTGTTGAAATTTACTTCATGATGCAGATTGGAGATGGTTAATTCTACAAAAACCATTGGGTTTATACAGCAAAATAAAATGATCACATTTCACCAATTGCAGGGCTAATTCTTATTTCTTGTTTTATTTTATTAGCTGTACAAACCCAGCATAGGGAGATAATAAATCTTCAATTTGGGCTGGTATAAGATGGACATAAGTTTTATTCTCGCCATATCCTCCTGAAGCCCTATGAGGATTTTTCGTTTGTCTTTATTGTAATACATGGGATTTTTTTTGTAAAAGCACAAATTTCTCAATTGGAAAAAAAATTAGGCTATAGCTAAATTCTGACTGATTTCTATCACATTTTTTTAATTTTCAATGGCTCATCTAACTCAACGACATGGAATGTTAAATTACGGTCATATTTCATTTGTTAAAAATAAGATATCGGTGAAAAAAATCTGATGAATTTACAAACTCGCCCCTTGTCGACACTAATGACAGGTGCACTCGCGATTTTGGCTTTTTTTTACAAAATTTGGGGTCTTTTTGTCCTACAAATATGGAAACGCTTTCACCAAATCTATTAAATGATCAGTTCTGTTTCTGTAACAACTACTACTTCCAATAATTAAAAAAAAACATCACTTTTGAGGTTAAAAAAACATAAACAAATATTTACCATATTATGCCGCCCGCACCTGCGCAACACGATTTTACTGCTTCTTTTCCCATAAGTTAAATATTAGTGTTGTATGAACAGCTTAATATTAGCCAACTCTCAAGGTCATTCCTTAAGGCTTAAGGAAAAAGATACAGAAAAAGAACAAGCATGAACACTCTAATCTGAATACATGAGATTTAATAATTGCTAAAGGAAAAAGTTACAGCAAAAGTTACAGAAAAGGAACTTAACCATGAACCAGCCTTTATAAATTGCGTCCATAATGAGAAGCATAAGCCGCCCAAAACAGATAAAAATCACCCCAGGAAAATGGGGAGGGTTTTTATGGGAGTGTACTACTGCTACAAACTTACCCAGATTTTTGACAGATAACCACCCTATCCCACACACCAAACTATAAACTACGACCCCTAGCTTACGTTTATGACTAATACGGTATAAAATTGTTTTTATTGAGCGCACAAAAGTGGATTTTTTTACAAAAAACTGGAAAATAAACGCCCATCCGCCTCTGCCGAAAACTCAAAACAATAATCGTACCACAGCAAAACCGGATTGGTTGGTTACAATTAATATTAAATACCCTAGCATACGAGTTTGGTCAGCTTTAAAGTACAAAGAATTCTATGATTTTTGAGGTTTTTGCATGGTTTTTCCACGAAAAGTTATTTTCTACAACTTTTGCTCAAAAGGCTTCATTTTTTTCAATAAATACAAATTTGCCTATAATGTGTCCCAATACTGTCGCCAATAATAATCACTGATAGTGACGGATCTCCTTCTTCTGTGCTCCAATCACTTTTTGCGCATGGTGGAAAACATAAAACAACAATAAAAATGACAATTTTTGTGTAAAGTTGTAATATATTGAAAAAAATAACGGTACTCTTTTTTGCATTAGGTTCCCGCAACAATTACAGCAGTGCCTATGAATTTGGGTTTGTTTAATCGTATGAACTCCAAGGTAAAAATTGCTCATTCTTTTTAATTTTTTTTATAACAAAGCTGTAAACATAAACGCTATGTTCGCGTTCAGTTCGCAGTTCACGCAGTTCTGTCTTTTTTTTCCTTACTTAGTGAGAAAAAAACTGAATTATAATGTAATAGTCATTGCAATAGTCCTAATTTTTGTTATAATGCACACCTTGTCACTGTCTTTCTTGTTAATTATTCAAATTTAAGTATTGTTCATAATTGGAACAGTCATTGCAATTTTTGTTATAATGCATGCTCTGTCACTGTCTTATTTTTTTTATTTTAATTTATTTATTACACAAGTATCAACAGCACTGAATGCAAATTACAGATACGTCTTAAAGCTACCCTGAAATGAAAAAAGAAAGTTATGCAAGTACACTATTTTAGTAAACATAAATAAAAATTAATTATTAAATTTATATGTGTCATTCATAATTTTGTAAATTAGTCATACACAGGTACACAACTAGGACCCTTATTCAGATAATTTACATACATCCATTCAATTAAAAATTGGTAAAAAGTCTAAGTATATATATGTTTTACAACATCTAATAAAAACGCAGGTAGGTACCAAAACAACAGGATTATAAGACACCACCCAACTAGTAAAATAAAATATTTAAACAAAAAAGAAAAACACAAGTTAAAATACAATAAATTGAGAAAACAGTCAAATAAAAGAGAGAACATACTAAAATAGATACATACTTATTTAAGAATATTTAAGTTAGTTTACCTATTGGTTTTCAGTTTATTTTCGACTAGTTGTTTAAACTTACTGAGACTAGTTGTATCTACATCAATATTTTTATTTATTTATCCATTCATTCATTTGCAAAATATCTACAGCCATATGCCAATTACAGACATCTAACCTATCAAAAAGTTTGTTTAAAAATAAATGCTTTAGATTAATATTAATATTATAAATTACTGCAAATTCCGCAATTTGTTATGAATTATTTTTTTAAAATGCTTAAGATTAACATTGTCAATATCGATTTCGGAAGCATACAAATTAAAAAAATTACACAATTGATAAATTGGTGAGCTCTTGTACAGATTTGTTCTGGGAAAAGCTAGATAAAATGTTTGTTTGTTTCTAGTATTAACACGACTCACCGCAAAAGGTAGATGATTTAAAATATCAGGACAGGCAATTTTACCTTTTAAAATTTTAAACATGGTACACAAGAATGTTTTAATCCTTCTACTACATAAAGACAACCTATTAAATATACCTAGTAGATAGTTGTTATCATATCCTCTCAGCGGATAAGTTCCAAACTTTTTAAAAAACATATACTTTAAGAATTTTCTTTGTACACCCTCAATGAGATTCACCCAAATGTTGTATTGTGGAGACCAAATTATATTTCCATATTCTAATATTGGTAGGACTAATGAGTCAAACAAATATAGACTTACATCCACATTAAAGTTTCTGGTGTTCCGTGTAATTAATCCTGCTACTTTTTGAGCACTTTTAATTTTCTCACTAATGTGGTTGGAATATGACAAATTTGTGTCAAAAATTACCCCCAAATCTTTTTGATTTTCCACTCGTTTGAGTACTGCATTATTAACTCTGTAGTCAAAGTTAATAACATTCCGATTAAAGGTATATGACATACATGCACACTTATCCGGGTGTAAAAAAAAACCATTTTCTTGACACCAATCAGAAGCACTAGTAAAATCATTCTGCAGAGATCTACAGTCTTCACATGAGATAATTTCCAAAAACAATTTAAAGTCATCTGCAAATAATAATCCTGAAGCGCCCCTGACTTGTTTCAATAAATTGTTTATCGCTATAATAAAAAGAAGAGGTCCTAAATTTGAGCCCTGAGGCACCCCCAACGTACTTACATACTTTGATGATTTACAGCCTTTCAACTCAACATATTGATCAACATATTGGTCTTATTAACAAGAAAGACAGTGACAGAGCATGCACTATAACAAAAATATGACTATTGCAATGACTTTTGCAATTATGAACTATATGTTAGTCTCCAAAAATTAATGTAATTATGCAGTATAAGGTTTTCTGCCATTTTTGATTTTTTTTGAAAAATTCTTTATGGGGGCATCTTCTAGGGTCCCTAGGACCCCAAATCCGTCTGTGCCGGTAGGTTTTTT
This sequence comes from Oxystoma pomonae, assembly GCA_963921995.1. Classification (NCBI taxonomy): domain Eukaryota; kingdom Metazoa; phylum Arthropoda; class Insecta; order Coleoptera; family Brentidae; genus Oxystoma; species Oxystoma pomonae. The sequence goes on from OY998167.1 coordinate 65,533,230, forward strand.
TTATTTTTAAAAAAAATTTTTTCACTAAAACAACCCAAACCAACACAGTCCAACCCAACCTAATCCAAACCAACCCAAAATCGGGCGCAGGTGGATTTGGGGTCCTAGGGACCCTAGAAGGTGCCCCCATAAAGAATTTTTCAAAAAAAATAAAAAATGGCAGAAAACCGTATACTGCATAATTACCAAAATTAATGTTGAGCTTATAAATCTGGGATATAGTCCAATTTTTTGATGAGTGGACTGACATCATTTTTTTGGATGTCTATTTGATACATTGTTTTAGACAGCGACAATAAATATGTAAAAAAAAGTCATGTCGTTTATTGTTTCAATTGCTACTTCAAATTGACAACAACAAATTATTTGACATGCAAACTGTTGACAGCAAAGAAATACATTTTCAGAGCCAAAATTGATGTCCTCAAAAAATTTGACTACAGTGCTTCAGCATGAGGGGAAAACAGGTCATGGCACTTGTCATTAAATACTCATTTAATGAAGCTGCCTAATTTCCAGGCTCACAGGCTGTCTCCTGCTACAAATCAAATCAAATCAAATCTTTATTAACGCATATAGCAATTACAGTTAAAAAATATATAATAGTCCAGTATAACTTAAATAAATAAATTTTCACAAACAGCAATTATACAAGAATAATGCTTTTACAATTTTATACAATATAAGTATCACTTTTTATCACATAATTTATCACCTATTTATTTATTTATCTATCTATCAAGATGGCCCTTCAACACACAGATAAAATTAATAATTAACAATAATAAAAACATGACTTGAACTATCACAATTAAAAAGTAGTTTTACAAGATATAAAGTTAAGCAAATAAAATGTTTTTAGCTTGTTTGCAAAATACATTATAACTAGAGTTAAAAAAATCTATATTATTATTTTCTTGGATTATAAAATTTGCAATTTTGCACATGCGATTTATAGGGTTATTAGTGCCATAATTAGATCTATGAAATTGTAGGCTAAAAAGAACTTTATTTCGAGAATTTCTAGGAGGAATCTGAAAACCAACCTCTGCCAGTAGTTCTGGAGTGTCTAACATGCAGTTCAAAATTTTAAAAAGCATACAAATATCAAAAAAATTTCTTCGGTTTTCCAATGAAGTAAGATTTAAAAGTTCATTATCTCACCACAATCGATTTTTTCGTAGGGAATACCCATTTTGAGTCCCACTCTCCTTAAAAACTTTTTCTGCACTCTCTCCAGGCTCTCTTTATGCACAGCATAAAGTGCACAAAAAACATCCTTTAGTATAAAAATATTTTCTATCTCCTTCAGAGTGCGAAAGAGAAACCCCAGTAATCTCATTGCTTTGTTGGTAATTTTTTCAATGTGTGTGCTAAATGATAGATCACTATCTAGCCATACTCCTAGATCTTTGACTACCGTTTCTCTTTCCAACTCCTCAGAATCAATAAAATACTTAAACAGGATTGTTTGTTTTATTTTGCTAAAAGTAATAATATTACATTTTTTAATATTTAAAGTAAGATTATTTTGTGTGCACCAAGAAGAAAACAGATTTAGTTGATATTGCAGAGATTGGCAGTCAGTAGGATTTACAATAATTTTGTAAATTTTAAAGTCATCTGCAAAAGCCTTGAACTGGCAGTCATAAAAAATACTTTTTACATCATTCACAAAGATGTTGAACAATAGAGTTGACAGATGTCCTCCTTGGGGTACACCTGATGTTACAGTGATTTCTGAAGAGATGTAGTTTTTGATTTTGACAGCTTGCTTGCGATCAGTTAGATTACTCTCAAACCATTTAAAGAGATAGCCATGAAGACCCACTGCCTTTAGTTTTGATAGTAAAATTTTTTGATCCACTCTGTCAAAGGCACCCAACAGAGTTTGCTCATAAGTCAAGAGATTAGATATAGTGGATCTTCCTTTCATAAAACCGTGCTGCTCATTAATTATAATATTTTAAAAAAGAGGAGTTAATCTGTCAGCTACCAATGATTCAAAAATCTTTGCAATCAATGAAATCCTACTTATAGCTCTGTAATTTTTTATGTCAGCTCTGTTGCCATCCTTAAAAATAGGAGAAACATACGATCTTAAGGTGACCATCAGAAATATGGGATGCCAAGCTTCAATGCTAAAGTGACCCTGGGAACAATAAATGGATATTTCTCCCTTAGGCTCTAGCTGGATATCTTAAAATACGGAGCATGTCCTGGCTAATATGGGCCAGTTGGTCACCTTATACTACCACTAAAATGGCATTAGATCAATACACAAATACATATACAAATTTTAGCCTGTGTAAAGGTGGCAGCCCAAAAAGAAAAATGTCAGTTTTTTTATATTTATATTAATCAATTATCCACTGATTGACCATGATTGTCCAGGAGAAATTTAATTTGTCCACCCTTTGGTTATGAGTTTTTTAAAAAATAAAAGTACAGGTTCCACCTTCCAGTAACTGGAAAAATGCTTTAATTTCACCTAATACAATTGAACACTTTCATTCTCTGTTAGTTGAATGCTTTAATTACTTAGTTTATACGGGCCCATTAAAATGTTTAAATTTCAAACCGTTTTCCTAAAACGCATGTATAAACACTAGCTAAACCGTTTTAAGAGGTCTGATGTGCTGTAGCTAAAATCGTTTTAAAAATGGGGATTAGCATTTGTGAAACCGTTTAAAAGTGCATATAAATCCTCAAACCGTTTTTGAAGCCAGTGCTGCCAACCGAAAAGTTCAAAATGAGTTCAAGGTCGATTCCGATTTGAAACCAGGTATGTACCCACTATACCAACCAGTCGGCTCTTGGTTGCGTCAAGGTTGGCAGCGCTGGAGCATCTGATCTGAAAGCGTTTTTAATTTCAACATATAAACAGTAGGCGAAATGCGCATTGGCGGTAAACCGCACTAAAATAACGGTTTACGGGCCGTATAAACTAAGTAAATGTTTCCTTTTGTGTGTGCAATATGACGAAGAAAAATGAATTTTGAATTGCACAAGGTATACGAATATTGGCTACAAATTTAAGATCATTTTTATCCATTAAAAAGTTTAAAACTAATATAAATACTATAATTTATGTAAATAAGTACAGAAACAAGTATCGTAAGATAACACAGGCCGACGTTTTTGAACTTTTGAAAAGTTACAGAAAGAAAATCCACTGTTTCTAACTAATTTAGGGTTGCTGAGTGCGAATATGATAACCATTTTCCTCCATTAGCTCGTATTTTTGTGTAACGCATAGTTGCCAATTTGACCATTATTCACTGGGCGCGTAAACTATTATCATGTTTACCAGCCAAATAAATGACGTAAGTGAGGATGAATACGGAATTAATTTGATAAATACACCAGTAGAACTAGAATACATTTATTGACGATTATTATTTGTTAAATAAAATCAATTAAAAACTATTTATTAAGTCAGTAAAATAGTATTACATACACAGAGTGTGTGCAATATGTACTTCAATAAAAATGCAAAAAAGACCAAAAAGTTTTACTTCTTTCTTTTATGAAACGACGGATCTTCTCTTTTTACTGACCAGCAGTAGTCTCCCATCATTGCATAGTCCCAATGTCCTTGATATCGAGTTTCCATCGTTTTTATACCCTTATGAAACCGCTGTCCCATTTCATCGATAACATCTCCAAGATTTTCCGGTAAGAAGTCGAGGTGTGAGCGAAGAAAGTGAATTTTCAAGGACATGCGACATCCCAAAGCTTTATATGAGACCAGAAGTTGCTGCACCAGTCCTTCATAATTTTCGTCTTTATTTTTGGCCAAAAAACCTTTCGTAACATTGACAAAGGCACGACATGCATCTAACTCCTTTTCATTTAAAGTCTGTTCAAACAATTCATCACGCATCAATTTACGAATATCAGGTCCTATAAAAAATCCTTCCTTTAATTTAGCCTCACTTAATTTTGGAAAGAACTGTTTAAGGTAACTAAATCCTGCGCCCTCTTTGTTCATAGCTTTGACAAAATTCTTCATGAAACCCAACTTAATATGAAGAGGGGGCAGCAGGATCTTGGCTGGATCTACCAGAGGCTCATACTTGAAATTATTAGTACCGGGCCTAAATGACTCTCTAGGGGGCCACTCTTTTTGTAAGTAATTTTAAGTTGTAGCTCTTGAGTCCCAAAGACACAAAAAACAACAGTATTTTGTAAATCCACCTTGCATACCAAGTAATATTGCAATAACTTTCAGATCTCCACAAATTTGCCAGCTATGTTCTTTGTAGTTGATATGATTTAGAATTAGGGCGAGATCTTCATACGTTTCTTTCATCGAAATAGAGTGTGCCACAGGAATAGACGGCCTTATGTTCCCATTATGCAGTAAAACTGCTTTGAGACTGTACTTTGATGAATCTATGAAAAGACGCCATTCGGATGGATTGTGTTGAATTTGTAACTCGGTCATCAGTCCATTTATGTCCGTGTATACACAAAGTGAACCTTCCATTTTGTAGTAGTAGTAACCATGCTTTATTGTCTAAGAAAATACAATCTTGTTGACAAACCCAAAGACTTAAATCTAAAATCTAATATTTATAATGCCTGCAAATATATAATTTTAATAATTATTTTTTTTAAAAAAAAAGCTACCTTTTAAAACAAAAATATAAAAAATTTTCCTTCTTAATAAAATAGAAGTAAATGGCAAATATAAAATAGCTAACTATCCTCTATTAATTAAAGTCATAACAAAAGATTTAACATTTAACAATTTAACATTAAAATAGATCCAAGTCAATATTTTTCTTGATTGTTAGGAAATTAAAATAGAACTAATTTTTTAACATATTAAAATTTAAAACAGTATACAATAATACACACATGCGTACAAAGAAAGAAACAAGAACAGAATAGTTAAGAAAAGCTAAAATTTTAACATATTAGAAAAAAAAAACAATAAGAGATGTGTTTAAAATTATTAACTTATTTAAGTATAATAAAATAGATTTTTGTTCATATATAAGGAGACAAATGTTACAACCGTCGCCTTCGTCAATGGAAACCATAAGATGAAGGTAACAAAGCGACCAAATAACTGGTAATTGATAAGACATCTCTTAACTAAAAGAAAAATTAAAATATTCATCAAGCGAGTAGAAAGCCTGTTTTACTAGTGTTTCTTTTAAGATTTTGCGAAACTTTGATGGATTAGTTATGATTTTAAAATTTCGGGGTAGGTAATTATATACCTTTACACTATTATATATAATGGAATTCTGGACTAGAGAGGAATTTGGTATTGGAAGAGGAATGTCATGGGATCGGCGAGTCCAATAAGCTGTCTGATGAACTGGGAATGCAGCAATGTGCTTATGTATTAAACTTGCAGTCTCTAATATAAACAGGCATGGAAGTGTAAGAATTTCATAACTGATGAAAAATGGCCTACAGTGATCTCTAGGAGAGGCCCTTGCAATGTAACGTATAGCACGTTTTTGAAGTTTAAAAACAGATTCGAACAATTGCTGGCTGCAGCAACCCCAAAATGGTAGACCATAAGAAAGATGAGATTGCACAACTGAGAAGAAAACCATCCTGGCAATTGATGTACCCAAGTTGGTTGCCACTGCACGTACGCAGTAGCAGCCAGATGCAAGCCTCTTGTTTAAATTAAGGATATGATTTTGGAATTTGAGGTCAGCATCCAGCTGTAACCCAAGAAATTTAGTGCTTTTAGAGCTTTTGATGGAGAAGTGGCCACAATCAATATCCTCAATATTAATGCGGAACCCAAGCACTTGAGTTTTGCTAAAGTTAAACAAAAGTCCATTAGAGTCGCACCAATCCTTAATAACAACAATCTCACGAGAAATTGTCTGAACAAGATCAACTGGGTCCTCCCTGTACCACACCACAGTAGCGTCGTCAGCAAAAGCAGCGAACATTCCAGAAATATCTAATTGAAATAGGTCATTAATATACAATGGAAACAGGATAGGACCCAGTACAGAGCCTTGGGGAACTCCACAGTTGATAGAGTGATCTGAGGAGTATTTTCCATTTGCTGAGACACCTTGACTTTGGAGGAACAGATAAGATTCAAACCATTTCAAAGCCACGCCTCTGAATCCATAGATTTCAAGCTTTCGCAAAAGCATCCTGTGATTCACGGAGTCGAATACCTTCGAGAAATCACAGAACGCTGCCGCAGTAGCATGGCCCCTGTTGTAGTGCTGAAAAAGCTGTTCCAAAACTAGAAGCATTGCATCATGGGTATTTCTGTTGGGAAGAAAACCAAACTGAGAAGAACTAAAAACATAATGTTGTGAGAGAAAGTCCATCATTCTAGTTTTAACCAGTTTCTCAACGACTTTCGAGATAGTTGAAAGCAAAGAAATAGGACGAAAATTTGACGGGTTCGTTGTGTCGCCTCCCTTGTGCAATGGAACAACTAAAGCTTTTTTTAGGCTAGAAGGAAATATGCCGGTGGTGAATAATTTATTTATAGCCTCTGATAAAACACCCAAAACCCGATCTGGAAGTTCTTTAAGTATTTTCGTGGAGATTCCATCTGAGCTAGATGCATTTTGGTTTTTAATGGATTTGAGAATAGTTTTAATTTCTAGAACATCAGTTGGTTGAAAGAAGAAAGAGTCAGTAACAGTAAGATTATTTAGATAAGTTAGAGGGTCTGTGTCCGATTGTATGGTATTAGTAAGTTTTTCTGCAACTGTACAGTAGAAATCATTTAAATCATTCGGCTTAATATCAAACTGCTTTAGGTTAGTACTATATTTCCCTGTAACCTCCCGAACAATTTTCCATGTCTCTTTTGATTTGTTTGAGGCACTATCTAGTCGTCGTAAATAAAATGTTTGTTTTGCCACTGCAAGAAGTTTTCTATAAATTTTTCGGTAGTTCTTAAAATAGTTGGATATAAAGGGGCTATTAAAGTGCTTTCTAATAAAGTTAAGTGATCTTAAGCTAGTTGCCGAAATTTTTAATCCTTTGGACATCCAATATTTTTGATTAGTTTTATTTTTTATGGGACGGAGGGGAAAAGCTTTGTTCACTAATGAACTTAGTTTTAGGTGAAAGTCATGAAGCGGGTCATCTCTAAAAAGAATGCTTTCCCATTCAGTCTTTGCAATCCTCTTTAAAAAGAGAGAAATTTTTTTTGCTGAAAATTCTACCCGGTTTATTATAATGAAGATCAAGTTTTAAATTGAATGGAAGAGTAGCTAGCACTGCGTTGTGGTCAGAGAGAGCAGGATCATTTACGTCACACTTGACATCTGTGTCTAGATTTGAGCAGACATAATCAATGCAACACCGTTCTCAAGTAAAAAGCCAGTTAACTCATTTTCGTTTTAGTATCCTTTGGCCTATGATCGGTGCCATATTGACACCAAACTGACAGAAAATCCATGTTTTATTTTTCAATTTGGTTATAAAAATGGCAGCCACAGTAGGCTAAAGGGCACTGAGGCGGTAGGAGTTAACTGGCTTTTTAGTTGAGTACGGTGTTGATCACTGATGGTGGAAGTCGAATTTGTAACTCTGGTAGGTTTTGTGACATGCATTTTAAGATTAAATGATTCAAGCAAATTAAGTAATAGAAGAGTGGAATTAGCCTGCGGGTCACCAAAATCAATGTTTAGATCGCCAGCAACAATAAGACTACTTTTAGTTGGAAGATTTGAAAGAAGTATTTCGAAATTATCTAGAAAGTGTGGAATACTTGAGGAGTTAGGAGAGCGATAGATGCAAAGAATATAAATATTTAGTGACTTTGAATGAAGTAAAGAAAATTCAAAGACCTTTTCGGAAACTAAGAAATCAAATTTATTACAGCTGTAAAAATCAGTTTTTGTTAATATTTCTGTGTTAAGGAGTATAATAGTTCCTCCATGCAAAAACTCAGAGCGACAGAACTGGGATAAAACTTGATAATTAGGAACATAGAATGGCTCGTCGTTTTTAAGTTAATGCTCTGTAAGTAAAACTAAATGAGGAAAATTTACGCTTTCAAGGAATACGAATACTTCGTCAGATTTATTTCTTGCTGACTGGATGTTATGAGAAGGATGTTTGGTTTGTGCCAACTTTGTCCCTAAAAAAGTCGAAGAGTGTGGGACGTTATGGTTAAAGCTGCTGTTAATATTAATATTACAACTATGGTTGAGTTCCTCAAAAAGACTAATTGATTGATTTATAGCTCGGGAATCGTCAATGTTTATAGTTCTGGAAAAAGCTTGAGGAGATCTATTAATTATTGGAGAACATGCCTTATTTTTAATTTTATTATTTTTTTGTCTTTTACTATTTCATAACATAATCCATTTTGTAAAATATTTAAGTGAATAGATTCCGCTATCATCCCACCAATTAACCAGTTACTAACTTTGTATCCTCTATCTGTGTTAATGTCAATATATTCGTAAAACTTGTCAGAATTTTTGGAACACGCACCTAAAACTTTTCTTAGATTATTATTAAAACTAGAAACAAAGTCGTTATTATTGTTTTTGCGCAAAATTGGACAGGCTAGAACTATAAAATTAGTGTGTGAGCAATCTTTTAAAATATCATATATCTTATTAAACTTTGGTATTTTATTATTATGGAAATCATTCGAACCTGCAATTATAACAACATAATCGTTTTTATTATAGTCCCTAGTTAAGCTTCTTAACCTATCTAGTACGCCGTCATAATGAGCACCAGGCTTCACCACCGATTCAGTATGGATGTGTCTTAAGTCCAGTTGCTTTTCGATGTTTTTGTTTAAATTTTTTCCGTGTTCGTCCGAAAGAATTAGTATTCGAGTAGTTTTACCAAGTATTTTAAGATTCTTTGATTGTCGTGGCGCCTGGAAAATTTCATGTAGTGTTTGAGTGCCTTTTGAAATTTTATCAATAGGTGCTTTTGATTTTTTTACATATTTCTCAATATCCATTTTTAAGTCGTCCATGACAACCTGGTTTTCATTGTTCTGGCTCACAAGAACTTTTATTTTGGAAAGCATCCTTTGATTTTCTCCATAAAGATCATCAATTTGTTCTTCTTTCTCTTTTTTAAACGTTCTCCGAGATAAATTTAGGTTTTCATTTACTTCTTTCAACTCCGCCAGCCTTTTGCGTAAATACAGCTCTCTTCAACAGCTTCTGCCTCATCAGTTAATTTTAGTGAATTTCGTTCCATTCTTTTTATGAAATTGTCCTTAAGTTTTTTTTTTTTTTGAAGCGAATTGATTTCTTTCTTTAGGATCTCAAATTCATTATGATAATCCAAATCCATTTTTTCGTACGCAGAGTCTTTCAGTGCCATCTCGCATTTCTGATTTTCAATTATGCTCTCAAGCGCAGATAACTGTGAAGCTGACTCCTCTTGTTTTTGGGTCAAGAGTTTTGGGATGTTTTCATTTAATCCATCATTAAATATCATGTAATATTCTGAAAAAGCTTCATTCCTTTTTCTGTATTGAGTGTAAGTAGTTCCCGGAGCCAGCAAATTCCACTGTTTCAGTCTGGCACCTAAAAGTTGAGCTTTCTCTTTTGAAAGTTGCAAGTCTCTAACTAAATCATTTAATTCATTTTGTAGTATAAGGTGAGGTTCATCCTTTAAAATGAATGTACTGTCTCTCTTATCTTCATCCGAGGATGTTGATGTTGTATCCTCATAAGTTTCTGTTGGCAATCTTTTGTCAGTCGATCTTTCTGTAATATCTATTGTTTCCCCGTTTTTTGGCGGAGTACGTATCGGTAAAGATTCTCCACTGGTCTTATTGCGGATGGCAAGTTTGGATACTGAATGGCACATTGTTTCTTCTTATTAGCTCCTATTGTATTTGTCAAACAAAAATAACAGTCGTCATGATGATTCCGGGGCTCTTTCCATATCATGGGAATTGCAAAGGGCATGCTTTTTTTTACTTCCTTTCAGCCATGCCGTAAGGGTCGCATAACACATTAGGCAGCATACATGAGGAGCCCAGCTTTTATCTTGATCACCGATTATGCAGTTGAAATAAAAATAGTATGCTTTCTTGACAACATCATTCATCGATCTAATCTATGACTGTACCGTAAATACTCCACAAATGTAACAAAATCGTTCCGGTGAATTTTTACAAACTACGAGAAGAACCTGACATGTTGCAAAAGCGGAAAAACGGGACACAATGTAGAGCTAGAGTATCTATTAAGAAGACAACAGCATTAAAAAATCAAAAACAATGAAACACAGGTAAAATACTCTTAACTAATCACTTATGTTATGTATTAAAGCGAAACTGACTTTGTCTACTCACGCGACACTGCTGGCGCGGCGCCTTATATATTTACGCGCCTCATAGTCATAGACGAGGCGGTCTTACCTGCTCGGAAAAAACAATAGCCAATGACAAAGTACTGTTATTTTGATAGAAACTCAAGCCGACCTTTAAGAATATAGTAAAAATGGCAGCCACGCATAATATGAAATTACGAGCTAATCAAGCAAAACTGTTATCATTGCCACAATCAGCGATCTAAAATTAGTCAGTAAAAATGGTTCTCCTTTCTGTAACTAAACTGACGTCGGCCTGTATAATTAAGAATGCTAAACATATATTCTATAACAACACCTATATAAACTAGGCAGTCCCATCTCAATAAAATCAAAAAAAGGTAACGCCAGAATTAGGTGCTTTTTAGGTTCTAATTTGGTCCCCAAACTAAAAATTAAGTGCTCCTCTAGTTTTAGCAGAAAATTAAAAAAACGGTAGGATCGTTAGGTTAACGTTAAGCTAGCGACGAGGCTGGCGATCCCATCCATAATACTTGGAGAAAAATTTAATGTTACTATTTCCGAATTAGGTGCTATTTAAGTGCTCCCTGAATATCTTCGCCCTAGATGTGAATGGTCCTAATACACAAAATATTCAATTTTGAGTTAATGATAGGAACTACTTTAAAAATGTCAAAATTTAGCTCTAACCTTTGTTTACTTATTACTTTTTTATGATAGCGAACAAAAAAATGACTATTTTTATCTCGATTTTTGTGCTACAAAAAATGTTTAATCTTATTTTAGTCAAAAGTAGTATTATGTGGATTAGTTCCATTCACATCTAGGGTGACAATATTAAACCAAAACTTTGAAAAATTTTTATTTTTCGTATTTTTGCAAAAAAATAAGTAGGGACTGCTAGCTTAACATAAGAACAACAAAGCAATTTAAGTGCTAATTTGGTTGCATCTTTCCAAAATTAAGTGCTCTTTTTGTTCTGGCGAAAAATGGAAAAAATGTACTATCATTGGTAATTTCACACAAATTCAAGATAATATGCATAAAATGATTAATATCTTCAATTTAGAGGTTCAATAAAAATACGAAAACCCTGGGTTGGTTATGTTGGGTTAGGTTGGTTTTGCTGGGATGTGTTGGGTTGATTATGTTGGGTTGGGTTGAATTGGTTATGTTGGTTTGGTACAAGGGTCAGTATTAGGTCATGATTGGGGGTCTAGTTTAAAAAAAAAATTACGCTCGAAAACCAGTTTTTTTGCATTTTATTGAATTCCTAAATTGAAGATATTAATCATTTTATTATCTTGAATTTGTGTGAAACTACCAATGAAATTGCATTTTTTCCATTTTTTGCCACAACAAAAAGAGTTAGTTTTCGAAAGATCGGCCAAATTAGCACTTCAATTGCTCTTTATTTTAAAATAATTGAAATTTGGTTTATCTGAAGGGGTACCTGAGATACTGCTAGGTTTATGTTAAGCTAGGGTATTTCCAGAGTGTATCCAGACTGTTCCAGAGTGTATCCAGATTTTTCCAGAGTGTAGCCATACTTTTTCAGGGTCTTTCCAGACTTTTCCAAGAGTATACCCAGACTTTTCCTGGGTCTTTCCAGACTATTCCAGAGTGTATCCAGACTTTTCCAGGTTCTTTTCAGACTTCCATAGTGTATCCATACTTTTCCAGGGTCTTTCCAGACTTTTCCAGAGTTTATCCAGACTCTTCCAGGGTCTTTACAGAATTTTTCAGGGTCTTTCCAGACTTTTTCAGGGTCTTTACAGACTTTTCCAGAGTGTATCCAGACTTCCAGGGTCTTTCCAGACTTTTTCAGAGTGTATCCAGACTTTTTCAAGGTATTTACAGACTTTTCCAGAGTGTATCCAGACTTTTCCAGGGTATTTCCAGACTTCCATGGTCATTCCAGACTTTTCCAGAGTGCATCCAGACTTCTCCAGGGTCCTTTCAGACTTTTCCAGAGTGTATCCAGACTTTTCCAGGGTCTTTCCAGACTTTTCCAGAGTGTATCCAGGCTTTTCCAGGGTCTTTCCAGTCTTTTCCAAAGTTTATCTTGACTTCCTGGGTGTTTCCAGACTTTTCCAGGGCGTATCCGGACTTTTCCTGGGTTTATCCAGACATTCCAGGGTGTATCCAGATCTTTACGGGTTTATCCAGACTTTTCCAGGGTGTATCCAGACTTTTCCAGGGTGTATCCAGAATTTCTTTCGAATAGACGGACTTTTCCAATACATTTTATATGTGCTATATATATATATATAGATTCAGACTTTATTGTTTCTAAAAACATTTCGTTTTACATGTGCTATATATATATCCATATATACTCGTATGTATATGTTGTCCAAAATTTTAGGTTTTTGTCCATTAATCACGCAAAAACGGCTACACCGATTTGTATGAAATTTGATAGGACAATAGGGTGTGACCTGGATCTTAACTTAAGATACTTTTATTTAACAATTCGTTCCATAACTCAAGATTTATGAAGTTTTTTGGGAATAGCTCCAAAGGGTGTGATAGCGGAATGCTTAAAACAACTGGCTACAAACTAGGGGACAGACAGACCGACCGACAGACAGAGCGACGGCGCCTGGATTCGTGCTTATCACTATTCGGAACCTCAAAATTTGTGGAGGATCATGAAAATCTCGAAGTGCGATTTTTAGATTATTACTTCCCTTAGCGAGGAACGTAATATATACAATGCTCTCAATACAATCTAAGAACAAGATCAATTACAAATAATTATAGTTATCTGAACATATTTCCTATGTTGGTCCAAGAGTTTACAATCTTCTCCCAAACGGCGTTACATAGGGAAATGGAAAAACGTTTAGTAAAATAATATCTGACTACCGTTTCTAAAATGTAATACCTACATACCTGAATAAAAAACAGAATAAAACATTTTTTTTTTAAATCAAACTAAGTAAATCAACATTTGTTGTTATTTTTTTCTATAATAGGAGAACTGTGATAACATCTGTGTTAATGTAATGTCAACGTATTAAATGTCTAAATTGAGTCAAAATATTATTATTTTAATATTAAGAAATTAGAATGTAAATTTCTTTTTTAAGTTTAACTACAAAAATGTAATTTTTTTAAGTGTAACTATAAAAATGTGACCGGAGAACAAACTCCCGACAAACCACATGTGGCTTAGGGAATCTCGAGAGGAATCTGCTCTCAGTAATGTGTAATAATTTATGGTGGTAGGGTGCATTCTCGTTACATAAGATATAGTATGATTTGAGATAATCAGCGTAAATAAGAACAGCGATAAATAGGAAGCAGTTCACTACATCTTTGATGAAAATATTAAAGAGCGTCGAAGAAAGATGCGCACCCTGGGGTACCCCAGAGGTAGCAAAAAATGGCTCAGAAAAAAAACTGTTGTTAATTTTAACTATTAGGTTATGGTCCCTTATATATGACTGCCGCCAGCTGAGAAAAGTGCCAAACATACCAAAAGTGCGAAGTTTGTTAATTAGAATATAATGATTTGCCCTGTCAAAGGCCTTGGAGAAATCCGTGTAGGCTGCGTCGACCGCATGCCCTCCCTCCAAGGCCCCAGACAACGCACATTCATAGGTTAACAGATTGGTACTAATAGATCTCCCAGCTAGAAAACCATGTTGGCTATTATCGAAGCTATTCTTGAGTACGCTGTTTAAGAAGTCGGTGACTAATGATTCAAGTATTTTTGGGATTTGCGACACAATAGCAACAGGACGATATCTCGGATATTGCTCAGCAGATTCTTTGTTTCCACTCTTCTTCAAAATAGGTATAATGTAGGATGTTTTCCATTGAACAGGAAAAATGCCTGAGCTAAGGGATTGGTTGAACAGAAAGTGAAGAGGTATACAAAAAGCAGCTGCAAAATTTTTTAGTACGGGAGTACGGTAGGTATTTGATCAGGCCCTGGACTTTTGTTGACCTTAAGCTGTTTTACTTTATCCATAATTTTTTCTTTAGTGACAGCAAAAGACGAAAGAAAGTGGTTATTGGATATGTCATTATAGATTCCTGAACAGTGTCCTGAACATGGTTGGAGGTAACATAGATCTGCGAAAAATGCTTTGCAAAAAGATTTGCAATGTCTGCTCCGTTTTTTGCTGTTTCATCCCCAAGTTTAATGATAGTTGGAATGTCGCGATTTTTTGTTTCGTCCTGGATGTATTTGCAAAAACTTTTAGGATCACTGTTTACGTTGTTTTCAATGTGTAATTTGTAACAAGTTTGTGACTGTTGTTTATAGAGTGTTCTGAAACTTTTAAATGTATTGTTATCCTCCCAAGTTTTTGGGGATTTTATATTTTTTGTGTGCCTGTTTTTTACTGTAAATATTTGCTTTACGCTCAATGTCAAACCATTAAATTTATTTATTTTTTACTTTTTCCTGAAGTAGATTATTTAAGGTGAAATAGAAATTAGTGACATTGATATCGATAGTGGCACAGTCAAAGACAGTGTCCCAGTTAATGTTATACATAGTCGAAGTGCCATACCTTAAAATATAGCACCTCACAAAAAACACTTTGAGATTTTCATCATAGGTAGAGGTATGTTTAGAGATATCAAAAATGCAAAATTGCCACCTATAACGTGGAGCATTACAATATGGCAACACTGTGAACATTAAAACTTTAAATGGCTTTATTTCAAAATGTGAAAGTCCTATTTGAATTTTTTTTTTTCAGTCTTTAAGCCAAATTTAGCCCATTTAAACAAGAGATAACAAAATTGTCATATGTCATCCAAAAAACTCGAAGGACCATTTTTTCGTTATTTTTAGAACGACCCCTAGGGACCAACAATTGCAATACGTTTTATTTTTATTCTTTAAATTATTTAAACGGGGGCCGCCGTAGACTAGTGAACAGCGGCTTAGCCTATAGAACAGAGATCGCAGGATCGGATCTCGTCAAGTTCACACTGCTTCACATAACACCGAATGCAACTCGAGACGGCCGGCCCCACTTCTCAGCAACTCCCCAGTTGACGTTGTGCATAGAATAACAACAAAAGGAGGTAGACGTAGGCGGGACGGTTGACACTGCACCGAAAACTTTGCGGGACTAAGGTGGACGGCCGAGGACCCCGCCAAACTGGATGGAGGAGACTAGCCGGTGACCCAAAAAAAGGACGACCTGGACTTAAGGGGTCGGGACCCCATGGGACAGAGGGTGACTTGGAAGACAGGCGGTAGCACCTTCGGGTAGCAGAACCACTCCAAGGAATGCGTCTGAAGACTCCGATGGCGACCTCGATCAGCGAAACCGGGACCTCGATTTTTGGGTCAACCTATATGACGGCGGGCTGCTGGGGAGAAAAGTCTACCGTCAACCAAGTTCTGCTGGGACGGTAGCGATGTTAGATAGATGCAAGTCTAACATGTAGCAGGACCACCCTTCGGAGGGGGTGTAAAGCCGGCGGTCCACTGTGTATACTTGCTACGCAGTCTAAAGATCCCTGCCCTCGACAAAGAGGTGTCAGGCAAAAATTAAGTCCTCTTAGAGAAAGAAAACTTGCATCCTAAGGGGCACGTGCATCAATCGGGGGTGCACGGGGGGTATGGCAGAAAGGGTCTATTATGCGGCCTAATTGCCAGGCCTACGGCCGCCCATCTACTACTACTACTAAGCAATTATTATAAACAAAAAAAAAATTGGGGTGCCACCTGAGTTCATTTTGACAAGTAATTGACGGTCATTTTAAACTCGCCTTGTAAAAACATCATAAACGCCACTATCTCCTATACTATAAACGTTAGGACAATAAATCTTTGTTCGAATGGTATTTTCTTTGTACATGAAACATATTTATTACATTTATTTTAAAAAATTACGTTTTCAAAGTAAAAAAAATAGAATAAGCCATTGTTTTTTAAACCAATGAACGTAAAAAAAAGATATGATCATGACAAAAACAGGTTTTAAGGTAATTTTGAAAAAGTCAAAGTTTTTTTTTATAGCTCAAGTGGTTTTCGAGTTATGTTTTTTTTTAAACTCGCCTTGTAAAAACATCATAAACGCCACTATCTCCTATAATATAAACGCTAGGACAATAAATATTTTTTTGTTGGATGAGTATTTTTTTTCTACATAAAACATCTCTTTTACGTTTAGTTTAAAAATTTACCTTTGGGCAGTGAAATATATAAAAAAAATACATTTTTTAATGTTAAAAAAATAAAATAAACGATTTTTTAAAAAAACCAATCAATGTAAAAAAAAGATATGATCATAAGAAAAACCGGTTTCAAGGTAAATTTAAAAAAAGCTTAGTTATTTTTCATAGCTCAAGTGGTTTTTGAGTTATGGCACAAGAGCCGCCAGATTGGCAAAAAGAATTCATCATGGGTGCTAAAGACAACTAAACGCTATAATTTGTAGCAAACACAAATATAGGCCCTATCCCTTTAATAGATACAAACGACTGTTAAACAGCTAGATCTCTACAGGTATTGAATTAAAAATAGTACATCCCGTTCTGGTCACAGTTCTTTCTCTCTGCGCCAAGAACCCTTTTTCCCTTCTATTATCAATTTTAAGAGTTCATACCTATTTGTCATTTCTTAAAGTTTGGGCAAAATATTCAAGTTTACGTTTTTTCCTTCGAGATTCTTATTTATTCTGAGCAGAATCGTGACTACCTAAAACTGATTTCATTTCGAAAAAAAGTTAATAAAAGATACTAGGGCCTGTTTGATTTTTTCACGGACATCTTGCATGTTGTCCCAGTTTTCATTGAGCTGACAACTTAGGTATTTGTATACGAATCGACACGTTTATTCTCTATTATAGATAATATTCCGGTGTTGAAATATTTGTAATTTTTATTTGACGGTTTCAAAAAGTTTTCTAACTTTTCCAAATTTAATTTTTTCAAAATAAAATTCCAAATTCTATTCAAATGGCTTTTCTTTATAAAATTTAATATAATCCGACTCTAAAAGTAGCTAACCGGTCGCAATTTTTATTTTGTAACTTTTAAAGCACGATGCTTGCAGTTTCAAAACTGAGTCAATCAATATTCATTCATTAAAAAATAATAGTTTAATTGCGTTCAGCACGGGATTGAAACACTGATCAGGTGGTTGTCTTGGGAATACACCAGCCGGTTGGCTACTTTAGTTAAAATTTTGTAACAATCCATTTTGCGCTACGTATTACAACATGGTTACGACATTCCTAATGTGGTGGGGCCGAGTAATAACCTCGTCCCGTTAAGGCAACACATTCTCTTTCACCCAAACGAAGATGATGTTTTTACCACGGCTTTAATTATACTCGTAAAGTAAGTACTTAACCACCATAATTTAGGCGTTAGATAATTTTATATTTTTATTTTCTTAATACGGTTATTCTTCTTATTTTAGGTATTTCTGTTGATTGTCGAAGTTACGAATTTTTCTGTGTAGAACTCTCAGAGACAAAATCGTGAGTAATGGCTGAAGATTGGCTAATCCAAAAAAAAAAATTAAAATTTGGTTTAGATGGTTTTGAAAAAAAATTTCCAGGTTTGCCGTTTTGTAATGCATTACATACTTTATATTTTATAGCATTATCTTTTTCAGTGGTGTAGGTAGGGCGGGGCTCAAGCCCCCCGCCCAGAGCCATTGAATATGTATGCACTCCTAAAGATTTAACTTTCCTAAAAAAATAATAATAAAATGATTATCTGAGACTGTATTTACTCAAGCCCCCCCCCCTGGACAATTTCTGCGCAAGCCACTGTATTTTTGATATTTTTAAGCTTACCTATAATACTTGTGCTAACAAATTCGAAGGTGCAGCACCTATATACAGCTTAATTTTCAACACTTTATGATGAATCCTCTCTGCCAATTTGGTAATTTTTGGGTCATATCTTGAAAACCCCGTGACTTATCAAAAACAATTAAACTTATTTTTAAATTACTTTAAATCCGTTAATTTTTTCATAATGATGGGATTTTGTACATGAATTCGTTTTTTTTTAAGTTTTACATTAAAAAATGTGTTTTTTTTTTATACATTTCAGTGCCCAAACGTAATTTTTTAAACTAAACGTAAAAGAGATTTTTGTGTATCTAGACTTTTCCAGACTTTTCCGGAGTATATCTAGACTTTTCCAGGGTATTTTCAGACTTTTCCAAAGTATATCCAGACTTTTCCAGGGTCTTTCCAGAGTTTTCCAGAGTGTATCCAAACTTTTCCAAGGTCTTTCCAGACTTTTCCAGAGTGTATCCAGAATTTTCCATGACCTTTCCATTGTGTAGCCATACTTTTCCAGGGTCCAGACTTTTCCAGAGTGTATCCAGACTTTTAAAGGGTCTTTCCTGACTTTTCCAGGGTCTTTCCAGACTTTTACAGAGTTTATCCAGACTTTTCCAGAGTGTATCCAGACTTTTACAGGGTCTTTCCAGACTCTTCCAGAGTGTAGTCAGACTTACAGGGTCTTTCCAGGCTTTTCCAGAGTGTACCCAGACTTTTCCAGGGTCTTTCCAGACTTTTCCAGAGTGTAGCCAGACTTTGTGTGTATCCAGACTTTCCCAAGGTTTTTCCAGGGTGTATTCAGACTTTTTCTGGATGTATACAGACTTTCAAGGGTGTATCCGGACTTTTTCAGAGTGTATCCTGACTTTTCCTGGGTGTTTCCAGACTTTTCCAGGGCGTATCCGGACTTTTCCTGGGTATATCCAGACTTTCCAGGGTGTATCCAGACCTTTGCGGAGTTTATCCAGACTTTTCCAGGGTGTAGGTATCCAATGTCAATCTCAATATAACGTTATTGTCTCAAGAAACTTAAATCTTATTGAGAAAGTCGTACTTAAAAATAATAACATGATTTTTTTTTATAATATAAACCAAAAAAAAATAAATCTATAACATTAGGTGGTCAAAATATGAACATAAAAAAAAATACAAAACAACTAAAAACAAAAAAGAATGCAAAACAAGGAAAAATATTAAGATACCATAAGTTACAACAACAATTAAGATCCTCTTTAACTGATTTTTGAAATAATTTAATTGATTTGATCTCCCTTAAATGGTGAGGCAAGATATTATAAATTTTAATACCGCCATATATAAGTGATTTTTTTATGAGTTAATTTTTGGGTATAGGAAGGCTAAGGTAATTTTTTGCCGCAGTTCTTGTGTTATAAACCTGAGGGTAGCTGCTGGTAAACATGACAATCACTGATATTTCCAGGATGTAGAGAGATGTCAAAGTCTAAAGCCGATGTTTAATAAATAGCAGCTTAAAGTGATCAGTGGGCTGTACTCCAGAAAGATAACGAACTGCCCTTTTTTGTAAAATAAAGATGGAATTAAATCTTTGCTGACAGCAAGACCCCCAGAATGCTATCCCATAAGTTAAATGTGATTCAATAAGAGCAAAGTGAGAGTTTCTTGCAGCCGTTCTAGTAAGTTGAGTTGATATCACCCATACAGTATAACATCCGCTAAGTATCTTCTTGTTTAAGTTGAAATGATCAGAAAATTTAAGTTGGTTGTCTAAAGAAATTCCAAGGAATTTAACATTTAGACAATTTTTAATAAAAGCTTCGCCACTAACAAGATCTGGTTGGAATTTAAAAGTCATTAATTTTGTTTTTGGTAAGTTAGCATGTTTTCATCGCACCAACGTTTAATTTTTTCTACATCAGTAGAGACTTTACTCATTAACTCTACAGGATCTTTATCGTCCCAGACCACCGTGTTATCATCAGAAGAAACGGTGAAAGTACCATCAATATCAAGTACCGCAAGATCATTAATATAAAGTAAGAAAAGTATTGGTCCTAATTTAGAACCCTGGGGCACTCCATATTGAATATGTCTGGAATCAAAAGTTTGATCCTTGATATGAACCATCTGCATTCTATAGCTAAGGTATAGTTTGACCCAACTGTTCTCTCGACCTCATAGAAAAAGCTTTTGTAGCAGTATTTCGTGACTAACGCAATCAAAAGGTTTTGAAAAGTCACAAAATACTGCTGCTACCTTGTTATTTTTGTTAAGATTTGTATACACATGCTCTAATAAGCTACATTTGTTTTATGAAAATTTAAACAGTAAAAATCCAGAATTTCTTTCTTTCTTTACAGTACTCGAAAGAAATTCTGGATAAATCCTGGAAAAGTCTGAATAAACCCCGTAAAGGTCTAGATACACCCTGGAAAGTCTGGATACACCCTGGAAAGTCTGGATACACCCCGGAAAAAGTCCGGATACGCCCTGGAAAAGTCAGGATACACTCTGAAAAATCGGGAAAGACCCTGGAAAAGACTGGATACACCCATAAAAAGTCTGGATACACCCATAAAAAGTCTGACTACACTCTGGAAAAGTCTGGATACACTCTGGAAAAGTCTGGACCCTGGAAAAGTATGGCTACACAATGGAAAGGTCATGGAAAATTCTGGATACACTCTGGAAAAGTCTGTAAAGACCTTGGAAAAGTTTGGATACACTCTGGAAAAGTCTGGAGAGACCTGGAAAAGTCTGGATATACTTTGGAAAAGTCTGGAAATACCCTGGAAAAGTCTGGATACACCTCGGGATACACTCTGGAAAAGTCTGGAAAGACCCTGGAAAAGTCTAGATATACTCCGGAAAAGTCTGGAAAAGTCTGGATACACCTCTAAAAAGTCTGAAAAGATCTTGGAAAAGTCTGGATACACTCTGCTGGAAAAGTCTGGAAAGTCTGGATACACTCTGGAAGAGTCTGTAAAGACCCCGGAAAAGTCTGGCTACACTCTGGAAAAGTTTGGAAAGGCCCTGGAAAAATATGGCACACTCTGGAAAAGTCTGGAAAGACCCTGTAAAAGTCTGGATACACTCCGGAAAATTCTGGATAGACCCTGGAAATGTCTAACTACACTCTGGAAGAGGCTGGAAAGACCCTGGAAAAGTCTGGATACATCCTGGAAAAGTTTGGAAAGCTCCTGGAAAAATCTGGCTACACTCTGGAAAAGTCCGGAAAGACCCTGAAAAGTCTGAATACACTCTGGAAAAGTCTGGAAAGACCCTGGACAAGTCTGGATACACTCTGGAAAAGTCTGGATACACTCTGTAAAAGTCTGGAAAAACATTGGAAAAATCTGGCTACATTCTGGAAAAGTCTTGAAAGACCCTGGAAAAGACTGACCGAACCAATCTAACTCATTTGTATTCGAGTAGTAGTTTTTTATGTATGTACTTGAGCGAGGGAAGTTTTAGAGTAAACCATTATTCGATTTATTTTCAAAATAATAAACTCCATTTAAATAACATTTGCAAATTTAATTCTAAATTAAAACATTACTCACTGGAGTTAAATAAGTATAAACTTAACAAAATTTCTGTTGACCAATACTTCTAAGTCAAAAAAATTAATCTTGCCTTACTTTAGCTCAAAATTGGCAGTTCTTGTTATCTAACAATCTAATTTAGGTGCCATTGAAGTCACAAAATTTTATTAACACAATAGAAGATAATTTTCATGATACTTGTACCATTCTGTTGCCTGGTTTTCAGACATTGTTTTGCGGTACCTCCTAAGTCACTAATTTCCAAAACACTAAACACTTGGAAAAATTTAAATTAAAAGTAGTTCACAGGAACGAAATAAGTTTTACAAAAGCCAAGAGAAACCAAATAGCTCTAATAAAAAGTAAATTTTTTAAGGTAAAATCATGTGTAATAAAAATCTAATTTTTTTTTTAACTAAAACCATAATTTATCCATCTTGAAATTTGGTCAGTATCTCACTAAAATATTGGTGTTTTGGAAAAAAAATTCTATTTTTTTTTCAAAATGTTTATTTTTAAAATGTGTCATGTGATATATTATTTAAAAGGTCTTTAAAATACTTTTTAAACAAGGTATCGCTGATGCATTTCTGAAAAGTAGTTTTACCGATATTTATAATTTACAAAAATTAATAACAAAAAAACTACTGTCACTATTCTATTGGTTGATTCATATGAAATGAAATGAAAGGAGGGGAGGACAAACGGAATTTTTGCGTGGACCATCCTTTAATTGCCATGGACAAATTATTGTTTTACAGAGAAGTGGTCTTTATCATCAAAAAGTGTTTTTTTTTACTGCGTAAAGTTGGCACCCGGGAAAAAAAAGTGAGAACGGGAGGATAAACAATATTTTAGCCTGGAGAGTCGTTTAATTGCCATAGAAAAACCAGAAAAAGCAGTTTTTGTCATCAAAAAGTGTTTTTTTAGACTTCACACGTAGGCACCCGGAGAATTTTTTTTAAAAAATAAGGAGGGGAGGACGATTGTCTTACAGAAAAAATAGTTGTTATCATTAAAAAGTGTTTTTTTAGACTGCATGAAGTTGGCACTCGAAGAAATTTAAAAAAAATAAGAACCGGAGCACAAACACTATTTTTGCCTTTCTTGCAGTCCTTTAGTTTCCATAGAAAAACAAAAAAAAGTAGTTTTTTTTAGATTGCGTTAAGTTGGCCCCCGGAGAAGTTTTTTTACAAAATAAGGAGGGGAGAACAAACGAATTTTTGCATGGACAATCCTTTAATTGCCATGGAAAAATCCCATATAATTTTTTAAATAGATGGACAAACGAAAATTTTGCGTGGATTTTTCCTTTTATTGCCATGGAAAAACGATTGTCGTACAGAAAAAGTAGTTTTGATCATCAAAAAGTGTTTTTTGGACTGCGTCAAAGTGGCACCCGGATTTTATTTTATTTTATTTTTTGATATTAATTAAGTGATGGACAAACGAAGGAATCGAAAAAAAAAAAATAATGGGGTGCAAGCGTCCAGTTGGCACCCATATTTTTTATAAAAAAAACTTAACGAAGGGTGGACAAAATTTTTCCTGAACAATCATGGTCAATTGGTGGACAATCGATTTACATGCCATCTTCACGCAGGTGAAATTTTGGGTTAGCTGTTAACTGCTCAGCATTAATCCGTGGTTTATCTATCAATAAATGCATGAACACAGAGGCTTTTTTGTCTTTACTAAAAAGGAAAATATATTTAAGCATTAGCGCTGGCAGCTTGCTCAAAATAAGCCTCAGTTATCTGAAGCAGGAGTAGCCAAATTTTATAATTGTTACAGTTTGATAGCATGATAGAAAATATTTGGCAGCGTGAACCATCATATTTTGTTAAAAGCAATTTAGTATCAGCTTGATCAAATGGAAATTAGTAGCAAATATCTATAGAGTTCAAGGGCTATTTACAAAATCAAAAACAATTTTTAAATTGAAGAAGTAGTCTATTAG
This sequence comes from Oxystoma pomonae, assembly GCA_963921995.1. Taxonomy (NCBI): domain Eukaryota; kingdom Metazoa; phylum Arthropoda; class Insecta; order Coleoptera; family Brentidae; genus Oxystoma; species Oxystoma pomonae. The sequence goes on from OY998167.1 coordinate 65,556,770, forward strand.
TCAAGAAATTTCAAATAAATGAAAATGTTTTGGTCATTCTCCACTCCTTTTTTAAAAACACAATATGTTTTAACAGTATACATAATTTCATCATCAGGGTAAAAAAAATGTATAAAATTCCTAGGACCTTATTTATGTGAAAGCTTAAGCTGGGTAAATCATATTTAAAATTAAAAAGTTTTATTCCTCTCAAATAGTTGTAAATATATCCATTATTTCCTATCTATTCCAAATTACAATATCTTATAAGTATCCATTCGAACTGTAGGATCTGCAAATATTAAAAACTTGAAAACCTAACGTAAAGGTAAATATGATACATCATGTAAAATATATATATATTACAAAAAAAAATAAAGATTACCAAAAATTACTAAAAAAATCATATTTGTTGAAAAAAATAAATTGTACAATTCTGGACCATAACTGAATCATTAAAAAAAAACATTCAGAGGTCGAGAAAAAAATCGAAACTGAATTGACTTTTTTCAAGGCCAAACATATCCAATGATGGATCTAAAACTTTTTTATTAAATCTGTTAGTAATTAGACCAGAAACTTCCTGATACCTGCTTCATATTCGGAAACGAAATTTTTTATTTCCTACCGAAAAATTTTCAAAAATATAAACTATCATGAGATATTAGGGTTTAAACAGTTGAAGGTGGCCGATATATTACACTGAAGGGGATATTTTGATACACTTCTGATGTGTGCTATTATAAAACCTATTTGTGTGTTTCACTTTTTTTGTTTTGTTTGACGTTTTTCGTTGAGAGGAGTCAGAAGATGTTGCATTGATAGAAAGAAAAAATCTCTTGAAAAAGCTTTCTAAAACCTGATCTTGGATGAAGAGGAGTCTTAATATTCCATCAATCCTCTCAAAAATTAGAGAGTGGAAAGATATTTTTTTTGTTTTAAACATGCGAAATGGATAATGCTAAAAATTGCCCCAACGAATTTCTACGACCAGTAACAACCAGTGATTAGGCTCCGCAAGATAGATAGTTTTTTTAAAATCCATAAATGAATTAAGAATCAAAAATTGTATATCCCAGTATTTTTTATAATAGATTTAGTCGAATAGTTTAGGAGTTAAGATGTAAAGTTTATATTTTTGTATAATTTTCATCTAATTTGAACATTTCAAGGAGCTAAAACACAATAAAGACCTTAAATTAATTAAAAATTTGTAGCAAGATATCAATGGTTTAGTAGTATTTGATTGTAATCAAAAAAACGTTATTCTTTCTAGTCGTAGTGTACTCGTGTATTTGGTGCTTAGGAATTTACCGTACATAAATTTAAAATCTGTTAAATCAAATTTGTGGTTTACTGAAATTTGAATCCAATGACGCAATAGCAAATCAAGGGCGTCCTTTAGGTTATCGTTTCTTTCACAGTTCACTTTTTGATTAATTTTAAGAAAATATATTACACATTTACGATTATTAGTTATACGAAATTTCTATTTATCTATCAACCAACGATACACGACACATAGCGTTTTATTGGAGGTGTCAGATGGCGAATTTCCAACTAATAATTTCAGCCAGACATATTTACAAAATGAAGGGAAAATTTAGCGCTCTAATAAATTTACAGAAAAGATTTGTGGCGTAGAGGGCAAAGGGTGAGCGAACGTACAACTAATAATCGTAAATGTGTACCTCCTTGTCTTTATAACATGTCTAGGTTTTTAAAACCGCAGTAGGCTTCAAAGATCTCCCTACTACTAACAAATGAATCGGACGAAAGGATTTCCGAATAGCCAGTCGAAACCCCAGTTCCTCGGTAGCTCAGTTGGTAGAGCATTAGACTGGTATTCTAGAGGTCCCGGGTTAAAATCCTGGTCGAGGAAAAACTTTTTTCCGATTTATTCCCTCACCCTTTGCCCTCTACGCCACAAATCTTTTCTGTAAATTTATTAGGGCGCTGAATTTTCCCTTCATTTTATTTAAATTACGTTTATAAAAAATGGTTAGTACTACAAAAATGCTTATGTGACTTTTTTGTCTAGAATGGAATGCTCTATAAGCCCAAATTTTTTATTTTTTAAAAATATTTTTTTTTACATTTTGGGAAAAAATTACATATTTTTGACAGGTTCTGACAGTAGGATGTATATGGAAGATTTTAATTTTTATCAGAATAACTATTTAGGGACGTCATCTACACAAAAATATACCTTTCAAAAAGAGTATTTTTTTTTCTTAAAATCAATCAAAAAGTGAACTGTGCTTTCTTTTACGCCCATTTGCTGTAACTTTTTTTTCATGTGCCAATAAACTAAAACTTCCCATAACTAATTAACAACAGGTGAGAAAGAGATGTCTAGATCTTTCCATCTTTTTGCTCTTGTTCTTAAAGGAACTTTAATCGAGACAAAAAATAAGTCGGTATCTGGGCATAACCCTTGATCCAATTTAATTTGAATTTAGGAAAGTAGTGGTAGCAAAGGGATATATTCAGAATGGACTTCTTTGAGTTTGGATGCACAGCAAGGGGACGATGGAGGACACAGTGTCTTTTAATTTTTATCAGAATAACTATTTAGGGACGTCATCTACACAAAAATATACCTTTCGAAGAGTCTTTTTTTTTCTTAAAATCAATCAAAAAGTGAATTGTGCTTTCTTTTACGCCCATAACAACAGGTGACAAAGAGATGTCTAGATCTTTCCACCTTTTTGTTCTTGTTCTTAAAGGAACTTTAATCGAGACAAAAAATAAGTCGGTGTCTGAGCATAACCCTTGATCCAATTTAATTTGAATTTAGGAAAGTAGTGATAGCAAAGGGATGTATTCAGAATGGACTTCTTTGAGTTTGGATGCACAGCAAGGGGACGATGAAGGACACAGTGTCTTGGAAAAATTTGGTTCACCAATAAGCAAAGAAATCACACAGGGACTTGTCAAGCCTCTAGCTAGCAATTTAGGGATCACCCAAGCCCCAGAACCTAGCATATTGAAAACTGATAAAGATGTAGGTTTTTTTAAAATCCAATACATGTACAAAATGTTATAGCGTTTTTGATCTACGCTCAAAAACCGGTCGCAAGAGATCCAAATCCAAAAAAAGATTTGCGGGTTTGATTAAGAAGGGAGTACGCTCCTGCGGATATTTGCATGATCGATTTGTTTAAACGGTTGCTACCAAATCTGACGGATTGCACTTTTTAAAATCGTCAATTTTGACGGATCAAGAAGTCGGATTAAAAGCATAAACATTTTTGAGGAAATGTTCAAAAATCTGTTGTTTCTGTGTACCCTCGCAAAATCCTTTTTTGAGTTTATAACCCCAGTTGTTCTTTTTATGTATTAAACTTTCTTGGCAACTTTTTTTTTTAATTTAATTGATAAGAAAGAAATGGATAGAAAACGCAAGAATGTGCCCAACAAACTCATCCCTTTTTGGGCGGGTTGGAAAAAAAACGCGTCAGATCAATACGCCCGCCTAGTGATAAAGTGACACACTTCAAAAGAACCACGCACAATTTAAATTTAATAGATTTTAACGCCGTTTAACTATGTAATTGGGGCAGTCCCGCACAGCATTTTGTCTTGTAGGCACTAAAATGATAACGCTGAATTTCAAGATACTAAATTGGAAACCGTAAAAAAAAGTGACAGTTGTCTCAACGACACATGTCAAGCCCTGTCAAAATAGCAAATAAATAATTTGTGATTTTGTACTTTTAAATAGGGCTTGTGTACTCATTTCCATAAACATGGAGGTTTGGGAAAAGCGAATACCTTTTTTTTTATTCTGTTGACGATATCGAATCGAAAACCGTAAAAAAAGTGACAGTTGTGTTAACTATCATTTACTGTCATGGCAAAAACCATTTGTGCGATGACACATATTTACTAGTGAGGACTTGAACTACACTAAACTGAGGTCGATGAACTCAAAAATATCATTAATTTTGCCACCTGTTAAGCCTTGTCAAAATAAATAATTTGTGATTTTGTATTTTTATTTTTAACTAGGGCTTGTGTTGTTATTTCCACTCTAAAAAATAACAAAATGAAAACTAAATGAAGTAATACTTGTCTTAACTGTCATAGACAAAACTACCATTGACCATGTTTCTATGAATGTTGACACAAACTTTAGTTTTCCGCCTTATATACCTTTTAAAAAATTACTTATTAGACCACTAAAGCAACATTACATGACATTTATCATGACAGTTAAAAGAACTGTCACTTTTTTTACGGTTTTCGATTCGATATGTCAACAGAGTGGTGCTTGTGCCGAACCAAATACGAGAACATTCCCAAAAAGACTTGAAACTAGAAACTGCAACCTTGCCAGGGAATTACTACGTTACCCTGACCAAGCATCAGCAAAGAAATTCCTATTAATGACTAGACAGAACCTGCGCTTTGTCACGGGCATTCTGACCGGCCACTGCCAACTAAATAAACACCTCAATAGAATAATGTTGTCTGAAATACCTCTATGTCGAGGTTGTAAACAAGAAGATGAAACCATGGAGCATATTCTCTGCGACTTTCCGGCGCTGTCATCTACCTGAAAGACTATTTTCGACGATTTTTGGCCAACACCAGCCATCATACGGAGGCTCCCTTTGGCGACTTTATCAACTACGTTCGAAGCGTAGGATGGCTGACGAACTAAGGGGAAGCCCTATAGGAAGATGCACAACGGATCTAATTAGTCCTAGATGCTGTGAGGTTAAATCCCCACCCTCCCAAATTATCAGATCAGAGAAGGTATTCGCTTTCCCCAAACCTCCTTGTTTATAAATGATTTATTCGTTATTTTCAAAGGGTTTGACAGGTGCCAAAATTAGCGACCTCAATTTAGGGTAGTTTGAGTCCTCACTCGTAAATATGTGGCATCGCAGCAGTAGTTTTTTCCATGACAGTAAATGATAGTTAGGACAACAGTAACTTTTTTTACGGTTTTAGATTCAATATCGTCAACAGAGTAAAAAAAATGTATTCGCTTTTTCCGAACCTCCATGTTTATAAATTATTTATTCTAATCTTCAGTTTTTAACAGAAATATCTATGGGGTGAAGTTCAAACTTAGCATAATTGGTTTGCCCAAATCACAGATTTTTACATTTGTGCTTCTTTATTCTACATTAACATGCATGCTTTGATTTCTGTGAATTTTTATTTTTTAAGTTGGGTCATTTTATCACATTGATCTCACAAGTTCAGCATATATAGATCAATGCTTATCACTTATCGTGCAAATTGATCCCGCAGTGGGTGCCCCGTTGCAGATCTGGATCAATTTGCAGTTGCTCCCGGGGAGATGTGCTCCAACCTGGTGCGATTTCAAAACGGTCGAGAGTACTGTAGAACTAAAACGCTATTAAAGTATTTTTTAGGACAATCTAGCATTTTAGATTATTGCTCTAAAATCACTCGTGCATTCCCAGATTCATCCAAAAAAGATTTGCGATTATTACTCCTAATCTCAAAACGTTTTTTGGTCGCTTTTGAATGAATAATAAAATATTCTTATAACCTCACTTTAAAGTTTTGCTTTTTTTTGAAAAAAATGAGTAGAAAATGCAAATTTGGTGCACTTGATGAACCTATTTCTTCCTCTACCTATCTCTACCTACATATCAAAAGGTGAGGTAAAGTTTCCGCAAATAATTGGTGTCAACGCCCTACAAAAATGACAAAATAAAAAGTTTTTTGCTTTTCTCAGATTCTTTAAAATAAAAAAACTCCTGTATCTTTAAAAAGTGGTAAAGGATTGAAAAAGTCGTTAAATTGAGATGCATTGTTTGGAAATTTTTACTAAATTTTGTTCCTGTCAATATGAGTTTTTACTCGCGGCTTGCAAGTCGCGTAACTTTTCTTGGTGTGCGATTTGATATCTGAAAAATCCAATGAAAATTATTGTTATAAAATTATCGGCTTACTGTTGCTGCTGTTCACGGTTTGCCCGGCACAGATTTAACCCATGAATTTCTGCATATCAGAGACGTTTTCAGATTTTATCTTTGTTTAATTACACAAGAACAATTAAAATCTTTGGCGGAGCCCTTTTTGAGAAATACTTATTTTATATGAGAATGTAAAAAAATCAGGTATCTGATTGGTGCTATTGCACTGAAATGTAAAAATAAGAAAACGAAACATTCTTATCGTATGTTTTGATCACATATTGATAGTATAAGTTTACATTTTAGAAAGCAGAGGCGTAGTTAATTTTTATAATGAACACAAAAATCAAATATGTAATTCCTAATTTTTTTAGATTGACTTTTATTATTGAAAATTTTTTAGTAAACAATTTCTCAAAATATGAGACTAAAATAATTCTATAACAATAAAAATGAATACACAACAATTTATTTTACATATTTAAATCGTTTGTAATTTTTTATAACATAATAGACTAGTGTAATAGAAACTTAATATAAGAAATTATATACTAAAGAAAAACGATATTATTTTATAAGCTGTTGTAGGCACATGTAGCACGAAGCAAACATTGTGCGTAAATGTATCACTTTCCGCACTAGTTAGGCAAATAACTATCTGGAGAAAATTTACAAAATTAATCCTTATTTGTTGTTATTTATTTACATAAATATTTTCACAATGACAAATATAATACCTCTCCATACCTCGGTATCAGTGATTAATTAAAAAAATTAAAGATTGTATTTACAAAAATATTTTACAAGTCTGAAAACAAAGACCAAACTTTTTCACAATTAAAAATAACGGTTTATCAAACCAGGAATTTATCAGATCGTATTTAATTCACCATAAAAACTGCAATTTGTTGAACCAATTTTTTATCCGAACCTTTTTTCCTTAAACCCATTCAATAACAAATTCGAAACTTATAAGACCCTTTTTTAATTGTTCATTGTTCATCAAACTCATTCAATATCAAACTCGTAATTTGTAAAACCCATTTTTAATAAAACCCGGAATTTGTCAAACCATTATTTTTTAAAACCCGAATTCGTAAAACGCGTTGTTTATCAGAAAATTTTTGCTAAATTGATGGCAGTTGGCATGGTTTCGATGCATTTGTCGTTCTATGTGCGCACACTTGGCTAAAAGTTTTCACAGGTGGTGTTCAATACTTTGTTATAGATGTCACTCTATTGTTCTTAACACTGCGTGTACGCCTCCGGTTCATGTATTCTTGGCGAATGCGCAATCAATATAGCAAACATTTTCTGATAAACAATGGGTTTTACGAATTCCGGTTTTGAAAAATAATGGTTTGACAAATTCCGGGTTTTATTAAAAATGGGTTTTACAAATTACGAGTTTAAGATTGAATGAGTTTGATGAATAATGGTTCGATTAAAAACGGATCTTATGAATTTTAAATTTGTTATTGAATGGGTTTGAAGAAATAAGGTGCGGATAAAAAATTGGTTTAAAGAATTGCAGCTTCTATAGTGAATGATTTTATGATTGAACTTTCTTTTATTTAACGGGTTTGATTTTGCACATTCTGATAAACCGTGGGCGTCCACGCGGTATTGCCTGGACCGTTTCCAGTGGAAAGGAAAATTATTTTCCCTTAACCTAACGACTGATCGCGTTTTAAAGTGATTTATGAATCACTTGATGGGTCTATTTTAGTTAAATGTCTTTTTCTTCAAATGCATATTTGTTTAAACTTATGTAGGTACCCATTTTTTTACATTTTGCAGTAACAAAAATTAAAAAGTCAATAGCTCAAAAACCGACCCGCCGAAGATTTTAATTTTTCTTGTTAAATTAATTATAGATCATCTAGATATAAAATCTGAAAAAATCTCGGATGTGCAGAAATTCATGGGTTAAATCTGTGCTGGGCACACCGTGTGTTATTTTCAAGATTAAAGTTTTTTTTAAATATTCTTTTTTACAAATTAGGATATTTAGAGCAGTAAACACAACTAGCCAAGGTTTAAGAAAGCTTCAATTGGGACAAAGAGCAGTTAGTTACTTTCCATGTTAAATCTGGATGTTCTTGCACAAAACTTGTCCCTCTTTTGAGCTAGAAAAAATCGCCCAGTCAGGAACAATTAGTTTTTTTTACAACTCCAGATTGCATGTCTACGTCCGTTTCTAACTTTTTAGTTATTAGGCATCAAAACGTTAGCCTGAAGTAGTTTTATTTCATTTTTGACCAGGTCTTATGGAGCATGGAAGTAATATGCTTCGGTCTTTCTCTTCCCCTAGTCGAACATGAAACCATAAAGGATTGTGTCAATGTATACTGCGAGTGGCTTACGGCGCTACTTCCTAATTCCAAGATCTGCGTACCAAAGCCAATCGTTGAGGATCCCAACGTGTACGCTAGAAAAATTATAATGCACTTGCATTATTTGTTTGTCCCTAGAAAAGGCGAAGGTAAATTATAATCTGCAATAACATGAATTAATAATTGGTTTTAAAACTCTAGTATATTAAATAAAAAGGTTAGAAAGCCGCTTTTATCTCCTCCAGTCTCGGGGTAAATTTATTCCCGCACTGTCGTACTGAGTGTGGGAAAGGGACACTTTCCAAACGAAAATGCGAGCGAGAATCTAATGTTTCCCGCACGCTAGTAGAACAAATACATTCTTCGTGCGCAAGGTAGCTTTTTTCGGTTACTCGCACAATTTGCCAATTTGTTATCTATTATCGGTACGGTTGCAACGGCTTATTATTTTTTTGGGTGTAAACAAATCGTTAGAAAACCTTTTTTCAACCGTCCACGGCTCGGCCTAACCAACTGTCTCGCTTGTGCAACAATCGTTTTCAAAACTTGTTTAATATACTATTATCTTTCAAAATTTTGGAGATACTTGTCACATATAGTACCCTGATAAGGTAAAGAGGAGTTATGTTCCCACAGGATCACCGATGCCTTAGATTTTCATTTTGCTAGCTTTACATTAATTAGTTTACAAGTATATGTCAGGTCGGTAGGATCGACAGTAGGCACGGCAGCACTTGGTCGTGAAATGAATTAATAATTGGTTTCAAAACTCCAGTATATTAAATAAAAAGGTTAAAAACCTGCTTTTATCTCCTCCAGTTCCGGGGTATATTCATTCCCGCACCGTGCCGTTTTCTTTTTGTCGCGGTTACGCTTAACCTTGGTCCTAAAATTTCCCAGAAAAATAAGCAAAAGAAGGAGACCTCGATTGTGTAATATCTTTGAATATTGTTTCAATTTCAGATTATTGTTTATGCTTACATGTATATATAAACAAAAGTTTTTAATTTTTATGAATTTCCGGATTATACTTAAATTTTCATATCAAAAATGCTATGACGTCATGTATTAGCTGACATGAATAGAAAAAATCGATGTAGACAGCGCATCCTCTCATGTTCGATACCTTGAGAATCGGAACCAGCCTATTTTGCCGGTTCAGAATGGTTGCGGTTCTCAAGGTATGGATCTTCACAGGATGTGCTATCTACGTCCATTTTTTCTGTTCGTGTCAGCTAGTAGATGACGTCATAGTATTTTTGATGTGAAAATTTAAGTATAATCCGGAAATTCATAAAAATTAAAAACTTTTGATTAGATACACATGTAAGTAGAAACAATTATATGTAAATTTACAATCGAGGTCTCCTTATTTTGCTTATACTTCTGGGAAATTTTAGGACCAAGGTTAACCGTAACCGCTACAAAAAGAAAACAGCTACGGCTCAGGGGATCGAACCGGCGGCGGCGCAGCGGCGGCGATATTCTGCACAGGAGATTGTCCCTTAAGACCCCACGACCACGGGTTAAAAGTCTTTTGTGAAATGGTGTATGGATCAAAAACATGTTAATAATGATAAAGAAAACAAATGTTAGCCCCATACCTCTCTTGTTCATTAAATCTGAAGCTACTTTCTTTTAGCTTTATCGCTACTAAGTTAAGAAAATTTCTTAAAAAATAAATAATGTGTTCACACGCAAATACTACAATCTAAGTATTTCTCTGACGTTTTCTGCCATCTTTGATTTTTTAGAAAAAATTCTTAATGAAGGCACTTACTAGTGGTCTTAAGACCCGAAATCCGCGTCCGCCAATTTTTTTGATATTTTTTAAACTAAATCAATCAAACCTAACTTAAACAAAGTGACGTCACACTTACTTACTATTTTTAATTTATTTTAAAGAAACCTATTTGAAAATCTTATTTTAAAATTGCAAGCCAAACTGTATTTATATCAACTGATAGATAGATGAAAGCTGCTTCTTTTATTTTTCGTTTAATTTTATCTGGTTCTTCTTGTAATATACTGATTTCTCCCCACATTACTCTATGATCCGTGGATAACGGTTGCAATTATAAAACTCGATAAACACAGATAAATTGAAAAACAACATTATACAACTTATAGAAACACATTAAAAAAGATAATTTCAAATACAAAATCTAAATTTAATAAAATGATATGCTCTATAAAGTAGTTAACAAAGCGACGAATGAATGCGTCAAAAAGGGTTCTAGGGTATCTATAAAAAAAGAAATTGGCCAAAATTTTAGTAATGACAAAGAAATGATTAATTACTGCAACAATTACTTTACAAATATAGGGTCTAAAATGACATAACACATTGAAATTCTTAGAGAAAATATGCAAAAACTATACCCTAATATACGATACTCGATGTTCTTGAAGCCTGTTAATCAAATAGAGTTACTAGAGCATATATCTACACTTAAAAATAAATGTGCTCCTGGCCCTGACAAATTTTGTAACAAAGCCTTTAGTCCATATTTTTAATTTAATTTTTTCAAGCGGCACGCCTCGGTAGAGTTGCAAGTAATAAATGCTTTTTTTATATTCGGGTTAGTACGGGGTCGCTCAATTTTTCTTGGTGGAGTTGGGGTTGTTTAGTAAAGTAACATTTAAGCCATGATTTAATAAAGCATTACAACAAAAATTAACCAAAGCACATTTTTGCCACACATTAAATATTTTAGCCACAGGAAAACTTCCAATTATATTTACTTGTTCACTTGGCTACGCAGCAGAAGATATTAAACTCGCACCACTGCTAAATTGCGGGTCGGAATGATTACGTTTCGGACAAATTTTTTCGTCGATTTTTAGTTTCAGGTGTTTTAGTTTCGGGCGTTTTTTTTTCAGGCAATATTCAGGGTCGGCCCTGTACTATTCGGGATTTCTATAGGGATCGTATACTGTGGAACTTGTTTAAAAATGTGTTTTTATATTGTAATTTATTTTATTTTGAAGCCTATATAGGTTAAACCAATCTGAGAATTTAATATATGCTTACATGAAAACGGATAGCCTATAATGTGGTAGTTTTTCATTGAATGCTAAAGAACAAAAAAAATAGTTTTATCAAACAAACTCTAATATTTTAGCACTATGCCCGGTTCTCATGTAGGCCTAACCGCATGCTTGCCTTGCCCTCCCCCGAATGGACATGAATAAGGAACACTATGCTTTGCGTAAAATCCTGGCTATTAAGCGAAGCGTAGTGATCCTTAGGAAAACCAGTTTTTGGAATATTTTTCTGTGTATACTATTACTTATTAGTATTTGCTATATGTTAAGCACTAGATTATTAATTAGAATTAGGGAATAAAATAAATTAATCGAATATTCTAATAACCTTTTTTGAAATCAAGTTCTTCAGACTGTGCTTTCAACTAGCGCAGTAGGAGTTATGTTCCCACAAGAACACCTGTTCCTTATATTTTTTTTACATTTTGATTTTAATAGCTTTGCATTAATTGGTTTATAAGTATATATATATTAAATATCATAATACCGCTTCTACGAAATAAAATTTAAAAAAATTAATTTCCGAGTATAAGTTAAAAAGCATCAAGATATATTTTTGTAGAAACTGATGTGTTTGCGTGTTTTTTTTTATTAAATTAAATTTTAAAAAAAAATCACTTACCTACTGCTCTTTACCCTATCAGAACTGTATAGATATGCAAAAGTTTTTTACATAGCCTATGTCAAATAACACTTTTATATGGGGTTTTCCGTGTAGAATTAAATCTACTTTTTAGAGGAATTCGTAGATATTTTCATGTTAAGATATTAATAAATTTTTAAATAATATAATGGAGTAGTACTTGGAAAAATTACCACTAAATAGAAAGGGTAAATCACAGAAAGTAAAATTCTCGCCTTAACCCTTTTTGTTAAATGTTTATGGGGTCTTTAGAATAATAATAAACATGTTTTAATATTTTTGTTTCAAGTCTGGCCTTTTTTACACTTGGACATAGGTATAGTATTGTTCGAAGGCTTATAATAAATGGTGAATCAATGAAAAAAATATCCAATCAAGCACATGCCAATTTCATTGGAGTTTTCATTTTAAATTGATGATTTTTCTTTCAAAATTCGTTGAAAGTTCTGTAAAATATTTTTTACTACTAAATAATTAAGGTAAATAGTCACTTACTATGTATTTCTTTATGTCCCATTAAGGACCCGACACAATTCACAAACAAGCCGTCCTGTGCCATAGAGTCCTAAGAACACTGCAGCAAATTGTTCACGAATCAAAAATATTGAACAAAGACACTTGGGAATCTTTGCTGCTATTTCTACTAGCTATAAATGACACTCTTCTGTCACCGCCTACTATAAAGGATGATGTAGCTGATCATCTGTGTGAAAGGGTGCTTAGTGTGCTGTTTGAGGTAAGCTAACAAAATTTTAAGATCAAAAATTTTATTGGACAATGCACAAATACAAACGTTGTTTCTCTTTTTAGATTTGGTTATTAGCATGCGCACACTGCTTTCCCTCCCCTCCATTATGGAAAACTTTAAGAGAGTGCTGTATGAATTGGAGACACAGAGTCGCTCTGATAGAGCAGTGGAACAGAGTTAATTTAACGTTAACTTCCAAAGTTTTGGTGTTTATGTATGGGTCATCTTATCCTGAGTTTAAAATTGGTAAGATATATCCCCGTCAGATAAGAAGTAGCACTTTTTACGTGAAGATGTAAAAGGAGTTAGAATTTATTCTGAGCGTGGAACAATAGGAATAAATTGGCAAAAAGTAATATTTTCTCTTGCTTACTTTTTTATGTTTCTAAAATAGGAGAAGATGACTTGATACCGAAAGGAATGACTAACGACTGTATAGCTCAAAGTTGGTATCGATTTTTAAATACCATTGGGAATCCTGTTTATTTGACAAAACCTGAGGTAAGAATTAAAATATATCTACATGATGGGGACTTAACATTAATTCTTTATTAACTCTTCGCTATCCCAAAAGTTTTCCATATGATTTTGTTCATGGATTCAAATGGGACAACCTGTATAATGGAGCAACTTGTATATTTTGACATCTTTGAAAGTTTTAACAACACCTTACACTAATTGTATATTATTTTTTCTTGTTTTACGCTACGTTTTTTCTCAGCCGAAATATTTACTAAACATATCTCACTAATTTTAAAATCAAAATTTTAATTGATTATGCCATGGTGTCATCTTTTTTAGGTGATCAGTCAAACTCAAAAATTCCTACAGTTCGCTATAACTACAGACGGAGTAGCGGATCCCTGTCAACATCCCTGTTTGCAGAGTTTGCCTATAATATTTTTAAAAGCCATCAAGGGAATCGCTGGACAAGTAGATGCTTTCCTTGGTTCGTTTCATATTTGAATGATACTTTATTATATTTACTTCTGTTATGGAGACGGGGGAAACATTTTTATCTCTCTATTATTTACGAAGTTTTCTTAAGTACTGGTTCGCCATTAAAGCAGGATTCTAAAACTTTCTGTGTCTGACGATATTAATACGTTTTCAATCCGTTTTGAAAATTTTCTGTTTAACTTGATTCACTCTCAACCTTTAAACGTTGTTATTTGTCGCTGCCAAAAGTCTTTTGGGTCACAGTAGTAGAACAAAGTGAGATTTGTTGAATAGGCAGTTTAATTTGGTTATGATACATACCGGGTATATTATTATATTCTGAACCCCCTGCTAATTCGTTTAATACGGGAGATTTTTGATGATTGAGACAAAAAAGCTAATTCGTCGTCAAATTTAGACTTCAGGTTTGTATTTTTAAATGAAACAGCCTATATATTATTGGATTTTTGAATCGGCCTTTCGTTCATGATTTTAAAAATACCAAACACGTTATTTCTATCTATAGTGGTTTGTGAGAAAAATTAAGTTGTTTTTTTATTTCAAAATGTCACGTCACCAATTCAACCACAACGTCCGTCATCGGTTCTTGCTATCGCCAAAATGCTCTTCGCAGTGACAGTTTTACAAAACCTAACATAACTTAAGTCGTTTTTTGGCATAGTACACGGTGCTTGCGTGATTTTGAAATGTGACGTCACCGGTTCAACAACAAAGTCATCGGTTCTTGCTATCGCCAAAATGCACTTCCCAGTCACAGTTTTACAAAACGTAACCCTTTTGCTATAAAATATTTGCTAGCGGTTTGTTTTTTTTTTCCTAACCCCGGTATATAAATCCGGGGTTATTTTGTTATTTTGATGTACAAACCCGCCATTAAATAACTTATCTGACGAAAGCTGCTTGGCAGTGTCCGAATCTACCTCTAAGAGAAATTATCTCAATAACTATGAGATACATAAAGGCCCTGTCCGTGTATTTCCGTGTGATAAAAAGCGTAGCGGAAACCCCTGTGAAATATCAAGTTGGCCGGGGCCAATGGAGTAAAATGCGCATGCGTCAGCTGGAAGTGCGCTGAACGAGAAATGAGGTGATTCGAATGTTACAAACTCGCGCAGACTCCATCATTTTATTATTGAAAAAAGAAAAAAAGATAGCTGGTGCTCCATAACCCGATACTACCCGCGTATTTTGACAATTGGAATCGTGATTGAAGCGCAGTCCGGGGAGCGGTTTTGAAATCCTTTGAATTGTGTTGGACCGTGATGTCACCAGTTCAACGCCAAAATGACATTTATTGCATGATTTCGAAATAAAGATGCTTTTCCTTGAAACCTCTTTGAAATTTTAGATTGAAATATATACATTTTACGCGCATGCTTGTGGAATGAGCGATCACCGCTCAAGAACACGAAATGTGTTCGACGTGGGATCATTCGACATAAATCTATGTCGTTCCCAGCTCAAGAATTAGGGCCCAGGGGGGTTTAAAATATAGTGAGATACCCGGTACGAGGTGCCTAGGCGTAGACGTGGAATTTTTCAGATCGGAAGTTTCTGTCTTCAATTTATACATGCCGTAAACGTGACCTTCATGAAAAAGCTCAATGCAAGACCGCAGAGATGGGATTATGCAAGGGATTATGTTATATCATATGGAGATATCTTTGTTTTTTTTTAATATGAAAAAAGACAGAATATTGCGCTATATTCCACGACTATGCGTACGTTCTATGATCAACAAAACTGCCTAATAAAATTTTGAAACTATACCGAAAATTGAAGAAAATGAAGAAAAAATGGCGCCAGCAGGCACGTATAGCCATCCATAAAATCTTTAAAAAAACATTTTTTTTTTAAATTAAAAATCATTTTGTTTTTGGTTGAAACTGCAATTATGTATCTCAATGTGAAAACCGCACGGTTCGTGAGTTAAAATTTTTTTAAAAGTGTAATCCCCCTTCCTACCATCTTGCCAACCCTCCACCCCCATCAAAAACTTATTATCAGCTCTGCCTCTGGTGACAAAGAATTTTTGTGCCAAATTTTATAAGAATTGGTTTAGCGGTTTTTGAGTTTTGTGTTACAGACAGGTCTTTTTTTGATCCAAATAACTCTTTTTGCCGACCCCAATAGCTTCCATACTATGTATGGATGGCTAAAAATGCTCCAGTTCGATTCACGTTTGTATGATATTTTTTCGATACGATTCCATAAAAATTAGAAATCGTTTTGGACTCGTTTTGAAAACCTAAATGAGACTGGTTTTGATGGAGTTTTGAATTCTAATTTAGTTTTGAATCGCGGTCTAGTACCCATTTAATTATTTACCATTGTTCAATGAAAAAAAATAGAATCAAACTACAACACTGATACTGGTTAACACACATTTTGAGGCCGGAGATTATTTTGGCGTTTTTGGCTAATTTGGTTGGCTGAATTAAAAAATGGTATCAAATTTGATATAACAACTCGAGATAATACTGGTTTTTTTTTCTACAGATACGAGTATCTACACTTCTTTCTAATTGTCAGTAGCCATATTGAAATTGGTCCGGAGAATTTGGAATGAGGTGTATAAGTCGTGGAAATAGTCCTTTTATTTAACCGAACTGTAACGCTTACTTTATTTAATTTTGAAGTGTCAGTAGCTTTCAAATGTTTGACTTTGAAAGAATAAACTTTAGCTATCGCTACGTTTTCACGTGGAACTGAATACGTCTTCAATACGATTCACTTTCAAACCGCGGCGAATCGAACTTTTTTTCGTTGACCCTGCCAAGTTCAATACCACTTTTTTTTTAATCGTATCGGTATCCAACTGTATGAAAATGGGTATCGTATCGAACTGACCGATGACTCCAATAATAAGCTGTTAGCATTTCCAATATTCCTGCAAAAAGTAGGTATATACCTTTATTTTAATTATATTATTGTGCTTTAAACTTATTGGCAAAAATTGACCTCAAAATACATCAGGCAAATGTCAAAAGCTGAAATCGTGTTATAAACTCGTTCAATCGCTTCATGAAAACCGAAAAGTGAATCGTAATGAAAACGTATTCCGTGATGTTTTCTTGTTTATAAAAATGTTAATAAAAGTTAGTTGAACTGAACGACGGACGCATTGCATCGTCGCGCTATCCACCAAATTTTGTTATTAGGCAGCTATCTATAAAAACTGAAAGACTTTTTGGAAGTGAGCCAGTGCCAGAAAATTTAAAAGAACACACCAAGGTTTAAAACCTAGAGACACTAAGAAAATGGTTTTCGTTGTGATATTAGTTATTATAATAAATAATAATATTACAAAGTCTCCAACCAAGTAAAGGCTGGTTCATGATTAAATTCCTTTTCTGTAACTAACCGTTTTTTTCCCTTAGGTAAAAAGCTGGTTTACGCTAAAATTCCTTTTCCTTAACTTTAGTTATTAATGCTTCGACTTGGGAAACTCAAAGTCATAAAGTCTCAAACAAAACACGACTTTTCAATTTCTGAAAACGTAACCTTGTTACATGAGTGCAAAAAGAGCAATAAATTAGACTTGCTAGAGAAAATGGAAATTACTAAGGCCAAAAAGAGCCCAGTGTTGGTGTGTGTAAATGATGTTTTCAGTTTTGAGCCAGGTTTAATATTTAACCACCTACAGCAGTAGAAAGAATTTAATAAAAGTTTTATCAACAGCGAATATAGCGCCTTTCATTCAGAATACACGGGTTCAGCCCTTACTCCGCCATAAATAGTCTCGTTTGTTTAAATGTTTTTTTATTTTTGTAAAACTTTTGTAATGTTCTTTAAATGTTAATCTCTACCGTGACGTTTTATATACCAGGTAATTACTATTTTCTTTTCTTTTTAAAATTTTGACGGTTCTTGCAATTAGGATTAGCTAAAACTTTTACAATTATTTTGTAGTTATGTCCTTTACCTAATCTAAAAATGTTCATTTGTTTTTGTTTGTAAAATGTAGAACGAGTCTCGTTTGTTTAAATGTTTTTTATTTTTATGTTTTTTAAACTTTTGTAATGTTCTTTAAATGTTAGTCTCTACCGTGATGTTTTATATACCAGGTAATTACTATTTTCTTTTCTTTTTTAAATTTTGACGGTTCATTATATCATAATTTGTAGGTCTGAAGATGCCTATGTAGACGAAACCTACCAAATTTTGAATAAATTTTGTATTTTGAGACTTTATGACTTTGAGTTTCCCAAGTCGAAGCATTTGAAATTCAAGTCTCTTTGAGAAAATGGACGACCCTTTTCAATTTTGTTATTAATGTTGACACTAATGACAGGTATGTGCTCTCGATTTTGGCCTTTTGTTTTAAAAATTTGGGGTTCTTTTTTTCCCACAAATGTGGAAATTCTTCCACTAAATCTATTAAATGTTCAATATCCATTTCTGTCGTAACTACTGCTTGAAATACTAAAAAAAAAACAATAAACTTTGAGGTTAAAAAAAGTGAATCCATATTTTGTGGGCCGTACTTGCGTAACACGATTTTTCCGTTTCTTTTTCCGTAAAGTTAAATATTGGTTAACTTTCAAAGTCATTCCTTAAGACTTAAGGAAAAAGATACGGAAAAGCTTACGAACAAGCATGAACACCCATATCTGAATACATGAGATTTAATAATTGCTAAAGGAAAAAGTTGCAGCAAAAGTTACAGAAAAGGGAAAGGATTTAACCATGAACCAGCCTCAATATTATCAATAAAATCTTTTCTTTTTGTAATCAACCATTACTTTTTACTCTGCCAATTTGAGTTATTTGTTTACAATATTTTTACTTCCATTGAAAACAATAAAAAAGACTTTGTGATACTGAATTCAAAACAAGTCTTTCAGATGAGGCCATAGCAATAGAATCCTAATTCTAATCTAATAGTACAATAAAATATTAAAAAATATTAGTTATTAAAATATAAACTTAAAGTCCTACAAAAAATAATGCAAAAAATATATTCTCCCATTCATTGTTGAAAAGGCACTCAAATCTTTCATGGATTGTCGTCACGGACACTTAAAAAATAGAAATGTAAAATTAGCAATTTTTCCTTCATGACATTATTTGAAAACTTCAGAGGGTTCGTTATCATTTGAGAAAAGAAAATGTTTTGGCTGCTACCACTACGTTAAATTTTTGTATGTCAGTTTTTAACATATCAGTTTGAATTCTGGGGAAAACTTTTATGACCATAGAATTACTTACTTACTTACTTTTTACCTTTTATTGACCGCAGCTACTATGGCTATTTGGTCAGAATTTGCCATCCGGCAATATTTTTAGACTGATACTGAATGTATACCCCCCTACCCCACTCACCAGACCGGTCTGATGAGCACCCCCCAGGAAGGCAGTTTTCTGTTCCTGGAAGGATTTAATTTAGCCTAAACCCCTTTGTCGGGGCAAGGGATCTTTAACGTGCTCCACTATCAATATATGGATCACACGGGACCGTCCTCTTAACGTCCTCTCCGAGGGACGGTATGGAATCGAATTAGCCTGTCTTCTAGCTAACTCGGCCTACTCCGCTTCATACTGCGTTTTACCTTAATCTTACAAAATTCTGTAATTTTATAAGAAAAAGTCCAAGTAGACTACCTGATGCACGACCCGGGGCTTGAACCCGGCATCTCCTGCTTGAAAGTCGCGGCGTTAACCCCGACACCAAGCAGGCAGGTTACCATAGAATTAAAAAAAGACTGCAAAAAAGACTTGCCTGTAGCACCCTCGGGACTCAGCATTTCAGCGATACCACTATTATCAAAATCGGTTCACCAGTTTAGTCTCTGTCTTGGCATATATATACATAAAACTAATACTCCCAACTTGAAAAAGCCCGTCTCCTAGCAGTGGGGTAATAAAAAAGTTCATACAGCAGCCAAGAGTTAAAAGAATTTGTAAGAATTTATGTTGCTGGAGGCTTTAACCGAGCCTTTAACAATGTCCGCCATCAGTATTTAATAAACCATCTATTTATTCAAAAAAATGCCCTCTTTAAAAATGAAGCCTATTTTTGAAATTAGGCAGAAAAAATTATTCAAAATTAATTATTTTTTTCCCAAATTTTGTTTTGTTGTGTTGATTCAGAAAATTTTTTTTTTTTGCAACAAACCCAAATTTTAGAAAATTGGTTTTGGTGACATTATTAAGGACCATAGTTGTAGTATCTGTCACTGTTTTTTAAGTACTTACTTTTCTTCGTTTAGGAATAGCACAGCCAATGCATTGGGACAGTTTGGTGTTGGGTACTCCCACAGATAAGTCTAAGATAGATTCACCCTTTGTAGTTTCCACACAACCCACGCCGCCAGCCCAGCGACGGCTGGCGAAGAGTTTTAGCGTTGCACAGTCTTCCAACACCAAGGGTTAGAAATAATTCTTCTTTCTTTGCTTCGCACGTACGATGATATATATATATATACACAGTGTTTCAAAATTCTTGCCTCACACAATATTCTTGTAACCCATGTCAAGTTTTAAAGACCTGATATTTTTTTATTTTAACTTTATACCGAGACTTTTCTGTCAAATGTAGGACCAATGCCCGGTTTGCCAGTTAACGTTACTATTGTACATTGACAACATCCATCAACATCACTCAATAGCCGAGAATCGAAACATGGCGCGGCGATAAATTTGGCGAAAGTTTTTTCGATTCAAATATCTCAAATTTCTTGACCAAGCACATTTTTCTTAGAAGGTGTTTTTTGTGAGGTACTAATTTTGATACGTTTTTTACGTAGTTCCGTCACTTATAAAATGCTTAAAGATACCCATAATAAAAGTAGCCGAAAGTTAAGGTTTGATTTGATATACGCAAAATCAGACGTTTGTTTGAGTTCTAGTTAGAAAATATTTATAAATCGTTTTGATTACTTTTCTGCTATGCTATGCTTCAGTCAGTCCACAGTTTTCTTTTAAAATATACAGAAAATTTTTATAAAATTATCAAATTACCATTTATGAGCTTTACTATAAGTGGAGGTCAGCTGTTGGAACGCTGGATGGATCGGAAATTACCTGCTCTATTTAAGCCCTCTGGTACTTGCAGGAATGATGGCAAGCGCCTGGAGGGTATGAAAACTTTGGGATGCAACATTCAGGCAACATATCTAAAAGAGACCAGTGTATTGGGAAGAAGAGGCTAAAAGGATTACATGCTAAATAATGCAAAAGATTGTTAATACCAAATATCGGATCAGCAATCCAACAGGATAATTTTAGATGACTATTTTTATACTTTAAGCAAATTTTAATTTTCGTTTTTCTTATTGTCATCTAGATATATTTTTTAAATTTTTTGATCGAAAGCTTTTACTATAACTAGTTTGCCTAAGAATCCGATGTTTAAATACCACAAACACTTTTTTTGCACTAGGGATTATGCCACTCTTTGCTGTAAATGTTTCTTAACTTTTGGCACCTGGTTTGAATATAATTTTTGTACCATAACATAAGACATATCTACTTACGTATGCATAAAAAATAGTGTTACGCGAGTTATGCGTTTATAATGTTTTGGCTATATTTTAGGTGTTCCAAAAACTTCTTTAATAGGTTTGACAACTAGTCGGAGCTCAGCGGTTCCTGCTGTTTCGGGTACTAATTCAGGTCCTGCATCCACACCTAGCCTTTTATGTAAGTATTGTCGAATAAAAATAGCGAAATTTTATTTTTCAGTTAGTTTCTCAATATACTCTTAATTTAAAGCTCCGTTCATATAACTATGAGATAATATAACGGCCCTGCCCTTGCATTTCCGATAAAAATGCGTACTGATAATAACTCTCCCAATCCAGTTATCCTGGAAATAATCCAGAGGCGAAGAGTCTACCGGGCAGGTGCGTCGATTGCTTCGGTAGTGAAAGCAACTAACAACCATCTGACAGCGAAAATTTAGGTTTTGTTTAATATTTTTGTTTGCTTTTGGAAAATGTATTAATACAGTACACACAGAGACACTACCATAATTTTTTTTTAAAGTGCTGTCTAGTGTTTCCCGTATTTTCCTATCAAAAGAAAATTCGATTCCTCTAATAAATAATAATAAAATAAACAAAAACGTGTATTTAGAATAGGTTTACAGAATAAAAAACAAGAATAAAAGCTTACAAAATAAATAAACGTTGGAAATAGCCACGAAAGCACTGAAAGTGCTTGTATGTGGTTTTCATTTTTAGGTGTTTGTCCTGTTCGTGTATGTAAGGTTAAAATCGGTAAGTCAAAAAGCCGGATTGTGTGACAATTTCTGGAAAAAGTTTATGTCATTTACTGGTCAATAAGATTGGATTTTTTTTTAGTTATTTTAGATACTTTACATCTATTAAATTGTTAACTATATCTGTACCTTTGCCCAATATCCACAATTTGGTTTTAATATGAAACGTTTTATAGCTTTTTATTGAATTTATTTCATTAGGAATCATATTGTTCAGTCTGGTTGAGAAATATTTTAGACTCCTTTGTCTATTTGTTTTATGGGTAATTGTTGAACATGCGAGGTTGCAGCTTCTTGTTGAACTAATTTTTAAGCTGATATTTATTTTTCCTTTCCCGATATTTTTCAGAATTTCAAGACAGTATAGCTGTCGCATGTCCAACAGCTTACTCTCTGCAAAGAGATTGTTTGTGGGGTATGTTTTATTTTTGCCAAGCATTATTTTAATAAACCATTTTTGTATCATGGTTAACTTTCGTACATGATTTTCAGCAACACCCTCCCATCCAAGAATACCATAGGTCAGATAGCTTTGCACTAATGACATATATTTTTTGTTTTTCTTTTTTGACAGGAGTCCTCTTATTTTGCCTACTAAATAGTTTATCTGTACATCCCATGTTAGTAGATTGTCTATCTTTATTCCAAGATACTTTATTGATGAGGTATCTGGTATCTCACGACCTTCAATTTTTAGGCTACCAAGTCTTGGAAGATTATTTTTATAAGACGAAAACCGCATGTACTTTGTTTTTTCTATGTTAGGAATTAGTTTATTATGTTGAAACCAGTTTTTTAATTTTACGAAATACACCATATCAGAAAAACTAATTACAGTAGCATATCATTATTGTAAACTGTGAAATTCCAAACTTTATAGGTTTTTCATCGCTAGAGTTCCGCTCAATATCAACTCATTCTTTTCTATCAATTAAATAATTTTTCAAGAGGTCAAACATTTTTCCCTGTAGTTTTATTTTTTTTAAGAGGGTCTCATGACTCTAGATTTAAACATGGACAAAAGAAGATTAGAAAACAAAAACCAGGATGTTTGAGGCTTAATTGATGAGTAAAATTCATTTAGGTCAATCTTTAACTTTTTCCAAAGAACACCCACTTTCTAGGTATTATTGTACTATGAAAATTGTGTGGCATGGGCTTCAAATTTTTACATAAAAGTTGGGCATGCAAGTGCTCTTGTAGATATTTCGTACCCTGAATTTTGCAAGTGAGACAGTTTGTGGAGTAAGGGTCAATTAATGCGTAGTTTATTTTAGGAGGGAAGGTTTAAGATGCAAAAAGGAAATGCACAGGAAATAACGCCACAAAATTTTAAAACACGAAAACACCACAATAACATACCCAAAATGGCGAAACCACACCTCGGCAAAAATGTAAACTTTTCGACGATGCCGAGTTGTGCAAAAATTCCCGGAGCAAAAAATGTTTGTGCATTTTTCAACTAGTTTCTTATAAAATTGGATAAATTTTACGTTTAAATGACCCCAATGCGTTTAAAATGCTCTAAAATGGAAAAGTTGAAGTACATTTAAAGTAACAAAAGGTCCTTTCAATTTATTTTTCATGGTATATCGGGCAACTTTAATATTTTTTGTATTGTGTGGCATGGCTTTGTTAGTGTATGCGCAGTAGATTTTTTGCCTTTGACCTGGCCCAAACAGTGCCAAAGCCAACTGGGATTTTGAATTTTCTTCTTTGTTTTTCAAAGTTATTTTTGTTAGTCATTTTGCAACACTTGGGCCATTATAGTATGTCATATAGTTATATGGCTCCGTCCGACAAAAAAGTCATGTAGCATAAGATTTCTTTAGGTCATAATTATAATTACCACGAAAACGCCAGTAAATCCGCCAAATGACCTCGACCGAACACCGGAACGGTACTGTGATCTATATTACAACCCTTAAACTAGGGATTTTTCTCTCAAATTCAACGAAATAGAAACGCTAGAAGACATGATTTTTCTATCATTAATTTCCTTAGCTCAGGCTTTTAGAAAAAAGGAAACCTAGTTGTTTATAATTCTCCAATTTTTTTAAAAATCGATTTTGACCTGCAAGAAAGATGTTATCAGGAGAGCTCTTTTTATTGAAAATTTGAGAAAATCCTTTAGCTATTTTTGTTAAGAATTTGAAAATGATAAACCGTTCAAAATTTCACATAATTCTGATGTTTATTTTTCTCTGGCAACATGTTTTTCCATAACTTTACCAGTTATAAAAGACGTTGCCAGTTGTTTTTATGGTCTTAAAAAATTTTGCCAGAATACTTGGTTATTTGGTAAACGTCGTCGGTTTTATATCATAGTCTGAACGACCCGTCGACGTTGCATACTGTGACGTAACTTTCTACTGATTTCCCAACGTTGGTCTCTATACCCGTCGACGTTGCATACTGTGACGTAACTTTCTACTGATTTCCCAACGTTGGTCTCTATCGTATTTTACGACGTAATTTTCTATTGATTTCTCAACGTCGGTTTTATGTTGTTTTCTACGACGTTAAATTAGTTGTCCTGCCCAACAGTCAATCGTCGTCGGAAACGATTACGTTTAGTGATGGTCGATAGCATATGCCCTAAAGTTGCGTTGTGTTCTATTGACCTACTTTATGTTCCATTGTTTGACCTAAATTTCTTTGAGTTTTCCAACCCACTTTGACATTAATATATCTAACCTTACTTTTTAACGTTCTTTTTTTGGTTGAAATTTTATTAAACGTAAATTTAAACATTCGTCGACTTTCTATGGAAAGAAAGCAAAAATTTATTATTAGCTGTGGTGTTAGCATGCGTCTAGGTCGCTATATACCTGTTACTTTTACAATGCGATTGTATTGAGGCCACTTTTGTTTATCTGGCACTTTTTTATATCTTTTTTTAGGTAATTGTGGGGCATGGGCTTCATTTTCTTTAGGTTTTTTATATACACAATTGTAAAAAGTCGTCCATTTTTAGGCTCAGCCATGGTGTACTAGGGGGTGGTAATCTGTGGGGTGTCGCGCAGCACTTTCGCGAAACTTTTTTGTAGAAACGTGGAAAATGATTGGGCAAAACATTTTTTCATTTATTTGTTAAACACTAACTAAAGTAAGGTTATCTGTGCGACTAAACTACCAATCGAAGACGTTTGCTGCCCGTCGGGCATTCAGACGTAGGGTTTTCCTACTTCGATTGAACGTAAGAACTCACTTTTACTGACATTAGGTACTTGACATGGGTCGGTCGTTACGTTACGTTGAACTTATGGTTACGACCGTATCCCGACCACAATCAGTGTTCGATGGTTTTATAGCCGCAATTTTTGTTGTTTATTTTTTTAATTTTTTATCTTTCAAAAAAATGAGCATTGCCCTCGTTTAAAAAAACGACAAAAGCGCCGAGTAGACAAGTTTGAAGGATATAAAATGATGACACATAACGCCCGATCGATACGTTTTGTCTCACCTAAAAGGTATTTTTTCACATCGACTTTCCGTAGACGTATCTCCGATATGCACACGGATAAGTGAATAAATTTGAAAGAAGTCGATTAAGTCCGCCATTCTAAACAACTTGGCGTGTACGAAAACATTTCTTGTTTTACAAATTTTGATTTAAATTGCAAAACGCCATTCAAAATTAATAATAATTTAGCACTTGGACACACACCACACCACTTTTAAAACAAAATGAACAAAATACAAAAAAAGGATTTTTTTTTACTTTATATTGAAGAATTCTCGAGGCGATTTCCTTTTTCGGAAGAATCTGGCCTTTGTCGGCAAAAATTGCATCTATCTTGCATTTTAAAAGTGTTTATTATTATATTTGTAAAGTTATATTACTTTCCAAAATAAAATACTTGATAAGTACAAATGGTGAGTAATTTTGACTAGAGGCAATCAAACGTTACACAACGTTGGCAATTGGAAAAAGCTCATCCCTCATAACATTCATTTAGTGATGTCGTTCTGACTTCGAGGCAAAGTAAATCAGTATTTCCCATTTAGGCTTATATAAAGGTTGACAAGAAGTCGAAACGACATTGCTGGCTTAAATCGGGTCATTTATTCGCCACCTCTGCATAACGTTGCAGTTGCAGATTTTGTAAATTGTTCAACTTGTAGTTATAATTATTTTTAGCATTATCTTTTGGTTTTGAACCAAAAACGCCTCTGGCTCCATCTCGACCAAAATGCAACATAATTTTACATCTTTTTGGAGAGTGGCTTTTTGACGCAGCCTTTATTGGATGTGAACTGGCACATTTAAAAGGTAAGTAATGTTTTTCAGAAACATTATAATAGGTAAACGTAAAAATGTTAACAACCAATACAACCTGGTGATGATGGCCATGTTAACTTAACAAACAAGAGAAAAAAATATATATTAAGTTTTACACACACAACAACACCTTTTCTACGTTTTATTTAAGTGCTCGTAGAGGGGGCACTCAACTAAAATGTGGAAAAACGTTTCGGCTGTATGCCTATTGCATACCGGGCAATTGTCGGTCTGCTGAATTCTGTATAGTATTCCTCGATAATAATATAATAATAATATTAGTCTGGGTCTCTCTCAGGCATATTGGATCTGGCATCGCGTTTTCTTTGTTATGTTTATTTTCATTCATAAAGTAACCCTAGCATCATGTTGTTTCACTCTGGTGCATTTGATTCATATGAAAGCGTAATATGTATGATGCCGATTACCAAAGTCTAGGGGCGTTTGATTATGGCAACTAAAAAATCTGGTTTTTCTTCTGTGAGACATTGAGGTTATGTTTTGTGTAAATAAAAATGGAATGGAGTATACATTTAATTTTGTGTTGAAAAACTCATTCAAGATTATTGCAAAGGCAAAGCATGGGCAGTCTATTAACATAGCTTGTTCTTTCCCATTATTTTTAGATAGCAATTTTAATAATTTTCCGTTGATTGACGTTCTAATTAAAAAAACTGGACAGAATTGAACAAAATTTAAAAAATTAAATTTTAATCTTTAAAATTCTTTTAGAATTTTTTTATTTATCGTATGGCAATAAGAAACATTGTATAGATTACAAACAAACATTTAACAAATTAATATAATTAATTAAAGCCGGAGTGGCCATCAGGAAAATTCACCGCACTCGCAGAAAGGGGTTGGTATTTTACCCCATTTATGTAAAGTGTGGGCTTATCTACCGTGCTGTGTTCTGATTCGGTTTAAAGTGCACAAAGTTCTTCACTGTAGGTTGAAACCTGGCAGTGATCTGATAATAGAAGGCATGTCGTTGTCGAGCTTCCATAATTGATGCCAGGCATTGGTTAAGTCGAATTCTTCTTCCATTACGGTTATTGCAGATTTGGTCGGTGATTTTCTGGACCGAAGTCGGTTGTTGTTAGCATCTTCAATGTCTGCGTGTATTGGTAGATCTCTGTTATCCAGTATCTTTCCAAATTCTCGATTCAACGCATTTATGCGGCGCAGCCTTGGAGACGGTGCATCTATTTTATATACGTGGGAGCTATTCAGCCATACTCGCGCACAATATTCTGCCGATGAGTACACAAGGCCCAGAACCGACGAACGTAAGGTGCGAGCTGATGCACCCCATTTGGTGCCACAGAGTTATCGTATTATATTGTTTCTTGTTTTTAGTTTTTCTGCTGTTTTGTTTAAAGAATAACGTTCTATCAAGTGTGACTCACAGGTATTTTGGGTTTTTATTGTGCTTGAGCGTCGTGCCTTCAAACTGAACTGTGAGTTCCCTGTTTGCTAGTTTGTTGTTCAGGTGGAAACAAGTAACTTCTGTTTTACTGGCATTTGGCTGGAGTCTCCATTTCCGGAAATACTTTCCCAGTGTTTCAAGGTCAGTCGTTAGGATTTCCTCTGAGTCTTCAAACGTTCTGCATATTATTGTAAACCCCCAGTCATCAGCGTATCCGTGCTTTTTGATATTGTCTCTGGCAGATCTGAGATATATAGGCTAAACAGAAGCGGAGCGAGAACTGAGGGTTGAAGTAACCCGTTTTTTAGTTTCTTTGGAGAACTGATATCGAAGCCCATGATAACTTGAAAAGTTCTGTTATTTAGCATGTTGTCAAGCAGGCTGTTGCTTTACATGGTATCACCTGGAGGAATTTATAGATCATTTCTTCTCCCCATACGTAAGCAGCTCATAGGTCAATAAAAGCAGCGGAAATTTGCAGTTTTCTTTGGAATCCTGCTTCTATGTGAGTGGTGAGTGAGAGAACCTGGTCAACACAGCTTCTCTTTGGTTTAAACCCAACATGCTCTACTGGGATTGTATTAAATACTTTTTGGCTAATTCGGTTGTAAATAAGTCGTTTAAGTTAGTTGTAGGTCACAGATAGCAAGGCTATTGATCTGTAACTTTTGGCCGAATCTGATGGTTTGCCTGGTTTTAAGATGGCTATGATCTTCGATCTTTTAAATTCTTTTGGTAGATTTCCGGTTTGCATTATGTCAGTGAAAAATTCAGCAAGCCACTTTTTTGCAAATTTTCCACATTTTATAAAGAATTCTGGACTGATGCTATGAAGTCCAGAGGCCTTTCCTGGTCTTAGATCCTTGATTGCTGCTGATATTTCTTCAGGTATGAATGGGCGAGAGTATCCTGTATATATCGCTGAGGTTTTCAGGTTTCTGAGTTCTCGTTTTACTTTAATTGTGTGGACTTTGCCCTTTGGTGCTCTGGATGTTGCAATATCTGCTTCCTAGTTTTCTAAGTTGTGTCCATGCTTGTCTAATTAAAGTTTGGAAAATAAGACTCTCTACGGTTTGTTACCACTTTGGTCTGCATCAAGGCTGAAAAGAAGCTCGTCCGCTATCTCTGGATCGCTGGTTTCCAGAAAGTGTTGGTATAGCTCATCGCTATTTCGGGACCATCCTCGGATGTATTCCTTACGACATCCTCTTGCGAAGCACTTCTTTGCAGTGCTTGTTAATTAATCCTCCCACAAATTTGGTATGGTTTTTACTCAGAGGTTGTATCCAGCCTAAGCATCAGTCTAAACCATTAGAAAATTTATTCCAATTCGTTCTTAAAGTTTCATGCCTGAACTGGGCGATGGTGGCTATGTGGGAAGTAGCTTTGAACCTGTCGTGTAACTGGCAGCGGTTGGCTGCTATTGCTGGTAAATTCAAAGCACAGATCGGGATTATATTCTTGATTGATTGATTGATATATTCTTGAAGATTGAGATTTTCGTCTTCGGCCCTTCTGATTAAAGCTTTGCGTCGCAGTCCCTGTATTTCCACTGTTCGTGGTAGACTGACCAGGTGGTAGCGTGTGGTTTGTATGTATTGGATACTGATATATCTCCAATTTTGGTCACGACAGTGTGAATTTCATTTTCGGTGGACGTGGATTTCCCAACATCCTGTCTGTCATAGGTTGCTACGTATGTTTAGTGGTAGGTCGCTCCTAGCAGTCCATAGCCAGGTATATTTCCTCTTTTCTGTAGTATTTCTTTGGAATTGCAATGTGTTTACCGAATAGCGACTAGGTCAATATTGTCATTCTTTAGAATTTCGGATAAGTACTTTTTAAATTGATATGTAACATTACGGTTGAACCAACCAATTTGTTTTCCGTGCCCAGTATCAAAATGGCTGCCATCGGATTTAGACATTTCGCGCATGTTGAAGCGCATTCTAATATATACAACATCTTTGGATTGAGACATTGAGATCGGATTATAATACATATCAAAAGTTTATCAAAGTTTGACCTTTTTAATAGTTTATGAATTACAGAAAAACTGGTGTGGGTTTTTAGAGATATTTGCAAATATCTTAAAAACAGTTTGACTCTAAATATTTGGACCTGGAGCCATGTAAAAATGTTTAGTAGTTTAATATTTATAAGGCATAAAATACAAAAATTACACAACACAACAAAATTAAAATTTACTTTATAAAGTTGGTTATTTAATTCCGGAGAATATTTGGTTTAGCAAGCCTGTTAAAATGTTTAATAGCTAGGGAACAAATTCCATATTTTTTTTTTTGTTTCCTGAACAAAAACTATTTTTTTGGGTTTAAATACACTCAAATAACGAAAAAATACAAATTAAACATTTAAGATGGCTCGTAAAACAAACTATATTATTTGTTACAAACAAAGAATATACACGATACATATAACCATATATTTTTAATTTCACAGAAGCGATTAAATAGCACTCTCATTTTGCGCTTTTTAGCCTGCTTTTTCAAAGTTGCCTCTGGGGCATCTCTCGTAAAATTTCAGTAGTAGTCGGCTAACATCTCACAGTTCCATTATCCCTGATACCTGTTTTCCATGTTTAAAATATCTTAGTGGAACCTCTCACCGTGCTCGTGACTTACAGCACCATAATTTGCCAAAAAGTAATCCAAATGAGAATCCATTAAATGACCTGTTACATCCTAGGTTTTGGTAACGCAAAAGAAGTTGGGCAACGAGGTCTTTATATTGTTTCCCAAAAAATGTGTTGCAACCATTTTAAGGCGTTTTTCTTTGCTTTGAAGTATGGAATCGAATTGTGCATCTCCTAAAAGTTTCCTAATCTGGGGACCCGCAAATATTCCTTCTTAAATTTTAGCGTAACTGCTTCTAGGAAACTTTTCTTTTAAATAAATAAAAGCATGGCTAATTTTATATAAAGTGGCGGTAGAAAAATATTTTCTGGGGGAACTAATGGCTAATAGATTCTTAAACGATATTTGCAAATATGTCAGAAACGATTTGACTCACTTACCAAAATTCAAGTTTTTTTTTTAAGATGGTCTCTAGAGTATAATAACTTTTAACAAATTTGCCTATATTCCTTTCTTTTACTACCACTACTGCGTTTGTACTCGAAAAAATACAAACATGAAAAATAACATAAAAAATGGATTAATCAATTATAATTTTTTTAGGTGCACAAACACCAGGCTCCGCTAAACGGCCAAACTCCATGGTATTAGAAGGAAAAAGCTCCCTAACCTACTCTCAGCCAGGTTCTTTGAACGAAGCAGATATACCAACTAACTTAACCATTGACAAATTCTTGAGCGGTAAAGCGGAAGCTTTAGGTACGCTCTGTAGAATATTTTCTGCCAAAAAAAGTGGAGAAGAAATTCAGCCAGTTTATTTGGCCAGATTTTATTTAGCTGTCTCGCAAGCGCTAAAGGTTTCAAATTCGAAAAAAGGTTGTGACGAATGTCTTATTGCTATTTTGATGAATTCTGCAGATCTTTTTAGGTAAGTAACTCTTATTATGGCGTGTTGGTTTAGTAATATTTGTTGGTTTGTAGATCAATTTATCTTTAGTTGTTTTTTCATGGGCTACCCAGGCGTGAGGCTCAAATTTCTTAGATTTTATATGTGTTTCAAAGAATGATTCCATGTACCATGCTAGATTATGATAGCGTCTTAGCCCTCATAGGGTTATTAAAGGTTATCTCTGACTGTCATATCCTTATCAGCCCAACTTTTTTTCTTTTTAAGAAAATCTTTATTCCCAACACTTGCTGTTAAAGGAAAAGTGTTTTGTTTAAAAAGAACAAAGCTAAATCTCATTTATGTATTATTATTTTTTTTTAAATAGCAGTAAACGCTTAGAGCACAAGGGGTTCATTCTTGAATAAGAGATTTAAAAAAAACTCGTTTTTCCGATTTACAGAGTCCACAACAGATTCATATTTTTCATGTCTTTATATTTTTTTATAATTTATTTATAATAAATTTCATATTTTGGATTTTTTTAAATATTTTTACCCAATGTATAGTAACTAACGTGACCCTTTAAAACTTTCCAGCTAGAGGATTATACCTGGAGAACCCTCCAGCGGGGTAGAAACCCCTTTTCCTGTTTGTTGAATATTTCGCTTCAACGACCGGGTTGAGTCAACAGAGTTAGCCCAAACCGGAATATTTGCCTAGGGGGTTGAGATACGGAATTTCCCTCTTAAGGCGGGTGAACCCCTAGGCTGGTTATTACCGAAATCGTACAACAAAAAGGGATTGAATGACAATAGAGAGACAAATAATTCAGTTAGCGTGCGACACTTACCTTATTTAATACGGCTTGCTCTGAACAAACTCCGGACGGTGCCGTTTGCCTCGATGTCTACCCTTTCCGGTATTGTAAACTCGGTACCCTTGTAGGCCGTTCATGCTCGATTCGAAGAACCGCTTGTCTCGATGCCAAAAACTATCAGTCCTAACTACTTTTCAAATCGCCCCAAGTAAACCCTTGCTCCCACGCTGTAATGTCAGTGTCAAAACTTCAAGCGCGTTTTCCCCTGATTGGTTGATTGGTTAATAATCGATCCTGGCATAATTCGGTCGATGACCGCAGTGCCAAATCGCTGACTTAGCTGACCTGCTTTTTTTGGTGCGCTTCAATTCATTCAATTCAATTATTATTTACTGGGTATATTTAATATTTTGGTACAATTTGGATTTTTGACCATTCGTTACATGCCTCCTCACTCTAAAAAAAACGCCCTCGTTTTTGCAAGCCCGACGAGAAGGGATCGATACCGTTGAATTGGTCCGTCCAGAATCGATAAAATCAGATTGCATGTATGATACGAAGTTTGATTGCTTCTACTTAATAAAATCTACACTGAACTCTTAAAATAAAAATACATTGTTTTGCTTTACATTTCAATTTCCTAAAACTAAACTCTTATAGAAGTTATCGTTACATGATTCTTACAAAGTGGCAGTTTCAACTCAACTTTCTTCTGTGACAGTCCCACACTGTACCTTGATTATTGTCTATCTCCTTCTCCCATACACATTAGCGGTCTTTCATTCTGAACCTTATCATGTTAACTCTCCAACCAATTATTGGCACTTTTTAGAGTAGCCGTGGTTGCTACGGCTACTCATTGCCCACCGCAAACTAGGGCTTGACCATTGTCTTTCTTGTTCCTTGTTGAAGGAACCATTGAATGTTGCCTCTGCGAGTGACCTTAATTACTGTGGCCACTCGTGTGTTTGCCAACCACAAACTAGGGCTCGACCATTGTCCATCTTGTTGAAGGAACCACTGAATGTTGCTTCTGCGAGTGACCTTAGTTGCTGTTGCCACACGTGTGTTTGCCCACCACAACGTAGGGCTAGACCATTGTCTATCTTGTTCCTTGTTGAAGGAACCGTTAAATGTTGATTTTGCGAGTGACCTTAGTTGCTTTGGCCACTCGTGTGTTTGGGGAGCGGAGGTTCCTCTTCTGGTGCTCCCATGTGTCTGCTTTACTTGGCCTATCTGCCATCTTGTTAGGTTCTCTTCTTGTCGTGTGTCTTCACCAGCGGAATCATGCAACAAAAGAAACAGGTAGCAAAAGATCAAAAGATCTTGGGTGGAAATAACGAAAATTCAAACTTAGATGTTGGATGTAATTTGGTTTCCTGTGAGTTTTTAAATATAAAAATATTGGTTATACAAAAGAAGTTAAAAAAAAACCTGTAAATCAGTTACTTCAACCGAAAAGAAACCAAAAAACAACAGATCTTGGGTGGAAATAACGAAAATTCAAACTTGGATGAGCATCCTGTGTTCCTTGTGGGATGATCAATATGAGGCAAGTATGCTATCAAATAGAACATCCAGGTCCCTAACAGTGTTTACTCTTTTTAAAGTGGTTTCATTTATAGAATATTGACTTTCTTTCAAGTTGTTCAATCTACCAAAAGATATACACATACATTTTTTCACATTTAACCATTACCAACACACCATAAACTAACATTGTCAAGATCTCTTTGCAGCATAAGGGTATCTAGGTAAGACTCAATAATTCTATAAAGTTTGAAATCGTCGGCAAATGCCAAGTGGGACGAGTCCACAATTACATCACTAAAATCTCTAATGAATAAATTAAAAAAGACAGGGCCAATATGCGATCCTTGTGGAACACCAGACAGCTCCTCAATTTCACCAGAGACATAATTGCCGACCCGAACCAACTGAGTCCTGCCAGTTAAAAGACTGTGGGAAAAATTTACTAGAGTCTCACCCAATCCCGTAGCCCCAAGTTTACTAACCATATGCCTATGACTCACTCTGTCAAACGCCTTTGAGAAGTCAGTGTAGACACTGTCCACCTGCTTAGACCCCTCAAAGGCACTCAACAGATCCGTCTGGTAGGTGAGAAGATTGGTAACTGTCGACCTACCACGAGCAAACCCATGCTGATTGTCACCTAGAATTTTTTTACAGTGCCAGGAAAAATGATCACAAAAAAGCATATCAAACAACTTAGGAATGACCGACTGAATACTAATACCTCGGTAGTTACTCATATCACATCTATCCCCGTTTTTATGTATTGGTGTTAAAAAGCTTACTTTCCAATAATCAGGGAAAACTCCGGTTGATAAGGCTAAATTAAATAAAAAATGCAGAGGTTTACTCAAAGTACAGACACAGTTTTGCAGCAATACAGATGGAATGCCATCAGGTCCATGGGAAAATTTAGTTCTAAGATTGGTAATGCCCTCAAAACTCTCAGTCAGAGCTCAACACAGTGCAAATCCAGATTGTTGTTAAAACTATGACACAAATTTTTTTGCAAATAAATTGACAATTTGCTGACCACTTCCTGCCACCTCATTCCCCAAATACATACTACTGGGATATGTACTCGATTTTCTCAGGTTATTTATGTGTTTCCAGAATGCACTTGGATCCTGCATTACATCATTATTAACCTTTGAGATATATTGATTATGACATTGATTATGCAGGATCTTGCATTTATCTCTTAATTGTGAAAAAACAATGTAATCATTAAAATTTCTTGAACATTTATATTTGGAGTGACCAATTTTCTTTTCAATAATCAACTGTTGTAGTTCACGGCTAAACCAAGATGGAAAATTTGTGGATTTAAAATATTTTACTGGAACAAATAACTCAACGGCAGAGTACAAAATGTCACAAAAACATTCCAAACATTTATTAACATCACTAGAATCGAGTACATGGGCCCAAGATACACTAGCTAAATAGTTGTTAAATGCAACAAAATCACAGTTTTTAAAATCGTAGTAATAAACATCATACTTAAGAACTATATTACAATTTAAAGGAAAACATATTTCAAAGGCAGGATGGCGCTGAGTAACATTATGCGTCTGATATGTTTGAGAAAATCAGGTCCAAAAAATCTCCAAAGGCATTTGGTAAAAAATTTACCTGTTTTAGATAAAAATAATTAAAACATGTGCACAATAAATTAGCGGATGCAATAGAAGCCTCACTTTCTACACACAACCCATTATCACTGTTAAGCCAGATAGCTCTGGGAAGGTTAAAATCACCACAAATCACAAAATCATAATTAATGTATGTAACAAATCAACCGCCAGATTAGAAAACTCATCATAGACTGATGACCTGACCGAAGCAGGTGGAATGTATACTGCACCAAAAATTATTTGTTTTGGGCCATATGAAGCACACACAAAAAGATGCTCCAAAGTAGAGTCATTCTCTTGTAGCAGATTTGCCATTATATTTTTACGAATGGCTATAAGTGTTCCACCACCTCTGGCTTTACCAGTTTTTAGCTTACTCCTATCCTGACGAAAGACATTAAAATCTTTAAACCCTAATTCAGAATCTGAGTAATCTTCATTAAGCCAGGATTCAACCAAAATAATAACATCATAAACACAACAGTTGACATAATTCCGTAGAGCATTTATTTTAGTACGAGTCCCACCTGCATGTGGTAATAAATCTTTAGTTTTTTGGGTTTGGTTTGGTCTAGTTTCTCTGTTCAACAACCTTTGGCATGCCTTTAATATATTGTATATGCAGATTTGGTTCATTTTTAGAGCGAGATCCAAGCTCTTCACGGGCATCTCTAAGTTGGTTACGTTGTAAGACTGTTAAATCAGCTCCAATTTGAATTTGGTGAGTAGCCAACGGTTTTTAAGAACCAGAGAAGCCAGGGAGCTATCAAATAAAATGACTTTTAAGGGCCTGGGTCCTTGAGATATGTTTTTTCCCAGTCTAAACGCTTTAAAATTATCGCATGTGATATTAATTCCAGTGAAGACATTAGAAACAATCTTTCTATCATGATCAATTCGCAACTTTGAATCCACTGCTGTGCTCTGGGGAACTTTGTAAAAAATTACTTTTTTGGACCTGTCAGCTCTGTCCTGCATCTCACTGAACACCTCATTACTAGTTTCATTCCTGCCAGGGGCTTTTGAATGTGATTGACTTACCGCATGAGATTTAAGTAGATTTAACTCGGTTTTAAGCACCATAAGCTCAGATTGCATCTCAGCAACTTCAGTAGAAGTTTCACCAGATTTAAGTACCTTAATCTCTTCTAAAAGACATGTTAACTTATTGTTCTGCTCGTTAATGGCATTAAAAATATTTAAAATAATTAACACGATATCAGCCATTTCGATGTTTTGTTTATTAACCAATGTGTTTTGAATGTTTTCGCCCAATTTTGTATAATCAGCTGATTTTGTGCGGTTATCGGTATCCGACAGAAGTTTGCTACAAGAAGATAAAGGCGAACTGAATGATCGAAATCCGCAAGTGGCCGAGCCACCTTCGATTTGAGATGACACAGAGTCGGTTGGATCATCGGAAACTCTAGCACCGGTGCGACGATGCGTTATGTTTTCGAACGCTCTGGATGTTCGATTCGTCGACTCCGAGTCACTCAGGTTAACTGGATCAGTTGAAATAGATGCACGACACCTAACCTTAACGGCCTCGCATTTTTCGCATGACCAATTATGAGTGCCAGTTCTTGCGGCAGCAACAAATTTATTAAAACTGGGCACAGTGAGACAGGTACAACCCCTATGGTACTACCCACTACACAAATTACACTCAATTGAATTGGAATTTGAAGCAAAAACACGACTACGTTTACAACATATATCACTGTCAGGAATAAATTAATATATGGCAGTATCGCACAAATTAAAAGACTCAAACTAGTTAGACATGAACAAAAGAATACTTAGTCATTCACTTGTTTTATTATTAATGACAAATTATTATTTTAACGACAAAAACAATATAATTAATTAAACAATATCTTCTAGAAACTTACTGTGCTCTTATGTCAACATTTATCATCTTTCTTTTGTATGGCTTGACAATTCTATTTTTTTTGTACTGGGTTATTTCATAAAAGCGAACTCTTTCGTACATTGTAGGATAGTTTTCTTTTATATTTTTTTTTATTAATACATGTGTTTTTATGTAATTTAAATGGTATTTTTAGTCGCCTTGCAAGATCGTTGACCTACGTGTAGTATATAGAATAATAAATTTTAATTTTAATCTCTAATTTTAATTTTTGTTAAATTATGCATTCGTTTTAACTGTAGATATTTGTATGTATCTCTTGACAGGTTTATCTGTCTCTCTTTCTGTATTTGTATATCTGTTTTTATTTTGAAACCAACTGTGATCAACTTAATTAATTTTGATATTATACCGCTTTAAATACTGTAAACTGTTCGCAATCATGTATTTTTAAAAGTAAAATGTCTCTTGTTTAGGTTAATTATTAGTTAATTAGCATAGTTTTTGGTATGCTATGGACTCCGAACAATGTATATTGCCTTTCAGTTCCTTTTTGCATTAAAACAAATTTTAATCCTCTGTAAAACCATACTATTGTAAATGTACTATTATCTATTGATGCCAAATAAACTTATTATTATTATTAACCTGTTCTCCCTTTATTTTAATGGTCGGAGAACGCCCGGTGTGTCCTAATTACACCACCCGTTTTATTAGTTACCGCAATGTACCGTGTCTTTTCCCTCTCAACCGACGATCCTGCTTGCCCGGTCCAGCCCTGTAATTCTGCATTGTTCGGTCTATCCTGACGTCATTGCTGCGGTCCGGGTATATTTAATATTTTGGTATAATTTGGCCTTTTTGACCATTCGTTACACTATAACGGTCCCTTGAATTCTCCGCAAAAAAAGCCTGAAAAAAATGCAGAGGTAAAAACTCTTCTGGGTTACGTAGGATGGGATCGCTCGCCTAAGAGAAGAGAAGTAGTTTCAACCAATAAACGCGCTTAAAAGCAGCGACAAGAAGATCGAAGAATCACGAAACTATTATGGGCATGCGCAGAGCTGCCTCGAACAACGATTTTTGAGCGAAGCCGTTCTCTCGATTAGACCAAGTTGGGACTTTCAGGAAAGCTCGTGTGAAAAACGTCGCTCGGGTGAGTTTTGACCCTGCTTTTCCGAGTGTCAGATATCTTCGTATTATTTCAGAGCACGCTATTGGTTGAAATCATCACGTGACCGATCGATATTTTACTCGCTAATGCGCATGCTACGGCAAACTTGACCTTCTTGCGGACTAGGACGTCTTTCGAATGACTTTTGTGCGATGGGCCGGTCGCGGAATACGGAATTTTGGATTTTAATTGAAGTGGTCACTTCTCAGGGTATGATCGTTCTATTTACGCCCAGAATCGAGCCCCTAGGCGCGAGCCGACTGCGTCAGCCAGGCACAGTGGATTTCTCGCCTTTTGCCTTGCACAGAGCCAACCCAGATTTTAAAATTATTTTCTTTAATTTTCAAAGTTATTTACACATTTTGCGATCCCTTCAGCCATGATAGCTATACAGGATAAACATTGTTTTTATGGGGTTTGATAAACCCATGCCACAGGAAAACCAAATAACTGAATTTTTCTAGATTTGTCAAAAATTAAAAATGTGTCAAAAAGTTGAATTTGGCTTAACCGAACCGGTCCAAATCATTAAAGAAAATTTTTTATTTAGATACCTAATAACAAAAAAATACGAAGAAAGTTTATATATTTTTTTTCTAATTTTCATATTATTCTTATCGTCATGTGTTGTTGTCCCTGGATTTTTTATTTAATTAGCAAATAGAGATACTAAGCAGTATACTAAAAAGGTTTTGGAATAAAATTAACGCAGTTTGTAAATACTCTGACTTTCTAGTAAGGATTGGATTTCTTTAGGGTTAGGATTTCAATAAATCAAACAAAAATGGCATATAAGGTTCTCCGCGCACAAAACAAACACATCTCCAGACTTGTGAGCATAAGCGTTGTATGACAAGCTTATGTTCAAGATATGTCTGCAAATGGTCCTAGAGGGCGGCAACGGTCGGAGGAATACCCGACTCTGGACTGTGTGCTGTAGGATATGCAACAAATACATTTTTTTTAGTCCGCGCACTGTAAACAGTGCGTATGACCAATGGTTACAAAGTGAGTAGCCAAAAAAGTCGTTTTTTTAAGATAGCTTTTATCAGTTTGTTATTAAAATCGAGCAAAAACAATTTTTATTCCAGTCAGTCCTAAACGTATGAAAATCGAAAACATTAGAAAATAATAACCTGGAATTGATTTACTACATGTGAGATGTAGTGACAACCTCGCTCTATGTCCGTCTTTCTCTGCCTCATGTACTTGTCCGTTTTTCTGCCTTTTATAAACTTTTAACTGTATAAAATATATTTAATTATAGATTGGACCTTGATGGAGTCAGAATTTTAATACCTGTCTACATTTCTGCTTTGGAACTAGTATTACCAGATAAGGAACTCAAACTGAACGCTAATGTAAACAAAGTGGAACTTAGAAAATCTGCAATACAGTTGCTGATGTCAATATTGGTGTTGCCGTTGCACTTTCAGAATATTCCTTTGAAGGAACTTATATACGGTGGTAAGATTTTACAATTTTGTTGTTGTTGTCTATTCGTCATAATTCTATTTGAAAAAATTATTTAAAAATTATAATATTCACTTCGTAAATAGAAATAATAATATTCAAGTCTAATTCTACTTCCTTTCAAATCACACTATTTTCGTTAATAAAGCTTTTTTGTTTATTTATTAAGAGTATAGTAGTAATCGTTGGCCCTGTTGTCCGAGATCGTTGGCTCAATCAGGCGACACCCCTCCCCCCCTCAACGAATCTCAATTTGGATATTGTCAAAATTATGTACTAATTTAGTCCCCATTTAAAAAATTTTGTACTTTATGAATAACGGGGTTATTCGCACTTAAAAGTCGGGGGGGGGGTGGCTTGGCGCTAAGCTTAGGAGAAATTTAATAAAAGTTGATACGTCATAATTTTGTACTAATTATGTACTCTTAAAGAAGGCTACTTTTAGTTTAAAAAAACCATCGGTTCCTAAGATTTTTGTTTGTTATAAAAAATTATTATGCCATAATTTGCTACTAATTATGTACTAATTTCGTCCCCTTCTAAAAAATTGCCTATTCTCAAGATAACTTAATTTTTTTTTGTTTATATGGGTTGTGTAGCTTCATATCAAGGCACACCCCCCTCTGCCTAGGAAAGAGATTTGAAAAAAAGTAATTATGCCATAATTTGCTACTAATTATGTAATTATTTCGTCCCCTTCTAGAAAATTGCCTACTGTGTGTACCTTATCACCACCATATCATATGGGAGGGGGTACAGCTTAGCGCCAAGCCATACCCCCCCTTTTAAGTGCGAATAACTCCGTTATTCATTAACAACATTTTTTAAAAGGGGACTAAATTAGTACATAATTAGTACATCATTTTTACAATATCCAAATTGAGTTTTGTTGAGGGGGGGGGTGTAGCTTGATTGAGACGAGATCGTTAAGCGGTTGACACGAGCAAGTCAGGAATTATGTGCGTGGCTTCAAGCCTTGCTAGGTGCAGTACTTTTTTAAGGCTGTGTCTTTGCCAATTTAACAGGTTAACTTTAAGGAACGAGGGTAAAATGTAATCTTATCCCACCCCTCCGTTCACGCCGGTAACCAGGCCGAATAATATTGGATATCCCGTAGAAGCGGATAAAATTACATACTCCCCAGTCGGTAGACTACCTACCATATTACCTTGT
The DNA here is from genome assembly GCA_963921995.1 of Oxystoma pomonae. NCBI lineage: Eukaryota > Metazoa > Arthropoda > Insecta > Coleoptera > Brentidae > Oxystoma > Oxystoma pomonae. Next base: position 65,597,491 of record OY998167.1, read on the forward strand.
TATTAAGGACAAAGACTGTGTCGGATGGGGCAGTGGCGTCTCGGGGTTAAAGAGGTAAGTCGAGGACCGTGGTTCGGAATCCATGGTAAGCCGGAGGTCCGGCCCAAGAGCACCAAGTTAATTTTAAAAAACTAATGATATTAAAATTGAAAGCCAAACTGTGTACAGGGTGTTTCACAATTTATGTTGTGTACTTTTAAAGCGTATGTTAATTGGCCTGCAAATAATACAAAAAGGTATAAAAAAAAAACGATTTCGTTGTTTTCAAAAGCCTCTTCAAAAATGTTTCAATTAGGGAACATTTTTCCAAGACATGACTAAAAGTATGCAAATAATAATTCGTTGAATTATGATACATATGAATTGTCAAAAACCCCTAGTTGCTGAATATTCTCATAATTAAATAAAAAGGTGAAATAATGACATGCCTCTATTAATATAAGGGGACACAGCAATAAATTCGGTAAGATTCTGCGGCAGGTTGTTTTGCTTCGTTATAAATTAAAACAATATCAACTAATTCGCTGTTTAATTTCCCAAGAAATTGCATCCATATTTTACAACAAAACAAAAGAAATTCACTAAAAAACTAATACTCCGCACCACCACGCGACGACGTAACATTCAAAACTGAATGGCAACGCACTTTCTTGCTTGGTGATTGTTTTTTGTTTATAAGCTTCAATGTACAGTCGAAGGCGAAGAAAATGTTTTTGCACATTTTTGGTTATTTTTTTGGGAAAACTTTTGACCAAATTTAAGCGAAATAAATCGTAATTTCAAACACCGACACTTTTTATCTATATGACCCCCTCCCCCCTCACCAGACCGGTCTGATGAGCGCCCCTTAGGAAGGCAGTTTTCTTTTCCTAGCAGGATTTAATTTAGACATAAACCCCTTTATCGGGGCTAGGAATCTTTAACGTGCAATATATGGATCACACGTGGACCGTTCTCTTAACGCCGTCTCCGAGGGACGGTATGGAATCGTGTTAACCTGCCTTCTAGCTAACACGGCCTGCTCCGCTCCATACAGCGTTTTACCTTAATCTCACAAATTATGTAATTTGTAAGAAAAAGTCCAAGCAGACTACCGCCAGATCCGGGGCTTGAATCCGGCATCTTCTGGTTGAAAGTCGAGGTATGTACCCCGAAACCAACCAGCTCGGTGTGTTCAACTATTAGATTAGGTGCTTACCTTCATAAAATAGTACGTGTTTCTTCTCTCAGATTACAAACTTAGTATCCTCTGGATAATACTTCTGAAGCACATTTGAAATTCCCGCCAAAATTTAAATGTCGCCGAATAAGAAATTCAGTACTCAGAACATCGTAGTAAAACCAAATCTAACCGGGTTGGTTACATCTGAGTAATTATTTATTCTTTACTGTGAAAAATAAATCACATCGAGTTCAGTCAAGGGCAATTTTTTGTACTTTGTTTATCTAAATGACCAATCACACTGACACTATATTGTACTCCACGTTTTTATTTTTTCTTTTGATTTTCAAATTCATTTTAAGAATATTTGAAGCATTTCAAGAATTGGAAAAATAGAAGGAGATGTAAGGATGTAGGGTGACGCTACCCCTAAAAAGTCGATACCACCTTCTAGGCCCTTTTTAGCAGCCTTTCTAGGTTCTTTCTGGGAAATATCGTACGAAATACGATACCACCTTCTAGCCCTTTCTAGAAGTCTTTCCAGGCTCTTTTTGGGAATGTTTACAACAAAAGACGATACCACTTTCTAGGCCCTTACTAGAAGGCTTTTCAGGCTCTTTTTGGGAAGGTTCGCAAGAAAAGACGATCCCATCTTCTATCCTTTCTAGAAGGCTTTCCAAGCTCTTTTTGGGAAGAACTATACCATCTTTTAGGTTCTTTCTAGAAGGTTTTTCAGGCTCTTTGTGGAAAGTATCGCACTGGTAAGTTGTTTGGTTGATTATTCCAGGCAGTTCTAAAGACAAAGTAGCCCTAACATCAGCAATGTATCCTTTATATAAATAAATAAGAAAAAGGGCTCAGTTCCTCATAGCAAGTACAAAACCCTAAAAAGAGCATTATTTTCGTGTTCTTTATTAAATTTCCGAACGTGTCAAAGCAAACAAAAGATGCGCCGGGGACGCGTAATCGAGAAGTTAGCGTCAAATTTAGGACTCGTCTTTTTTCGTTACTAGTTTTTCAGCCAGTAGTTCTATTGATCAAAGCTAATGTGCCATAAATTTAAGTTTGACTATCTTGCTAATTTTATTTTGAAATATTTGAGGTTATGTGTGTTGTTTATTTGGAAATTTTCAATTTTAGGGAAATCCCTAGCTACCTCTTAGGATGTTGCACGATACACCTAACACGGTATGCCAGCGCGCAGGGTCTTGCTATCTCTCTCGCACAATTTGACCTCACATTGGAATCATAATTTATACTCAACTCGCAGCAGCCTCATTGACATAACCAATTGCCTTAACAAAAATCAGTATCATCAGTCCAGGGAATCTTGAAAGTGTGAGAAGGGAGTACTGCCAAGGGAGTATCCTTGTCCTCTTCACTCTTGTGTACTTTTGGATATATCAACCTCACCTTACTCAAATTTCGGGAAGTACTCACTGGTTTAGAATTCAAGATTCACCGCACAGATTGATTGATATCACAAGTCATTGAGTACATATGTGGGAGCAGACTTATCAGATTAAATAGCCAAATATTAAATTTCAATGACCTAGGTTTCAATTTCGTCGGGGTGAGCATTCTCCAGAAAAGTATAAAACTTAAAAAAACTCGAACAACTTTTAAGTGGTTATAAGATCGCTTTTGTAAGGCTGTCCAAGTACAATCCCCCTTAAAAAGAAGATGGTCTCCTTCTGAAGACATAGCAGTTCAAAACTCTATTGACCATTTATTAGAGATTGGAGCAATTTTGCTTTGCGTTCCTTGTGTGTGTATATATTTTATCCGAGTTTTTGGTCCCAAAATCAGATAGTTCCGGCAGATTAGTGTTAATTATAAAGAGAATAAACAATTTTGTTTAAAGTTACTTTTTTAAATGGAGGACAGGAAGGTACCATCAAGTTTAATGTCAGTTGTTTTTTTGGCAATGCTAAAACCTAAGGAAGCATATTTAACTTTCAATTTCTTTAAATAAATCTTACCGGGTAAGGTTTAACTCACAATTGCATTTAGTCTGTGTTCAGCACCATATGTGTTTATAAAAATGCTAAACCTGTTATTACTTAAATGTTTATACCGCTCCTTAGGTTTCAAGGATTTTAGAAATGTAAACATGTAGGGCGATATTTACTAAGATTTTTTTAATCTAATTATGCAGCGAAACTGGTTGGAATTTTGGACTTACTATTAAGTAACAAATATTTTGAGGTATTAGTTATGTTATTCTTTTCTTTATCATTTTTCGGACGATTGCTTTTCTTCTTTTATGGCTTCTCAAAAAATCTCCAAAATTTCGTAGAAATTTAGCAAAATTTGCTAAAGTTACACGTTACTTTACCAGCCCTAGCGCACAGGAATTTATCGCGAAAGATTTACCGCGCAAGACCACCAAAACAAAAAAAATAGGCAAACAAATATACATTTGAATGAGGAGATCCCGTAAATTTTATTATACATATTTTTTATATGCGCTTTTCTTTAATTTGCGCTGTAATCTTTGTACCCTAAATTATTTAGGCGGAGATGCTCACGTTTGCGCTGTAATGGTATGTGTGTTTTTTGTTTGTTAAAAAGCACAAGCATTATGGTGTGTACTGGTACTAAATAACTAACTATTATGGGATGAAAAAGTTGTATATTTTCCGATGTTTTCTATAATATTAAGGTTTTATTTTGCTCAATTAAAAGATGTTAATTTTCTCAGGGTTCGTAGGTTTCGCTCAATTAGCTATTGAGATGTTTTCTTCATTCAGACTTTCACTTACAAACACTCACTATTTATTGTAACAAACTTGTAACAACAGTTACGTATATCTAATATGGTGCGCAAAAGTGAGATTTAAAAGAATAGAAATAGAATAATAGCAAGTTTTATTTGTCAAACAGTGAGTTATTTTCTTTAAACCACTTTCTCTGGTACTCTCACCTTGGGAGTCAATCCTTAAGAGGGTAGCAAAGGTTAACCGAATTCTCACAGTTACCATCTTTTGGTTGTTGAAGTCCCTAAGTACGACTTGCTGGTGTAACGTTACCTCAGTTGAGTGAAGATGTAGGTATCGAGAAAAAGACAATAGAAAAACCAATCATTTTCAACATAAGTTATTTTATCTTGACTAGGCCATGTAAAAAGGATAGAATGGAATGATTGAAAATAAAACTTGATAATTCTATTTCAAAAATCCCCTCTAAATAATCCAATGTTAAATTAAATATCAATTTTTTAAAATTATTGAAAGTATTTTAAAACATGTTATTATAGCAATAAAAACAAATAAAAAAATTGGAAACAGGAAACAAATATTCTTAGAAAATCGTTTGGTGAAATAAAATTTTAATAGATAGAGGTGAGTAGGTAGATAATTGTATAGGTAAATGGATGGACTGTGTCTGAAATCAGTCAGTGGTAGAACTAGTAGAGGAGGCCAAAACTTCTGTTGGTAAAATTCTATTTTTATTTAATAAAATATTGTCCAATTTTTTCTCCAAAATTGGTCGTACAAGTATCCAACATATACCAAAGTTTGGATGAAAAACCAACCAATAAGTGCTCCTTTACAATATTAGTAGATATTTTTACATACAAGACAAAATAGAAAAAGTTATGTTGGAAAAAGGATGTTATAACAGAAAAAAAGAAAACAAAATTATTTTTAATAGCGTAAAAAGATAAATTAGTAAATTAAATGTAATAAACAGGTTCGCAAAAACAAATTACCCACAGTGAACCTTAAGTAAGTTTGAGATTTTTAAAAATGTAGCCAAAATCTAATTAGAGATTAATTTTTATAACCTTTTGACCTCTTTGAAAACAGCTTTTGTAAAATCGTACCTGATAGGAAATGAACTTTTTTTAAAATAATTTATGTTTTTTAGAAAAAAAATCAATTTAATAATTATGACCAGGGGGTAACCACTGTTGGCATTCATGTCATAATCTACTTAAACCATACCAAACCCTGGCTTGCAGACCCTAAGTGGTTACCCCCTCGTATTATCATATCTAAGATATTTTTAATGAAAAAAGGAGTTTTCTTCTTCTCTAGTGGCAATGGGCTTCGGGTGAAAAAAGAAGTAAAAGAAATGCCGAAGACAAATTATTTAATAACACAAAGCTTCAGTACAAACGCTCAAATACCATTTTTAATACAAAAATTAACATTATTTAATAGTAAACAAAATAAAAAAAAAGTCATAAGTAGGACAAAGAAAAATCTACAGTAGCTTTTAACAAAAATGAGCCATATCTAACATCTTGAATGTTACTAATTTTGTATTTTGTCCAAGTTTTTAAAAATTCCCCATGTAGAGATTCTCCAGGTGATGTAAAAGAATATAAATTTTTAGGGTCTTATTTAGATTGGTCGCTTTAAGTGCTTTTTGTAGTTTTTTTGATATTTTCCTCAAGATTTTCTTTTAATTTCATTGAAAACAATTTTAAAACAAGAAACGAATGGCATTATTTCGAAAACTGTAACTTTACTAAGAATTTCTTGTTCAGTTAAGCAGTATGCATTTTTAATAGGTTTCTACATGTGTTTCCCTCAAAAATATATCCTTGGTAGTTTTTGGCTACCAAATCCAACTTTTTTGGCTATTTTAATGCGTATTCTTTTGCCAAAAGAGGTACCAAACCCTTCCAGAATATGTGGTTAACAAATCGACAAAAAGTAAAAATTTGTTGGAATGGTTTATGATGTCCCCATAACTACGTAATTCTACCGATGTAGTGTTGCTTACCGATACAAATTTGGTGTGATTTCTTTGGTGTGTAAATGTCATAAAGCAATAAGGGCAGAGATATGTCGATGAAGCCGTCTGCAAACCATTTACAATCAAAGTCAGTTTTAGGTCTGAAACGAATTTAAAATAAATTTTGTTAATCTGGATCAAATGAAATAAAATTTTGATATTTTCGTAGGATTCTTTTATCTGGGGAACAATAGCCAAAATTAAAAGTTTTTTTACTCCGGATATACTAAATTATTTACTGATGCTGCCCCCTTCAGCATATGTAGACCTTTTATTTCCTCTATCGGCATAAATATTTTCAGGTAGAATTGACACAGCAATTTTAAAATATCCCTGCCCCCCATCTGCCATTATTTTAACTCTTGGTGAACCAATTTCATTCCTGTGTTCAGTTACAGTTTTTATCAAATCCTCAGCATTTTTCCAAACAACCGGTCTATCCTGTTATTCGTTTTCTACTACGTCAAATTTAAAAATATGACTTTTATATACATGGTTTAGACGATTTTCTTGCATAAAGTTTGTAATTTTTTTCATTAGATTCAAAGATGTTTCCGTACAAGAACTAAATCGATCGAATTGCTCTGCGTTCAAAATCACATTTTTGTCCCCTCTTGGTGGATTTCGAAGTACTGTAGCGCTAAGTGCTCCCGTAGCCAGCTTGACCTAGAACAATTTAAAAAAATCAATACAAAACTTTATCGAAAATAAAATATGTACTATCAAAAATATTTTTTCGACAATAAATTTTAGATAGTGAATATATTTGAAACTAAAATTTTTACCTTGATGTCTTGATACTTCTTGTTCTTCTTATCAGTTTCTGACTTCTCATCGATAACACGCTTAACGTTGAGAGCGCTAATTGTTCTTTTTGCTTAATTGATAATTGGCTTTTCCCAACCACGTTTTTAATATTTTTTACAGCATTTTGTTTACATGACGAATTCCTTTTCCAATGTTCTGTAAGCATTTATAACAGACCTGCTGTTATTTTTTGTGGATGTTCCTTTAGCAGATTTTTGATGTCTTTTATATCTAGAAGTGACACAGAGAATGCAACTGCATTCGAAATTTAGCGCTGTTTGTCTGGTTTCTGGATGCAACATAGTTTTATTAAATCCCGGGTCTAGTGATGAAAGTGACCTTTTGAAGAAGTCATTTTTTTCACGATCATATAGAGCAAGACAACAATGACCACATAATGAGCAAGGATAGCGAGAATCATTTTTGTCAAACTTGAAACAATAAATTTGAATGAAATTGTAGAGCTTATCTGTCATTTGAAATTTTATGGGTTTGTTTTTACCGAAAAATATTTTTTGGACACTTACCACACAAACTTTTTTCCGATTTTATTCATGATTTGACGCTCTTGGCATTTTTTATCTTTTTTATTTGAAATAAAGACTTCTAATTCGATTTTTAAAACTGTAAGCGTATCATCAAGTTTTGACAGGTGAAAATACTTTCAAGTGAAACAAAAGATGCCTAATTTTCCAAAGCCTACTTACTAGATATAGGTGGTGCCATAATTCACTATCAATTAATATAGACATTTAAAAAATGCACTTTTTTATAAAAAAAAAACAAAAATTTGAAAAAAAATGTGCAAATTCTATCAGGTACGATTTTACAAAAGGGGTTTTCAAAGAGGTCAAACGTCAGTTTTTGGCTACATTTTTGAAACTTTCATACTTACTTAAGGCTCTCTTGTACCATGAAAATCTGAAAATTTAAATTAGACTTGCAAAATTAACAATGATAAAAATTATCAAATAAATTTACAGTTTCCCAGGTAAGAGTTCTGACCGAAACTATCCTAAAACAATAAAAATCCATGTTTTTGGGCAGCAAATTAAATTTAAAAATAATATATTAATATTATTATATTAAAAATAAAGGAAAAATTTAAAATATTAAAACATAGTTTTCTCTTCGAATGCTCGGTGGTAAAAGAGACAGACTCCAGCAAGTAACGGTCGGAACTTGCCTCCTCAAAAATATGCTTCATCAATCACAACACAGAGTTTCCAGAAAAACCACTTTTTTCCTCCATTTTTTAGGGGACCCTTCTGTTGCTAACAGAATAAAATTAACTTTAACTGGGACACTGACACAGCTGACTTTAATGAACTAATCTTAAGATTGAATTTATCAAGATTTTGTTGGTAAATTTTTCTTTAATTTTTCACAAGATAATTAAAAAACAAGCAGAAACGATGTTGTATTATTATGGTGTTGAAATACTAAATCGCCCGATTAACGAAGTACATTAGTCATTTGTGCGGATTTCTTCTTACTATCTTTGTATGATGCGCGCCATTATAACGAAACAGAAAATTGTATGGTCATTTGGGTTAAACTAAATCACGTCAACACCTTTTATTTACCTTGTATATTATACAAATTTTGATAAATGCTAGTCTTCAATAAATTGAACACAGTCTCCATTGGCGACACTAATTTTAATTCGGTGTTTTAGAAATGGAAGTAATCTGCTGTTATATCCTCTTAAGGTTATTGATTTACACTTAGATGGCGGCTTCAGTCTAGAGGAATACGATTATTTTAATATTTATTTTTGTGCTTATTTTTAAAAGAATAAAATAAATAATTGATGTTAATATATTAAGGAAGATGTTGTTTCAACACAGGGTATCGTAAAACGTTAGATTTATCGTAAGAGTACCGCAAAAAAATACCTCCAATTTTTGCAATTCGATTTTTTACCTCGCCAAAAGAGGGCAGTGACTTTGATTTTTTTCTGAATAAAATACTTCAAAAATTTACATTTAAAAAAAAAACAATCAACAAACAACCTCTTGGCGGAGGTCTACAATATACGATGATTTTACTCGAAATAGGACATCTCGTGTCACTTTGACAGTTTTTAGATTTTTTGTTTACCCAGATTTGATCAATTTTTACGATTATTTGAAATATTTTAAGAAAAAATGGCCTTACGCGTCTCATTTCAGTGCATTTTGACATCCATCCAGGTAAAAATATCTTATCAATTGCGCTATAGTTCGACTTAAAATCAATTTTTATATACCCACGTATTTGTCAGGCTTCAAACCAAAGTTTCCTTAAACTTTAGTCCTTAGTAAATATCGCCCGTAGTATTTTGCTAACCCTAGATTTTGTGATTAATTATGAAAAATTTCAGAGGTTTTCAGGTCTTACTAAGTTTGGTATAGTCTACGAAGATAAAAGATTAGAGTTTCTTTGCTAAATTTTATGTGGTCTTATGAGGTCTTAATGTGGCCAGTTTCTTGTACACCAAGAACCTTGAAACAAAAATATCTAGCTCATTTCACGCAGATTTTTAAGCTACTTTGCTGAGGTTTTAAAAACTCCTTTCTGTAAAATCAAATCATTTAATTTTTTATTAGACATTTTTTCATATCCAACTCTCCAGAAGGGTGGGGAATTGTTTGCGGTAATAAATTAATGTGATAATAAGAAAATCATATCAGCTTTTATTTGGCTTACCCTGTTTTGGGCAGCTTTTTTCTAATTTTGAGGTTCTTTTAAGGATTGATAATACCACCGAAATTATATTAACAGATTGTGAGGAGTATGTACAGCGTTGGAAGCTGACTTTTTTGTCAAGGAAGGTCTGGGAATGGTGTCAATATAGAACCTTCTGGATATTTTATCATATTAAGTCCTTAGATAATGTAGTTAGAAGCTGACTTTTTGTCACGTACATTACAAATTGAAACGGAATAGGAACTCCATGAAAGTCGCTTTTTAAAAAAAGTTGGGTACCCTTAGTTTACATATTTTGCTAATCGTTTAAATAGAATGTCTCTCAGTTTTGTTTTTTTGGTTTCCAGATCCAGAGGCTGTTGATGCTTTTACCATTTCCTGGAATGATCTGGATTTTTATGCTTTCCCTCCCTTCTCTATCTTGCATCGTGTTATGCCAAAGGGCTTAGTGGCCTAGCCAAAGATTGTTTCCAAAATTTCAACAGATGCTTTGCTCTGATAATAATATTTTTAAACCTTACGAATATCTTTTGACATAATTCTACATCCTATATTCAACCAATTTTCCCTAGCAGAGGGCATACCAGACAAATAAAAAATATTCTTGACGAAGTCATTGAGATACAGTATAAACCATTATTCCATATTTATCTGCCCTTAAATCATGTTGGTAGTAAGCGCCAAGTTCAAAACTTAAATAAATTTTCGGCATCTATTTCACATCTATCGAAACATTTTACAATTTTTTTTTTAATGAGAACAAAAGTTATTGCACTATGAATACCTAATATAAGAGCTACAACTAAAAAAAAAAACAATTTTTTAAAAGGATCTTAGGTCTCTTAGACTTAAATATAATTTTATGTGGGACCCAAAACAGGTTCTTTTTTACTTAGATTCACTTTTTCCTAATGAAACTCTTCCACTACAGAGTGCAGATTTTTTATTTGACAAATCTAGATAACATTAGAAATAATTTTATATTAGTATACCAGATAGGATGAAGACTTCGGGAAAAAATAGACTTCAATCTATTATTTATATTTTGAGGGATGAAAAACCTAAAAAATTGCCCCGCGGGGGCATTGTCTTGCTGTTTTTAGAGGTGACAATAGATTTTTTTTAGCCTTTTCAAGACTTACCTACGAACCTTAAGTCGTTGGACAAAAATGACTTTGGGGCGAAGTGGGTAAACACAAAAGTGTTTTCTATTCTCAGCGCTAGACATGCGGCGCCTAGTGCTGCTTTTCGAAAGGGCGTTCCCCTGGACGCTGTTCTAGATTTTTTTTTTAAATGAATTTTCAGTTATCATCATAATATTAATTTAAATTTTCATCAAATTTAATTTTCAGTTGCAGTTAAAAGAAATAGTCCTATGCTTATACCTACTTCTCTTTATGAGTATCCTGCAACTTGCTACTTGCAGAAAACTGGAGTTTTGAGGGGTGACAATGGATTTTTTTTAGTCTTTTAAAAAAGACTTACCAGCGAACCTTAGAAATTACAGTGTTTTAAGTTTTATAATTAAAATTCCTAATGATATCACATTTTTAAATAAAAATACTATTTAAATAAGATAGATAGATAGTAACATTTAATTTTATGTTAGAAAGCTTAGGATTCTGTATAAGCTTGATGTGGTTTGGTATAGTATTATACACAGTGACACCTTTAAAAAGTAGACTATTGGCACCACACATAGTCGAGACCCTGGGCCTTTCTATATGATCCCTATTTCTTGCCTGACCGTTATGAATTTGAATCCTAAATTCTACGTATGTTGCTGTGACGAGAACCTAAAATCGCTTCATAGATGTAATTACAATCTTGTATATTATATAACTGATCTAATGATATAATATTGAAGTATCTGTAAAGGTTTTCAGTACCGTTTCCATTAAGTCCATACAAATTTTTTATGGACTTATTCTGTAAAACTCTTAATGGATGATTCATTGGTTGAGTGCCAAAGCAACGTTAAGTACTGAAGTGACTATGAACCAGGGCATAATATACATCTCGTAGCAGATTTTCTGGGACTGTATAGCATAAACGCCTTAAAATTCTCACAGGAGTTCTAAGTTTATTTCTTAGTTCAGTTATATGCGTTTTCCAGGTCATTGTCTTGTCTATGTGGAGTCCTAGAAATTTAATAGGGACTTATCGTTACATAAAGTTGCCATAGTCTGACTTTAATAAAGACGGCATTATTTTTGAAAGTTTGGCACGAAGGTTAAATAACCACTACATATTTTTAGACACTTTTAGACACATTTTTCAGGAAAGTTTCTTTTACATTTTCACGTATAAGTGCTCTTATCCAACTATAAAAAATAAAACACAGTTATTATCAGAACATGACAAAATTGAAGTTTTTTTGCTGTTAAATGGTATCTGCAACTAAGGCACTTTGGCCTGCTAGACGGCGCTCTTGGTTGCGGGGGCTATTTGAAATCTACGTTTGGACTATCCAGCCAGAGCTTTTTTGGGCGCGGTGCTGTCAAAATAAAGTCGACTTTTGTAATGTTTGTGCCGATCTTTAATAAAGCACAGCATTAACTTTAATTATGTCAACTTTATAGGTGATATGATATGAGCATGTTTAGGTGATACCAGTGTCAGAAATAGTAGCAAGAACTTTAGGTAACCAAGGGCAGCTCGAAGTGTTATAAAGTGTTAAAAGTGAGGAGCGAGGATTTGTTCCAGTAATTTCATAGCAGGTGGATAAAGTGCCTAGTTGTTTGCGCTTGGTGCGGAACGGTCAAAATAGTGTCGACTTTATTAAAGTCAGACTATGAGGACCTTATGTACCGGTAAGTCCCTAATAACTTTGAAGTCTTCTAGTTTTTTACCATCAAACTCAATTGAATTGGTATTACTAATTTTGTGCCTATAAATAAACATAAATGTTGACTTTTTAACATTAGGCGTTAACTTATGACTAGCAAGCCAAGTCTCAATCAAAATAAGATCCTCCTCTCTTAATGTATTTACACAGTTTGAGAAATAGATGATGCCAACGTCATCAGCAGAAAGTCTAATCTTTCCTTTAAGTTTTAGGTTGGCATAAATAGAGTAGTCAATATTGTTTTGTAATTCAGAAATAAGGTCTAAGGTTTTTGACATAGTGTCGCTGGACCTTCGAAAGCGTTACTGATATTTATAAAGAAAACCTATTTTAACTAAATAATTCAGCAGTATTTCATTCACTACATGCTCAAAAACTTTCGACAGACCCGGTGGTACAGACAGAGGTCTGTAATTGTTTGCCGAATCTCTATCACCTTCTTTGAACAACGGGCGAACTTTTGCAGCTTTGGTTTTTTCTGGAACAATGCCTCTCACATTGATTTATAACTTTATATAGAACAGGTACCAGAGTTTATTTACAAGTTTTTAGTGTTTTAATATCAACACCATCTATTCCTGTTGCTTTTTTTGGATTTGATGTGTCAATAGATATCTGCCGCTGATTAGTGTTTTTAAATTTCATAATCTCTTTACCAACATCTAAAGGGGTATCTGGTATTGTACTGACGACATCCTCCTTCGGTTGTAAATCAGCAGAGTTTTTAATGATAAATTTATTGTACGCCATATTTTATGAGCGTTGTTATTTTTTTGATGTTTAAATGCCTTTACTTTATTTTGGGCTTCTTTGTATTTAGTTTTAAAGTATATACTGTCGGGAACAGGTTTAAGCTTTTTATAAAGGAAATCTCTAGTGCTGCTCTAATTATTCGTGTCTGTTCGTTTTTATTTATTTATTTAATACCCGCTGTACAATAATTAACATTTTACAATTATAATGATAAATAGAGAACACCTAGATGCTAGTTCACCTGTATTTATTTTCCATTTACACAATATGGCAGGTTGAGATTACTTATTTTACCTAATTATGTTTTTATAAAAAAAAGTAAAAGACAAAAGATAAGTATAAGACAAAGCATTTTATGCTAAAATAATTTCTGATACTTTTTAGAGGATATAGTTTTAGGCTATAGTTTGAAGACATTCTGTCATAATGCCACTAAAAATAAATTCAACAAAGGCATGATAGGGTATTATAAGAAATATCATTTAACTAAATTAGAGAGGTGATAGATGAACTAAAAAAATAAACCTAGTAAAGACATTTTTGGCCTCAATATAAACTTAATAAAAGGGGTCAAAAACCTGCTGCTAATTCCACTAACAAAATTTATTAAGTAATAATAAAAACATCTTTCCAGACTGTCCGAGAATAGCAAAAGTCATCCCTATATATAAAAAAGGAGTCCTTAATAACCTATTACCCAATGAGCATTTTCAGAAACTTCTGGTGACAGATATTTATATAATTATTATAAAGAGGGTTCCATTGATACCCTAGGGTATTTAGAAGTTTCCTACAAGAATTGAGTTTGTATATTTGTTTTATTAAAGGCTCTAAATTGATGGTACCCTAAAGTAACATAAAACTGGCGTTAACAATATTTCCACGGACATCTTTATAAAAATTAAAGTCATCGGTTCAAATGTTATATAAATTGGTGTTAACAATGTTTCCACCAACATATTTATAAAAATATAAGTCATCAGTGACAAAAGTTATATAAATTGGTGTTTGAAATCTTTCTGTCAACCCACCTATAAAACCGTAAGTAACTATCAATTAAAGATATATAATAGATTGGTTTTTAAAATGTTGCTATCAACCCACTTATAAAACTTAATTAACCAACAACAAATTTATATAAGATAAGATTGAAAATATTTCGAGAGAAACTTATAAAAACTTGGGAACTCACACAAAATAGTTATATAAATTGGTGTCTGTAATATTCTTATGAACTCATTCATAAAACTTTTTTGCCCATAAGGTTTTTTCTATAATGTTGTTATTAATTTCTTTATACAGTGATTATAATACAACTGTTTTTAGAACAAAAAAAAAATAATTTTAATTTATTTTGGCAATTATAATAACAAAACAAACAAGATTTTTTAAGGTTAATTTTGTGACATCAAAAGGCGCGTTTTTGCGAAATCAAAAGGAGCGTTTTTGCGACATCAAAAGGCGCGTTTTTGCGAGATACCATACCATTATTATCTTGTTTTAATTACATCAATCTGAGAGAGATAAGAGATCCAAATCTTCTTGAGATAGTTGCCGATGACGGGTGTAAAATGCATTCGGGATCGAATGCATTTTACACCCGATTCCCACCAGCGTTTCCGATGCGCAGTCACCCTGACTCAAAAAACTCATCACGTGGTCCGACATGAACTTGTATAGGCAAATCTCGCTTAGACCACATGATACGTGTTTTGATTCGGGGGACCCACGAATGAGAAACGCATAGATGGGAACCGTGTTTTAGAAAAAGAGAACAATATAGTAACCGTGTTAAGGTCGCAAAAACGCACCGTGAAACGTCGAGCGCATACGCTGATACTGCTGGTCGGCGCAAATGTGAACACCCCGGAAAATACTCGCCTGTACACCCTTCGACCCTGCAATCCAACTATATTTTTGAGATAGTTACCTCTGATAGTTATGCGGGCTTGAAGTGTGTGGAGTCGGGTATTTTTCCTGGTATGTGTAGTATGCTGGATCTCTCGAGGAATGCATTTAGGAAAAGAGAACAATGGTAACTATTTTAAGCTCGCAGAAACAGACCATCAGTGTTCAACACTGCGCCATCTGTAGCCCTTTGTTCCAAGTAGCATCATTTTTTAAAAGGGTTATAAAATAGTGTTGACGAGGTAAACAGTGGTATAGTTGTATTGTTTTTTTTTATAGAATTGTCGGAAATTTTCGCCATTTTGGATTACAAAAATAGGTTTTTGGCCTAATTAAAAACGTTATTTATGGGGTTTCGAAATATTGCTTGTTAGGGTTAAGAACAACATACGAAATTCAATATTTGTCCCAGAAAGAAAAAAACGCCTATGAAAAAAAAACTGATAGTTAAATGAATATTTTTTTTCACGTTTTCTCAAGTATTTTTGGAGCCCATGAAATTTACGTGAGTGTATTCGAAAACTATACAGTACACACGGGACCGCAGCTGATTTTCAGAGTAGGATGACTTGAAAAACAGCTTTTATTTGACTAGTATATAAATATTCATATTCCTGCTTCAGCTTATCTCACTTTCATTTTTATTTATTTTAGAAGATTGCTAAACACCATTTTATAAATTTTTTTGTTGTAAAAATAAAAACTTTTAATTTGTTATGTAGTTGTTAGAACAGTTGTAAAACCTTTTTATAATAATCTCTATACTTGATGCCTCATAAGGAAATTTTATAAAATCTATATGTTGTTTTTCTATCCATTAATATGTACCATAAATTTTTATAAGCTGCTGTTGAACAGTTGTTTTTCAAGTCTTTTTTACTCATTTAAGAGATATATTAGAGTTATAAAATTATCACCAACACTAAATAATATAACTTTTGGTTATTTTATGAAGGTTTTATATTATTTGCTGTAACTTTTATATAGACAAAAATGCTCATTGGGTACCCTTACCTGTACAAAGTACCTTGAAGCAAGTGAAATTTTAAGTCTAAACCAATTTGGGTCCAGAGGGGGAAAAATACCACTTTGGCCATCCTTAGGATGGTGGAAAACATAATGGAGGGCTTTGAAAACTGTGAACATACTGTATCAACCTTTTGTGACCTGAGCATTTTGATTGACATTGACATCTTACTCCACAAACCACCTTACTATAAATTCACAGACAGCAGTATAAACATAATAAAATTCTATTTAACCAAACGTCAACAAGCCGTAAACTTTAATAATTAACTCTCAAATAAACAAACAATTAATGTAGGCGTCCCGCAGGGCTCAATTTTAGGAGCTCTTTTTTTATTGCATATAAATGATTTTCCAAAGATAGCAGAAACAGAAACTTACTATAACTTTGCTGACGACACTACAGGACAGGTCAAACACACAGACATACAGATGGCTATTGACATGTCAAGGGAACTACAATCTAGAGCTAAAAAAATGGTTCTCAGCAAACAAACTTGTTTTAAATGAGGCAAAAACACAAAATTATGCAGAAAAACGGAGCCAATGAGAGATGCTGTCAGATTTCCCTTGGTGTCACTCTTTGATCAGCGGCTGCTATGTCCTAAGAAATCTAAAAATTTGTGTTTCTAGCAGAGTTTTAAGCAAGCTTATTTCTCTGTATGTCATTCACACCTTAGCTATGCACTACTGGTCTGGGGACATTCCACATGTGCCCAAAGAGTCTTTGCCATGCAAAAAAAAAATGCGGATATAGTGGGGACTGCAGACAGGACTTTATTAGCAAAGGTTTCCATGCGGTTACATATTTCAACAAACTCCCAGAACCTGTCAGAAACCAGAAAAATTAAAGATTTCTTAGTTCACAGAGCCTTTTATTCTGTAGATGAATTTGCAAATTCCACACTAGAATTTTATAATATATTGTAATTGTCAGTTTTTAATTCTACAGTAAATACATTATGGAGTTTTAAACGGCCATCTTAATGTAAGTTAAGAATTTTATGTTAAATATTAATGTTGTATTGTATAATTTATTTGAAATTGTGTGAAGATAATTATGTATTATATATAAGTAATGTCATTTTTTGTGTCTTTTTAAATTTTCTTTTATACCATTGTAAGTTCTTTTTAAAAATTTGTAGAGATATTTTGACTTTTTTAAGCACTATGTGAAAGAACATGTAATATTTGATTTGATAAGAATTTTTTACTAAAACGCCTTATTCTTTTGTAATGGTTTCAATATGAATTTGTCATTTTAGATTTTTGTCATTATCGATTCCTAAATATTTATTATGTTGTACGTCTGGGATTTTAGGGATAGTATTTTTTATAGTGATATGGTTAAAATTGGGTCGGTTGTTGCGCTAGAATAAATGCAACATACATTGTCTTATCAACACTAAGAGATAGTTTATTGTGATCTAACCATAGTTTAATATCCGACAAAATTTGCTCTGCCTTCTCTTTAACCGATTCCCAACTGTTACCACTACATATTCTATCGTCAGCATCCGACACTATTACCCCTTTAATGTTATTAATTTTTAATAATGTATCTATATAAAATAAAACAGCAATGGGCGTAAGACCGTGCCCTGCAGTATTCCCATTTGGATAGTTAGTGTGTTACTGTATTATTTAAACCATGGTTTTGTGTTAGACCTGTTTATTTTTTCCACATAATTTGTGTTTTTTGATGATGACTGAGGGCGTAGTGGGCAAACACAAATTCTATTCACAGCACTCGACATGCAGCGAGTAATGCTGAAAGGACGTTCTCCTGATTGTAATAAGGAAAACCGCAGGGTAGACTCAAAATTCGCAAAACTTTTCTAAATATTATAATACTTAAATAAATATAAACCTCCAGCTAATAACCACAGAGAAAATTTGCTAAAGATGTCTTAGGATTGGAATGTTTTGGTTTTGTTTTGACACAGCGAAACGCTGGTCTAGTTTTTTATCATTTAAGAAATATTAATTTCAGTCTTTAATAACTTTAATTTTCAGTTGCAATTAAAAGAAATAGTAAGAAATTTAGGATTATGTTTATACTTACTTCTGTTTATGAGTTTCCTGCAACAAACTAAACTTTTTACATCTACATCAGTGATTTGAGAGAAGAGACACGTACTTTACAATTAAAAGATCAAACTAAACTTACCTTCCTTAAATGTAGTTTGAAGTAACAACTTTTGTGGCTATCGTAATTTGATAAGCCGTCAAAAATTTATTTCGGTTTATTTTCCCATCTGTTTTTATGCTTACCCATAGAGAAATTTATTATGCATTTTCCTTAATCGAAAACTAACAATTCTAAACATTCGTTTTGAAAAAATTTGCCAAAGATACAAATACTGTGACGTGGATTGACAGAAGTAAATATAAACAAAATAAAGTTAACATCAAAAATAATAATAAAATAAAATAAATAAAAAATAAAAATCTCTTTATTTTCACAAAGATAAAAAATTTGACAAAAATTATAAACATTAACAAAGAAAATAAACAAACTTACGTTTGAAGGGATACAGTTACTTTGTTTATACGGTGTTAAAGCGCTTTTATATAAGGACGGTTTGAAAATTTTGTCGTATAAACACCACTAAAACCGTTTTCAGCACTAAGTCGATTTTATTTTAAAGCAATTTAAGAAAGCTTTTTATCACTTTAAAACTGATTTTAGGGTCGGGATGAGTACTTTAAAAACTCTTTATCGCATTGCTTTCAGCCTAAATAAATACTTAACATTAGTTTTACCGTAAAATCTATTGTTTTATTTCTTTTTTCCTAAACTGACATATTTAATGACATTTGATGAAGGACGTACGGTCGCTCGAAGAAAGCGATTTTATTTCAAACCGTCCTTATATAAAACCGGTTTTCGCTGCGTATAAACTGTAGTAACTGAATACTTTGTTTTATATGTAAGCGTAGAAATAGTCCAAAGATCACACTCACTTCCTCCCTTTATATTACTATACTAATAGTAAAATACATTAGGTTTTATCGTACAGTATGGACAAGTTCTTTTAATCAGCTTAAATTCAGCGTTTGTCTAGTGCGCTTTCAGCAGTCGATTGAACAGCTGTTTTTCGCAGAGGCAGCGATGGCATCCAAAGATATTAACTCTAGATATTATAAATCAAAAAAATAACATAAACAGCTGATAAAGAGGGGTTATGTTAAATCCATCCAGCGATCGCATCGGCTCTTAAAGCCGATAGAACTTGCTGGCATGAGCTGCTTCCAGCGAAATTTTTAAAAACGCGCTTGATGGCATAAGAACATTATCAAGAACGCGGTTACCTGCCTGCTTGGTGTCGGGGTTAACGCCGCGACTTTCAAGCAGGAGATGCCGGAATCAAACCCCCTTGTCTTGCAGGTAGTCGACTTGGACTTTTTCTTATAAAATTACAGAATATTGTAAGATTAAGGTAAAACGCAGTATGAAGCGGAGTAGCCCGAGTTAGCTAGAAGGCAGGCTAATTCGATTTGATACCGTCCCTCGGAGAGGACGTTAAGAGGAGTACGTTAAAGATCCGACAAAGGGGTTTAGGCTAAATTAAATCCTTCTAGGAAAAGAAAACTGCCTTCCTAGGGGGTGCTCATCAGACCGGTTTGATGAGCGGGGTAAGGGGGGGAACCCAGGGAAAATAAGTGAAAAATGTATCTTAGGCCCTACCCCTCTATTCACGCCGGTATCCAGGCCGGATGGGATTGGATATCACGTAGAGGCGGATCTAGATACACACTTCCTAAGACTACGAAAGTAGTTGATGACCCGTCCGATTTTGTTAATAGTGCCTACGGGACCCAAAAAAGTGACAGTAATCAAATGAGAAGAGAGAGAGAGAGAAGAACGCGCTTGCAGTGGGGTTATTCTTGAATCGAGAGAAAATTTGCTCCCAGGGAGTCGAATTCTCTCGCTACTATGCATCTCATTGGTCCAAATCTTCGGTTAAAATCGGTTTCTCTCACTTTTGCCCGATATTAATTGAAAGTGATTCTCTTAAGACCAATAGAATTACTTTCGATCAATAACGGGCAAAAGTGAGAGAAACCGATTTTAACCGAAGATTTGGACCAATGAGATGCATAGTAGCGAGAGAATTCGACTCCCTGGGAGCAAATTTTCTCTCGACTCAAGAATTACCCCCTGGCAGCGATTGCTCAAGTGCTGAGTTCACAAACCCACCCTATAGCGTTAGTGTGGTTGCTGGTACCACATTTAAATTTTGGCAGGAATTTCAAATGTGCTTCAGAAGTATGATCCAGAGGATCGATACTACGTTTATTATCTTCGGAAGAGACACTATGACATTTAATATCAAACTACACATAGAGTAAATTAAGTTTGATCTTTTAATTTTTTATATCTGCGAAACACAAACGTGATCGGCGACACGACGCACTACTGCCATGCAGTTTACTTAGAAGTTTGTAATATTTTAAAAATACTTTTCTCTATACTTGTTGGATAAGTGTACTGGGTTCGTTGCTTACTAAATAGTGTCTTGATTCTTATCTGAAATCAACACATTAGGTAACCACCAAAATAATATTTAAATTTTTATATGTTTAGGTTCAAACGAGCGTCCAATAACCTTGGGTTCCCTCAAACCAAAATTGATGAATCTGCTAATGAACGCTCTACAGGTCGAGTATGACCCTCAAAACACTCACATGCTTCTGAGTGGCCTTTTTCTGTGCGTCCAAGATGCCACTTTATTTGAAAAAGCTGAGCCTTTGCCGATGCCGATTAACAGTTCGAATTTGCTTAGCTCAGGTAACTGTAGAAAACAACAGATATTTTGCTAGTAGAAAGTTGATTTATTTTGATATCTCATTAGCGCACGAGTTAAAATGTGTACAGACATCAAAGCACCTAATGTGGATTTTCTTAACAAGGGCTGTAATAGTTATTTACGCAATCAGTGATGAAACTGATACTTTACCGCACGTAACGGCGGTTTACGTTAAGCCTGCGATGTGTATACATTTCAATATTTTGTCAAAAACACGGCTTTTGGTAGTCCCTTTTTTTTCTCCGGAACTACCCGGAATTTGTAAACTTTTTTTTAGTTTTGAGCAAAGCTTCAAATTGCGCAAGTTTGCACTGATTTAGACCTTTTCGTATCTCCTACCGTTTAGGAGATCCCCATGGTAACCATCGAATTTGCAGCACCCTGTATACTTGAGCTAAAAATCTGTCAATCTCTAATTCTTTATTAGGGAACGGCAGATTTCTGAATCAATTGTTGGGAAAAGCTTGTTAATAACTATTATTAGTTGAATAAAACTTTACCCATGTGTGACATTCTGTTGGGGCAGGCCCGGCCCAAGGTTCACACCTGGGACCTTTACTTTTCAACATCTTCATCAACGACATGCATTTATTTTCAAGCACTGCTTTTTTCTTCTATTTGCAGACGATCTAACTATTGTTAAAATAATTCTCTCAAATCAGCTGCCGTGCGCTCCAAGAAGATGTAGACAGGCTAGTGCATTGGGGTCAGACAAATGGCATGGAACTAAATGCATTAAAATGTAAAATAATTAAATTTTATAAATCAAAATCCTTGAACAACTACATTTACCATATCAATGGCACTCCCTTGGACTGTGTAGAGCAGATCAAGGATTTAGATATCTTGTTGAATCCTCGGATAGACTTCGCTGATCATATCGATTTCACAATCAATAGTGCGCTTTAAATGCTGGGGCTTGTGAAACGCAGTAGAAGGGACTTCATGAACATTAACTCTATCAAAACATTATATTTTTCCTATGTCCGTACTCATCTAGAGTATGCTGCACCAGTATGGAGTCCAAACTACACCTGCCATATACATCGACTTGAAAGTGTACAGCGTAAATTCTTTAGATATTTAAACTACAAATTTTTCAATAACCAGGAATTCCATTATGCAAACCTCTGCGCAGAACTAAACCTGTCAACATTTTCCTGCAGAAGAAAACAAAGAGATCTAAAAATGATTCACAAAATCATAAACTCTACTATTGACTGTCCATACCTGTCAAAAATTGGTTTACATGTTCCCTTTCGCAATATTCGCACAACTCAAACATTCCACAGAACCAATGATGTATTTCACTCTTTCATTCCCCGTACCCTCAGATTGTGCTTAACTGAGTGAGCTTGATTTCTTTGGGCCATATGAATCATTTGCGAGGACTGTCAATGGTTTCTCTTTACAAGTGTACTAGTCTTGAAAATACCAGAACATGAACTATATGTATTGTTTAAGTATATTTTCTTTTTCACTTTTATCTTACTTTATCATTTACTTACTGGTATTCTTAGGTTAAATCTTGTATTTAAGTTTGAACTTGTTAAATGTTAATTATTCAAAAATGTTTATAATGGGCTTGACCTGTCAATAAATAAATAAATAAAATCGATGCGGCTGGCAGATTTGGACCAATAGGAAACGAATTACAGCGGTAATTTCTCTCAATTCTCAGGTAGAGTACTCTTTATGATGACTGAACAAAACAGCTCAGCGAAAGGCAAGTTGTAAAGATTAGAAATATAAAATATGACAACAAATCATACAATATTTTCTTCAGGAAATAGTCCGCAGAATATCCCTCGTGCATAGCAAATTATGATAATTTTTACTTCAGCAGTCGAGCGCATCCTTTTTTTTAAATTTCTGAACAGGTATTTGGTAGGGGATTTTTTTTTAAAAAAAAGTCCCTTTTTTCGGAAAACTGGTCTATTTTCCCTTTATTGAAGGTTAAACTTGCTAAAAGGTCTACCTATGACAAACAGTGATATCATATTAATTTATTTGTTTAAAATAATTCAGTAAAGTGCGCGAGTAGATAATAATAGTTTTAAAAGTGTTTTTAAATAAACGAACGCAATAATAATAATAATAACAAGAAAGATAGCAATTCCTCTTTCCTCCCCATCTCACTCTACTGTATTCCGCCTTAACATCAGAGACAAATTTCATGACAAATTTAACTCATTATTTAAAAAGTTCAGCTTTTTCTAAATAACATACTTAAAATTAAAAGCGGAAAAAATTGGGCCGTCGCGTCGTTCTGTAGAGGTTTGTCTTCTCGACGTTTCGCCGATTCGAGTGCTCGGCGAAACGAAAGGACAAAGGCCGCGAAAGCTTAACTTGTTTGAATTGGGAGAAAATTCGAAATCAGAAAAAGTTACTATCAGATTACAGAAAACATAACCTGCCACAAACTAAAAAGGATATAGAAGGAGGTTATTTTTTCTCGCTATCTTACTCGAAGCAACCGTGGACTATGACACACCTAATCTTACATTGTAGCCGGGTTCCTGCCAGTTAGTATAGTTAAGTTTAAGTTTTCAAATTAATTAATTAATTATTAGGGAATTATCGGAACGCGTAAGTCGCGCAGTTAATACTACAGAGTTGGCGCTCTGTAAAAAAGTGTTATAAATTACGCTTGAAGTTAGGAACACATCACCT
The DNA here is from genome assembly GCA_963921995.1 of Oxystoma pomonae. Taxonomy (NCBI): domain Eukaryota; kingdom Metazoa; phylum Arthropoda; class Insecta; order Coleoptera; family Brentidae; genus Oxystoma; species Oxystoma pomonae. The sequence continues at coordinate 65,620,922 of OY998167.1, forward strand.
GTTACACCACCACCAATTAACCTATGCAGTTCGACTTCGATAATTTCCTATTAATGATATAGAAGTGGCTTGTACTAGACAGTCTGTAAACATCTTAATTCGTGCTGTAGTAAGGCGCTTTCCGGATTTGTAACATATTAAGTTATTTTAAATAAAATATTGATTTAATCGAAAGTTGGGGACATTGTCCTTGAAAGTTTTCTAAAGTATCGTTTGGTTGTTAATAAATAACTTTTTAATCAGTTTAAAGTTTAGACATTCCTTTTTTTTCATTTGATCGCCCATATATGCTAAACTGCCCTTGACAATGTCCTGGACTTAAGGCAGATGTTTTTTGGTTTACGTACAAATTTCGAAATATTCTAACCTTTTAATACCCTTTTAAATAAATATAAAACATTATCTATTTGATTTTTGCTAAAGTCCAGTAGAGCTCGTCAATTTTAAGTCTTTCTCTACTTGGTATTACTCAAACATATGCATTGGAGCTCCACTGGACTTTAGCTTTATTGTTTGTACAACTCAGTTGATTTGTTTTTTTTTTAAAGCGTCGGAAACTTTATCACATCAATAAATTTATTTATTATATTTTTATAATTTCAACCGTGTTTCATGCTATGTAAATTATTAGGTGTAAAAAACAGTTTCTCGGAAAATTTTGTTTTTTAAAGTAATTGTATTTTATGCACATGTTTTATAATTTTCCTTGTTTTATCGCACTTGGCTTGATTTTATTTGTCGCTTGTGTGTAGCTTCGGACACGGCAAGCATGGCTAGCAGCAATGACCGTTACACTACTCCTGACCACGCCAAGTCTGAAGTCGATCCAGCTTTGCTAGGTGGGTTTTGTTTTTAATTACTCTATTTCCCAACAAACTTTGGACAATATAGTATATTTTTCGGTAAAGTGGCGTCCACAAAAAATAAGAAATGCCCGAACTTTAGCTCCGGATTTTTTTTCACCACTATTTTTTTTTCAGAAAATGTCAAATTTGGAAAAAAATGTCATAATTGGCGTTAACCAATTGGCTTTCTTGCACACATGAAGGGTACATGGGAAAAAGGATACCATTTTGTCACCGTTGCATAGCCTTTTGAGGGTTCTAGTGCCTCTCACTACCAAAGAAATTAAAATAAACCAGACAAATCACATCTAAGCTGAAATTCCAGAAATTTAGACCGCGTTTGCCGAGTTTCCCTAATTATCTCTTATTTTATTTCTTATAATTACGTAATATTGCAATAGGTACCATAAATACAATACATTATTCTAAGAAAGTAGATATAGTGCCGAAAAAGTTCAGTTTAAAATGCATAAGGAACTTTATTTAACATAATGTTTTGTTTTATCTTCTAGAAACAATTATTGAAATCAGGATTAGGACATTTACTTCCTACAATCTGACTACGGCAAAAAGGCTATTGATTTGTCGAGGCATGTTTTACCATGTTCCGACCGATCCGTCGGGTTTTGGTTAGTTTTTTGTGTCTTTTGCAATTGTTATTGTTATATTGTTGTTTTAAGACTTATAAAAATGCATAAGAAACTGCGTTAGGTGAAAAATGTGTCGAAAAGTCGCCGGAACTATCTTCATGGGTAAACAACACATCTGTATGAAACAGTCACATTTTAAATATTGCTTCAGAACCAATCAGAACGCGACTCTACCATGTTGCCGTAACTGTTCCTCGCCAATTTCCTTAGATTTGTTTACTGATTTGGAAAATTTACCTTCAATATATGGAGTGGCCTTCTAGCTTATTTTAATTTCTTTGCTCACTACCAATTCTTAAAAAGACGAGAACAATGCACAGATACTCCCGACAAAAATTTATCCGTACACGAAAAGAAGGGGCTCACCCATATAACTATGAGATACTATAACGGCCCTGCCCTTGCATTTTCCTAAAAAAAAGGCGTAGCGACAAGAACTCCCAATCAAGTTAACCTGGACAAAATGCAGAGCTAAAAACTCTTCTGGGCGCGAGTAGACTACACAGGGCCAACCTTGTTTTTCGAAGTTGTCATTCCAAAAAAATGCTCGTCACGCGCGCTATAATCTGCAGAAGTAGCAGGCAAATTTTGATTAAAATTGCATTATATATATATATATATACCTATATTTTCATTAGTTTTGGATCAAAAACTGTAAGAATAATTTAATCAGTAATAAAGGACAATATAGTTCCTGATTACCACAAAAAAGGAATCTCATTGATTGGAAATCAGCTCCTTTTTTCCTTCTATATTTAGTATTCAAATGGGTTTTTGGTTTTTTTTTTCTATTTGCTTAATAATGTTGTTTTCTAGTTTTTCGAAGCAGTAAAAACATCTCGTACAAAATATTCTCGCAGGTGACATAGAAAATAAATGTAAAATCAGTTCTTCTGCAATAAAGGAAAAATGTTGATGAGCTCACTTTTCCCGTGTACCCATACATTTATTGAGAGGGACATATAACTGGGTAAAACCATTTTGCTCACTCCCAGTTTTTAAAACATTCTTATATTTTCTTCTTAATAATAAAATCAAATTAAGGCATCGTCATATGTGAAACGCTCTTAAAGTTAATGTAAGGTAAGATTTGCAAAGCGTTGTTAAAACCCAAAAGTTACAATTTTTTCCATAACGTTGTTTTGGCGTTGGAATAGTCATAAAGTCACAACCTTTTTAAAGTAGTTTTTTTTGGTTTTTTTAAATATCTCGCTCTGGCATTATTTTTATTATTGAAAAGCATCAACCAAATTTCGAGATCTAATTGATTCGGAAGTTCTTTTTTTTAGTTTTGACCTTTTCTAAAACTTCAGATCCCACTTTTTAATATAATATTTCCGATATTACAGAAGAAAGTTTTTATGTGAATTCTGAAGATCTTTGGGGTGGAGTACTAGCCCCCTTTTTATCCGTCACTAATATTTTTTCATTTTCTAGATTCAGCTCATGCTCTGTTCGTAAGATCAACCTATTTAGTATGTCACAGACTGATTTCTTCTTGGAAAACGGACTTAAATGTGTCACTTGCAGCATTGGAACTCCTCGCTGGATTGGCTAGAATACATATTAAGGAAACTGGTAAGTTTTTAATTGAAAACAGAATCAAGTACACAAACATAAATAGCTGCTAGCAGGTGTTGGATCTGGCGTCTATTAATTAAAGTAACTCTATACGTTATTAAAATTTTTCTGATATGAAATTGATAAAATTTTGTATACAAAGGGTGCCAATAAAATAGAAATTTATATTATCATTCTTCCGAGGGGTTGTTTGCCTTGGCAGTAGGTGTACAAATTTTTGGCAGTACTGGCATTATTTAGCAGCACTCGCACTACTGCGGTAATTGACAGCATGTAGAAATACTGACAATAAATCCTTATAATTTTGGCAATAGGTGTACATCCCAATGAGCATTTTTGTCTATATAGAAGTTACAGCAAATAATATAAAACCTTCATAAAATAACTAAAAGTTATATTATTTAGTGTTGGTGATAATTTTATAACTCTAATATATCTCTTAAATAAGTAAAAAAGACTTGAAAAACAACTGACAAACACCAGCTTATAAAAATTTATGGTACATAGTAATGGATAGAAAAACAACATATAGATGTTATAAAAATTCCTTATGAAACCTCAAGTCTAGATATTATTATAAAAAGGTTTTACAACTACATAACAAATTAAAGGTTTTTATCGATTTAGAAATATAAATTTTCCATCTTTCTTCCCTTTGCTTGTTATGTATTATTCTTTTTCTTTTTAAAATAAAAAATTTATAAAATGGTGTTTATCAATCTTCTAAAATAAATTAAAATGGAAGTGAGATAAGTTGAAGCAGGAATATGAATATTTATATACCATAGGTTAAATAAAAGCTGTTTTCCCAGTCAGTACTCTGATAATCAGCTGCGGTCCCGTGTGTACTGTATAGTTTTCGAATACACTCACAAAATTTTCATGGGCTCCAAAAATATTTGAGAAAACGGGGGAAAAAAATCATTTAAATAATACTTTTTTTTCACATATGTTTTTGGCTTTCTGGGAGAAATATTGAATTTTGTATTTTGTTTTTAACCCTAAACAAGCCATATTTCGATTAAAACACATGTTGAAACCCCATAAATAACGTTTTTATTTTGGTCAAAAACCTATTGTTGGAATCCAAAATGGCGAAAATTTACGACAATTCTATTAAAAAAACAATAGAATTATACCACTGTTTACCTCTTTCAACACTATTTTATCAACGTTTTGAAAACATGATACTAGTTGGAACAAAAGGCTGCAGATGGCGCAGTGTTGAACACTGAAGGTCCGTTTCTGCGAGCTTAACATAGTTACCATTGTTCTCTTTTTCTAAATGTATTCGTCTGAGAGAGATCCAGCATACTACACATACTAGGAAAAATAGCCGCATGCACACCCTTCAACCCCGCATAACTGTCAGAGGTAACTATCTCAAGAAGATAGTTAGATTGCGGGGTCGAAGGGTGTACAGGCAGGTATTTCCCTGATATGCTGGATCTCTCTCAGACGAATGCATTTAGAAAAAGAGGATAATAGTAACTATGTCAAACTCGCAGAAACGGACCTTGAGGATGCGTTCCGTCGCGTCGTAAGGTGATGTATTCACAATTGCCGCCGACCAGCCGTACGCACTGTATTCACTAGAAGTTTCACGGTGCATTTTTGCGAACTTAACACGGTTACTATATTGTTCTCTTTTTCTAAAACCCGGTTCCCATCTATGGGTTTCTTATGCGTGGGCTCTCCGAATCAAAACACGGATCACGTAGTCTAAGCGAGATTTGCCTATACAAGTTCATGTTGGTCCACGTGATGAGTTTTTTGAGTCAGGGTGGCCGCGCATGGGAAACGCTGGTCGGAATCGGGTGTAGAATGCATTCGATCCCGATATCTGTCATCGAAAACTATCTCAAGATTTGGATCTCTTATCTCTCTCAGATTGATGTAATTAAAACCAGATAATGATGGAATGGTATCTCGCAAAAATGCGCCTTTTGATGTCGCAAAAACGCACCTTTTAAAGTCGCAAAAACGAGCCTTTTGATGTCACAAAATTAACCTAAAAAATCTTGTTTGTTTTGTTATAAATTAAAATTGTTTTTTTGTTGTAAAAACAGTGGTATTATAACCACTCTAAAAAGAAATTAATAAAAACATTATAGAAAGAGTGGGCAAAAAAGGTTTATGAATGAGTTCATAAGAATATTACAGGCACCAATTTATATAATTACCTATTGTGTGTGAGTTCCCAAGTTTTTATAAGTGTCTCTTTGTTGTTGGTAAATTAAGTTTTTATAAGTGAGTTGATAGCAACATTTTGAAAACCAATCTATCTTTAATTGATAGTTACTTACGGTTTTATAGATGGGTTAACAGAAAGATTTCAAAAACCAATTTATATAACTTTTGTCACTGATGACTTATATTTTTATAAATATGTTGGTGGAAACATTGTTAACACCAATTTATATAACATTTGTTACAGATGACTTTAATTTTTATAAAGATGTCCGTGGAAATATTGTTAACACTAGTTTTATGTTACCTTAGGGTACCATCAATTTAGAACCTTTAATAAAACAAATATACAAACTCAATTCCTGTAGGAAACCATTACTGGAACCCTCTTTATAATAATTATATAAAATTTTGTCACCAGAGGTTTCTGATAATGCTCATTGGGATATTTTGAGGGGATAGATAACCCCTCGCATTGTTCATCATATTAACAGCATTTTGTTGAAATCTGCCTATATGGTTGCTGTAGGTACAATGAGGTATCATTAAGATAAATTGAAAGGCTTTATAAAATGAGCCAAGAACCATTTCTCAATCGTGTCACCTGGGGGCTGATTTTTGAATTTCGAGAGAACGATCACCTGGGAATATTCACATCCTTCATTTCGACCAATAAGAAGGGTCAGAAATTGCCAAGCTTGCAAAGGTTCGGCCGTGGTTGGATAGATTTCAGATAACTCGTGATAATATCAGGAACCGTTCCCGTACGACCTTTCCTACGAAATTCAAGAATCATTCCCGAGGACGTTCACATGCACATTTCAACCGATAATCAGGCTCAAAAGCAGTGAAGAGTCGACCGAAAACGGTGCATGTGCAGGATCACTCTTTTGCCGCTTTTTCAGGTGACCCATCACCATTTTAGAAAGGGAATGTTCGCTTGATAAGTCATACTGTGCTGATTATATTTTCGAAAATCTCATGCCTCAAAATTTCCAAATCCGTCCTTGGGTCGTTCGATATACAGGGTTCCTTATGATTTCTTTAGTGGTAGGATTTCAAAAAATCAAACAGAAATGGCATATACATAAACAGGCAATGCTGCCAGTTTTTTATTATCTCCGCACTGCTTCCATAAGAAAAATATTGTCCCCACTCTTGCATTGTGATCATAAGTGTAAAATACTTACAAAGGCGGCAGGTTGCATCCAGCGGACGCTCCGACGGAATTTGATTAGAATACAATTTTTTTGAGAACACGACGCGAACCGTTCGCGGGCTGTCATTCAAAGAGGCCCATGCCATGTTGCATGGTTGTCAGCTAATATTTTCTTGTTTGGCTACCAGAGACATTTATACATTACAAATCCCTTCACACTAAATCACTTTAAAATATACAGTTTAAAACAGCTTACACTAAAATGTCCCATATACTGACTAGTCTAATTCCTCTTGAGCCAAAAGTGCAAAAGATTACCGTCAGAACTTCCTACCAGGTGTGGAGATAAGGAGGAGGGTGGTTCTTGGGTGTTTGTCTGTCTTTCTACGACTGGAGGGCTTTCTTCAGCCTGAAGTTTCTCTTCTTGGCCCTCTGTTTGATCCTCTAACATAGGTGGAGAATGTCTGTCTTTCTACGACTGGAGGGTTTTTTTCAGCTTGAAGTTCCTCTTGGCCCTTTGTTTGATCCTCTAACATAGGTGGAGAATCCATGGATATTTTTTATCCAATTCTCCTTATTCTAACCTCTTTACCATTCCTGGTTATGTTTGCCTGACTCCTGTTTTCTTCTGACCCTATCAATGCCTTGTGGACCAATTGTTTTGCCATCTGGTTTGTATGGCGTTTCCAGATTTGTCCATTTTTTAAATTACATAAGTAGACTGTTCTACCTATGCGTTTGCCAACACTTCTTTCTTATCCTATAGTTCCTCATCATAACTTCCTTTCCCTCTCTCCCTCTTTCAATTATCTATATCTTCCCTCTTTATTTTTTATTTGTGTTTCTTGTGCTTCTTTCATATTTTCGTATGCTTTTTCATTCTGAATTTTCTCCTCTGGGCTGCTTTTATTACATCTAACAGGCACTTGTTTTTCTACCAAACATCAGTTCAGTTGGGGGATGTTTTGTACTTTCAAATCAACATTATTGTTGTTGACATCGGCTATTGCTGCAGATAACTTTTTTTAAAGTCTTTACAGCATTCTCAGCCGCACCATTACTTTCGCTATGGAAGGGAGGAATTAGAATATGTTTTATACAGTTCTGAGCTGAAACTCGTTCCATTATCAGAAACAACTAATTCTGGTAGTCCGAAGCATGAGAAAATTTGCTTGAGGTGTCTTAACAGCTCTGATGATTTTAAAGTTGCAACTTGTATTGCCTCTGGCCATTTACTGTATGAGTCTGTTACAATAAGAAAATTCTTGCCTCGTAACTCTAAATAATCCAAATGTATTCTTTGGTATGGGTAATGTGCAATTGATCAACTGGTGAGAACAGTTCTTTGAGGTACTTGGTTTGTTTTAAGGCATGGTAAGCAAGATTGAACTTTTCTTTCAATTTCCATGTCCATTCCAGGTCACCACAAATAAGACCTAGCCAATTGTCTACTCTTTACAATACCTAAATGACTTACATGTATTAAATCTAGCATTTCAGTGTGCAAACAGCTGGAAATTATGACTCTATGGCTCCACACCACTCTCAACATAAATTTCATTTTTTCTTCGAAAGTACGGTTTTATTCATTCGTCTGATATCTTGCATGGCCAGCCTTTCTCACAGTATTCTACAACTTTGCTCAAAACTGTGTCTTTTTGTGTTTCTGTCTGGACCATTTTATTAATTATCTATGGGCCAGTCTATTTTTGTCGAAGTAAAATTTTTGTAATTGTCAGGTTCTTTCTCGCCAACATCAGGTGGTCACACTTATTATGCCTGTCTGGCAACTTATATAAGCAATCTGCCATAAATATGCCTGAAATATGTTCCAGTTTGTAGTCAAAACCAGACATAAATATTGCCCAATGCTACATTTTCACCAAAAATACCCAGTAGGGGTTTGTGATCACATCTTATTGTGAATTTAAGTCCAATTAGGTACTGTTGAAAATACTTTAAGCCAAAGATTATTGCGGCTGCCTCTCTGTCAATTATTGCCATTAATTTTTCTGAAGCAATTAAGGTTCTTGACGCACAGCCAAATGGTCGCTCTATACCATTCTTGTTTTTGTCCAGCAACACTGCAGACAATCCAGTATCAGATGCATCAATAACCAAAATGATTTCCTCTTCTGGGTTAAAAGGTGCTAGAGTTATGTCTTTTTTTATTTCTTCTTTAATCTTCAAAAATGCCCTCTCACACTCTTCTGTCCCTTCTATGTTCTTAGAGTTATCTTTCTTCAATAAATCATATATTATATATTACGGTTTGTGGTCGGTCAGCATTCACAATCACTGCATCTTTCTTATCACTTTTCTTTAAACCATGTTCATTTATTGTGAATCCCAAATATTCAATTTCCCTTTCCCTTAGTCTTTGAAGATCGGCTTCCAAATTCTTCATACGCAACTCCCTAGTATCCCCAGTTACACATACTGCCACACCTTATAATCCTTGCAACACCTGTTCTATTCTGCGTTGAAAAATGCTGCTTGCAGGTGACACTCTAAAAAGCATCCTCTTATATCTAAAAAGCCCCATATGGGTGGTCAGTGTCATAATCTGTTTGGTTTCATCATCTAATAAAAATTGCATATATGCTTTATTTAAATCTAGTTTGTTAAATAACTTACCTTTATTTAATTGGGCAAATATGTCAATAATTTGGGGGAGGGGGTAAAATGTGGGCCTTTCTATGAATCTATTTAAGCTTACGGAAAAATCTGCACAGATGCGCACATTACCATCTGATTTGCGCACAGGCACTATTGGGGTAGCCCATAGCGAGGTTACAACAGGTTCCAAGATGATATCTTTGACCATGCTCTTTAATTGTTCTTCGACTTGGTAATGGTCTATATTTCATACAAACAGACTTGGTCCCATCTTTGACACTAAAAGAAACTTTTCCATACTTATAGGTGCCCAACTTTGTTGTTAAAACATTCTTGTATTTAGTTAACAACTCGTTTTTCCAGTCACTTATATTTAAAATTTGGCCAAGGTTTAGTCCAATATTAAACTGCCTTAAAAATTCTCTACGCAACAGGGGTGGTCCATTTGTGTTTACTACATAATATCTTACATTTTTTTCAATGTTTCTCAATTTTGTTTTGGCCCAAAAATATCCCACAGGCTTTATTACCGTCCCCGAATATCCCTTTAGAATCAGGGTGTCCTCTGACAAGTCAACATTTTTAAATTTAGTTTGGTATAACCCCAAACTTACGGCATTTACCGTGACTCCTGTATCCACTTGAAACTGAACTTCACTATCACACAATTTCACACTCAACTTAAACACATCACAACATTCCGGCTACATTTCGCAGTTTTCTAACGCGTTCATTTCCGCGTTATCATTGTTTTTATCTAGGAAATTTTTCCTTCTCACGCGCCCCTTTTTACAGGCTCTTTCAAGGTGTCCTTTTACAGAGCACCGATTACAAGTGTAGATTATATAACGGCATTGTCCTTTTATTATATGCACACGCGCGCAAACCTCGCAAAATATTGGGTTTTCACTAGAATTTCCAGAAAACTCGCGTTGATTTCCAAAATTTCCCGATTGTTGGCCGCCATGTTTGACATTAGTTGTCACCTCATTGACATTTTTAGAGAAATGAGATTGGTTGGTTCAAAAAGAAAATCCAATCGCTCTGTGTACACCATCCAGCACTCGTTATTGGGGTGGAACTCTGGAATAGAGCCTATCATGTTGCTGCTTGCTGCCAAAAATGTTGCCAATTTACTCCGCCCCTTCTGTAGCTCTTCTCTGCGTAGCCCAAGACAAGACTCCTGCCCCTTTATTAGTATCGCATGACAAATAGAATAAAAGCCTTACTTTTTTTTTGTGATTTTTTTTTGTCCAGAGGGAGACTTAACCTCACTTTACGACCGTTTCACGTGCGTTACTTTTCCGGTTGACTTCACAGAAAAACCGACCTCGTCGCCAATGTAAAATACTTACCAGCGAACGCTCCGACGGAATTTGATTAGAATAGTCACTAATTAGTAGGGTAATTAAAAGTTTTTTTGAGAACACGACGCGAACCGTCATTCAAGCCATTCAATTCAATTCCAATTGATTCCTAAACGTTTGAAAATGGCAAACATTAAAAAACCATAACCTGGAATGTATTGAATATATGTAAGATGTAGTGACAACCTCGTCCTATGCCCGTCTTTCTCTCCCTAATGTGCTTTTCTGTTTATCTGCGCCTTATAAACGCCTACTTGGCACCCTAAGGATTTGTTTAGGAACCCTGTATAACAAGTTGTGAATACTGATAAAAAACAGCTAGATGAAAAATTTCGTGTGGCGGACTATAGTGCAATAGATAACATTTCCAGGGGCGATGGAATGCAAAAGGGCCGTGAAATGGCTGTGCGATTATATCATCTACCAGTGTTCGAGACCACCACCCGCCCATTCTAAGGATTTGCATTCTACAATAGTCGCGGCTTTTCAATGCTGCTCAGTTTGGCTTTTCGAACATCCGTATCTGTTAAAGGACAAAGAGTGTTTGGCGACGGTAAGATTCACAGATTATATAAAATACGTATACGTATGTATCTTCATGTTTTTATCTTTTTATTTTGTTTTAATATTATGCAGTTCCGAATCTTTGGGTTGTTTTGCGATTTATAAACACTTAATAGAATCGATGCTACTTACTCATCTACTGTTTTTTAGCAGTAGGTATTTTTTGGTTCTCGACGTTCACATAGGGGGCGCTTGGTAGCATTACCAAGATCTTTTTTCGCTTGTATTTAACGTATTACAATACAATATCGGTATAAGTGCGAACAGAATTGTATCCTATATCTGGTAGGCCTATTCGAAAACCAAGTAGTTAATTTTTGCACCTAGATCAACAACACAACAACTTTTAAATTAATTAAAAGAAAGTCCTAATTCTTCACAATAAATTTATTTTTCTCTACGCGTTTCGGCTTTATGCCATTATCAACCAAACTTTAACAATAACTTTTGGTTTTTAGCAGACGACAAACACTTCTGATTTTTTACAGTCGCTTTAAATTTTAGTGACTTGTATTAAAATACTAAGTTAGTATCTAATAGTTAGTTATAGACTGTCCTTCTTAAGACAGTATGGAATAATATCTTCCATCAGACTCGTATTAAATATATGAATGAATGAATATACGCCTTATTATCTGATAAGATTATAAACAATGTCAGTATCGTGTAAACAAAGTAAAAATAATAATTAACTAAACTAACCCTAAAATAAATTAAAAATTTAAGCATGAAATGTTTAAACTATTGGTAATGGAAAAAAATAATTTTAGCCAGGTACAATAACCAGTTTATAATCTCACAAAAGGATCATATATTGCAATTGTTATTACATTATAAAATAATTTAAAATAAAAAAAAACATTTAGTTAATAATATTGTGAAAACGTTCATACTGCCAAACCACAGTCAATTCTGAATTTTGCTACTAGTACTCAACAAAAAACGGCAACGTTTAGTTGAAAAGTTTTAAAATACTAGATAATCAGTTATCTCGAAAATAAAAAAAAAAAGATAATTTATAAAAACAGCGAACGATTACAATAAAACAGCGCTATAATGAGCATTTACTATTTAAATAAAAAAGAGAGTTGCAGAAAACTGCTGGGTTTTGATTTGATTTTTATTTATATTTAACTCCACTATGGACATTGGGAATTTATTTCTGAGTTTGTTATTTACTATTTAAGTTTATTAGTCATAATCGTTTTAAGATTCAACACATTTTGACTTGCCTAACCAAACTATTAATTAAATTTTATCTAAAGGTATTAGAAGTCTGTGAACTAGGAGTTTCTGGAAGTAAATCCGTTGGTAAATGTGGCGAACCACTTAAAATGAAGGAAGAAAAAGAACTAAAGCCAGTGTCGATGAGAGTGAGGGAGGCAGCTGAAAATTTGCTAACCTGCATCCTTGAACAGGTATGTTGATAGTTAATTCAGGTAATATGGATTTCCCATTTTTTTTTGTAACACTGTGCAATATTATTCGATCCAAAATTATTAGATAATCGAGTCTTAGCGCCACCTTAACCTCAAAATGTTGTCTACAGAGTAGTCAGTAGGGATAAAAATTGGGAGATTAAATTATTTATGGGTAATAACAGAATAAGTTTAAATTTATTTAAAAAACTATTAAAAAATATAAAAAAAAATCAAGAAGGAAAATTTATGATTTGCCATTAGCAGCGAAGTTATTGTGTGGTAAAACATTGACGGTAGCTTATTTGATATTATGCATATAGACGACGACCCACCCAACTCCCCAAACGTAACCAAATTAATATGATTTGGTAAACAGAGGATGCATGACTATTTTAGGATATCTTTCCCCATCAGACATAAAAATGATTATAAAACGACTTATAGTGAAGGGGCATGTGTAAGTCCGTGGGATTTTTAATGAAGGAGTTTTGTGACTATGTGGGAATGATAGCTCTTTAGTCATACAATCAAGTGTTATCGAGTGTTTTGTTCGCATCCATGTAGAAGGGCTTGATATGACGTCATCTTTCAAGATGGGGGCCAAAAATCATAAAAAATACAACTTTCGTAACCAGGCCATGATTATACTCGATTCCATATAATTCGAGGACGAGGATTCCAAAAAATTTACTTTTAAGGTCGTAGGACATATATCCTGTTTTTGATTTTTGCCATTTTCTCTTCAAAAAATCTTAATAATTCGACGTTTTGTCAGACCAACTTCAAATGTACCTCAAAGTAATAGGCATGTATGCCAAATTCGATCCTTAGAGTTTGATGCAGTTTGAAACTTCATGACCTTGAAAAATACCCCAGTAAAATTAACAAATTGCAAAAATAACATACTAAAGGGCGCTATTCATCAATTATTAAAGCCAAGAGAACCAAATTGGGTAACAAAGATAAGAAGGTCAAGTCCAACAATTTTGTTAAAAAAAAATTTGTTCAGCTATGACGTGTTTCAATAAGGCGGCTGATATATCAAAATGGCGACCTATAACCACATTTTATTTTATCCAATTTCGTAAAAAAGTAAAAATGACAAGGTGGCCATAAATTCTTTTTGACATATCTCCGCTTACTATGAAAAAAAAGTTTAGTTGATGCATAACCCCGATTGGAGGTTTTTTTTTAAAAGAGAAATGGCAAAAATAGTTTTTTTTTGCTATTTTCAAGGTCATTTGAGGTCGGATGACCTCGAAAGTATTTTTTTGCAATTCTTGTCCTCGAGTTATATGAAATCGAGTATAATCGCATATAACGCACCGGTTGCAAAAATTGGATTTTTTATGATTTTTCGACCGCCATTTTGGAAAATGGCATCTAAAACACCTAGTCCAGAATATGGTAATGTATATCTAACTTCTGCTAACTCTTTTATAGGTAATTTAAATGACAGTTGGCTAGACAAGTGAGTAGAAAATAAAATTCACAGTTCCGAAAGTAAAAACAACAAGCATAAAGGTCATTTTTACCGGGGTATAGCATAAACATCTGGGACGCCAGATCAAAAAAATGGTAGAAAGGTTTAAAATGAAGCGTTTATTTATGGCTAAGATGTTAATTTCATCTTCGGCACTTAAAGTTTTTGCGTAGTTGTTAATTATAAAAAACACTACAAAAAGCTGGTTTTTCAATTTTACATGGTATTTTCAAGGTCAATCAAGGTCATGCATCAACTAATTTTTTAGGGATAAGTCAACAAGAATTGATGGCCACCTTGTTATTTTTACTTTTTTAACGTAATTAGATAAAATAAAATGTGGTTATAGGTCCCTATTTTGAGATATCAGCCGCCATATTGAAACGCGTCATAGCTCAACAAAATTTTTTTTAACAAAATTGTTGGACTTGACCTTCTTATCTTTGTGAATAATAGTATGTTATTTTTGCAATTTGTTAATTTTGCTGGGGTATTTTTCAAGGTCATGAAGTTTTAAACTGCAAGGACCCAATTTGGCATACATGCTTAATAGGTTGGGGTACATTTGAAGTTGGTCTGTCAAAGAGAAAATGGAAAAAATCTTGTTTTTTACGATTTTCATGGTCATTTAAGGTCGGATGACTTTGAAAGTATTTTTTTTGGAATCCTGGTACTCGAATTATATGGAATCGAGTATAATAATTCCCCGGTTGCGAAACTTGTATTTTTTAAAATTTTTGGCCGCCATCTTGAAAGATGTCGTCATATCAACCCCTTCTACACGGATGCGAACAAAACACTCGGTAACACTTGATTGTGTTACTAAAAAGCTATTAATCCCACATAGTCACAAAACTCCTTCATAAAAAATCTCACGGGATAGAAATTATCGACATTACACTATTACAATTATTGTAAAAATTGTAAAATATTTGTCACCAGGTTGGCCACTTTTTTTGTAATACCAAATTCCCTGACTTTTCCCTGTTTTCCAGACCATGTTCAAAGTTTTTCCCTTCCCCCCTCACCGGTTTAGTAGGTGTTGGGTTGGACTTAATTGTGTGTGCGAAAAAATAAAAATTCATTTATATTTAATTTATTTAAGCAAGAACACGGATCCTTGGCCGAATCTAGTGCCTCAATTCTAGATTTTTTACCAAAATCATATTTTAAACGCGCCGCAGGCGAAAAATTTAAAAAAATTATACTAAAAGTGCCATTTTTAACATGTTTTAAATGTTCTAGGAAAAAAACTAACTTTTTTGCAGTTTGAGCTAAACATTTTGAATTTCAGGTTATTTATTTTAACAAAAGTGGGTTTGGTTACCTGCCAAGAGGGACTGAGTTGGGTACGAATCTAGTCTCAGTTCTAGATAATTTTGGAAAATCATGTCATGCAGGCGAAAAGTTTGAGAAAATTTTAGTAAAGATGCCATCTTTAACACCTTTTAAATGTTGCTGAAAAAATAATCCTTAAAATTTATCTTAAATTGTAACAATCAATGATCCGTAGGTAATTTTTTTTGCATGTTAAGCAGAAAATTAAGAAAAAATTGACATTCATATTTATTATGAAATATTTTTTAAAAAGTGGGTTGGGATATCTGCCAAGGACTGGGTTTGGGTCGAATCTAGTCTCAACATTAAATACTACGATTTTGTTCACCAAATACACACATTTTTCGCTGCGATTTAAAGTACAAATCAGATAGTAAATTTTATATCATTTAAATTGTTAAAACCAGATCTATCTATTGGTTAAGCGTGTGAAGTTAAATAAAACCTTGTAAACCAGTACTTAAGAAACTTATTGAAGTCGTAAAAAAATACTATTTATTTTAAAATAATAGAGCGTTGATCATTTTAATAGGGGACAATGGTGACAGGTGACATATGTGACATTTCGATTAGATATAACTATTTTACTTGGTAAAATTAATGATAAAATAAATTATATTAATTTTTGTTCTTTATTCAAGTTATCCTGGAATTACCCACATAACTTTGTTTTAGTGCAACCAAAGGTTCCAAATTCCCAACATAGCTGGAATTACCCGTTATATGTGGCGGGCTATTTTGGCCACTGTTAATCGAGACTAATAAAACTCACTCTTTTGACGCGGTTTAGAAGATAATAATGGAACTCAGTGATAGTTGAAGCGTGTATTGATTTATTAAACTTAGCGGGATCATAATAATAGAAGGGCCCGATGCTTGGGGTGTAGGGCTGGCTATTTACAACGTGTGGCTTAAAAGTAAGGTTAGCCACCTTCTATAAAGAAAGACACAAAATGTGCAACTTAAATAAAAATATATACCATAAATCCTCTTTCAGATTTTTTCATCATCTTTTCTCCTAATCCCTAGCAACGTACTAATGAGCACTTCTTCTTCAAGTGCCATGCTCTCTTCGAACGTTGGCTATCATCAGCGCGATCTGTATCCTGTCCACTGCTTTTCGGAAAAGTGTCGTAGTACTAACACCATACCATTGTCTAAGATTTTTAGGCCATGATATCCGTCTACGACCCGGACCTCTTCTGCCTTCTATTATCAATTTTAAAAGTTTATATTTGTCATTTCTCAAAATATGGCCAAAATATTCAAGTTTTCGTTTTTTGATGGTAAATAAAACTTCAAGGTCTTTATTTATTCTAAGGAAAACATCCACATTAGTTACTCCGTCCATCCAAGATATCCTTAGTATTCTACGATAACATCACATCTCGAATGCCTCCAACTTTTTACACATGGCCTCAATCAGTTTCCATGCTTCTATGCCATAATATAAGATGCTAAAAACATAACACCGAAGCACACGAATTCGGAGAGTGTTATTAAGATCGCGACTACACAACACCGATTTCATATTGATAAAAGATGATCTGGCCTGTTCAATTCTTGCACGAACTTCTTGCATGATGTTCCAGCATGAGCACTACTAGTACGAAATCCAGGGCCTCGATTACCATTATATTTTTTGTTTTTTTTTTTAATTTGTTTTATCTTTGGTTGTTTTTAGGTTTCAAATTTTCCAAATCCGTGCGGCCCCGAATCAACTTCTTCATTATTAAACGAAGTCACTCTACTAAAATATTGCAATTCGTACACCGTAGACACGAATAGCTTGTCGAACGCCGTGCAGAAGTTTAGATATTTTGTGACAGATGGTTCAGTAATGTTGGCATTGCTGGAGGAACCTTTGGGAAACAGTCAGGTACGTTTTAATAATAGGATAATAATAACTTTTTACTTGGGTAAACATTATTTACATCAACAAAAGAGAGTGGCTAGAAATGATCTTGAAAATTCTACCACCTTTCAAATGGAACTTGACACCCGGAAAACAGTTTCCACATTCCACACTTGATAACTCAGGTATTTACAAAATTAGCTGTAATGACTGTAGCAGGAAATATATAGGACAAACCAGACGATCAGTTAAAACTAGATGTAAAGAGCACATTGCTCACATTAGGTATGGCAGGTCAGGGGGGCAATTCCAGTGGGCTATCGTTATGGGATAACGATCGCTATCGCCATTATTTTCACTGTTACGGCAACATCGCTTATTGTTAAGTAAAAAGAAGAAGGCTTGAATGGCACGCAACCCGCAATACTTTCCCAAAACAACTGTCAAATGCCGACAGTCAGTCAAGTTTGTTTACCTTTCTTGGAACTTGCGGCGAAATTTTGGGAAAAATAATAATTTTCATGAACTTTTTGCACGCAATATGGATTAAAAATCTGATCACAATGTGATGGTAGACGACCGTTATCAATTTTTGATTGAATTTTGTTTGGGAAAGCCACGTTCCTTGTGAAGAAAAACCCACATGGGCCTTGTGTGGAAGTGCCATTAGATTTTTTGTTTGGGTAAGTACTTATACTTACTTTATCTTATGTTCTATTCTGGTTTTTTGGTGCTTAAAGAACACCATCTACGTAATGTAAACAAAAAGATATAGTAGGTAAGTTTTAGGCACAGTTTATACATTTTGAAAAGACGTGAGCCAGTGGTCAGAAAACCGAAAATAATTTTACAAAATATTTAAACATTATAAGACAAAAAAGTTAGGAATTAGTTAAGAATGCAGGATTTCTTTGGTCCAAGGTTATTACACTGATTTTTTATTGAAAAAAATCTGACATCAACTAATAATTTATCTGGACACTGACACTTGTTCGCCTATTTATCATCCATTGTGTTTTTGCTTGTATTTTTTGTTGTTATCGCCAAATTACTAAATATTATGCCTTGTATAAATGATAGTACTTGCAACAGAACGCATTGAGTACCTAGTTAAAGAAAGGCCGCTGATTCTGAATTGCTATGCACCACCAAGCAAAAATTTTGCATCCCTTCTCATACTGTCCTCATACTGAAGAAGTCAAGTATTGTCAGGTATTATCGAGTTTTCGTACACCTATTGGAGGTGTTGGCCTATCGGTTATAGATTCTGAGATTTAAAAATGTTTAATTAAATCTCTGATTAATAATAAGGCATGTTTAAAAAGTAAACAAAAACTTCTAGTAAATTTTACCATCAGTATTTATAGACATTGGGTCATTACTTTTTAAATCCGCCAATTTGGGATTAATTTGTTTCTCAATATTTTTAAAAATTGATAATTTTTGACACTTATATACTATAATTTACATGTATTGGTTAAAAAACCTATATTTATTTTTTTTCTCTGTTTGTAAATATGTACTTACTTGCTTATCATTTAAAATTGTGGTTTCAAGCTAGCTAATAGTAGCTTTCAAAAGACCCAGTTTAATTGGTCTAATTTTTTTAAAATATATTTTTGTGTAAAAGTAGAGTATTGTGGTTTTTAAAGAAACATCATTTTAAGTTTCGAAATTATGTCAATTATAAAAATGTAATTTTTAAATATTTATCCTTTGCGTTTCTACATAGTTTTAAGACCAATTTTCTCAGTTTTGTCAAAATCAAAATGCATAAAACTTTTAACTTTTCAAGCTCTCTACTGTTGATCAAATTCCTGTCTTAAAAACTGTTTTAGTTTTTATCTAGTGTTTTACAAAGTTTACTATTTCTTATCAGTAAATTATTTAACCCATCATCACACAGAATTATTAAAGTTAAAAAAATTTAATGTGCAAAATGATGCAAATAATTTAATAATAATAAAATGCAATTTTACTCGGAAATCATTTTATTGAGATAATTTCAGATAATTTCGTTTTTTTTTAACCGGTATCAGAGACGGTTTACCTCGACTGCCCCTTCCTTTGGAATGCCACTGGGTAACCATATATACCTATTTAACAAATCTTATGCATTTTTGTTAGATATCGTTTAAAAAAATTGGATTATTTAATTCACGTTACATGTTTTATGCATAGATTTTATGGATGTCACTAATAAAAATAATAAGTAAAATTGATAATACAGTACCTAAAATGTGTTATAAAAATCTAAACTTTTTACATGAAAAAGTTCATTCATTCATTCATTTTTTTCCTCGTATTGAAAGATCAATATCTCAATAACTGAAAGAGTCTCAAAGAAGAAATTTAATCATCAGTAGAGCATGAAAGAATAACAATATATGACAAGTTTTATTCATTTTGATTCAGACCTAGATGAGAAGATTCCCTTTAAATTTGGCACAAAATTGGAAAAATATTCGGAAAAAAAAACCAAAAAAAAATAGCACATGGTATCGCTATTGTCTGAAGTATTAATTCAAGTGAACTAACTGGTTAGCTGCTTAGACTATGGATTTGCATACATCACACCTAGAATAAATTATTTTAAATTTAATTTCAGATCAATGATTTCTCATAATTGTTAAGATGTATGTGAGATTTAAGCAGGCAGCACCCCATCCCACGCAACGAAACATTTTAGCAAAATCCGGCAAAATCATATGAAGGACAAAACACATGGTAAGCTACCTTCACATTAAAAAAAAAACATTTTAAAATCCAAAAATTCATTAGTAAAATTAAAAAATTTGGCTACTTTTTGGTAGATTGTTGTCGTTTCAAGCAAATATAAATTTCCAACATAAATATTTCAAATTTCATTAGTTAAATCCAAGGTGGAATAAAGTTTTAAGGTAACTTTGTATGGGCACAGGATATTAAAAAAAAAAAACATTAAATAATAATTGAAGATCTTGGGGTAACTAGGGGATAAGCCACACTTATTTTGTTAATTTACAAGAAAAAGTCAAGAGGCTTTTTCCACTTGGATCCCAACTTGTTAGATTTTCTAAACTTGTTCCCTTTGTTTCCCCAAGGTTTTTAATTATTATTCACTATCTTGACAGTTTTTTTGATCAACAGTTTACATTATTTTTTCTAAATAATATATACAGGGGCCAAATTCATATTGTTTTTATTTAACAGGCAAGTTTTTTCACCACCTTAGCCAGAAAGTTGTTTTATCCTCTCCCATAATTTGACATCACTTAAGTTTCTAGTTTACTTTAAGTATTAAGGTGTGAGGTAAACAAAAGATAGTCAATAATAAAATTTTCAAAGTAGAATGTGATGTAAAACTTGTTCCGTACTTTTCTAAAAGAAACTAAATTGGCAGGCAGCAATTGGCAGGCAGCAGGCTGGTCGCCAAAAAATTGGTGAGATATAGTCGATGTAAGTCTAATAAATCGGATTATACTCTTATTCAAAGGATGAGGTGATTAAAACTTACTATCGGTGTAATTGATTGATTTTACAAACCAAACCTGAAAGCTTCCAATCTTAAGTAGCCAGTTCACTGGCTTATATTTTCAAATACATCTTATTTTTTGTTTCAGGGTAGCAGTGCCCAAGCTGATGAAGGAAAAAATGCAATCCACCAAATATTGAAATATTAGAAAACAATTTTTAATTCTAAGTAACATGTAAACCAATAAGTAAAATAAATCAGTTTTTTATCACAAATTTTATTATTTTTTAATAGCAATGTTAAGAGTGACAAAATCAAGTCAAATCAATTTTTTCTTTGTAACATAATAAATTATTAATATTAAATTAAAAACTAGTATAAAGTATAAATCTAGACAAAAAATTAAATTTATCTAAATGCATTGTAAAAAACTTGTCATGTCAGTCAGTAAACCTTTAAGTTAATTTAAAAATGCAGCATACATTTTAGGCCCTTTATTTGAAGTACTAAGTAGGTTTCTTAAATTATATTATTCAGTTTTACATTCATAAAGATTGATTTAAAGTATGCTATTTTCAAGGGTATTATTTATAAAAATAGGTTCCTGAGGTAAGCATTTATTTGATTATTTAGAATCTATAACTTTGAGTTATTAGTTTTTTTTGGTAGCCGTAAAAATAAGTTGACAAAGCAGATGTTAAAAAGGTATTAAAAATTAGAATAATTTGCTTAATTAGCCAACTGCTATATAAATATCATACTATGCTATGTGTGTGTGGGAAGAAATATCATGTAGGTAATTTAAAATTGGATGTAAAATAATTTTTTTTTAAATGTTCATCAATTCTTTTTTATAGCAACCAGAGCTGGAAATAATAACTTTCCCCACCAAACCAATCTAAAGGCTCTTGAAAAAAAAACTCTGCCTTATTTTAAAAAGTTTGCAATATCTTAAATTAATATGTTTAAAATAAAGTGGTTTTATAGGTGTAACGGTGACCAGTAACTGACCCATTTTTTTTCGATGACTCCTCCAAAAAATCTGCGAATTTTCATGAAAAAGTTCTTAAATCGTATTTACAATAAGTACCATCACTTAAGTGACATTTAAATTTTTTGATTTAAACAAATGCGGCCTAACAGAATTAAATAATAAAATTTTATTTCTGTACTATATTTTACACAACTTTTTAATTCATTAAAAGATATCTTATTATTTTTTTTAAATGGCAGAACGATTAACATTTAGCATACATGTACGTATATTGCCATCCATACCTAATTTGTGGCCCGAGTTGTGGTACTTGATCGGAGACTTGATCCTACTAGAATGATTCTTACATGTAGCTCCATTCAAATACCCTAGCATGTTATTCCTAAAAAGGGGTATACATTTTAAGTTTTATCAAAATAAGTAGTTATTTTTTCTTTGGTGAACTGCAAGAATCTAAGTCAGTAGTTTTTATTTTAAATAAACTATCTTAGTAGAACTCAAAAGGTATATATGGACTCAATGGCTCTCGCTAATGCACCCATACACGGATGCAAAGAATATATATGTCATATATGCTCACTTGTTAACTTTAAGTCCAAAATTGGTAAAGTATGTTGCATAAACTAAGCTTTAATTTCTTTCAAAAAAATTTTTACTGTATAATTTTTTCTAGGCTCATCTTACGACTATGTTCGCTAATTACTAATACCTTCTTTATCGGTGATAAACATACACACCAAAAACACAAAGAACATGCTTTTTTATTTTTTCTGCATCTGTGATTATTTGTTTTGTTATACCTATGTTCTTGAAGCTCTTTGGCCATTTAAAGCATTTTTTAGCTAACAAAATAGTGCAACCGGTTTTTTGTTTTAATAAAGACATTTTATATATTAAAAACAAACAATCACCTTAACGTATCGCATTCTCGCCCACCCTGACTTTAATTTAAGTAGGTAATAAACTTCAGCAAACTCAACTGGTTGGGCCATGCTTATATTCTGCCATAAGGGCTTGCGTTTCCTTTTACAGAAGAGTATAAAATATAAACCCACCTTAAAAGAGCAGTCTCATAAATAGCTAGTGGGGAACTTATGATGTACAAGTTTGGGATGAGAAGCAAAACATATATTTCTCCATAACAAAAGCTAGTTTTACTTACTTTGCTGCTCTCTGTGGGCTCCAAATATGGTGTGAACTGCAACCATCGCAGAAGAAATCATGTTAATTTTTCTCAATCATTGTAGCACCATTATTAGTCAAAAGTTATATTTTTGTGCGAGTTTAGTTGTCAAAGTTGAATTGACACGGCCGCGGCCATTGTGAAACAACAAAACAAACCGCGGTGTTGCCGCGATAACGAATTCGCTCCGTAACGATATCGGTATGAGCCACTGGAATAGCCCCCCAGATAAGTCTAGTGGATGATGTATTAGGGAATGGTCATTTTGTTGAAATTGTAGTCCTTAGTGTTAAACAAATAGGTAGTAATTCCCGCCCTCATGTTCATGCTTAGTCAGTTTAACTACTGTGATTCAGTGTAGGGCCCTTGTCTGGATGCTAGAGATTGTCAAAGAATTCAAAAGGTACAAAAAACTTGCTTGAGATACATCTATGGAATCAGGAAGTATGAGAGAATTTCACATAAAATGAAGGACGCAAAATGGATAAACATGAAACAGCGGAGAAAACTACACTCGCTATGTGTCTTTCATAAAATAATTAATAATAAAGTTACCTGTACAAAAAAATTAAATTTAGAACTAGCCATTACTCCTTAAGTAATCGTCTGAAAAATCTTATCCAAACGCCTCCTCATCCTCATCGTGGTATACGTTGTATACGTGCTACGAGATTTGTAAACTTTATAATTCCATTTCTAAGAAGCAAAGTCACTAAAAATTACACAATTTAAAAAGTTTTTAAAAACCAATATATTTATAAATTGATATTTACCCTAATAGTTAAACCCATAAATGATAAACCAGTTAAAATCCGAAAATTTTTCTTCGCTTAACAGCAAGCTATTTTAATATTAGATTATATTATACTGCGACTTAACCAAAACTTAATTTTTTTTTTCAGTTATCTAGTCAAGTTTATTTTTTTTTATTTTCCTACTGGTATTTGTATTTATATTTTTGTTTTCTGTGTAAGAAAAATCATATACAAAAATTTTTTTTTGTTAATTAATATAACATCATAACCTGATAAAACCTAAAATTTTGAACTTTTCAGTTATCTAGTCTACTTTAAAAGGTTTGCTCTTTTCGAATCGGGCCAATGTCGACAACGTCGGCAGTATGTCGACATCGGCGACTACTATGTGTCAAGCCGGACAGATCAGGCCACTGTGGCATGAATCTGTCTGCTATGGGAATTTGGGCAAACCATACTGCCTGTAGCCTGTAGGCGGGGGGATCTAGCGACCCCCCGCCCACGATTCGAGTCTAGTGCTCAATCGTGCAATCAGCTGGCCTAATCTCGAGGGATCCAATCGTCGTATTCCTTACGCCATTGGATCGTCACTTGTTATTAGGGAACGTGGGCTTGCTGACTGTGCATCAGCATGTCCACGTTAATAAAAGTCTCGCACAGGCATTCTCTACTCTGAGATCCTATACTTTCTAGGACACATAAGACCATGAAGTCCACGCACACCAAAGTCTTTCGGCGATCGGCAAGTTGCGACGGGAGCAGGACAGTGTAGTCTGGAAGCTCTTAGTGACAAACCGGCACGAAAGCGGCGGAAGTGTGATCGCCGTTTTGCTCAAGGATTGGCTGTAGAGCAACTCGTGTGCTGCATCCGTGACTGAGCAGCCCTATTTAGGACCCACTCTGCTCACCCTGAAAGGGAAGGGGCTATAAAAGGTGTCCTATACATAGCCAGCCAACAACTGCCCGACTGGACAACCGCATCCAGAGGGTACACCACATGCGGTCAAAACAAAAGAAAAAGAAATCCAATGAACTTTGCCACATGGAATATCCGTACACTTCTGGATACAGACACAACCACAAGACTACAAAGAAGAACGGCAATAGTGGCACGTGAACTAAGGAAATATAACATCGATATCGCTGCTCTCAGTGAAACTAGAAGAGCAGACGAAGGCCAACTTAAAGAACACGGAGAAGGCTACACATTTTTCTGGAAAGGAGAAGAAGAAGATGAACCACGTATTCACGGAGTGGGTTTGGCTACAAAAAATGAGATTGTGGACCACCTAACCGAATTTCCATTCGGAATAAGCGAAAGATTGATGACATTGCGCCTAAACCTTAGCAACCACCAACACGCTACTATAATCAGCGCCTACGCTCCAACTCTTGCAGCTGATGAAAACCAAAAAGATGAATTTTATTCTAAACTTAATGAAGCCGTAACCTCTGTACTTAAATCTGATAAACTTATCATCCTAGGTGATTTAAATGCTCGAGTTAGTACGAATTTAAACCTATGGAAGGGCGTCATTGGCAAGGAAGGTGTTGGAAACATGAACTCAAACCAACTGCGCCTATTAACCTTATGTTCGGAATATGACCTCACAATCTCAAATACAATTTTCCGATAAAAAGACAAATTCAAGACCTTCTGGCAACACCCGAGGTCAAAACACTGGCATCTGATTGATTACATTATTGTACGTTCCAGAGATCAAAAAGACGTAAACATTACAAGAGCAATAACGAGTGCAGACGACTGCTGGACAGACCATCGCCTGAGCGAGCCAAAATGAACTTGCACATTCCACCAAGTAGTAGCCGTCAAAAAAAGCAAATCAAAAGAAGATTCAATGTAGAACGCCTTAAAGATGATCAAACCAGAACAAAATTCCAAGTTTCTCTGAATCAAAAGTTGGGTACTTTAGAATTCCCGGAGAATATTGACGATCACTGGAGAAATTTGAAGACAGCAATAACATCTGCCTCCGAAGAAACGGTCGCCTACACACAAAGAAAACATCAAGACTGGTTTTATGAGCACGACAAAGAAATTCAAGACCTTATTGAGAGGAAGAGAAAAGCCCATAATGCTTGGAAAAGCAAGCCACCCTAACTCTAACGAAAAGAAAAGGCAATATCAAGAAGCCAAAGCAGAAGTACAAAGGCAAACACGTAAATTAAAAAAACAATGGTGGACAACAAAACCACATGAAATGCAACATTTAGCTGAGTCCAACAACACCAGAGCCTTCTTTCAAGCTACTAAGATGATATATGGTCCCACTACACAAGGTATCAATCCCCTATGATCCAAAGATGGAACAAGGCTGTTTAAAGACAGATCCTCTATCAATTCACGATGGAAAGAACACTTCCAAGAACTACTCAACAGAGAGTCTCAGGTCGATAATGACATCTTCGACAAAATTCCGGAGAAAACTACACAACAACACCTAAGTGAGATTCCGAGATTAGAGGAGGTCGAAAAGGCAATCACACAGCTAAAGAATAACAAGTCAGCAGGCACAGATGGTATCGCTGCTGAAGTCTACAAACAAGGGGGTCCCGCACTTAATTCCCAAATGCACATTCTAATAAATACAATATGGACCACTGAGACCATTCCTGCCGAACTCAGAGACGCCTCTATAGTTACCATTTTCAAAAAAGGCGATATATCTCTGCTTTCTGTTGCTGGAAAGATACTTGCCCGGATACTATCAAACCGATTAATTCCGATTGCTGAACAAAATCTGCCAGAGACACAGTGTGGATTTAGGTCCAATCGAGGCACAGCTGACATGATCTTCAGTGCCAGACAAATGCAAGAGAAATCTAGAGAACAAAATCGCCCTCTCTTCATGACCTTCATAGATCTAGTCAAAGCATTTGATTCGGTCAACAGAGAAGCACTTTGGAAAATATTGGCAAAAGCTGGATGCCCTCAAAAATATATTCAAATTCTTAGACTACTACACGACAATATGAATGCAACAGTCCTGAGCAACGATGGACCAGGAGAGTCATTCCAGATTACGACAGGCGTTAAACAAGGGTGTGTTATTGCGCCCACCCTATTCTCTATATTTTTAGGTGCCATGCTTCACCTTGTTGAGGAACATCTACCGCCGGGAGTGGAAATTCTATATAGATTCGACGTGCCCTACTTAACCTAGGCAGACTGCGAGCAAAAACTAAGGTTTCGACAACCTCGGTAATCGAACTGCAGTACGCCGATGACAACGTCGTAATGGCCGATACAGAGGAAGGTCTATAACTGGTAATCAACGCATTTAACCAAGCCTACAAAAGCATTGGCCTATTGGTCAATCTTGCCAAAACGCAAATTCGTCACCAACCAGAACCAGGTACGAATCCCAAAGCTCCAAACATTTCCATAAATGGCCATCCTTTGCAGAACGTGGAACATTACCCATACCTTGGGAGCCACCTATCATCAAACGCAACTATTGACGCAGAAACACAGCATCGCCTAAAATGTGCTAGCGCAGCGTTCGGACGGCTTTCGGAGAGAGTATCCCAATGAGCATTTTTGTCTATATAAAAGTTACAGCAAATAATATAAAACCTTCATAAAATAACCAAAACTCTAATATATCTCTTAAATGAGTAAAAAAGACTTGAAAAACAACTGTTCAACACCAGCTTATAAAAATTTATAGTACATAGTAATGGATAGAAAAACAACATATAGATTTTATAAAACTTCCTTATGAGCCCTCAAGTATAGAGATTATTATAAAAAGGTTTTACAACTTTTCTATCAACACTACATAACAAATTAAAGGTTTTTATGGATTTAGAAATATAGATTTTCCATCTTTCTTCCCTTTGTTTGTTATGTATTATTCTTTTTCTTTTTACAATAAAAAAATTTATAAAATGGTGTTTAGCAATCTTCTAAAATAAATAAAAATGAAAGTGAGATAAGCTGAAGCAGGAATATGAATATTTATATACTATAGTCAAATAAAAGCTGTTTTTCAAGTCATCCTACTCTGAAAATCAGCTGCGGTCCCGTGTGTACTGTATAGTTTTCGAATACACTCACGTAAATTTCATGGGCTCCAAAAATACTTGAGAAAACGAGAAAAAAAATATTAATTTAAATATCGGTTTTTTTTTCATACGCGTTTTTTTCTTTCTGGACAAATATTGAATTTTGTATGTTGTTCTTAACCCTAACAAGCAATATTTCGATTGAAATATTGTTAACGCCAGTTTTATGTTACTTTAGGGTACCATCAATTTAGAGCCTTTAATAAAACAAATATACAAACTCAATTCTTGTAGGAAACTTCTAAATACCGTAGGGTATCAATGGAACCCTCTTTATAATAATTATATAAATATCTATCACCAGAAGTTTCTGAAAATGCTCATTGGGATTCAAAAATCACGACATCAATGCGGAGACCAAGCTTCGTGTCTACAACACAGTTATAATACCAACTCTAACATATGGATGCGAAACGTGGACCACCTACAGAAGGCATATCAAACGACTAGAAAAATATCACCAAAGTTGTTTAAGACGAATACTGAGAATCAAATGGCAAGACCGACGAACAAACATAAGTGTTTTAGAAGAAGCCAGAACAACTAGTATAGAAGCCCTTATCTTCAAGAACCAGCTTCGTTGGACTGGTCACATTATCCGCATGCCTGAAACACGTCTCCCAAAGCAGATATTTTATGGACAACTGAAGGAGGGAAAGAGAAATCAAGGTGGTCAACAAAAAAGGTACAAGGACGTTCTCAAAGGCAATATGATGAAGGGTCACATCGATATAAACAACTTCGAGACCACGGCAAACGATAGGGCTACATGGCGCCGAACAGTCCATGAGGGAGCACAAACTTTTGAAGAGCAACGACGTAGACTAAACGGAAAAGAGAGAACGTAGAAAGGAGCAACAACACCCGGCTGCTGCCGTAGACTGGGTGTGCCAGGACTGTGGAAGGGTGTGCGGCTCGAGAATTGGCTTACATAGCCATCAAAAAACGCACAACAGATAGCGACGATACAGAATAGAGGAAAATCATACTCGGTATCGAGTGATTGCCTATGATGATGATGCTCTTTTTTATATATAATTTTTTAAATTCTGTTTATAACTGTTGTAAATAAATTGATTATTTATTTATTTATTTATTTATTTATTTATTTATTTATTTAGTAAGCCTGGCTAGTAAATAAGCTTAAGTGTTAGATATTAGTTTTAATCTTCTTCTGAAGATCCTAACTTGGTTAGCGAAATATGTGTAGAAAGTGAAAAATATAAGGTTTTGGTGAAGTGGTAAAACGTTTTTTGTTAATTACGCTAATTACGGGAACATATTCAATTTTTTTTTTCCTGAACAAAAATTATTTTTTTGGGTTTAACTCGGGGAAAATAGAACATATAGGGAATGGATATCCCAACCGACCAATCTAAAAAATTAGGAGTAACGATGCGATTGACAGTTTCATAGTTAAAAAGGCATAACGGTTGGGGAAACTTCACTTTTTCTATGCTTTGACACAAGGGGTTGACAACGGCTTTTCAAAATCGCGTATTTTATTGTTGTTTTCATGGCAATAATTTTCTTACATTTTTTTTCAGTTTAGAATTAAAAATAAAGACAATATATTACAATTCGTTTATTCTTACACAAAGGCAGGAATTTAAGCTAAAAATTAACCTTTAAAATACCTCATCTCTTCCTTGCAGAAAATACTTACTTTTTGTGGATTTTTTATACCATCCGAGAAGCAGGACAACTCTAGAAGTTGAAATGGAGCAATTTATTAGATATTTTAGAGAAGAGAAAGCCAAGAAATTCCAACTTAAAAAAGTAAACAACACAAAAGAAAAAGTAAACGAAAAAGTAGTTAAAGAAACAAAAGAATATAAGATTTTAATATTCTGCTATTAAGGCAAAGGTATAAAGGAAGTTGAGACATTTTTGAATGGCCAAATGCTTTTTAATTTCGGCCGATCAAAGGCTACACAGGAAATCAAAGCACTTTTTAATTAGTAAAACCTTTTAATGTAATTGCTTTTCGGCTGATCTTTTGTAACCAGTTGCTTAGATCCAGATAATGGTCATATAACGAGGTTACATCGCTATTATCCCGGAAATCGAATCATTACAAAAGGTTTGAGCATATAGTAACAATTGTCCCATCCAGTCCAGTCTCCAGACAAGCTCAAATAACAGATTAAATCTCTACCAGTTCTAAAAAATAAGATTAATAAGTGTAGTTTAAAAAAAGTCTACTTCAGAACTATAAAGACAAGTATTTTAACTTCCTAGCCTTTTAAAAAAAGTAAAGTGCTCATTATAAAAACCACCGTAAAAATTAGATGAACAAATGTTTTCTCAAGTAGTGTTAATATTGTGCCTTTTTGCCTGCTGTAAGTACTTAAACTCTATGTAACCCATACCTGTTTAAAATAAAATTACTAGATGTGTGTAATTTGAAGGCGTCTTTCTTTTAAACTAGACCACGAACCCATTATATAGAAAAGTTATAAAAAAATTATAGAAAAATTCACGTCTCCAGCATTTTTAAAATAAAAAGCTCCCTTTCACTTAAAATAGAGATATAGAAATTTAACTAAAAGACCTATTGAAATAGAATGAATTAAAGGCATTTCATTCAAGAATTCACTGAAATTACTAATCAATCAAATTCTGGGTACAACAAGGAGAGTTATACGTCAAGTCGGACCAGATATCATATTTACCCAGAGAATATAAATTTACCTAACCGTTATGCCTCTCAGATTGCTCGTTCAGAATTTGCTACTTTTTCTTTGGTGATATACATTTCCTATATGTTCTATTTTCCTTGGTTGAACTACACCCAAGTAACGAAAAAATACAAATTAAAGATTTAAGTGGGCTCGCAAAAAAAAAATATTATTTTTTACGAAATTTATAGGCATACAATGATTATACAAAAGCAATTAAATCGCACACTTATATTCATAGGCCAACACACATTTTGGTGCCGGCGATTTTTTAATTGTTCCTGGGTAATTTTTGGGTGGAGAATCCGAAATAGCCATCAGATTTTGTCTATCAGATCTAGTTTTTAAAATAGGAATTAGTTACTTTTTTTAACCTCTATATATATTTTACGTTATAACTATGACTATTGCCAGTAACAAA
This sequence comes from Oxystoma pomonae, assembly GCA_963921995.1. Taxonomy (NCBI): domain Eukaryota; kingdom Metazoa; phylum Arthropoda; class Insecta; order Coleoptera; family Brentidae; genus Oxystoma; species Oxystoma pomonae. Next base: position 65,651,571 of record OY998167.1, read on the forward strand.
AAAACACATATAATTAAATATTTATTATAAAAAGTAGCTTAACATACATTCATACTCATATTAGTCACTATCACCTACAAATTTTCGTTTATACGACTTTCTAGCATGGAGTTTACTGGTGTAGTCACGCTGAAGGCTCCAACAGTAGTCGGCCATCATGTGGCTATCCCATCGTCCTTGATATCGATCTTTCGTAGTTTTAATATCCTGATGGAATCTTTCTCCCTGTTCTTCACTACAGTCACCTAAATTTTCTGGAAAGCGATCAAGGTGGCTGTTACAACCGAGAATATGAAAATTTGAGAGCATAGTTTCCACTAATTCTATGTAATTGTCTGCTTTCTGATTTCCCAGAAAATGTTTAACTACTTGAACCAATGAACCCCAAGCGTTAGATTCAGTCTCATTCATTGATGTGGTGAACTGTGGATTTTTAATAAGTTGCCTTATTTGAGGACCATCAAATATACCAGCTTTTAGTTTTTCCGTGCTAATCCCAGGAAACTTACGTGACAAGTACCCAAAACAATTTCCATCTCTAACGCTCTCACAAACTGCTTCATAAGCCCCAACTTGATTTTTTTTTCTCTCATAACCAAAGGTTCGTTCACTACGTTTGGTTTTCCTTGAACCATAGTATCCATAATTTCTCTTAACCCAGTGCTGATCTTTAGCTCTGCTGTCCCAAAGACATAAAAAACAGGAGTATTCCCTTTGCTGTCCAAGGAGAAAGTTCACCATTTTCAAATCAACACAAATTTCCCACTGATGTTCTTCATATTTAATTTGTGTCAAAACTTGCGCTATTGTTTTATACTCCTCTTTCATGATAGTACAATGTCCAATAGGAATTGAGGCATATTTGTTACCGTTATGGAAAAGGACACATTTTAAACTACGTTTTGAACTATCAATGAAAAGGCGTCAATCGTCTGAAGTGTATTCTGGCAAACCCATTTTTTCTAAGAGTCCTTTTATATCGTTACAGAATACCAGCTTATTTTCCTGAGTGAAAAAAGGCAGCAGATCCTTTTCTCTCTTATGATAAAATGTAACATTATTGTCTGGATAAAGAAGGTTCTTTTCTTTTAATCTGGATGCATGTAATTCAGCACACTCCTTTGAGAGGTATAGGTCTCTCACGAGATCGTTTAGTTCTTGTTGATTAAAACACTGAGGAGTTGTTAAATCTGCTTCAAATTCACTGTCGTTTTCTGATTGCATTCTTTGAACTTCATCAAACGTTGATGTTTCTGTATCATCTTCCGGGATTTCTGGAAGACTGCTGAAGGTTTGAATGGGTATTTCCTTAGAGTGTGGTACAGGTCTTCGTGCAGAATCTAGATCAGGATATGTTCATTTATGTCGATTGTTCCTATTTATGTTTTTAATATTAAGGAGACAAAAATAGTCATCATAATGGTTACGTGGTTCCCTTCAAACCATTGGCACACCAAATTTCAGGCACTTTCTGATTCCAATTGTCCACTGTCGCAAATGTTCAACACATGTTTTACACACCACATGTGGAGCCCAAGATTTATCTTCTTCTTCTCCTTCTCCCAAATGATCGGCAAAATAGGCAAGATAAGACCTTTTCACAAATTCATATTTAGTTTTTTTACTTTCTTTGAAAGTGTATTTGCAACATACATAACAAAAAGATCTGGTTGGTTTACACAGCTACGCCTACTTGTGGATGCCATTGTTTTAGTTTTAACACTATAAAACGATGAAAATGTACAAAAAAATATGACACAACTTTATTTGCAAAAACTACACAATATACTAAGTCGAGAAGGATAAAGGTAGACAAAAGGTACTATATTTCCAAAACCAATTAGTCGGGGTTGAGCAGGTATGGGGAGATCGGATCATAGGGAATTCCAAATATAAAATAGCTAATAAAATTAATAGGATTAAGTAATGCGGGTTAACCATACTTGGCTAATTAGATCCTGGTTTTTAATACCAAATTTTTATTTTGAATTTTAAGGAAATGTTGATTTATTTATTTTTGCCTTTTATTAGAACTAAATTCAATTGGTCTCTATCTCAAAAACTAGAGCTGATAGAAAAAATCTCAAATCAGCACATTAAGTATATCTAAAATCAGTTCTTAGATCTCAGGCACCAAAAATTTGTTTTTTATTTTGTTGGCCTGTGATTGAATCTAGAGTTTAGATAATCATTTTGCGCTTCTTAGCCTGCCTTTTGAAAGTAGCTTCTGGGGCATCTCTCGTAATAGTCCAGCAGTAGTCGGCTAACATCTCACAGTTCCATTTTCCCTGGTACCTTCTTTCAATGTTTAAAATATCTTGGTGGAACTTCTTACCATGCTCGGCACTTCAGCACCACAATTTTCTATCCAAGAACTGCATTTTTAACGACATGTTACATCCTAGGTTTTGGTAACACAAAATTAGTTGGGCAACCAGGTATTTATAGTTTTCTGTTCTTGTGTATCACAATAAATTTGTTGCAACCATTTTAAATGCATTCCAAGCTTCTTTTTCCTTGCCTTGAAATATGGAATTGAATTATCCATCTCCGAAAAGTTTTTTAATCTGGAGACCCACAAATATTTCCTCTTTAATTTTAGCGTCACTGATTCTAGGGAACTTTTCTTTTAAATAACTAAGAAAATGGCCTTCTTTGTCCATGGCCTTCACAAAACTTTTCATAAATTAAGAGCTAACTGAGACTTTTGCTATTTTGGTCTAGGAAACATTTTTGCTGTTATACAGTGTTTATTTGTCTTATGTAGTTCAAATCTAACAAACACTAAATTCAGATTCTGTTATTTAAGTCGATTGTCAATTCTTTTATTTTTTGGGAATATTCTACTGGACCTAAAACTGCAGCTGGTTTGCTTGTTGCATCCCTGCTGTATTCCTTCTGCTTAAATAGATTTTACTGTTCGGCTAAGCGCAGCAGCCTTTCGCTTAGAGGCTCCTTGTATTTGTGTGTTAATGCAACTTTGAAACCAGAGGTTGAAAGTCCTCAAATTTGAGATCAGTATTCCAATTATTGGACATCTGTCAAACGCATACCCAATATAAGATGGCGGCTCAAACCTGAAAAAAAGGACAATAATTTTGGAAAATTTTATTAGGTTTGAATTATAGCGCACGTTTATAACTATCAACTACTTGCATTTTTGATGTTTTTAAGTATCGGCCATATGTAAGCCACCTTATTTGACACACTATTAATTTATTTTTATTAGAAATGGTATTAACTTAAAATTTTGTAGCTTTTTTCACGCTTTTAAAACTTTCATGAAAAACGCTTAGGGCAATTTTGCATTTGTTTAAGAATATTTCTGAAACCTAAACATATGGTAAAAATGGTACCCACTGTGGATATAACTTGCTAATACACATCTTTTTTGTATCTTGTGATTTTTTTGCAGAATCAACAGTTACTCTATAAAAACAAAAAACACGTAAAAAAATGCAAGTGGTTGATGGCTTCACTAAAAGTGCACTACGATTCAAACAAAATAAAATTAGATACAAAAAAATCGCTACACAAATGAAAAACTTCCAAAATTGTCCTGTTTTACATGTTTCATCTGCCATCTTGTATTTGGTATACGTCTGACAGATATCTAATAAGTGTAATACTGATCCCAAATTTGAGGACTTTCAACCTCTGGTGTCAAATTTGCATTAACATGCAAAAACAAGAAGGCCTCTAAGCGAATAGACTAATAATAAAAAGGCTGCTGCGCCTAGCAGAAGAAAACCTATTTGTCAATGTCGCAGATTTTACTTTCGCAGCTGCTAAAATATTTTTTACCTTGATAGTATGTTGTCTTTCAGGCTATTGGGCCGTCGTTATGTAGAGGTTTGTCTTCTCGACGTTTCGCCGATTCGAGTACTTAGCGTCTTCAGGAGATCTGTTCCCACAATTGGCTGAACGTGGATTCCGTAAAAAAAAATAAAAACGAAAATTATAATTCCTTAGTAATATTCTTTGTAAGAAATCAAGAAATATGTATATTAAAAACAGCAAAGTTTAAAGGGTGGACTTTGGCTGGTTAAAAGGAGCCTGGAGAACTAAAAACTCATTTAGGTCAGAAAGTCAGTAGAAAAATGATTCTAACCCGCTTCCATCCCTGTACCATATTGAAGAGTAAAATTGATCTGTGTAAAACTGTAAATATTAACCAATAACTACATAAACGTAGCCCTTGGATAACAAATGCACTTTTAAATTCAGTAAATAAAAAACATTCCATTTCTCCAATCCAAATAATCAACAGCTATTTGACCATTACAAGGACTATAAAAATACATTAAATTAATTAATAAAAGACACAAAACATGCTTCTTACAAAAATCAAATTGACAAAAACACAAAATCTTTAAAAAATCTATGGCAAACACTGAATAAAATTGAAAATATATCAAGAATAAACCAAATTAAGTCAATAAAAACACAAGACACATAGTTAATCACTTTAATTCTTATTTTTCACATGTTGGAGTTATCCTAGCTCTAAAAGTAAAAAAACTTCGGAAAAAATTAACAAAACATTTCTTGAAGACATAATTAAGTTTAAATTTACAACACTTCACGAAGTTATTCAAATAATACAATATTTAAAATCTAATAAGGCTCCAGGCTTAGACAATACTCAATCGGAATTTTTAAAGTAATATTCGTTTGAGCTTTTAGGTCCACTAGCCCATATTCTTAATCTATCTTTAAAAACTTGTATCTTTCCTATTCACCTATTTCAATTTTATTTACTTACTTTCTAAAGAAAAAGTGATTAGTGAAAGACAGTACAGGTGGGCAAGTCGATGCAAGATGCACAAAAAGTCGATATTGTAAAAGCTTTTGACACTGTCTGCCACGAACAACTGCTTGAGACTTTAAGGGCGGTATTTACTAAGATGGACTAAGGTTTAGGACTATGCGGGTTTTTCTTTAAACTTAAGTGAAACTTGTTGGAATTTTGGACTTCCTATAATCATATAAGTGTTTTCGCAAGGGGTTTTCCAGTATTTCGATAAAAAATGGAAAAAAAAGAGGTTGGCGGTGGGTTTGTCCCTGTATAGTAGGCGTTTCAACTAAAAATGTTCTTACGATTGAGATTTAGTTTAAAAATGCTCTGTTAATTGGATGACTTACTCAGATTTTTGTATACCTTTTTATTCCTAAATTTGCGGCTACGGTAGCTTTTCGTCAGTTTAAGGATGGATAAGGAGAACTATTCATTTATAAAAATGTTTACTTACCGTTAAGTTCAATATAGATTTATAGATAAATGCACCTTAACTGTTTCTTACGATACATTTTCCGGGAACATGACGGAACGGCATGAAATGAATCTGATTGCAGAAATATTAACCAGAAGAAGGAAAGGTAGTAGGCACAACCAGCCTTTAAAAGAAAAGAAATCTTAGAGGATCTGTAGAGAATAGTTCTAACGAAACTTTACTGCTGCTGGAAGTTCACAACAAGTACTAATGAAAAATACGGCATAATTTTGGAAATTACTAAATTTTCCGGAACTGGCATGTAAAACGAAAAGTTTCCCCAAAATGTACGTATCTGCAAATATCCTTGTTATGTGCCTTCACGCTGAGCCGTACCCACTTCAAGTACTTAACCAAATGATTATATTGAAGGTTACACAACAGTTTCAATGAAAACTCAGTTGGACGACTGTTTTCCCACTAAATTTAAATAATTTAGTTGAACAGGTTATTACCGCTTAACTTTACGCAAAGTTATACCTATAGATTTTATTGGGCGACTGGACCACCAAAGTAAGTGAGAATAGAAGCAGAAAGAGAAGAAGGAGAAAATTCATTACAGGGTAATTTCTAATTACATCCAAATCATCCTTATAGTTAGGTAAAACTGGAACTATTACGATTTTCGTATTAATAAACACGCGCAATTTATTTACATATTAATTATTAATTCAAATTAATGAGAAACGAAGACTGAAATTTTTAATTATATATTTTTATTGAAAATTAATTAAAAACTGTCATGCAAAAGAAACTTAACTGACATTTCGCTCGCTGACGTTTGGACCCACCTTCTCGAATAAAACAAATCTTTTACATCTCCGTAAACAACTCTCCTAATTTTGCTCCTTAAATTAGGTAAAAAATATTTTAAAACATTATGTATTTTATTTTGGTAACGAAACGCAGTTGTGAATTTCCTCCCCCCTCGTAACACTTCACATACTTCCCCACGACGCGATACGTAATTTGCGGACGCCATCAACAAGTGGCAATCTATAGGCAAAGGCAAGGTATGGGCGGAATGCAGAAAGGAAATGGCGTGGGCTCTCCTTCTTTTACGGCTTCTACAAAAAATCGCCGAACTTTCTTAAAATTTTAGTGAACTCTATTTTAGTAAATAAAAATAAGGCAAAAAATATACATTTGAATGAAGCGAATCTCTAACAACCCGAAAATTCATTTTTTCGCTTGCGCTGTTAAAGGCCCGGACCTTTTTTAGACATATTATTTAATTTTAATTATCTTAAAAATTACCGCAAATTTTTTACATCGGGATTTTTTATCGCGCTAGCATATACAGCCCAAACCATTAACCGTGAATTTTTCTTTTTTTAATTACTTAAAATTAATTTTAAACTAATATGTAAAAGAATTTTTTCTTGATTTAAGAGGACAGTGATCTCTTTTAATCAACTTTTTTTTGTCAGTGAACTTAGCTCGGGAAATGTCGAAGTGATGTTTAAAACGGGTCCTGTGATATCCATACTTTTTGGAATGAAATAAACATTGAAAGATTCTAGGGAAAGGCTAGGTTACTAGTTAGATACTAAGTGAATATTGGATTTATTATTTTTCTTGCTACAATTTATATATGAAATTTAATATAAACTAGCATTGAGCTCACCTTGGAAGGTTACGTCAGTTTTTTAATAACCAAGGCAAGTTTACTATTTTATAACAAAGTTTTTAAATGGCTTGCAATAACTGCTGTCATGTTACTCGGTTTAGGTGCAATGGGGCTTTCCCATAAAAAAAAAGTTACCTTTTTTTTGGAATATACAGAAACATAAAGGTCCAAGAAATCCATCTAAAAACTTTTTTCCCCAAAAAATTTTGGTTTTCTATGTGAAAAATAATGTTTTTAATCGTCGATTCAGTGGCCTTACGATTTTTCAAAACGAATATACGTGACGTCATAATCAATACAGGTGACGTCATTTTTGGCTGGTCCATTGTAATTTGTCAAGTGCAGTTTTTATTTGGACCACTGGGTTGCGAACTGCGGCCTGCGGCTAACTTTAAGTCATACTGTCAATTCGTTTTTTTGTGTTTTGCTTTTTTGGTTGTGATTCTTTTGAAGTTAATTTATAAAATTATAAACATTTAGTAGTGCGGAAGTTTATATTGTCGTTTAGAAAGCCTACAAGTAATATACAACTATATATGTAGTGAATGTTATTACAAACAGTACGGTTCCTGTCCACCATAGCCCTAGCTGCTAAGAAAATTTAAGCTGGGTTTATAAGCTTAATTCGGAGACAAGAAGAATAAGAACTTTTGATTGCGATTTTTAACAGAGTGTGCGCATACAAATTTTGATATTTGGTAAGTTTTTTTAAGTAATTTTATATAAGGGAGTGTTTATAAAGAGCCGACAATTCGGCTGAATGGACGTGAGGGTAAAGAGCCGACAATAATTATTTATTATGTGTTTCATATTTTCATATTTTTTTAAAGTAAATTAACCCAACCTAACCTAAACAGACTCAAACCAACTTATTAAAAGCCAAAACAACCCAAACATTTTTTTTATGCCAAAAAAAGATGTAGGGGTTGTAGTGTGTTTTTTTGGGCTGTTTTGGCTTTGAATAAGTTGGTTTGTTTAGGTTAGGTTGGGTGAATTTAGTTGGTTTGAGTCTGTTTAGGTTGGGTTAATTTAGTTTAAAGTGTATTTTTTTGGGGTGTTTTGGCTTTTAATAAGTTGGATTGAGTCTGTTTAGGTTAGGTTGGGTTAATTTAGTTTGAAAAAAAACGAAAATATGAAAAACACATAATAAATTGTCGGCTCTTTAGACACTCTCTTTATATAAAGCCGCTTTCTGATGCATCGTCAAAAACCACCATAAAAACTCAACCCCAGATCCAAGAATTTTCATGCTTGCTACATGTCTATTAGAAGACAGAATTTTCTCCTAAAATCTATATCTTTTGATAGCTTTTCTTATTTGCTTGCAAAAGTGTAGATTCATACTAGTAACATTATAAAAACTTCGTTCTGCTATTGTTTAAAATCTGTATATTGGTACAGCCAACGGGTGAAATGATCCCATATTTTGTACGTCTCCTGTAAAAAGTGTCCATATTCCAGTTCCTCTTGGGTTTAGGATAAAATGAAACTAATAATATAGGAAGCCTGCAAGTGCTAAAATATAGTTCCTGCCAAATATTTTGTGCACTTGCTGGATTGGTTCACCCCTTGGGTACAGCCATGATGGTATTTTCAGACTTCAAATATAGCTATCTATTCTAAAGCGATAATATTCTGTTCTTTTAATTTTTTTGCACTTATTTTAAAGGTTTCAATATTTATATTAAAAAAAGTAGGTAAGTAGTTTTTTAACTTTTTGAATTTTGTTAAGATTTTTTCTTGATTTTTTTTTAGAGAATATGGCTCAGAATATGGAGAAGGGATTTGTGAAGGGTGATTCTAACAACTTACCCAAAGTGGATCATGAGATGATTAATTTATATTATTTGGATAATATGGATTTCTTTAGCGCTGAGATGAAGAATGTTAAGACTGGAAGTGAGTATGGTTTAACTGCGCACATTAAAAATCCAAATTGTGTCAAAATATATGAGTAAGACTGTTAAACATTTATTATAAAAACCTTGTCAAGTGACTTGAAATATGATTTTTGGACACCCTGTACATATTTTTTTAAATTTAACTTTTTTTTCCCCGATTACAAAAATCCAAACCTTGTTACTTTTTTATGCCAAGTAAGAAAAAGCAAGGTAACTTTTTGAGAAAGGACCTCAGCACAAGTAATTTAATTTATTTATTTATATTTATAGGGAACAGAAACCCCATTAAAATCAATACCTTGTCAAAAGAAAAAAATTTTACATAGTCAACACTGAATACTAATTAATAAATAAAGACATGAAATATAGTATAGTAGGAGTTATAGTATGAACAATGCAAAATATTTGAAAACAGACACACAACAGTATAAAATTTAACTAAAAAAATATTTAGTCTGGTAAGATTCTTTTTGTTAGTCTTTTTAAGGAGTTAACAGATACATTAAAAACATTAATAACTGGTTACTGAGTTAAGCAATAAAGTTCTTTCAATAAATTATTTTTTTGTCCATAATCAGTTGTATGAAAAGTAATGTGAAAAGTATGATGATGTCTAACAGTCAGTTAGACCGTTAATTAATTTATGCATCAAACAAATGTCAGTAATTTTTTATGCCTATCTAAACTATCAAGATTGAGCTAAATTCTGACATGATGATAATTTAGTGCCACATTACCATCAAATTTCTTTACTAACACATTAGGCTTATGACAGTAAAGTTTTTTCAGAAAAATGCAATGTTAATTTCAAGGTTAATTTATATACTTAGCAAAAGCTAGTTTAAAAAAAATACAAAAGAATGTCAATAAAGTAAAAAACTAAACTAAAAATAAATATTTAAAATTAGGATTTTGGGTTTAATAAAACCTGATGACTAGCTTATTAAATCATTCAAGTATCTTTCAAAGAAAATCCCAAACATTTAATTAAAATGACTTTTAAAACAAAACATTATATAATAGTCAATTAATTTGTTGTGAAGAGGGTGGAATTGTAGCAGCTAGCAATTACATTTACGTTGAAGTCAGATCTGTAGTTCTTGAAATATTCAAGGAAAATAAAATATACTTTTAGCAGCTAGCAACACACGGTTTTAATATTTAGATGGATAATTACAGTTCCAACAAAAACTATATCAGATTTGTAGTTTTTCAGATATTCAAGGAAATATTGGACTCAACAGGATTTCTTACTAGTTTTGACCAAGGTTTTGACCAACTTATTAAAAGCAAAATATAAATGACAGTAAATAAGTAATTTATTACAGTTACTATATTTTAAACATCCTGGATTTTTTTGTAACAGTGAAAAGCTGCAAAATGTGAAGATAATAAAAAAGTCATTTGTAGGTACACCTAAAATTTTGCTATAAAATTTAAAACAAAATGTTAGAAAAGCTTTATCAGAAATAATTAACCACAGCTGTAAAATCTGGGAAAACTATTTTGAGGTATATAACTAAGACAGATTTGTAAAAATATAAAAAAAAATTGTATTTTTTTTATCTTATATTTTTAATCTCAAAGAATTTTCAAATTTAATTCATGTTATGAAAAATATCATAGCATGAAAAATTAACAGCTAATGAAGTGTCACCACATGCCATTCAGTGCATTACAAAAAACATATGATTTCTAAACTTTTGCCATACCTAGAGGACTCATGGTATGTAAACTGGACATATGAAGTTTTGTCTATCTATCAGTTATTCTCGTGTCATATGAGAGTTGCAATTCTACGTGTATATGAAATTATTTTTACTTTGTTTGTACCTTAAAAATATACATGGTCTGGTTGATTTGGTGTTAAAAGTGAGATGATTGAAGGCTTAAGTGTTATTGTTTATTTTAGAGTTACGAAGGAGGTCTATGGTGACAAGTTAAGAGAGAAGGAGATGTTTGCACAGTCAAGGCGAAAATAACTCCGGAGCACAGAGTAAGAAATACTCCTTATACTGTGGAAATTTCTGTTAATGAGAAGGAGGAAAAAGTGCTGCATTCTGAGTGCAAAGATTGTTCTGCTTCTGCAGGTAGTTTTAAAAACTTGAAACTATACACATTTTACATTACATTTAAAAAAAAATATTTGGTTAATCTCTTTTTAAAGTCTTCTTAAAATTACTTAATAATTGTTATTATTTACATTTTTTGAGAAAAAGAGGTAAAATTATAACTTTCAGAATAGCAGCTGGCACTATTTTGCAATTACACCTGGTAGGAAAATTATATCTTTAAGGTATCCAAACTTACAGAATATTAGGCGCTGCTCTTTTTTTTGTACATATCTGGGGTGGAAAATCCAAGTAAAACTGCTTTAAATTTTTTAAAAGTTGACCTTTATGCATAGAGTTTTTAGAGCATACCAACACAAAAAGTTACGTTTGTTAGGACAAAATGAGGAGCTATGAACATTGGAATAATTTTTTTAGACATTAAAAGGTTGTATCCCCAAACCATCTCCGAAACTTGTTTAATTATCAAATTTCGGCGTCATTTCACATTTCTCTGGTGGGGGGCATTCCTAACTTCAAAAAAAAAATATGTGCGAAAAAAAAAACACTTTATTTATACCAAAATAACTCAAATAAACATGAAAGACCTAAATACAAAATTTCTTAATTGGTGCCTGCCTGTCTGTCTGGACAACGATGACTGAAAAGCCACTAAAGTTAACCGATTTTGATGAAATTTGGCACAAAAATCCTTTGGAACCAAAGAATGAGCTGATTAGTTTTTGATGGGGGTGAGGGTTGTAAAGAGGGTAAGAAACGGGGTTGAAAATCATAACCCACAAACCGTATCAGCTAGCAACACACATACAGTTTTCACATTAAAAGAAATAATTATATTTTCAACAAAAATTAGCAGATCAGTAATTTTGGAGATATTGAAGAAAAATAAAATTTATACATGCCTGCTGGTGCCATGTTTTAAAAAATATTTTTCTGGTATTTTCTAACTATGATGTATTTTTTGTACCAGTTTCTGTTAAGCTAGGAACACACAATGCAAATTTAGTTTTCACAAGATAAAAAAAGACGCAAGCAGAATGTGTCTCCTTTTAACCTGTTATTAGAAAATTGTTAACTGTTTTTAACTTTTCTTTTTTGATACTTACAGGGGGCTGCAAGCATGCCATTGCTGTCCTTTTTTGGCTTCACAGAAGAAGTGAAGAACCAGCCTGCACCTCTACAATGATGTTGGAAATGCTAAAATGGATTTGCAGTCACTTAAACGAAGACGTGCCAGCCCTCGGACCAAAAAGTCATAATTATGTGTCTCAATTGATGTAAATCTGCGCAGATAACAAAGGGGTAATATATACCATTTTGCGATCTGAAGACAAGTACACCTATATCGATGTATACCAGCTCTGGTTCAAGTTTAAAACTGCAGAGAGAATGGACCAAATGGAATGTTGACAGGTTCATTAATTACATGCGGTCAAATATGAGCGATTCCTTGTGTGTCGAAGCTGAAACGGATACTCGACTTCAAGCCAATTCTCCATTATGGCACAGCTTGCGATTTGGCAGAATAACGTTAACTGAGGCTATTTTTGGCGCTTCTAAACACCTGGGCACTGAGGCAGTGGAGAGGGGGAAAAAGTTAAAGATGATGTCTTGAAGGAAATTCAAAAAATTAAAATTTCAAAATCAGGCTTGTACCTGAGAAGCCAATACCCATGTTTTGGTGTGGTGTCTTTTTGTTACATTAGTGGAGAGCTGCTAAACCGATTTTTATAAAAAATTTACAAAATATCTTTGGCATCAAGCAATGAGTTTTTAATGGTCGTGGGAGGTTGGAAAGAGGGTTGAACTTCTAAAAACATCCTTACTTACTGTAGCTGCTAGCTAGAGATATTCAAGAAAAGGTTCTTTGGGCGATATATGTGTCTGCTAAAGCACTTTAAAAAATCCGTGTTTGTTTAATTAATATCTGCGTTTTTTTTTTGTTTTTTAATGTTTATATTTTTTTAAAGTCTCATTCGTTACTTAAATATCTGGTCATAAAACAAAAATTTAATCTCAAAGTGCCATAAAAAATGTAGATATCTCAAAACGCGCATACTTACAGTAATACCAAAAATATAGTTACTACCTAAACTAATGCAAAACATTGAGTTGTTTAATAAAACGCGGAAATTATTTATAAAACATGGATTTTTTTTTGTGAAAATCACAAAAATATATGATAAACTCCAAAAAATGTTGTCAGCCTGAATTTTTTTATCTCTGTAGAAACTTCCAAGTGATAGATCACAAATGAACCCCAAAGTGAAGTACCGTTTTTTATCAAATCTTGAAGTGTTCTATGTGAAACATTGTTTTTCGCCAATTTGAATAACATTTTTTGTTTCATGTAAACCATTTATAATGTACAGGGTAAATCAGATATCGTGATTAAAATTTAAAACCTGCTATTAATATATTTATAGTTTGATGACCCAAGTACTCAGATTGCTAAAAAATCAATGAGCATAACTACTAAAGACTTAAAATAAGTGTTATAAAACACTTTTATGAAATTTTCGTTATGATTTCTGTATTGTGTATTTTGACTATGACAATATACTAAAATTTTATACAAATTGGTGGAGCACAATTTTTTACAGAGGAGTCTTATGACAGGACTATCAAAAACTTAAAAAATCTGTTAAGAGATAAAACCTCAATGTAAGGTACCGCCAAATAAATTATAGGTTTTTGGTATTGCTAAAAAGGTCTTTTGACAAAGATTTTGAAAGAAAAAAAATCTTCACTGATTGATGTTAATACATTGTTTTGATTCCCTGTACAAATCTTGGCATAATAAGAACCGAAGACAGGCTGTTAGGATAAAAAATTGTCTCTCTGAAGAGATATTAGTGAAGTCTGGAGTACCACAAGGGGACCTATGTCTACAATTCTTTTCATTTGTTTTATTAATGATATTTCAGACTGTTTCTGTTGCTGTCTAATCCTTCTATATGCAGACGATTAAAAGATTTTTAGAATTGTTAAAGATTTTAGGGATTGTGAAAGAGTGCAGAATGATCTCAACACTTTTTCACAAAATTTAAAGACTTAAGGGTATTATTTGACCCAAGCTTAAGCTTTAAAAATCACTATAACTTTATCTGTAACAAAGCTTTTAAACTACTGGGTTTCTTAAAAAGGAGCCTATCTGAATTTAAAAATATAATCTGTTTTAAAAATGTTTATTGTTCTCTTGTTAGATCAATATTAGAATATTGTAGTTCCATATGGTCCCCATTCTATAAATGTCATGTAGAAAATCTGGAAAGGGTACTGAAGAAATTCTTATGTTTTGTAGCTTTTAAACTTAAAATTCTATCTGGGGAAATAGTTTATTGTGATGTTTTAAAATTTCTAAAGGTCACAACTCTTGAAAACCGTCGAATAATGTCTTGATCTAGCTTTTATTTTCAAGATTTGAAATGCAATGTTTGATTCTCGTCAATTAATACATAGAATTGGCTTAAGGGTTCCACAGCGGAGTACAAGAAATAGGAATATTTTTAACTTAGAATATTACAATACAAATTACAACCTTAATAGACCTATACGAAGAATGTGTAGCTCTGCTAATAATGTGGATATTTTTTTCCACCTCTCTGGATTCCTTCAGATATAAAATTAAAGTTTTGTATATTTAGAATAATAAAAAATTGTATAATTAAAATAGTACATTTATTTATTTTGTTTTATTAATAATTTACTATTTTCTTGTGTATCTAACACTCCTTTTGTTTAAATAGTAAGTATTTTTGACCATATTATTTAATAAAACTATTTAACTTTAGTCTTGATATTTTTTTGTCCGCCTTTAAAAGCTTGAGTTTTAGGATACATAAAACATGGTAAATTTACAGTAGGTATATATTTATTTCTTACAAAACAAAAGAACAGGCAATGATTTTATTTCACTTCACTTATTAAAAATAAAAATTATATAAAACTATTGTAATATTAAAAATGACAATTTTTTCCATTGAAGGTCCCAAAATGAATCTTATTTACAGAACATGCTTCTAAAAAAAGATTGAAACAATTTCAGACAGTATAAAACCACTAGGCGCCCACCCCAAACATCATTTTGAATCACTCACAAATAGGCATCATTCCGCACTTGTACTTTATTATAAGTCATCTGATATGGGTTCGTCCTGGCGATGGCGTGTTAATATTTCCAATAGGAATATGCTCCTAAGGCAATTGAAACAAAAGAGAAATAAAAAAAAGAAGTTAAAAAAAACGCATCCAATTTTGAATTTCGTTTTTCCACCCAAGATTTTTTTCGGTTGAAAGTTATGAGAAAAAAGTCTTCTTGGGTGTTTGCCAGACATCTGTTATTTGACGGCTCATATGTCCTATCATATAAGATCCTCATAGAATTTCGCTATTTTGACCTTTGGTACAATACATTAAAATACGGTTACATTTTACAAGTTTTTGTGCAGGGGGGAAAATAATGTCATTTTTAATATCATTTTTCACAAATTTTCGTCTGCAATGCATTAGTAACTTGATTTTCCCAACATTTAAAATTAAGACGAGATTCGACCCCAACCCAGTCCTTGGCAGGTAAACTAACCCAGAAGTTTTTGGTTTAAGAAAAATTTGGGAAGAAACATTGACTCTTGCTAATCAATGCATCTCTCTAAATTACTTGCTATGAACTTCTTAAACTACAAAAAAATTAACCCTGAGGCAATAAATTTAAATATAAGTTTAAAAAAATTCCACTAAACTTGAAGAAAAAATATTAGAAAAAAAAATAACTTGAAGTGATTTACCATATTTTTTCACTCCCATCACTGGAGCTAAAAAAAATTTTTACAGAAGTTTTATACGTCCCTAGATTCCCATAAAGGTGGGGAGGACTGACCTTATCAGACTTTTCTATGTCATAAGTGGGAAGTTTGGCTCGGTCAATTTTAAATAAATCTTTTCTTTCCAGTTTTTAAGCAAATCAACAAAAGTCTTATTACAGAATGAGATATAAATTCCCAATGTCTATAGTGGAGTTAAATATAAATAAAAAAAAAGAGTTTTACCAACACAAAACTATTGGATTTTTGGCATCCTCCACTAGTTCTACCACTGACTGGTTTCAAACAAATTCCCACTATCCATAGTAGCCATCATTTCTCATCCTGTTATCTATAATGTTTTGCCGAGCATTTGTTCATGACTTGTTGGTTTGATCGTTCGTATTATTTGTCTATAAAACCTTATGGCGTACCGATGATCCCCAACAAGGGTGAAACACATGTTTGCGTTTATTCTCCAAGTCACACCCGGTATGTATTCTTGTGGTACTCCGGTGTATTTTGTAAAGTTCATTGTTTTTGTTATCGATTCGTTATAGTTGAAGGGCCGACTGGTGGATGGACTGTGTCTGAAACCAGTGGTGGTTGGTAAAACTCTTTTTTATTTACTTTTTTATTTAAAAACTTTATTGCTATAAGAATAATGGGTTAAATAAGAAGTGAACTAAATTTTACTTGTCTTAACAGATTGTATGAGGGTTATTTTACGCGAGAACCATCAAAGGTAAACCTATATTTTTTTACATGATCATGAAATATTTTTTTGTAAAGAAAAATTTTTCCTTTGGGTGGCGATGTCTCTAATGGGGTTGTATTTGAATTTCAGCTGTGATCTTCACACACTATTGCGCTCAGTCGTGGATAATTTTTTCAGCTTTAGTGCCTCTAGAGCCACAATTTTCTTCTTGGTCACAAAGGGAAGGGCAAAAATATCTTAAATTTCCAGGGGAATTCTGACATTTATTTATTTTCACATCCGCGGAAAACGCACTTTTTCATTTTGATGCAGAAAAAGCTCGAGAAAAAATAAATACAACTTTTAACAGATTGTTTACTAAACAGAAATGACATTTAGTGACAGCTAAGCATTAAACTGAAGTTAGGAAGAGGCTGAGAAAAAGGTCACCACTCGCTACTTTTCTCGTAAAGTTAGTTGGCTAAAAAATTTTTTTGAGCGTTTTTGTAGAACTCCAACTTTAAAAAAATTTTTCTACAAAACCAAGAGTTTTTCAGAAGAAATAATAAATGCGTTTTGGATAACTCACTCTAAGGTACCAAATTCCGTTGCTTCCCAAAAATGTGGGAAAACCCCATTATGTTTTGTTTCGTTCTAATGGGACTTCGGATATTTTGATTATACCGGTGCTATATTAAAAAGAATGTCTTCTCGAAATTCATTGCATGTGATAGCAATGTTGCCAGCGTATGGAGTAATGTATAACCATCTATTTGGCGTGTACAGCTGCTTCCATGTAATTGAGACTGTCCTGACTTTGATTGCACACTTCGTCCCTTCATATCTCTGATAAATGTTGTCGATTGGACAGTTTGGGCTGGTCTCGATATTTTTGATAGTGGCTGGTTCGCAAACATACATAGTTTTTCGTCTAATACTCGTCGTGGGTTAGCTGAAAATATTGTTGGTTGTTATAGTCGACTGCCAGTATGTCGCTTGTGATGTCTAATGCCCAGTAGGATTCATTCTCTATGTACGGTGTCGTTGGGATTGCTTTTATCAGTGCGTATCCTGCTATATCTTCAATGGTGAAGTACACGTGTATTCTGAATCATTGCTCTTCCGACTCTCCTGTGGCGTTCTTGTAGGGATTTGCCATATCTTCGGATGTAATGGAAGTTTTTTGCTTGCCTCTCTATTTTAGATGTACGGTCAGCTGACAGTAGTTTGTAGATTGACACTTTTTCGTAGATTACTTCGAATAGCTTGGCATAATATTTGTTGAGTTCTGATATCTCGATGATAGATGGTCTGATTCATCCATTTTTCTTATTGGTGCTTATGTTGTTTTTGGGCTTCAATGGGAGCCTTGTGGTTTGAGCGAGGTTAGGATTGAGAGGCGTCTGGAGCCTTGTAGTGAACGCCGTTTGTAGCTTTGTAGTCTGTTTGCCTTGTTGGACGCTGTGTGGTCCTTCGTCCCTCTTGGGCCTTGTTGTTGTTGGATGCTGTGATCCTGTGGGCGGCGAATTGGGCCTCGTTGTTTGTGGTCCTGTGGGCGGCGGCTGGGCCTTGTTGATTGGGGTGCCGACTTGGGCCTTGTGGTTGTTGAACGCTGTCATCCTTGGGCGGTAACTCGGGGCCTTTTTGATTGGGCGGCGATTTGGGCCTTGTAGTTGTTGGACTCTGTGATTTTGTGGGCGGCGTCTTGGGCCTTGTAGTTGTGGGACACTGTGATCCTGTGGTCGGCGACTTAAGGCCTTGTTGATTGGGCGGCGACTTGGGCCTTGTTCTTGTTGGACGCTGTGTGGTCCAGCGGTTCTGTTTGTAAAAAAAGATTATAGGGATTTCCTAACCTCTATTCCCTACTACTCTATAGTAGCCTCAGTATAGATGAAAGGCAAGGTGGCTTAGCCGTAGTAGCCAATTTATATACGAAATTTAATATAGACTAGCATTGAGCTCACCCTGGATGATCACGTCAGTTCTTTAATAACCAAGGCAAGTTTACTATTTTATAAAAAAATCCCAAAACACCTATATAAAATAAAACCTTGATTTTTAATTATTTTTTAACTAAATAAATTAATAAACATCTGACTCTTACGCTATTTAAGATTGTAAAGAAATGTAATTTTCTTAAAAAATGTGATAATAATAAACTGTTGACTAAACACATTATAATTGGCTGAACTTTGAAAGGAGCCAAGTCTGATGTTAATTTGACTCCAAAAAGTATGGATATACATGAACCGTTTTGAACGTCACTTCGACATTTCCTAGCTAAGGCCTGACAGAAAAAAAAAGAATCTACTCTTGCAGTGAAATCTCACACGTTCATATATACATTGACTTGAACAACGGACTGGAATAGTCAATTGAAGTAGACAAAATACTCAACAAAATCGTCATTGTTTTAAAATTTAGAAATATAAACCACGTCTTGGCAGTGGTGTATAATATACGATAATTTTACTCGAAATACGACAGATTTTATTAATTTTTACGGATTATTTGGAGTGTTTTAAGAAAAAATAGCCTTTCGCGTTTCATTCCAGTGCATTCTGACGTCTATCGGGGTAAAAATATCTTATCAATTGCGGTGCGGTATGGTTTGGCTTAAAATCACTTTTTAGATACCCATGTATATGTCAGCCTTGAAACCAAACTTTTTAAACTATAGTCCTTAGTAAATATCGCCCTAAAGGATCTTGGTTTTAAAAATATGGAGTATAAATTATTGCAGAGTTACCTCATATCAGTGTGTTAAAAAAAAATCGGTGGTAAGTAATTTTCAGGATGTCACATTTGGCGTTCCGTATTGGGACTATTATTGTTTACAATATATGTAAATGATATTTTTTAGAGAGTTGGTTTCGTGGGCTATAGGACTAAGATTGAATGAAAACTATTTCATTGTGGCAACGTTTCGACTATAATTTAGTCTTTTCAAGGCCTGCAAGACAAGAAGAGAGTTACATCAAACTTACAATGATACATATTGTTATTATAGTCATAAAAAAATTAATGAAAACCACAAACTTACTTAATGACTTTGTTTCCAAGATTCATAACCAACGTCTGTTGCGCAGTCAAAGTACAGACTGCACACATTTTTCGGTCCCAGAGAGTGTTTAATTATTATCTGCCGTTGGCTGTAAAAGAAAAAACAATCCTAAAACTTTTTAAGATCAGCTTTTAGGCATTTCTTCTTAAAACGGATAGAAATATTTAAGCATTTATTGATTTTAAAAATAAATATATAATGAAAAATTCAAATCTTTGTATAGTATTGTTTATTCTTGTTTTTTTTGTTCATTGTGTACAAAAATATTTATAATTTTATTAGAAACTGCAAAAGCATATTTTCTTCAATTGTAATTTATATTTTTTTATTATTTTATATATATTTTTAATTGCTTCTATTCAATAATTAATTCAATGTGCAAAAAATTTATTAAATCCGACATACAAAGTTACTTATGTCGGCAATTTCGTTTGTTTTGTTTTTTACTTGCACTTAATAAACGATTTATTATTATTATTATATATAAGCAGGGTTGAAACTGATTTAAAATTTTTCAATTCCCTGACTTTTCCAGAAAAAAAAAATTATATTTAAATGTTTACGTCCTGAAAATGTTTTAGAGAAAAGGTAATCACAAGCTTATGGATATTTTTTGCAATTTAAGCAGAAAACAAAAATTTACTTATTGGAAAAAGAGTGGGTTGGGGTAGGATCCAGTCTTAATTCTCGATTTGTTGCCAAAATCATTTCATAAATGTGCTGCAGGCGAAAATTTTGAGAAAAGTATAACAAAGATTCCATTTTCACACGTTTTCAATGACTTTATCGCACCGCAGGCAAAAATTTTTGCCATTTAATCTGAAATTTCTCCAAAGGTTTTGATATATTTCACTTTTTTTGCAAAATGTGGAAAAACAAAAATAAATATTAAAGAAAAAAAGAAAAACTACTGTATTTTTGTAATTTAATTATAACGAGTTATGCGTTTAGCTCTGCACCATAGGGATGCCACTGTATTTTTTCCCTGTGCTTTTTAAAAACGGTATGATTTTGGGATTGGATGGTAGAATGGTTCATTTTTAGTTGAAATTTTCCTGGCAATTTCTTGACAGTGTCTTTCCAGGTCACTTTTTAAATTAAACAATTAAAGATATTGAAAATTCACAACTTTTTAGGACCCTCAGCCAACAGTCACCGTGCTAATAAGAAACCCTTTCGGACGACATACCTGGACCATGCAGTTGCGCCATCTACCAAGGCACAAATCGGGAATGACATTGCGTTCGCCGAACGCATGCAGACCTGTTGCCATGCAAGACTTTCTCGTAAAACCCCAACCTAAGCAGAAATTCTTCCCTGACGGGATCAAAAGGGTTCAGAGGTGTCAAATGTGAGTATATATTGTTAAAGTTAGATTAAGAGTTGGTATGCAGTTGTTAGTAATTGACTGTAAAATCCGATGAATAAGAATATAAAACCGGTTAATAATGTTTTTGCCTAGGTCCTCCGGCCTCGATTTCAATCCCAACAATTTTCTTTTTTCAGAGTGACATTATTATTTAATTTGGGCAAGGTGAGTTTTAATGCAAAAATATGCAAATAAAAGTTATTGTATTGGTACAAATTAGAGACTTTTTTTTTCAAAAAATGTTTGGATTGTTTCGTTATTTACTGATTTATTAAAGTAATAGTTGCCTACTATGCCAAATTTCATCGCAATAGGTCCCACTGTTCAATAAAAAAAATATTTTGACACTCTGACCTTAGTTTTTGAATACAGCACGCTGTTCACAGGTGAAATGATATTAGATGGTCTATCAAAAACAATTGATAAACATTGCTACACTGTACAAAAAGTGAAGAGAAATATATAAAAAAAATAACAAGATGGAGTAGAAACATTCAAATAGTATACTATACAGTAAGGGATGAAAAGTGACACTTAAAAACTCGAGCGATCTCGTATACCTTCCTAAGACACAACTTTAAAAACATTAAAAGTTCAAATAATAAAAATAACATTTTTAGTAACAAATAGGTAAATAGCAACAGGATAAATAGATCTGACAAACAACAAATAAAAAAGGGACAAAAGAGGATGTAGTTTTAGAATAAAAATATATAAGTAATAATACTTTTTTTTGGTATATTTACTAAACAAATTAATTATAGTTTGAAGGTGGTAGACAATGTGGAACTTGAGAGTAAACTAGAGTTTCGAACTTCCATTGTCTTTATTTTTTACTTTTTCACACCTTTTCAATTGCTTATGTATCTGCAATCGTCACCAGGTGAATACTAACAAAAACTAAGACTACCTAATCTTATATACTAGCATGTGTTCACTCAGTCAATACGCTTAGTTGGCTCCGCCCTTTCACAGTTGAAATCTGTTATCTCCAAAAAGTATGGGTTTCTAAATATCCTGGTCCCTCTGTATAAATGCTGTTTCTTTGAACTTCCGCTTGAATAGATTTTCTTCTCTGGCGACGATTTTTGCCTCTTTCCATTCCATATGATGTTGATTTTCCCAGCATGTTGAGCTATTTTAGATCCAGTTGTGTCCCCTTGTCGAGTTTTGCGTTTGTGTCTGTAAAGCGAACTTCCTTGGCTCGGCTGGTTTCTACGATGTAGATATTCCCACACTCGCATGGTACTTGATTGATGCAGTTCTTGGTGTTGCGGCGATATGGTTTAGTTTTTGTTAACTGACTTCTTATTGTTGTGGTCGTTTTGAAGACAGTCCGAAGATGGTATTGGATGCCTATTCTTCTTATCTTTTCTGAGATTCCTTTGATGTATGGAATTATAAGTGTCGCCTTCCTTTCAGTCGTATTTACGTCTGTCGTCCTTTGTGTTCGTGTGATTTGAAGAGTTTTATTGATCGTGTAGTTGGAGAAACCGTTTCTTCGCAGATCGGATCGAATTTTTGCCTTTTCTTTATTTAAAGCAGAGGAATTTAGATGATAATATATATAATATAACAAACCGAAATTGGCGAAAAACCTCACACCGTAAGAAGAATCAGCCCTCAAGGATCTTAAATCAGATCAGTCGATTAAAATTATTCCTGGAGACAAAGGAAATGCTATACATGGACGCCAGTCCATTACTACAGTCGCATTTCCACCTACGACCAGAAAATTGAAGAGGCTCTACAAAAAGTATTTTACAGACAAATAACTCACGACCCAACTATCACCATAGAAAGAAAAATCTACCAAACTCTCTACCAACACAGAAGATAATTTAACGACATTGAAGGGAGCAAACTCACACCACACTACAGTAAAGCACCGCATATGTATGGACTGCCGAAAATTCATAAGGAGAACATGCCTCTTCGACCGATAACCAGTTCTCGCAATTCTCCGACTTATAATCTTGCTAAATTCCTTCTACTTATCATCCAGCCTCTTCAAAGAAAGTCACCATCATTCGCCAAAAATTCAAAGCACTTCGTGCACCTCTTTAGAGACATCAACCTACAATCTGAATGACGACCAGTTTGTTAGTTTTGACGTCGAAAGTTTGTACACGAACGTACCACAGGACAGGCATTTTCGACAGGAAGATGGTCTATCCATGGGATCTCCACTTTCGCCGGTAGTGGCCAACATCTTTACGGAATCATTTGAAGAAGAAGCGGACATCATGGCAGAGATCCAAACTATGGCTAAGATACATGGACGACATATTTATCATCGAAAAAAAGGACAAAAATACACTAGGATATTCTTCAATCATGT
Organism: Oxystoma pomonae; assembly: GCA_963921995.1. Lineage (NCBI taxonomy): Eukaryota > Metazoa > Arthropoda > Insecta > Coleoptera > Brentidae > Oxystoma > Oxystoma pomonae. The sequence continues at coordinate 65,674,720 of OY998167.1, forward strand.
CAACAGCATAAGAAACTGCATGACACTAACTCTGGAAAAAGAAGAAAATTGTCAGCTCCCTTTTCTCGACGTTCTAGCGAGGGGTTGTCCAAGTTGGCAGTAGGTGTACACATTTTTGGCAGTACTGGCAGTTTTTGACAGCACTCGCACTACTGCGGTACTTGGCAGTACTGGCAGTATGTAGAAATCCTGACCATAAATCCCTATAATTTTGGCAGTAGGTGTACATATCTTGAAGGGGTAACCCCTAGCGTTCTAGTCACCAAAAAGAATTCAACCATAACCACTTCTGTATATTGCAAACCTATTCATACTGGACAATATCTAAACTTCAAATCAAAACACTCCATTCCACTCCACATTAACCAAACTGGGAATTGCAAAATCTAAAGAAGCTTAAAATAAAGAAAAGGCACAAATTCGATCCGATCTGCGAAGAAACGGTTTCTTACTTATAAATCCATACATTAAAGGAATCTCAGAAAAGATAAGAAAAATAGGCATCCAATACCATCTTCTGATTGTCTTCAAAACGACCACAACAATAGGAAGTCAATTAACAAAAACTAAACCATATCGCCGCAACACCAAGAACTGCCAACTACCAAGTACCATGCGAGTGTGGGCAAATCTACATCGGAGAAACCAGCCGACCCATGGAAGTTGGCTTTACAGAACACAAACGCAAAACTCGACAAGGAGACACAACTGGATCTAAAATAGCTCAACATTGCTGGGAAGAGGCAAAGATCGTCGCTAGGGAAGAAAATCTATTCAAGCGGAAGTTCAAAGAAACAGTATTCATACAGAGGAACCAGAATGTATTTTCTCAACAGAACGTCACCATCAAGGATATTTGGAAACCTATACTTTTTGGAGGTAACATATTTCAACTGTGAAAGAGCGGAGCCAACCAAGTGTATTCATGGTTCACTGAACACATGCTAGGATATAAGGTAAGTCTTAAGTTTTTGTTAGTATTCACCTGATGACTATTGCAGATGCATAAGCAATCGAAACGTTGTGAAAAAATAAAAAATTAAGACAATGGAAGTTCGACACTCTAGTTTATGACATAATTACGTAAATTTATTTAAAATAGTAACATAAGAAGAATTAAAGTGTTCAATTTCTCTTTTGCTATTTACTGAAGGATATTTATTGATGCAAACTGCTTCAACTATTTAGCGTAAGACTCGATATTTTGACAGCCAATTATTTTTGTACTCTCCAAACTAAAGCTATGTCCTAACTCCCTTGTGAGCTCTACAAGCGCCGTGGGGTGAGCAACATTAGGTTTTTTTGTTTCTCTTACATGTTCTTTTATGCGGGTCTGCAAGGTTCCTTCCTGTTTCACCAATATAGCACTGAATGCAGTTGTTACATTGTATACCAGTTCTTTGTTTTGTTCTTTTGGGGTTTTAGTTTTTATTTTGTTATAAAACTTGATGTTTTCATTTTTAAAGGCCATTTTTACTTTCCGGGGCGTAAGAACTTTGGACATGTTTTCGGATAAATTTTTAGTATGAAGAGGTTTGTGGATTAATAATAATAATTAGTATTATGAATATTTTTATTTGGTATTCGATTAACAAGAGATAATGGATAAATATTTTGTAGTAACAATAACTTAATACGTTTGAAATTTGATTGACGGAATTCCGAACTAGATATTTGTAAAGCTCTATTTTTAAGGTTGTTAATAATATTTAATTTTTGTTTGAAAGAACGATTTGAAAAGTAGAACACTCATCCAAATCCTCCTTACGGCATGACAGAGCTCATCTAAATTTACAGGGGGACGTGGTAATCGACTAAGATTGCGCCCTATCATATCCCATACGTGTTCGATAGGCGACAAGTCAGGCGATCTTGCTTGCCATTCCAAGAAGTCCATTGTTTCACGAGCAATATGCGGTCTGGCATTATCTTGTTGAAAGATCGCATTTGGGATAGTTTGTAGGTAGGGATGTAAAAACTGGCTGCAGCACTTCATCGATATATCGCCGAGCAGTCAGATTGCCGTTGATGAGGACTAGAAGTGCTTTCTAAACATATAGCACCCCATACCATGATACTTTGCTTTCTTGCTGTATCACGTTCAACAGCAAAGTCTACATTTCGTCTCACACCTCGAAATCTCCTAACCCTCATGCGTCCATCATGGTCGCCTAAACAAAACCTGGATTCGTCGCTGAAGCTTATGTTATTCCATTCGTCATTCCAGTTTTGCCGAGCTCTGTACCACTCCAAGCGGCGAGCCTTACGTTGTGGGGTCAAAGGTAGCACCAAAAGCGGACGGGAAGCCTTCAACCCCATACCAAGCAATCTTCGATTAACTCTCATCCTTGAAAACACTCGGCCTGTAGCTGCAACTAGAACATCTCTTACTTGGCGTTTACTGTCCCGTCGATTTCTGAGAGCAAGAAGTCTGAGATGCCGTAAATCACGACCTTGTAATAATCTAGGGCGTCCAGATCCCGCACGACGTCTATAAGTCTCATCATTGGACCACCTTCTCCAGACTCTTAATACTGTAAACCAAAACGAGCCTCTTTCATGCCCACGATGCGTCCTTTCTCGAAGCCGTTTAAATGATGAAATTATTGGCGACCGCGAACTCTCCAAGACCAAAAACTACGAGAAAAGTTTTCAGAAAGTCAATTCTGTGTTGGTTGTTTATGAAAATGAATAGAAAAAAATCTGTGAAAAAAGGATTAGAAGACAAAAAATTTATCAAATATTTATTTTGAGATAAGGTATACACACAAATAATTTTCATTCAAATAATTATCCATTTAACACAAAATCAGTTTTCTTTGTTTTATTTTGAAAAGCAAAAAAATCGATCGAAAAAATTGCAAAGAACACTGCACGAATTACATTGGAAATGGCTTTCGGCTAAATAGTCCAGTCATCAGAGAATTTTAACTGGCAAAAGGTGGGGTAGTAGCGATTTTGACATATGTTGTTAAGATTGGGCCTCTAAAAAAATTTTTTAGTGTTCGACCTTGGGGAGGGGGTGAGCTCATTCCGCCATCTTGGATTTAGTGTGCATCAATTTGTTTTCTTTTTGAATAACACGAAAACTATAAACTTTAGAAAGAAAAGTCTTATTAGAAAGTTAAAGAGGATAAAATTTCCTACAACCTTTATTTACAATTTTTTTTTGTAGCTGTTAGCTGTAATGAGCTACAGGTTTACAAAGCCAAATTTTTTCTGCTTTTTTTAGTTTATCCTGATTAAAAAGCGACAAAACTTACGTATTTTACCAACATATATCACAGGTTTAATGTATATATATTTAATATTATATATAATATATATAATATTAAATATATATTTAATTTTGGATTGGAAGGATATGATTATATTATATATAATATTAAGTATACATAATAACTATACAGGGTTCCTAAGCAAATCCTTAGGGGGCCAAGGCAGAAAAGGATGGGCATGGGGCGATGTTGTCACTACATCTTACACGTAGTAAATCCATTACAGGTTGTTGTTTTCTAATGTTTTCCATTTTCATACCTTTAGGACTGGAATAAAAATGGTTTTTGCTCGACTTTAATACCAAACTGATGAAAGATATCGTAAAAAAAAATATTTTTCGGCGTTTCATTTTGTAACCATTGTCCTTACGCACTGTTTACAGGCTGGGGACTGAGATACATGCAAATGACTAACCTAAAGCGTTCATACACGGGCGGAGAAATCGACTGAGATATTTCCGTGGAAACTTTATCAAGCAAATAGGACGGGTTGACGCCTTCGAACGTCCAACCTGGGTTTTGCACTTTGATTCGAAATCAAAAAGGAGGAACAGTCAGATGTGGGGCCGTGCACAAATTACGTAACGGTGATTTTACCACTTTTTGACCCTCTCCCTATGTAATGTTTTGTAACGGTTTGGCACGCCACTCCCCCAATATTACGTAACGATTTCAAGACCCAAAAAAAAAAATTCACTTATTGTCATTCCAAATTTTCTTAGTTTCACACAAATGCAAACGCTGTCGAAAACCCCCCTCCCCCCTACGTAACGTTTTGTAACCCCCCTCCCCCCTATGACCATTACGTAATTTGTGCACGGCCCCTGTAGTCCCAGTGGAGGAGGGCGAGAAAATTGATATTTTTTTCTTAAAAATTATACTCTTTAGACCTATTTCTTTGCATTCCCGAAATTACGTAATTTTTGAAAAAAAATTGTAAGCGGCGCCATATTTATTTCGTGCTTTGTTTTTCTAACATTTTTGCATTTGGCTAATTTAATTGAAAAATTTTTGCCTGCGGTGCCCTTTATCTTCTCACTCGAAACGAAGATCCCCCGTTTTAGGAAAACTGATCCCGTCTCTGTTTCTAAATTTTTTCGAATAAAAGTAGAGTATAACCATGGGGAAAATAATTTTTTTCTACGGTATGACGAAAATTTCGAGAAAGTTGAAGAAAAAACTAAAAAAGTGGCAGAGCTCAAGTTTTTCGTAAAAAAAACGTTTTTTGTAAAGAAACAGAGCAAAATAAATCTTTTCACCCCTTTTTGGGTGTTACAAATATTGGCAGCCCCTTATTTTTCGCTTTTACCCTCCCGCTAGTTTTGAAGAATTGGTTCGCTACATGTTTCGAGATCATGTAATAAAACATCTCGAAAATATCAAATGTAGTGTAGGGCCAGCTTTATTTAAAATCAATAATATCGCAAGCAAAAAGCTCTGCAGGAAAAACAGCGCCGTTTATTGATTTCTTTGGCTGCTAGTGCTAGCTGCATGGTTTCGCCGTTTCCGGATAGATGTCACTAGTAGAACAAAATGGAAATAAATTTAATTAAAAGCGAAGATATTTCTTTCTAATGTTAACAACCTCACGAGTTTATCGCTCAGTATCGTAAATAATGGACCCTGCCGCCTCCTTTAAGCAAGAAAAAGCTGTGGTTTGGACCTGAAAACATCTAATTTTTAATTAGATTAGATGTTCAAATCTCATCGTTTGGCCGCCATCTAGCGGAATTTGCGGACATCTTGTCAACGGTTATTATTGCAACTATGATTTATGCTCACAATGAAAGAGTGGCGACAATTTTTTCTCATGAAAGCAGTCCGAAGATAATAACAAACTGGCACCATTGCTCAATATACCTGTTTCTTTTGTGCGCGCAGAACTTTCTATGCCATTTCTGTTTGATTTATTGAAATCCTATCCCTAAGGAAAATCTTAGGAACCCTGTATATCATAAACACTGATTTACACACCACCAACAGGTAGAGTAAACGGCGCGTTTTTTATTGTGATATCTCCAGTAGGCCTAATCCACATATAACATTATCTAAAGCAACGAATATTCATTTTCATGACATGGATCTTCTACAATGTCCATTTCATTTTCATCTTCGCTTTCAATAGAAAAAAGTTGGTCTAGATTTTCACACGCCTGTCTATTAGAAAATCCACAAACAATGAAACATTTGAGAACCGCTTTTCGGCAACGACAAGCTCCGGTGCAACCTTTTTTGCAATTGTATAAAATTACTTTTAATAAAGTGTCCATCACTTCATTTCAATTGGAACCAATCAACTCAGGCTTTGTTTCCAGTCCCAATCTTCTGTTTTTTTTTTGTTACTGCTCCATTTTTGGATTTGGTGGTATGTTCGCAACGAATGGTAGCGGGCAGCATCTTTTGTAGGTGGTAACGATGCAAGGTTGATTTTGTATTTTATTGAAGATTTGATAAATCGCTGGTATTGAACTTTCTCTATGCTCTCAGAAATATTACCACCATACAATACTAACAGGAATCGTTCACCAGCTTTTCCAACTTCGTCAAGATTGGCATCTGGGTTGTTAAAACTTTCATATCAGCACAAAGACTTATTTTTTTTTACGAGTGGTAAAAATTTTGTTTTTCCCTGACCAAAGATCGGCGAAGTGGTGTCTGCTAGATTTTTCCGCTTTAAGATAATTGGTGAATAAATTTTCTCTGATATCTGTCATCTCCCTGGCTTGAGAAGGAAGATGTTGTCTTTATATGGAGCCAATGCCGTTAGCAGAACTAAAAGATCAATATCCTCAACAGGAATAAACACAGAACCATGATCTGAGCAAAGCGTGGCGTATCCTCAGTGTAACGATTCAAGGAGAATGACTGCTGCTGACTTGATGAGCCTGATACTCCAGACGAGAGCAAATCTCAGCACGGCATGTATTCTTGACGATCAGAAAGCTACATGGCCAACATGTAATGCGTTCATCACTTAAGACACGTAGAGAGTCTGCGTCTTATTTGTTATCCAATTTTCTGGGCACTTTTATGATGAGCTTCGGTTACGCTCTTCTAAGGCTTTGACAACTGCTGGCTGCTGACAGTTCCTTGGTTTGCGTCTTTACGTCCGGAAATGAGTATTCTGGAAGGTCTATGTTATTACAATACCTATATGTTTAATTGGTATGTTACGTCGCGTCGGTAAGTGGTAAACTTAGGTACCTGCCCTATATAACATATAACTCAAAAGAAGTTAGCAAAAAATAACCAGGGGTCATTTTTTGAAAAAACCGCAACTTTGTATATCTCGTATAGTATATACATAGGGTGTTTTACAAATTATGTATAAAAATGAAAGTACTGATTCCTAAACTGGTTGGTGTTTGAAATGACGATTAATTTCGCTTTAGTTTTTTCAAACGTTTTCCCAAAAAAATAACCAACAATGTGCTAAAACATTTTCTTCGCCTTCGACTGTACCTCGAAGCTTATAAACAAAGTACCTAACAAAAAACAATCGCTCTTATTTCCGTATCGTACCACAGAAAGTAAACAAAAACTATGCAATATTAGCTGATTCAGTTTTGAATGTCACGTCGCGTTGCGTTGTGGTGCGGCGTATTGGTTTTTCTAGGAATTTTGTTTGTTTTGTTGTAAAAAATAACATACAACTATTAATTTCGTGGGATATTAAACAGCGAATTAGTGGATATTGTTTTTATAACGAATCACACAACAACCTGCCGCAGAAGCTTACCGAATTTATTTCTATGTCCCCTTACACTAATAATAATTAGTGGTTTTTGTCACTTTATATGAATAATACTTCAACGAATCATTTGCATAATTTTAGTAGTAAATTCATGTCTTGGAAAAATTTTCCCTAATTGAAACATTTTTGAAGAGGCTTTTGAAAACGGCGTAATCGTTTTTTTTATATATTTTTGTATTACTTGCAGGCCCCATAATACGCTCTAAAAGTTTCTGACATAAGTTGTGAAACACCGTGTAAATATGTAAAGTAGATATTATATAATTATATTAGTAATATAATCTAATTCACCGTCAGTTAGTCGTCAGAAACTTCAACTCTTTTTCAAAAAGCTGGCTTTGTAAATCTGTAGCTCATTACAGCTAACAGCTACAAAAAAATGTAGGAAATTTTATCCTCTTTAACTTCCTAGTAAGACCTTTCGTCCTAAAGTTTATAGTTTTCGTGTTATTTAAAAAAAAAACGGAATGATCTCACCCCCCCCCCCCCCAAGGTCGAAAACTCAATTTTTTTTTAAGGGCTTAATCTGAACAACATATGTAAAAATCCCTAGTACACCTTTTGCAAGCTGATGGTCTTTTTTAATCTCTAATGACTGGACTAAAATGTCATAATTTTCTTATATGTTGTAGTACTTGATCACCAAAGCACGCAATAAAAATAACGAAATAGGGAGCAGGATTACTTTATGAGATATGGAGCTTTAAAGTTGACATGTTTTAAGGCTATATTTTTGGACATGGTCCAAGCTTTTTTTCCACAAATTTCTTGATTACCGCCAAAATAAAATGATTTGTTTCAGTATTTGTCCCGAATGAAACACTCTTTCTATCCATGGGTTCTTTGGTACCACCAGAAAAGTCATTGATTTGTAAGTTTTAAAAAAGAAATAAAACGACCGTTTTTAAAAAAATTGGCAATTTTTATTTTCTTTAAAACAAATGGCCAGATTTTAATAGTTTTTACATATGTTAATAAAACTAATGCCAGTAAGCCAAAAAAACATTTTTACCTTGAGTGGTATCACTAATTTCAAAAATGGTAGGTACCTTCGAAAAGCGATTTAAAATAACTTTTAGGTAGGTTATACAAACTTTTTCTGGACAAATTCAATTCAAAAGCTTTATACGAATATTTTGATACCGATGGGTATCCATTGGTACCTGTAGTTGACCAATCAAATTGCTCGTGTGATATATTCTTTTAGGCTAACTTAGGGTTGCCGGTGTTTTCCCAATATGCCAATGCTTAAAATTATATCCTCAGGAGTTATCTGTTATTCCTCCAAACCTTCTGCGTGTCATCTTGTTTAAAAGAAGTCCCATTTGTCTTGCTAAAAAATTATTATTGCATGTAAAATATGATATTCGTGGTACTACCGCCATTTCAGAAAAAATACGAGCAAGTGACGCCGTTTCTTAAGCAAAAATTTTACGTTGTCAAGTTGTCATACCCTTGATTTTGTTTTAATACAAAGCCGCCGCATGCCGCCATATTAAACATATCTTAAGAGCTTTAACTTTAACTTTTTGCACGCAACTAGATGCGTAAAAACCACTTTTCCGAACTTAAGTAGGAACATCACTTTACCGTATTCTCCTAGAAAAACAACAACAATGTTATCAAATTCGTTACCGGCGATCCCAAGTTGGCCTAAAAGCATTTATCACACGAGCAATTTGATTCATCAAATATAGGTACCCATGGATACTAATTGGTACCAACATATTGGTATTAAGCTTTTGTATTGGATTTGTCCATAAAAAATTTGTACAAACTTTATTTATGTTATTTAATCACTTTTCGTATTTCTTCAATATTTCAAAAGTATTAAAAAACATTAAAAGGTCCTAGCATTTTTGAAATTCATGGTACCACTCAAGCTAAAAATGTTTTTTTTTTGTATTTTTAAATGTTTTTAAACATATGTAACGTTTTTAAAATCTTACGTTTTAAAGAAAACGAGTATTGACCTTTTTCTAAAAACGGTCGTTTTCTTTCTTTTTTTAAGACTTACATCAGTGGCTTTTCTGGTGTTATCAAAGAAACCATATAAAAACATTTTTGCATGGCTGGAAGGGGTGTTTCATTCCGGACAAATAGAGATTGGAATCATTTTATTTCGGCGGTATTGTATGTTTACATCCTTGTATACATCTTTTAACATAAATTTTATTTCTAAATGCCACCCAAAATTATATTCCCATAGCTTAAAACTGATTTTACCATTGCAAAATAAAATGTTCGTTTCAAGGTTTTTGATACTAAATTTTTAATAAAGAAAAAAATACTTAATATAATTCAGTAGAATTATTAACTATTGGGATGAGTAATGAGTAAAAAATGACTCACGCCAACTTTCTCTTTATAATTATTTGCTAAACATTTGAGTGTCTTTGTGGCATTTATGCAATTGATTTAAATAACTATAAAAAATATTTATTTTAGGAATTATTAAAGCAGTGAAAGTCGTGGGTTTCGGTCATTTGAATTATTTATTATTTTTTTATACTACGTACGTTTCGGCTTACGCTATCATCAGGTAAAAATTATATGCTAAAAAATTTATAATAAAATTTAGTTAATGCATACAACATTGTACATAAGTAGTTAATTATAAGTGTTCATTCCAATATACTAACATTTAAAAAAGTTTCCGTCTTTAGCAAAATTTTTTAAAAACATAAATTAATATTATAAACAACGAGGACATTTAAACATGAAGAAAGACAAATTGAGTTTGATTTTTAAGGATTATTTGTGGCGATATTTTGTTATCAAGCAATTTTTTTTTAATAAAATGAGAAAACATTTTTAGCCATAGTATAATTAATTTTATTTCAAGATAGTAAGGATGAAAAGAAATTGCAATTATTTATTTTAAAATATTGCAATAAATTTTAGAAAGGTTATTAATATCAGTTCTAAAGTTAATAGAATTTTTATCTTCCTGTATATTAATAATTTCAAGTAAATTTATTTTAAAATAGTCATAGTCATAGAGTGTTTACTTAATGCAATGGTATCTTCGTTTCCATTTCTAACATCATATTGGTGTCTATAGATACGTTTATGTAAATATTGTTGTGTCATGCCTATGTATGTGGAGGGACAATCCTTACACTTTATCTTGTAAACAAGGTTAGTTTGCTTTGAAATGTTAATTTTTGGTTTTAATTTAGTAAATAAGTTTTTAGTGTCATTGGTAGGTTTATGTGCTACAGAGATGTTATATTTATAGAACACTTTTTTAATATTTTCGGAAACACCTTGTGTATAAGGTATAGAAAAAAACTTCTCAGATTTATTGTTAGCAGATCTGGCGGTACTATTTTAAAATTTATTCACTTGATTTGTAATTATTTTATTATAAAAAGATTTTGGGTAACCATTTAAATCTAAAGTGTCCTTGACTTTTTTTAAACTGTTGGGTCGGTAAATTGGATGTGATAAAATAATAGCACGATCTGCGAGTGATCTAACAACACTTTTCTTATAGGTTAATGGTACGGAAGAGTTATAATTAAGGTATCTTTGAGACCAAATGTCTTTGGTAAACCAGTTAGTAAATATAGTACCATTTTCGTCATAACTTATAGAAATGTCCAGAAAATTAATGGATTTATTTTGTTCTTTTGCAACAGTAAATTGCAAACGGGGGTGAAAACTATTAAAAATATTATGTGTATAGTTAATTTGATCTATTGGGATACATAAGAGGCAGTCATCTATATAACGTTTGTAAAAAAATGGTTTGAATTTTAATTGATTTATAGCCCAAACTTCCAATTCCTCCATGACAAGATTAGCTATTGTAGTTGATATTGGGGAACCCATTGCAATGCCCAAAATTTGAGAATAGTAACTATTTTCAAATTGAAAACATGTAGAGTTTAAACATAATTTAACTCCAGACAAAAATTCATTTAAAGGTAAGGGTTAATTGGGAAATTTCTGACCATTTTTTCTTTATTGTTTCTAAAGCAAAATCAGTCGGAATATTGGTAAATAATGAGGTAACGTCGAAAGAAAGCAAGATATGGTTTTTGGGTATAGTTTTAGTTTTTATAAAATTATGTAAATGCCAAGAATCCTTGACATAAAAATCATTCTTACCAATAATTTGAGAAATTGTGTTGGAAAAAAATTTTGAAAGGTTGTAGGTAGGCGTTCCACAGTTGCTAACAATTGGTCTCAAAGGTAGATTTGGTTTATGCAATTTAGGTAAGCCATATATATAAGGGAGTGACCATTATAACAACAAAGATGATTTTTTAGTTTTAGATCTATGATATTCGCTTTAAACCAATTATTGATAAGGTTATTGAGTTGTGTTTGAATTTTGTCAGTTTGATCAGTTTTTACTTTCTTATAAGTTTGTTCATCATTTAGTAAGTTTAGCATCTTACTGATGTATTCTTCTTTAAACATGATGACCGTTTTGTTACATTTGTCAGCGGCAAGAATATAAATATTTGAGTTTTCTTGTAGGATTTGTTTTGTTTTTTTATATAAAAAGTTATAATTGTGCTCTGCCAATTTTTTGGCATTTTTTATTTTATTTTGCTGATTTGTTAAAATATTGCAAATTTTAGAACGAATTTCATCTTTGTTGTTAATATCCAACATACTAAGAACTTTTTCGACACAAGTGAAAGTTTTTGTTAGAAATAGAAAACTTTGAACCCAAACTTAAAAAGTATTTAATGTTTTCGGGAATCAAAACATTGGTAAAATTCGTTATCCAATTTGTGTTGGTAACAAGGTTATTTTCAAAAATTTTATTTTTTGTTAATTCGTCAATTTTTTTTATGTTGCAGGAATCTATCACTAAATTTAGGAATTATTTAACCAAAAAACAAAGCTTTTTTTTATAGAAAAACGCTATTCTTACTATTTCATATTTTAGCGACCAATCCGTACCCTCCGTCGACTCCCTGATGGAATCAGATGGGAAATTAAAAGACCAATGCGATATCTTGACAAAACTTATCAAGCAGCAATCTCTGATAGAATCGAATCTTTACAAAGCCCAGTCGGAGACTCGAATACCGGAGGAGTGTACGCCGCCTTCCGTTTGTCACGAGTTTCAAACTTCCAGGATATTTTTATTGAATTTTGGATTGCTCTCTTTGGATGTAAGTTTCACATTTATCAGAGCACTCTTAAAGGGGAATTTTACAAAAATGACAAGATGGGCTTAATCGATGGCATTTTTTTAACGATAAATGGAGATATTCGCTTTTTTCTACGAAGCCTTACTAATGAGATATAAACGCGTTTGTATCTCGTGCAGTGCACACTTTATTCATGTCATATTTAATTTTTTGATTGAATCTCTCTGTAGACTTTTTGTCAAAGGGTATAGCGTTTAAACTTACAGTGACATTGTTTATAATGTTTCTAGTGACAAAATCCTAACATTCCTTCTTTGACAATCAGTCAACTAAAAAAAAAAACAAAGATATACCAAGTGGTGGAAAACTGCGCCGAAAAATCAAAATAGCGCCACATACAAATGTGTGTTTTAATATTTAGGATACCTATATGAAGTCAGTACTTTTAAAATAGAAGAAAATTGAAAATAATAATTATATGAATTAAAATAAAATCTACTATTTAAACACAAACGTTGCAGAAAAGTTAAATATATGGGTCATTCCACGTCAGATTTACAACTCTTCGAAAATTTTTCCTCGCACTTTGTAGCGAAAAATAATCGACACGTATTTTTTGTCAAAATAATTTTTTTTTATTATAATTTTTTTGAACTTTTGAAGTGTATGAAAAACATTTTTCAATTACTGATAACTCGTAAACTATTCGATATATAAAAAAAAAATTTAATATTTTTTTTCTTATTTTACTATTGTATTCTGCAATTGTTGTAAACAAATGAAATGTTTTCTAACTTGGACCAATTTTTGTTGTTGTTTTTTTCTTTGTAAATATTTAGAATCATGTTGGGAAGATTCTGTAAAAATTTCAGAGTGGATCTCGAAATACTTTACGAGATATTCCAATTATAATAGGCCTACGTTTCTCTCCATGCATCGCGACTTGATTATTCCATATTATCTATGCAATCTGGGTTTCACACTGGATTTTTTAAAAATAATTGATGCATTGCGACCACCGACTATCTAACTTATCGATAAATCGATGGTTGCGATAGTTGCTATTGCTTAATGTTATTTATTGCTATTTACATATCCCGCACACATATTAACGAAATTTACAGAAGTCATGCTGTCATTGTTCGTTAAAAAAAAAATTCACAGTTATTTTTGCAAATCGTACGCATTTATTTTGATGAACATGATTTTCGTTTGATTGCGCGTTTTGGCTCTGATTTCAAAAAACTCACTATCTTAAAATCCGAGCAGAAACAATATGTTTTTACTTTGAGTTTGCAATTTCCGCCTGAGGAGTTTTTGGCTCTGCATTTTTTTCAGGCTAACTTGATTAGGAGAGCTTTTTTTTCAAAAAATGCAAGGGCGGGCCCGTTATAGTATCTCATACCCATAGTTAATTGGTAAAAATCCAAGGAGGATTAGCCTGGGTATTTCAGCCGCGTGCTGCGCGGAGCGAAACAACGTAAGACTCGTATAATTGAAATATCTCGTAAAGTATTTCGAGATCCACTCTGAAATTCTTACACAATCTTCCCAACATTATTTTACATATTTACAAAGAAAAAAAAAACAAAAAAAAATTGGTCCAAGTTAAAAAACATTCAATTTGTTTAACACAATTGCAGAATACCTGACTTAAATAACTAAAAAAAAGATTTGAAAAATTTTATTGGTGCGCTCATACCAAAATGCAACTTTTATTGTTCGACATTTTTTTCATGCATTAAATAGTTTACGAGTTATCAGTGATTGAAAAATGTTCAATTTTATAAACTTCGGAAGTTCAAAAAATCATAACTTGAAAAAAAATATTATTTTTGAAAAAAATACGTGTCGATTATTTTTCGATAAAGATTGCGAGAAAAATTTTTCGAAGAAATTAAAAATTGGCTTGTAAATCTGACGTGGAATGACCCAAATTTTCTTCTAAACCACTTCTTAAAACTGTAATATTTTTACCCGAATATAACAAACCAATTAATACCTACACACAATTAAACATACAAGTGGCACAAAATGATAAGGCTAGTGATAAGTTACTTATTGTATGTCAAACTGATATTCCTATTGTATCACTTTTTTGTTTTCGCAAGTGTTCCTGTAGAGGCAACAGCTTGGGTTAATTTTTTGAGGGGCGTAAATACTGAGTAACAGTGTCAAGCAAACGACTGCGATAGTCCGGAAGTTAATTACTCTTTTATTTTTTCGCAGTCAAACAGTACAATAATATGTCGGTAATTATAAACTCTGTGTTTCGGACTTCCATTGTCTATATTTTATTTATACACGGCGTTTCGATCAGTACAATCTCTGATCGTCTTCAGGTGCAAACTACAATCAATTCCTAAGGCTACGTACTTATATACTGTAAGAAATCACTCAACCTTGAAGTTTAAGAAGTTGGCTCCGCCCAAGGAAGGGCTTCCAACAGGGAATGACCAACAACTTTCAGAATTTCTTCACCACCTAAATAATATAAGACCCACAATTAAATTCACAATGGAATTTGAGCCAAATTGTCAAATTCCTTTTCTTAATGTACTTGTCACACGAGTAGAAAGCGACATCAGAACAACAGTCTATCGTAAACCCACTCACACAGGACAATATTTAAATCAAGGTTCAAATCATTCTGCTACAACCAAACGAGAAATAATTAAAACTTTTTATAACAGAGCCGTTCAAATTTGTAACAATTCTCATGACTTGGAAATCGAAATAAGAAACATTAAAAATAATCTGCAGCAGAATGGTTACAGCCTGAAACTTATAACAGATACTATTTCTAAATTTCAACAAACAGGACAGAGATTACAAGACCAAAACCAGGCAAATGTATTCCTTACAATCCCATACGTTAAAGGAATATCAGAGAAAATTCGAAGAGTAGCGAAAAACTTTAATATTAAAACAGCTTTTAAATCTAGTAATACAATTCGAAGTCTTCTTAGTAAAACAAAACCGGAGAACAAACAAAATAAGGAATGCATTTACCAAGTTCCTTGTGAGTGTGGTGAATCATACATAGGCGAAACTAAAAGACCACTATCTGTTAGGCTTAAGGAACATCAGACGAATACCCAAACAGGTGAAACCACCAAATTAGGAATCGCCGAAAACAACACCGAATGAAGTGGGCAGAAGCAAAGGTTTTGCACAAGGAGTCACACTGGAAGAAACGAAAATTCCTTGAAGCTGCCTTTATTGGGCAGAATCAGGGTATTTTCAGTAAACCAAGTGTTGAAATCCCAAATATTTGGAAGCCCCTCCTTGGGCGGAGCCAACTTCTTAAACTTCAAGGTTGAGTGATTTCTTACAGTATATAAGTACGTAGCCTTAGGAATTGATTGTAGTTTGCACCTGAAGACGATCAGAGATTGTACTGATCGAAACGTCGTGTATAAATAAAATATAGACAATGGAAGTCCGAAACACAGAGTTTATAATTTCAAACACATCATTGTTTCAAACTTTCAAACAATATGTCGGTAGTTAAGTGGTAAACTTAAATTTTTACTAGCAAGTTCCAATAAATTTAAGTAATATTTTTTTTCGGATAGTTTATATCTATGAGGATTGTAAATCAGTCTTCCGCTCAAACTCGTCCCTTAAACATCAAAGGTTGCGACAAATTGATGGTTGCGACAGTTTCTATTGCTACTCGTTGGTTTGTTGTACTCAGTTTCACCATCAGGATTTTTACCTTGAAACAACATGTTAAAAAAATGCAGTACGCACTACCTTTGTTAGCCGATGTGCAGTTTATAATGCAAAATTTAAATTAACCACTTCCGAAGACAACAAGGTCAAACAAACCTTCATTGGGTAAACTATGATAAAATGTTAAGAGTATAGTCTTCAATCAAAAACCGGTACGATTCACAGGTACTTTTTAACCAAGATTTTTCTATGAGCTTCATGTCCACTTGCAAGTAACTTGCGAGTTATTTCACGAAGAACTTGCTGGCGTATCTACACTGTAGTTTAATTTTGTCCAAATTTATTTTAGCAAGTTGCTCTAGCAAGCCAGTTTCGGGCAGTTGTTTGCTAAAACGTGATCACACACAAAAAAAAACCCTGAAAAAAAAAGGTTGGTCCACTTTTGGCATTCACGAGAAGCTGCCCGCTAAATTGACAATGGAAGCCCTCTTTAACGAAAAGGCTGCAATATCTCCAATCTTAGGTAAACTGAGAAAACAGCAAAAAAACACAAAATGACAGCACGGGACCTTATTAAATGAGTAACACCCGGCCGAAACTTCCTGAACGGCCTCTTTAATGTAACCTACAAGATTTTAGTCTTGGTAACTCTCGAAACTGGGGCGTTTTAATATGGAAGCCACCGAACTTGTTAATTTTATGATACATTGAAAATTTATGAACACCCTTTTGCTTTCCACTGGATTCGTAACTTAAAAAAAAAAAACACTTTTATCCTGATAAATTCTGGAGCTTTGTCAAACCTTTTGGGTAATACAACTGAAATAAGTTAACAAATACAGTATGTCATTGTCAAAGACAAAAGGTGTATGATAGATTCGAAAAGGATAAACAGATGGTTATGTCTAAGGGTATGAAATAGTGACCCGATTTAATTTTGGAAATTAAATATATGTACACCGCTAGTCTTGGTAGAGGTAGAGGCCCTGTATACGATTTTTGACAGTTATTGTTTTGCTAGAGGTGGGCAACTCATATTTCCCTCTCTTTCTAGTTTTTTTTTCATATTTGCATGTAAAACGGATTTTATGAAATGGACTGATGTTAGTAAAATACGAGGTAAAATATGTCAAGCTTTGACAAAAAAAAAACAAAAACAAACAGTGAATACACACGGTAGATATTAAAAATGTAAATAATAGGTATATATATATAAAGACTCTTATGATCTATATTTTTGTTACTCTTTTTCTTACAATAAAACACGGAAACATAATGTGTTATTTATTAACAAAGTACATGCTAAATGCGTATGTTTGTACCTACTACTTGTAGCTCACTTACCTCGCAAATTCGGCTATTTTTATTAATTTTCCAGCTTGGTAAATGCATGTTGTGCAACAATACAAATTCGTTGAGGCAGTTTTTGATACAGCAAAATTCCATTTTTAAACCGGACGTTTCTTAATCAAAAATGTGACAATTTCAAACATTTCCCTAACAACTGTCAAATCCAGTTGCTCACCTCTGGTAAAACAATAACTGGGGCCTCTAGTCTTAGGATCCTTTCCACTACAAAATAAACCCAACTTGTATTTTTGCTGGACACCCCCTTTAACAGAACTTAACTTATTTAGTAATTTTTGAGAAAAAACTACGTTGGTACTAAAAACCAGGAAATAATTCTCTTAAAAAATATATTTTTTAAATAGGCCACGTTTTTTTTATAAAAATATGAACATACCTCCTTATCTTATACATAAAAAAAAAATCAGAGGCCGCAAAAACTTGAGTAATATCCTCAAAACCAAAATAGGCAGATATAACAAATTACATACTTAAGATGGTTTACAAAAAAATATATATTTGGATGCTAATCGTGCCGTTCGTCAATAAGAGGCCGGAAACGTTACTTTTTTTAAATGAAAAAAAATATTTGGAATTTAAAATAGTAGTTTTTACAACTAGTTGCTAATAATAAAATAATAAAAAAACACACACAACAGTAGAACGGAAAAGCATTTACTTCGCCACCGGGTGTGTTTTGGAGGATCTTTGAAAAATTCTTAACTTTTGAATAAAAGCTGCATCGAATAGTTTTCAGATTGGGTACCACTTAATATTTCCTAATTTAGAACTACGTTGGTGAGGTGAGGTGGTGAGAGAAAGTTGATAATATATTTATTTCTATAAAGTTGACAGCTTCCACCTTTTCAAAAGAGATTGGGGGCCGGGTACTATAGTCGTAGTACCATGGACGTGGGTATCTCCGATTTTGCTCAAAATTTTAAAAGTTACGAAGTTGGCAATTCCCTTGAAAGTTTTAAAAAATGTTTTGAATTTTGTTGGCGGAAAATTAACGATTTTTGGTCCTCATGGCAATCTTAGATTTTAAAAATGGCAGGCACGTATAGCATCTTGTTTAATCCCCTCTCCTACCCTCTTGCCATCCCCCCACCCCCATCAAAAACTAATCAGCTCTGCGTCTGATGACAAAGAATTTGTGTGGCAAATTTGATAAAAATCGGTTTATTTTGTATTTAGGTCTTTTTTGACCCAAATAAATTTTTTTCAACATTTTCTGCTTATGACACTGAGTATAGGCAAATAAGTTTGGTTATCAAGTCAAGATGACGAAACAAAGCAGAAAAATGGGCAAGGGCTAAAGTTCTTTGGGGGAGAAGGAGGGTTCAGTAACAGAATAGTCTCTGATTACCATTTTTCTCTTAATTTATTCAAGAAAGAAGAAAATTCAATCTTTAGGAGTCAATATTTAATGGTTTGTACGCCACTATATCGAATTGAATAAATGTGGCAAAAAATGTAAATTCAAAAAATAAGGTTGTCCTCCTGTTAACATTTTTCTTATTTATTGACGTTTTAAGGTTTATGCCCTCCTTTAAATTAAATTCTGCCTACGCCATTTAATTACCTTTCGAATTACACCAAACCCATAAAAAAACACCAGAGAAAAAGAAACACAAAAGCTTTTTACTTTAATTTACGTAATTTCTTTTTTAAATTAACCCTCTCAGACAGTAAAACCCCCGTAAGATACGCCCCTGTGCAGTAATCGAGTACCTCTTAATTGAGACCTAAATAGGAAAATCTACAAAGTAGTTGTCAAGTTACGAGGAAAAGTCTTCGTAGGTTTTTGCCAGACATACGCTTTTTGAATAGAATTATAGAATTTCACTGTTTTGACCTTTGGTGCAATACCTTTAAAATATGGTTACATTTTTTAAGCCAAGAATTCTTTAGAAAATCATGTTTTTTTTTTAAAAATATCAAAGAGTTTTTTAATTTTTTAAGAAGCTCCTTGCTTTTTCACTCAATCTTTACAATGTACCCCCGGTTCCAGGTTCCAAAATAGGAAAACAAGAGAAAAATTGTCATGACTTAAATTTGGTATTTGACAGTATACATATATTGGCTTTTTAGTTCTGCGCAACAAGCCTCCTCCGGAGCGATTGCTTGCTGATGCCTTAAAACTAGGGTCACGTAGTATGAAGCTCCAAGGGTGGTGCTGCTGCGAACGTTACTTCATTTTTTAAGAGTCATGTTACAGTCATCTTATATTTTACAGGTTTCTCTCTATTACATGCTGAAAAGTGTAGATTTGTTTTTACGGTCTCCTGCATTTTCTATTTTGATGTTTTTGTTTCTCAGTTTATTCGACACGTGGCGCTCAAAGGTACCACGTCTCCGCGAATTACGAACTTTCTGTTTTAAATTCGATAGCTTTGTCCGATATGCCACGAGTGTTTTATAAATATGAATGTTGTCCTATTTTTTTTTAGAGTTGAGAAAAACGGTTATTTTCGAGTAACCAGTGTAACAGCGACAGTGAATATAAATAACCGGTGATTTTTAATAGTTAGTTTTAATAACTGCGGGTTTAGATAAATTCGAATTCTCGGTCTGTAATTTTGCTGAATTGTAACTCCCAAAAAAAAAGGGCGAGCAAAAAAAATCGGCGATTAAGGTTATCTTCAAACTAAAACAAAAACAAGAGGCCATCTACTGCGCTGCAGAAAATGTAAAATATAACAAATTCACTGGATAATGACCTAACGTATTCGATTTCATAATTTAAATAAGTTCTGTGTATAAAAATAATCCTAATTTGTGTATGCACATAAAACCTAACTACGTTCTTTAATATGTTTTAAACGCTGATTTTTATCGTAGTTCCCACTGCAACACTGCGGTTGCGGCTATACAGTTATTTCATTCCCAAAAAGATATTATTGCTGGCCGCTGTCGTTGTTTAATGTTTAACCGGGTAGTCGAAAATCACCGTGATTGCATTTTACCGGTGAAATAGGATTTCACTACAATTTATGGAATCGCCTCTAGTCCTTGCCCGCGACACATTCCAAATAACTAAATAACTGCATGGGCAAATAACTGGTGCTACCGGTTACCGAAACCGGTAGCACCAGTTATTTTTGTTTAACTGTTCTTAAATCACAGTGATCGATATATCGTGCATCTCTATTTTCTTGGAACCGGCTGTATATTACTGAAACCCTTATTTTGTTTGAGGTTCTCTAGTGGTAGTGTCTGATTTCCGTTTGTTTGATTAGCGAAAAAGCACGTTTGAAAGTGCAGTATAAACACTGTTTTTTTTTTAAGTTTTAATGTTCCTTACTAAGTAAATCTGATATCAGTAAGTACCTATGAACTGTCACTATCAGGATATCTATATTTTTATTACATAACATTAAAAACATTTTAATTCACCGGCGATGATCCCTACTCCAGTGAATTGTACTTTGTGCAATAATCGTATCGAGCTGTTCGTGTCACCTGTTTTCTTTGGGTGCACACGAGATATGTGTTCGCAATTCCAATCCCGAAGCATTTACAAACGCTACTGTCGAAGGGAACGCAACGACTGCATGGACATGTCCAAAATGTAAACATTTAAGCTGTACAGGAGCGATGACAGGTCACCACTTTCAAGCCATTATGGACATTATGACCAAAAAATCTAGCAACTAACTACGCTGATTCATAGCAAGTGTGAAGCTTTGGCAAAATGCCAAAAAGACATCACAGCTCTACAAAACGAAAACACACTTTTTCATAACAAGATCGCTTAGCTTGGGAACGTTGCTTCTGCCGGTCCTTCCAACCTTGAAGAGATTTTGTTAGAATTAAAAGAACGCGACACTTGAAAACACAAATGACGTAGCTGAAGTAAAACTAATTTTGGCAGCTATCCATAGCAATATTGATACAAGTTCAGCTGTACTTAATGCTTTTAGAATTGGAACTTCCCAACCAAACAAGCCTAGACTGCTAAAACCCATCCAAAATACAAAGATATTAAAATTCGCGCAGATGTTACCCAAAAAGAGCCAGCCTACTTGCAATCTCTGCGTCAAGAACTGGAACAACGAAGACTAAATGGGGTGAATGGTATTACAATCCAATGCGTAAAAAACGTTCCAAAAATTGTAACTCAAACTGCTGAAAATAGCAAACGTGATACCGTGTTCTCTCCAGAATCTGAGTTAGGGCATTCATCAAAGATGGCTAAGGAATAGCAACCATTTAAATTAATTATGTGGAATCTCGATGGCATCGCAAATCTCAGCCATCTTCTTGATGTCTATGAAGATTTTGACATATTGTGCCTAGCCGAAACATGGTGTGTTGGAACATTATACTACCCGCTGCTCTCATCAAGTTTTAATATTTTGTATTCTAGTGCCACAAAAGACGCCGCACGTGGTCGAGCAAGTGGCGGTTTGGGAATTTTTGTAAAGAAATCTAACCAAGTGCGGTTAGTAGATTCTTGTAATTGGTGGTTGTTAATAAAAATTACTTTTACTAATAAAATTGTTATGCTTCTTTGTTATGTATACTTTAAGCCTAGCCTTTATCTTAATATAGTCTTGGAGATTTGAGCCCAAACTTCCCTCTTTATGTATGCGGAGACTTTAATGCAAAAATTGGGAGTACCAATATATTATGCGAGGAGGCTATTGAGGGTTCAAAACTGTTGCACCCACGATTGTCTTTAGATATAAAGGTCAACACTAGAGGTAGACTTTTTTTTAGATTTTGCTTCAATTAATGACCTATCTGTTGTTAATGGTCGTTCCTTATCTGACTATCCAGCTGAATTTACTTTCTGTGCGTCCCAAGGTAACAGTGTTATAAATCTTTTTCTATCGAATTTTGAAGGTATGAGATATATTGAAAATCTACATGTTATATGCGACATTAATGTTTCCACTCATTTTCCAGTATGTATAGAATTTAACACAATAACACAAGTAGTACAACAAAATAGTAAAACCGAAAATCTGTGCGAGCAGTCAGTACGCACCCTGAGATGGAATCAAGATGGATGCAACGCATATGTACATGCGATGCGTTTTTCGAACAAAGTCTCTCCCGCCTTCGCGAGAGCTGTGCCTAGGCCGACCGGCAGCGCGCTTAACGACGATCAGGCGCTCGAGGCGCGAAGCGTCGATACTTATTGTTTAAATTTCTGCGAGGCGGTTTATGAATCGGCAGATACTGCAAACATGTTTATTCCATATAAAAGAAAAAGAACGCGGAATAAAATAGACAAACCATGGTACGACGCTCAATGCAACAAACAAAAGTATGCTACTACTACTTGGCTAATTATACTAATTATAATTTTAAATTGACAGATAGTCTTTCTGATTGTAATCCCAAACCTTTTTGGACGACGATTAAAAGGTTAAAGGGTGTATCATGCAATTTTAATCTCAACACGGACACCTGGGAAAATTACTTTTCTCCAATTTATACTGAGAAACAGCTTCAAAGTTTTTTATTTCTTGGAATTTTTCATCCTATACATATTGCCATGGAACTGGGAGAATTATCCACAGTTTTACATAAATGTAAATATGGAAAATCTCCTGGGTTTAACGGCATACCATAACGGCACCACAGAACTGGCAACTTTACCTTTGCAGTTTATTTACAAAAATACAAATTCCAAAGCTGTGGGATTGGATATTCAAAGAAAACTTAACATTTTGGGGAAGTATGCTGAGGAAAATAAACTAGAAATAAATTAAAATAAATCAAAAATCCTTTGTTTTAGTCGTTCGGGTAAGAAAAGTATCGCTAACTTTAGAATAGGTACTAACATTATTGAGGTGGTTAATGAATATACGTATTTACGGGTGTTGTTTTCTGACTCTGCCTGTTTTAGAAATATGTCCGAATAAAAAACTATTTCAAACTTCTGTATTGAATTCTTTTACCGGATGCCTGCCATTATGGGGTTTAAGGTATCCCGACATCTTGGAAAAAATCCAAACCAGCTTTTTTAAATCCTTGCTACGTCTTCCAAGTACTAGTTCAGCAATAAGATTGGAAGGCGGTGTACTCCATTTATCTTTTTTTATTTTTAAAATAACCTTAAAATTCCTAATCAAATTACTTTTTATGGGTGACGAAAGGCTGACAAAAATTTGTATAAAACGGCTGATTTATTTACATACTAGTGAACCCTCACTCAAGTACAACTGGATCTCCCAATTAAAAAACTGGTTTCAAGAAGCGGGGCGTTTAGAGCTATGGACCCTTAATCCCAATCTTTTAAAACAAAACCGCTCTCAAATATTAAATCTTTTTTAGCAAAAATGTTTTGAATTTGAGCATAGCAACAAATGCAACCTATACACTGTTTTATAGTATTTTTGATCGAACTAAACTGACTCACCCTATGTATCTAGACTTTAAATGGGATTTTTCAGTTGCTAGATTATTATGCAAAATTCGCACTAGTAATAAATTCAGCTGCAAATTTAATATAAAAAACATCTCATACCAGTTTAGGCAGGAGGAACTTTGTTCAGTTTGCAATATGCATGAACCGGACGTTCAGTCACATCTTTTACTTCCCTCGCTAAAGGGAAGTAATGTAATTTTATATGTCCTTTATAT
Source organism: Oxystoma pomonae (assembly GCA_963921995.1). NCBI lineage: Eukaryota > Metazoa > Arthropoda > Insecta > Coleoptera > Brentidae > Oxystoma > Oxystoma pomonae. The sequence continues at coordinate 65,698,494 of OY998167.1, forward strand.
AAACATTTGCGTCCTTTAGATTCCGCGAGAGAAGTCTATAACACTGTTGGACCCTTAATCCCAATCTTTTAAAACAAAACCCCTCTCAAATATTAAATCTTTTTCAGCAAAAATGTTTTGAGTTTGAGCATAGCAACAAATGCAACCTACACACTGTTTTATAGTATTTTTGATCGAACTAAACTTACTCACCCTAAGTCTCTAGACTTTAAATGCGATTTTTCAGTTGCTAGATTATTATGCAAAATTCGGACTAGTAATAAATTCTGCAAATTTAATATAAAAAAAAAACATCTCATACTAGTTTAGGCAGGGGGAACTGTTCTGTTTGCAATATGCATGAACCGGACGTTCAGTCACATCTTTTACTTCCCTCGCTAAAGGGAAGTAATGAAATTTTATATGCCCTTTATATAAACATTTGCGTCCTTTAGATTCCGCGGGAGAAGTCTATAACACTTGCAAATGTTTTAAAATTAAGATCCTTTTTGCGAAACGAGTAGAGTGGGTGTCTTATTTTGCATGTTACCCTGCCGCTACATAGCTTTATTATTTATTTATAGTATTACAATTAGTTACCTACTACTAATTACTAAAATTCCATTATTACTTTTTTTCTCTTTTTTTTTCTTAATTATTGCACTTTGAACTTAATTCTGCTTTATATTATTATTTAACAGTCTATTTATTTTCAAACAAATTACAAAGGCATTTTTCATAATTTCAAAAGTAAAGTAAATAAACAATAGCCACAAAGGAAAGACTTCCTGTCAGTGGAAAACAAATATTTTTAAATATCATCAAACATTGTATGCCTAAAAATTGTGAAAAACAAATACAACAAATATTTTTAAAAGTAAAGTAAATGAACAATAGCCACAAAGGAAAAATACTTCCTGTCAGTGGAAAACAAATATTTTTAAATATTACCACTACATTGTTTGCCTAAAAATTGTGAAAAACAAATATTTTTAAATATTGCCATTACATTGAAGGGCTAAATTTTTTTATAAATATCTAGTCTGATTGTGAGTAATGTATGCAATTAAATAATAAGTGAAATATAACCCAATTATTACATAATCTTAATCTGTACTAAAATTTTGCGTTATTTATAAAGTAAGTAGTAAATTTCTTAAAAGAAGAAGTGACGAGAGAAAACATTGGTACCAAAAAAGTATTTTGTTCCCAAAATAAAAGGAGCAGAGAAAAAGTATCTATAGAAAGATGGTACAAAAGAAGAAGCTGAATACGCAATAGTCAAAATCGAGTTTTAAGTCAAAGTCGAGCTTTATGTCAAATTTCAGGCTTGGGTCACAGTTTGGTAAATAAAGGTCAAATTTGGGAATATTTTTTTTTTAATTTTATAAACAATTTTGATTTTAAGATTCTTATATTGTTCGTTTTAATATATTTTGAAAGCTTTAGCCTTTGTGAATTATTTATTATTATTTAAAATTAGCTATTTCTATATTTTCGCATTAGTTATTATTTTTTTTCCTTTTTAATGTGAACTCATGTTCAGAAGAATGTATTTTCTTTTAAGAACATTAAATAAATTGAACTGAATTGTGTTTAGTTTTTTTGTGCAATAAATGGCACATTTAGCCCTTTTCCAGTAGCCTACACCTGGTACAACCCTAGTTCTAAGCTTCGTCTATTAAATTTAGGGCATATTTCGCAGGGCTATTCTAGCATTTTTTTAGGATGATTACGAAAACAGCCCTAACCTTGAAGTATTAGATAACGCCAAAACCGACTTTAGTATTGATCTCGACGAATTAGACCATATGAGTGCAAGAACTTGCGATACAGTGCACATATTTTACGTCAGATCTCAACAATCGCAAGCTCAGGACATTTTGGATAATATTAGCAACCCTAGCAGTATTTCGCCGTTTTTTAATGAGTTTATACATACTTTAGGATGGCCTGTTAATGTTCATAAACACCCAGGTAAGGAGGAATTTTTTATTTAGAAGTTATACGAATATTTTCGCCACTGGTAGCGCGGATGACCTTTAAATCATATTCTTCTTCTTCAAGTGCCATGCTCTCTTCGAACGTTGGCTATCATCAGCGCTATCTGCACCCTGTCCACTGCTTTTCGGAAAAGTGTCGTAGTACTAACACCATATCATTGTCTAAGATTTTTAAGCCATGATGTCCGTCTACGACCCGGGCGTCTTCTGCCTTCAATTTTGCCTTATATTATCAATTTTAAAAGTTTATGTTTGTCATTTCTCAAAATATGGCCAAAATATTCAAGTTTTCGTTTTTTGATGGTAAATAAAACTTCAAGATCTTTATTTATTCTAAGCAGAACATCCACATTAGTTACTCGGTGGATTCAAGATATCCTTAGTATTCTACGATAACACCAAATCTCGAATGCCTCCAACTTTTTGCACATGGCCTCAGTCAGTGTCCATGCTTCCATGCCATAATATAAGATGCTAAAAACATTACACCGAAGCACACGAATTCGGAGAGTGGTATTAAGATCGCGACTACACAACACTGATTTCATTTTGATAAAAGATGATCTGGCCTGTTCAATTCTTGCACGAACTTCTTGCATGTTGTCCCAGTGCTCATTGAGGAGGCAACCCAAGTATTTTTATGAATTCACGCGTTCGACTTGCTGCCCATTTACTTCTAACATGCTTCTGATGTTCTTTTTCTTGGATATGAGCATCCATTTTGTTTTTCCAACATTTAAGTTAAGCCCGAATTGCGAACTTTTGGCAGCAGTTTGATTTAACAACTCTTGCAGGCCTTCCAACGTGTCTGCTATTATGACAGTGTCGGTATATCGTATGTTGTTGATTTTTATGCCATTTATGGTCAGACCCTCTTCGCAGTTATGAAGTGCATTCTCTATTATTTTGTTATTATAGATATTAAACAACAGCGGATACAATATACAACCTTAGCGTAATCCTCTTCTTATTTGGACCTCTTCGGACAGTTGGCCATCAACCTTTATTTGAGCTGATTCCAGTATATATTAGCGATTATCATAAGATCTTGGTCATCTAGACCAACTTCTTTTAGCGATTCCATGAGCTTTTCGTGTTGGACTCGATCAAATGCTTTTTCATAATCTATGAAACAGGCATATACTGGCACCGACACATCCCTAGACCGCTGAACTAAGACTTGAATGCCAAACAAGGCCTCTCTTGTCCCGAACCCACCACGAAATCCAAACTGTGTGTCGCCCATAAAGGATTTGCATTTCCCATAAATTGTTTTGTGGATAATCTTTAGAAATAGTTTTACCATATGTCTCATTAGGCTGATTAGGCTACTACACTTCTTTGCTGAATGTTTTTTAGGCAGCGTAACAAAGGTTCATTTGTTGTCTTTCTTTCAATCATTCGAATTTATAGCTTTTATTCGCTTTCTACAGTTTCAAAGAACACTCTCCGATAATCAGTCTGAATCAGCTTTATTTTAGGAAATAAACACTTAACACTATTCTAAACTTAATCCTAAGTGTCGTCTACCTATTTTCGTCTACCGTAACTTCGTCTACCCTTATTTTCGACCACCTTTCTTAATGATTTCGACTACCGCACGACTACCCTTGTTCTACCGCCAATCAGCTCCCTCTATCCTACTCTAACCTATCCCTATCTCTCTTTCTGTCAAATTTTTGCGCGCGTAATCAGTTTGGCGCGTATTTTTAAAAGTTTTATAACATTCGACCATCCTGACATTTGTTTGACCTCAAACAACTTACTTAATACCTTAACTTAATCTAAATTTTAAAGAAAACTTTAACATAAAGAAGAAAGAAATCATAGCTTAGTATCTATACTTATAAAATCTTATAAAAACTCTTTAAAAAAATTAACTTATGAATTTTATCTAATATTACTCAGTCATACAACTTCAAGCATTCCTGCAGTCATACATACATATTTAAACCAGTTCATAATCTTCTAGTTTTTTAGGTATTTTTCTTGTTCTTTGGCTCGCTTTTCGAATAGCAGGTGAGCCATGTGTCATATCATCATAATCATTCTGGTCATCATCTGGTTGCCATATATCATCTGGATCTGAGTCATTTTCACTCTCAGAACTCTCTTTCTTCTTAAAAACTTCTGGAACATTGTCAAACTCAGTGATTTCTTGTTCATTTTCTTGTATATCACTCTCATTAATTGTGTCATCTGTAGCATTTCTGTATATTTTTAGTTGTGATACATGGGCTGTTGTTCTATAGTTAGGACTTTCTGTGCTGTTTAACTTCTCGACTCGGTAAATGTCACTGCTAAGTACTTCAGTAACAACTAGTGGCCCCTTAAATTTTGCTTGGGTTTTCGTTGGTTGGCCTGTGGAAACTGGTAGCGTTTTGAGTGCTACTATATCTCCCACTCTAAATTTCACACCTTCGTATCTTCTCTTGTTGTAATACTCTCTAATTTGATTCTGTTTTTGACTTACTCTTTCTCTAACTTCTTCTACATCATTTCTCATATCTTTTTCTATCTGAGTATGGTTTACCAATGCAGCATCTTCAAAATTGGGTATAAAACCATACAAAAGCTCAAATGGTGTACAACCTGTTGTTTTATTATATGTGTTGTTCAGATTTCTCTGAACAAGGTGTAGATTTTTATCCCATCGTTCATCATCATCTAGATCAATCATTATTGTTGGTACAATATTCTTCATTTGTCTCTCAGCTAAACCATTTGCCTGTGGGTAATGGGTTGCAATAAGTCTGTGTTCAATATTGTACTTTTGACAAAAGCTTTTGAAATCTTCGGCTGTGAAGGCTGTGCCTCGATCCGACACAATTACTCTAGGGGCACCATAGTGACAAATGTATGTCTCCATATTTTTGACAGTTTCAGCAGCTGACGTTGATCTCACAGGATATATTTGGACCCAGCGTGTGAATCCGTCCACAACAACCAACAGGTGAGTATGCCCTCTTGTAGATTTCTGAAATGGTCCAACATGGTCAACATGCAACTTTATCATTGGTCTCTCTGGTAGTTTTGGTGTGTGCAGTAAGCCTGGTTTCTTACCACCTGGTACCTTATTCAGTAAACACTGGAAACATCCTCCAATGTGACGCTGTACATACTTTCTGAGTCCTCGGAACCAAAAATTTTGTAAAATTAGAGCTATGGTTCTGTCCAGAGACCAGTGTCCTCTTAAATCATGGTAGCTGACAACTATTGATTTTCGCATGCTTTCTGGAATCACATAAAGTTTTCTTTCTTTGTCATTCACCTTTACAATCTTGTATAATTTTCCACTGCTGAATTCATAGCCTTCTATCTGTCTCTTTTCTGCTTTAGATCTTTCATATTCTTCTTTCTTAAAAATGTCAATTAACTGTCTTAGATTTTGGTCACCTCTTTGCATCATCAAGATTTTATCTTCCTCAGAAACTATCACAAAAATCCTTTTGTTCAAAATTTCTTCCATCAAACCAAGTTTGCTAGGGTTTTCTACTGGTGCTCGACTCAAAGAGTCAATATGTGACATTTTCTCTAATATTATTCATACCATATCCATATCATACTCTAATAACAGTTAATACCATCTAGAAATTTGCGGATTTATAGTTTTCTTAGCATTTAAGTAAACCAATGCTTGACAATCTGTGACCACAGTAAATTTAATGCCAAGGAGGAGATGGCGCAGTCTCTCGCAAGCATAGACTATACAAAGCAGCTCTAATCGGGACGAATGATATTTACTTTCAACTTCATTGGTTTTCTTGGAAACACATTGCACTAAGTGCATTTTCTTGTTGTCATCTTGCAATAACAATGCTGCTACTCCCACTGATGAAGCATCACAATGCAACTCGGTATATGCTTGTGGATTATACAGTTGCAATATGGGAGCTTCTACTAGCATGCTTTTAAGTTTTTGGAATGCATCTTCTTGTGGTTGGCTCCATGTAAATTCTATATCTTTCTTAGTAAGGTCTGAAAGCGGTCGGGCAATCACAGCGTACTGGTGGATAAATCTTCTGAAAAATCCTGTTAAACCTAGGTAACGTCTAACTTCCTGCTTATTTACAGGCCTTGGAAAATCAACCACAGCTTGTAATTTATTACTTCCTGGCTTTAATCCCTTACCACTTAGTTCATATCCGACAAATGTCACACTTTCTTGTGCAAATTTACATTTCTTGACATTAAGTGTCAAGTTGGCATTGCTAAGAGCTTTAAAAATTAACTCCAACAACTCCATCATATGATCAAAATCACATGCAGGGACTAAAATATCATCAAAATAATTTATGATCAGCTGATCTTTTAAGTCACCGAGCGCTAATGACATTAATTTAGCAAATTCATAAGGCGCATTAACAAGCCCAAAGGAAAGTCTATTAAACTCCGCTGTTTCGTCAGGGGTTATAAATGCAGTCTTATGTTTTGAGTCTTCGCTAAGCGGCACTTGTAAATAACCATTCATCAAGTCTAAAACACAAAATATCTTGCACCCAGATAATCTCTCAAAACAGTCTTCCAAGTTACAAATTGGAAAATTCTTTCTAACCGTTTGATTATTTAAACGTCGGAAATCAATCACCAATCTCTTTTCCCCACTAGCTTTTGGCACTAACAAAACAGGGGACGCGTAAGGCGAGTTTGTGTCCCTAACAAGATCATTTTCACGCCACATTTTTACAATGTATTTTATGATTTGCCTATCATCCCTTGTGACTCTATATGGAGCACTACGTATCGGCACATTAGTGTCATCAATTTTTACCTCCATAAGATTTGTACACCCCAATTCATTCATATTAAGTGCAAAACAGTTCCGGTACTGATTTATTAAATTTAAAAGTTTTTGTTCTTGCTGGGGGTCAATTTCACTTCCTACATTTAACATGCTTAAACTAATTGGAACGAACTCACCATTTGTTAGTTTTTCTGCTGAACTTGTGCCTCTCATCTCACCAATTTGTTGTCCTTTCTTCAGCATAGAGGACTTTTCTTCACTGTATATCGGCAGCTGCATAATTCCACTAACATCCTTACACTGCACACTAACAAAGTTAATTTAATTTTTGAGAAGTTCTGTGTCCTTATTTACTATAACTGGAACTTTATTTTGAGTAGGTATTTCTATGTCTTTGAATGGATTATCACTGTCATTTGCAAAGTATAAACTGTCCTTTACTTTAACATAGGCAACACCGGGTTGCTCTGTGAAAGATCCAGTAACACATCAACGGGTTGGGCAGAGTCTGGCACAATATATATTTTGACAGTTCGCTCTATATCATCTATCTTAACACTAGCATTTGTACATAAAGTCACTTTTAATCCATTCTGTTTTTGATCACCAAACCCATACAACATCTGTTCTTCGGAAACACACTCAAAATTCTCTTTTTGCATCACACTTTCAGTCATTGTACACACTGCACTTCCAGGATCAACTAATGACATCAATGTCCTGCCATTAACTGTCCCTTCTTTCAAGTATTTCTCAACATTGTTTGTATCTTTAGGTTTTACAACCATCATTTGTCTATTTTCTGTCTTAGGCTCGGTCTTGACATTTGCTGAGTTGCCAACGGCGCTGTTGGTGCAATTTTTAGAGATATGACCTTCAAGTTGACATCTGAAACATTTGACAACCTTCTTTGGCTTCTGGCAGTACTTTGTCACATGACCATACTCGCTGCAGTTGAAACAGAGTGGTTTTCCTTCACTATTTCTTAATGGTAACTTTGCTTTCTTTTCACCTTCTGGTTTTGCTCTATTCTGTGACATGTAGCCCGTAGAAGTCAATGACTTACTGGTGACTGTGTGGTTGTCAACTCGGCATTTGTTAATCTCCTCATACATCTGTATATCATGCAACAAATCATCTGAATCAATGTGCTTTTTGAGCATCATTGCTGAGCACATATGACGGTCAAAAAGTCCAATTAAAATCTGCTTTTTCGTCTCCATAAAACTCAAATTTAAGCTCGAACAAAGTGCTACTTTCTCATGGTAATAGTTGCCTAAATCTTCACCCTTTCTTTGCTTCTTTTCCTCCATTCTTTTCCATTTTGTTGGCACGTCTTCATCTTTTACAAAAGTGCTCTTAAATGCTTGCTCAAACAAGTCAAAATTCACCAAAACATTCTTTCTACCTTCATACCAAAATGCAGCACCTCCAATCAAGTTTGATCTGGCTGTTTCTAGGGTCAGTTCGTCAGGCCAGTTGTGTAAAATAGCCATGCTTTTAATTTTACCAATCCACTTACTTTTTTATTTTTACTACCATCAAACTTCTCTACATTCTTCGATAAATCAGGCATTACTTGAAAACTAGGGGCATCTTGTCTGTTGTTATTTAAAGACATCAACATTCGCTCGAACATTTGTCTTTCCTCACGCATAAAAGCAAAAAGTCTTTCAGTAGTGTCCATATTTTGAGGATTGTGTGAAAATTCACCTGTAATACTATCATGAAACTGTTCTTCATTATTTCTCGCGTCCTCACTCATTTTTTTACATTTCAAAACACTCAAAAATGTTCAAAACTTTCGCAATCCGTAAAAAAAAACAACACTTGTTAATGTTTACTTCTTTTTCACCGTCAAGTTCGCACGTGTTTCTATTTACTAAAATCCGCGCACCCGATTGGTCCAAGTCCTTGGCCAACTTCACATCAGAAGCAAGGCCCTTTCGCTTTGGCTAAGGCCACTGATATTGCACCGATCGAACTATGGCACGTCCGTCGATACAGCCGCCATGTTTCGTTTTTCCTGCACGAACGCGTTCTAAGTTTTGGTGAATGCGAACCAAAATTAAGGAATTTTAATAGTTTTCCACTAGTTTTTCGGCGTTTTTCCACTCGCGGATTAGAGAAAACACAATCCCACTTCTGAAAAATGTTGTCTTTCTTTCAATCATTCGAATTTATAGCTTTTATTCGCTTTCTACAGTTTCAAAGAACACTCTCCGATAATCAGTCTGAATCAGCTTTATTTTAGGAAATAAACACTTAACACTATTCTAAACTTAATCCTAAGTGTCGTCTACCTATTTTCGTCTACCGTAACTTCGTCTACCCTTATTTTCGACCACCTTTCTTAATGATTTCGACTACCGCACGACTACCCTTGTTCTACCGCCAATCAGCTCCCTCTATCCTACTCTAACCTATCCCTATCTCTCTTTCTGTCAAATGTTTGCGCGCGTAATCAGTTTGGCGCGTATTTTTAAAAGTTTTATAACACATTTTAGCCAGTTAGCAAGGATTTTACCGCTACGATAAATTAAGTTAAAAAGTTTGGCCCTGCGTATTTAGGGAATCTTCGTTTTTTATTAGCCTGAAATCATATAAACATTATAAATATAATATAAACAACAATTTTTTTAAAATGATAAATAGAAAAAAAATTGAATTACTTTCTTTAATCAAATCTCTTGCTAATTTTTGTTTCAGGCTGGACTGGTCACATATCAACAAGCTGGAACATTTTGTCAGAAGAATCGACTGCGAATCAACAAAATCTACCAAAAAATGAAAAATTCTATGACGGGACAAACCAGGTTCTTTATTGGGCAGACCCATATTCAGAAATTGCCTTTGTCATACCGTCGAAATTAAGATCTGATTATGCTAGTGCTAGGTTTAATATGAGCAGTCTATCATGTATGTAATATTCTGTAAAAATTTAATTTTTTAAGTTATGATGTTTTTTAAATATTACTTACCTTAATTTGCCTAAAAAACCAAAAAGCGCAGATATTATGATCACTTTACAGATATCACTACTAATACAAGTTTGGAAATAAGCTTTGAAGATCAGACTAGTATATTAGGAAGCGAAAAGTAATTTATTACTGCTGCGAGATTGGGTAGCTTACAGAGGCTCAATCAGAGCAGGTTAACTTTTTTTGAGGCAACGAGATTTGTAAACAACTTTATTTTTAGCCGTTAATAGGTACTTTTATTTTATTATTTTTTCTAAATAGCCCTAAGCGAAAGCAGCCTGTCTGAAACGGACAAAGAAAAGGGCACCCAAAGCATGGAGAGTGATAGACCTGTACCTCCGAAGAGAAGTAACAAATCAAACATACATCCTCATACAAATATGAAAATTATGGTGGTGTGGTTGGAAAGTTTTGAGGATAGTCTCAATTTTCCTGTAGGTAAGTTAAACTCTGGAACAATGAATATAAAACGTTTCCATTCTTATAACAACCAATCACGTTTTTTTTTATATGCATACCCCATTAGCAAATCTTTATTAAAAATAATTTGTTGGGGTTTTTGTCGGGTTTTTAGACTAGTGCGACAATATTATTGAATCAACGTAAAAATTGTACAAAGTTTACGTCATCTGAGAGGTCAGAAAAATAGTCGACACTAAACAAATTCCTAAAGTATTTAAAACGTACAAATTATCCCAACTGATATATTTGAGATTTTCCAAAAATTCACTGTTTGGAAAAGCTCAAATATCTTATAACAAATTGTCAATTGGGGCGTTTTAAATAAGGAGGGCAGTATAACAAGCAAAGGTAGCAATGATTTTTCCTCTCGAAATACGCATCGGTCCGTTACGTATAGATTAAATTTTATTTAAACTCTGCTACTGTCCGAAAAATTTATTGGCCATTCTCTCGGCTTCTCTAGTTGCGTTGTCGAGAGAAAACTGCCCATTTTTTTGTAAATCAAAATATCTTCTCTCTACATATTTCTAATGTTTTAGGAGATCTGCTAGAAACCACCGATACAGGCCTCGAAAAAGGCTCGCCAGTAAAGCCCAATGAGGTTTTAGTGATATTTCTACAATTTCTGTCGACGGGACTCTTTAGGGTGCACTTACAAGGCCCTTCTGGCCGCGTAGGGGTAGCCTCGCCTTTAGTAGACGGAATGGTGGTCAGCAGGAGGGCAATAGGCGCTTTGGTTCGATACACTGCCCTTAATATGGCTAGGAGGAAAAGGCTGGATTCTGATAGGTAGGTAACTCATCTAATGACAAAATTTGATTGTGGCAAATTATTTTTTGCAATCGAGTAATAAGAACCTGGGCTCTCATTCTTGATTTCCACCAATCGCAAAGCTAGCGTTGTCACGAGTTCTCTGAAAGCCAATCAAACACGCCCTGACACTCGTTTGTAGCGTCGTTCTATCCGCATCACCCTGCTTCATGTTTCAATCGAAATGTGGCGAGTCGGGTCTTGTTTATCGGCTTTCGCGCAACTCGCAAGAATACGGGCCCTGAACAGTTTTTAGAAATTGTCACACTTTGCATGGCGTCGTCAAGTTTCGGGTGCTCGCAATATTTCTGACATTTAATTTAAAAAAATGAAATACGTAAAAATGTGTACAGAGATTCTAGCGATATCGATCTTAGGCTAGGAACACACGATGCATCTTTTTCATGCATTAAATTTTCTAATAATAGGTTAAAAGGAGACACAATCTGCTTGCGTCTTTTTTCATCTTGTGAAAACTAAATTTGATGCATGGGAAAGTTGCATCGTGTGTTCCTAGCTTAAGAATTGACCATATACTATGAGATGTTATAATGGCCCAAGGATCGCAAAATGTGTAACAACAATAATTTTGAATAATGTAAAAGTTAGGATTGGCCCTGGGCAAGGCCAAAGGCGTAAAATCTACTGCGCATAACTGACACAGTCTGCTCGCGCCAAGGTGCTAAATTTGAATCTCGAGTGCACGAACGTTCACTTCTGTGAAGTGAACGCTTCTCAATGAAGAAAAACGAAATTATCAAAAATAAATGAAATAAACGAATATAAAATAGTTTTTGGATCCGGCTCCAGGAATTGAACAGGGATCGGCATAGATCCATGGCAACTGATCACATAGAACGAAAACATTATATTCTTGAGCGATGATCCGATCTTACAGATTTCATGAAAACAATACGTTCTCCATCGCCATCTAGTGACGCTTGTGCAATAAAAGAGGTTTTTTTCTTGAAATATATTGTTTCCTAAATCTACTTTTCGACCATGGGAGGTGATAGATCCCAGCAATAAATATATCGCATCGCACGAGAGAAAGACTGGATCGTATGAGTTTCAAGCATACACGCCCAGAAGGGTTTTTGGCTCTGCATTTTTTTCAGGCTAACTTGATTAAGAGATATTATCGCTACGGCTTTTTTTTCGCAAAATGCAGCGGCAGGGCCGTTATAGTACTCATTCTTTTATTTGTTTTTAGCTATCAGCCACCCCATATTAGAAGAAGACTGAAAATTCAAGAAATAGTCCAAAAATATAAAAGGGAAATGAGCAAACCTGAATTGTTGACTTTTTTGTTTAATACAGTATAAATCGAAATCATTTCACCAATATGATTATAAGCTTTAATTTATTTTTTACGTAACCAAGTATATAGTGTTTTGTTACATTTTATTAAGAACTTATTTATTATACAAAAAACAAAAATATTCAGCTAGCTTTTATTTCACCAGTGTAACATCAAAACAAGAGATGCTACATTTTTATTAGTAAGAACATTTTTTCCCGCTTTATAATTGAATTTGACAATTCAAAATATGACTAGAGTTCTCGACTTGCGCGGTTTGGTAGGTGTGAAAAGGGTGCCTCATTTCGAGACCTGGCTTTAGTCAAAAATACCCGATCACGAGCGGAAAAGAACCAATTTGTCCTCTCATTTTTGCTAAAAATTCTCGCCGGATTTGAACCACCCTCGCCTGGTATTTGATTAGACGGCCAAAATTTCGCAAGATTTGGAGCGCAGATGAAAATTGCGCAGCTCTTAAATCTCGCACCCCATTAATATCGCGCAAGATTAAAATCGCACCCAACCCATCCCAAACGGACAACCCAACCCAAAGATTCCCCATTTATTTAAGCTTTATATTTCAAGCTTCTACCTTGGTCAGAAAGCAAGCGCGAGTTTTAATATTGCGCGATTTACGGCTGCGCTGGATTATACTGTGCGATTTTAGTCTGGCGCGATATTTATCCGGCGCAAAATTGAGGTGTGCGATTTTGGTCAGCGCTCAAAAATTTTATTTTGGCCGCCAACGCACGCAAAAGCAAAGTTGGACGAGCGACGCGAAGATTAGTTCGCACAAGCTTTAAGTGCAGGAAAGACACTTATTGGCTTATTGCGCAACTGTTAGGAGCAATATTTTTTCAAGACTTGCACCTAGTTCCCACCTTTGAGTCACCATAACTAAAAACGCACTAGATTACGCGACATGCATTTGCTGCTTCGTTAAAGGCAGCGTCATGTGACCCGTTTTTAGAGACAGGGTGGGAACTCATAGGTGGGAACCCGTTGTCGACTGTGTAAAAATTCCTTTTAAAATTGATAACACTGCTTTATTCAAAATTAACAGTTTAACAGGTACTCCTACTATTATCGACTTGTATTTACAATATATAAAAAAAAACATGCTTACAACCTAAACTGGAATAAACTTAAATTTTCTTTTTTACCTTTTCCATTTCTAGATCACTGTTAGGTTCATTTTCTCCTGCAATTTTTTTATCATCCTGCTGCCTCACGTCATTTTGCCTATCAGTTTTTGAGAAATGAGTATCAATATTATCTTTCTTATATTGCTTACCTTCTAAAATTTGTTTGATCGCATCATATATGGCCCGATTTTCGCCAGCTGTGAACGCTTTGGAACCTAAACAAATAAATTTATTAAGATTACATTTTACACTCATTCCTTGAAATTTTTGGCCAAGATACAGCCTTGAAAAAGTACTGCATCTAGCAGGGATCTAATCCGCGCGCTCTGGGAACTAAAAGCTCCTAATTTGCTCGTGTCAACCGCTTAACAGTTTCGAGCACCACGTCCAGGGTTGACACAATCCTTGAAAATCGGGAATTCGGTGAGGTCGGGAAATATACGGAAAAAGTCGGGAAATTTGCTAAGAATCCTTGAATTTTTGACCTGATTGAGATTCTCTTGTACCTATAAATTTACATATAACTTTTTTTCTGGCCTCCGTAGCGCAGTGGGTAGCGTATTTGCAAAAATACTTTTCTACATTGGGCCATTGATTAAAGGAAAAATAAAAAGATGGGCGAAGTCTAAGTAAAATATCGTGGACTCTTTTTGGTCCTGGCGCTGAGATGGCGCTCGCGTTCGCCTGGGACGTGATTCACCGGATGGCTTGGTAGTTCCCCGCAATGCTGTTTTCCTTTGCTTGGAGCTCGAGTTTATACACGTTCGGCAATCCCATATTGTATCGCATTAAAAAATTGTCTTAGAATTTTAAAAATGTCAATTTACTGCTCCTACTGGAACTGTCTCAATCGTAAAGTAAAAAAAAAAATAGTTCAGAGTGGATAACAAAAAAATGGAGTCAGTTTCCATACGAGTACGCGTGCTAGTAACAAGGCGAGTAGGCGTTTAACTTATCTGATAATGCAAAAAATCAAATTAGTTTTGCTAAACTTAACCCAAAAAAAAACAAGTGTTCATAAGAGTACGCGTGCGAGTAACAAGGCGGGTAGGCATTTAACTTGTCTGATAATGTGAAATATCGAATTAGTTTTGCTAAAATTAATCCAGCATGTCAAGACTTAAACAAGAGTGTCCATACCCGTGCGAGTAACAAGGCGAGTGTAGGCCTTTTACTTATCTGATAATAGGAAAAATCCAATTAGTTTATCTTAAGTTAACCTAGTATGTCCACATTTGACTTAGTGTGTCCATACGAGTACGCGTGCGAGTAACAGGGCGAGTAGCCATTTAACTTATCTGATAATGGGAAAAATCGAATTGGTTTTGCTAAACTTAAGCCAGCATGTCAAGATTTAAACAAAAGTGCCCATACGAGTACACGTGCGAGTAACAAGGCGAGTAGTCGTTTAACTTAACTGATAATGGAAGAAAAACCAATTAGTTTTGCTAAACTTAACCTAGCATGTCAAGATTTAAACAAGAGTGTCCATACGAGCACGCGTGCGAGTAACAAGGCGAGTAGGCGTTTAACTTAACTGATAATGGAAGAAACACCAATTAGTTTTGCTAAACTTAACCTAGCATGTCAAGATTTAAACAAGAGTGTCCATACGAGCACGCGTGCGAGTAACAAGGCGAGTAGGCGTTTAACTTATCGGATAATGGGAAAAATCGAATTAGTTTTGCTAAACTTAAGCCAGCATGTCAAGATTTAAACAAAAGTTCCCATACGTGTACACGTGCGAGTAACAAGGCGAGTAGTCGTTTAACTTAACTGATAATGGAAGAAAAACCAATTAGTTTTGCTAAACTTAACCTAGCATGTCAAGATTTAAACAAGAGTGTCCATACGAGCACGCGTGCGAGTAACAAGGCGAGTAGGCGTTTAACTTATCGGATAATGGGAAAAATCGAATTAGTTTTGCTAAACTTACCCTACCATGTCAAGATTTAAACAAGAGTGCTCATACGAGTACACGTGCGAGTAACAAGGCGAGTAGGCGTTTAAGTTAACTGATAATGGGAAAAATCCAATTAGTTTTGCTTAACTTAAACTAGCATGTCAAAATTTAAACAAGAGTGTCCATACGAGCGCGCGTGCGAGTAACAAGGCGAGTAGGCGTTTAACTTATCTGATAATGAAAAAAATCGAATTAGTTTTGTTAAACTTACCCTACCATGTCAAGATTTAAACAATAGTGCCCATACGAGTACACGTGCGAGTAACAAGGCGAGTAGGCGTTTAACTTAACTGATAATGGAAAAATCCAATTAGTTTTGCTAAACTTAACCCAAAAGAAACAAGAATGTCCATACGAGTACGCGTGCGACTAACAAGGCGGGTAGGCGTTTAATTTACCTCCTACCATGTCAAGATTTAAACAAGAGTGTCCATACGAGTACACGTGCGAGTAACAAAGCGAGTAGGCGTTTAATTTACCTCCTACCATGTCAAGATTTAAACAAGAGTGTCCATACGAGCACGCGTACGAGTAACAAGGCGAATAGGCGTTTAATTTACCTGATAATGGGAAAAGTCGAATTAGTTTTGCTAAAGTTATCCTACCATGTCAAGATTTAAACAAGAGTGCCCATACGAGCACGCCTGCGAGTAACAAGGCGAGTAGGCGTTGAACTTAACTGATAATGGGAAAAATCCAATTAGTTTTCCTAAACCTAACTTAGCATGTCAAGATTTAAACAAAAGTGCGAGAAACAAGGGACTGGCGTTTAACTTATCTGATAGTGGGCAAAAACAAATTAGTTTTGCTAAACTTAACCAAGCATGTCAAGACTTAAACGAATGTCTATACGAGTACGCGTGCGAGTAACAAGGCGAATAGGCATTTAACTTATCACAGCATGTCAAGATTTAAACAAGAATGTTTGAGTAAACGTGCGAGTAACAAGGCGAGTAGGCGTTTAATTTACCTGATAATAGGAAAAATCGAATTAGTTTTGCTAAACTTACCCTACCATGTCAAGATTTAAACAAGAGTGACCATACGAGCACGCGTGCGAGTAACAAGGCGAGTAGGCGTTTAACTTAACTGATAATGGAAAAATCCAATTAGTTTTGCTAAACTTAACCCAAAAGAAACAAGAGTGTCCATACGAGTACGCGTGCGACTAACAAGGCGGGTAGGCGTTTAACTTGTCTGATAATGTGAAAAATCGAATCAGTTTTGCTAAACTTACCCTACCATGTCAAGATTTAAACAAGAGTATCCATACGAGTACACGTGCGAGTAACAAAGCGAGTAGGCGTTTAATTTACCTCCTACCATGTCAAGATTTAAACAAGAGTGTCCATACGAGCACGCGTACGAGTAACAAGGCGAGTAGGCGTTTAATTTACCTGATAATGGGAAAAATCGAATTAGTTTTGCTAAAGTTACCCTACCATGTCAAGATTTAAACAGGAGTGTCCATACGAGCACGCGTGCGAGTAACAAGGCGAGTAGGCGTTGAACTTAACTAATAATGGGAAAAATCCAATTAGTTTTCCTAAACCTAACCTAGCATGTCAAGATTTAAACAAAAGTGCGAGAAACAAGGGAGTAGGCGTTTAACTTATCTGATAGTGGGCAAAAACAAATTAGTTTTCCTAAACCTAACCTAGCATGTCAAGATTTAAACAAAAGTGCGAGAAACAAGGGACTGGCGTTTAACTTATCTGATAGTGGGCAAAAACAAATTAGTTTTGCTAAACTTAACCAAGCATGTCAAGACTTAAACGAATGTCTATACGAGTACGCGTGCGAGTAACAAGGCGAATAGGCATTTAACTTATCATAGCATGTCAAGATTTAAACAAGAATGTTCGAGTAAACGTGCGAGTAACAAGGCGAGTAGGCGTTTAATTTACCTGATAATGGGAAAAATCGAATTAGTTTTGCTAAACTTACCCTACCATGTCAAGATTTAAGCAAGAGTGTCCATACGAGCACGCGTGCGAGTAACAAGGCGAGTAGGCGTTTAACCTAACTGATAATGGAAAAATCCAATTAGTTTTGCTAAACTTAACCCAAAAGAAACAAGAGTGTCCATACGAGTACGCGTGCGACTAACAAGGCGGGTAGGCGTTTAACTTGTCTGATAATGTGAAAAATCGAATCAGTTTTGCTAAACTTACCCTACCATGTCAAGATTTAAACAAGAGTATCCATACGAGTACACGTGCGAGTAACAAAGCGAGTAGGCGTTTAATTTACCTCCTAGCATGTCAAGATTTAAACAAGAGTGTCCATACGAGCACGCGTACGAGTAACAAGGCGAATAGGCGTTTAATTTACCTGATAATGGGAAAAATCGAATTAGTTTTGCTAAAGTTACCCTACCATGTCAAGATTTAAACAGGAGTGCCCATACGAGCACGCGTGCGAGTAACAAGGCGAGTAGGCGTTGAACTTAACTAATAATGGGAAAAATCCAATTAGTTTTCCTAAACCTAACCTAGCATGTCAAGATTTAAACAAAAGTGCGAGAAACAAGGGAGTAGGCGTTTCACTTATCTGATAGTGGGCAAAAACAAATTAGTTTTGCTAAACTTAACCAAGCATGTCAAGACTTAGACGAATGTCTATACGAGTACGCGTGCGAGTAACAAGGCGAATAGGCATTTAACTTATTACAGCATGTCAAGATTTAAACAAGAATGTCCGAGTAAACGTGCGAGTAACAAGGCGAGTAGGCGTTTAATTTATCTGATAATAGGAAAAATCGAATTAGTTTTGCTAAAGTTACCCTACCATGTCAAGATTTAAACAAGAGTGTCCATACGAGCACGCGTGCGAGTAACAAGGCGAGTAGGCGTTTAATTTACCTGATAATGGGAAAAATCGAATTAGTTTTGCTAAAGTTACCCTACCATGTCAAGATTTAAACAGGAGTGCCCATAGGAGAACGCGTGAGAGTAACAAGGCGAGTAGGCGTTTAATTTACCTGATAATGGGAAAAATCGAATTAGTTTTGCTAAAGTTACCCTACCATGTCAAGATTTAAACAGGAGTGCCCATACGAGAACGCGTGCGAGTAACAAGGCGAGTAGACGTTGAACTTAACTGATAGTGGGCAAAAACAAATTAGTTCTGCTAAACTTAACCAAGCATGTCAAGACTTAAACGAATGTCTGTACGAGTACGCGTGCGAGTAACAAGGCGAATAGGCATTTAACTTATCACAGCATGTCAAGATTTAAACAAGAATGTCCGAGTAAACGTGCGAGTAACAAGGCGAGTAGGCGTTTAACTTAACTGATAATGGGAAAACCCAGTTTGTTTTGCTAAATTTCACCCAGCATGTCAGGACTTAAACAAAAGTGTTCATACGAGTCGCGTGCGAGTAACAATGCGAGTAAGCGTTTAACCTATTTGATAATGGAAAAAATTAAATTAGTTTCGGTAAACTTAACCCAGCATGTGAATACTTAATCAAGAGTGTCCATACGAGTAAGCGTGCCAGTAACAAGGCTAGTAGGCGTTTAACCTATTTGATAATGGTTATCAGATAAGTAAAGCGCCTACACTCGCCCTGTTACTCGCACGCGTACTCGTATGGTCACTCTTGTTTAAGTCTTGACATGCTGGGTTAAGTTTAGCAAAACTTATTCGATTTTTGCCATTATCGGATAAGTTAAACGCGTACTTGCCTTGTTACTCGCACGCGTAATTGTATGGCCACTCTTGTTTAAGTCTTGACATGCTGGGTTAAGTTTAGCAAAATCAATTAGATTTTACCCATTGTCAGATATGGCCACTTTTGCTTAAGTCTTGACATGCTGGGTTAAATTTAGCAAAACTTATTCGATTTTTACCATTATCGGATAAGTTAAACGCGTACTCGCCTTGTTACTCGCACGCGTAATCGTATGGCCACTCTTGTTTAAGTCTTGACATGCTGGGTTAAGTTTAGCAAAATCAATTAGATTTTACCAATTGTCAGATAAGTTTAACGCGTACTAGCCTTGTTACTTGCACGCGTACTCGTATGGACACTCTTGTTTCAGTTTTGACATACTGGGTTAAGTTAAGCAAAACTATTTCAATTTTTCCCATTATCAGATAAGTTAAATGCCTACTCGCCTTGTTAGTTGCACGCGTACTCGGATGGACACTCTTGTTTCAGTCTTCAGATGCTGGGTTAAGTTTGGCAAAACCAATTCGATTTTTCCCATTATCAGAAGTTTTGACATGCTAGGTTAAGTTTAACAAAACTAATTGGATTTTATCCATTATCTGATAAGTTAAACGCCTAATATATCACTATCGGTTCACCCGTTTGTTTTCTAGCGTGGCACATATATACTTCAACTCCAAAGATAACGACCTCTTTAATTGAAATAATTTTAAAAGCACTTTAAAAATTGTAAAAAAACGTTTGTATTTAATTTTTGTCATATCATTCATAAAAACGGCGCACGCTTCGTTGGAGGCTACAAATATTACAAGCATGTAGGAAAAAAAACACCATAAAAACCACTATACCTGAAAAGGGCAGAAATAAGTTAAATTAGATCCTCTATTATTATAGAGTTTATTTAGCAATCAATTTAGTAAAATAGTAGACCCATTGTACAGATTTAATATTTTATTATCAGTAGTTTCACCTAAATTTAATGCGTTCTCACATTTTGGATTGACGACACGCATTAGTTATAATCCCACTGCAAAGTGATGTCGCTAGCTACCGAAACAATATTTTACACCAGTCGAGGGCACGTCGCGGGGCAGCCAACTGCGCGGGGATAGGGGTCGGCGTCTACGCTGAAGCCTATACCTTCTCTTCTCTTTTTATTTTTACTTTACTCTAATATTGATTGATCCTACTATGGATGAAAAGTCCCAGTATCAAAAGAAAAAACATAAATTTCAATGACATTTTCTCCTGCAGCGCTACCTTTCGATTTATAAATAATAGAAAATATGTTTTTATAAAATACTTAAAATTTTACGGTTTTTTTTTAAATTTTAAATATACAATATCACACACTACTTGTTGTAAAATTTTATACACTGCGGTATTTGTTTCGATCAGAATATCAGATAATTTTTTTCAGTGGCCCCTCCCTACTTTGCACTTTAACAAACCCAAGTTTAAACAAAATTTGCTTTTGGCGCTCGCTATGTCATTAATTATTACAATTTTAGTTAACAGTTTTTATCAACACCATTCAAAACGTGTAAAAAATAGCTTTTTTAGTATAACTTTTTCAAAATTTTTGACTGAGGGCATTTATGACATTTCACCAACACATACAGAACTCAGACTAGATCCCACCCCAAATCAGCGTCTCTTAACCCAAATTTTTGAAAATAATTACGAAAAACTTGTAAGACATCTAATAGGTATAGGTACTGCAAAAATTTTTGTCTGCGGCACTATAATATCATCGATTGTTACAATTTTAGTTTAATTTTAAACAACCAGCATTTTCTGCTTAAACTCCAAAAAATTGCCTGCAACGCTATGACATCGGGATTTTTTTTAAATAATTAGGGAAAAACCGGGGAAAAGTAGGAAATTTTATCTAAGCAATCTTGTGGCAACCCTGCACCTCCGGTTTGTAAGGGGGGAATCCGGGGAATACAACTGACGTATTTTCCAGACCCCTTCGACCAACCCCTTAAGCCCCACCCCCACTCACTTAAAAAAATCTTAAATGGCAAGACCCCCCTTGTGGCATCTCTCTAGAAAAATCAGGGTAGTCAAATACTATCCTTAAATTTTGAAATATCTTCAATTTATGTGGTATGAAAAAGATTTTCTAATTATTCTATTGATAATAAGTTGAAGCACAATTTTTTCTCCTGTAGAGCTACTCTCCACTTAAAAAAGTTTTAAATGCAATAACACTTTGTGGCACAAAAACGTTCAAAATAATAAAAAAAAGCGAATTAATAAATTTTATTTTCTTATCAAAATTGCTTAGCCCGACCATTTTTTTTTTATCTAGATAATGCTCTTCCTTACCTTTCTTTTAAATTTTTTAAAAATGGTCTCTCTAGTCGTTCACAATTGAAAGTGACGGCGATTTGATTTGTTTTTTATAAGTATTTTCAAAAATGGTTTATGGTGTCGAAGAAGAATTGAAATGATATTAATTTACGGTGCTAAAGGTATGTGCTATTTAAGAACAGTCCTTGCTTTTAATGAAAGACATCCCGACAGAAACGTTAGCCACGTTTATGTTAGAAATTTAGTAGGAAAATTTCGCGAGACAGGATCAGTTCTAAATAAAAAAGGCAGCGACCTAGGATTTTGGACGAAGAAATGCAGGTGGAAGTTATTGGACAGGTTCCTATTAGTCCAAAAGTATCAAAGCGTCCCTTGGCATCAATAACCGGTATATCTGAAGCATCTGTAAGAAGGGTATTAAAAAAGCATAAATTTCATCCATACAAAATGAAAATTTTACAAGAACTTGGCGATGATGATCCTGACAGACGAATTCAGTTTTGCGAAATAATGACAGAAAATATTTAAAGAGAACCATCACTGATTAAAAACATTTGCTTTAGTGACGAATGCTCTTTTTTGGAAATGTTATGTTGGCACACTCAAAATCCTCAAAAATTAAACGATTGGGCGGGAATACTAGGAGACCGAACAATAAGTCCTTTTTTTTATCGAGAGAAATTTGACTGGCCAAGTTTACACGGATGTGCTAAATAATTTAATTGAATTGAACTATTGTTCATGAAGCTGAAAATCAAATGGATTTAGAAGAAAATTTAAATCTAAATGAAGACATTCTTCACTTCCAACAGGATGGGACCCCTACACAATATGCTGCTGTTGGGAGGCAGTGGTTGGATAGGAATTATTCAAGACACTGGATTGGTAGAAGGGGTCCAGTCCAATTGAGTGGCCATCAAGGTCACCTTATCTCACTCCTATGGATTTCTTTTTATGGGGTTACATTAAATCCCTATTTTATAAAACTAGCCCAGCTTCCTTGGAAGAATTGCGGCAGAAAACGTTAGAAATGCATTTGAAAATCGCCTCTAATTTTATTTGGAGCAAAATGGCTGTCATTTTGAACATTTATTGAAATAAATAATTTGAAAACATGTCTTTAATAGTACTTTCTTTTATTTGCTTCACTACTTACTGGAGTATTTTCTTTTACCATTCTGTTTTTTTAATCATGTTTTTTTAAATTTCAAGGTTAGTATTTCATTTCACCCCGGATTTATTACCACCAACAAATAGCATTTTTGAAGGGCTTTCCATATAGGTGCCACAAGGGGCGTGTTGCCATTTAAGATTTTTAAGTGACGTGGGGTGGGGCTTAATATTTAATATTAATACATTGCATTAATTTTTATCAATTTCGCATAAAACAAATTGTAATCTAAGGGATTGGTCGGGGGAAACGGTATTTTTTGTTTTTTTTTTTGATATCTCTAATTTCAGAAAATATAGCCATTGTAAGTTTTAAAAGACGCACCCTGTATAATAAAGAAGGCATGAAGTACTGAACTGCTGGATGAGGTTTGAATAGAAGCTAAAAATTGTTTTTTTTTTCTGTCAGAAGAATCCAAAAACTCCAGATCACCTTTTATCTAAATTAAATCAGTGTTGTGTGGTCGCGATGTTAATACCACCCTCTGAATTCGTGTGTCGTTGTTGTGTTTAGCATTTTACATTACATTTCGAGATGTCGTGCTATCGTAGAATGCTCAGGATATCTTGAATGAAATTAGATAAAGCTTCAAAAAACGTAAACTTGAATATTTTGGCCATATTTTGAGAAATTGCAAATATGAGCTCCTAAAGTTAATAAAGAGAAAAATAAGGCAGAAGAAATCTTAGACAATGCTATGGTGTTAATAATTTTCTGAAAGGCAGTAGATAAGCTGGAAATCGCGGTGCTGATTACCAACGTTTAAAGAGACCATGGCACTTAAAGGAGATCTCCATCAAAAATACAAGTGGAGTTTATTTTTTAGTAGAACCGATGCCAAGCCTAGAAGTGAATTTCGTTTTTTGATATCACTTCTAGTAATCGAGATATTCAATTTGAAAGTTAAATCCTGCCACTACTTCGCGTCAATTTTGGAGCTTAATAAGTTAACAAATACAATATGTCATTGTCATGTCTATATGTGATACTTAATTTTCAAAGATAAAGTATATGATAGATTCAAAAAGGAGGAACAGTGGTTATGTTTAAGGGATAGGGACTTATCGGACATTATAGGCTGAGTTTAATAAAGTTTTGACAGTTCTACACAAAGGTAAACAATTACTACATATTTTTAAGCTCTTACACATCTGTTATGGGACGGCGCGGCGCTCTTCTTGGTTGTTGAGGTTATCCAAAACCTACATTTGGGCTATCCAGCCAGAGCTATTTTGATCGCGGTGCTGTCAAAATAATGTTGACTTAACATAATGTTTGTGCCTACCTTTAATAAAGGACAGATTAACTTTAATTTTTCAACTTTACGGATGGTACCGATAAGTCCCTAGTGACGAAATAGTGGCAGGATTTAACTTTAAAAATTGAATATCTTGATTACTAGAAGTGACATCAAAAAACGAAGTTCACTTCTGGACTTGGCATTTTTACTACAAAATAAACCCCACTTTTTGATGGAGAACCCCTTTAAAGAAATTCAAGAATAACCTCCCCAGATCTGTGATTCCCACAGAACATACGTTCCCGGTAATATATCATTTTTAATTTAAATTATAAAATATCAAGTTTTATTTTATCACTAGTTAATCGACCATTTTTCAACACATGTATATTAATAAACAGCAAAATGTAGATGACAAAATAAAATGGAGCAGCTTTTTCTCATATTTTCAAATTATTCAAAAATTTTGTAAACCTTAATATGTGGGAACATTTTTTACAGTAACCTTAAGAACAATAAAGTATTGTAGTGTGTAGTTATAAACAATAATTTTTCATAAAAAAGAAAACCATATAATTGTAACAAACAACTTTATTTTGTTAATATTTGTTTAGATCATAAACGAAACATTTTTAAAGGTAAATAACAAAAATTACTTTGTCAAATTATCACGTTTTGTTTAGTCTTACCGTAACAAAATAAGATAACAAACAATACTTTGTTACACTACACAATTTTTTAGGTTTTGAAAATTTAGTACTTAGTAAGTACTTTTTATCAATCGTTTCTTTGCATACCGAGTAACAAGTAAATAAAAAACTATTCCTAACAACTCCGCTCACCGAAAGTTGTCCATCGCGGTATGAGATGACACTCGAGGAAAACGGGTTTTATCGAGCTTTTATGTTAATTAACGAAAAAGAACTTTTGGGACAACTTCCGCTGAGTAGACTGTGGAAAGTCTGCTGCAAGTAACGAAATTTGCCACTTTCTTCACATTCTAGGAAACCTGTCTACTTAATTATTTTTTTTTTCATCCAAAAATAGCCTGTTTAATTTTGCTAAGTATCCCCTCTTTGCCGTCTGAATGTTTCGATTGGGTTTGTGCCTCTGAACCAGCGAAAGGCATTTCACTTTGTGTCTCCCCTTAAAAAAAGAAAAACAAAAGCCAATTAGTTTTTTTAGTAAAACTGAAATTAAGTCAGAAGTGACAAAAACCCAATGGAAACATAATGAAATACTTCGACAATAAGCACTATGAAACGTGTACAATAACTTTAAACAATTTAAACGGAAAGGGTCCTTTAGGTAAGCATTGTGATGTGTAGAATATCCCACTTTCAAGTCTCTTATTATAGAGCTACAAAAAACTCAAAAGTTCCTTAACCCCTTTTCTATCGTAATTCTATAAGTCGGATTACTACAGCAAATTTATTTTCATTCTTTTAATTTCAAAAATATATACATGGTGGCCACTTTTTTGTAATACCAAATTCCCTGACTTTTCCCGGTTTTCCAGATTTATATTTAAAAGCGAGGACACGAATCCTTGGCCGAATTTAAATCATATCTTAAATGCGTCGATGGCGAAAAATTTAAGAAAATGATACTAAAAATGCGATTTTTAACATGTTTTATATGTTGTAGGAAAAAATTTAACTTTTATGCAGTTTAAGCTAAAAATTTTGAACTTCAGGATTTTATTTTAACAAAAGTAGGTTGGGTTACCTGCCAAGAGGGACTAAGTTGGGTACAAATCTAGTCTCAGTTCTAGATACGTTTGGAAAATCACGTCATAAATGCGCCGCAGCGCAGGCGAAAATTTTTAGAAATTTTTACTAAAGATACCATCTAACACCTTTTAAATGTTGAAAAAATAATCCTTAAAATTTATCAAAAATTATAATATCAATGATTCGTAGGTAAAAATTTGTTTGCATGATAAGCGGAAAATTAAGAAAAAATTGACCTTTACATTTATTATGAAATATTTTTAAAAAAGTGGGTTAGGTTACCTGCCAAGGTTTGGGTCTAATCTTGTATCAATTTTAGATACGTTGGGAAAATCAAGTCACTAATGCGCCGCAGACGAAAATTTGTAGAAAATGATGACATTACTTTTTTTTAAATTAAACTTAAATTGCAGGCAAAATTTTTGAAAGAATCCTGCACGTAGAACATGGACCTATGGCCCGCCTGTAAAATGTAAACATATTTTAATATTTGAAGGTATTGTACCAAAGGTCAAAATAGTGAAATTCTATAAGGATCGTATATGATACGATGTATGAGTCGTCAAAGAACGTATGTCTGACAAACACCTAAGAAGACTTTTTCTCATAACTTGAATACTGCACAGGGACGTATCCAGGGTTTTTCTTAAGGAAACTTTACTGTCTGAGAGGGTTAATTTTTAAAAATTACGTAAACGAAATTAAAAAGTTTTTGTTTTTCATTTTCCCTGGTGGTTTTTTTATGGGTTTGGTCTCATTCGAAAATTTGAAGTAAGTCATAAGCTTCAAAATGTCCATAAATAATAAAAATATTAAAAGCAGAGGACAACCTTATTTGTTGCTTTGACGTATTTTCTCTGTAGGTACTCTTTAAGGGTATAGGCAGTGGCGTACGCAGGGTGCAGGGCTGGAGGTTTATGCCCCCCCTTCCAAACTATTAAATATTGAATTTTTGCCAAAAAATAAAATAGTTACCCCCCTCCAAGGATCCTTGGCTTCCTCCCTAAAGAATTTTCTGGTTATGACACTGAATAGGCAAAGGTTGGGTATCAAGGCAAGACGACAAAACATAGCAGAAAAATGGAAAAAACAGCGGCTGGGGAAGGGGGGGGGCTAAGGTTCTTTGGGGAGAAGGGGGGGTTGAGTAACAGCATAGTCTCTGATAACCGTTTTGCTATTAATTTTTAGGAGTCAATATTTAATGGTTTGTACGTCACTATACCCTTAAAGAGTACCAAAACAATTGAATAAATGTGACAACAAATGTAAATGCAAAAAATAAGGTTGTGCTCTGTTTTTAACATTTTTCTTATTTATTGGCTATTCAAGGCCTATGCCCTTCCTTAAATTAAATCCAGCTTACGCCATTTAATTACCTTGCGAATAAGACCAAACCCATAAAAAACACCAGGGAAAAATAAACACGCTCCCGTAAGATGATAAAACCTTACTGTGCAGTATTCGAGTACCTTTTAATTGAGACCCAAATAGGAAAATCTACAAAGTATTTTTCAAGTTACGAGAAAAAGTCTTCTTGGGCCGTACGTCCATGTTATCCGCGCAGGGTTCGTTATGCCAAAAATTCTTTAGAAATTTTTTTTGTTTTTGTTAGAAAAAAGGGCTAACTACAAAGAAGTCTTTTCGCTCTACTCAAACTCCACATTGCAGTGGCTCGACTCTGGACCCCGCCTTTAACTTAGTGGTTTTGCCTGTTTGTCCACCTTGTTAAATTATCTCTGCCAAGTTGCCATAAGAAATTGGAAATAAAAAAAATATTCTATTGATTAAAACTTTTTTAAAGAATCAATCAGTATGTTAATACCTACTGTTGTAAAGTTTAAACTCGAAATTTGTTAAAAACTTTTTTACAAAGTTTTTAAATAGTTTTGTTTTTAAATTTCAATGAATTTATGGTCCAACACTTTTATTATGCTGTTTAAGATTCCAGATTTTTGTCGAATTTCCATGACATTTCACTAACTTTTCCCTGACCGTCGAAATTCCCTGACTTTTTCCGATTTTTCCAGAAAATGGCCACCCTGTATATAACTTGCATACCTTGTAATAAGTAAGGAAGTAAGGTGGTTTGTGAATTTTGGTAATTAAAGTTTTCTGTTGAAAGTCGTCTGGAAAACTTGTGACATTATAAAAGGTCTGATTCGCCCTATATAGGTTGACAGGTACTGACCTTTACAATCACTACTACTTGCGCTTAAAAGCTTAATCTGGACGTCAGCCATTTTCTGTTCAAATTTTTCCATTACTGTACTATTGGTTAAATTTACCGATACATTTTTTCCCAAACAGGGTCTCTCCACTCTTTCCTTATAAAAAAGTGAAGTCAGGAAATGAGGATAAAAAGTGTAAGTCAGTATTTTACTAGAAAAAGGGGATTCGAAAAAGCGCCCAGAATGAAATAGAGAGAAATTTAAACACAAAAGGAACCATTAATAAAAGGGTCTCTTTGAATCTTCAATTATCCCTAATTTAATTGGAAAAGGAGCAGAAGAAGAAGAAGTGTAACTGTTGATTACCTATATCTGGAAAATTTTATACCTTATTATTCCATCTTTTTAAATGTTGAAGAATAGTACATGCAACTAAAGAGATCAGGCATATTTTTTTGTAAAACCTAAAAAGTTTAAAACATAAATTTGAAATGTACCCTTACCATCAGTTTTATAGGTGACCCCAAAGATCTGTCCTGGTGTATCTTTTTCAAGTTCCGCATACGCATGTATCAAAGCCTTTTGTTTCTCGTCCAATCTTGTGGGAACCTTAATTTTTAAGACAACATAGTGGTCTCCGTTTCCATAGCCGTTCACTTTTTTCATTCCTTTACCGCTTAGCCTAATTCTTGTGTGCGAAGATGTGCCTGGTTTTATCTAAAATAATGCTGAGTAGGTGTACATAGTGTTTCAGAATTCAG
Organism: Oxystoma pomonae; assembly: GCA_963921995.1. Lineage (NCBI taxonomy): Eukaryota > Metazoa > Arthropoda > Insecta > Coleoptera > Brentidae > Oxystoma > Oxystoma pomonae. Next base: position 65,726,949 of record OY998167.1, read on the forward strand.
TATCAAGATATAAAGGACGTATTTTTCAGGTCAAAATAAGACTTTTTTTCTCCTATAAACGTGTGTCCGCAAACGCTTTGTTAACGATCTACAAAACGTTGTTTAGTTTTTTCTTTATAGCAATTGCAGTTTTCGAGATTTGGATTAAATTTGAAACATAGGTAACTTCAAGTAAAAACTTATATCATCCAGCATGGCAAGTGATTCTAAGAATCAACAAGGAGATATTTTTTCAGTGGCCTAGACCTTCGTCTCATAAACCTTTTCTTGGTGGAGGATTCTCAAATACGAAATTAGTTCTTTGTTTTGTTTACAAACTTTTTTCTTGTAATTTTTTCGCATCTGCGACCGTTTACGAGAAAAAAAATAAAATATGTTTTTGTAATTCTCAAGTAATAATTAACATTTTTAACGAAAGGGGGGAACCTATTATGAAACTTACGTTCTGTAGGTTGGTAACAAAGTTCCTGTTTTGACCTGAAAACACCTTGTATACAACAAATATTGAAAATTTTCTGTTATAATATTGCTTTCTAAAATTCAGGGTGACCACTGACCGCCACTGACAAAACCAAATTAATACGTTTTTATGACATAAAAAAATTTTACTTGCATACACCAGTTAAGGAAGACCAGAAGATATAAAAAAATCGTGTATTATCACAAAAAAAAAAAAAATTAAATAAACCGTCCATAGCAGGAGATCATTCACTTTTAAAGAACTATTCTGCCCTCATAACGATGAACGCGGTCTATCTGAATTTCTTCAAAATTGAGTTAAAAGCATGGTATGGTTTATCACACACCTGTTTAATCGTGTAATAACTAAAATTGCCGTATCCTCAATATTTCCTTGTAAAAGCGATATTCTATTTTTGCCGTATATACGAAATCACCCGTGCTTCCTAAGGATCAACGCAGTATATTTGCAGTGCTAAGGATGAACGCGGTATAAAGACAATTCGCACCTAAAGATACCGCGGACTTCCTTAGTACGCAAAAGTTACCGCGTTTTTTCTTAGTACCACCAAGTAAATAATTCCAAGACGAGAGTGCTGTGTAGTGCATAAATAATTTGTTTATGTTTATTTTTTTGAATGTAAGTTATAACGTATTTTTTGTAATTAATTTTATTCGAAAATAAATAGACTTTATTATTCATATACTTTTTACCTGGCTCTGGGGTTGTTTCTGTTAGGTATATTAACTTATATAACAAATTGCAGTTTATCGGTTTGTTCCCAAAACTAAATATAAGACCGAGCATAATGCCCATCATTCTTCCACCACCTAATGCATCGGGTCAAAGGTTACAATAAACAAAAATTAGAGAGCTTACACGTCGTTTTTTTTTTCAGAGAGATGAACCCTTGTAGTAGGAGCCGTCTTATGTTGGAGTTAGCTTCAAAGAAGCGTACTGTCGAGGTATCATCATCATATTGTATGTCAACTGGCAACAAAATGACACGCAGTTTAGCAGAAAATTTATTTGACGAGTCGACTTCTTCGACTAACCTGTTACCTGTCGTAGAACCAGAACCGCATCCAGAAGAATTTGAAGAGATGACTTCGCTAACTACTTGAATTATTAGAAGAAAATATATTTGAAGATCCAGCTTCACTAACTACATTGTTACCAGTTGCAGAACCAGCTCCTGATTTTCGTGGATTCAAGCAACTAGAAACATCTTGCACTATTTCAAATAATACTATCATAATTTTACCGAATAATGAGCCAGATACAGTATCAGGAGTAGTTCAAAATAGTATGCATCAGAATAATCAGTTAACTTAAGAAATGGAAACTGAAAAACTTCATCAAAACGATACGGACGAAATAGAATTTGAAAAAATCGAAACTAAAGAGGGTGGTCATAACATCATTGAAAAACTGGGACACGAAGAAGATGTAAATAATAATTCCGGTGAAGGATCTGATGATATAGGTTTTACCGACGAAAGAAAAATGAGAAAAGATTTGGACAAAGCAATTGAAAATTTTGTAAATACGGCGAAGGATAATCTCGTAAAAAGTTGTGACTCCAAAGACAACATACCACTTGCTGAGATAGTTAGGCGAAATGCACCCAAGGGTTACAAGAAAAAGAAAAAAGAAGAGAAAATTCGAATAGAAAAAGCAAAAAAGTGTAAAGACCTTACTTTACTAAGGCTATTTACTGCTCTTGTAATGCAATATACTATTATTTTCCATTTTCATTTAATGAGCATTCATACTACTGTAAAATATACCAAACCAGCCAAATGATAACCCTACATGCTAAGGATAAACGCGGTAAAATAGAAAAACAACACTTACCGCGTTTATCCTTAGAATATTACTACAATTTAATAAAAAAATATTGCGGTATATATAGCTATATAACTAATAAACAACCATCGTGAAAAAGTTATTCACAAAAAAAAGTTTCACGCGCACATAAGTTAAGGCCGAGAGCAAACACGAAGAGCGTGTTTTCTCGGTTTTATGTTTTTGTGACATACCGCGTTCTTTCTTATGAGGGCAGTATTAGTCAACACATAACATAAATGATATTCTCAACAAAGCATACCGCATGCTGGGTTTTGTACCAAGGCAATGCCAGGAGTTCTCAGATGTTGTGGCGATTAGGTGTCTTTATTATTCATTAGTAAGAAGTCACTTAGAATACTGTTGCGTGGTTTGGTCACCGTTCTATAAAGAGTATGTTGAAAAAAATGATTGACAGATTCAACAAAAGTTTGTGCGTTTTTTACTTTTCAAATTAAAAACTGATAAGAGTCAACTTAATTATGAACAAAGATTGAAACTTCTGGGATTGACCAGTCTAGAATCTCGAAGGAAGGCTCAGTCACTTACATTCCTGCACAAGATTTTAAATAACAACTATGACTGTCCTTCTCTGTTACAGGTACCTGTGCGTCCTACAAGATCCTGCAACTCTTTTTATGTAAATAAGTGTAGAACTAATTTAGGTTTAAATAACGTTTTAAACCGTTCAATGTCGCTGTTCAACCAAAGCATACAAGTGATTTTAATTTAGATTGTAAACCAATTACATTTAAGTGAAGACTAAAAAAGTTGGATATTTTTAAAGTTTAACCAGTTATTTTCCTAACTTATTATATAGTTGTTGTCCTAATTTTATTGGGTGTATATCCTTAATTATTTAATATTTATATTTTGCTGTGTTTCATATTATGTTACAGATAAATTTTATATTATTTATTATTTACAAAACAGGAATCATATGTGTTTATGCACTATAAAAGGTAAAATTTGTTCTTGCCATAAAATAATTTATTAACTGTGTAAGTTTGCAAATAGGTATAGTTGATTATTAAAAAAATAAATAAATTAAATAAACACTTAGCTACTAATTAAAATATGCTAATATTAAAAAAAAAAAGAAAGTTACATATGTTTAGTTTGATTTTAGAGAACTATTTAGTCAACAATTAACTACTATGTATGTTATATTATAAACACGTACTAATATAAAAGAAACAACGTTATATAAAAACGCCTTTTCCGTGAGCCTTGACTTGACCAATGCCACTTCCATCAATTTTAAAATTTTTGCAATTTAGCTTGCAATAAGCAGAATAGGAATCATTTTTATCCTGTATTAGCTAGGAATGTTTGTCCTGCCAGTCAGGATTATATTTTGTTTTTCTTACACTCAAGTTTTTGTTTTACATTTTTTTAAAACAAGCTATTGCACACAATTTTTAAGGTTAGGTGCCAAAAATAAAGAATTCAGATTATAACAGCAAAACCAAAGTATTCTGCATCTCTTTCCAAAAGCATAAAACAAAGAAAGATCATGGTATAGCAGAATTCAGTCACTGTAATAGTCCGTTTACATAAATTTAATGAGACCAACTAGTCCAAAATGTTTATTTTCCTTTCCAATACAACACAGCTATAGAGAGAGAAAAAATATTTCCTGGTTAATCATTTTAAATACACCAAATCAATGTACATAGAAGCTATTTGCAAAATAAACTTTGTAAAATTACAAAACTGTCTTAAAAATAGTGATCACATCTTCAAAAATTATGACAAATTATGATTTTATGAAAAGTGGTCACCCTGAAAACTTCTCATTAACAATGTCTAAAACTAAAAAAAAATTGTTAACTTAACCAAAAAGGGGTATTAGGGAATGATTATTTTATTGGAATGGAAAAAGTAGTAATAGGAAATTAGATGCGAATGAAATACGGGGTTCGCACGCAAAAAACTTTATTGAATTTCCTGACCCAGTTTTCCCGACCATATAACAAAAACCCACCACAAAAAATTTTGACTGAATTTTTTAACTTCCAGGTTAATTTATAAAAAAATCAATTTCTTTCTGGTTGTTCATTGTTCTTTAATTTTTTTTCAGATGACTGTTAATTTTTTTTGACAAATTGCCTGTTCTGTATGAACCCTGAAATAAGTTGTTAATCCCGCCTATTTAATTTAATATACTCCTGAAGATGCTAAGTCTTAATATCCCACAAATACAACTACGTCACTTTTAATTGTTGTTTATTCCATTCAGAAACACAAATTCAGGTCAAAACTCACCGCTTACTATACTAGAATGATCAAATTGTACAACGAACACTGTCAAAAATCTCAGTACAACTGAGTTTAAAACTAATAAATTAATTTTTTATTAACGCTCTTGTAAAAGATAAAAATTATGTTATATAAGCTGTAAATTTCTTTGAATTAGTTAATTTAAGCATTGTATAAAGAAGTAATTTAAGGCAATATTTATAATTTGAGCTATTTCTTATCTGTTAGTATTCCAAGTAAATAAATAAATAAAATAAATAAGTTAGCAAAACACATGTAGAGTTAAAAATATAAAGTTTTAGTGAATTGGCCAAACGTTTTAGAAATAATTATTCACACCAAAGGTTCCAGTCGTCTTAGTGGGTGGAAAGGGTCAATAATTTGTTGAGGAACAAAAAGGAAGTGACACCAAGCTCATAAAAACAATTAAAATACCAACCTGAAGTGTGTGATCTTCATACAATCCCTGTAACCTAATACTTCCGCCCAGCAGAGCTTGTGAAACGGAAATTTCCGCTTCCGTATGCACGTCGGCTCCGTCTCGTTTGAAATAGTCGGATTTGTCAACTCTAAATGTTACGAACAACTCCTTATTATTACCTAGGGACATTCTTACTGTTTGACCGTCTTCAATGCCTAACAAAAAACACTATCTTAGAGTAAACCGTAAAACTTTTTTCAACAAAACAAATCTTATAAACTGATGAACAGTATCTCTAAAAAAACATTAGATTTCCAGGGTAGAGCGAGGTAAAGTAAACAAAACTCCCGCCTGGTGGTAAAGTAAGCAAAACCCCCTTGGGAGGACAAGCCCTATTGTTCTCTCTGGTTAGTGGATCGAAAATGTAATTTTCGGATAGGTTAATAGACAAAATTTATAGTTTGCCTTATAAACGAACTTCTTACCTGCTGGCACAGGTATCGTAATTGTTTTTCTCTGCACTGTCGACCCCTTGCCTTCACATTCCGTGCATTTATGTTTGATGTACATTCTCGTGCCTTGACAATATCTGCACGTCGAGCGCATTATGAATGGACCAGTGGTAATGTTCTCCATACCTATAAAAAATGAGGAGTGCACTTTTTTTATCTCTTACTTTAGGGACCACCAAAGATTTACTTTTTATCCTTAAAATTTAATATTAATATTACCAAGGATAGTTAAATACAAGGTGGTCCAATAAGACTGCCTACTGGATGGGTGGTCCATTAACTAGCCACCAGATAAGTGGTGAAATAAATGGCCACCGGATTTACCTGGGAAACTATGAGCTACAAAGTTGTGGAAAATTTTTTCTTGCATAAATTCCTTCCCAATGACTAGTTATAAGGACTCTAAGGGCGATATTTACTAAGAACTATAGTTTAAGGAAAGTTTGGTTTGAATGCTGACATACATGGGTATCTAAAAATTAACTTTAAGCCGAACTATACCGTAATTGATCAGATATTTTCACCTTAAACGTTAAATTCATTAAAAATTAAATTAAAAAAACGGACGTTAAAATGCATTGGAATGAGACGCGTAATGCCATTTTCTTTTAATAATAATATCTTTAAACAATCCGTAAAAATGAATAATATCTCGGTAAACAAGAAATCTGAGAACTGTCAAAGTGACACGGGATGTCGTATTTCGAGTAAAATCATCGTATACCGCATCACCGCAAAGAGGTGATTTATCTGCTTTAAATTTCAAAACACTCAAAATAAAGTATTTTAATTAGAAAAAAAAAACAAATTCCAGGCCATTTTTGCTTCATTTGGGTATTCCAGCGCGTTTTTTAAGTCAATGTATAGAAATGTATGGTATCTCTTAAATCAAGAAAAAAAAACATTTTACATATAAGTTTAAAATTAATTTTAAATAAAGATTTCTTACATACATACACGTCTGATTGGCATAGGTGTTTGCACAACTTGTCAGAGGCATGGGGTTCATAAATAGGTACAAAATTAAAGTTTGAATTTTTGCGGTACTTGGTAGCGCGCGGTATCTTAAAAAGCAGTTTTTTTACGATATAAATCTTGAGCTATAACCGCTGGGCGCTAGAATTTTTCAAGCAAGGAAAAAAAGTGCATGCCATTACAGTGTAAAACTCCCAAGCAATAATTTTGTAACCAATGACCACATGCTTCACCTAAATTGACGTTAATTTAGGTGTATAAATTAGTCATCTTCAGACGGTCTTACATATTACGACAAAATTCCGCAATAACATTGTTACCGTCTACCCAATGTTTAGCCGACCTGTCACGTTGGTGCATTTTCTAGTAAATGAGTCACGTCATATACACTCGAGTTACGTTATGGCGACGTATCAACGTCTAAACAACTCTCATATTATGAACTTGCGACGTTTACTGACCGGTGTGAACTTGGCGGCCAAAGTTGGCAGCTAAAATGACGGAAACACCCGAATGACCAGTGATACTAAAAAAGATAATCACGGAAGCAACTCTTAAAGCAAGTACAGGGTGATCCATTATATTTTGACCATGTTCCGACGCCTATATCTCAATAACTAATCGGGATAGAATTATGAGTCTGGTGCCAAAAGATAGCCCCTGTTAATACATTTTAATCTACGTTATCCGTTCTTGTCTACAATATATTTTTTCGGTGGCTTACGAAATCTCCTTCTCGAAAATATAATGCATGCTTGGGGTTTTATTATTAGTTTGCGAGATATTTGCAAAAAACTCAAGAAATAGATACAAAAATTCGACGCCTATGACAACAATAGCCGAACCTTTCATTTACCTAAGTGCGACAGAAGCTTGACACATCTGTATTTTGACATTTTTGTTATGTCAACTGCCATATATGCTAAGGCCACTAATCCATAACACTCGTTTTAGTTTTTGCTTGTTGCTTATGATAAAAAATAATAAAGAACTATAAGCAGAATCAAAACAGAATTCTTAGAAATTCGAGTTTATTGTTTAAATAAAAACCCAAAGTAACCTGCGCATTATACTACTTTTTTCTAAAGCTGAGAATAATATATCGCATTTATACCTTAATTATAATAACGCAAACAAACAAAAACATAAGTTATTATAATACAAAATATTTTAAAAATAATTTACTACAAGTTTTCGAAATGCTTGCCCTCTTCTTGAATACAAAGTTCAAGTCTTCTTCTCAGATTATCTACTGACCGTTCAAGAGCGTCTCTTCGGTTAATTAGGAGATAATCTATCTCCTCTTGAATGCGTCTCCTTAATTCTTGCCTGTTATTTGATCTATTTGCATACACTCTGCATTTTAAAAATCTCCACAAAAAATTATCAAGTGGACTTAAATCTGGACTGTTCGCTGGCCAGTTGATTGGTCCATTTCGTCCAATCCAAATTGGATATCGACCGTCCAAAAATCCTCTGACTGGTCTAACATTGTGTGGGGTTGCACCGTCCTGTTGCCAGACAAGTCCTTGTTGCTGGGCCAGTCGCAAATCGTCTATGGCATCTTCGATTTGCCCTTCTAAAAATTCCAAATATCTTGGACCATTTAAAGCACCCTCATAAAAAATGGAACCAAGAAGATGTTGACGCTTTATTCCGTACCAAACACCAATACTTTGCCTTCTAGATTTTTTTATTTCCATGGTTTTATGATTGTTTTCTGTGGACCAATAATGTGTGTTATTTCTATTTGGCGCCCCAGCCGTGGTAAAATTATTTTTATCTGACCAAATCACGGTCATCAAGAAATTTGGGTTCTCGTTTAAGCATTCCAACATGTCAGTCGCAAATGCTAGTCTTCTCTCTTTATCTCTTTCTGACAGCTTCTGGACTTTTGTATATTTCTAGTCATGATATCTATATTTTCTTAAAGTTCTTTGAACCTTTCCATAGGATTTATTCATATCACGAGAGCAGTCTCTAATGGAGCGGTTCGGATTTTCTATAAAAAAATATTAAGTGTAAGTAATGCAGTTGTTCAAAAACTCTGACACCAAATATCTACACGCAACAATTTTTGGAATACAGCAACATAAAAACAAAAAAGATGGCTCAATATCCTTTGCTTTTGTTGGTTATATTAAGTATGTTATGTTACTTTTTTTGACGTGATTTAGATAAAAATATTTCTTCTTACCGATAAAATATAAAAGAGTGTCCAACTCCTCTCGAGCATCTACCATAACTTCTCTTTTATTTCTAAACAGGGAACCTCTTGCTCTTAGATGCTCCTGAGTATTTTTAAAGGTATTTATGCTGGGAATAGGTCTACCAGGATATAAGCGGGGGTATTCTCTTTTAGCCCTTCTTTTATTTTGATTGCATCTGATGTATATGCAAAAAATATTAAACTTTTCTTCTACTGTAAAACGCATCTTTTTAAAATTAGCTAGACATTGATTGACAAATGCTGACAAATAACGCTAATCGCTAATATCAACTTCATGCACTATAGAGTGGCGGGTGCTTCAATTATTGTCATAGTCGTCGATATTTAAAAAAAATAATATTCTTTAAGGATTATTTGGAAATATCTCGCAAACTAATAATAAAACCCCAAGAATGCATTATATTTTCGAGAAGGGGATTTCGTAAGCTATTGAAAAAAATATATTGGAGACATATACTTCCATTAAAAAAATCTAAGTTGTACGTTTAGATAAAAACAAATAACGTAGATTAAAATTTATTAACAGGGGCGCTATCCTTTGGCACCAGAATCATAATTCTATTGCGACTAGTTATCGAGATATAGGCGTCTAAACATGGTCAAAATATAATGGATCACCCTGTACATAACCAGGATGGGCTTTCTTGCACTATCTTTTATATAAAAATACCAATATTTTGAAATATATTAGATCACCCTAGCAGCCGTACCAAGGGTTGAAAATAAGGGATGAAAATTATTAACTTTTGAACCAAGTACAAGAACAGGATGGGGTTTTCTGCACCATCTTCTGTGCGACACTATTAAATCTTAAACATCGGTTACAAAACCACATTCTTTCCAAGCACATCGATGTAACATTACATGTCACAAGAGATAGGGAAGTTTAAAAATTACTTGTTTTAGTAGCAATAACTTTTCCAAACTTTAACCAATTTTGATAAACTAAGACTTTTTGGAAAGCACAGGTTTCAAAATTCATAAAACCAGAACAGTTTAAAAAAACAGGCATTTTTGACCCCTCTATAAAAATTATTTTTGTGCTACACGGTATTCAATCTCAAACATTAGTTACAAAGCCACGCTTCTTCCAAGAATTTCAAGTATAAAATGTTCAAATAGACGAGAATTTTCCACGGTGCCCCTGCGAAAATCTACTTATTTAGAGGCAAACCGAGGCAAACTCTAGTCTGTTTAAACATTTAAAACTATTTTATATCTTAATCGATTTGCACAGGTGCACAGAAAGTTTTTTCTAAATGCCTTACTTACTTACTTACTTACGTGTTTATTGTGTCTAATGCATACAAATACATATCACAAAGAGTTCGCATTAGGTCTTCTAAAGTTGTATAAAATTATAAATTTCAGCTTAAACTTAAGTAAAAGTAAAAAAAAAACTAAACAAAATTAGATGTTCATGAAATTCAAGTCAACCTTGAGAACTTTTAGTGAAATAAGGATACAAAACAATAAATTTAAAAAAAATTACTCAAAAAGCCTATACTAATAAAAATCTCTTTGTTTGACTTTGAGCTTATTGTTGCGTTGAGAAGATTAATGAGCCTTTCTCGCCCGCTTGTCCAATCACCACCGTGTGGAGTCCTTAAAGGTTTGTAAGCAGGACACTAAAATAGGATGTGATCTATTGTTTTTTCTAAATGCCTATTTTGCAAATGTGATCGTCATCTTGGATTTTTAGTAGATGTCAATTTTGTCACGGGTTCTATTCATTTTGAGGCCTGTGCTTTTAAAAAAGACTGATTAAAACAAGTAGATTTTTTTAATAATCTTGATTTTGATGAGCAAACTCTGATCTATTTAAACATTTTAAACTTCCTTATTTCTTGAAGAATTTTTAAAATGTTAAATTTATGAGCCTGAAAAGAATGTGGCTTTGTAATTAACCGATGTTTGAGATTTAATACATTGTCGCACAGAAAAAAATATTTAGGGAGGTTAAAAATACTGGATGGGTCTTTTGGGACACCCTGTATAGTTCAATTTTCGTTTCACATTAGGTATCACTATTTTTCCTTGGTTTATTAAAAAATATTTGTTGATTATACATTTTATGTGTTTTTTCAGTTTTGCATTTACAAGCATTAAGAATATATATTTTTAGCCATCCATACCACAGAAGAGTCATCCACATAGTATGGAGGCTATTGGGATTGTCATTTTTACTAAAAAAATTATTTGGGTCAAAAAAGTCCTAAATATAAAATTTTGACATGGTGTCTGTTTGTCAGTCTTTGTCTTCGAAAAACTTAATAATTTTCATTCCTTATTTTGAACCCTTCGCACAGCCGCTAGGGTGATCTAAGATATGTCAAAATATTGGTATTTTAATACAGAAGATGGTGCAGGAAACCCCATCCTGTTCTTGTACTTGGTTCAAAAGTTAATAATTTTCATCCCTTATTTTCAACCCTTTGCACGGCAGCTAGGGTGCTCTAAGATATGTTAAAATATTGGTATTTTAATACAGAAGATGGTGCACAAAACCCCATCCAGTCATTGTACTTGGTTTAAAAGTTAATAAATTTCATCCCCTAATTTCAACTCTTCGGACGGCAGCTAGGATGATCTAAGATACGTCAAAATATTGGACTTTTAATACAGAAGATGGAGCAGAAATCCCCATCCTGTTCTTGGATATGGTTTAAAAGTTAATAATTTTCATCCTTTAATTTCAACCATTCGAACGTCAGTAGTGATTTAACATATCTCAAAAATATTAGTATTTTAATACAGAAGATGGTGCAGAAAACCCCTTCTTGTTTTTGTACTTGGTTCAAAAGTTAATAATTTTCATCCCTTATTTTCAACCCTTTGTACGGCAGCTAGGGTGATCTAACATATCTCAAAATATTGGTATTTTAATATAAAAAATGGTGCAAGAAAGGCCATCCTGTTTATGCACAGGGTGATCATTTATAAAATTTCCTTTGGGGAAAGTTTTTTACGTTTGGAATTGGAAAGATAATTTAAAAAGCAGTCAATAAGAGCAGCACATTCCTGCATTTTAATGCACTGCTGTCAAATTTTACATTTATGTTTTCTGAAATATAACAAAATTATGTGTTTTTTTTAATAGAGTACCCTGTATTTGTTTACAATAAACCTTTTTTAGAAATTTCCTCAACTCTGTTTTATCCATGATAGTTTTTAAGATAGAGCTTTTTATCATCAAACAAATTTTATTATTAGTTAGCTGCACTACAGAACTTTTATTAAGATCAGCCCAACACCTGCTTAACTTTAGTTGAGAACAATGTTCAATCTACATTCATTTATTGACGTTGCCAGTGGGTTTGAAGTTTATGTTTCCCTTCAAATTGACATATTGCGACTTAAAATGGTGTTTTCAGATGATGAAAAGCGCGATATTTTAATGTTATATATAAGAAACGGATAAAATGCAGGACAGACGGAGCAACACTACCAAACAAGATACCCTAATCGGGTTTGTCCTTCTAAAGTAACCATAAGGAAAATTTTCAAACTATTTCAGGACACGTCTTCTATTAAGAGAAGAAGGAGAGTAAGGAGAAATGAAAATCCTACACTTGGAGGAAAATCGAAGGCAATCTATCAGGCAGCATCCCACAATTTTAAGTCAAGAGAATCTGGAAGGCCCACGTAGCTATGGAAAAATTCAATGAGTTTGAAAGGAACACTAGTTTAAGCCTTACAAAATGAGAATAAGGCAAAAGCTTACTCTAGTCCAAAAGGTAGCTAGAGTTGAGTTTTCAACTTACATGTTAAACAGATTGGAACAAAATCCCAATTTCATTTATGATATTCTTTAGAGTGATGAGTCAAAATTTTGCACTAATGGAGTTCCAAATCGTCATAATCGAAGATAATGGGCCCAAGAACCTCCTGGTTATGTTCACGAGGTTCAAAACCAAGGATGGCTCTCTGTTAACGTTTGGTGTAGTATTTTAAGAAACCGAGGTGTAGAACCATTTTTTCCTGCACATCCACGGAATAGAGAAAGGTATTTAAATATTCTTCAGATAGAATTACTCGATGCTCTACAAGATCTATCACTAAACGATGTGAACCGGATTGTTTTCCAACAAGATGGGGCCGGACCACACAATGTAGCACGCGTCCGCGAGTGTCTCACGGCATTTTTTCAAGAGTGGATAGGACGGAATTGACCGATAAAGTGGCCGGCCAACCACCCAGATCTCAGTCCTTCAGACACGTGGCTTTGGGCCTATCTAAAAGATAAATTTTTTTCTTTGCCTGTTCCAAATTCGGAAGGACCAAATTAGGATTGAACTAGGCAATATTAATGAGAACCATCCTGAATTTGTTATAAACGCCATTAGAGACCTTATTCGAAGATATCAATTATGTATCGAAAAACGTGGTGAACGTTTTAAAGAATAAAAAGCCATTTTAAATTTAGTATAATTAATTATTTTGTTACAGTTAGGTAGGTAGCATAAGACGTGATTTTTGCAAATGTGATATTTATATAGAATAAAAATTTAATAACATACAAACTTGTTCAGAATTAACTTCTAACCAAAAGCTATGCATTGGCAAAATTCAGTTTATTATGGTCAACATACAGAACTTCTAAGAAACATGAGAGTAAACTAGAGTTTCAACTTCCATTGTCTTTATTTTGTACTTTTTTCACAACGTTTCGATTGCTAATGTATATGCAATCGTCAACAAGTGAATACTAACAAAAACATATAAAGACAATGGAAGTTCGAAACTCTAATTTACTCTCAAGTTCAACATTGTCTACCACCTTCAAACAACAGTCCTAAGAAACATGTTTGGTAAATTCTTAGGCAAAGATTTCCGGAAGTTTAACTTTTATCAAAAACAAGGTGAGTTGCGGAAAATAATTATTCCCATATGATATTTTACATTAATTAATTTTATTTAAAAAACATTTTTTAACATAAACAAAATATTCTAGATTTTGACTTGTCAAATGACGGCATAGGCAAAAAACATGGTGATCGGACTTTAGTGCAGTTAAATAATAGTAAAAATTGTTCGATGATAAAAAGCTAAATATCGTAGAAATTATTAAATATAGAGCAGGGTTGAAGATGTTTCTAAAAAAGGCTTAATCAGAACCTACCAAAAATGTAAAAATATACATTTTGTTTCATTTTAAAAAATGGGTCATTTTTCAAATTCAAATTTGACAGCAATGCCTTAAAATGTAGGAATTCATCTTTTTGATTGTTTTTTAAATAATCTTTTCAAGTCCAATAGCAAAATACTTTTTACAAAGGAAACTTAATAAATGATCACCCTGTACTTGCGTTAAACGTTGCTTCCGTTGTTTTTTATTATCACGAGTCGCCACTGGTCATTCGACTGTTTTCGTTATTTTATCTGCTAACTTTGGCCGCCAAGTTCACACCGGTCGTTTACCGGCCGGTCTTGCGACGTTTTTCGTTTTTTTGACGAACTATGCTAAGTACCCTTTTCTTCTGAAGAAGAAAAGGTTCCAAACGAACTTATTGTTTTAATGGCATTATATTCTCCTTCTCTGCCGCACTTATGTACGGCAGATCGCGCTATCTCTCTCTAGATTTTAAATAACTGGCTCAATTGGTCTGAAGGAGAGATGACATTATCCCACAAGTATATGGGCAAAAGAGAAAGACTGATGCTCTTTAAACAGTAATGTCTGATTTACATCTTTACTTCTCGCCGCTCACTAAAAATACGTTTTGCTTTTGCTACCAAGAAGTAGGACCTTGCCCAACTTTTTTGCGTTTTTTGTGAAGAGCTGAAAAACTACTCATTTTCTCGCCATTTTAAAAAAAAAAACAAGCGGCAAGAACTGAAACTGGATCCGGCATATTTAAAGCTTGAAATAAAATCGGTTGGTTGTCAACCCAAGTAGCATTTATCCGTCTTTCACCCTAATCCGTCATAAAGCGACGTCGCATTAGATACAAAATAAAGTTGTGTACTAGTAAGTGAAACGACAAACGTCTTTTGTAATAAAATCCGACGTTTACGTAGTCAGGTACGAATATGCAAACCTTAAACGACGTCAAAATAGGCAACGTAATTTGGACTATGGAGACGGTGAAATCCTTTAAAACAGGTCTAAAAAATTTCCTGTTCAATGAAATCAATATCTAAGCAGGCAGTATAGGTTTCTTCGGTTGTTTTATGAATTGTCAAAATACGTTTGAATGTTTTTTAAATTTGTTTTTGTTCTATTTATCTACTATATATTAAAATTTTTATTGAAAAACAAAACCTTTTTTTTTGTGAAATAACAAATTTTTAACAAAAATTACAATATTAAAATAGTGTCTTGCTTGATTTAGAGATTTTAAGTTGTATAGAATGACGGTAATATATTATAATATGTTACATATTAAATTATCTGATCATTATGCGACTATGCTCGACTATGCCTGCTCTAACTTGGAAATAAGCCTAGTGACTCAAACCATTGATCCTGGAATGTCCGACCACGATACAGTTATTTTATCTTTATCACTAGAAAAAAGTAGTCAAAAAAGTCATTAGACTGAAAATGATAAAGAAAATAATAACATAAGTAAATACTTCAAAATTAAAAATATTTGTTACCTTATTTAAAGAGGGGGAGGGGAAGGGAAGAAAGGTATATAAAATGTTATATAGATGGACGAAATTCAAATTTGGCAAAATTAGTGTTACACGTATTTATAGATGTAGAAGGCTTTTTTATTTCAGAAGGAACGGTTCTCGTCCAAAATGAGCAAAACGTCAGCAAGCAAAACATCAGTTACGTGTTTTGACAGTTTTCAATCAAGTGACCGAATTAACGGAGTATTTTGGTTTAAAGGTCCACTACACAGAGATAAACCCATGGTCAACTTCCTTTTTTTCAAGAAATTTTGTGTTTTTTCCTTGCGAAATCACTGATTATAGAAGTCCAAAATTCCAACAAATTTTACTCAAAGAAGAACCAGCAAAATTAGATTAAAAACCACATGCGTCCCATAGTCCTAAATTCTAACCCATCTTATTAAATATCTGCCTAAATGTTTCCCAGATAGATTTGGTGGCCAGTCTTATTAGACCATCCTGTATAATTACCAGTTCCGTTGCAAAATTGGCACCTGGTAGCTTTGGTGCCTGGTTCGCAGCGAGCGCCTTTACATTTGGGACAATTGTCTACCACATTTATTGAGACGTCTTTATTGGTGCCCCTCGCTGCTTGACTAAATGTCACTCTTAAGACAACCTGAAATGAATAAAAAATGTAGATAATTTTTAATTTATATTCTTAGAAAACGTCTTAGATTAAAAAGTTGTAATTATCTCTCGAATTATCTTGATCATCTTCTTCAAGATCTGTCGAATTAGAAGCAAAAATATCCAAGAAAATTGCACAAAACGAGAAATATTTTGCATTATAAACTAATATAAAATTAGTTTTTTTGTTTAATTGACACCGAACTGTTTTTTATATTATGAAATTTTTTATTTACTTTCTTTTTATTTTTTGTTTATTCTCACTTTTTTCTATAAAATAAGATATTTTATTATTATTATTATTAAAGCACTGAAATGGGCCGAGGTTGGTCCAAATTTTTACAGTTTATTAAATCCGATTGATCATTCTTAGTTTAAGATATGTTTTCCAGAGTCGATTTCGATTTATCATGGTTCTAGTTGACCTTGGTTCTAAAATTTCCCAGGAGTATAAGCAAAAGAAGGAGACCTCAATTGCGTAATATCTTCGAATATCGTTTAAATTTACAGATAATTGTCTATGGTTACATGTGTATACAATAAAAAGTTTTTATTTTTTATGAATTTCCGGATTATACTGAAATTTTCATATAAAAAATGTTATGACGTCATCTATTAGCTGAGATGAACAGAACAAATAGACGTAGATAGCACAACCTGAGAACCGCAACTATTCTGAACCAGCAAAATAGGCTGGTTCCGATTCTTAAGGCATGGAACATGACAGGATGCGGTATCTACACCCAAGCAGAATTTTAAGTAACTCCTACCGTTGTTATAGTGATCATTACTGTAAACCAGTAAATATGTAGTTTTTTTTATCCTTAAATATGCCTAGAAAGGTATTCTTATCTAAAAGTAGAACAAGGCACGTAATTATTAAGTCATGGAAAAAATCATATGAAGGGTTCCCACCAAATTCTTATTTCCAAATTCCCTGACCTTTCCAGGTTTTCCCTGACCATTTTTCAAAAAATTCCAGGTATTTTTTTGATATAAATTCCTTGTCTACGTGGATACCAAGTAAATGTAGACTTTGACCATGACAATTTTTGAAAGCTCAAATTTAGATTATCGAGATAAAAAGGTAAAAAGCAGTTAAAAAGACGAGAAACTTTGTTCGAAACTTTATTTGAAGACCAGCATAAGCTTGAATATAGAAAATACAGGAAATATACCAGGAACCAATTACTGAAGAAATAAAAGAACCGCAATGGGGCTACAATATAAACGAGCTCTGGAAGAATATCCAAGAAACAGTAACTAGAGTGGCTAGTCAAGTGCTCGACAAAAAGAGAAAACAAAGAAGGAAGTACTTTGATGGCGACTATAGTAGAGCGACGGAAAGACGAAATATGATCAGGAAAAAATGCTTCAACGTCCAACAGCATCTAATATAGAAGAGTATAAATAACAAAGATCTGAAGCACGCAGAATGATATAAAGGAAAAAGCCAAGAAACCACCATCTAAATATAATAAGAGAAATGGCGGAAAATAGACAAAACAACAGAATAAAAGAATACTTCCAGGGAATAACAAAGCCCAAAACAGGATACAAACTTAGAACCGAAAACTTCCTCTCAACAAACAACGGACAACTGATAACCAACGAAAGAGAGATCCTAGATCCTAACCACATGGAAGAACTGCTTTTGCGAACTACTCGACGAAGAGGTAAATACCGATACTACACCCATAAGCATATAGACCAGATTTTCACCGTTAGACAAATAACGGAAAAATGCTGTGAATTTGACACAGAACTTCACCAGATGTTTATTGATTTCAAACAGGTATTTGACAGATTATGTAGAGCAAAATTGTGGGAAGCAATGCAGAAACTGGGCTTTTCAAAAAAGCTGATATCCCTGGTAAAAACGTGTACGGAGGATACAAGGTTCAAGATAAGGGTGGAATATAGCTACTCTGATTTGAATGGGCTTAAGCAGGGTCGTGACTCTCTTTCACCCCAACTCTTCAACATAGCATTAGAATATGCAATTAGGAAAGCCAAGTTTAACACACCAACGGCCACCAGAAAGTACCCAACCTACTACTGGCCTTCGCAGATGATGTGGACATAATTAGCAACAGCACCACAATATTTCTGTATCCATAACTCATTGCTTAATAAGAAAAAATAACAAACAAAAAAGGAGTAGAACCCTTTTTGGCAGTGGAAGCAGTTATTGTGGAGGTTCCTTCACTTCCAGTAGTTGGTGTAGATGTAGGTCCATTGTCATTTTAGGCCAAGACTGATAGTTCTTGATTAACAAAGGCAACTTCCTTGAATTTTTTTCAGCCTCCACATTCTTTGGCCCGACAAAGCTTACAATATGCAGTCTAAATTAGAAACTGTTTTCTTCGACATTTTGGATTCTTGCGATATCTCACATCGCCGTTGCACCCCACATCATGTTAAGTCGGATTAGAAAAAACGGGCTAGACTACACTTGAAAGTTGTATTAGAAGATAGCGCGATGTGTGCTTAGAACAAGGAGAAATAATACCAGGTGATATTTATTATTTCGAAACGAAAGCCAAATATGTTTAATAAACATAATCTGCCACCTTAGGTGATGATGCGGTTCTTGTCCTACACGTTTTAAAAAGCTTTCCTCTCTTTTCTCTTGCTCTTGGATTTTAGGTGAACTGGAACTGATTGAGCGCGAAACAGATGTTGAGCTTATCTACGAGGTGAGCAGAGAAGAACTCACATATTTTTTACAAAGTTAGTTTAAAAAATAGGTTGAGAAAGAGAAATTCCAGGTTTTGTGTGGCAATTCCCTGACTTTTGAGGATTTTTTGGTAACTCCCTGACTTTTCCAGGTTGCTCTTAAAATTCCCTGACTTTTCCAGATTTTCCAGGTCAGTGGGAACCCTGGGGGGCTATTCCAGTGGCTCATACCGATATCGTTACGGAGCGAATTCGTTATCGCGGCAACACCGCGGTTTGTTTTGTTGTTTCACAATGGCCGCGGCCGTGTCAATTCAACTTTGACAACTAAACTCGCACAAAAATATAACTTTTGACTAATAATGGTGCTACAATGATTGAGAAAAATTAACATGATTTCTTCTGCGATGGTTGCAGTTCACACCATATTTGGAGCCCACAGAGAGCAGCAAAGTAAGTAAAACTAGCTTTTGTTATGGAGAAATATATGTTTTGCTTCTCATCCCAAACTTGTACATCATAAGTTCCCGACTAGCTATTTATGAGACTGCTCTTTTAAGGTGGGTTTATATTTTATACTCTTCTGTAAAAGGAAACGCAAGCCCTTATGGCAGAATATAAGCATGGCCCAACCAGTTGAGTTTGCTGAAGTTTATTACCTACTTAAATTAAAGTCAGGGTGGGCGAGAATGCGATACGTTAAGGTGATTGTTTGTTTTTAATATATAAAATGTCTTTATTAAAACAAAAAACCGGTTGCACTATTCTGTTAGCTAAAAAATGCTTTAAATGGCCAAAGAGCTTCAAGAACATAGGTATAACAAAACAAATAATCACAGATGCAGAAAAAATAAAAAAGCATGTTCTTTGTGTTTTTGGTGTGTATGTTTATCACCGATAAAGAAGGTATTAGTAATTAGCGAACATAGTCGTAAGATGAGCCTAGAAAAAATTATACAATAAAAATTTTTTTGAAAGAAATTAAAGCTTAGTTTATGCAACATACTTTACCAATTTTGGACTTAAAGTTAACAAGTGAGCATATATGACATATATATTCTTTGCATCCGTGTATGGGTGCATTAGCGAGAGCCATTGAGTCCATATATACCTTTTGAGTTCTACTAAGATAGTTTATTTAAAATAAAAACTACTGACTTAGATTCTTGCAGTTCACCAAAGAAAAAATAACTACTTATTTTGATAAAACTTAAAATGTATACATACCTCTTTTTAGGAATAACATGCTAGGGTATTTGAATGGAGCTACATGTAAGAATCATTCTAGTAGGATCAAGTCTCCGATCAAGTACCACAACTCGGGCCACAAATTAGGTATGGATGGATTCAAGTAAGACATAGACCAACCTTCTAAGGCACTACAAAGATTCGATGTTCAATAGACATAGTGAAACTAACTTTCAGAAGAAACTGATGCAATATACGTACATGTATGCTAAATGTTAATCGTTCTGCCATTTAAAAAAAATAATAAGATAACTTTTAATGAATTAAAAAGTTGTGTAAAATATAGTACAGAAATAAAATTTTATTATTTAATTATGTTAGGCCGCATTTGTTTAAATTAAAAAATTTAAATGTCACTTAAGTGATGGTACTTATTGTAAATACGATTTAAGAACTTTTTCATGAAAATTCGCAGATTTTTTGGAGGAGTCATTAATTCATTAATTTAAGATATTGCAAACTTTTTAAAATAAGGCAGAGTTTTTTTTTTCAAGAGCCTTTAGATTGGTTTGGTGGGGAAAGTTAAGTACAGTTTTAAGTTATTTCCAGCTCTGGTTGCTATAAAAAAGAATTGATGAACATTTAAAAAAAAAATATTTTACATCCAATTTTAAATTACCTACATGATATTTCTTCCCACACACACATAGCATAGCATGATATTTATATAGCAGTTGGCTAATTAAGCAAATTATTTTAATTTTTAATACCTTTTTAACATCTGCTTTGTCAACTTATTTTTACGGCTACCAAAAAAAACTAATAATTCAAAGTTATAGATTCTAAATAATCAAATAAATGCTTACCTCAGGAACCTATTTTTATAAATAATACCCTTGAAAATAGCATACTTTAAATCAATCTTTATGAATGTAAAACTGAGTAATATAATTTAGGAAACCTACTTAGTACTTCAAATAAAGGGCCTAAAATGTATGCTGCATTTTTAAATTAACTTAAAGGTTTACTGACTGACATGACAAGTTTTTTACAATGCATTTAGATAAATTTAATTTTTTGTCTAGATTTATACTTTATACTAGTTTTTAATTTAATATTAATAATTTATTATGTTACAAAGAAAAACTTGATTTGACTTGATTTTGTCACTCTTAACATTGCTATTAAAAAATAATAAAATTTGTGATAAAAAACTGATTTATTTTACTTATTGGTTTAAATGTTACTTAGAATTAAAAATTGTTTTCTAATATTTCAATATTTGGCGGATTGCATCTTTTCCTTCATCAGCTTGGGCACTGCTAACCTGAAACAAAAAATAAGATGTATTTGAAAATATAAGCCAGTGAACTGGCTACTTAAGATTGGAAGCTTTCAGGTTTGGTTTGTAAAATCAATCAATTACACCGATAGTAAGTTTTAATCACCTCATCCTTTAAATAAGAATATAATCCGACTTATTAGACTTACATCGACTATACCTCACCAATTTTTTGGCGACCAGTTTTATTGCTGTCTGCCAATTTAGTTTCTTGTAGGAAAGTACGGAACAAGTTTTACATCACATTCTACTTTGAAAATTTTATTATTGACTATCTTTTGTTTACCCCACATCTTAATACTTAAAGTAAACTAGAAACTTAAGTGATGGTCAATGCTTGTGTGAATTTGGTCCAACGTACTTTGATTTAGAAATTATGGGAGAGGATAAAACAACTTTCTGGCTAAGGTGGTGAAAAAACTTGCCTGTTAAATAAAATCAATATGAATTTGGCCCCTGTATATATTATTTAGAAAAAATAATGTAAACTGTTGATCAAAAAAACTGTCAAGATAGTGAATAATAATTAAAAACCTTGGGGAAACAAAGGGAACAAGTTTAGAAAATCTAACAAGTTGGGATCCAAGTGGAAAAAGCCTCTTGACTTTTTCTTGTAAATTAACAAAATAAGTGTGGCTTATCCCCTAGTTACCCCAAGATCTTCAATTGTTATTTAATGTTTTTTTTTTAAATATCCTGTGCCCATACAAAGTTACCTTAAAACTTTATTCCCCCTTGGATTTAACTAATGAAATTTGAAATATTTATGTTGGAAATTTATATTTGCTTGAAACGACAACAATCTACCAAAAAGTAGCCAAATTTTTTAATTTTACTAATGAATTTTTGGATTTTAAAATGTTTTTTTTTTAATGTGAAGGTAGCTTACCATGTGTTTTGTCCTTCATATGATTTTGCCGGATTTTGCTAAAATGTTTCGTTGCGTGGGATGGGGTGCTGCCTGCTTAAATCTCACATACATCTTAACAATTATGAGAAATCATTGATCTGAAATTAAATTTAAAATAATTTATTCTAGGTGTGATGTATGCAAATCCATAGTCTAAGCAGCTAACCAGTTAGTTCACTTGAATTAATACTTCAGACAATAGCGATACCATGTGCTATTTTTTTTTGTTTTTTTTTTCCGAATATTTTTCCAATTTTGTGCCAAATTTAAAGGTAATCTTCTCATCTAGGCCTGAATCAAAATGAATAAAACTTGTCATATATTGTTATTCTTTCATGCTCTACTGATGATTAAATTTCTGTCTTTGAGACTCTTTCAGTTATTGAGATATTGATCTTTCAATACGAGGAAAAAAATGAATGAATGAATGAACTTTTTCATGTAAAAAGTTTAGATTTTTATAACACATTTTAGGTACTGTATTATCAATTTTACTTATTCTTTTTATTAGTGACATCCATAAAATCTATGCATAAAACATGTAACGTGAATTAAATAATCCACTTTTTTTAAACGATATCTAACAAAAATGCATAAGATTTGTTAAATAGGTATATATGGTTACCCAGTGGCATTCCAAAGGAAGGGGCAGTCGAGGTAAACCGTCTCTGATACCGGTTAAAAAAAAACGAAATTATCTGAAATTATCCCAATAAAATGATTTCCGAGTAAAATTGCATTTTATTATTATTAAATTATTTGCATCATTTTGCACATTAAATTTTTTTAACTTTAATAAGAAATAGTAAACTTTGTAAAACACTAGATAAAAACTAAAACAGTTTTTAAGACAGGAATTTGATCAACAGTAGAGAGCTTGAAAAGTTAAAAGTTTTATGCATTTTGATTTTGACAAAACTGAGAAAATTGGTCTTAAAACTATGTAGAAACGCAAAGGATAAATATTTAAAAATTACATTTTTATAATTGACATAATTTCGAAACTTAAAATGATGTTTCTTTAAAAACCACAATACTCTACTTTTACACAAAAATATATTTAAAAAAAATTAAACCAATTAAACTGGGTCTTTTGAAAGCTACTATTAGCTAGCTTGAAACCACAATTTTAAATGATAAGCAAATAAGTACATATTTACAAACAGAGAAAAAAAATAAATCTAGGTTTTTTTAACCAATACATGTAAATTATAGTATATAAGTGTCAAAAATTATCAATTTTTAAAAATATTGAGAAACAAATTAATCCCAAATTGGCGGATTTAAAAAGTAATGACCCAATGTCTATAAATACTGATGGTAAAATTTACTAGAAGTTTTTGTTTACTTTTTAAACATGCCTTATTATTAATCAAAGATTTAATTAAACATTTTTAAATCTCAGAATCTAAAACCGATAGGCCAACACCTCCAATAGGTGTACGAAAACTCGATAATACCTGACAATACTTGACTGTATGAGACAAAATCTTTGAAAAGTTTGCATTACTTGACAATAGGTGTACCTACAAATTTAAAATCTGGTGTTGGAATTGAAAACTTACCAAAACTGATTTCTATGGATAATTTATCAATATACATTGAGCAGCTACTGTAAGTGTTTATTCTCTCTTATTAGCACTACAGCATGGGTCATGGTCTTGTAGATTTTCAACAGTTGACCTAAAAAAAAAACAGAATATGACGTTACATTACATTAAAACATTAAAAGTTTGCAAACCTTAAAAAAAGAAAATGTGTACATCAGAATTTGTTTCAGAAAAATCAATTTGAATGTACGAAAGTTAGGTACATGATTCTTGTCTGTCATTTATCCATTTAAATGGCGATAGCGGACAGAGGGAGTGAGTTCAAAAGATCTACTATCCTGTGCAAAAGAAAATCATTGAAGAAGGGGGGACAGTATGAGAAGGGATGCAAAATTTTTGCTTGGTGGTGCATAGCAGTTCAGAATCAGCGGCCTTTCTTTAACTAGGTACTCAATGCGTTCTGTTGCAAGTACTATCATTTATACAAGGCATAATATTTAGTAATTTGGCGATAACCACAAAAAATACAAGCATAAACACAATGGATGATAAATAGGCGAACAAGTGTCAGTGTCCAGATAAATTATTAGTTGATGTCAGATTTTTTTCAATAAAAAATCAGTGTAATAACCTTGGACCAAAGAAATCCTGCATTCTTAACTAATTCCTAACTTTTTTGTCTTATAATGTTTAAATATTTTGTAAAATTATTTTCGGTTTTCTGACCACTGGCTCACGTCTTTTCAAAATGTATAAACTGTGCCTAAAACTGACCTACTATATATTTTTGTTTACATTATGTAGATGGTGTTCTTTAAGCACCAAAAAAACAGAATAGAACATAAGATAAAGTAAGTATAAGTACTTACCCAAACAAAAAATCTGACGGCACTTCCACACAAGGCCCATGTGGGTTTTTCTTCACAAGGAACGTGGCTTTCCCAAACGGTCGTCTACCATCACATTGTGATCAGATTTTTAATCCATATTGCGTGCAAAAAGTTCATGAAAATTATTATTTTTCCCAAAATTTCTCCGCAAGTTCCAAGAAAGGTAAACAAACTTGACTGACTGTCGGCATTTGACAGTTGTTTTGGGAAAGTATTGCGGGTTGCGTGCCATTCAAGCCTTCTTATTTTTACTTAACAATAAGCGATGTTGCCGTAACAGTGAAAATAATGGCGATAGCGATCGTTATCCCATAACGATAGCCCACTGGAATTGCCCCCATGATATGGTATTTAAACTCTAAAGTAATATTTTAAAGTAATAATTACTACAAAACTTGAAGGTTAGTTTTAACTTATGGTCTTAAAACAGTTATTTTAATTACGTTACTTTTATTACTGTATTGTACCTAGAAGGTGAGCCTGTCTTAAAGCAGTAAGTATTAAGTAAAATTTAAGTAATATTCAATTACAGATTTAATTACACTTCTACAGTTCTAACAGTGACCTACGAGTCAGTAAATTTATTACCCTTTGGGAAAAAAATATAATGGAATTTGCCCTATATGTAGGTTTTACTAAAAGGTTTTCTTAATAACATCTGTTCCAAGTAGAGCCGCCATTGGTCAATATTTTTCATGATTGGTAAAACCAATTTTGAGGTTAATTATGCTTAATATAAATTTTACAATTTTTTTAAATTTTTAGCAAAAGTGGCCTTTCTCTACCAGAAAACGTATTCTCTGCGACTCTAAAACTGGCTTTCTTAGACCTGCGTATTAGGCACCCAGACAAATCCAAAGGTGTGATATCGATTTTTACCTAATAGGCAGATGTTTCCAAATTTAGTGATATAAAGTCTTATTTTTTATCCGGTTGGGAAATACAATGCCTGGACAATATATTGTGTTGTTTAGGGGTGCAAAAACAATTTATATGATTGTAATACCAAATATGGCTAGAAAAATGTAAGAAACGCATCTACGAGTCGTTGCAGTTTTTTGTTGAATCAGACTTTGAAAGAGACTTTCAGCCACATTAAATTTACCCATAAGAAAAATTTTAAAGACCATTGTTAAGTTAAAATTTTTCTTTTTTGTGTATACTTAGCTAAGTCTTACAGCAGACTCCATTTAAATTGGCATTATTTTAAAGGCTATGGCTAAAGCTACAATAGTCACAAGACCCTACCTTTTTTACACAGGTTGTTGTGACTCAGTTGGTACCGAGGTTGTAATTTTACCAAAAATGTGAAAGTTACGAAAGTGGTCAAAAAACATTTTCAGAAGAACACCATCCCAATCCAACACAACACCAGAAAAAACCGCTAACCAGCAACACTAAACCCCAAAAACGGCCGCGTAGCTCTAATACGACTGTCGTAACTTTAGATGCAGCCTATTTTAAAATATCACTGAGTATGCATTTTGTTTTAGAAGTAAAAACACAAATTTTTGGTTAGCTTTTTGCCTTTTTTTCATAACTATTGGCACAATTTTAATATATACCTAAGTACCTACTCGTTTAATATTTTAAATTACAGAAGGTACTTAAGCTTGCTCTCTGTGCATAAATTATAACCAGCACTATATTATCTGATATAACTTGCTGCAATTTAAATGCTTACACATTTTAAAACTTTTTTTAAAGATTTTTATTTGTTTCAGCTGTTCCATCTCAGAAGAAGTACCTGCACAGACAGTTCCTATCTTGGTTCCTACTGTTTATGTGGACGCTAGTGAAAGTAAAGAAAAATCGACTGAAAAGTTAATATCCTTTTCAATGCAAGTGGTAATGGTGCAGGGTTAGTTCAAAAATTTTAAGCAGCATATATTTGTGGACTTCAAGAAAAAAATGACAAAGAAAATTGGTTTTACAGTGAAGCTATGTAAGAATTAAAAATATAACTCGCAAAAAATTGTGCTGAAAAAACAAATCTGACAGTGGGAATAAAGTGGCAAAGAAAATGCAAAACCTTATTCATTAAATTTTTAAAAAAGTGACAATTTGCTTGGGCTTGTTAGTATACATTTAGATTTAGTCTCATTTTTGGTTGTCGTACCTAGGTATGCAGTTTGATTTTATTCTTTGATCTCGCCTAAGTTTTATATTTATCGCTCGTTTAGCCTGATCTTATTAATAGTCAATATTTACTATGTATACATAACTGAGCCGAGTTTGATTTGCATCTTTCTTCAACCTTATATATATAATATAAGAAATCAATTTGAGAAATACTGGTTTACCTACATTTAAATTAATAACATGACAATATGTATGACATTTCCCTTTCTTTAATTAAAAAAGTTACATTTTTTTGGGTCTGTTCTTATTTTATTTTACATTTTGTATTACTGACATCAATAAGTGCCATATTAATAGTCATCCCTTGAAGGGCATCTTGAGGTGTATTCCTTTTGTTTGCACAGCCCCCTTAAATTAAATGAGGGCTGTGCAAACAGGTTTGTATAAAATCGTTGACAGTTGGTGCAGCACTTGGATATTTCATTGCCTTGCAGTTTTAGGTAAAACTAGACCGATAGAATATGCAATGAGTGTATAGTGTATTTTAATATTTAAAAAAAGGCATGAATAAAGCAATAACTTGTGTTTTTAAACAGTACCCATATAAATAAATAATAAGCATCAGTTGAATTTTTTAGAATCGTTTGATTAAGGCCTGAATAAGTAAGCTCTTTCCGTATGCTCAGCAGGGTCCGATTTAAACGAAATCAAACATTTGATTACCTGAATAAAATGTACTGTTTTAAACAAATAAAATTATCTAAATTTAACAAAGCAAATTTTTCCATAAAAGCAATATAAAAACGCTTCAAAACAGATAGTTAAAACACAGATTATTTTCAGTGGCATTTTTTTACATACATATACACTTATAAGACAGATTATTTTCAGTAGCATTTTTCTTTTTATCGCTGCGTTTTTCGATAAAAGAAATACCACTTTTGAGAAAAATGAAAAACAATTGTAAAATTGGTTTTATTTATGTAAGCAAAAATTACGGTTAGTTATCTTACCCCAGGATTAACCTAAAAAAATATTAGCTTAAAACAACAAAAAAACTGAGATTTATAACCCGAGTTAATTTAACCCGCTGGTAACCCGCAATTGAGAAACCGACTCTAAGTATACTTTATTGAAGTCGATTCAATTTTTTGTCAAAAAGTTTTTATAGATTTTGGCCTTTTTAGAAAAGAAACGCAGTAAATCTCCTTTGCATTTATTAAAAATTTGGTGAATTTTTTTAAAAGAAAAAAATGTATTCTAAAAAAAATAAAAATTAAGTTATATAGGGCTGGAATCTTAGTACTAAAGCAGAGAAAAATATTGTAACGAATGGTCAAAAAGGCAAAATTTATATTGTTACTGTGACAATATTGCGAGACAGCACTTTAGGAAAAAAGACGGGGGCACCTGCTAAAAATGAGAGAAAAAAATTGTAAATAATCCTCAAACAAATTGTAAATAACCCTTAAAAGAATTTCGCCTTATTTGGATAGTGACCCAGAATAGTCTAGATGCTTTTTAATTTTTGAATCTAAAAATAGGATATTACGGACATAAAATGTGAAAAAAAGAGGAAATTTTCCTACAAATAGGGTACGAATCCGAGCTCTCGACTTGCGCATCCTGTAAAAATACTTACCTCTTGGGCCTCGCCAAATCCATACCGCGAGTCGGCAAAGTCTTCAAAAGGTGATCCTTTGTTATTTCCCCCAAAACCGGCATCCCCAAATATTTTTCTAAACAGTTCTTCGGGATCAATGGTGGACTGATAAGACCAAGACTGGCTAAAGCCCTCGGCACCGTGAGGTCGGCCAGTGGATCCTCCTCCTCCTCCCATGTGACTGGCTGCCGAACCCCAGGTATCATATTGCTTGCGTTTACCCTCATCTCCTAGGATCTAAAGGACAAAAATATTTTGTTTTAGTTGAAACCAATCGAAACGTTTAAATTTGTATAATTAAGAAAGAAAAAATATGTTTTAGCAACTTTTTATTTACTTTACCCATCACTAACAGAGTGGAAGTAAAATTACTAATTTGAAATGAGAAAATTTTCCAAACAAGCAAATACGTATTAAGATTTTTAGCATAATTTATACTTTCAATATTAGAGTTTTGTAAATGTCAATTGAATTTTAGACTATTGATGGTTTGACACACCTACTTAATTAACATACAAAAACAACAATTTTAGTTGTGAAAATAAAATGGTCTGAAAAATTTAGGGCTATTTTTTTGAATATACATACTTTTGAGCTTGAGAATTATACTGGAGAACAAAAAAAATGCAACACCATGTATATGGATAATTATTTGAATGAAAATTATTTGTCTTTGTCTATTACCTTATCTTAAAAGAAATATTTGATAAATTTTTTGTCTTCTAATCTTTCCTTTTTTCACAGATTTTTTCTATTCATTTTCAAAAACCACCAACACATAAAAGACCTTTTCTGGAAATTTTAAATAATTTTTCTCGTAGTTTTTGGGCTTTTTGGATTGCTTGCAGCTTACTTAAAAAATAAAAATGCCAAGAGTTCGCGGTCGCCCACAATTTCATCATTTAACTGACTTCGAGAAAGGACGCATCCTTGGCATGAAAGGGGCTGGTTTTGGTTTACGCGAAATTGTAAGAAGCGTTAATGCCAATTCATCAACAGTGTTAAGAGTTTGGAGAAGGTGGTCCAATGATGAGACTTACAGACGTCGTGCGGGTTCTGGACGCCCTAGACGACAAGGTCGTGATTTATGGCATCTCAGGCTTCTTGCTCTCAGAAATCGACGGGACAGTATACACCAAGTAAGAGATGTTCTAGTTGCAGCTACAGGACGAGTGTTTTCAACGATGACAGTTAATCGAAGATTGCTTGGTATGGGGCTGAGGGCTTACCGTCCGCTTTTGGTGCTACCTTTGACCCCACAACACGTTTGGAGTGGTGCAGCGCTCGGCAAAACTGGAATCACGAATGGAATACCATAAGCTCGAATCCAGGTTTTGTTTAGGCGGCCATGATGGACGAATGAGGGTTAGGCGATTTCGAGGTGAGAGACGAAATGTAGACTGCTGTTGAACGTGATACAGCAAGACAGCAAAGTATCATGATATGGGGTGCTATATGTTTAGGAAGCAGATCACCTCTAGTCCTAATCAACGGCAATCTGACTGCTCGGCGATATACTGATGAAGTGCTGCAGCCAGTTTTACATCCCTCAAAACAAACTATCCCAAATGCGATCTTTCAACAAGATAATGCCAGACCGCATATTACTCGTGAAACAATGAACTTCTTACATGAACTTTGGAATGACCAGCAAGATCGCCTGACTTGTCGCCTATCGAACACGTATGGGATATGATAGGGCGCAATCTTAGTCGATTACAACGTCCCCCTGGAAACTTAGATGAACTCTGGCATGCCGTAAGGAGGATTTGGATGGAGATGGATGAGAGTTCCTCAATATTATATAGACCATCTTATTTTGTCAATGCCCAATAGAACAAACGAGTGCATAAATAACCATGGAGGAGCCACTCATTATTAATTTTTTGATGAATATCATGGAGGAATCTTCTTGGAAATGTAATCAATTACTAAGAGCATCCTAATGCATTAATATATAAATAAATTACGTTCAAAATATTTGTCCTTTCTGGTGTTGCATTTTTTTTTGTTCTCCAGTATATATTAGCAACCTGTTAGAAAAAACTTATTACTTACTCATGATAAGATTAAAAATTTAAATAAATGAAAATACTTTTTCACTGTTTTAATTTAAATTGTTACCCAACATGTTTCGACAGCAATTGGAAACTTAGATGTCACCATACTTGTAGCACCGCCCTGGGTTAATCCCTGATTATGACAGTCTTTTATACAATACAAATCCTTTATTTATGAATAAATGTGAGAATACATCATGGGTTTCGTCAATAATTAATAAATCTAAATCTAATACTAATTAAGATACTTTAAAATAGATCGAATTGAGATAAATTTATTTATTATACTATTTTTAATAATTGGTCTACAGCCAGCTACTACACACTAATTATGTTAAACATCTATAAAAATATAAAGCTGCATAAACAGGCTCTGATGTATTTTATGTACTGTCAAGACCTGTCAACTCAGATTTATATATGGGCCATTCCACGTTAGATTTACAAGCCAATTTTTTGTCTCACTCTTTAGCGAAAAATAATCGACATGTATTTTTTTTCAAAATAATATTTTTTTCAAAATTATGATTTTTTTTTAACTTTCGAAGCTTATAAAATTCAACATTTTTCACTGATAACTCGTAAACTATTCGATGTATGAAAACAATTGGCTAATAATAAAAGTTGCGTTTTCGTATGAGCTCACCGGAAAGATATTTAAAATATATTTTTTTTGTCATTTAACTCCTGTATTCTTCAATTGTTATAAACAAATTGAATGCTTTTTAACTTGGAGCCATTTTTTTTTTGTTTTTTTTTTCTTTGTAAATATTTAGAATCATGTTGAAAGGTTGTGTAAAAATTTCAGAGTGGATCTCGAAATACTTTACGAGATATTTCAATGATAATAGGCCTATGTTTCGCTCCACACTGGTTTTTTTAATATATAATTGATACATTAATCATCTTAATGTTATTTATTGCGATTTAACTAAACCGCACACATATTAACGAAATTTACAGAAGTTATGCTGTGTATATCGAGTTTCAAAAAACTCAATATTTCTAAATCCGGGCAGAAACAATAAGTTTTCACTTTGAGTTTGCAATTTTCATCTGGCAAAACACCCAAAAATTACATATTTTTGGGTTCCCATTGTAATCTAAAAAAGTATACAGTCTTTAGGAAAAAAAACAAAATTTAAAAAAGCAAAATTTTGACGTAACTCCTGCGCACGCGTCGGTTTTAAAACGGGAATGGATTCCGTTTCGAAATAATTTTTAACGAGTTTGAATATGACGTCACCGTTGCAACACGAGAAAATGAATGTGTCAAACTTTAAAAAAATTTTAAACCATTTAAAAGCGAGAAAACGCGTCCAGACGCAATAAAACGAACGTGTGAATGAAAAATAATGTAAAACATGTACTCACGAATATCACTTGTACTCATTTTCCCAATCTTTATCCTGCAAGGATTACACAACTTATCCTCTGGTTCCAAAAAAATCAGGGGTGACCCTGAGCAAGGTCAAAAGCGAAAAATCTACTGCGCATGCCTGCCGCAGCCTGCTCGCCCCCAGAGGAGTTTTTGGCTCTGCATTCATTCAATGCTGACTTGATCAGGAGTTATTATCGCTGCGGCTTCTTTTTTCAAAAATGCAAGGGCCGGGCCGATATAGTATCTCATACTCATAGTTATATATATATATGGTAAAAACCCAAGGGGGATTAGCCTGGGTATTTAGGCCGCGCGCTGCGCGGAGTGAAACAACTTTATAGTAGACGCACTGTGATAGGCCTCTTATAATTTAAATATCTCGTAAAGTATTTTGAGATCCACTCTGAAATTTTTATACATTCTTCCCAACATGATTCAACATATTTACAAAGAAAAAAAAACAAAAAAAAATGGTCCAAGTTAAAAAACATTCATTTTTTTATAACAATTGCAGAATACATAAGTTAAATAACAAAAAAAAAATATTTGAAAATTTTTGCCGGTGAGCTCATAAAAAAACGCAACTTTTATTATTCGGCAATTTTTTTCATACATCAAATAGTTTACAACTTATCAGTAAATAAACTTCGAAAGGTCAAAAAAATCATAACTTGAAAAAAAAACATACGTGACGATTATTTTTCGCTAAAGAGTGCGAGAAAAATTTTTCGAAGAAATTAAAAAGTGGGTTGTAAATCTGACGTGGAATGACCCATATATAAATCTGAGTTGACAGGTCTTGACAGTACATAAAATACATCAGAGCCTTAAAAGTAGTTAAGAGATTGGAAAAAGACATGTCATCGTGAAACAGCAAGTGAAATTTTAGTACCAACACAACAAAGAGCACATAACAGTTCAGTATAAGTAGATTTCTACATATGATTATTCAAAACTTCATCAAATGTAGTAGTAGCCTTTACAATCAAGCATGTTTTTTAGTTTTTTCTTAAACAATGGAATATTTTGTATTTCTCTGGGTACCCGAGGTGACTGTACACACAAACACCAGCATAGTTGAATGACCTTTCATATCTTGTGGTATTGAGTGCTTCTGTACGTAACGCATCCCAACTTCGAATATTGTAAGAGCTGTTGCTTACATTTGTCTCAAAGCTATTTATATTCCCTTTTATATATAGAGACAAAGTTTTAAAATATAAATAGCTAGAGTAAAACCTAAAAATTTGGTTATCTTTAAATACTGTTTTACAGGAACCACGCTTCTTAATGTTATATTCGTCGAAACATGTTGGGTAACAGTTTGAACAAAAACAGTGCACAATGACCAAACCCTTCTTCAATTTTAAATTTAAAGTTTGAAGGTAAGGTGTTTTTAAATGATTTTATTTAACTGCGCAGAATCTGCAAATGTGTTTATCTGTCTACCAAATCTTGTGATTCATTTTTTTTCATCAACTTCCCGTTAACCGATTTCAATGACATTTGGCATACATAGAGCTAGTTTGTAATTTCACCGATAAGCTCACTGATGCAAACAATCGAGTTTTTAAATTCATCGATTACTTAGTTTATACGGCTCGTAAACCGTTTTTATTTTAATGCGGTTTACCGCCAATGTGCATTTCGCCTACTGTTTATACGTTGAAATTAAAAACGCTTTCGGATCAGATGCTCCAGCGTTGCCAACTTTGACGCAACCAAAAGCCGACTGGTTGGTATAGTGGGTACATACCTGGTTTCACATCGGAATTCACCTTGAACTTATTTTGAACTTTTCGGTTGGCAGCACTGACTTAAAAAACGGTTTAAACCATTTTTGAAGCAGTAGGCGAAATGCGCATTGGCGTTAAACCGCATGAAAATAAAAACGGTTTACGGGCCGTATAAACTAAGTAAATGACACTTCCATTTAGCTTCTGTAGTTAATTGTCAGCCGCCATATTGAAATTGCAGGTCCGGAGAATTTGGAATGAGGTGTAGGCTATAGCGCTAAATTCTGACTGATTTTTATCGCGTTTTTTTTAATTTTTGATGGCTCATCGAACTGAACGACATTGAATGTCAGAGTAACGATATATTTCATTTGTCAAAAAACCGATGACATCCGTGAAAAAATCTGATGAATTTACAAACTCGCCCATATGTAAGTCCGGTGACAATACAATATTCTGGAAAAATTACGTCGGTGGGGTGGGGGTGGTTAAGAAGGCGCGTGGGGGATAACACATTTAAAAATTCACAAATTTCTAACTTTTGAACCAAAGCTGCTACAAATATGCAGTATGCAGTAGTATGCAATAAATATTTTGACTTTTATAGAATAAAGCAAGGTTGTGGAGGTAAGAGGAGAAGAGGAAGTTGCTACATTTAAAAAAAATTTAAACCATAAACTTAAAAAAAAAACTTTTTAAACTTTTAAACCATAGCTGCTACGAACATGTAGTTTTGAGTAATAAATTTTAGTTAATGTTTCCTAATTTTAGAATAAAAAAATATTTTGGTGGGAGTAGTTGAGAGGGTGAGACGAGGTTAATATATTTGTAAATTTATACCTTCTGAATCAAAGCTGTTTGGAGATTTGTGTTCAGATTTGGAGATTGGTGTTTAGATTAGTATGAAGAAACAGATATCTATCGATCACTTACTCTTCTGGCTATATGTCTAATTCATCATTCATACACACTATTATGAAAAATCTACCCCACTAATCCACCCCTGTTGTGGAGGAAATAGTAATTTACGTTACAAGGCCGGGAAATGCTCTATTATGTACAAGTCTAGATGTTTACGGACAAGACGACGAAGGAGCCGAGTCCGGAATTTAATTTAATGACTTTTTTTTAGTTACTTTATTAAAAGGTAAACAATAAAATCGTAAGGCCCTTTACACTGGAAATTAAAATCAAGTTTGAACTTGAATCGTCTTTGCTGGAAATTTAGAAAAATAGATTTAAACTCATATATTTACTCAGATATCAGCTTGAAAACTTCGTAACGCCCCACGATTTTATGTCATCTAATAAATAGGCACATCATTTTCAGCATAATATAATATAATAAAATTATTTTTAACTTATAGTTCGGAATTAAATAAAATCGGCTTATTTAAAGTTTTTTGATTTATTTTATTTTATACTTGGATCCATTAACTTAAAGTGATAGTTTTACCTCATATGCCTCAGAGGCTTCTTGAAACTTCTTCTGCGCCTCTGGATCGTTTTTGTTTACATCAGGATGGAATTTCTTGGCCATTTTGTAATAGGCTTTTTTGATTTCTGAACTAGAGGCATTACGACCAACTCCGAGAACTTCATAGTAGTCTTTGTTGGCCGCATTAAATTGTGAACTGTTGTGAAAACTTCTATGACTTTGACTAGTTATTGTACCTAAAAGCGAAATTTATAAACATAGTTCTAAAAAATTATTTATGAATAAATTGAATGAAATGAATAAACAAATATATAACAATCATTTAAACATGCGATTTAAAATTCAAAAAGTTTGCAGGACTCAACATGTTTTACCAAAAACAAGGTGCCCCACATGTGACACACAGAAAAAAATATTTAATTGAGCCAAATAAATATGCTTGACAGAAACAAATATTTTTTTGGCTCAATTAAACCTTTTTTATGTGTATGTTCTCTATTTAGAATTTAGGGGATATTATTTATCCCTTAAAGAGGGACAGGGGTTACAAAAAATCAGATTAGATTTTTTTACTTGAAAAAAAATCGATGTCTTAAATTTGTAAAAAAAATGAAATAATGCTTTTTCATCATTGGTGGGGGTGGAATTTATATGGTGATATATGAGATTTTCCATGCAGTGAAAGTTTTCATTTTTTTTGTGACAGGTAACCCATCATTTCTCTATCTTGAAAATTGTTTGATATCTTAAAAAGATGTCAGTTAAAAAGATATTTTTTTGAAAAAAATCATAAAGGGTGTTTTTGAGAAATTTGGAAAAAAAATTACAAAAGGTATGTCATATGACAAACTGTTTGAAAGATCTTTAAAAGATCTTTTAAACAAGCTATAAATCACGACTCTAGTGTAAGTAGTTCTATAGATATATTATTTTTTCTGATATACAAAAATCAATAAATTAAACTACTGGTCAGAAAAATGTTAAAAATTGGGTTTTTAAGTTTTTTGACAAGTAAACCAACTGTACCAAAAATCGTCAAAATCAGAGGGAGATTAAAACGAAAAGTACTCTTTTTTTCGGTTGATTTAATATGGTTTGAACCTGTACTGATTTTTTGACCCCCACCCCTCTGATAGTTCAGAAGAAAAATATCAAAATAATCAAAAAATTGTAGTTTTTAAACCAAAAGATGTTTCACTTCGGAATAACTGACTATAGTAGTGGTAGATGGTGGGTTCTACGCCCTCCGTCTCCCAAGGGAGCTTATCATCAAAAAGTCTCTGATCAAGGAGTGTGAGAGAGATGGTAAGATCTACTAGATTCAGGGTGTTATACAGGTACAATCAGACAGAAGTACTATATACAGGGTGTTATAAAAATACAAGGTAGAAGTGTTATGCAATAAGTATTCAAAAATTTATATCTGTCAGCTGTCAGATTTACAGATGACAGGTGACAAACGACACAGATGACAGCTGTCAGATTTACAGATGACACACCCTGCGTGTGGAATATATGCGCACTCCGGTATAGATGACAGCTTCTGAGTGCGGGACGCCTGCGCACCCTGGGATACTACTCCCAACTAACATTTAAAGTTGTCACGACGTAACCAGCCCACATACAATTTTCTGAAAGTAACCGCAAATTGACCCCGCTACGTGCCTGTATACCATACCGCGACGTAATAATTCCCTAAGCGGGGAAAAATTTTTCGGTTATTATAACGTTGCCATGACTTCAAAGTTAGGTATCAAATACCACACTGCTATGTCGCTACCACGTTCCTGAGACGTCGTGGACGCGTTTTTTTTTTATATAATAAAGTCGAAAAGGAGTAGATTAGCTGCGGTGAATTTCATATATTAAATTATTATATACTTAGCTCGCAGGTTCGATTGGATTAACCAAAAGAATTAAATGCTATCAAAAAAATTATTTTTCCCATTTGCGTGCGTTAAAGTGGACTTGTACGCCTGCATTTGCGTGCGGGAAGTTGCATTTTCCGCACGCGTGCGTAAAACTATTTTTGAGCGCGCCATGAAAAAAAAACAAAACAATAACGTAAAAATATTAATGATAATGGTTCTAAAGCAACAACCGAAAACAATGAAACACTTCTTAGACACCAATGTTTAAACTTGTCAATGCCACCTAATAAATGTCAAGTGACACAAAAAAGATATAGAGTGACTGCAATTTATAGAGTAGCTGCAAAACTTTAACAAAAAATCAGCGTGCGAAATAGTATATTACATATCTAGTGTAGAAAGTGACAAATTTCACACGATAGTGGATATTTTTGCGCGCGGCGGTAGCGAACACTTATGATTTACTTAAATTTCTGTAATTATTGATATTTTTTTTACAAAATGTGTTGAAACTACTTTTCCGCACATGTGTGGAAGTAGTTATTTACCTAACAAGGGCGGAAAGTTATACTTTTCCGCACGCGACGGCAGATGCACGAACGACGCGGAGCGGATTCGGGCAAGCCGTCAAGGGCGCAAAAGACACCTACTTGCGTAAAAACCGTCTATGATAGACGTCCATTTTTAGGTATTAAAATAGCAAAAAACTGTTTTTTTTGGATTTTCGTTACATTTGAGTTGAACAATATATATCTAAAAAGTCGAATTGGATCTAAAAAATCGGTAAAAAAAATTCTTTCCCAAACGGCGTGCGGGAAATGCAACTTCCCGCACGCTACTAGAAAAAATACTTTGCAACACAATTGCGGAAAAGTTATGTTAGTTATTTTTTATTGTGTCAAGTCTGACATTCTATCAGTGACATATTACTATGTATACACGCTTTTCCACACCGGATAGAAACTCAATCGCGATGGAAATTTAAACCTTAATCCTAGGCGTTTATTTCACAGTTGAATTAAAATTGATTTGGCCCTAACTTTATGTCAAGTTGTTAGTGGGATATTTAGAGGTTAGGTTTTGTTGAAATCATTCAATTTTTTCCAAGATTTCTGTGTGTGTCAGTCAGAAATCTTTCCAGTGCCATTTCATCATATTAATTATGGTAATGAGCTAACGATTAGTACATAGTGCTAATAGTCTGCCGAGACAAATCAATATTTCTGACTTGGTAGTTCAAATTAGCTTACTGTATCTGGATAGAAGCGTTTATTTTGGCCTATCCGGATAGAATTTTCAAGTCAATCTTGCAAAATTTCAGGATTCACTTGAACACTCTATCCGGACAGAAACGGCGTTTATTTCGACTTTTTCAAGTCAATCGCCTTTCTATCCAGATAGAACGCACGAAATAAACATGGTCAATAAAATGAATTTTAACCATATTCCGAAAACTACAACCAATCAAGCGACTATGACTATTAAGGCCTATCTACTCAACTATTAATGGCTAATGGGTAATTGATAAACATAATGGATATTGTTTGATTTAGTATGTTTTCATATTATACTCAATACATATCAAAAACCAAGTATCTTGTTCTTTCATATATCACACTTTTTGTCAGAACAGAGAACATGCTCTGAAAGTGAAAAAGGAGACAATCTTTTCAATACATATTGAGTACAATTTGAAAACATATTAATTGTTATTTTTTAAAGTTAAAAATATGGAAACCAGTGGTGCTTAAAGGAGGGGGCACACTTAACATGGGACTTTGGTTGGCAAAGGAATTAAACCAAATTTTGGTATGTTGTAGATGTTGAGGTCCTGATCACACTTTAAATTGACTAAAACAAAATCATACGACTAGTTTCGAAGATACAGGGGTTTATTTGACAGTGCTAATAAATAAACGAAATGTGAATATTAGCACAAAAAAAATGGTTCTAGCTGCATATTGCCTCAAAAAGTCATTTGATATACCAAAGATCCTTGAAAAGTACCAAAAACTTATTAGAAAAGTATTAAGGAAATGTTAAAATTCAATAAAAAATATTATTTGTGGTACACCACAAGATTTTATATTTCTAAGAAGTACGTAAATAAATCAGAATTAAATCTGTCTGTGTTTTTATTCTAAAGTAAACAAATTTTATTTTTTGTGTATTAAACAGGAAATTAATTGTGTGGTGCAGTGAAATTTGTTATAATATGAACAGTAAACAAAATTGAGCAAAAAAGTTACTTCAAAATCTCTTTTAAAATCTCTGTAAATAGGCAGATCCATTACCTATTATTATAATTATGTGCATTCAATTGTTCAGACGATGACTTAGGTACCTGATATCAGGTCACCTGAGATAAAATTTATACTTTTATCGGTTCTTGATTTATTGAACATTTACTCACAAAAAACAATTTTGTTTTGCCACTAAATTATAAATAAACATAAAACTATACAGGGATCAACAAGAACACAGATTTTGGGAAGTTAGGAGGACCCTCAGCCCTAGTCTCCTGAAATTCTGTTTTTTAGACTGCTGATGCTTGTTAAATTTTTAATGTGATTTTTTAGACTTACAAGTGAAACTTTTAAATATCTAATACTAAAATTAAAATAAATTAAAAAAGAAAAAAATACAGAATACAGATGGAATGTGTCAACTGTGATTCAAATTGCATCTTTAAACGAAGACCAAAGGAGGGTGAGTTAATTTGGTACTAAATGTGATGACTGCAACAAAACTTTTTGTAAAGTATGTGCTAGTGTGGGATCTTCATAGTGTGATAGTTTAATCACAAGTAATGGAAAGTTGCTCTTTTTCTGTAATGAATGTAAGATACAAAAAATGGCAAACTACTCAAGGAGTTGGATAGTATTCGGATGAGGATGAATGAAAAAGACAGAGATATTCAGTTTTTGAATGTTGTATATAGCAAAAATTGATAAAGTGGAATGTAATGCTACGAACTGGAGATGAAATGTAGAGAAAAGGATGATAAGATACTGCTTTTATCAAATAACTTGGAAACTCTAAATTATCAATTCGTTGAAGAAATTGACAACTTAAAACTAAAAATAGAAAATAAAAATAATCACATAAAGCAACTTGAAAGAAATACAAGCGACTTTGAAGTAGAAGCGATTGAGTCTGAAAAATATTTTGAATCGGAAAGAAATAATTACAAACAACTTATTGAAGATCTTAGGAAAGAAAAAGATTTAATTGAGTGTAATCTGCTGCAGGCTAAGCAAGAAATAGGGCATTTAAAAAAAGAGAAAGGTGAAGGAGTTAGAGACAGATATTGAGGAAAAGGAAGACTTAATAAAAAACTTAAAGGACAAAATTTTAAACTATGACATTTTAATAGCTGAATTTTCTAACCACAATTTAAATGAAAGTGACGAATGTTTGCAAAATAAAAAAAAACAACTAGAAGACCTTCAAACCGACTACAAAAAAGGACAGTAATATTTTATAAATCGAATTAGACAGTTTAAAAACACCCAGCAAAAAAATTAAAGAATCTGTTAAAACTGACTTCAGAAGATGGATCAATTATTAAAACCAGAAACGATTTAGGTATTAATAAAATCACTCCTATTAAATCTAAGATTATTGTGTTAACTGATGAGTATGGAAAACACCTCTTTCCATATTTAAGAAACATGTTTTGCGAAAGCTTTAATATACAAGTCATAAGCAAGCCAAAGGCTGTATTTAGAGACGTAGTGAATGGATTTGATAGCGCTTTTCTAAAATGACTTGCAAAAACTTTGTTTTGGTTCTAGCTGGGGTTAACAATTACGACATAAAAAGTAGTGACATAACATTACTTGCCAATAAATGTTTTTATACTAATCTGATATTTTGTTCATTACCGGCTAATTTAAAAAAATGTTGATTTTATAAACCAAAAAATGTGTAAACAATTTAACAAAATGTTCTGTAAATTTAGTTATTCCGACTATGTATATATTAGTGTTTGTTTTAATAAAAAGGGATTAATAAATAATGCCTAGAAATTATGTTTAGCCAATTTCCTTTGGTAAAAAATATTTTTATAAATTCAGAAAAGATTTATTGCTCAAACACAGAACATTTTGAGAAAAATGTATCTGTGGTAGGTGGTGAAACAGGAATTATTAACTCTGATTTTTTCTCGGATTTTTTAGCCAGCCTCAGTTAGTAATAGCAGTAGAATAGCAAAAAATAATGTTAATTTAAATACCATATCAATATCATGTTAAACATACAATAATTGCGTAATAAAATAAGTGAACTTCAGGTATTTGTAGCAAACAACAAAAATCCAAATCTAGTCCTACTGACAGAGCATTGGTTGAAGGATTTTCAGCCTATTCATTTACCAGATTATTACATTGTCACTAATTATTGTCGGCAAAGGGGTTATGGTGGCACCATAATATTGGTGAAAACATAATTTTCCCAAGAATACTGCCTTGAACCAGTGCATAAATTTGATCATTTATGAATTGAGAAAGAGTTTGAATTCTCCATAGGCTTTAATAAGAAGTGCAATTTTTATATAATTTGTATATACAGGCTACCAAACGCTAATGATACACGTTTTTTGACAAACTTTCTATCTTAATAAATATACCAGCTAATGCTAAGATTATTTTG
The DNA here is from genome assembly GCA_963921995.1 of Oxystoma pomonae. Lineage (NCBI taxonomy): Eukaryota > Metazoa > Arthropoda > Insecta > Coleoptera > Brentidae > Oxystoma > Oxystoma pomonae. Next base: position 65,768,354 of record OY998167.1, read on the forward strand.
TGTGGTGATTTAAATATTATTTGAATTGAATGAATATTATTGCACTGTAGCAAAAAAACTTACTGAAACTGTACATCCGGATCCTTTAACGTATCTTGATCATTCTAATTTTGTAAATGAAACTTTTATTCTTGCAAATACTAATAATTTTTTAGGTTTTATTAATTTGAAATTAGGTTTTTGGTATCGTATAGCTGGTATTTTTTGCTAAAAAAAGGTTAAAACCAAAGTTTGCCATTTTGTATTTTATTCGGTATACAAGGTGTGACAAAAAGTCCTTTTTTTTGTCAAGGTTTAAAGTTAACAAAAATTAAAAAAAAGATTGGGAAAAATTTCAATTATTAAATTGGTTATCAAATCTTTCTTAACAAAATTAATTCTAATATTTTTTATTTTTTCTTTTGTTTTGGAGATATGATTTTTTTCCAAAATTTATGCTTATTTTACATTCTTTTGCCTCGTGGATTTGACCGGATTTCGAAAATAATTTTAAATATGCATTTTCGCAATCTCTGGAAGGCCTATTAAAAATAAAACGTACCCAAAGTTATTTTGAAAATTAATCTTGATTACCAGTGGCGTTCAAGTTGTGAATTGTGAGAGATGTTTACAAAAAATACTGTATACGTTTAACATCAATTTTCTCGCTATTAATTAAAAAAAATTATTATTTTTTTCAGTTATTAGTAACTAGTGACCATTGTTAACAAAGCGGTTTTTTATTTTTTTTTAAATGTTTGTCCAGGAACGGAGCTAGATTTTTTTTTCACAATACACTTTTATTGATAAAAAATGGATACATAAATTAGAGAAAGCCGGTTCAGCTTATATTTTTTTAAATTATGTAAATATTTTTTTTAACAAGCATATCAGGGGCGTCCATAATTTTTTATTTTAAAAAATTTTTATTTAAAAATATTATGTTAGTTCTGTGTGATCCTAAAGTGAATTAGTGAAAACCAATCATAAAATATAGGGTTTTTTGAAAATTTTGGTATCATTCGAAAGGTCCAATTTTGCACAATTTTGCACACCTATTTTGAAATTTTGCACACTCCATGGGAACCCGCAATAGGGTTATCGAGTGAGGCTGCCCCCCCCCCAGATATTTTTTGAAAATTTTTGTGTCATTCGAAAGGTTCAATTTTGCACACCTATTTTGAAATTTTCCACACCCTATATGGGAACCCGCAATAGGGTTCATGAGTAACGAGGCTGCCCACCCCCAGATGATATTTTTTGAAAATTTTGGTACCATTCGAAAGGTCTAATTTTGCACACCCATTTTGAAATTTTGCACAACCCATGGGAACCCGCAATAGGGCTCTCGAGTAACAAGGCTGGCCCCCCAGGATATTTTTTGAAAATTTTGGTATCATTCGAAAGGTCCAATTTTGCACACCCCGTGGGAACCCACAAAAGGGTACTCTAGTAGCGTGACTGCCCCCCCCCCTATATTTTTTGAAAATTTTGGTTTCATTCGAAAGGTCTAATTTTGCACACCTATCCTGAAAAATGGGAAGGGCCAGCCTCGTTATTTGAGAACCCTATTGCGGGTTCCCATGAGGTGTGCAAAATTTCAAAATGAGTGTGCAAAATTGTGCAAAATTTGACGTTTCGAATGATACCAAAATTTTCATATAAAAACTTTTTAAAATAAAAAATTAGGCACGCCCCTGATGTGCTTGTTATAAAAAAAAATGTTTACATATTAATTTAAAAAAATATAAGCTCTAATTTATGTAACCATTTTATATCAATAAAAGTGTATTCTGAAAAAAAATCTAGCCCCGCCCCTGGTTAACATTTAAAAAAAAATAAAAAACCGCTTTGGTAAAAATGGTCACTAGTTACTAATAACTGAAAAAAATAATCTTTTTTTTTTTAATGAACAGTGAGAAAATTGATGTGAAACATATAAAGTACTTTTTGTAAACATCTGTTACAATCCACAACTTGGACGCCACTGGTAATCAAGATTAATTTTCAAAATCGTTTTATTTTTAATAGGCCTTCCAGAGATTGCGAAAATACATATTTAAAATTATTTGCGAAATCCGGTCAAATCCACGAGGCAAAAGAATGTAAAATACGCATTAATTTTGATAATTTTACATTTTTCCCAATTTTTTTTTTAATTTTCGTTAACTCTTTGACAAAAAAAAACAGTACTTTTTGTCACACCTTGTATACCGACTAAAATACAAAATGGCAAACTTTGGTTTTAACCTTTTTTTAGAAAAAAAAAAACCATTTAAAAATAATAAAACCTAAAAAAGTTACAGAGGTTTAAAATACTCTCCTAAATATAAAATATGCGTTTCATAGTGCGCCCAGTTTATATGAACTAAAGGGAATTCTAAAAGATATAAATAAAGGCAACTCCGCGGGAATTGATGAAATCCCTATTAAAATTTATCTTAATTTAAAGGACAAGGTTCTTTTTAATTTAGTTTATGCTATAAATAAGTGCTTTTCTGTGGGTTATTTTCCTGATTTTTTAAAGACAGCATAAGTGATCCCATTGCACAAAGGGGGATCATATACTTCTCAACATTTTAGCAAAAATTGGTGAAAAAATCGTTAAAAAAAGGTTAGTCGGGTTTCTTGAGCAAAATAATATTCTAAGTCAATGTCAATTAGTTTTCAGAGCGGTAAAGGCATAAATGATGCGGTTTTTTCCTTTTTGGAAAGTAAAATACATTTTAAATTAAATGACAGAAAACTGGCAACTGCAGTTTTTTGTGATATCAGCAAAGCTTTTGATTGTGTAGTGCAGTGGTTTCCAAGGTGGGCGCCGCGAGAAGAAACCAGGGGCGCCGCCAGGCGCTTCTGATAAGGTAGAATTTAAGTTACGTTTGGCAACGCCGCCGCCGCATCCGCTATTAATCGAGCCCGAGAGAGCAGAGCAAGTTTCTAGAATTTCCAGAAGTCCGTATTCGACCTGCGCGTCGCTCGACGAGAATTTTCGCGAGTGCTCTTTGACAGTATTTAAGTCGCCGTAGTCCGCTTTGCTAGGTTAGTTTACCGTAAGAGGAATTGTAAGCGGTTGAACTGTTATGATAAATAGAAAACAGAGAGTTTTAGTAGTGATACAAAGTGTTGTGATTTACGAACTCAGGACACATAAACGTTCCAATATCGGATCGGTTGCCTCGTTTTTTCGTAAAAAGTTAGTCACAAGATGGAAAGATTTTTATTAAATAAGGACATTGATAGATCGAGACAGAGTGATCAAGCATCGACAAGTGACGGAGGAGTAAAAAGAAAGAAACATCGCAAATACGATGATAGCTATTTAAACTTTTTTTTTTTTTTTTTTTGTTTTACTAGGCCGCTAAAAACTAGACTATTCAAAATTCTTTGTATGGACATGGGAGCTGAACACACTGCGTTGCTATATCACTCCAGTGCACGATGGCTTTCAGGTGGAAACGTCTTGTCCCGTACATTCGAGCTACATCAAGAAATCCACATTTTCCTGGAAGAGGAAGGTCATGCAAGCTCCAGATACTTTAAGGATCCCGACTTTTTGATAAAACTGGCATATTTGTGCGATATATTTGACAAACTGAATGCCTTAAATCTGTCTCTCCAAGGCAATAACATGCATATCTTGAAACTATCAGCTGTCCCTTTTCACCGAACACCTTTCGAAACTCTCGGAATGGTTTGCAAAATACTTTACAGAAGAAAATGTCGAAAAATTTGCATGGATTCAAGATCCTTTCCATGCACAATCTTCACCAGAATTCACTTCACTAGAAGAAGAGAGTCTTATTAAACTCTTTTGCGACAACTGCCTAAAATCAAAATTCGCTTCTTCTCATTTGGTGGAGTTTTGGGTATCCGTCAAAAATGAATATCCGGCTCTAAGTTTAAAAGCTTTGAGGATTCTAATCCCCTTTGCAACATCCTATTTATTCCAAGCTGGATTTTCAGCAGCTAGCTGTGATAAAGAGCAAATATCGTTCAAAGATCAACGTGGAGCAAGAAATGAGAGTGGCAGTGTCAAGCCTTATTCCCCGCTTTGCCGGTTTGAAAAAATGTGTGCAGATCACCAAGCTCACCCATCACACTGATTTTTTTTTCTTCAATAATAATGTATTCTTGTGTGTTAGTTTATTAATAAACCTATATGAGCGTTAGATTGGAGTTGTTTTCATTCACGTGTTTTGTAACTAGTGCCAATATATTTACAATGGTGTTAAATAAAGTATTGTACAACGCTTGCGCTTTGCTACTATACAGTAGGCAAGTTGCAAACCACATATTTTATACATTATACATATGCAACAATTTATTGGACACAACTATATATGCATATTGCGAGTAGGGCGCCATGACAAAAAACTAAACCTGTAAGTGCGCCGCAACCTGAAAAAGTTTGGGAACCACTGGTGTAGTGCATGATATTTTGCTAAAAAAACTCGAATTCTATGGAATAAGGGAAATGGCTCTTAAATTTTTTGATTCTTATATTTCTGGAAGGAACCAAGCCGTCAAAAATAATCAATGTATATCTTCATTAAAATCAATTAACACAGGTGTTCCTCAGGGCTCTGTACTTGGTCCTATCTTATTCCTGCTTTATATTGAGGATCTTTTAAAATTACCTATCGAAGGCCAATTTACTGATTTTGCAGATAATTTAACGCCACTTTGGCATCACAAAAATCAAAATATTTGAAAACAAATCATTGCAAATTTCTTATGTTTAAATTTTCAGAAAACTAAAATACTAAGCATTAGGTTTACATATTATGACCTAAATTTATCAGACCATATAATTATGTTCAGTGATTCTTAGGGATGGACAACCAGCTTAAATTTTCTCTACATATTTAAAACCTCTGCAAAAAGATAGCTTCAGGAGGTTATGCAGCAGTACCCAGGACTTTTTGTGAACTTGATCAAAAAATGGCTGAAACAACATACTATCCATTAGAAGAATCTCACTTGCGCTATGGAATAACTATCTATTTCAATCAGTTTTTATTATACAAAAACGCTATATCAGATACTTATGCGGTGCAAAACTTAGAGAACATGTACTTTTTCAACGTGAAGGTATACTTACCCTAACATTTCTCTATAAGGGTACAACTCATGCAAACCCTTATCAAACAAGAAACTATAATAGTATTCCTCTGACTGTTCCAAGGTCTACTTTAACTCAGAATTCTTTAATTTACAGAGGTGTAAAAATTTATAATAAACTGCGAGTAGATCTAAAAAACATTGATTGTCAAAGAAAGTTTTTAAAAAATGTCAAACAATTACTGGTCAATAGAGCTTATTATGATTTGGAGGAATATTTTAATGAAAATTTTTAGGTGATTCATTTGAAAGATCCACTTGAATATTCCTTTGTTGTGTAATTTGTTTTTCTTTGTATTGTGTGGGTTAAAACTTATATTTTATTTTGTGTTTTAGGTATGTTTTATCTTTAACAACTAGAGATGTGTGTTTCGTGAACGATTCGTTCATTATGATCGAATCACTTGCGATTATTGAATGATCGAATGATGTTGGCTCGATATGATTCAATCAGTCAAATGAGTGAAATGACCGACGAATACAGAATGTATCAAACGAGTGAATTAAATCGGAATAGATAAAATGAATGACCGACGGAGACAAAACGAAAATGAAACTCAACGCGAAGAGAGACAGACGGACAGACTAATTCAATCGGTTGCATGAAAGCAGCGAGCAGTGTGAGTGGATCTTGTAAGACAGCCAATAAACTATACACTGAATCAGTTGGAAGTAGGTCGATTGTTTCGTTCATTCGTTCCTTTCATTCGAATTCCTGCGCGCGGGGTAAACTGTATGAAAATTATGGATTTATCCTGATACCTATTTTAAAATCAGTAATCGGGACTGTTGAAAAATACAAAAACCGTGATTAACGTTTCGTTTTTTTGGGTATAGGCATTACGTTAAGATTCCTTTTATACAATAAAATATGCTCTGCTTTTTTCCACAACCTACTAGATTTTTTGTTCAGCAGAGTATTTCGTATTTAAGAGTGTTGCCAACCAAAATTTGTAAAATTACACACAAGCAACTCAAAAACGCACACTTTTACACACTATGGGTAAAACCAGTGCACACTTTTTACACACTTTTTTAAACCAGCGTATTTGAGGGGACGTACGCTGAGTATTGCTTACTAGCATTTAATTTTGTTTATGTCAATATACTATTTTTGTTTTAATTTCAAGAAAATGGTAAGTCAATGCCACAAGAAAATCAGATATGACTTTAAGTAATTACACCTATTAAACCCGGTTCCCACTTGTGAAATGTGAAATGTTATGACTGTCATGTGACACGCGTCACATGACAGTCATAACATTTCACATTGACATCATCACGAAAAAGTCGTAGGTGAAAACCTGGTGTTAAGTATCTAGTAGTTAATTGAAATGTTCACCAAACGCACACTTTTTGAGACCGTTCACAAAACGCACACTCAGCGATGAAAACGCACGAAAAGTTTGTAATTACACACCAGTTGGTAACACTGCATCCTGAATAGATCTTTTTTTTGGTCACTATTTTCTTTAATTTCAAATGATTGATTCAATGATCGATCGAAAAGATTCCATCATTCTAGAAACGAATCACTGATCGATTCGTTCAGTAGAAAATGATCGATTTACCCATCTCTATTAACAACCTTTTACTTTTGTAAACTACCTATACTCTTAGTCTAAATATTATTTTTTTAAGAAATTGACAATAGATTTAAGATCTTACGTGTCTTTTTGCACAAACTACTAATAGTTTTTAGATTTTGTGTCTTACTTGTCTTTCAAATTTTTTATTTTTTTATATTTTATTTGTACTGTGATTTTTGCTTTATTATTTTGACATACTTTTAGACTATATATTATTTTTACAAACAAAATTTAGAATTAACATATTTTTTATAGGTATATTCAACTAGCTCTAAGTCTGTGCTTTGTCAATGAAATTATATTTTTCCGAAAATAGAGCTTATTTTGATTTGATTTGATATTTAGTCACATTAACTCTTCTCGCCAGCAATATTGCCACAAGAAACAATTTTTTACAAATATTAAAATGATGATTAATAAAAATCTTATGATTGCGTAATTAATAGTATAATTTATTAGTTTTTGACAGTAACGTATTAATAGGTTTTCGTACTTGTTGAGTATCCCAGGTATACAAACTAACTTTTTTAGTGCAAATATTCAATCAATCAAAAAATACTTTATTGTCAAATAAGTAGGAACATAAAGAAAATACATTATTATTGAAGCTTATTTTAGGTAGAATGTAAGTAATAACCACACAATATTAAAAGCACAATGTCCAACATTTTGAATGTGTAAGTTCATAAAAAAGTGAAATATGTGCCTACATTAATAAGTGGTTTATTTTATTTTATTTATTTATTTCAACGGACATGCCACGTACAAAATTAACAAATATAAAATATATAGAAATATAAGAATAACAATAACAACTTTGCCTATCTACCTGTTAGAACTACAGAATTGTTTTACGAGACGATTAAATTGACTGAGTGAAACATTAAAAATATCAAAGTCTAACTTATTCATAGAAGAAGCCATTCGATTTATAGGAAAATTCATACCATAAACAGTTCTGTGAAATTCAATGTAAAACAAAGAAAAATTTCTAGTTGTTCTTTGAGGCACATCCAAGGATACAAGCTCCAGTAATCAACATTATTATTAAGTATTTTGTACAAAATTCGTACATCAAGCATAAATCTTCGGTTTTCCAAAGAGTGAAGAGAGTTATAGTCAATTTGTTCTTTTGAAATTTTCATTTTATAATTTATTGTCCTCAAAAATCTGCGCTGGATTTTTTCAAGTAAATTTTTATATTTATAATAATTTGGATTCCAGACTGGAGTGGCATATTCCACTATTGAACGTACCAGAGAACAATATAATAATTTAAAACAATAAATGTTGCTGACTTCTTCTAAAGAAGAAATCCTAACAATCTTAGACATTTATTGTAGCTTTTTTCAATATGCAAACTAAAATCAATTTTCTGATCAAATATTACCCCTAGGTCTTTAATTTTATCTACACTTAAGAGATCTGTATTATTAATTGAGTAATTAAATATTATAGGATTGTGCAACCTAAAAAATCGCATTATATTGCACTTATTTGTGTTGAGATGTAGACAATTATTAGAACATCATAAACTAAATCGATCAAGGTCTTGCTGAATTTTAAGACAATCTGAAATATCTATAATTTTAAAAAACAATTTAAGGTCGTCTGCAAAAAGCAGAAAAAAAGACATTCTCAATGCATTGAGATAAATTATTAATGAATAAATTAAAAAGTAATGGGAAAGGTGTCCTCCTTGTGGCACTCCAGAATAAACTTTTATAGGAAAAGATTGACAGTTATTGATAGCCACTATTTGGTATCTTCCTGAGAGGTGGCTTTCTAACCACTGAAGAAAAGAACCGAAAAAGCCATACTGCGACATTTTATGGAAAATAATTTTATGGTTAAACCTATTACTCAGTAACAAATTGGAAAAGTTTGTTATGTTTGTATTAAATTACTAATAATAAAAATACCCACTTTACTATGATTAAAAAGGAGCACAACAGAAACATAACATAGTTGCACCAACAATTATTGTAAAGGAGACAATACTACAACAGTAAAAAGAATAAAAATATCTAGTCACTAAAATAATTCATAAAAAAAAGAAAAAAAAACACGTTAAAAGCGGCAAGTTTATAACTGAGTGTAAAATAGTGTAAAATTCAGAAAGAGAGTAAAAAGGTAAGTTTAAAAGCTTCTCCCTTAGATCCCTTCTGAATTTTTTAACAGAGGTAGCACATCTGAGGGTGATTGGCAAATGATTGAAAATTTTAATGGCCTCGTAGATAAGAGATTTTTGTGCTAAAGTGCTTTTTGGAATTGGCAATCGAATGTTAAATTCCTGTCTTGTATGGTATTGTTGAGACTTAAGCCCTTTTTTATAATTTTTATAAACTAAAGATGCTGTTTCCAAAACATAAAGTGATGTAAGTGTTAATATTAGGTCCATGCAGCTACACCCCGCATTGGAAAAATCATTTTTTTTTAAATGTAGGAATTACGGGCTAATTATCTACTGCAAAAAAAGTTTGGGTTCATCTCCTTATCTGATTTTTTTAAAGATTAAAATGCTGCATGTGCAGCTGCACCCCGCATTTCAAACTTTAAAAAGTTCAATCTCACACATCTCACTGCGAAGCACCCAGAAGAAAGTTTTTTTTTACTTAAAGAGTTTAAAGATATGTTCATCAAATCTCAGCTGGCTGTCAATATGTACACCTAGAAATTTAGATACATTTTGTTTTTGTAGAAGATCCTCACCCAATTGTACATCCTGCAAATTACACTTAAAAGCGAAAATGTTAGTTTTCTCTACATTTAAACAAAGGCGATTGGCATCGCACCACTTTTTAATTTTTGGCAGATCGTTGTAAATAATAGATTTTAGATATTCTATGTCTTTATGATGCCACAAAACAGAAGTATCGTCCGCAAACGCCGCATGTGATATTTAGAGAACCAGAGCGAGAGCCTCCATCAACCACCGATTGCGTACGATAGCTTAAATAAGACCTAAACCATTCCAACACCAAACCCCTAAATCCATACCACTCCATCCACTGCAACCGCGTCGCCCTTGTTTATTTCTGTATAAACATTTTCTAAAAAACTAAAAATGGCATCATGTGTACCCTTTGATGCCTGAAACCCAAACTGTTTGGGCGGAATCAATTTGAATTTTACTAAATATCCCACATTCTCTGCTTAACAATTTTTTCGACGACTTTGGATAAGGTCGGAAGAAGGGAAATTGGGCGAAAGTTAGACGGAACATCTGTTGCGCCACCCTTATGCAGAGGAATGACGATACATGATTTAAGACATATGGGGAACGAACCAGAATCAAATGAGGTGTTAATACCGGCAGACAATTCCAATAAGACGCTGTGAGGTAATTTGGATAAGACCTCGGAGGAAATTTCATCTTTTTTTGATATCCTTAAGAGCTTCAAGAACGTCACATGGTTTAACGGGCTTAAACTGAAAAAAAAACTAGAGACATTAATGTCAGACAGATAGTGGAAAGGGTCTGTATCTGTCCGAAGATTCTGTAATAAAGTGCTGGCAATACTACACTAGAAGAACATCCGTCCTATTACTATTTAACCTTCTTTTTGTTTACTTTTACAATTTTGTAGTCAGTTATAATATTTCGTTTTTAAAGCACTAATAAGGCTTTTATGTAAAGTACAGAATTTTTTGCAGTATTCCATAAACCAATTATCTTTAAAGTATTTCCTAAGACAGTTTAAAGTCAGTGGCGGTCCCAGCCATTTGAAAACGGGGGGGCGGTTTCGATATGAAAAAAAAACTAGCATAGCTTTTATGAGGAACATATCAATATATACAAACAAAACTTAGTAACTACAAGCGCGGATTTGGCCTCAAATGTAGGGGGGGGGGGGGTACTCAGATTTTAAGTCGTTTATTTCATACATTTTTTACTTTAAAAAATGTGTAAATGCGCCGATATTTTTGAGAAAATTACATTAAAAAATGCCATTTTTGAGTCGAATTAAACTAAATCTATAAATATCAACGGTATCATGCAGGCGAAAATTTTAAAGAAAATTGTACAAAAAATTAAATTTTTAGATTTAAAATTAAACTAAAATTTTAAATATACCAATGGTTTCAAAGCGCAGCAGCCGAAACTTTTCAAGAAAATGACACTACAAATGCCATTTTTAACATAAAATTACACACACTAACACTAACTGGATTTAAAGTATAGAAATCGTTAAATCCAGAAATAGTTTAAATAAAGATAGAGGACCCATCCCGTTTAGTACACTTTATTCTTTAGTTGAGGGGAGATAGGATTATGAATCGTGATCAATCACAAATTATTAGTCTTATCTCCGCCCACTAAAAGATTGTATATAAGATAGAGCGTAGGTTAATTTAGTTTATTGTTTATCGCCTCCTGATGATGCTAACGTTGTTAGCGAAACGCGCGTCGAGTGCAAAAAAGTGTAGTTTTGATTTGTGGAAAACAATCATAACTTTGTTTTACTAATACCGTAAATATCAAAGGTGTTATATTCTTTAATTGAGGGGAGATAGGATTATGAATCGTGATCAATCACAAATTATTAGTCTTATCTCCGCCCACTAAAAGATTGTATATAAGATAGAGCGTAGGTTAATTTAGTTTATTGTTTATCGTCTCCTGATGATGCTAACTTTGTTAGCGAAACGCGCGTCGAGTGCAAAAAAGTGTAGTTTTGGTTTGTGGAAAACAATCATAACTTTGTTTTACTAATACCGTAAATATCAAAGGTGTTATAGCACTGCAATTTATGCTCCACTTATGATTTTCGAAATGTTTTCTTGAGTAACTACGTATAATTTTTTCAGTTATAAAAAACAGATAACAAACAAACCACTAACAAAACCTAATAGCTAAATATTTTTATACCTTGATCAAAATCATGATTTTAGTAATTGTCTGCAGATAACTAAACATGGCTTTCTTGGTTACCGATGCAAAAAAACTTTTTTTTATCACGGGTGAAAAAAAAAAGATTTCGGTTCGATTTTTACCCAAGATTAAAGAGAAATAGCGGAAAATAGTAATATTGAAAAAAATCTAATTATTCTTGCCTAAAAATTAAGCCATTTCCGCCAGTTTTCACCAAGTAATTACGAAAAAATCATTTAAAAAAAAACTTCAAAATTTCAAACTGTCAAAGATTAAAATGTCGCAAGAATGAACGCCACCGAGCACCGAGTAAAAAGGCACATCGCTATGGAAACTGCATTGTTATTTCATTTAATAGCCGCCTTGATTTATAGTGTAAAGATGGTGTGTTGCGAGAAGTGCTCTTCGTTCGAGATTTTTAAAAGTCTTCCTGTTTTTCTTGGATTTTTTGATAAAAGTATTAATAAAATAGTGTTAGCAACTCGCGGCTAAACTGTGCTTTTTTTTACTCGCGTTTTTAAATACCTCGCTGCGCTCGTTATTTAATAAACCAACGCTTGTAAAAAAAGCACTATTTTAGCACAATAGTTGTTAAAACTACTATTTTTTTATACCTTCATCAAAAACAAGATTTTAGTAACTGTCTGCAGATAACTAAAGCATGGTTTTTTTGGTTACCGATGCAAAAAAAACCTTTGTTTTATCACGGGTGCAAAACAAAAGATTTCGGTTCGTTTTTTACCCAAGATTAAAGAGAAACAGCAGAAAATAATAATATTGAAAAAAATCTAATTATTTTTTTTCATCAAGTATTTACGAAAACAACTTTTAAAAATATCGTCAAAATATCAAACTGTCAACGATTAAAATGTCGCAACAATGAATGTAACAGAATAAAAAGGCACATCGACATGGAAACCACCATTGTTATTTCATTTACCAGCGGCCTTGATTTATAGTGTAAAAATGGTGTTGCGAGAAGTGCTCTTCGTTCGAGATTTTGAAAAGTATTATCCTGTTTTTCTTGGATTTTTTGATAAAGGTATTAAAAAAAATATAGTGTTAACAACTCACGGCTAAACTGTGCTTTTTTCTACTCGCGTTTTTAAATACCTCCCTGCGCTCGTTATTTAAACCAACGCTTGTAAAAATAAGGACCATTTAGCCACTAGTTGTTAAAACTACTATTTTTTTATGTCTAAAAAGCTTTTTACGTTGAAACATTACCTTTTATAATGCATATCTCAAACATAGATGCATTTCTCAAAAAAAAAAAAAAATCGTTTTCGGTTTTTTTGGGCAAACCGGTCAATGACTCACTCAATGTCAATTTCAATATGTCTGAGAGTAAGTTAGAGTTTCGAACTTCCATTGTCTTTATTTTTTTTCACAACGTTTCGAATGCTTATGTATCTGCAATCGTCATCAGGTGGTTTTTATCAACGGAAAAATATCGCCACACTTGATCATTGCATCGTTATCAGGTATGTTTTGATTTAAGCTTTTGCCTACTTCTGACCAATATTGTTTCCAAATGTTGACTTCTCCCAATAAAAGATCAAGAATTTGTGTGTTTGGATTAATCAAACAGTTTATAGTATTTAGAAACGACTAGTTAATTTTGACCTGATTTGGGCTTCACGTTGTGTAAAACTTGGTATGAATATGTTCAGGTCAAAAACATTTTTTTATGTCCGAAATGATTTTGTCACAAACTTGTTTATAAATAGAAACTCTATAATACTGTTCTGTATTTCCAATGGTTTTCGCGGTAAGCACGTCATACGTTTGTTTATTCTTGGTGTGACGAATTGAAGGTCAAACTGTCGCAAAATACTGTGGAGGGATTTTAGAATGTCTTTAAAGGAACTTTCTGCAATTTCTCGTTTTTTCTCCAAAGACTTCAGGGTTACCACCAGCACCTTTTTTGTCCCTCAATTAACATGACGACAATAATTTTCAAAATGCTTAAAGGCTTTACAACTAAAAATGCGTTTCTGGATATGTGGCGGTTTTTTAGTGGTTTCCAGAGAAAAAACTTGACTTATGTTAGAACAGATATAGTCAATTAATGTTGCGCTTGAATTTGTGATTCTTGTTGGTGACTTAAAATGCATTTTTAAGCCAAACACAGTAAGAATGTTAGAAAGCATGTTTGAATTTATTTTATTTTTGTCGCAATCGTCAATGTTAAAGTCTCCAGCAAGAATCACATTTGTATTAGAAGGAATCCTGAAGAAGAAGAAGAGGGGGAACAATACAAACAAAAGATAGATAGAGATTTAAACATTTGCAGTATGATACTGAAATTTCAAAGCACTCATCTTGATAAAGATCTTTAAAATTGTCAATATTAATAAAATCAAAGGATTGTTTAGATAAAATCAAGTTCCTCCATGAAGCGAGTTTTCTCTACAAGAAAATGAAATTTTTTGATAACCAGGAATATGAAAACATTCATCTGGTTGCAACCAGTGTTCCGTTACTAAAGCTACGTCTGGTCAATTATTGGCCTCTAAAATTGTTACATTTATATCTTATTGAGATCTTATGTTTTACAACATGATTGACAATTCAATGCAATTTTTTATGTTTCTCCCGCCAGATGATGACCCTCTGGAAATTTTTTTTTTGATCTACATGAAACTCATCATTTTTGCCAATTATTGCTTGATTTTCTAAAAAATTTCCATTAAATAAGCCTGAGTCTGAAGTTTTAATTTTGTTACAAGATACTAAACTGTTATTGGCTAAAACTAGAGTGCCTGAGTTCATACTACTACTACTACTACTAGAATTAAAATTAAAATTATTATCAGTACAACCTGAAGTATTATGCAGTGCCTCAACATAATAAAGTGTTTTTACAAAACTTAGTGATTTAGATTTTTTAATGAGTGGATTTATTTTTTCGCTAATTAATTTACTTAATTGCCAATTTCGGAGCTTGTATTTATTATTTTTATTTGCCTCTAAATAATCCAGGCTGTACTCTGATAATCTGTCAACCTTAAAAAGAAAATTTTGCAATGAAGTATTAAAGTTAAGAATTTTATCTATACCTAATTTATTTCTTGCGGGCAACCCAGCAATATAGTTTGTATGTAGACAAGAATTAAGCATTTTCCACAAATTCTAATGCTGGGAGACCTATTGGCTAGCAGGTCATTATGTCCACCTGAAATAATTACGAAGTCTTGTTTGCCGTAATTCCCAATTAAAGTTTCAAGTCTCAGTACTACACTGTTCAAATGTGCTCCAGGCTTTAAATTCTGATTAATTTATGTACTTCTTACAATACCCTCATAACAAAAAAAATGTTATGGTGTACCACGTACAAATATTATTTTTCATTGAATTTTGGTGTACTAAAGTACTGTGTTGATTAAAAAAGAAGTTAAAAAAAACCTCCAAATCAGTTACATCAACCGAAAAAAATCTAAAAACAAAAGATCAAAAGATCTTGGGTGGAAATTTTCGTTACTTCCACCCAAGATCTTTTGATCTTTTGTTTTTTTACTGTGTTGTTGGAGAATTAAAAAAAATATATGTACAAATACCTGTTTTTATTTTATGTATGTGTATCTAATACACACATAGATGTATGTTAGTATGTGCTCGCATTGTGGAAATGTTTGTAAATGAAAAATCGGTGGTATGACGGAATAAATCAGTAAAAACTGAAATCTAAAAACCTAACTTTCGTTTATTTGACACTTTTTTTGTTGATTGTTTACAATAAAACCGCGCGATTCTCATCATCAAGTAAGGTTACAAGCTTGATATTTGTTTCAAAAAAGACTGGCTGCTTAACCAACCACGTGATCAAGCCAAAGGCGGATTTACGCCTGATCCACAGTTTCACTTCTTTGAGTTTACTTCTATTTGCCTCTTCGTCGTTTAGAGAAAGAGGGAAATATATTTTCTATTGCCATCTCACTTTTTTCGATAGAGAGAAATAGAAGTAGCGGCTAGAAGTGAAACTGTTTGTCAGGCGTTACGCACAATCTACTGACGTCGCCCCGATCGACGCACAGTGGACAGATACCTTTATTTGCTTTATTATGTGAGTTTAGAGTAATAAAGGAACTAGAACAGAATGGAGTGTAGTGAATGTAAAAAGTCCTGTGTGTTTAAAAAGAGGAAAAATTTAAAACAATTAGTGCTATGCAAAGAATGTTCAAGTTTATCTTCAACAGAACTTGACACATTAGGGCTAAATCAAAGGTGCCTGATATTTTACTGCACTGGTTGTAAGACAAAAATATCAATAACAGAAAAGTTAAAAACCGATATTCAGACTTTAAACAAATCACTTAATGAGCATAAAGCAAAAATTAAACAGAAGAACGAAAAAATTACCTAAAGGCACAAATTAAAGAACTTCAAGACACCGTTAGTAAACTTCAAAAATATGCAAAAAGCAACCAAGAAGAGGAATTGAAAGCAAAATTCATAATTGAAACCCTAGAAAATGACGAATTTCTACAATGTAAATTAAGAAATTGAAAAAAAGATAATGTTGAACTACAAAGTAGGGTAGGGCTCTAGTTTGTCTAGGAATTCCCAAGCTATAAATTTTGGGGAAAATGATTCTTCAGAGTAGGTTCTGTCCGAATTACTTTTAACGAAGACGGAATATCATGGTAACAAATATACTGGAGTCCCAAGCATCTTCTTCTTTAGAGCGAATAAATTATGATATCTCACAAATAAAAGAACTGTTGAAAAATCTTACTGTTGACCTAACCAACATAAAGGTTTTTAGGGTTGGGCAGGCTCAATCAAATAAAACTAGACTAATAAGAGTAACTTTAAATAACCATCGGGATGCTGTTACAGTTCTGAAAAATAGATAAAGTTTTTCCCAAGGGGTAAAGGTATTTTGTGATCAGACAAAGAAACAAAGAGACTACTATATTAGTGTGAAGAAAAGGCTTCAGGAGCTTTGGATCAGGGCGATTATGGAAAGACAATTAAGTATATTAATAATAAACTGACCATAGTTGAGGAGGCAAAAAACATTTAGAACATCATAATATACTCAATATTCCAGTAAACTGTCATATCATTTATGTCAACATTGAGAGTTTTTTAGAACACAAGAAAGAGTTTTCGTCTAGAATTTTGTTTTTAAATCCAATGTTAATTTTGTTGAGCGAGAGGCATGTTACTTGTGATATTGAAAATGAAGAGATTTGCCTTCCCAATTATGTGTCATATTGTTGCGATTCATCTTCGCGCCATACAGGGGGAGTTTTGATATATGTTAGAAGTGGTATAATATACCTTCTACAACTTTTAAATCATATACTTTGGATTTGCCATCAAATATGAACTACTGGTGTAGCGTAATCAAAATAACTTTGAACAAACAGAAGTACATGTGGGATTCACCAAATGCTAGTCACACACAATTTTTGAGCGAATTTGAGAATATCTGTGATGACTTATTCAATCATAACTTCAAGTGCATTTTGCTGAGAGATATTAATTTAAATTTTGTTAGTGATGATTTTTATTGTGCAAGAATAAAAAATTTATTAAACATGTATGGCATCAAACAATCTGTCACAGAACATACTAGAATAACTCAAAATACTGAATCATTCATAGACTAGGTATGTAATGAGTAATTTTGAGGTCAAATTCACAGTTCACCATACACCAAAGTTCACAGATCCCTTGACAGACAGATCCGTTGACCATAATTATGAATTTGAATCTCTGACCACATATGCTTGTACCTTTTCTCAGTTTAAGAAAGTGACACTTTATGATCTTAGCAAAATAATATCTCGTATGGATAATAAAAGTGGTCCATATTCTTAATGCAAAATTTATAAAAAACATATTTGGTTTAACACGGCATGCTTAGAATGTGACAGATTTCCAAAAGATCTTAAAACTAGTATCCTAATTCCGATTCCAAAAGTTAATGACACCAGAAAAGCTTCTGCATTTCGTCCCATCAATACTCTTCCAGGTTTAGAAAAGTTGTTGGAATTAGGAATTTATGAGCAGTTAGTTTTAGTATATTGAGAGTAAAAGAGCATTCGAGACAATTGATAGATCGCTTCTTGTTAAAAAGTTAGAGAACATAGGAATATCCAGTGTTGTTTTGGAATTATTTATAGACTACTAAACCTTTTTCTTCTTCTCATGAAACAAAGCATGGAGTCCCTCAAGGAAGCATGTTGGTCCCCATTCTCTTTCTCATTCGCAAATTACTTAATCTTTTTTATGATGATGCTTTGTGTTCAGTATCTGGCCCTGATCCATTTGCACTCGTTGATAGAATGAATTCCTCCTTATCATCAATTTTTGTGTACCTCAATCAAAATAAACTAAAACTTAATACTTTGAAAACTAAATGAAACTAAGTATAAAAGATCTCACATAAACACAATGTTATTGGATGTGTTGCGAAATGAAGGATTTTTTCTACTAAACCCCTAGAAACGCACTCCAGAATAACGAATTTATTCCAGTAAAAATATGATGAAACATAGCATGAAAAAAAGGAAATATCGAAATTAGCATTACCTTTTTCCTGGCGAGATTCTTCTTAGCTGAGCTCAGCACTGCAATCACCATTTACCATTGGACAGATTTCCACAATTAGAAGAATATATGCACAACAAATTAAAGTAATGTTCCTTTTTTCTATAACGAAAATTAAAGTTTTTTCTTTAACTAAACATGGTCTCTCCGATCGCCAACACGAGAGTCATGCTAATTTTTTCCAGCGCGCACAATCGCCCTGATTCGCGGCAAAAATTCGCGCCATATGAAGTATTACCCAAAATTAAAAAATCTAAATTATAGACAACCCACAATACAAAAATAATTTTACATACAAAATGCAGTGAAAACGGAACATTCCGCCCACAAAAATACCTCTTTGTATTCTGTACTAATTATTGTCTATGAATGGTAAGGGATAGATTTTTACTACCGGCCTCTGAAGACTACCATTTATAGTGCGCACAGTTGCAACGCGGATAATATTATCCTTACTGGCGTTAAAGGTCGAGAGTTTAACACAGCTTCAATCTGGACCAATAACGTAGAGAATTCTTCGTACGATAAAATCTGATCACTAAGGACTCTGTTTAAGTGATGTTTTGTGGACTTTATGGAAGCCCAACCCAACCGACCAAAATGAGGGGCAGCCGGGGGGTTTAAATGCCACGATATCCTTTCTTTAGCTGCTGCTTGCTCCATAAATTCAATAATTTGGCGGTAGCTGCCAACAAAATTACTTCTGCAATCGGAATATAAATGTGAACATCTCCCGCGTCTAGCAATAAACCTCCGCAAGGCCGCCAAAAAGGCATCCGAAGACAGACTGGAGACAAGTTCTAAATGAACAGCCTTTACTGCGAAACATATAAAAACACAAATATAGGCCTTTTGTGACTTTACAACCCCTTGATTTTCCCAATGTTATTGAATACGGTCCTCCAAAATCGACACCAGTATGGGAAAACACTTTTACCTGGGAAATTCTAGACAAGGGTAAATCCGCCATTTTCGGTTCTACCGAAGTAGGATTCATTCGAAAACAAATATAACATCTAGAAACTATACTTCTAATGACCTGTTTCGCAGAAATAATCCAAAATTGTTGAGTCAGTAAAAAGTGCAAATTTTGTATCCCAGGATGTAAATATTTCTCATGATAATGCCTAATTATCAATTACGTTAGGATATGACTTCTAGGTAACAACAATGGAAATTTTGAGTCATACTTAAGGGAGGAATTCGGCAATCGACCGCCCACTCTAACATATCCAAGATCATCCAAAAATAGGTTTAACTTACGATACTGTTTAGAACAAATTTTCCCCTTTTTAAGCAATTTTATTTCGGAATGAAATACATTATTTTGCACATGTTTTACTAAAATGAACAATGCTTGATTTAATTCAGGCAGAAGCAAATAGTTAAATGTCCTAGAAGACGATCTGTGTCTTAGATTGTACAAAAAACGACACCAATATCCCAGCAACTGCTGGATTTTATTTAAAGAACTATATCTTTCCAAAATCCAGTCTAGTCGATCGGCAGAGAATGATAGAAGAAAAACTGAGAATTTTTTTTCGAGCTTTTCATTTTCTATATCTTGATCTTCTGCGGCAAAGTCAAGATATTTTTTATCATCGCAAAATTGCAATAAAAAACTAGGACCATAGAACCACAAATCGTGGCTTGCTAGTTCGGAAGGAAATAAACCCCTGCTACCATAGTCTGCAGGATTATTTTGGGAGTCAATATGTCGCCAACAGCTAGGAAAAATATTTTCTTGGACCAATGCAACTCTATTTGCAACAAAAGTTTTCCACTCGTATGGAGATGAGGTGATTCACCGCAAAACGATGGTTGAATCAGACCGGGCATAAAATTTTGAAATGTTACATGTTGTTGAATACAAGTCCAGAACATATTTTAGAGCCTTTGAAACCAAAACAGCAGCGCTTAATTCTAAACGAGGTATTGACATTTTTTTTTAAAGGAGCTATTTTGGATTTAGCCGTCATCACGTACATGGATGCTGTGTCATCGTTATTTAAAACTCGAATATAAACAACAGCACAGTAGCCAATTGCATCCCCAAATCCATACAATTCACAGTATTTGCAAGCAGTAAGATATGGAGAGGAAAGCTAATATTTTCTAACAAAGGCAATTCTGAAAGGTAGCGATCCCACAAACTACAGATAGACTCAGGTGGGGTGTCATCCCAATTTTTCCCCAAAATCCATAACATTTGCAAGAAATGTTTAGCCTTGAATGGCACAGGTGAGGCGAACACCAGCGGATCGTAAATTCGAGCTAGCTCCAAAAGCATATTTCTTTTACTACAAGATCTTTGTATAGGGTTGACTGTACGAAAAATTGTCTAGCTTAGGGTCCCACCTTAGCCCTAAAATTTTAACTCATCACAATCAAACAACAAAAGTTGTTCACTGGATATTTTACATAATGATGGATCGATCAAAGCTAAGAAGGAGGAACCATTACTTACCCATTTTTGAAGCTCAAATCCACCTTTCTCAAGCAAACCAACCAACTGATTTTTTACTGCAATAGCTTCTTCAACAGAGTCTCTGCCAAATACAATATCTGCCAAATACAATATCATCCATATATGTATCCTTTAAAAGTACCTTAGCAGCCTTGGGATAATTTTGACCTTCATCCTTAGCTAACTGTTGAAGTGTCCTTATAGCAATAAATGGCAAACAGGATAAACCATACGGCACGGTATTTAAAATATAGTCCCTGATTGGCTCGTTTGGTGAAAACCTCCAACAAACGCTCTGATAATCACTATGGATAGAGTCAACTAAAATTTACCTATACATTTGTTTGATATCCGCACAGAAAACTATAGGTGACAATCGAAAGTTAACTAGCAAATAGACTATATTTGCTTGCAACTTCGCTCCAACTAATAACAAATCATTCAGTGACAAGTTATTTGTTGTTTTCATAGATCCATCAAAAACAACTCTTAACAGAGTTGTGGGACTATTTTCATTGAATACAGCATGATGTGCCAAACAATAATTCTGATTAGGTATGACAAAGTCATATGACTAGTATTTAAGTAATCTTGCATGAAATCATTACACAAAGACCTAAGTTCAGAATTTTTTATCAATCTTTTTTCAAGATATCCAAAACGACTCAAAGCCATAGAGTATGAATCCCCCAAAGAAGTGCTATCATCTTTGAAGGGAAGTTGTATCACATAACGACCACCATCATTTCGAAAATGTGTACTTTTATAAATCTTCTCACAAAGTTTGTTTTTAGGCGATTCAAAGGTGTTACAAATTAAAGTAATGTTCTTTTTTTCTATAACGAAAATTAAAGCTTTTTCTTTAACTAAACATGGTCTCTCCGATCGCCAACACATTCGCAACAAGAGTCATGCTAATTTTTTCCATCGCGCACAATCGCCCTGATTCGAGACAAAATAATTTTACATACAAAATGCAGTGAAAACGGAACACAATGTAATTATGGCACGCATAAGGCTTGAGTTTGTCAACAAGTTCAAGAGTCTAGGCTTTGTGCAGGACAATTTCTTATCACTGAGTACTCATTTCAATTAGATATATAAAATAAATCGAGTAAAGGTTTACTCTAAAACTTTCCTCGCTCAGAAGAACATAAATAAAAAACCGCTACTCATATATACATGGGTTAGATTGGGTTGGTCAGATTTTTCCAGGGTATATCCCGAGGTATATTCAGACTTTTCTTGGGTGTATCTACACTGTTCAGGGGTGTATTCAGACTTTTCCATGGTGTACTCGGACATTTTCACAGTGTATCCAGGTTTTTCCAGAGTGTATCCACTTTTCCAGGGTTTTTCCAGACTTTTCCAGAGTGTATCCAGACTTTTCCAGGGTCTTTCCAGACTTTTCCAGAGTGTACTCAGACTTTCCCAGGGTCTTTCCAGAGTTTCCCAGAATGTATCCAGACTTTTCCAGAGTGTTTCCAGACTTTTCCAGGGTCTTTTCTGACTTTACAGACTTTTCCAGAGTCGTTCCAGACTTTTACAGAGTATATCCAGACTTTTCCAGGGTGTTTCTAGACTTTTCCAGGGTCTTTCCGGAGAGTATCCAGACTTTTCCAGGGTCTTTCCAGATTTTTCCTGGGTCTTTACAGACTTTTCTAGGGTATATCCAGACTTTTCCAGGGTCTTTCCAGACTTTTCCAGAGTGTTTCCAGGGTCTTTCTAGACTTTCCAAAGTGTATCCAGACTTTTTCAGGGTCTTTCCAGACTTTTCCAGGGTGCTTTCAGACTTTTCCAAGGTCTTTCCAGACTTTTCCAGAGTATATCCAGACTTTTCTAGAGTATATCCAGACTTTTCTAGAGTATATCCAGACTTTTCTAGAGTATATCCAGACTTTTCTAGAGTATATCCAGACTTTTCCAGGGTCTTTCCAGACTTTTCCAGGGTCTTTCCAGACTTTTCCAGAGTATTTCCAGACTTTTCCAGGGTCTTTCCAGACTTTTCTAGAGTATATCCAGACTTTTCCAGGGTCTTTCCAGAGTGTATCCAGACTTTTCTAGGGTCTTTCCAGACTTTTCCACAGTCTTTCCAGACTTCTCCAGGGTTTATCCAGACTTTTCTAGGGTGTACGGACTTTTCCAATACATTTTATATGTGCTATATATATATATATATATATATATAGATTCAGTCTTTATTGTTTGTAAAAACATTTCGTTTTACATATATATATATATCCTCGTATACATAAGATTTTTGTCCATTAACCACGCAATAACGGCTAAACCCATTTGTATGAAACTTGATAAGACAGTAGGGTTTAACCTGTATCTTAACCTAAGCTACTTTTTATATAACATTTCGTTTCATAACTCGAGATAAATGGCACTCTTGTGGAAAGCAATATTGCAGCAAAAACCAATTTTTTGTGCTAATTTTCACATTTGGTTTATTTATTAGCACTATCAAATAAACCCCTGTATCTTGAAAAATTCTCTTCCAATTTTTTTTGGTCAATTTAAATGATCAGGACCTCAATATCTACAACATACAAAAATGTGGAACCATTCCTGTGCCAACCAAAGTCCCATGTTAATTGTGCCCCCTCCTTTTTTTGCGTTTTTTTGGGCCCTATATATATGCTATGTTTTCATGGGTATTGAGTTCGTTTTCAAAACTCATTCTATCTTTTTCTTTTATATAGCGTGTTCTTGGTCTTGATAAAGAACACGCTATATAAAAGAAAAAGATATAATGAGTTTTGAAAACGAACTCAATACCCATGAAAACATAGCAATAGTTGTAAACATAGAAGCAAAGCCATTTCAAATAATTTATTTATTGTTTACTTATTTATTTCAGAAAAACAGATTAAACCAAACCAACCAAAACATTATAGGGTGTATTAAATTGTGATAACCATTGTGCATAAAAACTTGAGCAAACACCCCTATTAATTAAGCATTACACATTAAACACTATCCATCACTTTCATCAATTAGCCATTAAACATTAAAAGATGAGTAAATAGGCCTTTACAATTTGTCGCCGTAGATGTGGAACTAATCCACTACTTTTGAGTAAAATAAGATTAAACATTTTTTGTAGCATAAGAATGGTTATTTTTTTGTTCCCTGTCATAAAAAAAACAATAAGTAAAAAAGTAAATGAAGGTTAGAGCTTTTGTCAACATAAAATTTGGACCTTTTTGAATTATGCGGTAATTATGCAGTATACAGTTTTTTGCCATTTTTGATTTTTTATGAAAAATTCTTTATGGGGGCACCTTCTAGGGTCCCTAGGACCCCAAATCCGCTTGCGCCCGTTGGTGTTTTTTTAATTTTTTTAAAAAATTTTTTCACTAAAACAATCCAATCCAACACAGTCCAATCCAACCTAATCCAACTCAACCCAAAACAATCAAAAAAACACATTACAACCCCCCCCTGGGCACCCTTTTTTTCTCTTTAAAACAAAAAAAAAATCGGTCGCAGGGAGGATTTGGGGTCCTAGGGACCCTAGAAGGTGCCCCCATAAAGAATTATTCATAAAAAATCAAAAATGGCAGAAAACCGTATACTGCATAATTACCCAATCCAACACAGTCCAACCCAACATAATCCAAGCCAACCCAAAACAATAAAAAAAACACATTACAACCCCCCCCCCCCCCCCGGGCACCCTTTTTTCTCTTAAAAAAAAAAATCGGGCTCACGTGGATTTGGGGTCCTAGGGATCCTTGTAGGTACCCTCATAAAGAATTTTTCATAAAAAATCAAAAATGGCAGAAAACTGTATACTGCATAATTACCATTTAAAGTTGGATAATTTTTGGGTAATTAACAACCAATTTGGTAATTATGCAGTACACGGTTTTCTGCCATTTTTGATTTTTTTTGAAAAATTCTTTATGGGGGCACCTTCTAGGGTCCCTAGGACCCCAAATCCGTCTGCGCCGTTTGGGTTTTTTTTTTATTTTTTTTTGTTTTTTTTTTAATTTTTTTTCACTAAAACAAACCAAACCAACACAGTCCAACCAAACCTAATCCAAGCCAACCCAAAAAAATTAAAAAAACCCTTTACAACCCCCCCTGGGCACCCTTTTTTCTCGTTAAAAAAAAAAATCGGGCGCAGGCGGATTTGGGGTCCTAGGGATAAAGAATTTTTCAAAAAAAATCAAAAATGGCAGAAAACCGTATACTGCATAATTACCAAACCGTATACTGCATAATTACCAATTTTTGTTACAAGAGTCATGTACATAAATATTTTATATCAGTCCACTTACCATGTTGTAGAAAGTTGGAAAAGGTAACTTGACAGCTTTTATAGACCTGATATCTGGGACTCCAGTGGAAGTACCTGGCAGACCTGTTGATGTGGGGCCCCGCTTGAACGTAAATTTGCCAGCAGTTTATTTTGCCGAGCAGATTCTTCGCAGTGGTCGCCATGCTACATTTTTTTTCAATTTTTTTGACACCAAGTTGACAGACGATGACAGCGAGAAAAGGAAATTTTGATTTAGAATTGGGTCCGTTGCCGTTTTCTTTTTGTCGCGGTTACGGTTAACCTTGGTCCTAAAATTTCCCAGAAGTATAAGCAAACGAAGGAGACCTCGAATGTGTAATATCTTTGAATATTGTTTAAATTTACAGATAATTGCTTATGTTTACATGTGTATATAATCAAAAGTTTTTAATTTTTATGAATTTCCGGATTATACTTAAATTTTCATATCAAAAATGCTATGACGTAATGTATTGGCTGACATGATCTTCACAGGATGTGCTATCTACGTCCATTTGTTCTGTTCATGTCAGCTAGTAGATGACGTCATAGCATTTTTGATCTGAAAATTTAAGTATAATTCGGAAATTCATAAAAATTAAAAACTTTTCATTATATACACATGTAAGCATAGGCAATTATCTGTAAATTTAAACAATATTCGAAGATATTACACAATCGAAGTCTCCTTCTTTTGCTTATACTTCTGTGAAATTTTAGGACCAAGGTTAACCTTAACCGCTACAAAAAGGATTTTCGATATAAGAATTGGTCCTGGTTCTGGTTGACATTATTTTGACATAAATTTTGACAGCGGTTCTAAAATAATGACGTCATTTAAAATATTATTAAGATATCTTTGATTTTACTCAAAAAAAAACTATCTATAATTTTGCAAAATTTTAGGGGTTATGTTTACAACCAAAGATCCGAACCAACCTCGCAGGCTGGTTCTAAAATTTCATAACCGGGTTGCAACTGTGACGTCATTGTTTTAAAACGAAAGGACCGGTTGCGGTTCTGTTCAACCAGAACCAGGACCAATTGTAAAACGAAAATCCTTAAAAAGAAAACAGATCCGGTGCCGTTTTCTTTTCGCGGTTACAGTTAACCTTGGTCCTAAAATTTCCCAGAAGTATAAGCAAAAGAAGGAGACGTCGATTGTGTAATATCTTTGAATATTGTTTAAATTTACAGATTATTGTTTATGTTTACATGTGTATTCAAAAGTTTTAACTTGACTTGATTTGTTTATGGCTTTGTTCCTGCTGAGAGACAATTCGCCAGCACCAAGATAGTCTGACTTGCTGCCACTTGAGATCCTTGTTTTTGTTATGTTTTTGTTTCTCTCTTTTCTCTATTAGCTAACTTTTATTTATTTTTTGTTAATCCACCCATATGTTCCTGGATTCATTCGTTTGTTTATTGTTTCTTCTTCTTTTGTTTTCTCTGGTGTTTTTCTTCTTTTTCTTCCAGGTTCTTGTTTTATTTTTATACTATTTTTTTTTAAACTGGGTTAAATTAGTACATTCTCACATTCAATTTTATTCACACAAATCAAAACAGAAAAATACAGAAATGAAAACGAAATAGAAGGATAAGGGTAAGTTGATGTATTTTTTGTTTTGTTCTTTCCATAGAACAAATGTTTTTTTTTTGGCAAAATTTTTGTCTCAAAGTTTTATTTTGTTGTAAGTTAAAAAATTTTAAATTAAATTAATTCTTTTTTTGTTTGGATTTGTCAGCACCGAGCTTAGAGAGAAAGGCTGTACCATTCCAGTCCTGTACAGGTCAAAATTTACTATTTTATTTATAGGAAAAGAAAACAGAATGTGTTCCATGTCCTCCGTCTGGCCACATTCGCACTGGGACGATTCCCTGATATTAATTTTATTTAGATGTTTAGAGGTTAGACAGTGTCCTCTTCGCATTCTTATAATTCTTGTTATGTGTCTACGATCTAATTTTTGAATTTTGTCGTACCAGGCTAACCTGGGAAAAGCTGGCTGAATGCCCGAATACCAAAGACCTTTTGTTTTTATCCATTTCCTCCCATTTCTTTCAAACTCTTCCATATCCTCTCTCTTTGTTCAACACATTATTTCATCTCCAGTTTTCCGCATTAACCTTGGAACGTTCAGACATCTTCCAGTTCCAGTGACCTGGTATCCATGCTAAAAATATTTCTGTGTTCTGATTGATCAATCCTATCATGATTTTTGTTTGGATTGTGATATAATCTTGTTTTGCATCTATTTTATTTCTGTCTAGTTTGGATATAGAACTTTGAGAGATAGTGAGGATGATTATGTTTTCTAGTTTTTTTTTTGAGGGTTGTTTTTAATCCTTCGTTTATGGCTATCATTTCTGCTTGGCAAATATTTAAATTGTTTGGTAACCGTCCTGAAAATATGTAATCTATTTTTTGGAATATAAACACCATATCCTGTTTTTTTCATCTACTTTTTTCCAAGAAATTTTGACTATTGTCTCTTTTACTTTTATTTAAATTTAGATCTAAGATGGGCAGTTTTTTTATTTGGAGCTCATACTCTTCGTCGTCACATGGTAAAATATCCTATTTATACATTTCATACAAAAGTATTTAAATTTTATTATACAATTTTAATAACACAGTTGTTTCTTTCCCAGTTGAATTTTTTCTTAAAGCTACACTTTGATATTTTTTTAATTTTACTATGAGTGGGTTGTTTTTTGTTCTTGCTGTACTTACAATTAATTTTTGACCCAGAATTTTCCGCCTTGTTTCTAATGTTGTTGATGAGGATTCTGTCAGTAGTGCAGAGATGGGTGTAGATCTCATGCATCCTGTTATAATCCGTAGTCCCTGATGGTAAACTGCATTAAGTTTATCCAAGATTTTCTTTGAAGTTGGTTCCATAATAAAAGAGGCAAAATCCAAGTGTGCCCTAACCAGCCCATTGAAAGCCAGTCTGAGTGTTTTGGGGTCTGCTTCCTACCAGGTTCCACAAAATGCTATCATCAAATTAAGTCCTTTTTTGGCTTTTGTTATTGAATTGTTGATTTGTGAATCCCATATAAGATTTCTCTGTAAAGTTATTCCCAAGTATTTTATTTCATTCTTGTATTGAATGTTTTTCCCATTGATATATAGATTTGGGGGGGAATTTATTGATCTGGATTTTTTAAAACAACAGGCTTGGCATTTCTCTTCAGATAATTTTAAATTTAATTGCTCTAGAATTGTATAAATGGTTCTTAGGGCTCTGTTTAGCTTAGCTGTCATCTGTATGACATCATTACCTGTTATTGTTACTACTATATCATCTGCAAATCCTACTAGTTCTATATCTAGGAGGATATTATCAAAAAGTTTTTTTATGTATACATTAAAAAGTAAAGGGCTAAGAGGAGAGCCCTGAGTTAACCCTAGACTTGCATTTTTTGGACCCATAATGTCTCCTGATGAATCTTTAATGTAGAGTTTATTATTGTAAATTAGTCTAAAGATTAAATTGCATATTGAAATTGGGATCTGCCTCTCAATCAGCTGGTCATACAGTTCTTGGGTTCTGACATTGTTGTAGGCTGCCTTTATATCTAAAAAAACTGCAATAACTATCTGATTGTTTGAAAAGGCTGTTAGGATATGTGTTGTTAAAATGGCTAAGCTGTTATTTATCCCCTTATTTTGTCTAAAACCTAATTGATATTGTGAAAAAAAAGATCTATTTTCTAAAAACCAATCAACTTTATTTCGAAGGATTGTCTCTAGGATTTTAACTATGCAAGATCCAAGTCCTATGGGTCTATAGCTTTCTGACAGTGCTAAATTTTTATTTGGTTTAAGAAATACAATAATAAGTTGTTCTTTCCACTTGGTTGGGATGGTTTCTCCTTGTTTGATTTTGTTGAAAATGTCTGCCAATTGTTTGATGGTATTTTGAGGAAATTTTGCAATCATTGAATAAGAGATTTGGTCCATTCCTGGAGATGCATCTTTTTTCTTAAATCTAGTGACGCTGTTAATATCATTTACTGTAAAGTTAATTTCTTCATCATTGGAGGTTTCCAACGAGAAGAAGGGGTCTATCCAAATTAATGTTAAGTTATCCAAAATTTCTGTGGCCACTTGTCTATTTGGTGCTTTACTGCTGTTGTTGTTTGATTGTATTTTGGAAAACTTCCTAAATGTATTCCAAATCTCTTTAATCCTAGTTTCTCTATTAATTCCATTGCAGAACTCTTGAAACTTGTTTTTCTTTTTTTTTGAAAAATTTTCTACAACATGCTATTGTTTTTTTGAGGTTAAGAAAGTTATCTATACTTGGTGTTTCTTTGAAGTTTTTTATGGCTGCTTTTCTTTCTTTAAGTTTCTTATTATAGTCCTCATCCCACCAGGGGTTTCCAGGTTTTTATCTTTTTCTTTTGTTCCGTGTTTTGGTATGGTTTCTTCTGCAATCTGAAAAATTTTCCCTTCAAAGTTTTCATAGTTTATTTCTCCAATCTCCTCAAACTCTTGCTCTGCTCTTTTAATGTAGTTTCTCCAGTTGGCGTTTCTCACATTATACTTGGCTATCTTACTATTTTCACAGATTAAGAAGTTAGTGTTATTAATTTCTATCATGGTTGGGTAATGAACGCTTGGTCCACAGTCTGGAAGAACTTTCCATGAGACTCTATCTATCATATTTGGAGATACAATAGTCTGATCTATGGGGCTAGGATTGCTCCCTGGTGGTCTCAATCTTGTTGACGTTTTATCATTAACCAAGATATAATTTTGGTCTTCTATTATCTCTAATGGTGCATTGACTTGGGGGTTGTTACTATTACTGCCCCATGATCTATGATGTGCATTAATGTCTCCTATTAATAGACTATTTTGATTTAGCTTTTCGAATACTGACATTAACTTCTGCCTAAAATTTTGAGTATTTGGGATAGCATATATATTTGCTATTGTTATGTTATCTATTTCAATAATGATCACATGAAAGTCTCTTGTATTTATTAAAATGTGTTTAGTTTGATAGTTTAAATTTCTTTAAATTAAAGTTGCAATACCGCCTCTTTCTTCTATGAGTCTTTCTGATCTTATCACTTCATAATTGTTTATATAGCAGTTATGAAAGGGTTTTAACCAAGTTTCATTTAAGAGAATTACGTCGGGAGTTTGTTCTCTTATCAGATTGATCAAATCTGCCCTATTTGCATTATAGCTCTGAATGTTCCATTGTATTATTTTAAGAGATTTTTTTGTTCTTTTGTGCATTGCTGTTTTTTGTTTTGTTTTGTGTTGGGCTTGTGTTTTCTTTTGTTTTTTTTGTGTTGTGCTATTACAAAAGAAGGAGACGTCGATTGTGTAATATCTTTGAATATTGTTTAAATTTACAGATTATTGTTTATGTTTACATGTGTATTCAAAAGTTTTAAATTTTTATGAATTTCCGGATTATACTTAAATTTAAATATCAAAAATGCTATGCCGTCATCTATTAGCTGACATGAACAGAAAAAATCGATGTAGACAGCGCGTCCTCTCTTTCTCTCTCTCTCTCTGCGATTTGCTATGGTCTTGCGTAACTTGACGTCCGACCAGTTATTTATTCAATGTAGGGCGTGACTGAATCACGTCTGGACTGAATCCATACCCTACAAGGGACTTTTTGTCTCCCCCTACCCCGCTCTCCAGACCGGTCTGATAAGCACCCCCTAGTAGGAAGGCAGTTTTCTTTCTCTAGAAGGATTTAATTTAGACCTAAACCTTAACGTGCTCCACTATCAATATATGGAACACACGGGACCGTCCTCTTAACGTCCTCTCCGAGGGACGGTATGGAATCGAATTAGCCTGCCTTCTAGCTAACACGGTCTACTCCGCTTCATACTGCGTTTTACCTTAATCTTACAAAATTCTGTAATTTTATAAGAAAAAGTCCAAGTAGACTACCTGCAAGACCCGGGACTTGAACCCGGCATCTCCTGCTTGAAAGTCGCGGCCTTAACCTCGACACCAAGAAGGCAGGTAGCGCATCCTGTCATGTTCGATGCCTTGAGAATCGGAACCAGCCTATTTTGCCGGTTCATAATAGTTGCGGTTCTCAAGGTATGGATCTTCACAGGATGTGCCATCTACGTTCATTTGTTTTGTTCATGTCAGCTAATAGATAACGTCATAGCATTTTTGATGTGAAAATTTAAGTATAATCCGGAAATTCATAAAAATTAAAAACTTTGTTATTATTAAATTATATACACATGTAAACATAAACAATTATCTGTAATTTTAAACAATATTCAAAGATACCACACAATCAAGGTCTTCTTCTTTTGCTTATATTTCTGGGAAATTTTAGGACCAAGGTTAACCGTAACCGCGACAAAAAGAAAACGGCACCGGTTCTGGGATTATTTTGACAAGGGTTCTAAAACAATGACGTCATATGGCTGATCACACACAAACTTGCATAACACATAGCATAACAGTTCGACCAATCAGAGACGACCATGCTATGCACTATGCAATTTTGTGTGTGATCAGCTTATATAATCTTTTAGAAATCTTTTAACGTTTTCGATTATTACTCGAAACTTGATCTAGAGCACTCACGTGGTTTGTTCGGGTTCGTCGAAATTTCCTGTTCTAAACAAACGCGTTCTGGTTCGACCACAACTGTTCTGAAATGAAAAGTTTTGTGTTCGGGTTACTACCAAAAATTTGTCCAGGACCGGTTCAATACTGTTCTTTATAGTCCCGTGAAGCCGGGCGGAATTAAATGGAACTGTTTAGGACTATTTTCTGACGCATGCGCAAATTCATTTACGCATGTAAAGTTTTTCCGAAAAAATAATAAAAAGCCAGAGTGCAATCATATATTATTTTATTATCCGCGTGTATTTTTATAAAGGTTTTGTGGAGAGTTTTGTATGATGTGGCCTAAAGAAGAGGAATCCCTGCCTAAACCAAAAATTCAGCTTTTTCAGTGTTAAATTTCTGTTCTTTCAAAAACTGCAGAATTTCACTTTAGAAGGTCATCAGCCATTGGCAGATTTTAAAAGCTATGAATTTTGTAGAAGAAACTGTGGAACTATATGATGAGAAACAAATCATGGAAAATTTTCGGTAAAATATCTATTTTTTGCTAAAAATGAAAGAAACAATCAAGACACTCTGGATCACATCACGTGCCTCTTCTTCTTCACTCTATTATTATGGCAATTTTATGAAAATGCATTCGGGTTCGTCCAAAAATTGTAAACTGTTAAGAACAGCCCCGTCGATTGCGCAACTATCACGCGCAGTTCTAAAACGTTATAGGACAGTAGGGAGATTTTGGTCAGGTTTTTTGTCTCGTCTCAAGAGTGCGCATGCGTTCTCATCCGTTTTATGGATCTCGGTTTGTCCGGACCAGATTTCAAGAATACTAGTACTGAGCATATTTTTAATCCAGAAAGCTTTGTTTTATTTTAATTTTGTTCAAACTACGGCCAACTTCCCATGGAAAAAAGAATATTAATTTTACAAAAAACCAAAGGGCACCAAACGTTGTGGATGAGGTACCAATCACCACCAAACGATTGCGATGAGTTTTGTTGAGAAATTTTTCCAAACTGCGGTCATCTTCTCGAAGGTCTTAGAGTGCGGGGTCGAACGGTGTGCTGGCGAGTATTTTTCCTGGTATGGGTATTATGCTGGATCTCTCTTAGAGATAAAAGAGAACAATAGGTATATTTTGGAACGCTTAAAATTTTGACAACTTTGACAGTCGCTGTGGTAGTGTTTAACAATCACTACCACTACCACTCATCGATTTTTTGGAATACATTAAAAACTGCCACTTGTAAAAAAATTTAAAGATGAGGAAAAATAATAATAAATCTGCCTTAATTTTACAAAATAAGTGTTTTTTTACCTTTTACTATATGTTGCAACTTGTAATATTTTGTTTGAAAGTTTGAGACAATGATGTGTTTGAAATTAACTCTGTGTTTCGGACTTCCATTGTCTATATTTTATTTATACACGACGTTTCGATCAGTACAATCTCTGATCGTCTTCAGGTGCAAACTACAATCAATTCCTAAGGCTACGTGCTTATATACTGTGAGAAATCACTCAACCTTGAAGTTTAAGAAGTTGGCTCCGCCCAAGGAGGGGCTTCCAAATATTTGGGATTTCAACACGTGGTTTACTGAAAATACCCTGATTCTGCCCAATAAAGGCAGCTTCAAGGAATTTTCGTTTCTTCCAGTGTGAATCCTTGTGCAAAACCTTTGCTTCTGCCCACTTCGTTCGGTGTTGTTTTGACCATGCATGTTCGGCGATTTCTGATTTCGTGGTTTCACCTTTTTGGGTATTCGTCTGATGTTCCTTAAGCCTAACAGATAGTGGTCTTTTAGTTTCGCCTATGTATGATTCACCACACTCACAAGGAACTTGGTAAATACATTCCTTATTTTGTTTGTTCTCTGGTTTTGTTTTACTAAGAAGGCTTCTAATTGTATTACTAGATTTAAAAGCTGTTTTAATATTAAAGTTTTTCGCTACTCTTCGAATTTTCTCTGATACTCCTTTAACGTATGGGATTGTAAGGAATGCATTTGCCTGTATATAAGCATGGTAATTATAACCACTACCACTGCCGTAAGCTACGAATCCATTTCGTTGTGGTTGTGGTTATTTTTCTGGTTAATTTTAAAGAATTTTGGCTTCATTAATTTTAAGAATAATAAAATATTCCCAGGTTCCGACACATAAGACACTTATTTTGTAAAATTAAGCCAAATTTTTTATTTTTTTTTTCATTTCTAAATTTTTTGACAAGTGACAGTTTTTAATTTGTTTTAAAAACTCTGGTGAAATCGATGAGTGGTAGTGGTAGTGGCTGTTAAAAACTACCACAGCGGCTGTCAAAGTTGTCAAAATTTTAAGCGTTCCAAAATTACCCTATTGCGTAGACGCAGTAATTACCACAACCACTACGAAGTGTCAAATAAGCGTTCCAAAATATCCCTTATAGTAGGGAGATTTTGGTCAGGTAGTTTAACGGCAAATTTCGTTAATCTTATGGTTACCGTTACCGTAAATAAAGGTAACTTCAAAAGGTTAAAAATAGAGCTTTTGAACGTAGTCAATCGTTTGGCGGTAAACTTAACCTTACTTTATTATTGACTTTTGTTGTTTTTTTCTCAAGTCAATATTAATTTAGTTATAGGACTGGGAGACGAACATCCCAACATACATACAACATAATTATTCACCTGTTTACAAAAAAAAAACGGTAAAAAGGCACCCCACTACTACTATAAACACGGTTAACAAAAAATCCAAATATACAAAATTTTTGTAAAACAAAACAAACTTTTATAACCTAAAAATCTTCCACCACAGGATCGCATCCAGTTTGGTTGGTTGTCTTTTTAACGGTAGAGGTAGTCGCTATTCGACGCTAATTAGCGCCAAGGGTTACCTTTAATAAAGGTAACAGCCTGACAGAGCGCTACTGCGCCTGCCCAGAATAAAGGTAAGTAAGTAAGTAAGTAAGTAACAAAAAACCTGACCAAAATCTCCCTAGTAACTATTAGCGTTTTCCTTTTGATGCACTGGGGCGCACTAAGTGTACCTCTATCCTTTTCTATTTTGTATCGAAATAAAGGAGAGAGATACACTCAGTGCGCACTGGTGCAAGGAGTCCTGGTGCAACAAAAGGAAATCGCTGTATGTTAAGCGGTTAAGCTCGCCGAAACAAACCTATTTTGGCTGCCAACCAGTGCTGTTTTCTTTTTAAGGATTTTCGATTTAAGCATTGGTCCTGGTTCTGGTTGACATAATTTTGACATAAATTTTGAAAGTGGTTCTAAAATAATGACGTCATTTAAAATATTATGAAGATATCTTTGATTTTACTCGAAAAAAGACTATCTATACTTTTTCAAAATTTTAGGGGTTATGTTTATTGTTTTAAATCGAAAGTACCGGTTCCGGTTCTGGTTCAACCAGAACCAGGACCAATTGTAAAACGGTTAACCTTGGTCCTAAAATTTCCCAGAAGTTTAAGCAAAAGAAGGATAACTCGATTGTGTAATATTTTTGAATATTGTTTAAATTTACAGATAATTGTTTATGCTTACATGTGTATATAATGAAAATTTTTTAGTTTTTATGAATTTCCGGATTATACTTACATATTCATATCGAAAATGCTATGACGTCATTCTGAACCGGCAAAAAGGATTTTCGATTTACAATTGGTCCTGGTTCTGGTTGAACCAGAACCGGAACCGGTACTTTCGATTTAAAACAATGACGTCACAGTTGCAACCCGGTTATAAAATTTTAGAACCAACCTGGGAGATTGGTTCGGCTCTTTGGTTGCAAACATAATTCTAACAATTTTGCAAAATTATAGGTAGTCTTTTTTTGAGTAAAATCAAAGATATCTTTACAATATTATAAATGACGTCATTATTTTAAAACCGCTGTCACAAAACAATGTCAAAGTTGTCAACCAAAACCAGGACCAATTTTTATAATCGAAAATCCTTAAAGTAGGCTGGTTCCGATTGTCAAGGTATCGAACATGACAGGATGCGCTGTCTACATCGATTTTTGCGCAATTTTACAACTCATAGTTAAACGTCAAACCTCAGTTTAAACCACAGATGTCGAATTTTTTACGTTTTATAGGTGCAGTTTACCAACAAACTTCGGTTTAACCATTACCGGTGGTCTGGGTGTTTGTTAAACTTCAGTTTAATAGTTACCGAAAGATTCTAACCTCAAAAAAGTTAAAAATTTGTTTTTGGTAAAAAGACTGCAAGTATTTAGTGAAATCGCTATGATCAATGACTTAAAATTTATTTTTGATCAACTGGATGAGGAGTGACGAAATTATTGACATTGTCGAAGCACGAAGACTAAATATTATTTGTCCTAGAACAAATCCGACGATATGTAGATTTTAAAAAGAGGTTTGAATTATCTAAAGAGATATGCAAAATTGTGCCCAAGGAAATTCGACAAGAGTTAGAACTCCCACAGACCAGCAAGTTTTATTCTCACATCGAGCTCACACGTATATATATACTGTATATCTTTTTGACAAATCTGAACATTTTTGTTGTGTCGTCTGGCTGTATGTCTGTCTGTAAACAACGCTGATATCTCACAAACTACTTGACTGATTTTTATCAAGTTTGGCTCTAGTTGGTGCCATTTTGGTTAAAATAATCAACCCTATATATGTAAAGAAAATGTAGTCTTTCTTCATGGCCGTGGTTTAACTCCGACTTATAAAATTGAGCAACTTGTTTACCGATGGATTAATCCAAAGATTAAACTGAAGTTTAAACTATGATTTAATCTGGAGTTTTACCTTTGGTTGTGAAATTAGCCCTTTTTCTGTTTATCTCAGCTAATACATGTCATCATAGCATTTTTGATATGAAAATTTAAGTGTAATTCGAAAATTCATAAAAATTAAAAACTTTTGATTATATACACATGTAAAACAATTATCTGTAAATTTAAACAATATTCAAAGATATTACACAATAGAGATCTTCTTCTTGTACAGGTATGGGTTCTCTATTCTTATATTTGCTCTTTTGTAGGAAATAAAAGAAGTTTTTAAATTGACATCTGTGTATATAATTGTTTTTTTCCTCGGTACAACTTCAGGTTTAAAAACTAAAAAGAGTTAAAAACAAAATATTACCAAAAGCACTGGTTACTTAACTAAATAATTAGAATAAGTATAACTATTTTTTCTACAGAAAACAGCTTAAAGTAAGTATTACAAATATAGAGGTAATAATTTTTATCAGAAAATAATTTAAGTAATACTAAAATTTATAAAAAATGTATAACAATATAATATAACTACAAATCTACACAACTTGTCTTAACTAGAAGGAATTCTAGTTATCAGAACCAGCAATAAAAATTACAAGAATATTAAAAAAAATGTTTAATAAAAAAAGATATATTTTACCCTCTCTTTTCCCATGAATTTTCCTTTAAAAAACCCCTAATAGTTTTAGTTTATTAAAAAAAACGCGTACATACCTAAAGACCAGACCCAGTAGATTTTAGGGAAGCTTCCCTAAAATGTACACTTGCCCTTAAGGCTCTATTAGTTTCACCTTATTTTGTACAGAGAAAGGCGATGTGTTTAGTATGGCAGCTGCTATGGAAAAGGAACGATAAATGTTCTCGAAAGCGGACAAAGAAATTGAGATAAAACCGAAGCAGAATTGTTACCGTTTTTTATGCATAAGCCGAGAATCTTTATTGAAATTATTTTATACCAGCTCGTCTGAAAAGTATTATAACTAAAAATATTTAAAATAAATTTGAACCTATACGAGGGACAGGCGTTTCATTACAACTTGCCCCCCCCTAAACTTGGACAACTAAATTTGGTTGGACAAAGTTGGATGAAAATATGGTTTTAAATGAGACGCATGAAAAATACCCCGCTCTCCTAACTTTTCTACCTCATCCAGAACATAGGTGGCAGCACTGACTTTTTTCTTAACCCTGTAAGGCCCCGTGTAAAGAAGCAACATTTTTCTGGTCTCTGCTTTGCAGAGCATGTTGTTGGCTTTTAAAAGCACAAGATCACCTGGTTGAAAATCTGGGAAAGGTTTTCCTGGGTACCTCACGGCACGTCTAGCAGCCTTTCCCTTTAGGGTGGCATCCGCCAAAATTAGTTTTTCCTCCCAAGACTTTTCTACTATGGGTTGAGGTCCCAAAAACTTAGGGGGTAGGAGCCTAGGAGCATTTTGACCAAGTTGCAATTCGTTTGGGGAAAAACCTGTCGATTCATGAGTGACTGAGTTTAAAAAGTGTTTTAATTTTTTTATTTCACAAGCCCATTTTGAATGTTGTTCTGAAAACTATGTTCGTAAAAGTCTCCCCAGTTCCCGCATGACTCTTTCTGAGGGGTTTGCTGATGCATGTCTCACTGAACTATAAACCAATTTTATGTTTTCCTTCCCACTAAGAACGCTTTTCCACAGATTTGAGGTGAATTGGGTTCCATTATCGTGTAAAATACGTGTTGGCTTACCATATATGGGAAAGTATTCCTTCTGCAGCCTATTTAACATGGCTAGCGAATTTGCTTTTTTCAAAGGAAAAAACGTGACGTGTTTTGTAAATAAATTAAGCACCACCAAGGCATAAGTTGCTCCCCCTCGACTGCGTATAAGTGGGCCAAAAAGGTCCATCGCTATAATGTCATTTTTACCCTCAGGGATGATTTGCAGCTGAGCTGGATGGGGAAGTATTGAAATGGCTACCCACGTCTTGTACACACCGAAATGGCCGTATGTACCGTGATAAGCATCTATAAACGAATCAATTACGCTTCTTGGAACACAAATTAAATAATTTTCCCCCTCAGAGTTTTGTTTATACAAAACACCCTCGTGTAAAACAAAACGCGACAACAGCTGATCGTTGACGTTTCTGACGTTCCCGGAGTTGTCAAGATGAGAAATGACGTCACCGAGCTTCGGGTCGGCCCGCTGATAGTGTGGGAGCTGAAGAACAATTTTTAGGAAATTAAGAGGTAATTTAATTAAGGATAAAATTTGGAAATATTTTTCTTTTGGAACGGGAAAACGAACACAACTATATCTGCTGAGTCCATCGGCTTGGAAATTCTGGCTGCCTGGAACAAAAATTACATTAAAACTGTACTGCTGAAGAACCAGTGCCCATCGAGCGATCCTGTCGGACAATAACCTACAACGACTGATATACGTGATCGCTTTGTTGTCAGTGTAAAGAGTAAAACGTTGACCTAACAAATAAGTTCGCCATTTTTGGAATGCAAACAGGACAGCGAGGATCTCTTTCTCTGTCGCACAATACCTCCTCTCCCTATCCAGGAACAATCTGGACGCAAAAGCGATCACCCGCCGGATTCCATCGACCACCTGAAACAAAAGACAGCCGGTGCCGTAGTCACTGGCGTCCGACTGGACACAGTAGGGTAAATCGGGGTTGGGATGATACAAGAGGGTATCTTTTTTCAGCAACCCCTTCATCTGGTTGAATGCACGTTCCTCAACGTCTGTCCATTTCCAAGAGGTCTTTTTGCGCAGTAACGCTGTCAAAGGTGCGGAAAATTCGGAAAAATTGTTGGTGAAAATACGATCATACTGACACAAACCCAAAAATGACTGAAGCTGTTTTACATTTTTCGGTGTAACAAAATCCCTAATAGCTTGTACCCGATCTGAATCTGGTTTAATAGTGTCCCCCGTCACGGTATAGCCTAAGTAAGAAATTTCAGTTTGAAACAGTTTACATTTTTCGATTTTTACCGTTAAACCGGCCCTTTTTAATCGCGAAAAAACCAAGTCTAGGTGGTGTAGGTGCTCAGTAATGAAAACACTGTATACAAGTAAATCGTCTATAAAATAAGTTAGAAAGTCCTTAAAATCTCCGAAAATTTTATCTATAGCCCTTGTGAAACCTGAAACAGCATTCTGGATGCCAAATGGCATAACTTTAAAAACATAAGTTTTTGTACCTACCATAAACCCTGTGTATTTTTTATCGGATTCCACCAATGGAAGTTGCCAATAGCCGTGTGTGAGATCAATGCTAGAAAGATACCTCTTACCTGACATCTTCCTTACAATATCTTCGATTTTTAATGGTTTTTCGAAATATGGTGACATTACAGAGTTGAGTTTACGTGCGTCCAGACATACCCTAACCTCACCGTTTTTCTTTAGGGTGGTCATTAAGGGTGAGATATATCTAGATTGGGAATGTTCTATTACTCCCCATTCTTCCATTTCTGATAAAGTTTTTTCTACAGCTTCGCGGTGAGCTATCGGAATAGGGTACGGTTTTACGAAAAACGGGGTTTTGTCTAATAATTTAATTTCATGAAAATATTCCGTGGTACGACCCGGTTTACTCGAAAAAATTGCCTGGTGTTTTTTCAATAAATTATGAAACAGTTCCTCTTCCGAAAAATTTAAATTTGTACTATTTACTATTTGTTCGAAAAAATTTTG
Source organism: Oxystoma pomonae (assembly GCA_963921995.1). Lineage (NCBI taxonomy): Eukaryota > Metazoa > Arthropoda > Insecta > Coleoptera > Brentidae > Oxystoma > Oxystoma pomonae. The sequence goes on from OY998167.1 coordinate 65,808,268, forward strand.
AGTATCACACACATTTTCACTAGCACCCAGACCATCACATATACTTTCACTTTTAGTTTGGGAAAATTCCATAGAGGTCGCTGCTATCGGTAAACAGCTGTTTTCTGTATTGAACTTTTTTTTGCCAAAATTATTTTTATTAAATACCGAGGAATTATTAAAAAAATTAGATTTAAAATAACAAGGAGTGTATAAAAACGGAATACAATTTGACGGATTTTCGACAATACACGTAATATTTAAAGATTTGACCGACTCATGATAAAAATGCGGTTTTTCTGGCACTACAACAAAATTGTTATTGTTTCTTAAAATAATATTTTTTCTTCAAAAATTATTTGACCTTTAAAAATACGTAAAAAATCACAGCCTAATAAAACATTGTGTTAACCCTGGAATAACCAAAAACTCTTGAGTGAATGCATTGTTCTCAATGGAAAATGGAATTTCAGCTTGCAAAGGAACCTTTTTATGCTTTGTATGGAAAGCTCCAATAACTTTTACCCCTGTACACCTAATATGTGGTATTTCGTTATGAAAATTTGACAGCTGCAGCCACACATCTTCAGATATTGCAGACACACAGCTACCACTGTCAACTAATGCCCAAAAATAAAAATTAAAAAATTGAATTTTGATCTGCGGTGTATGATTTTCCCCCAAATCATGATCAAAATCACAATCTTCCATTAGGTCGCTGACTGGGTTGTTTAACGGAGAGATGTTTGCCCCCTGAATCTCGGCACCACCCAAGTGGAAGCTTATTCCTGGGTGCTCGATTCGTTTCCCTCCAAGTCCTCAGTATCTTCCAACTCCAATGCATTTATGTTGTTTGCCAAAAAATGTCTATTGTTTTGCTGAAAATGCCTGCTATTGGTGGTTTTATGTTGATCTCCCCCCTTTGACTGAGTGAAAAAGTTATTTGAATTTTTGTCCCCAGAAAAATTTTGAGCACTGTTATTTGTCGGTTGTGTGCCAGAAAAATTCCGACTTGTATTTTGTTGTTGACTAGAAAAATTTCGTGCTGGACTATTTCTAAAACTAGGACTAGGACTAGGACTAAACACATTAAAATTTCCATAGTAGTTCTCTGCCTGCCTCAGCCTTTCCAGGGCACTCTCTATACTATTTAGACCTATTAAAACACAAGAAATGTTGGGAGGGAAATGTCTTGCAATGATTGAAATGAATTGCTTTTCAGTATATGGGGGATCGAAAAATTTGGCCGTAATTACACACCTATTAAAATGCTCCGTAATCGTTTCGCCCCCTCCCTGAAAACGACTAGTTTCCAACTGCAATTTTAGTTTCAGTTGTTGTTCATCCCCACAAAATTGTTCAATAAAAATTTTTCTGAATGCCCTGTAGGTATAAAATTGGTCTGCAAATGCTTCCCACCATGTTTTTGCATTTTTTTTAAAGAGAACTTAAGATAAATTTAATAAAATAGTGGAATGGATAGCTTGCCGTATCAACTGCCTGTTCTAAAGTTTCTAAAAATTGCATAGGATGCGTTTCCCCCTCATTATCAAATTTAGGTAAAATTTTTATCGCCTCTGAAACTGATAAATTTGAAAACAAATTACTATTATTATTGCTACTACTACTACTAGAACTATCTGAACCTGAATTTCCCTTACTAACCCTATTGTTCTCATTTATTACAGTACTAACTATGCTGGTAATCATCCTCTGCAACATATCTTCATTGTTAAAAACATTTTGTTCATCCCTGAATGACCTGGGTGGAGGTGGGTCATTCAAAGGTCTAAAAGTGTTACCTGGATTATGTTCAAACCCCAGCAATGGTGACGTCTGACTGTTCTCGCTGCCAAGATTTCCAGTGTTATCATTTTGTGGCCCAACATCAGATCTTCTACCTCTGCCACGACCGTTTCCATTTACTGGTGTTCTTTGTAGCTGGTTTCCATTTAATGGTGTTCGGAAAAACATGGTTCTAGCTCTCACAGTGGTTTCTTGAAAGTTTAATTCTATTTTTTCCTACAATATGTCGAGCTTCGAGCCTCTAGTTGTGCGCCAAGTTGTACAGGTATGGGTTCTCTATTCTTATATTTGCTCTTTTGTAGGAAATAAAAGAAGTTTTTAAATTGACATCTGTGTATATAATTGTTTTTTTCCTCGGTACAACTTCAGGTTTAAAAACTAAAAAGAGTTAAAAACAAAATATTACCAAAAGCACTGGTTACTTAACTAAATAATTAGAATAAGTATAACTATTTTTTCTACAGAAAACAGCTTAAAGTAAGTATTACAAATATAGAGGTAATAATTTTTATCAGAAAATAATTTAAGTAATACTAAAATTTATAAAAAATGTATACCAATATAATATAACTACAAATCTACACAACTTGTCTTAACTAGAAGGAATTCTAGTTATCAGAACCAGCAATAAAAATTACAAGAATATTAAAAAAAAATGTTTAATAAAAAAGATATATTTTACCCTCTCTTTTCCCATGAGTTTTCCTTTAAAAACCCCCTAATAGTTTTAGTTTGTTAAAAAAACGCGTACATACCTAAAGACCAGACCCAGTAGATTTTAGGGAAGCTTCCCTAAAATGTACACTTGCCCTTAAGGCTCTATTAGTTTCACCTTATTTTGTACAGAGAAAGGCGATGTGTTTAGTATGGCAGCTGCTATGGAAAAGGAACGATAAATGTTCTCGAAAGCGGACAAAGAAATTGAGATAAAACCGAAGCAGAATTGTTACCGTTTTTTATGCCGAGAATCTTTATTGAAATTATTTTATACCAGCTCGTCTGAAAAGTATTATAACTAAAAATATTTAAAATAAATTTAAACCTATACGAGGGACAGGCGTTTCATTACATTCTTTTGCTTATACTTTTGGGAACTTTTAGGACCAAGGTTAATCTGATCACACACAAAATTGCATAGTGCATAGCATGTCTGCATAAAAAGGTCAACCTTATGGAAATATATCTATGTATATGCAATATGTCGGCTCCAAATCCGTCTCTGATTGGTCGAACTGTTATGCTATGTGTTATGCAAGTTTGTGTGTGATCAGCCTTAACCGTAAGGCTGATCACACACAAAATTGCATAGTGCATAGCATGCTCCATAAAGTTCAACTTTATGGAAATATATCTATGTATATGCAATATGGTGGCTCTAAATCCGTCTCTGATTGGTCGAAGTGTTATGCTATGTGTTATGCAAGTTTGTGTGTTTTTCGCATAACGGCGACAAAAGGAAAACGGCACAGCCTGAGTTACAGCGATTTCCTTTTGTTGCACCAGTGCGCACTGATTCCTCTATTTTGAACAAACTAGTGCGTACCATCATCAAAAGGAAAAGGCTATCAGGGCAGACTTGCGTTTGACGTTTGTGGTTTAGGGGTTTTGATTCTGTGATATGGGACTTGGTGAATAAAATTTTTATTTGTTTCTTTAGATCTTAAAAATGTCTTCACATTTTTGATAGGGAATAAAAGGTAGCTTCTTCCGAAATCCGACCATGTATATTTCACATGCGCGAAAAGTGGTTGCCACATAGTTTTTCACACAAATCGGTGTGGGCTTATGACTTGCCCTTTCTGCTGAATATAAAAAGGTATTTGTATGCATTTATTAATTGCCTTTATCTGTTCATTAATGGCGAAAACATGATTCATATTTGTGTCAAGCAGTAACTTTAAAGTTTGCTGAAAGGACCCCCTAGGTTGAGTACTACTTCTGGGGGTGACTACTGACAAAATACATCAAGTCAAACTGAAGACAGGTTTGACCAACTCATATTTATGCTTAAGCATAAATTTAGTGATACTTCTTTACTTATGTCTGTCTTCCTTATAAAATAAGGAGATATATATATCCTGGGATCCTGAGATGTGTGCTGATACACTAGCTGATTCTCATGAGATGTCCACTTTCAAAAAAAAAGGAAGTTAAAATAAAGATTACATATTTTTTGTTAATTTTGAATATTAAGGTTACATGTTTAAAATGATAAATCTTTCCACATGTGGACCTGCTTTTTATTGAAAGAGTTGAGAAAAAATTCATAAGTAATTTAATTATTTATGAATTATAATTTAAAACAATTAAATTTTTGTTGAAATGGTAGGGAACTTTATGGTTTTACTTAAAAATGGCTAACACTGACATTTCCAAATACTTGTAAAAACTGACATGGTGAGGAAAGATTCACAAATAGATAGATAGATAGAAATATACTTTATTATCTGAAATAGAATTAGAACAAAGTTTAGCTGCAAAAATATACTTAAAAAATAAAAAAGGTAAAAGTAATTTACTGATTAGAATCTATAAAAGTATCATAATACAACATTACATATATTATATATACAATTATTTTGCCTGATAAAATTTGACAATTTAACATAACAACACATTTTAAAACAAATTTTACATTACAATATTTGACTATTTAAATCTATCATTAAAATATTCATTAAAACTGTAATAGGCTTTGGTGCATGGTTAGATTTTGGATCTCTTTAAGTTGGGTTGGCAGGTGATTAAATATTATTTTACTTCTGTATATAATGGAATTCTGTATTAAAGAAGATTTTGGTATGTGAAGTTGCAACATTAAGTTTTGTCTAGTTTCATGAGATCTTAAATTACTTAACTTCATATTTTTTATGCATAAGACATACAGTTTCACAAATAAATATACAATAAACAGTAAGTACTAAAAACTCATACATGCATTTTTTCCTATGCCACAAAATTTAGCTTTCCATTAGTGTATACTATTATAAGGCACCACCAGCCAACACCATTCTCAACTAAAAAGCCAGTTAACTCATTTTCGTTTTAGTATCCTTTGGCCTATGATCGGTACCATATTGACACCAAACTGACAGAAAATCCATGTTTTACTTGTCAATTTGGTTATAAAAATGGCAGCCACAATAGGCTAAAGGGCACTGAGGTGGTAGGAGTTAACAGGCTTTTTAGTTTAGAACGGTGTTGAACCAGTTTAGTATGCCTGACAGCTTAAAATTCAGTGTGACATCCTTAAAAATGCCACAGATATCAACATTTACAAAAGTTCAAATTATCAGTTGTGTTAGAGAAGAAGGCTGGTCTATAAGAAGAGCGGCCACCCATTTTGGAGTTGTTTACTGTATACAACGTCTTCAAAAAATATGAGGTCTCTTCAATGTATACATACATGTTATATGTATTTTAAATTGGTTTTCTGAGTACAAGAACAACAGACCTTTTAGCAATATTCTATAATTCTATTGAACACTTTTTACCAAAAATATATTTCTTTCAGCCAGTGAACAACAAAACTTGACATCTCGTGAGAATCCGCCACCTATGTTCATTAATAGGTTCAAATTCATAATATCCACATCTACAAAAATAAAAACTTACCTGTAAAAAAAAATAATAAAACCCTGGATAACAAAAGGTATATTAGTATCTATTAGAAACAGGGACCGACTTAGAAAATAATGTACAATAAATAATAATAATTTACTTTTAATGAATGGTACAGAAAATAGAGATCAATGCTATCAAAGCTTATAAAAGGTGCAAAATATTCCTATTATAAGATTAAAATTCTTACAGAAAAAAATTCTAAAGACGCAAAGAAACTTTGGAAAACAATTGAGGAACCTACCTGGTTGAAATAAAAAGTATTATTAATTATGAAAACATGGGAACAAATAAAAAACAAATAGCTGATGAGTATTAAAAAAATTAAAATGCTGGGTCAGTAGGAAGGATTCAGGGGAGAGAAGGGTTTCGCACTCCTTCTTTTTAAGTCCAGTAACAAAACCTGAACAGTTTACTAAAATTTCCAAGGAATCTACTGAGCAGATGGAAGTAAAGTTTGGTGTGCCACAGGGTACAGTGCTTTCGACATTAGGGTCATTCCATATCAAATCAACCAGGGTATTTTACCAGACCTTCTCCGATTTTGATGATTTTTGGTACACCACCAAAAAACTCAAATTCCCAAAATTTTATATTTTTTTGACCAGTACTTTTTTTTGTAATTAATTTTTGAAAATTAAAAAAATTCCTAATTTGGCCTGGATATGTATATACAAGAAAATTTATATCTTAGGAACCACTTAAACTGGCAAAATGAGTGATGACTCATTTTAAAGGTATTTAAAATACCTTTTGAATGATTTAGCACAATGCATAAATTTAAAAAAAAATAAAAAATTTTGATTTTTTTCAAAAAAATATATTTTTTTGCTCAGAGTTTTAGCTAGCTATCCTAAAAATTTCATGATGGAGAAATGATGGGTTCATGACCAAAAAAAAATAAAAAAAACTTATTACACAAAAATTCTTAACTACCTATGTAAATTAATGCTTATATACCACAGTTTGATAATTCGCCCATAATATGTGTAAATCGAGGTGTAAATTAAAAGGAATTTGCCATTCCTGCTCAAATAATCCACTTACCTGTTTTGTTATACCTGTTTATTCTTACCACCCACTGAGGCCACACCCCTTTGATTTTATTGGTTTCTTGAATTTTTTAAATCAGTTTTTAACAGTAAATTTCTTGCAGAACCTGACTGCTTTTATGCAAGCTTATTCCAAAAGTTTATATTCATTTGCTTAGAAGTTTTTCTACAGTGTAGGGTGTGTGTGGATCTAGCAATTTTTTTTCAAAATGTTGTCAAATAAAAAAAAGATTGGAGCAAGTTTAAAAAAAACAAATGTTGCCATCCGTTTGATATTGAGTCTAAAACTTTTCTAACGAACCATATAAAAAGGCGGCACTGACATCAAACTGAGTCAATGTCATTTTCTCACATGCAGCAATGCTAATTATAGCTCTAATTGAAGACATCTTTGCCACCGGACTGATCAAAATCTTCACCTTGTTTTTGTGTAAAACCTTCTAGAACCAATCTTGCCTTAGACTTATTTTGTATAGAGCCATCTGGATTTATTTTTATTTTATAAATCCATTTAGATGGTATAGCTTCTTATCCTGCAGCTAATTTGTCCAAGACCCATGTACCATTGGATCTATGGGCGTCCATTTCTTTATCCATAGCAATTTTTCATTGGATTTTCCATTGGTCTTTATCACTGCTTTGAATAGCCTCTTTATAACTATTTGGCCCCTTAGTTATAAGTATATAAGTCAGTATTTTCGTGATGGTCAGTATTTATTCAGTGTTTGGCTAAAACAAAAAATTAATTTTGAAGATAAAGTGAGAAAAAAAATAGTTTTCTCGGTTGTTGCAGTTTCTTGAAGGAGTTCGTGCATAAAGAAAAAATATTAATTTTTTCCTCTGTTATATTTTAATATTTGATTTGATTTTAATTACTGAAAATCTTTCTAGAAAAATTTTTTCCACTACTTGGCCGTGATCACCCCCCCCCCCTCCTTTATAGCTGACCCAACTCGCATTTCTCAAATATTTTTCAAAGAATATGAAAAAGCTAAGTGTCAAAAAATTTTGCTAGCGCCGATATACGTCGTTGATTATTACAAACAGCAAAAATTTTTGACTGCGGCGCTATGATATCAATGATTTTTACTTAGGACATAATTTTGGGAACGTAATTTTCTTGAAAAACTCAGTTTCATCAATAAAAACTAGTGAAGCTTATGGATTCTTATTTTGATTCTTAAACTTGAGAACTGGATATTTTGGATAATTTGATTGTGTTAGAAAACGCTATTTATAATGCAGTTAATTTTAAGTGTGGCAAAATTAAAGAAGAGGCAGTTAAAGTGCGAAAAGTTGTCAAAGAAGGAAAAAAAATTGAAAAACGAAAATCTTCACTTTCTTTGTAAGAAATCTAAAAAAATTAGATTTTCTTAGTAGCAGTAATGTTGTATACTATGTATATTAAAAACAGCAAAGTTTGAAGGGGGACGTTGGCTGGCTAAAGGAAGCCCAGATAAATGAAAAACTAAAAAAATATTTATACCTAGTTTTTATGATCAATTTTGTGGTCAGTATTTTTTTTTCATTTTGGTCAGTAAGTCAGTAGAAAAATGATTTTAACCCGTTTCCATCCCTTTCTTCTGTGTCTGTACTTTATTGTCTTAAACTTCCTTGTTCAATTTGATCTTCACTACTTTCTTTTTTAAGATTTGGAGGTGGTATCACCTCAGGACTTGAGAAGGGATTTTCATCGAAAATAATGTATCTGGATCTGATTATCTTTTCTGTAATTGAACACCAAATTCGGTAACCATCACTATTATATCCCACAAGAATGCCTTTGGAAGCCTTTTTGTCTAACTTTCTTCTGTTTGGTTTAGGCACATGACAATAAAATGTGCTTCCGATTACACGAAGATGTGTCAAACATGGTTTCTTTCCATACCATACTTCGTAGGGCAACTTGTTGCTATCAATAGATACACCTGATCTGTTCAGTATGTAGACTGCAGTGTTGATCATTTCAGCCCATCTCTGATGAACTCCGCGCTTGTTCAAAATTTCTACAATATCCTTTCGAACTCGCCTCCGTTGTCCGACAAGAACTCCTTAACAACATTATCGGCAACTTTTACCTCTTCTAAAAATGTTGTTAGGTGCCTAGCAACTTCTGATTTTTCTTTCATAAAGAACACTACAGTATTTATTGTAGTCATTTTTGAATAGACAAAAATACCTATCTCTCCTTCCTGAAGGTTCAAAAGGTCCACATACGTCAGAGTGAATTCCCTCTCCTGGTTTTGTAGCTCTTTCTCTGCAACCAAAGTTTAGAACATGTGCTTTGCCAAATATACAATCTTTACATAACTCGCTATCTAGAGGTATGTACATTCCAAAATCTCTCTTTAGAATTTGTTTAACATGTCTTATTCTGATGACCCAGTCTCTTATGATATAGGTGAAGTATGTTTTCATTTTGTACGGCGTTAATCTGAGTAGCTTGTGGCTTGACAATTTTAAGAGCTAACTAAAACTAACTAAAATTTTCTCCTCTTGAAGTTTAAAATGACAAACTTCTGTTGTGGAAAGGCCATGACTTTTTGATTGTCTGTCTTGGGCTGACAAAACCGAAAACAGGCACTTAACAAACATCTTTTAAGTTATACTGTGTAGTTCTTCCATTGACACAAGACTCGCCAAAATTCTTCTTTTTCCTAAAGCTCTTACAGCTTCCCCATTTGCTGTTATAGCTGTGTAGTTTTCAATAAATGATTTAAAACTTTCATAACCCTCCCTTCTATAACAAATCTGATTGCTGGCACCATTGTCCACATACCAATTCTCTAAATTGTTTGTAGTAGTAGTAGTAGTAGTAGTAGTAGTTTCTAGTTGAGGTCTTCCGACAGATTTCCACTTCGAACATTGCCTGACTCGATATCCAGGAAGATGTCAGTAGTTACATCTAAAGTCTTTCTTCTGCTTTGAACCACTTTTTTGTTTGCAACTTCTAAAATCTCTTGATTATTTTCATTTTTATTTAGTAATGCTTTTTCAAAAACACAAAGATGGCTTGTTAAATTCTCAGCAGTTTTTTCTGATTTTTAAAATCAGCATCCAGCTTGGCTTAAATGAAAAGTAATCATCTGGTAACGTTCTCAGTATTTTACAAATTAATCATAATTCTGGTAAATTACAGCTACATGAGATACTACCAGCAGATTTTTCTTTACTGACCTCAATGTGTAACTCATTCCACAAATTTTTAAGTTTGGAAATGTGAGTTCAATGTCATCATTCACATCATTTTTGTAGCTAAAAAAACTGCATGCATAAATCGTATGTCTTTTTTTCAGCCGCACCATCATACAGTCTATAAGTTCTAGCCACATTTCCCTAGCTGTACTGAATCCCATTACTTTGTGCAATGCCTCTTGAGTCATTTTAATGGTAAGCAAGGCGCTGCTGTCAGCTCGAGTATAAAAGGTGAGGTATTTTTCATACTTTTCTTTATATTTTTTCATAGTCTTTACCGCAGACAAAGGCAAAGATACCTTCCAGCATCTCATTCGCACCAGGTACACTTCTGAGCAAAATAGAGAGCTTGAACTTCCATGTGAACCAGTTCTGTTTACCTTCTAATAATCCGATCTGTACCTTACTGGCATCTATTGCTTGTCTTCTGCACTTTTAAACCAAAAAACTATTGAAAAAACTTGTAGTAGGAAAATTTTGGCAAGATTGAAACGGTTTCATAAAACATTTATTTTCTTGACTTCGGGTAACCATGCTTCGCTACTATGTTAAAGTAAACAATCTACCACTGAATACTTTGAGTATTGAGTGGTAGATTGTTAACTTTAACAATACTTAGTTTAAATTAAAACTTTCGCAGATAATTTTATAATGGTAATTGTTTTTGGTTAAAGTATGTTGTTATAAAAGCAACAGAAATCATGAGAATCAATTCAATAGAACAAGGTTTAAAATAAATTTAAAAAAATGTGTAAAAGGAAAAGGTAAAAAATTAATCCACTGGATAAAAAGCTTGTTTTACTAAGATGTTTTTAAGTTCTTTGAGAACTTTTAATGGTAATAATCATAGTGTAACATGAATAGTCTGATGTTCAGGGAAAGAAGATTTGTGTTTGTGAATAAGACTAACCGATTCTAGGATAAAAAGGCATGGTAGGGTTAGGATGTTGTAGTTTATAAATAAAGGTTTATAATGATTTCTTGCAGAGACCGGCAATACTGCTCGCTTCTGGAGTTTAAAGACTGAGAGAAAAAGATATTGGTTACAGCAGGCCTAAAACGGTAGATCATAAGAAAGGTCAGATTGAATACCAGCATAGTATACAGATTTTACAATAGAAATATTAAGATTTTTGGCCACCTCTCGCACTCAGTAACAACCTGAGGCAAGTTTCCTGTTAAGTCCAATGAGATTGAAATTTGACATCAACATCAAGTTGAAGTCCAAGAAACTTGGTATTTTGGGAACACTGCAGCAAAATCCAAGTATCTGTGTTTTCCGTCGCATGATCCCCGAACGCAGCTAAAACTCCTGAAATATCCATATTTAATAGATATTAATGTATATGAGAGAGGATTGACCCTAGGACTGAGCCTTGCAGAACCCCATAATAAATTTGCCTCGGAATTTGTTGGTCTGAGGAACATCCGGCGTTCGCAGCAACACGCTGGCTGCGGCTTGAGAGATAGGATTTAAACCTTTCCAACATCACTCCGTGGAAACCATAGACTTCTAGTTTTTGCAGCAGTGTTCTGTGACTCACACAATCAAAGGCCTTGGAAAAATCGCAGAAGGGCAATTCCATGATAACTGACAGGACAAATCTTAAGTAATTAATTTTTTGATATAATTTTTCTCTTTTTTAAAGATATTCTAGAATGACCACATCTTAATGCATTATGTAGAGGAATTATCAGAATTATTTAAAAGTAAAGGCAAATTAATTTTTTATTCAGGCTCCGAGGTACAACAGAAAATTGGTGATAATTGACGGGACATCAAAAGCGCGCAGAGAAAAATCATTGTCTCGTGTAATTTTTAAACGAAAACAATGTCTTAACTAAAGATCAATTTGACTTTCAGACCAACAAAGACACTTCGGACGTTAAGCTTAAATTTCTGTCAAATATTTTTAATTCAATCAACTAGCGCTTCGGCGGTGTTGTATGTGACGTTCGGGAAAAATTCTTGAGTGGTTTGAGAGCTATTTCTGTAAGTGAAGATGATGACTCAACTTGAAATCTCTGACTTTTTACATTGTTTGCTGATCACACAACCATATTTTGACACAACAAAGATCTAGTAGACATGGAATTGGACTTAAGGCAAATTAAAGAACGATAAAAATTACAACCTTATATTTCTAAATTAAATAAAAAACTAGCGCCTGGCTGTTTCTCTATGAGAGCCACTTTTCAAGAACTTGGTAAAGAAATAGCACGCAACTTATACTTTGGACTTGTTGAATCTCACGTAAGATATGCCCTACCCTTTTGAGGAGCCTGTTCAGACTACTTATTCCAGTCTTTCTTTTTGTCCTTCAAACGCGAGCAGTTAGGAATCTATGCAATGTGCACACAACCTCTTTTTATTCTGGAAACAGCATGCTTGATTCATAAAAATAGACAATTAAAGGTTTCCACATCATCAGTAAGTATACCAAACAATTTTTTTTTTATAGCGACGAGAAATCTTAATGACACCGGCCTCTGGTGGTCTACCGAATGTGCCTGATTCATCCTCTCTTGAGGATGCTTACGGACTAAACCCCTTCGCTGTAGATTTGGTCGAAATATCGGAACCATTCTCAGGAATACAACGTCACTATTTCGCCGTTACTGTTTTGGTCTCTTAGGTGCGTTCGTCTTCGTGTTTAATTTTTAGAATGGTTCTTATCATATCATGTCTCTGGTTCCATTTATCTACGTGCTGTATAATTTCTTTGAAGAGGTTTCCTATGGTCTTATTCTCTATCTGTAGATCGTGTCTTGTTCTTTGGCGGTAGTTCTCAAATCTTGGACAGTAAATTAACGTATGTTCTCGTCATCTATTCTTTGACAGTAGCGACATATATCGTCTGTTTTCCCTATTCGTTTTGTGTATGTCCTAAAAGATCCATGTCCCGTTAGAGCTTGTGTCATATAGTAATCCATTTTTTTGGGTTTGCAATCTATCCATGTTTTAATGTCGGGAATAATCCTTTTTTCATTGTCCTTTTTCGGTATTTTGGTCCCATCTTGCTTGCCAGGATTCCAGTATTTTCTCTTTTGCAGTTTCTTTGTTTTCCTCACTGTGTCCATTTTTATCTTCATATGCAATTTCTTCGACAATTAAGTCTATGGGCGGGATTCCTGTTATAACCTGAATAGCTTCCGTTGATATCGTTCGGTAGCTGCAGGCTACTCTTAGTAAGGCTTCCCATTGCATTTTTATCAGCATGTTTTTGTACTTCTGTCTGTGCAGTACTGGACTCCATATCACTGCACCATGTCACGATTGAAAGGATTACACTCCATTAAGTCGAAACTTAATGTTAATAAAAGCTTCGGTTTTTTCTGGTGCTAATTCTAGGTGTTTGTTTGTCATCCATTTGTTAATAAGTCTTGTTGTCTCGTTTACTCTTTGCATAAGATGGATCGCTGTGACAGCCCTCACTATTACCATTAGATCATCCGCGTATCCTACTATGCCCACGCCCCTAGGGAGTTTTAGTCTAAGTATGGGGTCATAGTATATATTCCAGAGTAGAGCCCCTAATACCGATCCTTGGGAGATGCCTGCTGATGTTTTAACCTTATTTTGTTCGTTAAGTATGTATCGTTCTTTGAAGTAGCTAATTACGGTATCTATAAGATATTGGCCTATACGAGTGCCCATACAAGTTCATATGTTCATATGTTTTAGCAATCGTGTTAATAAAGCAGAGCGACCTATATGCGTTTGCAGCATCGTATGGTTTTCCGTTTTTGTGTATAAGGGCTAATTTTGCTATTTTCCAACTGCATGGGAATTCCTGTTTTTTAGCAAACCGTTCATAGTCTGCAGTATCATATGCGGTGCTATTTGTACTAGTTCTTTGATTACTGTAAAACGCAACAAACTTTTAATTCTATCCGACGAACATGGCATAAACTTGGACCGTAACATCTCGAAGCATTTGGAGTGTACAAATTTTAAGGTGGAATCTATCATCAAACCTGGTGCGCATTATGACAGTGTTTTGGCGGGAATGGAAATGACTACCAAAGACTATGACTTCAATGACTATGTAGTTGTTGTTGCTGGTTCAAATGATTTTTTAAATGAAAAGAGACCAAAATTTAATGTTATCTACGAAATATTGAGAAAATGTTTGCAAACTAATTTTATATTCTTGTCATGTCCAATTTCAAAAAAGTGCCACAACAGTGACTACATACTACATTTCAATAATAATCTTGAAAAAGTTATAAATGCATTTAACAAAACCGAAGGTTTCTTTGATTTTATTAATATTAATACTGACAAAGGATGTAAAGTAAGGAACTGGCTGATTGGTAAGATGATTGCTGAGTCAATTCAATTAAACTCTTTTCAAGCTAAATTGACCGATAGCATGCTACTTACTAATTCAAATTCATTGACGCATCAAGCAACTATTTTGCCATCAGACAGATCCCCTCAGGTTTTTGGTAAGACTAGAAATTTTAATGATTTGGATGCTTCTTCTCAGTCAATCAGTTTATTTGATGAGCTAAATAATAGTTGTAACACAAGTGGCATAAATCTGAATGCTTCAAATTTTTTTTTAGGACCCAAAATAACCCAAACAAAAAGTCCCTCTCAAAAAGTTTAGACTATGTTACACTTATGCTTTTAAACATTCAGTCTGCGAGAAGCAAGGCTGATGAGTTATTCTTGTTTTTAGAAAACCAAAACTTTCCCCATTTAGTACTTTTAACAGAGCATTGGCTTAAGGTGGGAGAGCCCTTTTATGTACCAAATTATTATATATTGACTAAATTCTGCCGAACATCTTTCAATAATGGGGGTACCACCATCCTGATAAGCTCAGAATTTTCATCGAGATCAGATTTCTGCAACTGTGATAAGTTTGACTTTTTATTATCTGAAAAAACATTTGAATTTTCCCTTCTCTACTCAAAAACTCTCAAAACATATATTTTGTGCATTTACCGCTCTCCAAATACTAGTCTCTCAAGCTTTCTAGATAATTTTGAACTTCTCTTATCCAACATACCACCAAATTTCACATTAATCATTGCAGGTGATCTTAATATTGATTTTGGAGATCCTGAAGCATATTCTACCATTCTTTTACTTAATCTGTTAGAATCCTTTAATCTGCAAATGCATGTGAAGAAACCTACAAGAATCACAAATTCCACTGCTACCACGATAGATTATGTTTGCTCCAACCTTACCTCTGATCTTGAGTGTAATGTCACCGATCCCGACCTTTCCGATCACCATGCGGTTTTAACTTCATTGCCGTTAAGAATAAGTCATGTTAGTAATCACAAAAAACAAGGTAGAATATTTAGTAAGAATAATTTTTCCCATTTTAAACAGACTTGTAACAGCACAATTTGGCAACCTATTCTTTCTGAAGTTGATCCCCTTGAAGAATTTCATCTTATTCTAAGTAAGATAGTCAATAAATCTTTTCCTTTAAGGACACTACGCAAAAAAGGGATCCAAAAATACTGGATGACAAACGGATTAAAGATATCTGCGGGCAACTTAAGATCTTTAAATATTATAAAAAATCACTATGTTGACAGTCCGTTTATTACTAATCACTATTTAAAATACCGCAAATTGAACAAAAAGTTAATTCGCACCGCAAAACACTTATTTTACACAAATCGTTTGAACAACGCGGCTAATAAATCTAAAGAAACGTGGAACATCGTGAGGGAACTTACTGGTAAAACTAGTATTAAGCCACGGGAGATCGAGATTGATGCAGATCTACTGAACAGCTTTTACTGCAACGTTGCTGACAATCTAACTGCAAACATTAACTCTGATGTCGATCCTATAGTCTATTTGGAGAGCTTGCGTGTGAATGAGTCTTTTGAGTTTTTACCTACTGATATCCATGAAATCAGATCCACTCTTAAATCTTTTAAAAACCAAACTGCAGCCGGATCAGATGGTATATCTACAAAAATTTTAAAAGAACTACCTGACCAAGCCCTTCATATCTTAGCAGAAGCGATTAACCTCTCCTTTTCTTCTGGCACTTTCCCAACCACTCTTAAACAGGCTCTAATAATACCTATTCATAAAAATGGCGATACTAAAGATCCGTCAAATTATCGACCAATATCCTTGCTCTCAACCATATCGAAGATTATTGAAAAAATCGTCAAAAAACGCATGATAGATTTCTTAACTTCGCACAAAGTTTTTAATCTTGCACAGTTTGGTTTCCTTCCAAAAAAGGGCACCCATGATGCTATGTATAAAGTAATGGAACAACTTTTCAGGCATTTTAATAACGGCTTTGATACTGCAGGAGCGTTCTGTGATTTTTCCAAGGCCTTTGATTGTGTGAGTCACAGAACGCTGCTGCGAAAACTAGAGGTCTATGGTTTCCGCGGAGTGGTGTTGGAGTGGTTTAAATCCTATCTCTCAAGCCGCACCCAGCGTGTCGCCGCGAACGGCGGATGTTCCTCAGTCCAGCAAATCAATTATGGGGTTCCGCAGGGCTCAGTCCTAGGGCCAATCCTATTTCTCATATACATCAATGATTTGTTAAATTTGGATATCTCAGGAGTTTTTGCTGCGTTCGCGGATGATGGAACGGTGGTGTGGCATAAAAAAGGGACGCGGGAGTTGGTCCAGGTAATATCTGATGACATCAAGGTCATCAAGCTGTGGTGTGATGCCAATGGACTTTTACTTAATTTTAATAAAACACAGATACTTGGATTTCGCTGCAGTATTGATGATGTTGATTGTGACCAATTCTCCATTAAATCTTCCCAAAATACCAAGTTTCTTGGGCTTCAACTTGATACTGATTTGAAATTCCAATCTCACATCATTGGGCTTAACAAGAAACTCGCCTCAGGTTGTTACTGTGTACGAGCGGTGGCCAAAAATCTTAATATTTCTATTGCAAAATCTGTGTACTATGCTGTTATTCAATCTCACCTTTCTTACGGTCTACCATTCTGGGGCTGTTGTACTCAATATCTTTTTCAGTCAGTCTTTAAACTTCAAAAGCGAGCAGTCCGATTCATTGCTGGTGTCTCTGCAAGAGATCATTGTAAACCCTTATTTATAAACTACAACATCCTAACCCTACCATGTCTTTTCATCTTAGAATCAGTAAGTCTTATTCACAAGCACAAATCTTCTTTCCCTGAACACCAAATTATTCATGTTACACGTCAAAGGCACCATATACCACTTCCTATTCCACACTCGGCGCTCGTTCAAAATTCCATAATTTATAATGCCATAAAACTTTATAACCATCTTCCTATAGCTATTAAAAATATTGCAGATCTATCGAAATTCCGCAAAGAACTCAAAAACATTTTAGTAAAACAAGCTTTTTATACCGTGGATGAATTTCTTACCTTTTCCTTTTAAACCTACCTATTTATTATCATTTTTTTTTATCTTACTTTAAAATTTATTTTTAACCCTGTCCAATTAAGTAGCCATTTTTGCATTTTTATTTCCTATAGCTTTACAATTAAATTAATTTCTAGGATTTCTCTTGCTTGTGTTACAACAACCCTATGCCAAAACAACTAGATTTATTAAATTGTCTGTGATCTAAAATTTTTTACCTATATAGTTATTTAGTATTTTTTTTTACTTTTTTTACTTTACTCAACTTGTTTGTATTTTTTGCTTTAAATGTTTATCTGTTGTGCATATATTTATTTAGATTTTACTTAACCTGTTTCTATTTTCATTATGTTTTTACCATATCTCTGTTACCAACTGATCTGTTTTTTTTTTTTATCTTGTGTCGTGCCTGCCTTTGCCAGGTAGTTAATTTTAATTTTAATTTATGTTAATATTGTATGAAATTAGACTTAAGCCTCTTAAGCTTTGTCAATAAGGATGTAGAAAATCTTTGGACAATAAAGCATGTTTACTACTACTACTACTACTTCTGGGGGGTTATTCTTTAATTGAGAGAAAATTTGCTCCCAGGGAGTCGAGTTCTCTCGCTACTATGCATCTCATTGTTCCAAATCTTCGGTTAAAATCGGTTTCTCTCACTTTTGCCCGATATTGATGGAAAATAATTCTTTTAGTCAACACCAATAGAATTATTTTCGATCAATATCGGGCAAAAGTGAGAGAAACCGATTTTAACCGAAGATTTGGACCAATGAGATGCATAGTAGCGAGAGAATTCGACTCCCTGGGAGCAAATTTTCTCTCGATTCAAGAATAACCCCACTGGTGGTATTGAGTTTAATTAATTAAAAATATTTATAATTTTTTCGTAGCTAGCCTACTAATTGCTTATGTAGGTAGGTACACTTGATTTAAAAAAAAACGCATACACTTCTCTCCACATAAAACTGGTACAGCAGAAGATAGCAGCCTGTTTTATTTTTAAAGTTTTTATAGTACGGCATTGTCTTCCTATAAGTGACAATGTGTCTTATAATAGTATACACTAATGGAAAGCTAAATTTTGTGGCATAGGAAAAAATGCATTAAATTTAGACTGACCATATTTGAAAAACTGAAATAGAGAAAACCTTCTGGAGATAACAAATGTACGGCAATAGCAATCCTGACTATAAAAATCTATTATCAGTTTACACAAGGATTTTGTAAAAAACATTTTTTTTTCAATTTTCTCCTGCGTTGTTATTTTTAGTAATTTTTCATAATTTTGTTAAGATTTTTGTCTGCGGCGCTATAACATTAATCAGTATTACGATTTTAGTTTAATTTAAAAAAATTTGGGTCTAGAGCGTTTAAAACGTGTGAAAAATGCTGCATAATATCACAACAAGTATAACATTGATTTTAGTTAAATTTCAATACCATTTTTAGTGTACTTTTTTCAATATTTTTGCTTTCGACAATATAACGCCGGATAGTTACCAAGAACCTTTAAAAAACGTGTAAAACATAGCATTTTTAATATAGTTTTTTCAAAATATCGGTCTATGGCACATTTTTTCTTCTTGTCGTCTTCTGTTCTAAGAGATCTGTATGCGCCCTTCCACAAAGAAAAATCTGGCCACCCTTCATTAATCAACATGATGGATTTAACACAAAACATCTGTAAAATTTGTAAAAAAAATAATAGCTGTTATTTTTTGTATGGAGGCTATTAAGATCGTCAAAAAAAAAGTTTTTTTTTATTTTCACTAAAAATAAGTTATTTGGCTCAAAAAAGACCTAAAATTTCGTCATGGTATCTTTTGTCTTCTAAAAAAATTGCATTTTCAACCAAAAAAAAAAAATTGAAAAAATGTTTACATTTATTTTTATATGTGCCTGCTGGCGCCCAATTATAATTGTTGAGTTTCTCGTACCTTCCCTAAAAGATGTATCAAAACTGTTATTTGCCTCTTGTTTTAATTAAATTTTAAGCATTATATATCAGCAGCATTCAAAACATGTGAAAAATAAGCAATAAGCAAATGTTTTTGCCAACAAATTTAAGGTAAATAAAAAACTGGGAATCTGATTACCCCCGCTCTAGATTTAAGACCAGGTCTGAACGGGGCGCCGATTGCTTGACCCTTTCGCTTCTCCAAAAAATATCTAAACTGAAAAAAAATTGCACCTTAATTTTTCAAAAAATTCCAATATTTTGTACCATTTGAGTCTAATTACAGAAACGATTCATGACTGGTTCATCATCGGGATCACACTGCAAACCACTCTTCATTACTCACCAAATTCTAAGTATGCCCTGTCTTTTCATTCTTGAATTTGCCCTATTCCCGTCACGTCATACTGTTCGAAACACACGACAATCCCACAACATCCCTCTTCCAATCCCTCACACCACTCTAGTTCAAAAATCTAATATTTACAATGGGATTAAAATCTATAATCACTTACCCCCCACTCTAAGAGGACTTACTGATTTATCTAAATTTCGTTTAACATTAAAAAATTTACTTCTAGGGCATGTCTTTTATTCTGTTGAAGAATTTATGCAATTTACATTCCAATAAATGTGTCTGTCGTTATGAACGATTTTCTATTCTCTTTTAATTATTTTCCTCATCTGGTACTTATCTTTAACCATTTTCTATTTTTATAAAAAGCTCATTTCGGCGGGGTGGTTGAGGGACTCATTTGGTGCTCATTTGTTGTCTCTACTCATACTCTTTATTTCAGTCAGTTGCTTGCTAGTTCCGTAACAATGCCAATTATAAAATAAAACTATTTAACCTAAATACTGTGATATTATCCTAATAATAACTATGTTTACTGTCCTTATAGTGATTTTTTGATTCGATGTTATACTTTTTTTTAAATTTCTTGTTCTTATTTTAGGTATATTTTAGTGTGTATTTTACTTGTCTTTCAAATTTAATTATTTTTTTTCTTACTTAAATTTTATTAACTTGACTACTAAAACTAATTATTAATGCGTATTTTTTTTTTCTTTACGATTTTACCACAACAATTTATACTTATATACTTATATATGTATATATATACATACATATTTATAAGTATTTTGTTTTTACACTGTTACTTACTTATCCAAGTTACCTGATACGAATTCGTCCTGGCGTGTTAATATTTCCAGTAGGATTATGCTCCTAAGGCAATTAAAACAAAGAAGTTAAAAAACCTCCAAATCAGTTACTTCAACCGAAAAGAAACTAAAAAACAAAAGATCAAAAGATATTGGGTGGAAATAACGAAAATTAAAACTTGGATGAGTATTTGATATTTTGTGTGTTCCTTGTGGGATACTCATCCAAGTTTAAATTTTCGTTATTTCCACCCAAGATCTTTTGATTTTTTGTTTTTTAGTTTCTTTTCGGTTGAAGTAACTGATTTGGAGGTTTTTTAACTTCTTCTTTATTTTGTTTTTGTTTTAACTAGGTAAGCTTATAGCTTTTATTTTTTTTTGTTGTTTTGTCTTATTGTCTCTCAATCCATATTAATTATCTTTACTTACATTTACGTATAGTTATTGAACAAAACTGGTATAGTTAGATACGCTTAAGTTAAGTATTTGCTTTGTCAATAAGGTTTTTTTTTATCCTTGGACAATAAAGAATATTTACTACTACTACTACTACTACTACTACTATGCAGGTCCTTTTCGTCCAAGATCGGGAAGCCGAATACCTGGTGCCTTGTCTTTTGGTAAGCCGCGCAGTCCAAAACTGCGTAAAACACCGAGTTTTTCCCGAATTCGTTACATAAAATTACATATTTGTCAAATCTCATTTACATATTTACATAACCAAATAAAAAATGGTCACACTGCGTACAGGCGCTGATTCTGAGAATGGACGCTGAAAAATTGTCCCATACATCATCATGAAATTGATATTTTGCTACTGCACTGACAATATATTTTTGGGTGCAGGAGTATGTTTACGGTGGTACTTTACTCTAGGCACAAAACTTCTATTTAATAGGGTGAAAAGTTGTTCTCTCACCAAAAGGTAAAGGGTGATCTACCATATTTTTCACCCTTCTTTTTAACTCGCTTACTATTGCAGCTGGATATAACATATAACACAAAAGTTGCACAACTATTTATAAACTTTCAACTGACACACACAATAGTTCTTAACCTATCCTAACTAGTGCGGAAACTTAATTATTCCTGCACGCGACTGACGTTGTTCGAAAGACGCAACGTGGAGCGGAGTTCGGGCAAGGGCGGGAAAGATACTTTTGAACTAAAATGCACTGTCCTAGAAAAATACCTAAAATATTCCCTTCAATTTCCAGCTTCAATAATAAAGTAGTTAAGAAGTATAAATTTAACTGGCAGAACGCCCGCTTACGTTATAATCGCAGTCAAGTAAACTGATTTTGTTGCAATCAGCAATTGACTGAATTTCGGGTTCTTTTAAAACTTGCCGTAAAGTTGCAATTTAAATAATTGTGTAAATGGTTAGGCATTGTTTAGTTAAACGTTTCTTAATTTTTAGGTCAAGTTCCAGGCAAACCCAACTTCACAAGAATCAATTGATTTGTGCTGGCAGATTTTGGCATTGTACTTCTTAGAAATCCACATACAACTTTACATCTGCTGTTTTTAGTCCTTAGCATAGTTTATTGCCGATTTAAAAAAGATCCTAAAATGTCTTCTGATGATGAGAAGCCTCCAGCGCCTCCAGTGCGTCTGATGTCAAACCGCAATACTGAATTTGTCAATAACATAACTGTTGACAGGCCTCTTCCCAAGGAGCCCGAAGATTGTGATAAAAAGAAGAAAAACGTTAAAAGCAAAAAGACTTCAACAATTTCAAAATATACTTCTGATAAGCCGAATATTTCTTATCCTACAAATTTTGAGCACACAGTGAGTATTTTTTAATGTTTAGTAGAAAATTAACAGTCGGAAGAAAACTAATAAATAACTATGCAAAGTCCCAGTATAAAAAAAATGGGGCCAGCCTGCACGTATAGCCATATACCGGGTGTCCTAAGGTGAGTAACCTATTAGAATATTTTGGAAACTATACAATGGAAACGTTTCAAACTTTCCATTCTAACATAAGTCCATGTAAACTATCTTTATGAAATACTTTCATATTTGCAGTGTTGCCATTTGCAGGAAAACTTGGCAACAACTTTCTTATTTTAAATTGAACACCCTGTATATTTTTGCATTTTTGGATTCTACAAAATATTTTAGGTACATTTTATGTATGATGTCCTATACCTATGTTCAATTGTTTTTAAAATATTGACAGGTGAAAATTGACATTTTTTAACTATGACAGCCCGTCACAACAAAACGGTTAAGGATAGAGCAAAATAGTTTTTACATTATCTTGGTTTTTCAAAAGCTATCATTTTATACTATTTTTAACCAAGGGTTAAACTAATCTTGGGATATTTTAACCCTGGATTTAGATATAAAATGGTAGCTTGTGAAAACCAAGACAGGAATGTAAAAACCGTTTTGCTCTATCCTTAACCGTTTCGATGTTACGGGCTGTCAAAGTTAAAAAATGTCAATTTTCACCTGTCAATATTTTAAAAACAGTTGAACATAGGTATAGGACATTATACATATAATGTACCCGAAATATTTTGTAGATTCCAAAAAAGTTGTTGCCAAGTTTTCCTGCAAATGGCAACACTGCAAATATGAAAGTATTTTATAAAGATAGTTTACATGGACTTATGTTAGAATAGAAAGTTTGAAAAGTTTTCATTGTATAGTTTCCAAAATATTCTAATAGGTTACTCACCTTGGGACACCCGATATAAAATTAAAAATTTTTTTTTTCAAACTTTTAATTTTTTTCTTTGAAAATGGAATTATTGCGTCTCGCTAGCTGCTACGGTTCGTGAGTTACAATTTTTTTAAAAGTTTAATCCCCCTCCTACCCTCTTGCCAACCCCCCAGCCCCTTCAAAAATTAATCAGCTCTGTGTCTGGTGACAAAGAATTTTGGGACCAAATTTGACAAAAATCGGTTAAGCTGTTTTTGAGTAATCGTCTTACAGACAGACAGACGGACAGATACCATGACAAAATTTTGTATTTAAATCTTTTTTGACCCCAACTTATTTTTAGGCGCAATTTTACAACTCATAGTTAAACATCAAACCTCAGTTTAAACCACGGCTTTTTTACGTTTTATAGGTGCAGTTTACAATAATGTTCGGCTTAACCGCTACCGGCGGTCTAGGTGTGGGTTAAACTTCAGTTTAATAGTTACCAAAAGATTCTAACCTCAAAATAGTTATTAAAAATTTATTTAAAATTTGTTTTTCGTAAAAAAACTAAGTATTTAGTAAAATCGCTATGATCGATGGCTTAGAATTTATTTGTGATCAACTGGAGGAAGATGATGACGAAATTATTGACATTGTCGAAGCACCAAGAAGACCAAAAATTATTCGTCTAGAGCAAATCCTTTGAAAGAGTACGACGATGTAGATTTTAAAAAGCACCGAGCTCACACGTATATGTATATATATATATATATATATATATATATATATATATATATACTGTATATATTTCTGAAAATTCTGAACATTTTTTGTTGTGGCGCCTGACTGTATGTCTGTCTATCTGTCTGTCTGTCTGTAACCAACACTGATATCTCAAAAACTACTTGACTGATTTTTGGTGACTATGCTGGGTTTGACTCTAGTTGGTGCTATTTTAAAGATATGGTTAAAATAATCAATCGTATATGCAAAGAAAAAGTAGTCTTTTTAAACTAGAAAAAAACTTGTTGTGCTCCTAATCCTACAGCATATCCAACAGCTCTTCTTTTCTTCCTGGCCGTGGTTTAACTGCGACTTATAAAATTGAGCAACTTGTTTACCAATGGTTTAATCCAAAGATTAAACTGAAGTTTGTTTGTGGTGTGTTTACTTAATTGTCTTTTACAGCGCATATCATTATTTTTAAATGTTGTATTTTTTGTTTTATACTTTTCTTTAAATTTTTAGCCACAATGTAAATTCTTAATAAGAGTATTGCATGATTTAGAGTTTAATTACTTACCTATTTATAATAACAATTGCTTTGTCAATGAAATATGTTTATTTTGAGACAATAAAGCTTATTGAGATTGAGATTGAGTTTAAACTATGGTTTAATGTAGAGTTTTACCTTTGGTTGTAAAATTAGCCCTTAGTGAAAATAAAAAAACTTTTTGACCATTCCAATAGCCTATGCATGGATGGATAAAAACCATAGGTACCTACTTACCTCGATACTTGTCTTCAAAGTAAAATTAAATATATTTTTAGCCATTACTAACTATTGGTATCGCCAAAAAAAAGTTTTATTTCCACTAAAAATAAGTTACTTGGGTCAAAAAAGACCTAAAACAAAATTTTGTCATGGTGCCTGTGTGTCTGTCTGTCTATTTTTATCAAATTTTGCACAAAAATTCGATGTCACCAGACGCAGAGCTGATTAGTTTTGATAGGGGTGAGGGGTTGGCAAGAGGGTAGGAGGGGGGATAAAACTTTTAAAAAAATTGTACCTCACGAACCGCAGCAGCTAGCGACACGCGGTTTTCACATTAAGGGTGAATTTGAATAAAAAATGGGCTTCTTTTAATTACTTAATCTAAAAAACTTAATTAAATTTGTATCAAATTTTGTAGGGTGAAAGTTTAAAGCATTATCACGGAACCATTTCACAAATTTTGCATAATTTTAAGTTTTTACATAATTTTACGTATTATTTTTTTAAAAAAAACTAAATAAAAACAAGATATACATATATGTATATATTTTTTGAAAAACTACGCAAATGGTCTGTGGGGGATACCTGAAGCCTGCAAAATTTTATTAATTTTTGATATGCGGTTTATCTGTTTAAGTAAACGAACTGTTTTTAAGATTCAAATTCACTCTTAAGATATATAATTGCATTTTCACCCAAAAAAAATTGAAAATTAAAAAAAAAATTAAATTTTTTTTTATATATATGTGCCTGATGGCGCCATTTTTATTTGAAATTCTGTAAAATAAGGTTGCATGTTACACTCACCCTAATGTGAATTTTCATAAAACTAAAGAGAAACTATAAATTAAAATCGGTTCTTACTTTTTGTTAGTTTTAAGCAGCTGTTGCTACCTATGGCAGCCGTTCCTGCTAACCTTTGATAGCTTTTTTACATATTGGATGCGATTCTTCAAAAACCGTCAAAATGTAGTTTTAATTTTTGAAGACAGTTTTTATAAAAAACCCTTTTTTAGCCACCCATACATAGTATGGAGGCTATTGGGATTGTAAAAAAAAAGTCTTTATTTCCAGTAAAAATAAGTTATTTGGGTCAAAAAGACCTAAATACAAAATTTTGTCATGGTGTCTGTCTGTCCGTCTGTCTGTAACACGATTACTTAAAAACCGCTAAACCGATTCTCATCTTGAACGAGGTACGATGAACATTGAAAATAGGCCCCCGTAAATTTTAACCGAATTTTAATATTTTGAAGGTATCATCATTGCCGAAAAAAAATTGAAATGTAAAGAGGATCGTATATCTGTAATAGCAGATATAGCCTGTCAAAGTACGTAGGTCCTGCTATGCATAGAAAATATTGCAAGTCAATAGGGATATTTTGGAACGCTTGAAATTTTGACAACTTTGACAGCCGCTGTGGTAGTGTTCAACCACTACCACAACATTAATTAACTAGAAAAATAATCACAACCACAACGAAATGGATTCGTAGCTTACGGCAGTGGTTAATTACCACAACGGAATGACGTTTAGCTATTGCGCAGACGCAGTAACTACCACAACAACTACGAAGTGTCAAATAAGCATTCCACAATATCTCTAATATGCCTACGTAGATGTTCTTGAATATTTAAAAAACAAAATAATCCGTTTTTGATGTTTTTGGGGTCTATGGGTAGGTTTTTCATAAGGCTAACGCCTTGAAAGTTGTTACACAGGGTGTTATATTAACCATATGATTAAAATTAGGAAACATTTTAAATTGCGTCTTTAAATGTTTATGCTTTTCTTATAATATCCTATATATTGTTAGTATCTACTCATTGTAAAAGTTCGAATATCCAAGCGTCATCGTGTGGACTTGCAGCGCGAGCGCCCTGAATAAAAGGTTAATAACCAATCGAGGCTCTGCCTAAACTGCAACAACAGCATCTTACAAGAGATCCAACCATCCAACAGTCTTAAAGTTACTTTTTAAACATAGCGGAAGATATTGTTTGGTATGTTTTAATGAAGATGGAATTGATCTCGTGACCTTAGCCCTCCGAACCAATGTTTTTATTAAATCAGGAATTTTTGTTCCGCCTCACTCAAAAGTGCAACGGGCATTTGGATTCAAAAGGGCATTTACTTTAAACCCTTCTAAATGGTGTCAAACTAACGAATTTTTGAGGATGTTTAAGAGAAGAGAGCAATCGGTCTTGGATAGAAAGTGAAGAAAACTTCTCAGATGAAGAATTTGTGGTCTTAATTTCATTAACTAATGAACAATTTCAAGATCTGAATTAACAATGAAAAAAAATTATTTTTATTTATGGTCAAACTTCGTCAGGGACTTTTACATACATTCCTAATGGTTATGTTCGGCTATTCTTCCGAGCAGTTAGTAAGCCTTACAGTTGTCAAGGTATTAATATCTTTAGATACCAATATTGTACCTTTCAATTTGGGATATGGGCATCTAGCGAAAGAAGAATATATAAAAAATCACGTAAGCGAATTTTATAACATTTTGTATAACGAAACACCAGAAATTCGCAAAATTGAGAAAAGTTGCCACTTTCAAGTACTTCGGTGGTCATTTTGGGTACACAAACAATATCGGGGATACAGGAATGCCGAAGATTTTTTAAGAGGTATTGTTATTAAAATTGAAATACCTGCACAACTAAGACGTAGACCCACACCCGTTGAATAAGCGAATAAGAGCAGATTGGTGAATAAATCTAGATTTGTTATAGAAACCCGCAATAGCCACTTAAAAGATATTTTTAGACTGTTTAAAAATACATTTCCAAATAGGCTGGTACCCCGTTTAGGCCAATTTTTAATAGTGACTTGCGCTCTTATTCACGATTCAGTGTGAAAATAATACCTCCGAGCAAGCAGAGCAAATGCTAGAAACAGACGCCATGCTAACTGGCAAGCAATGGAGCATGAGGAAATTTCGGATTTTCCTAATCTTGATTTGGAATTTTTGAGAAATCTTACTTTTAGCACTTTTCAGCGGCGTCATATCACTTCTCTCTGGGGGGGGGATAACTAATTTAAAAAAAATATGAACGAAAAAAAATATTTTAAATTGATTTAGCGAGGGTGAAAAAATACTTTATTGACGGCAAAATAACTCAACATAAACAAAACAAGTTTTTTGGTAAAACATACAAAAAAGCTTAGAACTAAACACTAAATTAATGTTTGGATTGATTGGTGGGTTAGGGTCAAAATTGAAAAAACACAAATTATTTCGCCAACGTTTCGGCAGCATTTATTGGGCCATCTTCAGGGCTCTACAAAGACACAAAAAAAAACCTTATGAGTTTTTTTTCCCAGCGAGATAGTAATTTAAATTAATTGTACAAATATTAAAATACAAGAACAAAAACAGTTACGGAGTTATATACATTATGAGGGTTGGATACGGTTGAATATTAATAAACCACAATTTAAAAAAAAAACTTTTGTTTTTATAATTTAATAAAATTCTTTGGTTTTGGTTTAAATATGTGTATTGTACGGTACTATTTTTGGTATGGTTACCTACACGGGTATTAGAGATTGATAAATTGATAAGATATCTTGTTCTTTTTTGTTGATAAGAAAAGTCTTTTTTAATAGTTACAATAATAAAAAAAAGCTATATGCAAAATAAAGTAAATCAATTGAGCATAATTAAAGATGAAATCAAATAACAAGAAAATTATATTTTTAACTATTAAATTGAAAGGAAAATTACCAAAAATTAACTGTTTAACGAAATACGTATGTGTGTGTGTGTGCGTGTTGTTTTGAGTGCAAGAGCAAAAATTTTTGAAAAACTACCAAAATTGGAGTGCGTGGAGGAGTATGTATGTTTGTGTGTATTCAAGAGCCAAAAATGTTTTTTATTTTAGTTTAACTTTCCTAAATTAATATAGGTAATGGTACAAAAATGGGTTATGGATAAATTCATGTTTAAAAGTCTGAGAGTAAGTGGTAAGGTGGATGAATGGGATTAGGTATGAATGGTATGTTTATTGTTGGGGTGGATGAATGGGATTGGGAGGGAGCATGAGATATTGCATTTGTTTGATTCCTTTCATTCCAGATTAAAATTTACATATGAAATGGAGCAGAACAACAGTTTTTAGATGCTAGAGTTATAAGAAATGACACCACAGGACAATGGACAGTGGACTGGTACCCAAAACCTACGTTCTCGGAAAGATTCTTAAATTATTTTTCTTCACACTCTTTCAAACACAAACTCAACATAATAAGCAACATGAAAAATAGAGAATTACGAATTTCTAGTGTTGAGTATCATGATAAAAACATAAATTTAATAAAAACCTTTTTAATTAAAAATAATTACCCTATTTCAATGATTGACAGGGTCTTATTAAAGAATGACACCATTCCGATTCAACAAAAAACTAAATCGCCTGACCGAAAGTATTTAAAAATCCCCCACGTTAGGAATCTTTCTGCAAAAATTGTAATCTTTCCTATGTAGGAGAAACGTGCCGAAACCTAAAAACACGTCCATCCATCAGTGAATACCAAAAGGGATGTGGAAGGTTTCAGCTCGGCATTCCCATTCATCCACCTCAACAATAAACATACCATCCATACCTAATCCCATTCATCCACCTTACAATTTACTCTCAGACTTTTAAACATGAATTTATCCATAACCCATTTTTGTACCATTACCTATATTAATTTAGGAAAGTTAAACTAAAATAAAAAACATTTTTTGCTCTTGAATACACACAAACATACATACTCCTCCACGCACTCCAATTTTGGTAGTTTTTCAATAATTTTTGCTCTTGCACTCAAAACAACACGCACCCACACACATACATATTTCTTTACACAGTTAATTTTTGGTAATTTCCTTTAATTATTTTATTTTGCATATAGATTTTTTTTTATTTCTGTAACTATTAAAAAAGATGTTTCTTATCAACACAAAAGAACAAGATATCTTATCAATTTATCAATCTCTAATACCCGTGTAGGTATCTTTTAACCATACCAAAAATAGTACCGTACAATACACATATTTAAACCAAAACCAAAGAATTTTATTAAATTATAAAAACAAAAAAGTTTTTTTTATAATTGTGGTTTGTTCTTCTTTGTTTTTTAAAATGTCTGTGTATTTCGTTAGTTTTAGTTTTTTAGTTTTGACAAGAAAGCCAAAGAAGTTCGGTAAGTCTACTTATTTATTAATATTCAACCGTATCCAACTCTCATAATGTATATAACTCCGTAACTGTTTTTGTTCTTGTATTTTAATATTTGTACAATTAATTTAAATTACTATCTCCCTGGAAAAAAACTCATGAGGTTTTTTTTGTGTCTTTGTAGAGCCCTGAAGATGGCCCAATAAATGGTGCCGAACCGTTGGCGATCAAATAATTTGTGTTTTTTCAATTTTGACCCTAACCCACCAATAAATCCTGGGTCGCTAAACTCTGTAAAAAACTAAATTAATGGTTTAGTGGGTAACGACGATGCGGTAAACCTTAGTAGGTGTACTTAAGTTACAAGGTGTTTTTAAAATGTGTTTATTTGTAAAAGTCAAATTTTAATTTTTGTTTGCGGATACTCTGGGGGGGGGGGGGCAATTGCCTTTTGACGCCGCTGACACTTTTCAAATTACTATGGCTACATCCTATTTTCACGTTAATGCCCAGGAGTTTGGAGATTTACACTTAAATATCCAAATTTTTTTCGGAATTAAAATTAACTCCCGTCGTCGCAATACCACCAGCGCTGGCCATAACACATAATCAAGATCCAAATGTTCAAATATATATTATTGCATGTATTGTTCTGATCCCAGAATGGTTGGTACATTTTGTTATGAGGCTAGTGTATTATGGTTTTTAGAACATGCCAGACAACAGCAAGATATTAGTTATCCACAAGGTAATATTATCAATGAAGTAAATGATGATGCTGATAGAAACGTGCTGCCCCAAATAGTTTAGTTACTGAATTAAAAATAGATTTAGATTAGAACAAACACCCTGTATAATATTTTTTAAAACATGCTTTCACCGTAAGTCAAAAATTTATAGGTTTATTGTTGTATTTCACTTTATTTTTTGGTTTCAAGATTTTATTAAAATATACGATTACAATAATACCCTGTATAAAATATTAGAGTTTAGACACATTGCTTCCTAGAATAGCTACCCAAATATCGTAAAAATGTCAAAAACGTATTAGAAGTGTTCGAAATATTCAAGGAAATCTACGTAGGAATATTTCCTATGCAGAGCAGGACCTACGAATTTTGACAGACTGTATGTCCTGTCACAGACATACGATCCTCTTTATATTTAAAAAAATCGGTTATGATGATACCTTTAAAATAAAGTTTGGTTAAAATTCACGGGGGCCTATTTTCAATGTTAATCGTGCTTCGTCCTTTAGCACAAAAATTCTTCTTTGTCACTATATACAGGGTGGATTCTTTAAACGGAACGGTGCTTCTAGCGGGTTAGAATTTGGTTTTATAAAAAAATCCAAAAACACGTCAATTGAAATTTGTAATTATCTTAAATCGTGCTATCTTGGATTTTTTTTATGTCGCTACAATTGTTTATGAGGTATGGCAAAAAATTTTTTTTTAAATAGGACACCCTGCATGGTTTGACATTTTTGAATTCTAAAAAAAATTATCTTTTTGACAATACCACACACTAATACTCTATCTCTTATGGTTTCCAAGATAGAGGCATTTAAACTTGCATGGAATTGTTGTCTATACTCTGTTTTGCGGGGGATATTTGAATGAATATCGAAGTTTTCCATACAGATTTATATAAAAATATCTTGATTATCGTAAAAGATAGATCCTACTGTGTGGTATTGCTGAAGAGAGAATTGTTTGCAGAT
The DNA here is from genome assembly GCA_963921995.1 of Oxystoma pomonae. Classification (NCBI taxonomy): domain Eukaryota; kingdom Metazoa; phylum Arthropoda; class Insecta; order Coleoptera; family Brentidae; genus Oxystoma; species Oxystoma pomonae. The sequence continues at coordinate 65,839,478 of OY998167.1, forward strand.
TTCACAAATTGCAAAAAAAAAAAATTGCCATACCTTGTAAACTAAATGACATAGACATTTTGTAGTTTAGACACATAGACAAGATAGCACGATTAAAGGAAATTAAGAATGTCAGTTGACATGTTTTTGGATTTTTTTATTCAACCAAATTCTTCACTTTCATCTCTCAATTCACTTTCACTGTTCAGAAAAGTCACAAATTCTATCATTCCTTTTACAGGGTGAAAATTCTCAAAACTTTTTGATGTTTATTGGTACGTGCAATTTAGCTCTGCCGTAAAACTAGTCCTGCAGAATTTCTTTAAAATATTAAATTTACAAAATGTTATCAAACAAATTCAAAAACAAAAGTTAAAATCGCCACTTTACTAAATTGTGACGGTTGAGATTTTTTGTCCTGTCTAAAGAATCGCGACCATTCTGCCGAATTCTGCTTGTAAGACAATTAAAAAAAAAAGTTTTTTTTTCCACTAAAAATAAGTTATTTGGGTCAAAAAAGACCTAAATACAAAATGTTGTCATGGTGTCTGTCTGTAACACGATTACTCAAAAACCGCTTGAACGATTTTTATCAAATTTGGCAAAAAAATTATCTGCCACCAGGCGGTGGGCTGATTAGTTTTTGGTGGGGGTGAGGGGTTGTGAAGGAGGTAGAAATGGGGTTTAAACTTTTTAAAATATCGTAACTCGCGAACCGTAGCAGTTAGCAATACGCGGTTTTCAGGTTAAGATGGATAATTATATTTTCTATTTATCTATCTACATTTATAATGAAGTCTTTCGGATCCATAGTTTTTGAGATATTTAAGAAAAACAAAAATATACTTATAGAAATCGTAACCCACGAACTGTAGCAGCTAGGGACACACGGTTTTAATATTTTAACGGATAATTACATTTTCGACAAAAACTATATCAATGTTAAAAAAAAATAATAAAAATATACTTATAAAAACCTATCGTACGAACCGTAGCACTGTTTGAATTTATTTTTATTTTTTTTATAGATGCCTATACGTGCCTGCTGGAGTCATTTATTTTTAAATTCGGCCAAAACACTTTTTTGTTTTTCTATTTTGTTTAACTTAAAACAATAAGCTGCTTAATTGAAATGCGCGTAATGCAGACATATCAATGAAATTTAACGCAACAATGGTAAACTGGCGTTGTTGAAAGCTATGACAAAGTATCCTAATCTTATTGATATAGGTACCTACTTAAGTTAACTAAGAACCTCTATAACAGCTTTTTCACGAGGAACACTTACTTATAGTAAAAACAATATTAGAGGTTTCTTATTAAAGCATAACCAATACTATCGCATTTTGTTTTTCTTAAAAATTATGTTAAAATCAAATAACCAAATTTTATCAAACTTAGCAATTTCTATGTAGCAGAAGTGAAGATGCGAACAGCGAGGACTTTTTGTTATTTAGTCAATTGGGTATCTTTTTTTTAAAAGTAATGTTGGTTTCTATAGGGTGAGCCATAAGATTTCTCACTTTTTGTAACTTTTAAATAAATTAAAGAAAGATAGGCATTTTGGGATGAAAATACATAAGACTTTTTCGATTCAGTTGAAAATTTGACACATTTGTAAAATCCAAGATGGCGGACAGTTTTAAAAAATGTGTAATTTTTACCCTCTCCCTGAAGCTTTCATAACGAAACCTTATTTTTTCTGCGTATATTAAGGTTATCACTTAATTAAATCGGTTGAGAAATTAAAATAATTTTGGATTATGAGTGTTTTGGCTTCACATTGGAAAAATCACATAGATACACACTTTTAATTTGCTATAAGTTTTGACCTGATTGCTCAATTTACAAAATGTTTGTTTATATAAATACAAGGCTTATGTCGTTTTGTTCTAAATATGACAGGTTTTCAAAATCCAAGACACATTTAAAAAATGGTTAATTTCAATCCCTCCTGTAAACTTTTTAGTATCGTATTGAACAAAATTTTTGCAATTGAGACCCTATTATTTCTGCGTATATCGAGGTATTATCTAACCACATAAGTTAAAAAATAAAAAATATATAATTTTTTTAATTAAGAGTGTATTAACTTAAGAATTGAATTTGTTAAAAAATCACGCACATTTTGAATTTACTATAACTTTTGACATGAGTGCAGTTAGGAAGACAAAATATAGGACTTCTTTTCATAGGGTCAAATTTACCTAACAGAATGAGAAATAAATTCCAAATTTACCTAAATTTTAAAACCATCCGCCATCTTGAATTTTTTAAAATTTCAAATTTAGCACGAAGTACCATTTACAAAATTAAAAATTTTGAAAATCAAGCTATCAGGACAAAAGTAATAGCAAATTCAAAAAGCACTAACAATTGTCAAATTTTCAAATAAATCGGAAAAGTTTTACATATTATCTTTCCAAAAAATCGAACATTTTAAAAATCTTGCAATTAGATCAAAAGTTACTTTTATGCAATTTAAAAAGTGCGGAATTTTGTGGCCCACCCTATATATTCTGGAATTATGAAACAAAAAAGGACATATAATTTTTTGTTAAAAACTTAACTTTTTGCAGGTTCATGTGGGTTTCGACCCGCTGTCGGGTGAGTTTACAGGTATGCCCGAGGCTTGGTCCAGGCTCCTGATGAGCTCAAACATCAGTAAACAAGAACAGCAAAACAATCCACAAGCTGTTTTGGACGTGCTGAATTGGTACGACAATAGCTCAAAAGAACCTCCAAATGCCAAGTACATGACCAAAGGACCGACCACACATTCTGGATCTTCGTTGAGCAGGTAAATTGATGATTACTGATAAGTTTGATAAAATTATTAAGGACAGTTCTGGGTCAGTCCATATCAATCAACCAGGGTATTTTACCACACCATCTCCAATGTTGGTGATGTTTGGTATACGCGTTTTCCCTACGAAAAAAGTGGAAAATCCAAAATTTCAGATTTTTTTGTCCTGTTGTTTATTTTTAATTAATTATTTTTCTTAACATGGAAGCACAAAATTCGGAATATCTCAAGAACCACTTGTACTAGAAGAAGTAAGTGAAGGTTAATTTTAAAGTTCTTACAAAAACCTTTCGTATGAGGTATTGCGTGGGATTCTTTAAAAAAAAAAATAAAATTGTTTTTTTTTTCAAAAAATATATTTTTTGTTTAAAGTTTTAATAAAATATGTGCAAAATTTTTTGTTGGACAAGTCATGGGTTCAATATCAAAAAATCATAATGCCTTTTGGCGCGGTATATAAAATATCTTACAATATTTTACTAAATAAAAAATGATATTCTACGTTTCTTTCTGTATTAGTAAATAGAACATTGCCCCCCCCCTCCTCCATATGTTAAATAAATAATATTACTGGCAGGACTTCTTTCTCACCGGAGGCGTATTCATAGAAAAATATACCTGTACAAACCTGCCACTACATGTGTAAAATTCTGACTGTTTATTCCTGTTTAACATTAAAGATACGCCTCCTTAATTTTATTGGCCTGTTTAGGCACTTTGTGGATATTAATTTACAAAAAATTACAATTAATTTACAAAAAATTTAAAGTTGGGTGATTTTTTATAAAAGAACAGATGGTTTAGAATAAAATTATTATATAATATTTGTATTTGTGCGTATTTAAAAAAAATTTATTAGATAATAAGTTTTTTAACAAATTTTAGTGGTATTAAAGTAGTTACGTAAAACGTGAATTTTACCGTAACAAGATTTGCTGACGTGAAAATTCCTGCGTGAATTAATTTTAAATTTTTGGCAAGTTTATTCCTGATATAGCTTAAACCAAATAAAAAGTTATTTTTCCCATTCCATACTCATTAGTTCGACTGAAGGTTGATTAGAAGCAGATTGCATGTAATTTAAAAAAAATGTCAACTGTGGATGAGCCAAGTGGATGGACCAAATATAAACTGTTATCCATTGCGGTTAAAAACTAAGCATTTTAGAAAATTAAGAAACTGGATGTGTAATTACAAAAATGTCAAAATGGGAATGAAAATCGGCAATGGTTGTACTGTTCGGTAGTTGTAGACTTAATCTTTTAAGGAGGTTTAAAGCATCTGAAGAAGATGAGGCAGGGTAAGTGACAAATAGTATATTTTCATTTAAATTTTAAAAAGTAAATCAATTATGTTAAGTATTGAAGGGAAAAAACTCATGGCATTATGGGAATAAATGTACAAATTTTGGGTGAGCTGTTACCTCCCTATTAGTGTTCTTGTAAAAAAAACTCATTTTTATTTTTTTTAGACCCAGTCAAGTTCCAGAAAAAATTATATAAACAAAAAAAAATTGATATCGTACAAAATACAATTGCAAAAGCATTTACATAGGAACCAGATTCCACGCTAGTAAAGGAGTGTCAGAGTGAATAAAGTAAAATTATTAAGTAGTTAAAGGCCACATTTTTAAAAATGGAAAAGAGGAGTGAGAAAATGCTAGTTAAATCATGTTTACCTCAAAGTTGGAGTAGAAAGAAGATTGAAGAAGGATTTGGGGTTTCGCAATATTTGACCGGAACTGTAAAAAATAGTTAGGGACAATGGGATATTATGTTCTCCTAATCCCAAGTCGGGAAAGACCCTTAGTGATAGAGTGACCCAACTAGTGGTAGATTTTTACCAAAGGAATGATGGTATCAGGACCATGGCAGGTAAAAAAGATTTTGCTGTTATAAGAAAATATGGAGCTGAAAAAAAAAATGTTCTAAAAATATTAGTTTTAAACTCATAGTGTATGTGCATGTACTACGTCAACATTTAAAACTGGTGCTAAATGGCTCAAAATTAAATATGCTATATGATGAAAATAACAGACCTTTGGCGGCAATATCTCATCAGGATTGCTTTTTAGCCGATAGATGCCAGCAATGTCCTGGAGTAGACCAGTTTAAAAATATTCTAATAGAAAATTTTGAGTAAGAATTTATTAATCAGGTATCATTTAAAATGTGGATCTCAATAAATTCTTCTGCCTTGGAATATTCCCACTGCCCGAAAGCGCAGGTCAAATCTTTTAGCATGATCGCTGTAGAGACCTCAAATTTTGCGGGATCTGCTGCTTCTACCTCGTTATTGTTACTCTATGCACAACGTCGACCACATAGCTGCTGAGAAGTGTGTTTTGTGAAGCATTGTGTACTTGCCGAGATGCGATCCTGCGTGTCCTGTTCCGCAGGCCAAGAGTCTGTTCACCAGTCTACGGCGACCCCCCTAAATTTCACCTTAATTCTGGAGAGTTTTTGATCATTTACGACGTTGCGGAAAATTATTCATTTGTTATGCAAGATGAAGGTACTATCAGTAACATAACAGCCAGGTAACCCTCCACCATTTTGCCATTTATTTTATAAGTGATTGTAAACTGCACAACCTAAATTAAGTGCTTATTTCGGAAAGCCTGCCATATACTATACTTTCATTTCATTTGTTTTAAAAAAATTAATGCCCGATTTAAAAATCAAGATATCAGGTCCAAACAATTTTTTTGATTTTATGTGCCTTCATAAAAAAGATTTTGGTGTTGAAGCAGAGTGGCATTATTTCACCACCTTGCATGGCAAAAGTGCCTGCAATGGCTTAGGAAGTACTGTTAAAAGACTTGCTGCCAAAGCCAGTTTGTAGAGGCCATATAACAACTAAATAATGACACCTCTAAAATTGTTTACTTGGTGTGAAGAAACCATATTTGGCATTGATTTTAAGTATTGCACAGAAGCAGATTATACAAATCGTGAGAAAGTTTTTAGGGAAAAAGTTTGCTGAAGTCAGGAACATTTAATATGATATTTAACATAAAGCACATTTTTGGCAAAACAGTTTTCTACAAGATTAGAGGTCGAAACGCTTAATCTTTTTAACGGTGGCGGTAGCATTATTTTCCAAAATGTTGAGTCAGGGTTTGTCATTGTAGAATATGACAGTGCATCGTGGCTGGCTTGTGTTTTAGGGCAAAATGATGAGAGCGGGGAACTGAAAATAAGTTTTCTTCATCCACGAGGACCTGCCTGCCACCTCAAGGTGTTTTAATTATTAAATCAGAAAGTCTTGTAAAAAAGTTGAACCCAACCCTGCTACTGGCAGAACTTACAATGTCAGCAAAAAAGAAGTGTCAGATTTATCAGAAATCCTTAAAAGAAAGAAAGTTATATGTGTTATAGTTAGTCGTAATTAGTCTTAGTGTAAATACTCTTTCTGTTAGATTTTAGTAGTTTGTTTATTTTTTTTGCAACTAAAAAAAATTAGTTTAAAATAAAATAATTTTTAGATAAGAGCCTCTATGTATTATTTCAAACCTGTATCCATAATTTATTTATTTTAATATTAATGCGTTACTTATATATTTATTTCAAAAAATAAAATAAAAATGGCCTTTTTGAAATTTATCAATTTTTTTTTCTCGAGTTTTTTATTTTCAAAAATTAATGAAAAAAAACTGCGTGTAAGGAAAATCTAAAAATTTTTATTTTTAAGTTTTTTGGCAAGAGGAAAAAGTATACTAAAAATCAACAAAATCGGTAATGGTCGCGTAAATTTTTTATAATTTTCTGGTTGAATTGATATGGACTGATAATTCTGCAGTTCTAAAAACTGTTTTATAAAGTTTTGAAAAAGCTAAACAACCACCAAACGTTTTTACAGAACGGGAAAAGTTAGGAGATTCGTTATCTCACGCCAAAGTCAGGGAATTTGACATCAAAACAGGCAAAGTCAAGGAAAATCTGGATTTTCATCTAGAAACAATTAAAGAACAAACCAGATTTCTTTAAAAAAAAAAAACAGGCAGTCAGGGAAAATCTGGATTTTCATCTAGAAACAATTTAAGAACAAACCAGATTTCTTTTTAAATTAAATTCTCAACTAACATTTATGGTCAAACTTTACTTAAAATATAACACTTACTGTGCACAGTAGGTGTATTTTAAGTAAAGTTTGACCTTATACGTTAGTGGGGTAATCAACAAACAGAAAAGTTATTGTCAAAAGCCGAGAAGTCAAAGCATTTAACAAAGGTTTTATCGTACGAACATTGAAACGATAAAACAAAAAAAAAATAGTTTTGGAACTATCTCAGTTTTAGATCACACATTCAGTGTTCTCCATAAAATACTTGGCTCTTAGAGAAAATATTAGATTTCAACAAATGGTCAAGGATAACTTATTAATTTGCAAGTATTTTTTATTAAATAGTATCTATATTATACAATAGCCAGTAGTTATAGAACCATTTCCTTTCAAAATTTTTAGATTTATATGCCACATTGTAGTGTAGTTATTTTTTTTCCTTCTTTATTTTTGTTTTATAAAACTCGTAAATTAATTTATGCGAAAAACTTTTTCAGAAATTACATTTTAATTAAAAATCGCAAATCATTCAATAAGCTGTTTTTAAATCTAAAATGAAAAATCAAATAGTGACCAATCGCGAACAAATTTCCACTTTTCTTTCTTTATTTCTATTTCTCTTTCATACTCTATCCTATTAATTCCAACGCCATCTTATGTCTTGTCTGATTTTATTTATCAATTTTTAAGTTAATTTAGAGATGTTTTTTGATAGGAACAAAAGTCCAACGTATTTTTTTTAAAGGCTTAAACTGCACCTAGGAAGCTGCATAAATTAAATTGTTTGAGCGGTTTAAGCCTTCAAGATATACGATATAAAAAAAGAAACATGTACCCTAACGCCTTGATAAATGAAGACACCCTTAAACTGTTCCTTTGTTATGATGACTTTGTTATTATTAAATGACCTAAACGCAATATTTTTTACTACAGAGTATCAAGTTCTAGCCCAAGCAGCACCACCCCCACTGACATTGAAGGGGCGCACCACTCGTACAACCCTGCCCAACCTGTCAGTTCGGAAATAGAAGATGAACTGCCTCCTCCTCCAATCGCTAGTAGGCCAGAACGTACCAAGAGTATCTACACTAAGCCAATTGAAGAGGAAAAACATCCAAAACTGCCGTCTGTACCCAGTGTTACGTCTATTCGTGAGTATTCTAGCGTAGTAAATCTAGCGACTTCGAAAAAGCGAGCTACTAAACGCAGACTTTTTTTAGACTGATAATTAAATAGCTATAGTAATAAAAGAGCAATACTTAAGAAAACTAAAGAAATAGTAACTAATAGTAATACTTACAAATCTAGAGAAAAAGATACTAAAAAAATGAAAATTAATGCGTGTACTTTCGCTTAATGCATATGCCCTTTAGGATGTAATTTTTCTTTCTCTATAAGAGGAATTAATTTTACCTGACACCTCTATCACGGGTAGGGATTATTACACCACTTCCACAGGGTGGTCCTGCTAAATGCTACACCTTTATTAAATAACAACTACCTGACTGTGTCAGTTTTAAAGAATTAAGCTGAACATATTATATTAGCTTTAGATCAATATTACATCATAATTATTTTCTTTAGCACCTCCCACATCACCTCCTCCAACCAGTGCCAACAACTCGAACAACCTAACCACTGGTGGTACGATTTTGGACAAGAACAAAAATCCCCCAGCAGTCGAGCCGATAAACCGTGCCGCTTCCGAGAAACGGAAAAAGAAAATGACAGACGAAGAAATTTTGGAAAAGCTAAGAAGCATCGTGTCGGTTGGAGACCCTAATAGGAAGTACACCAAGTTGGATAAGATTGGGCAGGGAGCTTCAGGTAAATATTATACTGGGTGTATTTTAAACGATGCACCAAACTTCAAGGAGTTATAGTTCAGGTCAAAATAAGCAAAAAACTCCCTATAAATGTGGGTCTTATTTGCCACCGTTATTGAATAATTAATTAATTCATTTAAGGAATTCAAATCTTATTTTCTTACTTTTTTAAAAAAAAAGTTAAAAAATTGATGGCAATACAGAGACAAAGAGGCTACATAAAACAGCATTTATATTTTTTAAAAACAAAGCAGATATTCAAACAAAAGTAACGAAAAAAGTTCAGTATTTTAAATAACTGAAATCTGGTAATACCGCCCTTTTTACCAGACATAATAACTTGCCGTAATACAAAGTTCGTAGTTTCTAATACAAGTACAGTAGCAAACATCTAAACATAAAAAAAATGTTTGATATTAATTAAGCAATTAAATTCAAGGTTATCACTCACCGGGCACAGCAGAGGATAGAACTCTGCACATCGTGGTCAGCATGGACGGTCCAACCGAAACAGAACTGACTGAAGAGCACCTGCTCGACTTCCTGGACCTGTTGGAGAAGCGGTAGATTATACCCCTGGGGGTAGTGGAACTGTTATCCAATTCTCGTCGACCAGGCTTTGGAGGGGACAGCTGCTAGTCACAGCGGCCAACCTTGAATCAAAGGACTGGCTTCTCAGGGCTTTACCGAACCTGCAGCCCTGGAGAGATAGCATCCCAGGTGCCAGGAATCCAGATAACTATCGGCTTACCAAAGCAATAGTTCTCAGGTAGAAAGCACAAATCTGGGCTTGTCTGTCCAAGCTGGAGAGTGTGGGAAAGGAAGGAGGAAGCCAAAGGTCTTCGCTTGGTGATGGGGATGGACAAAAGGTCCATTTCCAGCCTGGAGAGGATCGGCTATCGTCCTTTCTACAGTGCTACGAGGGCGCAGGTAACATTGCAACCTCCAAACAGTGGCGGCAAAAAGGGGGAAGCAGTAAGCGACCCCAAAGGGCCTTCTGCGGAGAACCAGGATACAACTGGGGATGAAGCAGAAAAGAATAATAAAAAGGTGGAGAAAAGTAATGGAGACATACTCATTCAAAAAAAAGCAATATGCCGTTAAGAATCATACAGGCAAATCTACAACACGGAAGAGCTTCAACAGCTCTTCTTTCAAAAAAGCTCAGACAGGGCATCAGCATAGCGCTAATCCAGGAACCCTATTTATTTAAGGGAAAGCTCGGGATAAAAGGAGGAACATTCATTTACTGCACCTCCTCTCCAAGACCCAGGGCCTGCGTCTACATCAACGGGGTGGACGCTTTGCCACTAGCAGGATTCCAGAACGGAGACCTAGCTGTGGTAAAGCTAACTACTCAAGATGATAATGTCACGCGGGAGATAGTGATCTGCGCAGCGTATTTTCCAGATGAGGGAAATGAGAGCCCTCCCCAGGGAGCCATTGATCTTGTCGAATGGTGCCGGGCGGAGAATCTTCCTTTTGTAATAGCATGTGACTCCAATTCGCGACACACCTTTTGGGGAGATGTCGTTACAAATGGCAGGGGAAGGAACCTACATGAGTTTATTTTTTTTGAATGACCTTGAGCTCCTCAACAGAGGATCGGTACCTATCTTCTTTACACCTATTTTATAGATTTAGCTCTATGCAGTAAGGTTCTTGCCAGAAAGTTTGTTGCTTGGCGTGTGTCATAGGAAGACTCGCTGTCTGACCGCAGACACATAAGCTACAAACGTGAAGGACTTGCAGCGAACAAACCGCCGAAGTTTAGAAATCCTAGGCAGACCGACTGGAAACTCTATGAAGAGGATCTACGAGGCAGGCTTAGTCAGGTTCAAGCCCGGTGGAAGATGTCGAAACGGCTGTTAAATCAAATATGCGTTTGAAGCGAGCTGCCCTATAAAACCAAGGGCGGCAAATGCAAAAACACCATGGTGGAACTCAAATCTTGAGGACTGCCAACAAAAAGTCAGAAGGCTCCTTCATAGGGCAAAAATGACACAACTAGAAACCCACTGGGACGAGTATAAATTGTCTCAAAGAGGCTTCAAAAAGGTTATTCGTAGTGCAAGAAACCAGATGGCGCATATACGTCAACATCTGGCGAAACTCTTAAAATCATGCTCAGCAGTCACTTTTCCGAATCTGTACAAATCCGACAAGATTTGGACCTTCCGGAGACAGTGCTCGAAAGGCGCATACTGTCCAAGAAGGTTATAGCCTATGACAGGGAAAATTGGGCTGTGGCAACGTTGTCCCCTTTTAAATCACCTGGAGAAGATGACGTATTTCCGACCCTTCTGCAGATGGGTTCGGAGGTCCTATATACCAGTCTACTTGAAATCCTCGGGGTCTGTCTGGCCTGGTGCTATATTCCAAAGGCTGGTTAGGGTAGTCTTTATACCAAAAATTGGTAAATCGGACTACAGTTAGGCCAAATCCTACAGGCCTATAAGTCTCTCCAGTTTTATCCTTAAAACAATGGAGAGAGTAATAGACCGTTACCTTAAAGAAAGTGTATTTGACTAGAAACCCTCTTAATCTGATGCATTATGCCTATCAGTCTGGTAAATGCACTGAGACAGCCCTGCATCACTTGGTGAATAAGGTGGAGAGGTGTATGGCTTGTCGTAGACCAGTACTGGCAGCATTTCTGGACATAGAGGGAGCCTTTGATAATACATCTTTCGACTCAATAACCGAAGCAGTCTGCAAGCGAGGTACTGAAACAACTATTGTAAGTTGGACAGGAGCCATGCTTTCAAAGCGGACTGTAATAACTAATCTCTTTCAAGACTGCTAAGATCAAGGTAGCTCGAGGTTGTCCGCAGGGAGGAGTACTATCACCAACACTGGTGCTTCGTGGTTGACAGCTTACTCGTACAGTTAAATGATGCAAAGTATGAAGCTTATGCATATGCAAATGACATTGTTATTACAATTGATGGCAACAATGTTTTACAAATTGGAAGCCTCATGCAACGAGCACTTGATAAGGTCCAAGCCTGGTGCCTTAAAGAGGGTCTAAGAGTCAATCCAGCCAAAGTCGAACTAGTCCTCTTCACAAGAAAGAGAGCTCTGGGCACTTTACCAGAACTTCGACTGTTCGATTAAGTCGTTGCATACAAAAGCTCCGCCAAACATCTTGGAATCATTCTACAAGATTAAGAAAGCCTCAAACGCCCTACGGGCATGCAAAAGGGCTTTTAGTACCACGTGTTGACTGCACATCTACACTGGATTTATACGGCTGTCGTGAGACCTATCGTGACGTATGGGACCAGGTACAAAAAGAAAGATTGCAAGGGCACAATTAGACAAAGTCCAGTAGTTAGCGTGTTTGGGCATAACATGCGCCATGAGAACGGCACCTACCAGGGCTATTGAAAGGCTTACAGGTCTGCCTCCTTTGCACCTTTTCATAGAACATGTGGCTTTGAGGACTATGTACAGACTTCAAAGTCATTGTGACCTCAGGATCAAGAGTCATACAACACTCTATAGGAATGTAACGGAGATCTGTCCAGTGCTACGCATGAATAAGGACAGAATACCGATGCAAACCAGTTCGAAGCTTCCAATTAGGTTTTACACGCCTGATAGGGAAGTCTGGAAGAAATGGATGTGTGTCCCTTGCCGCCCGAATGGGACAGTCTGGTACACAGACGGCTCAAAAATGGGGGACAAGTCGGGGGCGGGAGTGTACTGTAAAACAACGGGTTCGAAGTTCCACTTCTCCCTAGGAAGGTACGCGACTGTTTTTCAGGCTGAGGTATACGCCATTCTGACGTGTGGAATAAAAATCTGGAAATGTCCGCTTCAGGCAAGGATATTTACATTTGCTCAGATAGTAGGACTGCACTGTCTGCTATCGGGTCGGACAGGGTTAACTTTGCCCTTGTATTGGACTGCAAACGTGTCTTGACAAGTATGTCAAGACACAACAAGGTGAATCTCCTCTGGGTCCCGTGACATGAAGGTGTACCGGGAAATGAAGACGCCGATAGATTGGCTAGACAAGGATCATCGACCGATCCGGTAGGTCCGGAACCCATACTAGGTATTCCGGCATGCCAAGTCATAATGGCCCTGAAAAGTGACTTAGACAGGTGCTCTGAGGAGCTCTGGAATAGCACGCAGGGCATGAGACACGCCAAGCTCCTGATTGGTGAGGTGAGCGCCAAAAAAACAAAGTCCACGCAAGTTCCACCTAGGTAGGAAGGATGGAAGACTGGCAACAGGGCTCCTAACGAGACACTGTAACTGGGAATTACCAAACACTGAATGTCGACCGTGCATGGAGGACAAGGAATCGTGTGGTACTTTTATGAAATAAAAAGAATCCGAATAATGTTGAATAATATGACTCATTTTGGAGTTAATATCATTATCCTTCACATTCAGTTCGGACTTTCGTGACTTAGTTTATATTTTTACGTTTATACCAACATTGCTTGGAGATAAAGGATAAACTTTAAATTCTTATCTTGAATAACAAGGAATACCCATTGTTTTATTATTTCTTTTTTTTTTGCTAAAAACCTGCATAGATATAAGAGAGAGGGTAGAGCGGTTCACATGGACCAATGCTGGATTGAGAAAGTCTAGTGTAGTGTAGGCTTAATGAAAAATCTTACATTTTGATTGATTATAAAGAATGGCAGGTGTTTGCAATAAATGTAGTTTATATTGCGTTTTCAAAGAGCCACCTAAAGGCAGCGACCAACTATTTGGAGGAGTTTGTGATCGTTGTAAGTCCATCACATGCCGCCAATGTGGAAAATGGAGTGCCACGATTAGAAAAGTATCTTACCTTTGTAGTGAATGTACATTTATACAAAATCCCGATGAACTTCAAATTGAAAAAATCCATCATGAAAACAGAAAATTGAGTAAGAGGCTTTTGGAATTAGAAGAAAAATCTGAGCTGTCAAATTGTGAGTTTCACACAACAATAAATCAGCTTAACAATCAAATATTGGAGAAAGATGAGCAACTCAAGAAATTAAGAAGACATACATTAGACTTTCAAGACAAAGTTTTTTCAACAGAAAAAATCCTAGAGCTGGAAATATATGAACATAAAAAAACAATTGAGCTATTGAATAGAGATCTAATAAGACATAGAGCAGAAAACTCTCAACTAAAGACGGAAAAGGACGAGTTATTAAAACAAATAAAAAAATCCCAGTCAACAAACCTTCTAAAGTCTGAAAATTTGAATTTTAAAAAGTTACTAGAAGAACGTGATGAAACAATAAAAACTTTAAAAGGTCAAATATTGGAACTTCAATCAAGACAAACAGAAAATGAAAGGAAGTTTATAGATTCTTTAAACGAAAAAAAATCACACATAGAAGAGCTAAAAGCAAAGCAAATCACTTCAGAGGTGATAATTAAGGAGTATGCAGAGAAAATTATAATTAAGAATGACAATATAGTGATAATAAAACAATTAGACGAATATATAAAAAATCACCAAAAAAATATAACTCAACATCAACAACACACAAAAACAAGCAACAACAATAATAAGAAAAAAAATGTTAACCCAAACAATAAACAAGAAAAAAAACAAAAAGATAACAAAAAAAAATAACAATAGCTTTAGTACTATATCTAATAAAAACAACAATAAAGATAACAGTAAGAATGAAGAAGACAACAATAACTAAAAATGTGACCAGCAAGCATATAAATAAAAATTACACAGAAAAACGCAGATTTCTTCTATTGACAGATGAATATGGAAAATACCTTTATCCTCACTTTGAAACACTGTTTCATTCAGATTATTTGTAAACCTAAAGCTACATTCAGGCAGGTAATAAATGGTCAGCAGTCTTCGATTTCTGAGTTAACAAGTAAGGACTTTGTGGAGTGTTGGCTGGTATAAATAATTATGATATTAGTATTAATGATATCACCTTGTTGTCTAATATGTGTTTCAATACTAATCTTATTATATGCACTATTCCAGCCAAATATGAGGCGTGCATTCCTTACAAAAATATTGAATATGTTAACAAAAAAATTATTAGTATAGTAACAAATCTTAGACAATATTCAAGGAACATAAACTTTTTAGATTTGTATGATAGTTTTAGATATTCAGACTGCTCAAATAAAGGTATATTTCTAAATAGTAAAGGTCTAAAAAAAGTGCACTGTTCGTTAAAAACTTTCTTTATAATTTAAAAAAATCTAATTTCACTTCTCTGAAACAAGTTAATATACAGACATATGTTGAACACTCTTGTGATAAAAGATACGACCCTAATTCAGAGAATGTTTCAGACTTGGGAACAAGTTTAAACTTGGAAAAAGTTGAACAATTGAAGGTGTTGAATCCAATAATAAAGGATCGAGTTAACACATCTAAAAATTCTACAAATTTTTTAGCACCAGCCCTCCCAGATGGGAGAACTTAAAAAACTTAAAAAACAATACAGAACTGGTAGTAATGCTTCAAAATATAAGATCAATTAGATATAAAACTAATGAATTATTTGCCTTCCTAGAATTAAATAGATTTCCTGATATTGTTTTAGTGACTGAACACTGGCTACACCCAGATGAATGTTTTAATGTGCCCAATTATCAATCAATCTCATTATCTTGTAGACAAAATTCTCTTCATGGCGGCACTCTTATTTTATCAAAGCAGTCGTTTAACTTCTGCAATATTGACAAATTTGACCATATGTGAAAAGAGGAAGTTTTTGAATTTTCCGTTTCCTTTTGCAAACAATTTAATCTTTATGTTATCTGTTTATATCGTTCACCTTCTTCTAAAATAAATGACTTTAAATAAACTAGACACAATGCTTTGTAAAATACCTTCTAATGCTAAAGTTGTTCTTGCAGGAGACTTTAATATAGATTTTGGTAAAAAAAATCTGCCTCACACAACAATGCTTAAAAATATGCTGACAGCCTATGGATTGGCAATGCATGTGGAATCTCCTACAAGAATCACTGAATCCATTGCGACAACGTTAGATTATATATGTTTAAACATTAATGAGGTTTCTTGCTCTGTCATTCACTCAGGGCTATCTATTCATGAGGCTGTTGGTTCGGTTTTTATACTTAAATCTGCTCCAGAAAAACCTAAGCGTCAATCTAAAAGAATTATTAGCAAGAAAAGTTTTAATGAATTTCAAAAATTGTGCAATAATGTAAGCTGGTGTAATATTGATAAGTCTCCTGAACCTGTCGCAGCATTTCATCGTGTTCTTCTAGACACTTTTAGACGAGCTTTTCCATTGAGATGGGTAAAACCTAAACAAAAAACTTAAAGCTTTGGCTTTCGTTAGGTTCAAGAAATTCTGCAGCAAACTTGAGATGTTTGAATTATCTGCGAAAGTTTTTTAAGGAGGATTGGTTTGTTTTATACTGCAAAAAATATCGAAATTTATATAAAAAAGTAATAGATCTAGCTAAACAAAAATATTACAAGGCAAGGCTTTTAAAAGCAAATAATCTACAAAAAGAAAGCTGGGGCATAATAAACGAATTTAGAAATAATGGAAGGCCATTACAATCCAAAGAGATTGGAGTTGAAAGTGGCACACTTTAAATAAATTTTACTGCAGTGTTGCCAAAGCCCTAACTAATAATATTTTGTCAGATACAGACCCCCTAAATTATATGTCACACGTGTCAGTCTCTAACTCTTCATTTTGAAAATGTAGAGCCATGGGAAATAAGTGAGGCCCTGAATGAAATTAAAAATAAAAAATCATGCAATGAGATTTCAGCAGATGTACTTATGAAACTACCACACAATGCTCTTATTTCTTTGTGCTCTTCAGTTAATAGATCCTTTGAAACAGGTACTTTTCCGGACTGTCTTAAATCTTCAGTTGTTGTTCCACTACATAAGGGCGGAGCTAGAGACGAGCCTTCAAACTATAGACCCATTTCTCTACTACCGACTCTTTCAAAAGTCATTGAAAAAGTTGTAAAAAAGCGCATGTGGAAATATTTAACAAAATTTCAGCTAATAACACCCAAGCAATATGGATTCCAATCGTTTAAAAGTACACATGAAGCAATATTTGACTTTATGGATCGAGTTTATACTGAGATTAATAAGGGCGAAGCCGTAGCGGCAGTGTTTTGTGATCTATCGAAGGCTTTCGACTGTGTGGATCACGAAATTTTGATGCGAAAGCTCGAGCGCTATGGGTTCAGGGGTTCTGTTCTATCCTGGTTTAAATCTTACTTAGGCTACCGCAGTCAATCAGTGTTAGTCTCTGGTTTGTATTCTTCTACCATGAATGTCCATTGTGGCGTAACACAAGGGTCTGTTTTAGGTCCTTTATTGTTTTTGATTTACATTAATGATCTTGTGCATTTGAACATCTTGGGTATATTTACTCTTTTCGCTGATGACACTTCTGTTTTATGGCATCACAAAAATATTAGTATCCTTAAACTGTGTGATGCCAACCGCCTAGTTTTTAATGTCAACAAATCAAATACTTGGATTCGAGTGCAGTTTGCAGAATGTGAATCTTGGCAATAATCCTCTGGAAAATAAAACGGTTACGAAATTCTTGGGAGTTCATATTGACAATGAACTGCGTTTTGAAGATCATATTTTTAAATTGAGCAGGAAACTTTCTTCTGGGTGCTTTGCCATAAGATGTGTAAGGTTGGAACTGGGAGCTGATATGGCCAGAAAATAAATAAGATATGACATCCCATTTTGGGGCTCAGCCAGTCAACACCTACTTAAAATGATTTTTATTCTTCAAAAAAAAGCCGTCCGGTTTATTGCAAATGTTCACCAGAGAGAGTCTTGCAGACCACACTTTAAAAATCTAAAAATTTTGACCCTTTCATCAATTTATATACTGGAAACGGCTAGCCTGGTATTTAAAAATTCTTATTCTATTAAATGTAGTAATAGAACCAACCGTGTCACTAGGCAAAACCACAATGTACCATTGCCCATACCAAAAAGTACACTGGCACAAAAGTCCTTAATTTATGAAGGAAGGAAAATATTCAACCACCTACCTATCCATGTTAGATGTGCTACCTCTGTCATGCAATTTAGAAAGAAACTAAAAAAGGTTTTATTAGAAGAACCGTTCTACACGCTATTAGAATTTTTTGAAAAACGATTTTAATTTTAATTATTGCTTTTATCACATTTGTTCTACTCTGTAGTTTGTCTATTGTTAAAAAAGTTTAAACCTTTTAATTACATGTCTTTTGTTTTCTTGTACTATGTTATGAATATTTTAATCTTTACTTGTTTGTTACTGTTGTTTGATGTGTATTTTAATTGTAGGTAAATGTCTCTTTATGCATAGGTTAAATAATTAGTAGATAATTAAGATTGATATTAACAAAAGAATAAAAGTATTTCTTAATTTTCTTCTCTTTAAATTTTTGGTTGCAGTAATACCATTTTCATTTTGTTTTATAAGTAAGGACTAGTATGTAATTTAGACTTAGCCTGCTTTGTCAATAGAAAATTGTAGTTCTTGACAATAAAGTACTTTTAATTTAATTAATCTTATTCTTTAATAAATGTATCGTGTAATTCACCGCGCCTGGCTCGGTGTTGTCGTATTTTTTTTTTAAAAAAACGTAGAATTTCGATGTCACTTTTTTCAAAAACTAGGGTTTTGACCCCCACTTTATTGGGATTTTTTGTTAAATATATTTCATATTATCGCTCCGTTAAGTTTCGTGCATCATTTATATTACACCCTGTATACGTCCAGGCAAGTTAACACATAATTTAAAAATTGCGTTTTTTTTTAAATAAATTTTAAGTCGGTTTAGGTTTAAGAATTGCATTTTTTAGCGGATCTAAAATCATTTAGATTATTTGAAATGTCCGGTTCTGCTTTTGTTTCGATCCAGTAATAAAAAAGCGTGTGTAGCATAACATAAGTCCAGACAGTATAGATTTAATAGCATTAAAACAAATCAACTTATTAAACGGGTTCGCCTGGTAAAAGCACTAACTTTGGTAGCCCGTGTGTATAAAAAACAGCGCTTATCGGTGGTTACATTTTTATCAATTTTTGAATTTTCTCTTTCTTTTTGCACGAGATTCGCAAAGTGTTAACACCTCTTAAAAATCAGGGAAAAGCAAATAAAACATTTTTGGCTTGAACTACCCTTAAAAATAGTTTAAGGGCAGCTGTGCTAGTCTTTTAGGTATGTACCATTATTTACTTATTAGATTGGATTTTTTAAGATGTATTTTTAGCCATCCATACATAGTATGGAGGTTATTGGGATCGTAAAAATGTTTTTTTATTTCCACTAAAAATAAGTTATTTGAGTCAAAAAATTTCGTATGTATGTCTGTAACGAGGGGAAAACCACTCATGGCGTTAGCTGGCATTACCCATATAAATTAACATGGCATTACTGGCAATACAGGTACAAATTCCTTGGCATTACTACCAGATTTTCATGGCATTACTGGCAATACATGTACAAATTTTGGGTCATTTATTACCCCCTCGGTCTCAAACACGATTACTCAAAAACCGCTTAACCGATTTTTATCAAATTTGGCACAAAAATTCTCAGGCGGTGAACTGATTAGTTTTTGGTGAGAGTGGGAGGTTGCAAAGTGGGTATCGTAACCGTAATTCGCGAACCGTAGCAGTTAGCAACACACGGTTTTCACGCTATGATAATTATATTTTCTATAAAAACTATTAATGAGAAAGTCTGTCAGATTCGTAGTTTTTCAGATATTTAAGAACAACCATAATATACTTATAAAAATCGTTACTCACGAATTGTACCAGCTAGGCCCGGGTCACACGGTTTTAATATTTAGACGGATAATCACATTTTCAACAAAAACTATATCAATGTTAAAATCTGTCAGATTAGCAGTTTTTGAGATATGTAAAAACAAATAAAAGTATACTTAATAAAACTTAACTCGCGAACCGTAGCAGCTAGCAACACGCGGTTTTCACATTAAGATAATGGGCAATGTCATGTATCATCTCTCTCGCATTTGCATAGTGTGAATAGGCATTGTCTCTCTCAGTTCAGCTTGAAGATCGGGCCAGATCGGCTTGAAGAGAGACAGTTGCGTTATCTGATTTGAGAGAGATAGCGTTATCAATTGCGCGGGTGCGACAGAGATAGGTAGAGGGGCATGTCAACGTTCAATTGCGAGTTTTGAGTTTATTGTTGGAATTTCGGCAAAGTGCTAGTTTTAACCCGATTCAGAAGGGATTGCTCTGTGGACTTTGCTTGGTCTGCGTCTTTTTCCACTTTGCTAAACTTTTAATTTAGGTTAGCGTTGTGTATTGTGGAGGAACGGTTTGTTTGCCCTACACCGGCCATATATAGATTGACCTATAGTGGCTCTAATAGATAGAAACCTCATTCCATTTGAATTCAACCAAAAACCACGCTTTCAATAAAGTAGGCTTTTCTGAAAAAAGCTGTTATTGACAATCAACCTGACACATAAAAATTAATTTTTAAGAATCTTTAAGAAAAATAGTATAATACTAAGTTTTTGATTTTATAAAGCAACTAATTTTAAACCGTCTGTGGCCATTGTCCCTCATAGAAAAATGTTCGCTCTAGAGCTACCTAACCTGACGTAACTTAGTTTATTAAATTAGATAATAGAAATTAAAAACCTTATTATTGTACGCAGGTAGATGCTGATGATGCCCCAAGGGGGAAAGATCTCCATCTGAATTTTTAATAAAGATATTGCACTGTGAGAAATCACTCAACCGTAAAGTTTAAGAAGTCGGCTCCGCCCAAGGGGGGGCTTCCAAATATTTGGAATTTCAACACTTGGTTTACTAAAAATACCCTGATTCTGTCCAATAAAGGCAGCTTCAAGGACTTTTCGTTTCTTTCAGTGTGACTCCTTGTGCAAAAGCTTTGCTTCATTCAGTGTTGTTTTGACCATGCATGTTCGGCGATTCCTGATTTCGTTATTTCACCTCTTTGGGTATTCGTCTGATGTTCCTTAAGCCTAACAGAGAGTGGTCTTTTTGTTTCGCCTCTGTATGATTCACCACACTCACAAGGAACTTGGTAAATGCATTCCTTATTTTGTTTGTTCTCCGGTTTTGTTTTACTAAAAAGGCTTCGAATTGTATTACTAGATTTAAAAGCTGTTTTAATATTAAAGTTGTTAGCTGCTCTTCGAATTTTCCCTGATACACCTTTAACGTATGGAATTGTAAGGAATGCATTTGCCTGGTTTTGGTCTTGTAATCTCTGTCCTATTTGTTGAAATTTAGAAATAGTATCTGTTATAAGTTTAAGTCTGTAACAATTCTGCTGCAGATCCTTCTTCATGTTTCTTATTTCGATTTCCAAGTCATGAGAATTGTTACAAATTTGAACGGGTCTGTTATACAAAGTTCTTATTATGAGTCGTTTGGTTGTAGCAAAATGATTTGATCCTCGATTTAAATATTATCCTGTGTGTGTGGGTTTACGATAGACTGTTGTTCTGATGTCGTTTTCTACTCGTTTGATAAGTACATCAAGAAAAGGAATTTGACAATTTTGCTCCAACTCCATTGTGAATTTAATGGTGGGTATTATGTTATTTAGGTGGTGAAAAAATTCTGAAAGTTGTAGGTCATTCCCGGTCCAGACCATAAAAGTATCATCAACATATCTTAGCCAGAGCTTAGGTTGATATGCTGCGGTATCAACCGCGTGTGAATTGAAGCGGTCTTGCCTGCAAGAGGTTGAATAATTTTCAAAAGGAATTTAGACAGATTGATTGTTGGAGAATTTCTGGAACTTGTAATTGGGCATAAGGGCATTCCATCTTTGTGTATTTTGGGAAGTCCGTATAGATAAGGAGGCTTGCTATAATGTGGTATAAGTTGAGACCTTGTGTGGAATATATCTGGAATACTTTTTTAAAATTTTATTAACCTTACTTTCGATTGATTGCGTCACACTGGAAGAAACGAAAATTCCTTAAAGCTGCCTTTATTGGGCAGAATCAGGGTATTTTCAGTAAACCAAGTGTTGAAATTCCAAATATTTGGAAGCCCCTCCTTGGGCGGAGCCGACTTCTTAAACTTTACGGTTGAGTGATTTCCCACAGTATATAAGTACGTAGCCTTAGGAATTGATTGTAGTTTGCACCTGAAGACGATCAGAGATTATACTGATCGAAACGTCGTGTATAATAAAATAGACAATGGAAGTCCGAAACACAGAGTTAATTTCAAACACACCCAGATATATTCTAATACCAATAAGTTATCTGGTCTTTTGGTTTCCCTATAAACTTTTAGTTCATAAAGTTTTTTTAAATGTTTTTAACATTTAAAAAATAAACAATGGTCATATAAATAATCTAGCTGCACAAAAATGGTAGACTCCTTATAAATTATTAATATTTTGTTATATCCTTACATGCATAACTTAAAAACAAAAATAAAAGCTCTGTTTCTACCAAAAAGATATTCCAATCAAAGTTGTCTGATAGAATCATATGTAAAAACTTAAAAAACACGCGCGTTTGAAATAATCACTTTTTATTTTTTTTATGAATTTTGTTTTTTCTTAAAAACAAGTTCTGGCGAAAATGTATAATGTCGCTAACCTTGGTAACAGAAAAAAAAACGTTATTTGAAAAATAAGATCGTTTAAAGTTAAAACAAAAATAAAATAGTTCCAAGGTTCTTTTAATTTACTAAATTACCATTAGTGGGTCAGACAACCCCTGCAAACCCTTGGTCAACTGGCCAAAAGAAGAGAACTACATTTTGCCACTATAACCCTAATTTTCAATAGTCATTAAAATCCGTTTTTTTTGTGCGGTTTTCGGCAAGAAGCAAGTGAGAAAAAGTGTTTAAAAAAAAAACAATGTTCTACATTGTGGAAACGGTCGAAAAGGGCAAAAATATGCTGGCTGTGGTAACCGCCGGGTGAATAGAGGGTTCCACCACCCTGTGGTGGCCATCCCGACAAGTTTTAACTGGATCCATTTATAAATTATATTTTTGTTCCATAATATACCATTATATTTCTATAGGTGGTCAAGTTATAAAAATATTCTTTAAAAATTAAGGATTGTCAGAGTGTTCTAAAGGGTGCCGTATATAAGTTATAAGCCAGATAAGAGGTATATTGGCTCCATTTATAAATTATGTTTTTGCTCCATAATATTCCATTATATTTCTTTTGTAGACGGGCGATATGAGTTCGGGTTTATATTCAATACACACAGTTTGAGGGTCGAAATATAATCTCCAGTCAGGAGATTATATTTCGACTAAAAAAAGTAACTGAGGGTTAGATTGAGTTTAGGTTTTTAAATATTCAACTTATGAAATAATGCAACAATATTTATTTTCTTACCTAAAAATAGATCGGGGCGGCATAATGCCTAAAACCTTTTGGTTCGTATTATCTAATCGATTACAATCACATGCAGAACGTCTTTAGAATCAGCAGTAACCACCCTCAATTTGATCAGGTTCAATGACGAGGTCGCAAAATGTCATCATTTTGCGCGTTTGTTGAGTTGTCATGCGTGTTGCATTTCGACGGCGATTTCTGTATTGGCGCAAGGCCAAATACCTAGTTTGGGTTTTTCTCTTGTTTGGTAATTTATTACTAGCTGGCGCGGTATGTATATTTTCGTAATTAGAATACAAATATTAGGTAAAAATCACGGTTATATATATCAGACGAGGGGGAAAACAAATGTCATTCAACCATATACAGGGTGTAAACGATATGATAATCATTATTCAAATGGGTGATAGGAGGGGGGGGGGCAAAACAAGCAAAAAAGTTCATATAATATGGGGGTCAAAACTTAGTGGTTTCTGAGATACACGATTTTGGCAACAATGGCGCTTTTAGGTGCGAGAAAATTAAAGGAGATCTCATGATAGAATGGCGCAGCGCGGCGGGCTGCATCGTAAATATTACCTTTGAGATGTTTTTTTCACATCACAAATTATTAATTATTTAAAAATAGTAAGAAGCAAAAAAATAAATGTGTACTTACCAAAAATTGGTTTTAGTGCCTCGTCTGATTGTAAAAGTTTATTTAGAAGTCCTTTTCAGTATCGAAATAAAGTTTTCCTTTGAAAAGAAAGGCAAAGTTATTATGGTGCACTTTTTTTATAAAAAATGTACAACACCTGTCACATAATTTTCAAAGCTCTTTTTAATCCATAAAAAAACTTTTTCTATTAATTTTTTTTTGGGAAAACACTCAAAAAAAACTCTTCTTTTAAGCATTTGTTTGTACACTTGTAGGGCACACTCCCTTTTTTAGTCCACCATACCAATATGGTATGGAGGACTATTAAAATCGTGAAATTTTGACTCTTCTTAATTTTATCAAAAATGAGTTACTAAGGATACAAAACACCTTAATTGACGAAAAAAAAAGTTGTCTGTTGTCTGTCTGTATAAACGATAACTCAAGAACGCCTTAATCGATTTTAACGAAATTTGGTACAAAAATCCTCTATCGGCTGACCATGAACTGATTAAAGGGGGGGAAAGGGGGATAAAATATTTTAAAAAAATTGTAACTTTGGAACAAAAGGAAGTAGCGATATACGGTTTTCAGATTTAAGTTTTCATGAATATGGACTACAAATTTCCGAGTTATTTGAAAAATGTTAAAATATATTTAAAAAAATCAAAGCTTTAGAAGTAAAGCAGCTATTGACATGCGGTTTTCAGATTTTGGTTTTCGTAAATATTACCCAAAAATTATTAGGTTCAAATCTTTCAAAGCTACAGTTTTCGAGATATTTTCATTTCCTTTCAACATAAAATAATTGATTATATGGTGTATGTATCCGTGCTTAAACAGTGTTTAAACTGTTTTTAATTTGTAAAAAATCTTTTTTCCATTTTGAAAAAATTAAAATAACCGAGCAAAAAATACTTCTTTTAAGCCGCTGCGGAAATCTGTCGTGATAGATTTGAGCTACAAGATTTGAGTTTCTGCGAGCTTCACGTATACTAATAGCATGTCAACGTATTCCTGATTGGAGAACATTTTTAATTCAGTTTAATTTCACACCACTGTAAAAAACTTCCGAAAATAAATGGCGTCAGGTGGACCCGCGCGACTGACAACCTTTACAACGAATAGCGGAAGATGCACTATGCACTGTGCTGTGTAGAGAGGAGAGAGGGTCGGAGGTCAGAGACTCGTTGCGTTGTTGCTAAGTGTTTTTTTAAATCTTTAGTTCAAATGAAATCATTATTATTTTTTTATTAATTTTTTTAATTTGGAGGATTTAGAGGCAATATTTATTTTTAATTATTTGGAAATGGCCCTATTGTAAAATGATTAACATTAGACATGAATATTTTTAAAATTGTGGTAGATATAAGCATCTAAATTTTTCAATTTTAAAGACATTTAGACAAAAATCTGTTGAGTTTCGCCCCATAAGTCATATGAACTTTTTGACTTGATTTTACCTCCCCTTGCACGAGTTAAAATGATGACTATGGTATTTTTTACACCCTGTATAAATTAACATGGCATTACGGCATATATTACACTAATTCCTTGGCAATGCATGCGGATTTACATATAGCAATAAAAATTTTGGGAGAGCTACCACTTTTTTTGCCGTGCAACCTTTAAAAGGCTTTTTTGGTGCATTAAATTGTCAAAATTGTATGAAATGAAAAATCACTTTCATGCAAATCATGATTTATTGCAGGCTTAAAAACAAACCTAAGTATTTTCCCTTTAAAAATAATAAATGTTTACCTTTGAATCTGTAGGCTCGTCTGTAGGGTACTAAATATAAAACTTTTGTTACCATATTCTGTAAGATGTTAGGTATAAATTATTATTCATGTAAGAGTTATGCTGGCATCTTTTATAAATTATGTTTTTGATCTATAAATCACCATAATATTTCTGTAAGTGGCCAAGTTATAAACATAACCTTTACATATTACAATAATGACCTAATGTAATGCAACAAAATCTGGAGACCAGATATAAATTACTAAAAAAATTGGAAACTTGGGAATTTCAAGATAGTGCAGGTAGCCACCACAAATCCATTTTAAAAATAAAACTACTCTATAATTGGCCAAATATAAAACCTATTTATTATTACACCACCAGACCAACCCAACCCCTTTTTTGAGTTTCTTGCGCGTGGTTGAAACAGCTGAACTGATCATCAATGAAATTTTAGTGATGCGCGAGAATAAGCACAGCAATATTGTCAATGATTTACCATGTGGTAACACTATTTGTCAATTTCAGGTACAGTTTACACCGCTATCGAGACCGCAACAGGCATGGAAGTAGCCATCAAACAAATGAACTTATCCCAGCAGCCCAAAAAAGAACTGATCATCAATGAAATATTAGTGATGCGAGAGAACAAACACAGCAATGTTGTCAATTATTTAGATAGCTACTTGGTAAACGAAGAACTCTGGGTTGTTATGGAATATCTACCTGGAGGCTCTTTGACAGACGTAGTGACGGAAACGTGTATGGACGAGGGCCAGATCGCGGCAGTGTGTCGTGAAGTTTTACAGGCTCTAGACTTTTTGCACTCCAACCAAGTTATTCACAGGGATATAAAGTCTGATAATATTTTGTTAGGTCTAGACGGATCTGTCAAATTGACAGACTTCGGTTTTTGCGCTCAAATAAGTCCCGAACAATCGAAACGTACCACAATGGTCGGTACACCTTATTGGATGGCTCCAGAAGTGGTCACGAGAAAACATTACGGTCCAAAAGTTGACATTTGGTCTCTAGGAATCATGGCCATTGAAATGATCGAAGGGGAGCCCCCATACCTAAACGAAAATCCCCTAAGGGCTTTGTATCTAATCGCGACGCACGGAAAACCAGAAATAAAAGAAAAAGAAAAACTATCGAACACTTTTCAGAATTTCTTGGACCAATGCCTTGCGGTGGAAGTCGATGAACGTGCTTCCGCCCGGGACCTTTTGAAACATCCGTTCTTAAAATTAGCAAGGCCCTTGGCCAGTTTAACTCCTTTGATCCTAGCGGCAAAAGAAGCAGCTTCCAAGCAGCATTAGCATTTATCGGGACATGTTCGGAGAAAGGGCTTGTGTTCATAATGATTGTGAATAATGTATATGAGATTCGAATCTAGAAGAGAAGTGATATTCTGTATAGGAAATGTCAGCTAAGCAGTTCTCCAACCTGTGGCGAAAGGTTAAACTATTTGGAAACCTTTTATTATTTCTTTTACACGTCAGCACCCCTAAGAATTTCCGAATAAGAGAAAAAACTTACATTAAAATCAAAAAAGATTTAATGCCTTCCTGTCATAAAAATAAGTACAGAAGCATTGAATCTTTTTATGAAATTATCACAAAGCAGGGCATACCTACAGCAGAAGTATACAAAATCATAGAAGATTCTAAGTAATTAACTTTTTCACCGTTGGACAACTGTTAGGTGTTTTGAATTTCCTTTAATTTAGGGGCGTTTTCTTTTTCTAATATACAGGGTCATTATTTCCTTTTCATACCTTGACTCACGAATAAAGGTTAATCTTGCAAACATATTTTAGCAACCATATAACTATGAGATAATATAATGGCCCAAGTGTCGCAAACGGTGTAACAATAATAACTTTGAAAAGCATATAGGCCGTTATAGTGTCTCATCGTTATATAGCAGCAAGTAAACATTGTAAAACAAAGACCCTCGAGGAATCAGAGTAAAGATGAACGCCCAAGGGTACACCTGTACGTTTTGGGTAATGCAACACTGCATTATTGTTTTTGCTTATTTTAAAATGAAAACTCCGATTTAGATGATATAACAACACTAAATCGCGAGATTCAGTTTGCTGGATAAAAGAAAACGTTCAAAATCATGAACTGACAATAATTTTTACCATTTAATTTAAAAGAAAAGGAAAATTATTGTTACAAAGGACCCCGCTTACTTAGCATTGCAGCAAGTTTTTTAGGTAGAGAACTTTTTTCAAAATGCAGTTTTTCCTAAAATCGCTGATTAAAAAAAAAACAAAATGTGAAATATTTTTTATATTTTGATATGTTATAGAAAAATCTTCAGAAAAAAAAAATAAGCTACATATGTATAAGCTCATCACAGTTTGTAAAAAAACGCCCGTGAACCTGGAAAATGCTCGGGTTATTGTCCCCATTTCTACTATGTATATGTGTATGCCATGCTAGAGACCAGAAGGCTCAGCCGATTTTGACAAAAATGGTACCGCTGGAGTGCTCTGGAGGTACTATATGCCATATATTGTTCAAGAAGAAAATCAATATGCGAGCCGCCATTCTGTATACCTCCCCTAGCCTTGTGAGCTAGGGAGGTAAAAAATACAGTTTTTCAAGTCTGTGCCGCCAGTGAGAGTGACGTAAATGAAATATGTTAACTTTTTCAACTGCATTCAATAGTTAAAAACTGGTGTACTTGAAGTAGCAAGTTAGCTACTCGAATACAACAAAATAGGCAAAAAACTGATTTTAGTGAAAAATCCCTAAAATCTGAAACCTCTAACTTTCAACACCTATATGTCTGAAACCGTGAGTCGGATCAAAAAGAGGTCTATTTAAATGTTTATCAGGGAGAACAGATCTACGATATATCAAATGCCCAGCCCATTTCAACCGAAAGCCAGTGGCAATGCTAAGTGAGCATCCTTCACCCCTATCAAAGTAGTAAAAAAAATGTTCACTTTATTCTCAATAAATCGGTGAGCTTTTGTGGCCCCAATCTTATCAGTTATATAAAATTTATACAATCGTGCTTTTTATTAGTGCGCAAACAATTTTAAACGCGTCCCGTTGGTAAAAGCCGATATTACGCCGTTGAGACGTCTAACTTACGACCCAGTTGTGCAGAAAATGAATAGTTACGCAAAAATTCGTAACGGCCTAGAATTACTAGGTACAAATTATAGTGTCCAAAATGTCACTTGCTATCTGTTTTAGAACTATTGGCTCATGTTGAAATTTAGTTTTGCACATAAAATTTCTTAAGACTAAAGGGATGCAGCTCAATTAAAAAAAACTGAAATAGGTAAGAGGGGTGTCTACTTACATTTTATATTCCAATGGCACAAAAATGTAAGTAGCGTTAGTGTTTTATTATTCGTATACCGTCCGGTTTAATTAATATAGGCAACCTTGGTCATTAACTTTAGACTAAAAATAAAAAATTACAACGCCGAAACTTTGGCTCTATTAAATTTCGTGGATTCCAGTCAGTTTTGTGCCTGAGTGGTATTTTTAAAATTTAGGTTTTTATATAAGGGTGAGTCCGAAAAAAGGGTTCCTTTTAAAGTGACCCAGTTGTAACTTTATTTCTAAAATAGCAGGAATACCATGAAGTGTTCTGAGGCATTTTGGCGTCGATTAATGTATAGAAAACTGCTGAGAAAATGTATTTCAAAAAAGAGGAGCAGCGTGATGTAAGTAGAGTGCGCCATCTAGATATCTCAAGATTCTCTTCTCAAGCACTAACAGTCTCTCATGCTCATATCTACCAACGCAAAAATTCCCCGATTAAGCTTTAATCGTGATAAGTTACTAATCGGTGTTTAGAATGCAGTGTTTTACTTTAAAACTTTGTTTGCTAAGACCCATTCCAAACTTGGATTAGTGTTAATCGGAATTAAAGCTTAATCGGAGAATGTTCACGTTGGTGGACATGGACATCAATATCTTTCGGACCTCCCATATAATTATCCCATAACAAGTCTGCTCATTACATGCGCACTGTATGTAGAGTAGCACAGTGCCTCTGCTAACCAAATCTAGAAAATTTCTGACAACAAAACATCAAGATGCAGTTTTTGAAGAGAACACAAAATGAGTTATTCCAGTTTAATGGAGTTTCAGGTGTCGCCATCAAAAATACTAGTAGTATCGTCAGCAAATTGGGCAGTGAGCGTTTCTACATTGATGCTTTTTTCCTCACCACCAGTAATGTCTGATCTCGGTACACTATTGTTTTTTATGTTATTCTTATCTTCAAGGTCATTACAAAAATTCCTAAAAAGAAGAGCAGACATAATTTCGCCCTGCGCCAAATATGACTTCTATTGTGGTTGATCTATGACCCTAAATTAGTTCTGAACCCCCCTTAGATCTTTATTTAATCTAAGGAACCTTCTGTTCAGCTAACATATTGTTTTCTACCCTTACCATAAGAAAGAATCCAGTTTAGAGGTGGTCCAAAAATTCCACAGGATTCTAGTTTTTTGTTTAGGATTTGGGGATCTACAAGGTCAAAAGTCTTGCTAAAGTCATATAATAGACCACAACAGAAGTTCCTGGAGTCAAGGCTACGATGTATAAAGTCCAGAGATTCAAAAAGTTCTGTCTCCGTAAATTTTCCTTTTACAAAGCCTGTTGCGTTTCAGCCAGTAAACTGTATGTCGTAAAATAAGTTGTTAAGCGATTAAATACAATCTTTTCAAGAATTTAGAAAATACTGAAAGATTCACAACCGGTCTGTAAATGGCAATGTCAGATTTATCTCCCTTAACACCTTCAGCGCCAGTGTATCATTTTTGATACACACCGTACTAACAGTTGTGTATCTACAATGATATACTGGGCTAATTGTGTTAAAGCGACCGTGTCTCCTTTATGAACAGTTATAATTTAACTTATAGGTAAAAAATGTTGCTATGCCGTTATATTTGGGTTGGCCCATGCTTTTCCAAATTTTGTAATACAAAAAAAAAAATGGAGAAAAACAGAGTTTTATTAAAAAAATCTTTGATAATAAAATCTTTTGCAAACAGAACATTTTGTGTTGATTTGTGAAGCTCGTTTGATTTTACCACCAATTTCTTTTCCAAGGCGACTAAACTTCAGATAGCGCTCTGAACAACGCCCACGTACTTTTTTGCCCTCTTATTTCATTTTTTATCAAATAGTGGTAGCATTATTTTGCCTCTGAGCTATTTCAAGCATTCCTTTAATAATCTGTTCCCGAAATATAGTGATAGTCAACTTCTTAGTATTCAAACTTGTACCCATATAAGTTCTAACGCAAGTTTTCTGTACCATTTTGTGCAGCGTCGTAAAGCCGTTCCGTAAGTTGCTATCTAATCACTCAAATCAATTGGCGATTTGCCACGATTATAGTCGATGATAATATTTGGTTTCATTATTTCAGAGTTTTTTCGGCTTGTTGTAGTTTTCACTTTTAGAGCAGATGTTCTTGTTGAAAGCATGTTGACATCTCGCTTATCGTGCCATTTTAGGACAACGATACCATCTTTGGTTTCTTGGACTGACTCGCCACTCTTCAATTTAGCCTCTATAACGTCTTTTAAGATTCTTCCTATTTGGCCTTAGCGTACCCACCAAATTCGTTTTCTGTACTTGAAACGATATGCCAGAGAGATGCTTGTATAATAGTTGTCTGTGTAGAGAGTTCTGCCATCATCCAGAAGACCTTCAATCAGTTTCATGACAGTTTGATTAATTAATGAGCAAGTTCCATGCATAGTCTTTTCAGTAGAAAGCTTATACATTTTTATACTATATTTGGCAGCCTTGTTGGGAATGTACTCCCGAAATATTAATCTTCCCCTCCAAGAAATTAACGATTCATAAACACGAATTCTTTCGTCAGCTGTATAAGCTTTTTCATAATTGGCGATAAACTTGTTAGTTCAGGCAGTAGGGGTTTTTGGCTTGCAAAAGGTGGGAAATAAACTGTTTTGAAATATGGTATTCGTAATGGTTTACCCTACCGGAAAATATTGAAAGGCAAAGTTGAAGAGCATAAAATTATCTACATTTTATGTGTTAAAACTTTTTTGTTTACTTAACAGGTAAAAAAATATTTTTCAATAAATACATGCCGAAGAGTGGGGATGGAATAAAAAAAAAATATTTCCTGCAACTGTAAGAAAGGGTGTAGTGGAGCATGTAGGAAAGCTGGATTAAATTGTTCGATTATGTGTGGTTTTTGTAATGGTAGGGAATGTGATAAAGGCACTGTAGTTCATATCGACCTCGAGGACGAAGGCGAGCAGTTATTTGGTGTTGACTTCCCAGGCGAAATCCATGAAGAAGGAAAAAATCGTCCGGGACCCTCAAAAAGAATCAAATTTTAAGTACTTAATAATGATCGCAGATATTTGATATTATGTAAAGATGATCAGAGATTTATACTGAACGAATTATATATTGAAAAATTAATCGTCTCAAAATTCAAAGCGACTATCAATAAAATGGTTCTTGAAGCGAAAGACCAAGAATAGATTGTCAAGTATATACCTACCTATCAACAAATCGTGGATTAGGTATAATGGGGATAACACATGAAAAAAACGCGCCATTTTCTCTACCTCATGGTGGTGCGGAAATGAGTATAATACAATAAAATTACCCGGGGGCATACTTAAACATCCGCCCATACGACGACACCAGCAAGCCTGGCCAATAATTAAGCTTCAAAAGCTCATTGATTTAGGCACCTATGCATACATGCTTTATCATACGACGACACCAGGGTGCTGAAATCTGTGAGTCTTTGTGGCCTATATATAATTAGCCACACCAGGCTTACAGATTACAGCACGCGCTGGTGCCGTCGTTGAGGGGGCGTGTAAATAAATTATTGTTTGTTTTTATTCGGAATTAGACGTTTTTTTTTATTTATTCGGAGTTTGACGTTTCTTTTTATATGTGTAACTTTTATCCTATAAGGCATACATAAAAAGTAGATGATTTTATTCTCTTTACTTTGCATTAAACATTTTTTTTCCATAACGAATTAGTTAGGATGATAAAGCTAAAAAAAGTTTGTTGCACATATAATCCAAGTTGGCGGCGCGAGCAGCGCCCCCCCCCCCCCAAGGTCGAAAACTTGTTACATGGAATTTTGTCCGGACCTACTGACTTTTTATTGGAGACCGCCTTAATAATCTCTCTCACCTCAAATTCATTGTTTGGAAAAAGATAAAAGGATTGTATGGTTTTTAAAGAAATATCGTTTGGTGATAGATTACCAAGTTTTTTTTTATTTCAGACATTACGGAGTCAATAAAACGTCTATTAAATTTGTTACTTAGTGCATCATTATCTGTATCTATCTCGTTAGCAGGATTTGTAACTGAGCTTTAAAAATTAGAATTTATTACTGTTATTGCAAATATTCTGCTTTTATTTTGTCATCGTTAGTTGATGAATAGAGCCAATGTAGATCCTTTAGTGAGGAAGACATAACCTTATGGCTCTGTCTTATTTGCTTTTTGAAACTTACATTAAAAATTAAAGAAAATATTAAACTTGTCATTAACGTTAGTGGGAAGATAGATTTTTTTTTTGTTTTCATCGCTGAAGAATCTTTGTAGAACATTTTTTTTTCTTTTTACTATACGTTTCGTAAGTGTTTCGAAAAGTGGCAGATGCTTAGAAAAGGTTGTTTTTGTTTGCTTGTGAGTTTTGAAATTCAAATTAGTATTAGTAAATTTACATATTATTATTTTTTGTTTGTTTCATGAAAGCTCAGTAAGAAGGTTTAAGGGTGGCATGTTTTCTAACGTTTTCGCGCAGATTCAGCATCAGCGTCGAGGATGAATTACCTAATTTCAAATTCTCCAGCGAGTATGGCGATGGCGGCTGACAATTAAACACAGAAGCTAAATGGAACTGTCAGTGTTAAAAAACTGTTATATTTTCCTTTTTTCTATAGAATTACTGTTTTGAAAAAAAAAACCTTGTTCATCAACACAAGTGAAAAAAAATATTGCCCTAGAGTCACCACTTGTTTAATTTATATTCACAAAATTTTCTTATAAGGAACACTTTTTGCGGACCCGCCCATCACATGATAAAAACAGCGAGTAAATATGAACAATGAAAACCTGGATTTTTATTGACAAGGTTCGCCACCTATTATTTTCTGGACTTTATTTTTTGTTATGGTCTTAAGAAACGCCGTGTGATAGTGATTTTTATGTGAATAGTAAATTTACGTTGTTTGCTGTCTGTCTGTGGTCGTGTTGTAATAGTGGCACAAATATTTTTTTAAATATAAGTCAATAAATCTAAAATTGAAAGCGACTTGATTAAAATATATTATGTCCTTGTATAGGTAGTGTAAATTAATAAAATAATAAATATTTGCAAACCTGGTGGCATAAAATCATTTTGAATTTGTTTTTATTAAGTATTATTTTGAAAATTTTATTTACAAATTTTATTGTAATCTCTATTAGTGTGTTGTCCTTATTATTTTTAAGCTTTAAAAAAATATTGATATTTATTTTTGTGCCATCCGGTAATATTAATTAGTGTTGACTTTTTTAGGATGAATAAAACAATATAATTAGTGTTTTTATAGTTAACTGTAAAGTATGTAATTTTCAGACTGTGCCTAATTTTACAATAAAAGTCGTGCATGTATTTTAAGATCGCAAAACTAGACTTTAAAGGTTGTAGGTATTTTACGCAAGATTTTTTTATAATAAACTTATCTAGTAGTATTTACGTCACAGTTTATTCATGAGTAATTTTTCACAAAATTATAGTTAGGCACTAAAGAGTTAAACAAGTTCCACTCTTGATGAGAAAACACAAAAATTCGTAAATACTTTTGTGTTATCACCTAATTACTATAATTTGTTTTCTCTTCGGTAAATCATTTGACTAGCGCAATAGCGTTAGCTTTTAAAACAGGTTATGGGGGAATTTTTTTTATAGTAAAAAAGTTTCCGCCGACATCTTGGATTAAGAATGGCTGACAGGGGTATTTAAAAAAATATTTTCTTAAAGCACTACTTTTTTACGTGTTTTTTGAGATTTTCCGACCGTCCACCTTTGAACAAAACTCTCAAAACACAAAAGAGGCGCACGTTTGAGGCGTTTTTGGAATGGGCATTAATTGCTAGCTAGCGGTTCCTGAGTAATACTTAAAAAACAAAAAATTCAAAAAGCGTTGTTTTGAATAAAATAAGACTAGACACTAAAAGTCGACGGCACCCCAAATATGGCGGCGGATTAAAGATGTCCGACCCGCAATTTCCGACATGTTTCTTGAGGAGTATTTTTTTCATATAACAGTCCCTATGGGGTTAAGAGGTACAGAGATTTAAAGGTAATTTAATACCCACAAAACAACCAAAAACCTTTTGCAAAAAAGCAGATACCATGAAAAATTTGTCGACCATCTTGTTTTTTCCCAACCACCACGATGCTACAGTCATTTTTCCAGCATTTTGGCAATTTTCTTTTTTTTTTTTTTTTTTTTTTTTTTTTTTTTTTTTTTTTTTTTTTTTTTTTTTTTTTTTTTTTTTTTGCGAAAACTATTAATGTGAATATTATATGAAAAATACACCACCCAAGAAAAATGTTCGCATATTTAGCGTATCGTCAGATCTTATTTTATTCAAAATAATTAAAATAATTTTTCGTTTTTTTCAATATTTCTCGTAAACCACTAAACCTAGCACAGTCTTAAAAGTGCGCATTTTTTTATTCAGATTTTTATTAAGTGCGGTTTCGTAAAAAAACTTTAAAAACACGAAATCAAATAAATAAGATGATTTTTTGAATAATATACCACTGTCGGCCACCTTTTATTCAAGATGGCGGAGGAAGCAAGCGTCCCCCACAGGGAATTTTTTCTACAAACTACTATACCTAGGGGTGAACTAACATCTGTCAAAAATACACCTTCATCCAGAAAATTTTCGCTGAAAATGCTAACGGTTTTGGACTAAACGTGTTTTTGAGAAATTATGAATAGGAAGTGATCAAATCAAAAGAAGACCCTTTTGTATGTTTTTTTTTCTATTAAAAGTAATATTTATGTGAAAAATTGCTCATCTTTTGCATTTCACAGTAAATTATCATGCTGCTATCAACTGTGATACTTTAATAAATCGCATTTTTTTTAGTTAAGTTTTACCCGCCACTACGTAAACTTTTGGAAAAGCAATTTTCTAATAACAGATAAAGCATTTTACAATGGGAACTTTTTCGCGAAGAAGTCTCTTTATAAATTAATTTTTAAGTGTGAAATACGGGGACTTGACGAATTTATTCTCGACAAAGATCGCAGCGTAAAATTGGTTTTAGAAATATAACTATATTTTAGAGTCTACCAAATTGTTGTACACCCTCCACTTTAATGTTATACTATTTTTATAAAACATTGTATAATAAGTAAATCATTTTAAGTAATACATCATAGCATTATAGCTTGAAAAACTCGCATCTTTTAAGTTTGAGTTCGTTTTCACTATTACCTTTATTTATGTTTTGTTTCTAATAAGAGCCTTGCGAATAGCTCCGAAATCCGTGAGAGGTTTTTGCACCAATGTGAAATTGTGGGCGATTTATTGGACCTCAGAAATAACATGGGGAACTTGAATAATATAGGCATAATCAATAGAAACCCTACCTTACCTTTATTCCTTCATACTTATTTTTAAAATAGCTAGTAGTTTTTGAAATAGCTAAAGGCGATTTCGGCTAGCTTTGGTACCCTCTTTGGTCTATCAAATGCTTACCAACCGATTTCGGATAGAAAAATGATGACGTCACCATTACTCTGGTATCCTTTTTGGTATGTCAAATTGCATACCGTGGAATGTAGCACGGTTCTGTGGTTTGTTATAGTGCTATCTCCCTCTATTTTCGTTTTATCCTGCTTTAGAAATGTAAACAAAGTTGGATTTGAAATTTTTGTTGTTTTCAGTTGTAATGGATTTAAACGATCGATGCAGGGTAACTTTTTTCTTAAATGGAATATCGTTTACTTTTACCGAAAACTGTCTGATGTTTACGTTTGTTGGAAGGGTAGGGAATAGATTTAAAGGTTGTGGAAGATTGTGTGATAACCATAGCAACTTTTCTTTTAGACATTTGTTGAATTTTCTTCAGCAAAATAAAACACTTAAATAAGAAAATAACCACAAAAAACAAACAAAAAAGTTTGATTAATGCTCGTTTCTCTTGACCTACCGAACGAATTCGGAAGGAAGTGGTATGTTACGTCATTACTATGACGTCACAGGTACCAATTGGTTAACCAAATGCTATACCAAGGACAGCTTGCCAAAATCGCCTTAAATGTTCCTATCTAGTTACAAAAATTGACTCATTCAAAATCGTCATGCATCAAACGACATTATAAAATCAATAGATTAAAAGGGAAAAAAGTAGTAATATAAACAACCACAGCCCAAAAAATTGAGTACATCCTAGCTAACCCGGAATTCTGAATTTCTTGTGCTGAAATTTGCATTTTTTCTTGACTTTTTTTTAATGAACTGGAGACATCTGCAAAAGCTTTTTTGCTTTGCTCGCCAAAACAATTATAGACTTGGGCTAATAGTTTGATGAAAAATGTTGCTTCTTCATAGGTGATAAAAAAAGCAAAAGTGCTAATGAAAACTTCACAGTATATATTTTTCAAAGATCTAGAAAAAAAGGTTATAGATTTCTTGCATTGGTATGACAAGTGAATTTAATGTAGGAAAAATTTGATGTATTCCCCTAGGCTCATAGCCTCTCCAACTAACTAAAAAAATATTTGTAATGTTACATAGTAATATTTTATTAACTCAACCAAAATCATAACTACTT
This sequence comes from Oxystoma pomonae, assembly GCA_963921995.1. Lineage (NCBI taxonomy): Eukaryota > Metazoa > Arthropoda > Insecta > Coleoptera > Brentidae > Oxystoma > Oxystoma pomonae. Next base: position 65,876,744 of record OY998167.1, read on the forward strand.
TTAGAAATATAAATTATTAGACTACTAATTCCATTCAACTATTCTGTCTTTCTCCTCAATTTCGGACCAATTAGGTGAACATTTATCAGCATTTAACCAGTTAAAATCATCGATACACCTCCAATTATTTACAGACTTTTGTAACAAAGCAACCTTAAAATCATCCTCTATTCCCTGATAAAACCAATTGTATGGTGCGAATTGAATATTGCTACAATCCTCCATTATTGCTCTGCTAGTCACATGTAAGTAAATATTGATATCTTTGGAGCTGTGAAGTCTAAGTTGCTGACAGGCAATGACAAGCGTGCAGTTCTGACAATTCTCGGCAAATATGGATGTGGAGACTGGGCCGGAGAAGATCTTGCAGTTTTTCAAGTGATTTAAAAAAACTGTGCTAGGAACGCCTTTTAAAAAAACGGTACAATCTGTCAACCTTTCTAATATCACGTCATTTTTCAAGATTTCATTAGCAGATAAATATAGAGTTTCACCTGTTTTTCCAACAAAACCACACTGGATCTCTAAATGGCTACTGACTCGTTTTATTTGGAAATCAGTTTCATCGTTTGTAGGAATATGAGGGTGCCTTTCAACAACTTCTGGTTTAAATTTCTTCTTAAAACCAAACTTCTTTTTGGGTAAAAGTTCATTTTCCAATTCTTTTGCAGTGTCGCTTAGTTGCTGAATAATATTCTGACATTTTTTGATGTTATAACTATTCAAAAAGAGATTTGAAGCTGCTACATATTTTTGTAAAATCAAAATATCTTTGTTAATGGTATTAAAATGATCAGCCAGGTTCTCTTTAGGTAAATTATTAGCTTTGTCAATCATACTTTGAATTTGGTACTCTCTTTCCAAAAAGGTTTTTTCAAAAAAGTCAATCTGTTCATTTGCTGCATTTGCTAGGGTTTTGCTTTCATGTTTCTTTTGTAACTTAAGTTGTCTTTCTAATTCTCGTTGATTTAAAGAGTTGATCTTACCTATTCCCCCATTAATGATTTCCATTTTTTATTTTTTTAATGCTTTTTCCAATTCTTCTTTATTTAATCGATATAGTGGGACGCTTGATTTAGAAGCTGCTTCTAAAACGTTGAGAAATTGTTGATTTTTGCCGACTACTTCTTTTGGATTTTTTTCAAATCCTGGTAGATCCTAAAATAAATAAATTTTTAAATTGAATGTTTTTTGTTGTAAATTTTTTGTCTAATGCCAAATCAAAATACAGGCATTTTGACTAATGCCAAATAAAAATACAGGCATTTTGTTTTGTCAATCAAAATAAAACCATACAAGGGTAACATTTACTCTGCCACATTTTCATTGTTTATCAAACCACGAATATCAAACTCCTTAACTGTTAAATAAGGGAATTTTGTAAAGTAGGTGCAATATACGGAAATGAATAGATTTCGTTAATTTTGTTCTTTCATAAGCACAAAATTCTTGGCTGGTAAAGAAAGCCATTATTACCGGAGTCAAGATAGTTCGAATTTTGTGTGAACCTAGACAAAAATAATATAAAGCTAATTTTTGATGCAGATCATAATTGAGGGCTAAAGAGTAATATACTAAAAGTCCTGAAGAATCTTCCTTTCGCAACCCACTTTTTTCGGCCCCCAACCCCCCTTTTAATATTTTGGTGATTTTCTCGAAAACTATCCACTTTAAGGGAAAATGTCCAACGAGCATTTTTGAAGCTGACAAAATTTCTCTTCAAACGACGGCGACGTATTGCGAGCCCATATATTATCACATGATACACACCAGTGGCGTATCAAAAGAAAGTCTGCCCCGAAATTAATTGAAATTTCTTGAAGGACACGTCGAATTTACTGATTTTAACCAAAAACTATAAGCTGGGCGAAATACATCGTTACCAATTTCTTTGTAGGTGATAAAATTGCAAATCCCTTGATGTATATAGTACGACCTCACAGAACTAAAAAATTGAAACCGCTGTTTAACTTATTTTTTATTTAGTTTCAAAACAACATTTTAAACATCTTAAGAGTAGAATCTTCTGTAACGTTTTCCACAATATTATTGCATGTTTCGAATTGCAAGGTAAACATGAGCATCTACCAGGCCAATTGGTTTTGCAATGGTAGTAAACCAGAGAGAAATGATTCGGGTGCGGGAGGTAGCGCAGTTTTGATATAGTCCGTTTGTCTTTAAAATTTTCAAAAAATGTGTAAGATTGTTTAAACTTTTATGACATAACACCACGATTATATTACAATTAAAAGTTAAATAATTTAGGCCTATGTCCCTTGGGGGGGGGGGGGGGGAATCTAAGCATTGCTCAAGTTTTTCATGAATATCTCAAAAACTAAAACACCCACTTAAGAACGGTTTTTATTTCCAGAAAGCCAAATCATTGGTTTATTTAACAAGGTATTCGTTTTTGTTTAAAAAGTAAGTGGTACGGAAACAGCAGCGTCTCGTTAAAAATGTTAAAATTTCAGCTTTTTCAACTTCTTTGCAAGTTATTTTCCTTTGTTCTGGTTTTTAGGTTTGAATTCCTAAATTATATTTATTTACTCTAAAAATTGATCCATTATCTTACCTTTCTTTTGCTGCTCTTTAAAATATTTTCTGGTACAGATTAAGCTACTAATTGTTTTTTTTTAAATTGCAGCATTTTTGTTTTTTTTGCCTATAGATATGTTGCCATTTTTGTTGTTATGCATATTTTTCGAATAACGTGTAAATATGCCTTTTAATCTTGTCACAGTTTGTTCAATTTTTTTTAGTAGCGTTCTCAGCAACGGTTAAATTTGAAAAATCCACTAATTCAAAATTGTGAAAATTTTCCTCAAAAAAATAACAACGCAATATCTCTCGCTGGCATTTCTACAAACTGAGATTTTGATAAGGCTATATTTTTTTTGTATCTCTATTCCTTCCCTTTTAGAGCTGCTATTACATATGCAAAAAAAATTGGGGTGGGGCTATGCTAGAGAGGTTCTTCTGTACCCATGCTTGTCAAAAATTCGTATGGAAATCGCATATTAGTCTGGAAGATGAGAAGTTTAATTAGGAAAAAATAATAATTCAGCAGTGAAACTTGGCAATAATAAGTAGACCCTTAGATAATTTTTGATAAATGTTGCTAACATAAAATTTTTTGAAAAGGGCCCCTATTTCCGAAAATAACACAAAAATTGTTGACAGTTTAGCAATTATGGTGGAGCTAACACGATCTGTTAGTTTGCAGCTTTTGACGTTAAAAGTACATTTTTTAAAATTAAAAAAAAAAATTGCAAATGGTCTTAGAACATTTGGTACTAAGGGACCCAGTACCAAATTCCATGATTCTATCGTTATGCTTTAGGTGATATTTAAGGTTGTTTTTTTTCAAAAAACTAAGAATTGGGGCTCTCTACATAAAACTTTTTATTTTTTAATTGAAGATAATATAGCGAAAAATTTTGTTCTCAATCTGATGGTTCTATCACTTGTTGGATGGCTGTTATTATTATTTTCCTATTTTTTGTTTAACGTCGAGAATTGGGGTCCTAAGCAAGAGATCTCGAATAAGTAAACTCACGACAAAAAAAATGCGGGGTCAATGACCATCTGTGCCAAATTTCATCGCTCCATGATAATTTATAAACCTTTTTGTGTGATTTTCAGAAATAGGGGCGCTTTTCACAAAACTTTATGTTAGCAACATTTATCAAAAATTATGTAATTCACTGTTGAATTATTATTGTTTCTTAATTATACTCCTCATCTTCCAGACTAATATGCGATTTTCGAACGAACTTTTGACCCTCATGGGTACAGAAGAACCCCAGCCCAATTTTTTTGCATATGTAATAGCAGTGCTAAATGGGAATGAATAGAGCTACAAAAATATATAGCCTTATCGAAATCTCACAAAGTTTGTAGAAATGCCAGCGAGAGAAATTGCGTTATTTTTTTAGGTAAATTTCCACAATATTGAATTAGTGGATTTTTCAAATTTAACCGTTGCTGAGGATGCTACTGAAAAATTGGATTGGATTGGACAAACTGGGACAAGATTAAAAGGCATATTTAAACGTTATTCGAGAAATATACATAACAACAGAAATGGAGAACATATCTATAGACAAAAAAAATAAAGACCCTGATGCTGCAGATTTAAAAAAAAAAACAATTATTTCGGTACCCTTTGTGCTAAAAAGGCCACGGGTAGCGTAATCTGTAGCAGAAAATATTTTAAAAATCAGCAAAAGAAAGGTCAGATAATGTGTCAATTTTTAAAATTCATAAATATTATTTCGGAATTTAAACCTAAAAACTAGAACAAAGGAAAGTAACTTGCAAAGTTGAAAAAGCTGAAATTTTAACATTTTTCCAAAACGAGCCGCTACTGTTTTCGTACTACTTACTTTGAAACAAAAACGAATACCTTGTTAAATAAACCAATGATTTGGCTTTCTGGAAATGAAAACCGTTCTTAAGTGGGTGTCTTAGTTTTTGAGATATTTATGAAAAACTTGAGCAATGCTTAGATTTTCCCCTTTTCTATTAAAAAATCGGTTACCGCCCCCCCCCCCCAAGAGTAAGTAATATAGTCATGGTTTCATGGCCTAAAAGTTTAAACAATCTTACAATTTTGTGAAAATTTTAAAGAAATAAACTTCCAGCCCCATTCAGGAGACGGTAACCGGTTTCTTAGCCACTCTAGTGCCTTATTAAATTACAAATATAAAATCACAAATTATTTTTGGTTCATCCGTTGCTCACCTAAAGGTATACTCTCAGTGAATGTTGGTCACAGGCTGCTTTTGTGGGCGGCAAACTGGATAGCTAAAGGAGTGCAGAAGGTGATTGCCTTGCCACTGCTAATGTCGAAGGTCATTGATATCTCCCTATCTCGAAATTTTGACACATTGAATTACATTTTCTTGTAATTAATTAGGTGGTACATTAAATATCTCGCAAACTAGTCCTTAAATTGAGATTTTTCTGTAACTGCAGGTATACAATTTTTTCCCTTTTCTGTGTAAGGTAGATGTTTTATCGTAGTCAGAAACTGCATGAGCAAAGAGCATAACTTTTTTCAATCTTTTATTACTTTTCCAGCCGTCCGGCTCGTGGCTGGATGAAGTACACTTATGCTATTATTTCGTGGTGATCTACTAATTTCAATTTCAAAATGGCTTTATTGTCTCAAGAAGTTTCTGATTTACAAAGCAAACTTAAGTATAATGTAACTATATAAATTTAGCTGTCATTAAAGCTACAAAATTAGAAGTTATGAATTTAAGTTAATAATGAGCATTGTAAGAAAGATGTCTTTAAATAAAGAAAGATGTCTTTTTTAATTTCTAGCTCTAAGTCGTTTATGGTCCCAAACTTCCAAGAACGCCTCTGGTTGCAATGCCTCTGGTTATCTTTCGGTCGACCTCCCGAATCTCCCAGTTTTTCCAGCTTTCCTCCCGAAGAGAATAGGAGACGGCAGTCCTTGTGATATTTGGCTTCAGCCGCAACCAGATCTTCGATAGTTCCGACGCGAATCAGAACTTCTTCACCGCACTTGTTCGCATCAGCTTCAGACATAATTTTTTCTTTAATTAAAATAGTAGATACTTATATGATTATTTTCCGGTTGTAATACTTTTTATTTTTTTCTAATAGACTAGACGCCGGTTTACCGCAAAATAAGCTAAGCTCTTTAATGTTATAATCCGGAATTTGACTGCTGTGACGGTGAAGCTTTTTTTTATTTTATAATCTTTGTGCTTGAAGTGACAGAGGTTGAAGTGACTTAATATTTTGCTAAGCATACATTTTATACGTAGAGAATCAAATAACTGCCACAAAAAGGTTTTATATTGGTAGTAAAATTTAATTTTCTCCAGATTTACATAAAGCTGTTTAGATAAAAAAAACTGAGAATAAATAGCAAAATGTATATTTTTCCCTAAAGTTGATGGTTTTCGAGCAAATCACCAAAATATTAAAAGGGGAAGGGGTTGGGGGGTCGTAAAAAGATGGTTGCGGAAGGAGGATTCTCCAGGATTTCTAGTAGGTTGCAATTTAGCCCTCAGGCACGATCTCTACCAAAAATCAGCTTTATATTATTTTTGTATAGGTCAAATGCTATCTTGACTTTGGTACAGGGTGTAATATAAATGAAGCATCAAACTTAACGGGGTGATAATAAGAAATATACTGAATAGAAAAATCCTAAAGTGGGGGTCAAAACTTTAGTTTTCTAAAAAAAAATGACGTCGAAAGTCTACGTTTTTTTTTCAAAATACGACAACACTTTACAGTAGCAAACGTGACGTACAAGAGGTACGTTAGAGCCAGGCGCGGCGAATTACACGATAGATTTATCAAAGAATTGAATTAAATTTTTCACTTGCCAATATTGGTTTTAAAGAAGATGTTCAAAGTATCTTTTCCCCTGTATAATATAAATCTTTAACTAACTAGAATTACACACCTTCTTTATTTCTTGGATCTTGGATTCAGTAGGTGTAGTAATAATTAATAATATATAGCCCAAACCAGTACAACTCGTAAGCCAAAAGAGTGATTTAATGAATTTGGAGGGTCCAGCCATTACATACTATTAATGGAGACTTGTAGCACTCCAATGAGCTTCGTCTGCTTGACGGATTTGGATAGAATTGGAATCGATAAGTTCACCTGTTTTGTAGTAAGCCTCTAGAATTGTTGGGTAGTTTTCTTTCAGGTATTTTCTGGTATCTATAAAAAAATATTTGATTAGTTTTATTGTGCCATTTTATTTTTTGTATGGAGAAGTGCCGTAGCTAGGGAGGAGGTGGGGTTAACCCCCTCCCCAGAGGGTACAACACAATCTAGAATAAATTAATCATGCCCCCCCCTACTTTTTTGACCTTATACTCCGGTTTAGCTATGACTCATTAATTGTTACAATTTTAGTTATTTTAAGCAATTTTTATAAACAGCATTTAAAACGTGTAAGAAATAGCATTTTTAGTAACATTTTCTTGAAAGTTTCGTCTGCAGTGCATTTCTGATATGATTTTGGCAACAAATCTATATACCAGTAGACCCTCGATTAGAGGTGGGACATCAAAGGGTCAACTTAGACACCTAGGGTTAACTCGACACCTATCATCGATTTCATCAAAACATCTATGTTTTGTCAACATCGGGCATCAATGTTTATTATTCGAAAAATGTGTAATCGTCTTTTTTCCTATGTAATAAACGTTAAAAAATATATAAACCTACAAATATTTATTGTTTTAGATAAATGCAACTTAATTAAAACTATTTTAATATTTAACTTAAGCTACTAATAAAATATAAAAACATACCTAATAATAACATAATCAAGCATGGAACATTTAAAGTAGAAAAAAGTTAAATTTTTATATTTATTACGCCTTATTTGCTGCAAGCATACCGTATGGGATGGGCTGCATAAAAAAAAATTAACATTGATAGACAAATATCGATGATAATATCGATGTTTTTGATCTCTACCATCGATGGAAAATTATCGAAAATAGAGATGTGTGATTCGTGAACGATTCGTTCACTATGATCGAATCATGTTTGCTCGATATGATTCCATCAGTGAAATGAGTTAAATGAGCGACGAAGACAGAATGAATCAAACGAGTGAATCAAATCGGAACGGATCAACGACTGACTGACCCACTGTGGCGATACACTGAATCAGTCGGAAATAGGTCGATCGTTTCATTCATTCGTTCCTTTGATTCGAATTCCTCCGCGCGGGGTAATCTGTATGAAAATATAGATTTTTTGGGCAGCAGCAGTATTTAGCTGCATCTTGCATAGACCTTTTTTTTTTGGTCATCAGTTCACCTTTTTCTTTAATTTCAAATGATTGATTCAATGATCGATTCAAAAGATTCGATCAGTCTAGAAACGAATCACTCATCGATTCGTTTAGTACAAAATGATCGATTTACCCATCTCTAATCGAAAATCGACCGCTCTGACATCGATGTTTCAAAAACATCGTCCACCTCTACCCTCGATTATCCAATCTATCGTGGGCAGTACCTTAGCTCGGATAATCCGGATTTTTTTATTTTATTTTTTTCCATCTTACGACTGCAACTTACTGTAATTTATTAAATATGCAACTTATAAAAACGTGCCACCAAACACCTAGTTCCGCAGATAGAAATATAATAACGAGTGATTCTTCTCTACGCATCAGGGGGCTGATTGTTGAATTTCGTAAGAAAGATCGCACGGGAACGGTCCTCTCCCTGATATCGACCAATAATAGGTTTTGAAGCGATCACGAGTTATTCGAAACCTATCCGACCACGACCGAACCTCACCCGATTGCCGTGTATCCAGGAACATTCCTACACCTGCCCCCGGACCAGGTGAACGAGCGCTCTTGAAAAACGACAATCCAGTCAGCTTTGCGCGTGCACCATGCAAGCTCGGCAGCTTCTGAGCCTTCTTTTTGGTCGAAACGAAGGATGTGAACGTTCCCGTGCGACCTTTCCTACGAAATTCAAGAATCAGATCAGTCAGTTTGTGTTGCTTCGGCAATTCTGGGATCCCCGTAATTAGCCGATATATTAGGCCGGATGCTCGAATAATACAGCGTCGCTCGGTTAATACGGATTTCAACCGCGTTACCGCGGTATTACTCAACACGGATAATCCAGCGATCGGAAAATAGAGACTCGGATAATCGACCACAACCCACCCCTTTTTGTGATCTAAACCAATCCACTTTTCCAAAAAACGTAAGACCAAAATTTTTAAAGAATTTTGTTTTTTGCCCAAATTTTCGCATGCGACGCTGTAACATTTTACAATTTCGTTCTATTTTTAGATCCGCCAGATAAGCCCCCCTTGTCTTTTAAAATAAGTATTTTTGTTTCGTCCACACTAACCCAACACCTAACCCCCCCCTACCTAATTTTTAAAAATTTGAAATCGCTCGGTAGATACTTAGTTGATTTTCATTAAATGACGAAACCTCCAACCTCCAGAGCCGATTTCTGGCTATGCCACTGTTACACTCGGCATATGATGTGAAAAACATTTGCTTTTGAACGTACCAAAAATAGTGCAGTATAGCAAGGGTTTTATATGAATAGAAACTGGAAGAATTCTCTTTGTAAAAGTTGTATGATTTGCCCTCGAATTTGCCTTTTTCTGTGCTGTCAAGGTCCCCAATTGTAAATTGAACATGATCCTACCAGCCTCTACCACTAAATGCTCCTGCTCAATGTTAACCTTGGTTACATAAAGGGGCAGTGGCCAATATTTAAATGTGTCATTTAATAGAAAAAAATAGCTTTTACAGGACTGCGTTCCACCAAAATCGGCAACATTATTTCCAGAGAGCGACACACACACACACACACACACACACACACACACACAAAAGTATCACTTTCCGCGCGGATTTTGCCGACTTTGGTTTAGCGTTACCCGCCGCTAATCCAGGCAAATTGTAACTTTTCTGGGAACTAAAATCGAGCAAGCTGAAATTTTGCATGTATGTAGGCTACCACTGGGAAGGCTTAACTATAGATTTGCACAGTTCTCACGGTTTTTCGCCCATAGAAAAATATCAAAAAAGCATTTTGTAGGGAAAAACTATACCTACAAAACGACCCCCTTCAAAATTACACTAACTTTTTTGTTCATACTCAGAATTCCATTATTTAAACAAAATGAGAATAATTATATATTTTTTTTCGCTATCTCAATTTCCTGTTACTCTGATTTAAAAAAAAATCACAACAAACATTGTAGAGCAGCAAATTCCCTACATTTTATCTTGGGACATCTTTTTTCTTAAACTATTTCTTTTTGTTGTTCAACAAACTTCAACGATCCTGCATTTGCTCTGCGCATGATTTAAAAATCGCCGGAGGACGAGCATTCGTTATGGTATCTACCTTTTTATGGCCGTTTATTACATAAGCCTCATTTAAAGCTCTAATGATGTGTGGAATGTGACCTGCAGTCACGTGATAATGATGAAACGATATTTGGAGGACTTTGTGCTACTCGGCAAGCTCTTGTCAGCAAATGCATATAAATATGAAATAATAGAGCGGTCCTGCCCTTGCATTTTAGTTAGTTAAGTTATTATTGTTACACATTTTGCGATACTTGGGCCATTATAATATCTCATAGTTATATGGCAAAATGGGTGATCTTGACGAAAACCAAGAAAGTAAAAAGTGATTTCTATGCACTGAAAATTTGGACGAAAGTGGTGTTGATGATGTTAAATCAAAATGCGAGTTGTTTTTCATTTTCATAAAACATTTGAAATATTTTCTTTTTTGTATTCTCGAATAAAATTTTGTTATTTTCACAATACGAACACCGAAAATGGCGGCTTTCGTAGTTTGCGAAGCGTTGTGAAAATATACAAGCGAGCGGGTGAAACCATTGACTATGAAAGCCGCCATTTTCGATGTGGAAAAAATCGAGAAAGAAATAATAAAAGTCTGTAGTATTTCAGACAAATTCGATTCAGCTTTTTACCAAAGTTAAAAACGTGAGGCCGCTAGCTTCACGTTAACCTAGCGGTCGACCACCTTTTGTTTAAAGAAAATACACGAAAAAAACAAAACTTTCACATTTTTATAAAGCACTTAAACTGCACGTTTGATATAAAAAGATTTGTAATTACGATGTAATCTCGAATTCAAAATGATGATTGTTGAATAGTCTGCATCAAAAATGGTAAAAAAATAAGGTTATTTATAAAAAGAATGAAAACTGATGATGATAGTACACTGCCTTCAGGCACGTCATATTTTTGAGTATGACATTCAAATCACCTCTAAAACCCCATCATTTTCTAGCAAGCAACTCTTTGTCGACAGTCAAATGCTCGTGTAGGAAAGAAATAAAGAGCTATGGTATTGCCTGAGTAAACGCCATGCTGGGCATTTGAAATTATTTTGTTTCTATGTATAAAGGTTTTCATTTTTTGTACCACAATTTTTTCAAAAACTTTTGAGAAAGATCATTTATAGATCTATAGTTTCTTAAATGGTCAACATCTCCCTTTTTGAAGAGTGGTACAACCTGTCTCAACTTCAGCCTCTCTGGAAAATACCTAGGACGATATCTACTAAGGAATATAGTTTAAGGAAAGTTTCGTTTGGATCTTGACATATACATGGGTACAATACCACCTCCATGGAAGGCCCATCAACTCGATTCAATATGGCCGCGGAAGTCGAGGAACATATAAATAGCGCGAATTTTGCGAAAGGGACCATTCATAAGTTATGTAATGCAGAAATGGGGAGGGGGAGTAGGTAAAAATGTTAAAAAGTGTAACCAGTGAGGGGGTGTGCAATATTCAAAACACGTATTTTTCAGGTTTTTAAATTTAGGGAGACGGAGTATCTGATTTTTTCAAAGATTAAATTTAAATTTGACTGAAAACTAGCAAGGCCATTTTGCTAAAAAAACAACAGTTAGCTAAAAAGTATTTGAGTAAAGCTGATCATGCAACAGATAAAGTAAAAGAAAAATAAATTTGGTGGAGTTCATGAAAAGATTTTTCCAACTAACAAGTGTAAAAAATGTTCGTCCTAACAGAGTTTGGAATAAAGTAAAGTTCAGGTTTTTCCACAATAACAAATATATAGAATTATAAAAACCGAAAACTATAGTTATCCTTTTGTGTGAACCCTTCAATGTCTTCGGCTGTAAAATGTAGTTCACAAACCTATAAATGAAAAACCAAACCATGGTCAAAATATGTAGGTAGTTACCAAGGTAGTTACTGTAGTTAGCAACTTGGAAATTTTAAGAATACCACATTTCGACCCTACAAGGTAAGCCCTTTTGGAAAGAGTCACCAAAAGACAGGAAAGTTTATTCAAGTGGTACTGAAAAATAACCTACACTTAAAGGTCAATAAGTTTGGGCCTTTCTTATCATATTGAGTCTGACACTTTGGCACAACACATGCATGAGGCATTTTTAATACTGTTTGACAAAAACAATTATAATTTCACTAGGTATTTATACCACAAATAAAAACAAAACATAACCTCCGTACGTGACTCTTGACTGAAGGGAACTTTTATATAAACCGAAAAATAGCCAAAAATAACGATTTTCACCTTTTCAAAACCCATGGTGATTTTGCTTGTAAAAATGTCTTTTATAGAAATGTGTGACAAATTAAAACATTCCAAATGGTTTACTGGTATGTTGGAAATAATTGGATTAACATCAAGGTTGCTAGGAGGGGAGACAGTCTCAAAATATTGTTTAAAGAAGTTTACAATGTCTTGCCCATTCTCAGCAGTTTGATCATGATCATTGAATAAGGAAGG